>CM049307.1:37454861-39867361 GCA_026874595.1 Sipunculus nudus | reverse complement strand
TAAAATGATATTGACTCAAAATATCTAGGTGTGACATCTTTTTTTGTTGCTATGACACGAAAGTAGCTCGACCATGCAAATATGCCTCCATGTCTACAGGCCAACCCAAGTGATGGAGACCTGAATTTAGATTCGAATTAAGGATTTATACCTCGGACTCGAGAATCCTTTTACTGTATTCAGCACTTCTTACTAGCTTGTGTATTTTCTCTAATCATCATTCTTTCTTCTGAACACGTGGTTTATAAAATAATGTCATATTACCGTGTACAAATGGTGATTAGCACCAAAAACAAAAACGCGTGAGAAACATAGAAACCTGACAACTCTGCCAGAATAATTATTCTTTTCTCTTGGTTCTTTAATTCCCGTTTATTATCCGGAATTGTCCGTTCTTGCGCTGACTTCAGTGGTAAGACATCATTCTTGTCTTTACATGACCGGTTTTATATGGCTTGACATTGGCTTACTCCGCTTGCCCAGATTTCACCGGACCCCTTGTGTTTAAGCTGCAGATGTCGCTTCTACATTAAGCCAGTAACTCGATGTAAAATACTTGCCTGGTATTAGGAAAATGGGCCTCTCATATGATGATATTTCACAATTGTTTCAAATAAGGCAAACTATATTACAGGGGTGATTTTGTGGTAAGAACTTCGCGGAAAAAAAGTAATATTTTGTAGGCATACGCATGCAAAATGTAAACCTTCAGGCGTTTCTATGAAAGTAACAGATTTTGATTTTAACAGTTTGACAGTGGAGATCGACAAGTAGTCCGGAAGGGGTTCATTTGAGAAAAAAAAACGACCCTTGGCGGAAAGTTGCCCTGTGGATACACCGACATTGAAATAAATATATTTGATGCATCAAATCGACTAGTGCTCGGACAGAGTATTATATACCTCGGGCTTTATCTAAAGATTTTCAATTGGTCATAAAGATTAAGCATGGGCGTTTCATTATCATATTGATGTTTCCATGGACGAATTTGCTGTTCATCAACAAATAACCGTCGAGAAACATATTGATTTGATAATATATAATTCCTGAAAAAAATAGTTACGTGACCTGAACAAGCGTTCGTTGACGATAAAAAAAATCATAATCAATTCTATCAAGGCTTTGGCAAAATGAAACTGATTTCAGGCATAAAGCGTGTACACGCTCTCATCTGTTTACATGATGATTTTTAAACGCTCCCATCTGTTTACATGATTATTTTTGCACGCTCTCTTCCATTTACATTATGATTTTTACACGCTCTCTTCCATTTACATGATGTCTACTCAATCCAGTTGGTCAGAACTCAGGTTTGCTAAAACCGACTAGTAAATATCATATTATGCTGGTGCTTTGAAATAAGCGGCTTTATTATTAATGCGGCATGAAACGCAAGCAGTACAAAAACCATGTTCCATGGACACTAACGTAATGATTGCTGTGTAAAATAGTTCAGCTGACGCTTTGAACCTAACAAAGCTAGATAATTCCTCAGCGACATGGCTTGCAACAGGTCGTCAATATGATGCCAACTCATCGTCCCCACTTCCCTTAAAAGCTTAGAAAAACCTTCAAGCCTGTCATAATGACAGACCAGCACAATACATGCTGTCAGGTCTATATCCTAACAATACCGCGCCGGGCGACGTGTGGCTGAATGCTTAACACTTCAGACACCGTCAATTTAGATTCGCCTCTAATGGATTCCGGTTTTTCTATCAGTAATCGCTCATGCATATATAATTTAGAGATTTATGTTGCTCCCTTTAAGTTCGCTCTTCGCTTTGTTGGAAGAGACCTAATCAGGAGCAGCATTATGACTATTCTTTCACACTTTCAATTGATTTTTGCTGTATACAAAAGTTTCCAGGCAAATCCATCCCAGCACACGGTCTCAGTAGCTCCCTTTAAGCTGTTTATGGTTTGTTATGGTTTTGCGTGTTATTTAACACAGTCAATGTGTATGTTTACAAAAACAAGGCCGCGTGACCGGAGGTCCAATTTTGCGCATGCATGACAGATCCCGAACAAGGAGTAGGCCAAACTAGTCTATACACGGACCTTTGTGTCCTCTGATATATCTCTGCTAGATGGACCAAGGGCCGACTGTAAATTCACTTTTGAACCTGTCGCAACAATTTGTACGAAAGGTCCAGGGGACTCAGCGGAAATGACAAGGGTCGTGTATCGGGTCCCAGGCCTGAGTCATTTGCGACACATGCAATGTTTTGGCCAGTGGGAACGTCTATAACATTTTGGGGCCCAGTCAGTCAGGGCATCTCCTGATTGGCAGGTGTTGTAGCCGTAATGACCGTAGGCCAACCCATTGTGATCGCGCCCAGTCTACTGTTTTTAACACAGGAGTATTGCTCATTTTCATCACTTTTTGAGTTGAAGATAAAAAATAATTCTATTGGTTAACATTCATGATTATTCATTAAAGCAAGCGATATTGTAATTTTTCATATTATGAAATGCGCATTTAAAAGAGCAATCAGTTAATATGAAGAAACTAGAGAATTGTAGACAGAAATATAATCCCGAAATCACTAAAATCTCGAAATTTCATTTCGTAACATGAAAATAATCTACGTTTTCCCGACCACATAGAAACGAACAATGGAAGGGGGGGGGGGATGCAAATTGCGTAAACAAGATCGCTATTTTAATATTCAGTAGTTTATTTAGTTAATGAGATTTCGGAAAAGGGGTAGGAAAAGGTTTTGTCCACATATTACGTATCTTAATCCCATTTTCGAACGACAATTCGGCTCATCCTTTGAAATTTGAGAGCATATGTTCGGCAAAGGTATTGAATTTCTGTAAGCCTGACGAGCATGTCACCAATAGTATATCTTGTCTGAGTGACGCCGGCATTTGTTGTTTTTTTAAGCCAGCCTAGTTACAGAGCTAACAGGCCAGGAATCCTTAAAAAAATAACAAACCACAAAAGGCATTTGGCATTTTCAGTATATTATCTTGCCAATATGAACACTGATTTTAAATAGATAAAATTAGCCCATGTCGTATCAGCTGTGACCAGTCCTGTTTTGTACGTCACTGTTGTGAGACGACTCGCACACGCACTCTCATCGATAGCTCGCGACAGGATTTTCTAAACAGTAACGTTACAGTTTATTAGCGTGCACCACATACAGAGAGCGCGTTGGCCGTGTGACATTTGTTGTTAATTCCTCAGAAAGAAATATATGAACCCATAGCTTCGATGGAGTATCGATAAACATACAATATAGTCAAATACTGAAAAGGTATAACCTGGTGTTATCCTATTATCACCCTGCAGGCATAGAGGTATTTTTAGCGAACCTGTGAGCTTGTGCGATGGTGTGGCGTCGTCCGGCGTCTGTCGTCTGTCGTCCGTCGTCTGTACGTTAACCCATACTATCTTGAAAACGGGAAGAGTTAGCATCACAAAATTTTATGCAAAAAAATTAATCATCTAAAAAACTCAATCGGATTTTGCTTATTTTTTGGCTAACTGCATTTTCATAGGTTTTATAGGGAAAAGCTAAAAAAGCTTTAAAAATCTTCTCCGAAACTGTTCAGCCAAATTGTCCAATGTTTCACAGAAATGATCCCTGGAACAATCTCTCTCAAGTTTGTTCGAATGGTTTAAGTTCGGTGATTTTTGGCCGAGTTACAGGAAGTTGAACTTAGTCATCTGTCCAAAAAAGCATAGTAAAATTACAATCTCAGAAACGGCTGGAGCTATCATCACCAAATTTTATGCCAATGTTGGTCACATGAGTTATATCTGAAATTGAGGTATTGGTGGCGCCACCTGCATCGGCCTTTTTTGTACAGGGGTCATCAGTGCCTGTATCATACTGACAGCTACAAAAAACTTCTTCTCTGAACCCATATGGCCAAATTGTTTAATATCGCACAAAGATGATCCTAGGGTAGTGCTTTCTCAAGTTTTTTAGCTCAGCTGACTGAAAGTCATCTGAGCTATAGCGATCACTCTTTGTCCGTCTGTCCGTCTGTCCGTCTGTCCGTCCGTTAACCAGGCACAAATCGTAACCGCTTGACTTAGAACCTTGTAACTTGGGATTCTGAGAGGTCCATAAAAAATCTCCTTGGAAACCAGAAATTAGGTCTCTGTTACCCATATCCTTCGAGCTATGTGGCCCCAAAGTACCCCCCAGAAAAGTCAAAAATTTCATACAAAAACTTCAATATCTCATTAACTACTTGACTGATGGTCATGATTTTTGGCATACATATTGATCATGAGATGTTACATCACTTCCTGCAGACTGGTGGCGCCACCTGTATTTTTCGATTTTTTACGAATTTTTTTCTCTATTTTTGAGACCTTTAAAAATGAGAACATCTGTTAACAAGGCACAAATCATAAAGACTGGACTTAGAATCTTAATTCTTGACACACTGAGAGGTCCATGAAAAATCTCCTTGGAAACCAGAAATTAGGTCTCTGTTACCCATATCCTTTGAGCTATGGGGCCCCAAAGTACCCCCCAGAATAGTAAAAAATTTCATACAAAAACTTCAATATCTCAATAACTACATCACTGATGGTCTTCATTTTTGGCATACATATTGATCATGAGATGTTCGATCAGTTCCTGCAGACTGGTGGTGCCACCTGTACTGTTTGATTTTTTACGATTTTTTCCTCTATTTTTGAGACCTTTGAGGATGCTGTCATCTGTTAGCGTGGCACAAATCCTAACGACTGGACCCAGAATCTTCATTTTCGAAACACTGAGAGACCTATGAAAAGTCTCCATGGAAACCAGAAATTAGGTCTCTGTTACCCATATCCTTCGAGCTATGGGGCCCAAAATTACCCCCCAGAATAGTCAAAAATTTCATACAAAAACTTCAATATCTCATTAACTACATCACTGATGGTCATGATTTTCGACATACATATTGATCATGAGATGTTTCATCAGTTTGTGCAGACTGGTGGCGCCACCTGTATTTTTCAATGTTCACGATTTGTTTTCTCCATTTTTGAGACCTTTAAGGATGTAGTTATCTGTCAACAGGGTACAAATCGTAACGACTGGACCTAGAATCTTCGTTCTTGACACACAGGGAGACCCATGATAAGTCTCCATGGAAACCTGAAATTTGGTCTCTGTTACCCATATCCTTTGAGCTATGGCACTCCAAAGTACAGCTCAGAATAATGGAAAATTTGATACAAAAGCTAAAGTATCTGAACAACTAATGCAGAGATAACCATAATTGTTTGCATGGATATTGAACATGGAGTGTTTCATAAGTTTCTTCAGACTAGTGGCACCACCTGTATTTGTTCGGTTTTTTTTACGAAATTTTTCTGTATTTTTGAGACCTTTAAAGATATGAACATCTGTTAACAGTGCACAAATCATAAAAACTGGACCAAGAATCTTCATTCTTGACACACAGGGAGACCCATGAAAAGTCTCCATGGAAACTTGAAATTAGGTCTCTGTTACCCATATTCTTTAAGCTGTATGGGTCCAAAATACCCCCCCCCCCCCCCCCAGAATAATGGAAAATTTGATACAAAAACTGCAGTATTTCAATAACTACAACACTGATGGTCATGATTTTCGGCATACATATTGATCATGAGCTGTTCCATCAGTTTCTGCAGACTGGGTGTGCCACCTCTATTTTTTTTCAAATTTTTATGAATTTTTTTCTTTTTTTTGAGACCTTTAAAGATGTGGTTATCTGTCAACAGGGTACAAATCGCAACAACTGGACCTAGAATCTTCATTCTTGTCATGCAAGGAGGCCCATGAAAGGTGCCTGTGGAAACTTCTCTGTTACCCATATCCTTCAAGCTATAGGACTCCGAAGTATCCCTCAGAATAATGGACAATTTGATACAAAAACTGAAGTATCTGAACAACTAATGCAGAGATCACCATTATTTTTTGCATGGATATTGACCATTAAGTGTTTTTATTAGTTTCTGCAGACTGGTGGAGCCACCTGTATTTTTGTATCCGCCAAAACGAAGTTTTGCGGATACTATGTTTTTGACCGAGTTCCTCCGCCGCGGCGGCGTTCGTTTCCAGAGAACTCTTCGGAGACTAATGGACCAATTTTTCCCAAACTTACACCTATTATCGGGTCACATGTGAACTGGTGCCTAACCAATGTGCATTGACCTCTGACCTTTCCTCTCTATCCAGTGTCCATTTGTGGGTCTGTTTCCACTCATAAACCCTCATATCTCGGGAACCGTTTGACCGATCAGGAAATAAAATTGATACAAATGTAGCCCTTGGATTGCTTTATAACATACACAAAAAATGGTGGCGCCACCTGTAACCATGTTTGCACAATGTCCATCTGTTCATCTGCCTTGGGTTAAAATCACTCATATCTCTGCAGTGAATTGACTAATTCACCTGAAATTCGTCATGTGTATACATCCAGGATAGCTTTCTTGATTTTATGACATGTGGCGCCACCTACATTCACGTTCACGCTGATGACATCCAAGCTTATATCTCGGGAACCGTTTGACCGATCAGGAAATAAACTTTATACAAATGTAGCCCTTTGATAGCTCTGTAACATACACAAAAAATGGTGGCGCCACCTGTAACAATGTTTGCACAGCGTCTGTCTGTTAGTCTGCCGTGGCCTAAAATTACTCATTTCTCTGTAGTGGTTCGACATAACTGCCTAAAATTTTGCAGGTTTATACATCGTGGACAGCTTTCTTGATTTTATGACAGGTGGCGCCACCTACATTCTAGTTAACGCTGGACACATCCAAGCCCATATCTCAGGAACCATTTGACCGATTGGGCCAAAATTGTGCATGTGTTTAGATCTCTCATAGGTCTTTATCATACACAAAACTGGAGGGGTTACCTGCAAAGATTTTTGCACAGTGTTTGTCTGTTTGTCTGCCATGGGCAAAAATCGCTCATATACATGTAGTGGTTTGACTTTTCTGCCTAAAATTTTGCAGGTGTATACAGCTTGGACAGCTTTCTGGATTTGTGGTAGGTGGCACAACCTACATACACATTTAGGCTGCAGACATCCATGCTAATATGCAACATACCTCACTCTATTTCCCCTTGCCACTCAATCCATGCCTCACTATCCGATTTTGGCAGATACATGTAGTCACTTGTCGGTTACCCGTATTCTAGTTTTAAAAGTTTACACATTTTTCTCTATTTTTGAGATATATAAATACAGACTAAATCTTGGCCTGTTGGTTAATCTGTTTGATGCTTCAGTTGAATGGGTATATACTACCATTCTGATGATAAAATTTCCTTTTGCGAATCTCTTCCCAGTCAGCTGAGCGTCATGACCCATGGGTCACTTGTTTCAAATGGTCTCAGTTCAGTGATTTTGGCTGAGTTATGGGAAGCTTAATTTAGTCATATGCCATAACATCCCATTTTAGCTAAGTGGCTACAAAGATCTTCTGCTCAAAAACCACTGGGCCAAATTCTTAAATCTCACACATTAATTATCCTTAGATGTTGATAATTCAAGTTTGTTCAAATGGTTTTGGTTCAGTGATTTTTGGCTGAGTTATGGGAAGCTTAACTTAGCCATTTTGCTTTATTTTCCCATATGAGTTATAAGCCTGTAAAATGTTCTTTGACTGACGCCAATGGGCAAATTTGTTTAATATATTACAAGAATAATCCCCTGAATAATTCTTATAATAATTGTCTTTTATGGTTGCAAAGATTGAATTTTGGCTGAATTATACTGGCTGAAGCATACTAAAATGACAGTCTCAGAAAACGGCCGGAGCTATCATCAGTATATTTTATGCCACTGTTGGTCACATGAGTCATATATGAAATTCAGGTATTGGTGGCGCCACCTGCATTGACCTTTGTTTTGTACAGGGGTCATTGGTCATCTGTACATTAACCAATAATTTCTCAGGCTGGAGCTACCATTCCAAGATTTTATGCAATAATCTGTCACATATCAAATGTTGTGGGATTCTGCTTATCTTTTTGCTATCTGCGTTTACTAAGATTTTATTGGGAAAAAGCTGAAAAACCTTTAAAAGTCTTCTTCTTGTAAACGGTCCAGCCAAATTGTTCAATATTTTGCAGAAATGATCCCAGAGGCAAACCCTCTTAAGTTTGTTCAAATGGTTTGCATTTGATGAATTTTAGTGGAGTTACACGAATTTGAACAGTCATTTGGCCAAGTAAGCATACTGACATAGTAATCTCAGAAATGACAGAAGCTAGCATTCCTAAGTATTGTGCAAATGTTGGTCACATGACTCATATTTGAGTTACAGATTTTGTGTTGCCACCTACATTGACCGGTTATTATGGGCAAAAACCTCATAATTTTAGCCTCTTTCAGCTTAAAATGTTTTTGATGAAACTGTCAAGTTGAATTGTTCAATTTTTCAAAAGAATTATCCTAGGACATGGTTCTTTAAATCATATCAGAAATGCTTTTGTTGGTCTTATGGCCATTACTATGTCTATTTCAAACTGAGGACTGCAAAACTGTTCTTCTACAAAATTATTGTTTCAATTATAACTTCTGTAACATTGCACAAAAATTATTCTTAGGTGGCCTTTGTTCAAGTTTACTTGAATGATTTTTGGCAGAACTATTGGCCCTTAAACAATGAAAGGACTGCATCTTTTATTATTCCAGATATTTTGATAAAAAGTTTATGAATATGTCAGCTTGAAAAAAAGCATTTTAGCCAAAGTCTTTCAGTATGTGTAAACAGATTCACCAACACTCCAAGATTGCGTCTGTATCTTTTAATAGGTTGAGAAACTGCCAACTGTTTCAGATTTGGCAACAGATCAAGAGTTCATTCAGTGCAGCCAGATATAGATCAAGAGTTCAATCAGTGCAGCCAAGCACAAGGCATGTGATCACCTCATGAGTGACATGTGATCACCTCATGGGCGACATGTGAACACCTCATGGGCACCATGTGATCACCACTAGGTGTCATGCAGTGGTGTGGCTACTATTTCAGACTTGGCAACAGGCTAGAGGTCAGTCTCGATCTATTTATAGCTTTGGCAGACTGCCAACTGTATCTCAGTGCAGCCAGGTCAGGAGTTCACTCAGTGCAGTAGCTGCTACTATTTATAGTGTTAGCAGACTGCCCAATGCATCAGATTTAGCACCAAAGTTCAGCCTGGATCTATTTATAGCTTTGGCAGACTGCCAACTGTGTCAGATTATGCAACAGGTCAAGAGTTCACTCAGTCTAGCCAGGTGCAGGTCATGAGTTCACTAAGTGCAGTAGCCTGAGCTAGCAAAATCGTCACAGTTCACTCGGGGCAACTGCCTTTCTCACCTAAGCCTGGTCAGCCCCATGCATCAGACTCAAGGTAATTTTGATGTATTGGCCTGATATTTTGACCTGTCTATGTGTCTTTGATGGCTTTCTCGTTCACAAGAATTGTGGTGCCACTTACAGTAATTTTTGCACAGTCTGTGTCCCTGCTTATTTTCAGGAGGGGTTTGATATATCAGTCTGAAATTGGGCATATGTATATATCTCTGATAGCTTTGTTGTATACAAGACTGGTGGTGCCATCCACAATCATTTTTGTGTTGCGTGCACCCATGCCAGAATTTCAGCAGTGAAGTTTGTGTAATTGTTTCTTATTCAAAATGTTTAGTACATGCATTGTTCATATACATGAGAAGTAATGGTCCAGCATTGAAGCATTATACTTGGTGTATTTCCCAATGCACAGTTTCGCATTAGGCCTGTAGGCCTTGTTATTATATATATGTGACTGACACCAGTTATACAGCTTGTAGCTTGTTGACATTTTTAGCTTCGCCTTTTCATCTTTCTACATTAACTAAAAAATGGGGACTCGTTGGGTGCCTTGCCGCGTATTGTGTGGCCAGACCCGTAGAGTAGCGACGTTTGGTAATCGATAAGGAATCAATCTATATACGTCTCTGTGGTAATGTGCTAAGGTGAAGGTCAGCAATGGAGAGCGATGTGATGACGGGCCACTGAGTTGTGATTTGATGCTGCCGGGAAATCAAATGCGTGAAAGTGGAAGGGCAAAGTTGGTGTGCGTTCTGTAAGTTAGGGCATATATGACTGACGCTGATAGCAAAACTGGCCAACTGCCATGGCCCGTTTCTGTGGTAGTTCTGGGACAAACAGACGGGACAATTTTAGTAGTAGATAAATTAGTAACCATGCAAACGTTCAAGTTATTTGTTGGATCTACGCCCTGTGTATTGTGAATTATGTATATAGATTCATTCCTGTCCATAATGTTGAAAGAGGAGAAGTTTGACCAGTATTAAAATACTGTAATAAAATACAGTAAACATAAAATTTGATATTAAACAATTATCAACCAAGTGCACAAGGTATACATCGATAATGATGTTTTGGACAATTTTTAGCCTGATGCTTTGGATTATTGTTACGAGACCACTCGCACACGCACTCTCAATCGAAATGTCTCGCGGCCAGATTTTCTGAACAGTTCAGTTTATTAAAAAGTGTAGACCATAAACAGTGAGGACGTGTTACATACATTATAAATTCATCAGAAATAAAAAAAAATCCTTAGCTTCGAGGGAGAATCGATTCACATACAATATTCAAATGCTGAAAAGGTAAAACAAAGGTGTTATCTCATTTTCACTGTTTATGGGCATAGCCGTATTTTGATTATATATATATATATATATATATATATATATATATATATATATATATATATATGTGTGACTGACATCGGATATACAGCTTAGCACGTTGACACTTTTTTTTCCATCTTTATACATAAATTAGTAAACATGCAAACGTTCAGGTTGTTTGTCATTACTAGTAATTATATATACGTGGACTCATTTCTGTCCATAATGTTGAATGTAGGCTAGCTCGACCACTTATAAAATACCGTAGTCTCTTCCACCAGTGAGTGTACATTGAAATTTGGTGAATATTCTCTTAAAATTAAATATTTTAATATAATTTAACACAAAAGCTGGGGGAGCAAAGGCCTCATATCAAATGTAATACTTATAGTATTAAAAAAAAACAACATTTATACTTTGCAAAATTCTGTTTGTATCCCTTGAACTTTTGGCCAGGTGACATTGCCCCTATCTCCGGTTGGCAGCCGCATTATGACATTTGTTACATTTGTTAGAATACTTATGGTACTCAACAACCAATCAGCAGCTTTTAAATGTTGGTATCTGAGCATGCGCACGTGACCAGTGACCTTGGGCTTCATAGGTCAGTTTGGTTGGATGTTGTAAAAAAAAAATGACTTGTTTTCTCAAATATTGGTTTTAAAGGTGCCCATTTACCTACCATTTATGTGATTTCTGGCTTCCTCTGTGTATACATTAATGATCCAAGGGTAATTATAGTTGTGAAAAGTTCTTATGAGGCCTTCGTGAAGGATGCATGAACTTGTTTATCAATAACGTGTTTGTAAACACAGCGGTCTTGACAAACAGGAAAAACATGTAACCTTAGGCGGTAGTTTGCATACATGCGAAGGTAGAAAGGTTACTGGAAGCAAAACGCCTTTTGCAAGGCTCTTGCTTATCTGACTTGCTGCCAGGTGCCCTTTGTTTTGATTTTTTTGAAGGGTCCCCACAAATTATAAACTAATTGATATAAACAAAACAAGCAGCCTGTGTGCGGCGATATCCAAATTATCTGACCTATTTTTATAAAAGCTCAAAGGGATTACCTTTAGTTTATAAAGGTCAGATGGGTGATTGGGCCCCTTTAATGAAATACCAAAATATTTTACAAGGTATGGTCCTGGTTTAATTCTGGTTAATTAGGCTTATGTCTCATTTCTCCACTGCAGCTTACTTTCTGGATCTGGTCAATGAGTTTAAGAAAAGATTAACAGATTTTAATGCGCACCCGAATGTGGAACATTATTTAGACATTGTTGAGTCAAAGTCAGGTTACTGCACATATGGTAGGCAGATTCACCAACAGATCTAACCTGTCATTAAATAATATATATGCTACTAAATTATTCAAATGAATAAAACATATTCCCATGCTTCGATAGACGTAAGTCTAACACAGATTCCGTATTTTATGTAAAATATTATTTCTGTTGGTTTCTAATTACAATTTTTATGCAGATGGCCCTTTTATGCCTTTTTATGTTGAGGTTGAACGCTTGATATCACGTTTGTGCGGTTATAAATGTTCCGTTAGATATACCCTGCGTATATAATTATGGTTGTGTGAGCGTTCAGTCTGGTTACCAGAATGGAGATCCAGAAACTGTTTACGTTAGAGATACATAAACGTGTTAAACACGTGCACGTGTTGTGTGTAGTGTCGAGTTGAATACACTGTTTAGCGTAATCTCTGGATAAACAAGCTGATGAGCGAAATTTCTGGATAAACAAGGTGTTGAGCGCGATTTTAGGATAATGAGCTGTTGAGAGTTAGCTCAGAATAAATACGCTGTTGAGCGTGATCTACGGATAAATACGCTGTTGAGTGTAATCTCCGGATAAATACGCTGTTGAGCGTAATCTCCGGATAAATACGCTGTTGAGCGTAATCTCCGGATAAATACGCTGTTGAGCGTAATCTCCGGATAAATACGCTATTGAGTGTAATCTCCGAGTGAAAACGTTGTTGAGCGCAATCTCAGGATAAATACGCTGTTGAGTGTAATGTCCGGATGAATACGCTGCTGAGCGCAATCTCAGGATAAGTTCGTCGATAATTGTATTTTAACATGAGATACAATTATGAGTGTAATGTCAGGATGAACACATTTATAAGCGAAATGATGAGATGAATCCAGCGGACTAGTAACAAAAGAATACAAATGGGTGTGTTATATCAGGATACAAACAACTGCTCAGCAGTATGAATTATTCACCACGCATATCATTTAGCCCTGTTTACATAACAATATACTTTATCGGCCTTTACGATACACTATACTTGCATGTATGTCCTCATGAAACATAAACAATAATTTTAACTTTCTATATGTAATTTGAACAAGTGCATGTTAAGTAAATGTATGTTCCTTAAGAAGAACCAAATGAGAAATTTGAAATATACATTCCCGGGAATGCAGGCCTCCGCCACGTGGATGGTACTTCGCAGCCCGTGTTTACAATCACTTATTGACAACTTATATTCCGAAGTTCATCGGTGCATAAGTTCTTCAACAAGTGTTTGCATTCACTTATGCGGCCCAAATCTCATGCATGTTCATTCGATCATACGGGACTGCACATTAGTGAATATTCTTGGAAGTCTTTCCTTGATCCGGATCATGATCCGGACCCACACCAAAATCTTATCGATTCTTCATTCGCCCATTCCTGAAAATTTCATGTCATTCCATTCCTGAATTCGTGAGTTATGTAGTGAACAAACACACACACACGAACGGGACTGAGCGTATACTATCCTGTTGGCGGAAGCAAATGTTTTTACGCATTGTAAGAGGAACTATATCTTGATAATACACCGTAAATGATAACCCACACCGTACATATTGGTGACTGCAGAAGGAAACGGCAGTATGTATTGATCTCTTGACGTGCACAACAATGAAAAATATGGAAGTGTGAAAAAAGGTATAGACATTGCAAAGTTCTGTTATCATGAAAACTTAATGCGCCCTGACAACAACATCACCGTCAAATACCAAATTTTTTATTGCAGTGTCCTGGAATTTCGTGATGGGTGGCTCGTCTGAACTAATCAATGCGTTCTTCCCGGGGATCGTTCATTATTCAAACAGCGGTGACGTCACGTAAAGTAAGTTTCATTTTACAATGATTGATCACTTTGCTGGGCACTTCTCAGTACAAAATGGAGTCAAAATGTTCCATATGTAAAAAGTCTTTTTAACATCATTAAAGAAATATATATTAAAGCTGATAATTTTGTCTTTAAACTTTAACTAATTTTACTAAATCATGCTTGCTACAAACAAAGTCCGGGTATACATAGTGTTTTCAGTATACTTAATCCAGTTGCCATATGTGTTTCTAGTTTTCGTTTCAGGGTATGATAGACTTGCGGGAACTGCCTCAATATCGATATATAAAGAAGCACCGCGGGATCTTCGCAGCTTGTAAATAAACGTTTCACCCGTTGTCTTTGGAGTTTTATTTAATATATTGCGTAAGTGAAGCGTGTGTCTTTGTGTGCATGTCTGAGCAAATGAATTTGTACGTGTATGAGTGCACCGAACCTACGAACTGGACTTTTGACCAAAGACGTGACCAAGAACGACATACTGAACATAGGCATCAGAACTACTATAATGTTGTTTACGTAAATGTGATGTCTTTTTTGGGCTCGTGTTAAACAGATGTATACCTGGGCGATTCGTGCCAATATGATGAGCAGTGCATTGATAACTTCACTCGATGTGTGGACCCGACCAACGCCGGACAGAAGATATGCGTGTGCCAGGATGCATACATTAAAGAGGATAGTATGTGTAAAGCGAGTAAGTGTGTTTATTCTTATTATATACGTGTTTTAAGTATTAGCCCTAGGATGCCAGAGTCCAAAGGCGTAATCATTAATTAGTTCACATTCACATATATCTCAGTTCTATTCTTAGTACATTTTATAAGACTACTGGGTGTTATGAATTTGGAAGACGGGTGGTTATCATGAAAGTATGTTATATCCACCCCTTACTGTATTCGATAGCTCATTGATCAGCGGGATGCTGGACGGTACGCCTTTTCTTGTCAATATCACTTTGAAAATAATACTTTCGAGAACATTTACACTTTCAGAGAAATATATCTCCGAAGCCTGTTTCCCCGCTAGCGACTCCTGCAGAACTGACAACACACATTGTGGTAACTCGACAGGGACATGTACCTGTAAACCAGGCTACAAGCTGGTCGGGGCAGGATGTCAAGAAGGTACAAAATTAAAATTTAATGGAAGTCAGGAACTACTAACCATAAGTGTACTTTAATCATTAGAATTTGTCCCATAAAGAAGCACTTCTATAGAATGCATGAATAAAGTAAATTAAACACAAAGCATATAAGTCAGATTGGCACAGAAGTATGGAAATACTACAAATGACGATGAAAATATCATTGCACCATTGATTGCTGGCCCCTCTATAAACCTCTGTTTTTGTTGGGTTTTTTTTTGTTTTCAAATACACGTATAGCATGTATACTGACTTTTTTCACACATAGATCTGTTTCAGTTCCGAATGCATGAATGCATTTGTTTCACAAGAACAATTATTTAAATTGGAAGGCAAAACAATCATATTGGAATCTTTATTGCGAATTTGTAGTGTTATTTGACAACCAGATCTAGATTATTCTTCAATGTTTAGTGCGTCGTTAAAACTTCGACAGGAATTCGTATCACTTAGACAAAGATTACGTCTTTTAACCAAAAAAAAAAAAATCTTGCGCTTGATTTGCAGATACCAGCCTGACGTACATGGGATGTTTCGACACAGTGACGGATACTTTACTTCATGAAGACCAGCAAGACCAGTCTCCTAGGCTTTGTCGCCAGAAGTGCGGTGATGCTGGACACGCATATTCTGCTGTCAGCGGGCAGACGATATGCGCATGCGTCAATGATTGGAGCAAGTTCTTGAACTCTGTTGACGACAGTAACTGTGACAAGCCATGTTTCGGTGACCCGACCTATGCCTGTGGAGGGATCGGTTACTACGCTGTCTACTCAACTTCAGTGGTTGTTATTAAGTGAGTGATAACTTATTATACAGAGATCCTTTTTACTTTATTGACTATAAACTCTGAGTTGTTCAGTGGAAGTCCAATATAACCGAAGGGGGACATGTAAATTGTTTTTCCTCTTATAGATCATTTCAGAGGAAAATACGTTGCACGTGATATAGATGTCGTTGTGCTGCGAAGTCAATTTTTAAAAAAAGCCATTGATTCACCCAAAATTTCGCACTTGTTTTTTATTTGTTATCTTATTTTACAGATTGTACGTATCATTTTGAGTTTAATGTAATCGTGCACTTACCGAAAAAGCTATATTTTATTTTTTGAGATTCAGTGGCATTTATGACTTTGTCACAAATTCTAGATGTCGAAAACTGCTTTAAATATTCAAACCGTTTTCACGTTTACATTCTTACCTGATTGTCCACTTTTTTAATGCCTACACAGGTATTGAGCGGATTACATACCTTGCTTTATAATGCAGTTCCTCTGTATATACTTACTCGTACTAACTCGACGAATTCAAAATATCAAAAGAAACGTCGTTCTTGTATTAAATGAGAGACAGCACCCTCTGGTGGTGAATGTATCACACATTTCACTTGAACATTTATCCTGACTCCAGCTACTCAGTGAAGCACACTTTTGGTTAAAATAGTAACTTTTTTTATATTGGACTGGCTGATAGACCCGGTATACCGGGCTTATTACCGGGGTTGGGGAGATTTATAAACTGAGATGCGAAATGTTGGCTCATTTTTTATTCTAAAAGTTAACAGAAAATATAGGTTTTCAGTGGGAAACTGTCTCCATAAGATCTGTATAAACATTTTGGCAAGACTGTAGAATAACTCACGAACCTTTGTGAGGCACAACACTTCTGTGAACAAAAAACGTTTCTATGTCCAGCTGCTTGTATCTTAATTTTGCCAGTTTTTTTATCTGCCTCTTACTTTTAAATTACATGAATCCTAAACATCATACCGCCCGTCCGTATAAACTCATAACCTGGTGGAGACAATGCGTGAGAGATCCTGCAGTCGCTCCAATATTTTTAACATTTATTTTGTTGGGCTGTCCTCGTGGCATGAAATTTATACCTCGGTATATTTACCTTGAAGACCTGGACAGTGATGGTGTTTACATTGTGAACCGGAATGAGACGCGGGGGCATTCAGGTTTTCAATGATATTTGACTGGATTCTATCATGGGACGTATAAAGATCAGGTTGATGTGAGGAACACGTGAAAAATTAATTAAATGTACGTTGCAAGGAAACTGTTCCTGAAGAAAGAAACAGAAATATGCATACCTCGTAAGTAGCAGAAGCGGACCCAACGGGACTGCATGCAGAGGGCCCGTATTCATTTTCAACCGCCGCAACCTTTTTTTTTCATCGTATCAGACAAATTTTGAGGCCTGAAACCCCCGACACCACCCCAGCCCTGTTCCTGAAATTGGGACCTTGAATTAGGTTTTGTCATTAATCCTCCTGGGTTGAGCTCTCCATTTCATAAAGCGAGAAACATGCGTTTTCCCCTTTTAATGACCACGCACGTGGGTCAAATCCCTCACTGAAAGCAAGCGTTATTCATATGAACAATAGTCCTTAGTGTTAGACGTTAAGTGACCACGATGCCCACATTCCGGTGATTGCCGAAGGCAGTTCGGCTGTGCTCGGTAAAATAACGGAAAAAATCAATCAAAATTATATGTATATTAAAATTTTTTTATTTTCATATCGCCTATGTCACTGCGAGGATAATAACCTTTAAAATGATGTATGGCACAATATTGTACACAACGCGGTTTTAGAGAACACTGCGAACAAACGTGAACTGAATTCCTTTTATAAGTATTAGATACATGATCAAGATTGCGACTGTAATGTGATTTCCGGTCCAGGTCAGGTCAGTCCATTTTGTAGCGTCAAAAGGCAAAGCTACGAAACGTGCAAGGCAGGTTGATAGGTGAAATTCAATAATTAAAAAAAAAAATGTTATTGGCATTTTTCAATGTTGATGGAGATTAAAAAAGCTTGATATTTTTTTATAGGTAACGACAACGCAGGTCAAATTAAGAAGCTGATATTTAACGCGAAAAAGATAGACAAAACTCATTATTTTTCTTAAGCCAAATGAAAGTTCTGGATTTGAATTAAATGCATAAAGTTATGCCATTAAACTCGATGGAAAAATAGTTCCCTAGTGTTGGGAATATGGGCACCTCATATGATAATATTTCGCAGCGCTCTTTTTACAATAAGTTATCCACCCTTCCGCCAGAGGTCGTTTCTACTCAGAACGAACAGAAAGATTGCACTGTGGGACTGCAGGGACTCCTCTGTCAAACTTTAAAAACAGTATTTGTTACATTTAATGGAAACATCATCTGTTTACATTTCACATAAATGTGCATTCAAATTACTACTTATCCTGTGAATTCCTTATCACAAAAACATTAATGTTTATGTAATTTGCCTTGAAACAATTCTTATCAAAATTAACATCTTATCTACATTCACGCGCGCTTTATGTTCACTGTCCGTCAAGACAGAACGGACAAATTCTATGGTATTCTATTAAACCATTAGGTTTTAACCAGCCAGATGGAGCAATGAGAAGAATAACTAATCAGGTTATACTCTGAGTTCTTTTCGTCCTGGAGCATTTAATATAAAATATTGTTTACATCAAATGGAGCAATGCAAATGGTATATATTCCATTACAGGTTGGCGCTCTTGCAGAGAATTATTAGGTGTTGACGTTATCCTACTTTAAGTTTAGGATATGGGCAAGGCTCAAACAAGCGTTATGCCTTTCTTAAACTTTCCCGATACACATGCCGTTACCAACAAGCTCTCTTTGGATATAGATTCAAGTCTGGACGCGGTACCCGGAGTACTTTCGTGCCGCTTTCGGGGAAGGTTTATTTCTCCCAGTTTCTCGAAACTGCTCATGGGGGCTGACATCTTACATGATCACTGAAACCCGGATGTCACAGGTGGCATGATAAAATGGGCATACCACTAATAGTTAATTAAAAATATAAACAAAGCCGTATTATAGAACTGCAGAATTCACTCCAGTGGAGCGGAGTTTTGCTTTACAGATTAAAACTATCCTGCTCGCTAAATTATTTATTGCATATTTAAAACGGTTTATATATATATATATATATATATATATATATATATATATATATATATATATATATATATATATATTGTTTTCTTTATCATTCAGGTGCATAGAAAATTGTCTCCCCAAGGTTGACCCTGCGACAAAATTGACCCTCTCAGCTGAGTGTGCCACCTGTCCGTCAGGCAGCGCGATCAAAGAATATAACCTGACGCTTGAAGAATTCAACAACAGCATCCAAGCCTGGGAACCCAGTAATGTCAATGTAGTCAAAACAGGTAATGTCTCAGCTTCTTTAGCCATTGCAGACATTTTTATTTTTTGCCGATAATGATAATCAGGGGAGTAGCCGGGAATAACGGAAGGGGAAAACGTAGCACTTACAGTCAACAAGTATATATGTATAAAGTTGTTTGCGCGAGACAGTCCAGATTGAAATCCAAGAAAATCTGAGATTTTTTTTCCGAGAATTAGTTCGAACAGACCGAACATTCTTGTAACATTCATAATATTCAAAACAAGAGAAATAGTTTCCACAACAAAATTGAAAATTAGGAATTTGAGAAAAAGTGCCTATTATCAGAAATATTATTCTTTTTATTATTGTTCCTATTATTATTCTAATTTAAGCTGCGTTTACCGGGCGCGCGGTATGCGATATGCGGAGTTCGGCAGCAGAACGGGGTATTCGGAATGCGATATAAAATCGCATGGGGCATTTATTTTGCGGGCGGTAAAACTTTGCGATATGAGTCCAATGATGTCAAATCCTGCTAGGTCACGCTGCATCTGTAGTTCAAGCATATGGTAACTAGAGCCCATGGGAGCTATACCGCGCGCAGTATGCGGATGCAAATCTCCCCTGAGAATTCCACTTTACAGCGTGTCTAAAGCGGAACACCGCGCCCCCGGTAAACGCAGCTTTAGGCAGGGTTAGATCGAGGCATGGCCCCTAGCGCCAGACCCTGGGTACGCCCTATATAATGTGCATTGCGAGAATGAATATCTGGCACCTTAGATCTTCCCGCTTTGGTAATATCATATCTTTGAATTTTAGGCTCGCTTACACATATAATTTAGTCCGCAAAGGTGGTGCCACTAGTCTTCTAAAATAAAGTTTTTTTGCTAAGTTTACACGCTAAATTTCAGGGGGAAAATCGGGGAAGCACATTTTTAAAAATGTTTATAATTAATTTTTCTTGAAATTAAGATGGTACAGCTACATCCGATGGTAAGAGCACGAGAGATCGATGGTCATACAAAAATTTTCGAAGAAAATATTCTAACTGATCCCATTTTTTAAGGATTACTTTAATTCTGCCTTGGGATTCTGCACGCTAAAAATATGAAATAGCCAGAGTAAATATCCTTTATAAGAAATGCCCGTTTAATCCTTCCGAGCTTTAATGGTTTTCAATAAATAAATCCACCGCGATCTTGATTTACTAATCACCTGAAAAAAAAATTTTATATTCACAATAATTACTCACTTTGCAGCTTTTACAGAGTCGGTATGTATGGTAATATAGAATCAACCACTCATAATAACAATTATTAATATAATAATATAACATATGATAGTATTATTATAATAATAGTGTGATAATTATTATATTTTTTATTCTAAAAATACTATTGTAGTTATTATTATTGCTATTATTGTTATTATCATTGTTACTGGTGTTATTATTATTATTATTATATTTTGTATTCTTTTTAAGTTAACATCCTAACAGTCCCGGCGAAAACCTTACAAAATGACAGAATGTACAAGGTCAAGGCTGCGGCCCCTGGAAATCCTGAACGCAAATTCTCAGTCAACTTTCCACCGTACAATGGAAATTGTTCCGTAGCACCACTCACAGGTAATATATATATATATATATATATATATATATATATATATATATATATATATACATATCTCATTACATCAAACGTACTCAATGATTACAACAGAATGACTAAAAATAAATAATACGTATGTAAAACCGAACCGAGAGAGTTGATAATTCACTTTTAACACGAGATGGCTCTGAGCAGGCGCTGATCCAGGATTTTTTGTAGGCGGGGGGGGGGGGGGGATCCGCGCCTGCTGAACTAGAATTAAGAGAATCTGAAGGGAAATTAAAACTCTATGTATCTTCTATAAAAGGTAATTTACATGATAAAAGAAGAAATATTTCTTAACACACACTTGCCCACGAGCCAGTATATTTTCATATAAGCAGTAATTTGACAGTTCAATTTTATCGCTGAATTTTAAACCAGAGCTTTGGCTTTTCCTATTTCTTTTACTATATCCTTTTTAAATCGATGCTGTTTCATTCAGACGAATTGATTCTAAGAAAATCATATTTCCTAAAATGAAAGATTATGTACCTGTTTATCTAAATTGTCTAAAATTATTTTTTTCGCACTTTCTGTTTGATGTTACAGTTCGGTTGCCTTCAGACAAAATTTTTGTACACAGGTATATGTTGGACGTTTTTGTTCAGCCTGCATAAGCGAAGGTTTGAAATCAATTGTGACCATGCAGCAGAAGCGGATCCTCCTATTTCAGCCGCCGCACCCTTTTTTTAAGGGTTTCAGACCAATTTTTGCGGCCTGGACCCCTGCCCTTTTCCGGACCTAGGGACTATTTTCAGGGTTTTCATTAGTCCTCCTGGGTTGGACCCCTCCTTTTCCTAAATCCTGGATCTGCCCCTGTGCAGGATCCCATTTTGATAATTATAGGTACTATTTTGACAATAATATTTAGTTATAACTTGACAAATTTGGGTCAGCATGGGATAAGATAACATACTGTCCTACACTGACCAAGTGCACTTCCATTTTTAGTCATCTGAGGTTGGAACATATGTACATTTCGAATAATGTATACCATATATATCTTCAAATAATACAGTGCTTGTTTTTTAAAAGTCTCGTCACAGCATTTTATAATTTCATTCCTTTTGGAACAGGTGATGCATTTGTTCAAAAGTTCACAGTGACCTGTTCTGACTGGCTGGATGAAGGTGACAATGTAGATAAGAATGAAACCAGAGATGCTTTTGAAAACCGAACCTTCTTATACAAGTTTGAAAGTAAAGTTGTCGGCGATGTGTCGTACATCCACATCGGGGAACAGGAGGACAAAAGCCAGACTTCCAGAAGCTTCTACCTAGCAGCTGGGACAAGTAAGGTCAAGGTCACCATAGTGGACGTTCAGGGTGCATCAGCTACAAAGGTCTTAGATGTGACGGTGAGAAACGTTCATATTAATAAATGTATTAGGTTTCTGTATGCAGATAATGAAGGTGCAGTTCTGTAACGATTTTGAATGAAAAAGTTTCAACTTTAGGGTTGTGGATGTTTTATACATATCAGTCCAAGATGAAATTACTCCAGTGTTTCAGTCTTTACTGAAATTGATACTAAAAATAATATTCATATAAATGTTCCTCAGTTAAGAACTCAACCTCAGATTCCAGTATTCGTCACAGTCTACAGGGGGGACATTTAAAGTTATAAAAATGTCAACATTAACATTTTAACATGTTATGCACGTTTCCCAGGCATCCCACGTGTGAATTTTGACCCCCGTATGTGAATTTTTTTTATTTCTATTTTCAGTAAAATTTTAGCAAATTTGAGTTCCAGCTGCTCAAATATTTCTTTAAAAGGAAACAGTTTTGTAATTATCATGCTGTGCATGATCATGAAATGTTTATATAATAATTTATAATGAAAAGGTGAACCAAAATCAGCTTTCCTGCACTGAATCCTGCAAGTGCAATCGATATTTTATTGTGCAATTAAAATTGGTCAGAAATAAATTAGATTTAAATTCTCAATTAAAAACTGCTTGTATAAAATGTGGGCCTACACGAGCAACCGAGTTCGTAATCGAAATCGGATGCTCGGTTTCAATTACCCGGATTTGATCACTCGAGCACTGCTTTCAACAACTATCGTCTCGGAACCATCTTTCTTATATTGCTGAGTAGACAATTTTATTCGATATGTCATCGATATCTTAACACAATTTCCTACAGTGTCGAACCTCGTACTGCAGGTCAATAACGGTGAGACGAAGCCTGATCTGTGTAAGGTCTGTGGCCAGCCCTCCGTGACGTTGTCACCTGCTACACTGACGCCCGAAAACCCGGTGGAATGGAAGATCTCTAAACGACTTATATTACGACAACCCACCAAGATATTCTGCGACGCTCCGCCCGAGGTTAAAGTTGAATGGAAACTTATAAATGACGCGACAGGAACGGAGGAGAAGCAACAAAATGGGTCGTCAACATTTCTCGTGGTGGAACCGGGAGAATTAAAACCAGGTGTGCACAAAATAAAAACAAAAACCTCACTGGGTAATTGTGTTGAGACGGTGACCACGGCGACTGGGTATATAAACATCGTGGAGTCGGAACTTAATGCGGTCATCGCAGATGGCTCGGTGCGAACAGTAGGGAATGCTGAAACTCTTGCCATGAACGGATCCTTGTCACGTGATCCTGATGCAATGGCGATGGGGATTTCCGGGCTTTCTTTTGCTTGGTACTGTCGCCTGCCCTCGGAGGAACTGCCGGCGATCAATGGCTCCCTTGATGACACGCCGCCAAACTCAACAGGTGGATGTTTCGGATCTGGTCCCGGGCGCATTCCTCAGGAAACTTCTCAGGAGTTCTCCATGCCAGCCTCCGATCTACAAGTTAACAAAACCGCCATCTTCACCTTGAAGGTTACAAAGGGGTCAAGGTCATCAATTGTGAACCAGTCCGTCGTTGTTGTACCTGGATCCCCACCAAAAGTTACTATCAGGTAAATTACATTTTTTTTCAATTTTAGAACGTAAATTATACCGGTTCTTATTTTCTTAAGTAATTTATAATTGCAAAATTGACAGCAAACAAAAAAAAAATTAACTCAGAGGATAAATTTTCAGTGAAACATATATGACATGTTTAGAGATACGCTCCTCACGCAGAGGTTTTACACTGATGTCGTCCCAGGTCTCCTTTCCCAATGTGCATCCAGCTCATAATTTTAAATATGTGAAACCCGCTCTTGTTGCTCGGACCCAACCGAATCTGGCATAGAGCCAAGAATCAGACCAACGAGAAGTTGTGTCCATTGTATACCGTTTTTCTTACTTCCCAAGTCCCTGGGATATTGATATACCCCGCAATCTTCCTGACTGAGCGATAAACAGGGCTGAACGAAGTAAGAGGGAGGGGCTGTTTTGCTTGGGCGAGAGCAGAAACAACTAACACAGGTCAACCATAACAATAACTCAATACAGCAACTTATACGCTCTTTACACAGCGCTTTACCTATAGGGCTACTACCTATATCGTAAGGCGCTGTTTGTTATGACCTCGTATCCTGAATTGCTACACCAGAGGGGAGCACTGTATTTTTGTCCAATCAGATGAGACCTTGTGCTGGAAGACAAAGCCAAGCGAGGAATACACGGAGCCAATCATGTTTATTTCGTTTTGAGTGACAGCTCATCGCCCCGCGTAACCGTCTGAACAGGCCACAGGCTCAGAGAGAATTGCCCCTGACGTGGTTTGCTTAGGGCCTTGGGCACATAGGATGCTCGGCCGGTGAGCTGTAATTCAAACGAAACGTAACAACAAAGGCTGCGTGCACACCTCGCTGGCTTGTTTCAGTTCTGCAGACAACAGATACATGGCTACGCTAACACAGTCATAATGTCATAATCGAATCGGTCGATGATGCGAGAATGCAGAGGGAGCAATTTAAATTCGACCGGAAACTCACCAAGCGGCGCTTGAAGCGCAGCAATGGGCGGAGCCAGGATGCCTGTCGAGTGTTCATTTATTGGCATCTGATTGGCTGTTTGTTACATCATACACACGTTTATTTCAGCGGACAACGAACCGCCATCTGGTGTCTAAATATATCATAAACGGTCAAAGCTGGCAGCGTGAAAATCAGTTGTTTCTTTAGAAGCGCAAGATTTCCGCTGCCTCGGGAGCGTAAGCAACTTTGTACTTACCTAACTGCCACTTCACAGCGGCCCGCTTCGTGTCCCACACGCCAACACCAGCACTAAACGTCCGTCTAGCCTCTTAGCTCAAATTGCAGCTGCCCCCCCCCCCCCCCCCCCCCCCAGCTTTAGATCTGACTCCTTGCTCGCCCCAGTCCCAAACGGCGTCACGACGTTATATGTAGACTGGCCCCTCCCTCACAATTTACACTGGTAGCCTGCCCTCAAAATCGCTACAATCATTTGTCCCAACGGTGTTTACCTTAGTAACCCATGGGTTAAATTGTACCTGGCCACCAAAACTAAATTAAACTTGGTTTTACATACCTTTCCGTAGTTTTATATTCAGGAAAAACGCAGAGATTCTTTGTCCGTTAAGTGCTCCATCATAACCGCTTGATGAAAAGCTACATATGAAAGCACTCTTTGTCCAGAAAAATAGACACAAACCGCATTAATAACTTATTTCCTCCTGTGTGTACAGCCATTAATTACCGGGTGCTGACCTTTAACCTGTAGTCATAGCAATTTGGTTTTATTAGTAACTGGTGTCACTTGTATCTTTTAATGTTCGATAACTTGGTTTATATTCTTCTATTTAATTTTGTTATCAGTCGCGTGGGTGAGGGCGCTGGGGCTCGTAAAGTAAACCGTAACCAGGCGACAAAGTACTGGGTGTTCTGTGAGAGCTGCAGTGAGTCGGAGAAAGCGGCTCTGACCTACAAATGGACATTGAGTGAATACCAACCAGGCGGAAAATACGGCGAGCTGGCGGACTTTACTAACATGACTTTCAGTGGTAAGGAACAGAGCATGTACACAAAGAGCTAATAGTAGGACACGCGTATCAGGATTAGGTTCAAATGCAAATACAGTAATAGACCTACTTAAAACTCTGCATATAAAAGAGTTTCAATTTAAAAGATATGTGCTGTTTTGGAAAAACCAATAAGTTAAAATAATTCCTTAAGAATCATAACCGCTTGATGAAGCGGTTATGAATCAAATAATATTTGTTTTTAGATGACTTATTATTCAATTACTCAATTAATACCCAAACATTGATTCCAGGTAGCAAAATTGAATTGTGAGGCAAATGCATATGTATTGTTCCAGGTAATAACCATTAAAGGACGACTCAATTTATATACATATTTGTGCTTGTACATATATATATCTTGTATATATATATATATATATATATATATATATATATATAGTTTACTCATTATAATCATTACCATTTTCAGGGGTACATGAAGCATATGTTGAGATTCAGCCGTACAGGCTGACGGAGGGACAACGATACAAACTCCGGGTAACAGTTGGTGAAGCCTTCATCGAGGAGGACCTTACCGTGAACCTCCCGCCTTACAATGGGTCCTGTACAGTCAGCCCAATCAACGGTAAGTGCAGCTGTCTGATAGCTTTGGAGATGCAACATATTGGTCAGCCATTGTAATGTCAATGTAACATGACATATTCTTATCAAATCTTTAACTCTTGCTTTCGAGTTCTTGATTGTAACAATCACTCCAAAGTAAAATATTCTGAGGGCTCAATCATTGCACAAGGGAGAACTGTATTGAAGGCTTATAATCATTGCACGGAAAGAATTGTCTTGAAGGCTTTATTATTGCACGGGGAGAACTGTCTTGAAGGCTTTATCATTTTACGGGGAGAACTTTCTTGAAGGCTTAATCATTGCACGGGGAAAACTTTCTTGAAGTCTCAATCATTGCACGGGGAGAACTTTCTTGAAGGCTTAATCATTGCACGGGGAGAACTTTCTTGAAGGCTTAATCATTGCACGGGGAAAACTTATTTGAAGGCTTAATCATTGCACGGGGAGAACTTTCTTGAAGGCTTAATCATTGCACGGGAAGAGCTTTCTTGAAGGCTTAATCATTGCATGGTGTGAACTGTCTGGAAGGCTAAATCATTGCACGGTGAGAACTGTCTCGAAGGCTAAATCATTGCACGGTGAGAACTGTCTGGAAGGCTAAATCATTGCACGGGGAGAACTTTCTTGAAGGCTAAATCATTGCACGGGGAGAACTGTCTTGAAGGCTTAATCATTGCACGGGGAGAATTGTGCTGAATGCTTAATAATTGCATTTGATGATGATGATATTTTACATGGTCATTCCATGAATGATGTTACACAAGTCAGGAAGAAATTATATAAATGTGGAAATTCATATCATAAACAATATGTTGTCAGAGATTTCAAAGCTATGTTTCTCATGAAACTTTACTGTGAAGGTCTACACACCCGGTCAACTCAAGTACAAAGTCACCCACTGATAATGATCAGTCGCATTATCATAACAAAATAGCCATAACAATAGACATAATCCTTGAATTAATATTTTTATGACAATCGTGAGTACCTATGGGTTTATACCTTGGGTGTATTCCTAACCTTTCACAAATTTCAACAAAAATCTATTCAAAACTGTTTGGGTACATTTCCTGACAAAAAAAAGGGGTAAATATAAGATCTCTCGTCACCTGGCGGAGGTGTAAAACTTGGCTCCCTTGTATATGCATATAACGTCTGGGCGTGGTACAACCCAGTGTAAAGTTAGAGAAGCTATTTCAATGTTTCTGTGAAATTTAGATGAATTATTACTAGTATGTTATTCAATGCCATGGCCAAGGAAGAAATCAGTGAGGTATTTTAAAGTGATACATTATGCCGACTTTTATAAAAAAAAATTTTTAAAATGAATGCAACAAGTAATTTTCCTGTGGTATTTTTAAATGATTATACACCTTTAATTCGTAGTATATTAATTCCTAAATTTTATTAATTAAGAAAACCAATTAATTAATTTCAGTAAAAGAGTTTGAAACTCCCGTGACGATAATGTGTGGTGGATGGTTAGATGAAGGAAACAATCTACAACGAAGTGATGAAGATTCAGCGAACCCCCTGTCCCTGTTTTACACGTGGTCATACCATGTCCGCGGAGACCCGCAGGTTGAACACTTCACCGTACTGGGTCAACAAATGGGCAAGTCATTAAGAAGCAAGTACTTCTTCCTCCCTCGTGGTATAGCAACAGAAAACTACCAGGTCGATATTCAAGTCAGCATCATGGACTCGGATGGGGGAGAAGCATATCATAACTTGACCGTCGAGGTGAGGAAAATTTATTAACCATGAATTCATATAATTTTATTTGGGGATGAAAACTAATAATAAGGTAGGATTTATAACAGAAGTAAGTGTTAACAATATTTTTCTACAAATTTTACCCATGCATTTTTTCAATTTTACTTAATTGAAGTTATATATAAATAGATATATAGTTAAGTACAGACGGCTCAAATGTACATCTGTTAAGTGTAATGTTTCCTGTTTTCACTCATTTTTAATTACAGGATGAGTACTTGGTAATCTAGCCAAATCAGTCTGCTCCATTACATACATGATACACTATACTTGAAATCATCATAGACCTAGCTGTCCCTTTAAAAATAACACTGACAAGGTGAACTGAAATAGAAATGTATTGATTAATTTCAGTCGAAACCAGGATCAAATGTGAATGAAATCCTGGAGAGTAATGTTTTCAAACAAGCAGAGTCAGAGAAAGACTATCTAGCGATGGCGCAGTTCTCAAAAGCGCTCTGCTCAAATGGTGGCACCACCAGCGATCAACTTCAGGTAACTTTTTTTTCGTTTTATATCTCTTTGTCCAAATTGTCAAATCAAAAACTGACAGCCTGCGGTCTCGTCTCGCTTAGAATAAGTTACCTGTCGAAGTATTTATTTTCCTCTGTTTTTATTGGAAGTCTAACTCCAAGCCGCACTTGGAGCTAGGAGTCCTAATTTAACAGTTAAATTTCCAAGAAATTGTCAAAGGATTCATTATTTTAGTGATGAAATAACGTTCTGTTGATGATGATGTCTCCCAATAATAAATATCATTTTTTCTATCTATTAAGTACAAATAAAGATTTGTCAACAAATATATTATATTTTGCACATCTCTCTGCCTGAAGCACAAGAAACCTTTTGTGTATTTTAAATATTTTAACCATTAGTTGCGCTGGCCATTCGGTGAATATATATCTTGTTTTTCATCAGTTTCTTCGTTTTTTTAGATGCAAGAAACTTTAGTGAGCAAACTTAGCCAGTCTCCGGAATCCCTCCAGTCGACAGACGAAGTCATTTCTGTAGGCTCGTCCTTGTCCCTTCTAAGCGGCAGTACAGGACAGTTCAGTTCAAAAGGAAAGGTACGTCCAATCAATGTAAACCACAGATTGAAAGTGACACCCCCCCCCCCCCAGCTCCAATTCTCAAGACTGGCATTCAAATTATACGTGCTGCCATATGCAGGCTTGTTGGAAGATAAAAATATTTGGAGTGGCAAATATAGGTTTGACTGACATCCACATTTAGTTCAAACAACGCAGCCAGCCTTGTCACAAAATGTTCATTGAAAAAGGTAATTTACAGATGAATTTATTTATTAGGAGAGACAGTAACATATATATGTAAAATCTGTAATAATCAACCATAGTTAACGCTGTACAGCTTCTAGCACAAAGCTCCCTGAACAATGCTTCATGGAAAATCATCAAAGGGTTTAATGATCATACTTAGAAAAAGTATCTTCCCTTGTTACTTAATAAAATAATTTCTGTCCACATTGATCGGCATCAATTACACCCATCCCGATTTTATCGTTTATATGGGTGGTCCGTGGCCTCAATACATCAACGACCGGACATACAATCCTGGCAGAGTCGCTTGGTGTCTATTAAAAATCAGTTTGAAACTATTCTGTAACATCTTCCGAGAATTCGTAGCTCTAGTGAATAATTTGTTGGCCAGTACTGTTGCTCTAAAATATAACCGACCTTACCCCCTGAAAGAGAACATACTTACCAGCGTGTGTGTCTGCTTTGTTGTAGCCTGAGGCTATGCAATAACAACATATCTGAATAATTTTGTAGGAAAAAATATCCACAACTTTGAAAGACATGGCGACTCATCTGAACAAGCTGAATCGCCGTGAGGGGGCAGCACCTGTCTCAAAGCAGCAGGGAGAAGTTTACATGGCAGGTTAGTCGGAACCCACCTCATTTACTCACTTCATAACTATCGAAGTAGAACATTATAACGATACAAGTAATTAACTAGAACGTGCTAACAGAGAGCATACCTCCGCGCACGCCTTGATCCTCGTTTAGATCCGCCAAAAAAGTTAGTTTTTTATCAAACCTTGGCTTGCCCCTTTACAAAATTCCATTGAAATTCACTGAAATTTTATTCGATATATCACCAACAAATAAAGTTTGTTATGCCGACATTCCGGAAACCAGAACTTCCGAAAACCATCACAATTTAAACACCTCTTTGTCTGTACGAATGTTCTATAAGACGGGGTCAGAGGGATGACGCCTTAACCTCACCCTCGGTCGCTTAAGGTTTAAGTACCTTGCTTTAACACAAAAGCCAGGAGAGTGTTTACATTTTTGGATAGATCAATATATTTATGGAGATTTTTTATGAAGCCATAGGCAGACAAAGGGACCAGTTTTTGTTGGATCCCGAAAATTTAGTAACCGGTCCTTGGTCCATGCTCCGTTATTCCCAAATACCTATTCAGCTTTCTTTGAGTACTTTTTGAGATATGAAGTACATTTTGCATGGACCACAAAAAAAAAACCCCGACAAAGTAACAAGACCTATCAGGGCTATAATTGCTAGCTCTGCCCAGCGTGTACCTGTAAAATATACGTTGGCATGTAGGTCATAAGCAAATACGAAGAGCAGCTACAAAACTTTAAATAAATTAATTATGTTTACAATTTTTGTTAAATATCAGCCAGGACAGAAAACTTAAGTGCTCGCCTTATTAGTATTACAGCAAAAGCACACTCTTTCTTAAACGGAGCGAGAATTGATGAGACGTGCAATTAAGATAAACAGAACGGATCAAAGGGATCAGGTACAAAATGCCAAATATTTCACCTGTCTATCGATACCAGATTTTTCGAAATTATGAACATTTAATGCGAAATATCCCCTTGATTACGGTAAGACATGCAACTGAGTTGTCAAATGCTGCAAAATGCATGACGTCAGATCGAAACAGAAAAGTTATGCTCAAGATTTTTGCATTCATAACCTTTCCCCCAAAAATACATTACCATGGTGATTGCAGAATGTTCAAAGGAGATGGGTCCATTATTCAGGTTTAACTTTATCTCATGGTTTATAGTTATTTACAACTCACAAGTCACAAAAGTTTATATGTAAAACATTCAAATCTGTACGCCTATGCATATGCTTGTTATGTTTATATACCCATAGTAAATAATTAGACATATTCTGGCCTTTGCATAAATATTGACCAAGATCATAGACTATTTTTTATGCATCTCTGAGAAAAATCACTATGGTGACGACGTTACCAGAGGAAGAAGTGATTAACTGTTCGGCAGACCGGTTAATTTTTGGAGTTTTATTTAGAAACACACCAGACTAAAAGGAACTGAATAAGGTAAAATCTTGATCCCGCGCAGAATTACATTTGAGCAAAATTTCATTCGCAATTGGTCCTCCATTCAACACAATTCATTTAAATTAATTCATTTAAATTTTTTACTTTTCTCTGTGCAGTATTTGGCAGAAGCGTATCCAACGTCATGAGCGGCTCTCAGTCGAGCTGTCCAAAACAGGACTACGGTGATATAGACCCTGCGGAGAAGAAACGTCTGATGGAGGAAGACGAAGTCAAATGCAAAGCTAACACGTCAAAGGTCAGTTACGTATAACCCTAGTTGCCGGTATTTTTTAGATAATGCAAGGGCTAATGAAAATTTAAATATTTCTTTTATTTCATGTACCATTTTGAACATGCAGATTGATATTGGATATACCAATCATCTGAATGCCACATGTTGTATACATCATGCATACAAATAAATCCGGGGAAAAGCATTACATAAAAGCGTTATGATTAATGAGAGTAACTCTATTATACAGTTATAAAATATTAAAATTATAAATATATTTTTGCCATGTAAAAGAAGCGATGTGGTAAACGGTTTTAGATATACAACATACAGACCATCACTATATTACATTATACTGTTCAACTGAATGTTAAAACATTATAATTACTGTTTATATGCTTGATAACATGTTATTTTGTTTTATAAAAAAGTTCGTTACTGTTCAGACAATGTACCAAATCAAGCAAAGTGGAAACATGATTCGTTAATATGAATGTTACAGACCCAGGACATCGCTATCTCTCTGCGGTCAGCGCTCAGAGAGACCAAAGGTGCTTTACTCTCCAAAGCCCTCCCCGGGGATGAATATAAATTTAATGATAGTGTCATTGATGTTCTCTACAACCGCAATAGGCCTGCAAATGTCACCAACGCAACACTCTCTGCCGGAAATGGCCAGAGCTTCCGGTTGCCCAATATGACGTCATTGTTCCCTGGAGAGTACGTGGATTATGAGGTGAGGTTATATTTTATTAAAGATTTTGTATTAATAACTACAACCATCTCTTTCTTTTTCGTCTTCTCTCTCACTCATTCCGCCACCTCCCTCCGTAAAACACATTAAATACTGAATTTTACAAAACGTGTATAACATTAATATACCTGCTTCTGAGGCTTCCATATGTCCTATATTATATGGCATTATTCAAACAGCTTTAGTTAATAAATGAATTTATGTAACTTTAGTAGGGCGCATGATCATATTATCAAACATATTGAATTCTGTTTTACACCGGCACGTGGATCTTAGGTGATACTGGTGTGCGGATCTTCACTTTTATTTACGTTTTCTTTGCTTCACAGTATCAGTCATCGTGAAACTTGTTCCAGTGGATAATGTGCGACTCCCACAATTGTGTTCTGTGTGTGAACTCTTAACCCCCCCCCCCCCTGATTCGAGTTACAGTGAATAATTTCGTTAACTTTACACAAGCCAGAATGACAGACCTTGAGTATATGTCTAAATAGTTACATAATGGTGTTAAAGTACATATATACTATGGGTATTCTTATGCACAGCCACTTAGTTTCTTGTAGTGACAGTTTTGTCGACTCATGTCAGCGGATTTCTTCAGAATGCGGACCGTACTGCTCGCCGGTAGATGGCGTTTCAGAAGTCCTCTCAGTCTGAAGAATACAGGCGACACTAGTGGACTAAACTGTCACTACATGTTAGTGTGAGGCTGTAAAGAAGGAAACCTATAGTAGGAACCTGAGATTTATGGTTCCCACTAAACGTCCCGCAATTGTAAACATATTTTTTTGCACTTACAAAGTAACCATCTTATATTTGTTAAATTTATTAATTCTTCCACTTTATTAAATATTATAGCTTATTTCCATGGAAGACAACTACTTTCAAGGAGATAAGATGGATCAAGTGAAGACATCAGTTATCAGCCTGGAATTTTCAGAAGACAAAAAGAAAGTAAATGTTACAGGACTAGAAGAAACGATACAGATCAAGATAAAACGGAGAAATAGCACAGCGGTTGATCCAAAGGAAATAAACCCACTAAAGGCTGGGCTCTCAATAAACGGTACCCTAAGGACATCTATAACATCGGAGAAAAAGATGGAAAAGGACGCTGTCGTTTTTGTTAAAATTTCTTCCACTTACACATTGGGCAAGATGACCTATTTTGTAAGTGGCGTAAACAATACGATCAACGGCACGGACTATGATGTCACTGGTACCCTACCTTTCGCCGGGGCAACAGAAAGAGACAAGTGGCAGTTCACCCTCCAGGAGTCCCAACTTTCTGCCGACGAGAACGGAACGAAAGCTCTTTTTATCAGTTTTTGGAATTATGGTAAATTGAAATTTTAAACTGTCAACTTTCACTTACTACTCGCATTCTGCAATAACGTATAATTCAAAGCAGGGTTCAGTTTTAAATATTTATCTATATATTTCGCAATGAATAACAGCTGATATTTAGGATATAAATATGACAATCAGATATATCTTAGCTATAACAAACAGTTAACAGGTGTTTCTCTGCGATCTTTCGACAGGGAACGACACCCCTCCCTTCAACATGACGCTGTACGTCGCTAGATGTCTCTTTTGGAAAGAAAAGGAAAACGTTTGGGATTCAGACGGCTGTAAAGTAAGCATATATAAACATAAACATACATTTTTTAATGTATGTTATTATGTCTATAATTGATTAATGCATTTAATATTATTCATAAATCCATTACACAGCTTTGTCAGTGTCATCAGTCATTTAGGTACATTTAGATATAAACCTCCGCTTTATATTTTGCGCATATATATATATATATATATATATATATATATATATATATATATATATACAAACATTTTTATTTTTGTTCTTCTTGATTTCATTGATTATCACTCTAATTTGTGCATAGTTTCATATTTTTTTTTCAGTTTCTTTTATTAATTTATTTAAAAATATATAAATATATATATTTATTTAGATAAATCATCTGCCATTTTTCTTATTTTCATTCTTATTCCTATTACTCTACTCATCATTATTATTAATTTCAGGTGAACCCTGCCACCACAGCAGTTGTGACTGTGTGTGATTGTAACCATCTAACGATGTTTGGGGCGGACTGGTTCGTACCTCCTAACACCATCAACTTCAATACACTGTTTGATGGCATTGATAAGAAGCTGCTAGAAAACATCCACGTGCTGGTGACAGTGCTGGGCTTCCTTGTCATCTATTTCATCCTGGTCCTTATACTCAGGCGGAAGGATAGAGCTGACGTCATCAAGGTCAGGGTCACAATTACCACGTGACTGTTTATCATTTGCTTTTGTTAATTGCAAGTAAACTGATGTACATTTTCTCTTCAGTTTAAGCTTGTATAGAATATTATCTTGTGTTTCAAAATGTATCTAAAAATGCAACTACTTGTGTTTAAGCATAGAAGACTAATGAATTTCATCTTACGAAATATATATGCACTTAATATCAAATAAGTTTCAAGGTTATCAGTATATGCCATTTAAAAAACAAAATTTTAATAAAGTATCAGTTTTTTTTAATATATTAATTGGGAATATCCACCAGCCATTTTCCTCTAAAAGATATACCAAAGCTTTGGTTTTGAAAATAGTTCCATCTATGTTAGCGCGTTTTATTTTTTAAAATTGATCATGTTTGTTTCAGTGGGGTGCGGTCCAGCTATCGGACAACACACTACACGATACGTATCGCTACCTGATGACGGTACATACAGGGGCAAGAAAAGGGGCGGGGACTAAATCGAAAGTGTACTTTGTGCTTGGAGGCGAGAACAGGGAGACAGACGTAAGGTTACTGGATGGCCCGAGGAAGGTAACTTTACCGCACGCACGTAAAAATTCATTTTAGGTGTAATTACTGTAGACTAAGAGATGGAACAGCATACGTATTTCTACTTTATAACATGGATAACACACATGGGTGTCACTGGATTTTTTAATTATTTTATTTATTATTATTATTATAATTACATAATTATTTCCTAAGCAAGAGATAGATAATACACAGGATTTTCACCAGATTATCCTATACGAAGATTCGTAGATAATATCATATCTGTATAATTCTGTTGGCATGATTTAGGGATTTGCTATTTAAATAAAAAATTATATTTTGGTTCCTTTTTCTTGAGACAGGTTTTAATATAGAGACATTAACATATTTTTACAGTGAATTCTATTTTTTAAACCACAGTCAAGTATTAGAGTTCCCATTAAGGCGTTAAGTCTGTATCGGATAAAGCGGTTTATAGATCAGGATATTAGTAATTCATTAATAGTTGACTATTGTATCAGTATTTAAGGAGGTTAATTTTAACTCGCGTCCTACAAGTTCGATTCGATTACAAGATTATGGGCATCTGCATATGTGAGGCGTTTTCACTCATACACGTAATTTCATGTTTGTTAAATTTTATCACATGTGTACACATCCTGCACAAAATCTATATTAAAACTATACGTAGTGATATAATACGTAACGCTCACCTGTGTGGGTTGGCCCCAGGTCCTGTCGCGAGGCAGCGTTTGCAGCTACATCGTCAGTGTACCTGCTTATCTCGGGCCTCTGATCTGCCTCCGTATCTGGCACGATAACTCCGGGCCAGGGGATGACGCTTCTTGGTTTCTGGATCACGTGGTCATCCACGACCTGCAGACGGACGAAAAGTAAGATAATATAGTAACTTACTTACCCCCGTTCACGACACCCTTTTCTTTTCCCAGTGTCCCAGTACCTTAGGCCAAAAAAAAAATTAAAAAAAAAAAAATAAAAAGGTATGGTTCTCAGGGACTTTTTTTCCAGAAATCACTGCGGTTGTGCGGTATTTTATTTTATTACCTTTTTTGTAAGTTTCGATAAAAACGTCACATGATCAGGGATAAGCATAAAAATAACAGTTTTTTTTTGCAAAAGCACTACATAACAAAGCAATCGTATCAAAATAGTATTATTTTATCTTCTTGAAAGTTGAAAATCAAAATAAAAATTTTGATGCGGGGGGGGGGGGGGGGGGAGGGGGGTAAAATTGACGCGGGCGGTGCCTGAGAACCATACCTTTTATTTTTTTTGCCTAAGAGAACTATTTTATTGCAAGTCTTTATTTTGTTCTTTTTTACATTTGTTTCTTTAGATAAAAGCAAGATTATACTACATCAATCAAAATGACAGGTTCATTTTTAGTTGAAAACATTGAGAGAGTTTCGGCCAGGATCTTATTGCCGCTGGTAATTGTCGTGGTATTGAGTTGTCTGTACTGCGCGTACAGAATATGTACATTTGCCGTGTATAAAAAAATGTTCTTTCAGGTTCAATACCCATCTTCAATCCAAGAACATCCTGTTATGAAGCAGCATTGCCACTCTCAGCTCAGCATCAGCAACTATGTATATATAAAGATACTCCTTATAAATTCACGAACACCACATGTAAATTTTAATGTTCCCAGTTTTAAAATTAATAAATCAGCAAATAATCCTATCAAACTATAAAACTGTCAAACCCTCCATAGATATCCGGAATGTGCCATACAAGTTCTATATTTTAAATATATTTGAATAATTCCCCTCTTTGTTAGGCGATAATACCAATGGCGTTAATTCGTTTCCATATTGTACATTCCCATTTGTATATATTTACCAGATTCGTTTTCCTGTGTGACCGCTGGCTGGCGGTGGACATGGACGACGGACGGATAGAGCGCCTGTTACCGGCAGCTACACGGGAAGAGCTGGAGAGTTTCCAACATATCTTTTTCTCAACTGCAAAGCAAGACATGTCTGATGGTAACCTGTGGGTATCCTTGGTGTCCAGACCCACACGCAGCAAGTTTACCAGGGTCCAGCGGTTGTCATGCTGTCTGGCGTTGTTGTATTCAACAATGATCGCCAACGCAATGTGGTACCGAGCCGATGACAACGTTGACCAGCCTCAGATGGTCCGCCTTGGGCCCTTCACGTTCACGCCTCAGCAGATAACTATCAGCATTATGAGCACGCTTGTGTCTGTTCCAGTCAGCGTGTTGATTGTGTTTCTCTTCCGAAAATCCAAAAGGAGGCCGCGCAAACGCCAAGGGAGCAAAACCAACCAAAAAGAAGAACCCACAGGAGTCGTGTCCCCGCGCGCCATAGACACCAACGTAAACGGGAGGCAGAGCTCGGATATGACGTGGAAAGAGTTTGATTTGATGATCAGTCAAATGTTAAAAGAGAGCATAGGACCGACTCCCCCAGAGCCAAGGCTTCCACCTAAACCACGCAGAAAGGGCTGCCAGCTGCCTTGGTGGTGTGTCTACATCGGCTGGCTGCTCGTCTTCCTCGTGGTGGCCACCGCATCCGTCTTTACTATATTTTACAGCTTTGAATGGGGTGGAGACAAATCGTCCCAGTGGCTCACGGCCTTCTTGCTGTCCTTTCTACAATCTGTAATCATCGTTCAACCTCTCAAAGTAAGTCGGGGTGGGACGTTTCCTATTTGATGTGGCTTTGAGGGCTTAATGCGCATACTAGTATATCATTTGGTGATCTCCATACTTATTTAATAGGCAATAGGTGTGGCACCAACGCTGAAAAGATATCTATAGAAAAAAGGTTCTTGTGCTCGAGTAGCTACCATCCTTCGGACACTTTAAATATATGTAAAATGAGGAATAAAACATATGTCAAAATATATTAGATTTGTAAGCAGTTTTAGTAAGCTTATATTCTTAAAACGTCTGTGAAATAACGGCATATGCAAAAGTATCTTAGGTAGATTGATCGTACAATAAATTTATATATCTGACTGCATAGTACCTCCTGGTGCCAAGAGGTGTGTACGGAGAAATATATGTAAGGTTATTCAATAAACAACCCTCACTAAGTGCAATATCTTGAAGGTAATTTGTTTCTATATTGTTTGTTGTAGGTGATAGCCATGGCCGTCGTGCTGTCCTTAATATTCAGAAAACATTCCGGAAGTGACGATGATGAAGACGACGTTGAAATTCTAGATGATGAAGAACTGCTGGACAGTAAGGACAAATCCAGTCTGACGGAGATCAGGAGACGAGGTCGCAATAGCTATGCAGTCCCAGGTAGGAACGCATAAATATATATATATATATATATATATATATATATATATATATATATATATATTTATATATATATAGTAAATTCTCGAATACAAGACCACCTGTAGTACTTGTGTCTGTGTCAAACTGTTTTTTTTTTGCTATTCCTTTATGCGTTTGTCGTTGCGTTTTCTTTAAGAAAACATGAATACACGATGGCGTTTCCAGCTGTTCTGTTTATAACATAACGGTCAGACACATAATCCGAAAACACGTTTGCCTCTCACATGTTCGTTTTCTGATTAAAAGTTCTCCTGTCATAACATTTTTTAATGATTATTCTTTACTGAGATAATAATTTACCACAGTATACATTGCTTTCCCTATCATTTTTAAACAACTACAGTAATATAGACAACATTACCCATTATAAGAAAACCTTACCAAGATAAAAAAACAAGCCTCAAGTAATATTTCACAAAAGAAAGTTATCATAAACGCACAACACACCGTATCGTATTTCGGATTAGTAGCAATACAGAGGTATCCGCATGGTCCGGATGGTGTGTAGTAGACAGGGTGGAAGGTGGGGGTTGAAAAGTTGTGACATAGCACTTATACACATTAAAGGCATCCCTGGCATAACATTTTATTTGAAAGTGTAATTTAGAGAAGGGCCATTTATGAATACAAAACGCCAGCATTAAATGGTTTGTGGTCTTGGTATTTGTCATAAATTTGTTTAGTGCTCTGAATCAGGTTTGGTTATAACTGCATGGATATTTGCCTGTTAACTGCTTAATAGATAATGTCAGGATTCCTCTATCTGCTCATTATAGGCTAAGAATGTTGTCTTTCTAGCAGCAATTGAGGTAGGCATAATTTGGCATAAGTAGCCTAGAATTTGATTTGTACACCGTTAGTAAACTGTTTACCATCCTATTTAATATAATCTTTAACCTGTGTATCTTATGCCAAATTTTTATATCTTAAATTAGATTCATGGAAATGGAAAAGTTTAGACAGGGATAGGCGGTTGACATCATTAGCGGTGTCGTTTTGGCTACAGTGCATTATTTTACCGTTTACAGCACACCGTATCCCGTACATCAGACCACACACTAACGACAAGATGCTGACAAAGCTCCGGAAGAAACGTGAGAAAGAATTGAAGATGTGGGCGATATTAAAGGAGATTATATCGTATCTGCTGTACGTATGCCTCGTGTGTACCATCAGTTACGACAACCGTGATCCGGCGGCCTTCAGGGCCAAGACCGAGATAAGGAACATCTTCTACAAACATGATAATGTGAGTTTATACTAGGGTTTTTAATGTTATCCATATATCTTTGAGATATGATAAACGCTCCAGATGATCCATACATTAAAATAAAATGTTAAACCAAGGCAAAGAACATAGGTCCAGAATAAGGCAATATAATCCACTATTTGCACACTCCCTACATAACACAGACAGCTTGCTTAGTTTGTTAAAATGCTTTTAATAAGAATATGCAGTATAAGTCGGTGTGTCACGGTACACATGTAAACGTTCCAACTACCCTGATGGTGAAGCTTGCATGCTTTCTGGCAAAACCGTTGGAATGTCGGACTCAGTACGAGCCGTGCGGGTTCAATTCCCCATGATCGGCCCCCCGACTGAGGTTCTAACCATCCCCGTCCCCCATGTCTGAGAACCTGTCTCATGACTATTTTTCCTTCCAGATGGCACTGAAGGCTCTATGAGGAATTGGTAATAATTTTAATTTTTATTATATACTTAAACGGCCCTTAGTGTTGTTTTTTAGATAAACCATACATATGACGTGTGGACCTGGGCCAACGAGACCCTGATACCTAACCTGTACCCTGATACATGGTACAACGGTCAACAGGTTTACTGGCGGCACAAGTCCTTCATCAGCGACCTAAAATACTACAGGGTGGGCGCCCCGCGACTACGACTCGCCAGGGTTAAGGGCGGTGAGTCCTGGTGGAATAATTATGAATTAAATACCTAAATGTCAAATGCTTTCATAAACTGATTGAATATTATTGTAGCACGTGTATGTAGGCTAACATCTTTGGAAATCAAGACGGCAGGGACAGCAGGGGCCAAATCAGATATTGAATAAGGTTGAATAAGAGGCTGAATAACATTGATGTACAGTGAAACCTGTGTCAAAAAACCACCCGTGGGACTGGCCAAAATTGTTCTTAATTCAAAGGCGGATTGTCTGTTTAACCCATTTTCAATGCTTTTGGTTCAGTCAAGGGTGGTCTTAATAGACAGACGGTCTTATAAGATAGGTGTCCGTTAACAAAGGTTCCACTGTATTTCCGTCTGAATATATCAATAACTCATGTAGAGAGACCTGAGGAGATAAATGCATATATCAAAAGAAAACGATGAAGATATAAATGTAGGTAAGAACGTGACTCTAACACTTTCGTTATTTCTATGATTTTTGTGTTTATTGTCCTGTAAATGATCCTATAAAACTGAAATACCACTAGGTGTTTGCAGATAAAAAAAAAAATTGTTTGATTAATTATGAAGCTGTAAAATTTCAACATCGTCAATCTCTAAATTATTCACCTATACATGTATTAGTATGACTAACAGTTATGTTATTGTTAATTTTATTTGTTTCATTATTATTTACTAGCATATAAACCCGGTATACCGGGCTTATTACCGGGGTTAGGGATATATATTAACTCATTTTTTTATTCTAAAAATTAACAGAAAATATATGTTTACAGTGGAAAACTCAATAAGATATGTATAAATATTTTTTACATTTATTTTGTGGGGCTTCGTGGCAAGAAATTAATACCCCGTAATGTTTACCTTGAAGACCTGGTCAGTGATGATGTTTACATTGCGAACCGGAATGAGAGGCGGGGGCATTCAGGTTTTCGATGATATTTGACTGGATTCTATCGTTGGATGTATAAAGATTAGGTTGATTTGAAGAACACATGAAAGATTTATTAAATGTTAGTTGCAAGGAAACTGTTCCTGAAGAAAGAAACAGAAATATGCATACCTTGTAAGTAGCAGAAGCTGACCCAACGGGACTCCATGCAGAGGGTCCGTATCCCATTTTCAGTATTAACTTTTTTTTTAATCGTATCATACAAATTTTGAGGCCTGAAACCCCTGACACCACCCCACCACACCCCACCACTGTTCCTGAAATTGGGACCTTGAATTAGGTTTTGTCATTAATCCTCCTGGGTTGAATTCTCCATCTCATAAAGCGATAAACTTGCGTTTTTCTCTTTTACTGACCATGCATGTGGGTGAAAGCCTGGTTCAAATGTAAGCCCTGAATAGCTCAAATCCCTCACTGAAAGCAAGTGTCATTCATATGAACAATAGTAGTGTTTGAGGTTGAGTGACCACGATGGTCACTGCCGAAGTCATTTCGGCTGGGCTCGGTCTAACCTCCGTGCAAGTCAGAAAAAAAACCGGAAAAATCACTCAAAATTAAATGTACATTAAACATCATATATTTTCATATCGCCTATATCACTGCGGGGATAATAACCTTTAAAATGATGTATGGCACAGTATTGTACATCACGCGGTTTTAGTGACATTGCGAACAGACGTGAACCGAATTCCTTTTATAAGTATTAGATTCTCAAGATTTTATTTCATTTCACCAGTACTTAGCAAATTAATATTACATGCGACTAACTTGCTACATAATATATTGAATACACCATCAGGTAAGTTTGTTATGCATCTTGTTGAACAGCTGTTTATCTGTGTATTTTGTTTCAGGAATATGTGCCTTACACAGTCCTCGTAAGTTGTTGCGGAGCTCCTGCTATCCCGACTACTCGCTGACGTCGTTTGATAACCATGACTACTACGAGCGTTGGCATAACAACGGCACAGAATCATCGGTGGAGAGCGGACCGTGGGTCTACCAAAGCACTGTCAGACTCGATGGAACGCCGCTGTTTGGACAGATCGCCACATACGGGTAAATCAAATCATATGATTAACATGTACAATAAAACAATATTAAAATAATTAAATTTTATTGATTTTTTTTCATCGAATGAAAAATAAAAATGACAAAAAGTTATTTATTTGTTTTATTTAATATTACAGTCATTCCAAATTAAGCTTAGTATATATGATGAAACTTTGGTTTAAAAGTAATTTGTTGACTAAAAGATGTATAACTATTATGAAATTATATTGGTTTATTGAACATGAAATGATGTACACGAACACATATGTTACAAGGTATATTATTTTGAAATCTTTCAAAACAAAGTAAAGATAATGTAAACATGTGGTAGCTTCGTAAGGAATTGGATAAATATATTCTGGATGACTAAGGAGGCAAATGAATAATAAATAAACACTGCATGGAAAATTTGTGCTGGTTACAGCTTTGGGCAGTAGAACCATACATCTCAAACTTGGGGTTGTTTAACGAAATTATCATCTCGAAAGAGAAGATCTGAATGACTTAAATGCATCATAGGTTATTCTTGTAGTAATTGCATGGTCAAGCGACAAACCACACAAGAGCATTGCACAGCATTATGTGGTAGACATTGGAACCACGCGGCATATCACAGTGACAGTAATTTATGACACCTGTTTTTGTATTTAGGGGCTATGGTCATGTGGCAGACCTTGGCACCAGGCGGTACATCACAGTGACCAAGATAGCATCCTTTATGACACCTGTTTTTGTATTTTAGAGGCTATGGTCATGTTACCTTGGCACCACGCGACATATCACAGTGACAGTGATAGACTTCTTTATGACACCTGGTTTTGGTATTTAGGGGCTATGGTCATGTGGCAGATCTTGGCACCAGGCGGTACATCACAGTGACAGTGATGGACTTCTTTATGACACCTGTTTTTGTATTTAGGGGCTATGGTCATATGGCAGACATTGGCACCACGCGGCACATCACAGTGACAATGATAGACTTCTTTATGACACCTGGTTTTGGTATTTAGGACCCGAGGTTATATGGCAGACCATGGCATCATACCGCACACCGCTGTGACCGTGATAGCATCCTTTATGACACCTGTTTTTTGTATTTAGGGGCCATGGTCATTTGGCAGACCTTGGCACCACGCGGCACACGGCTGTGACAGTGATAGACTCCTTTATGACATCTGTTCTATATATTTTAGGGGCGATGGTTATGTGGCAGACCTTGACACCAAGAGGCACCCCGTTCTGACAGTGACAGACTCCTTTATGACACATGTTTTTGTATTTTATGAAAGGTGGTCGCGTGGCAGGACTTGGCACCACGCGGCACATTGATGTGACTGAAAGAGTCCTTTATGATACCTTTGTTTTGTTTGTAAGGGGCGGTGGTTATGTGGCAGACCTTGGAACCACGCGGCTTACCGCTGCGGCTATGGTTGAATACCTGTACAACACCAGCTGGTTAGATCGAGCAAGTCGTGCGCTTCTTGTCGAGTTCAACTTGTACAACCCTAACGTGAACCTCTTCACAATTGCTGTCATCATGCTGGAATTTCCGGCGACAGGCGGAATCTACCCAGAACTTTTCGTCAAGAGTATCCGGCTATATAATTACGTTGGTCCAAGAGCTCTATTTAGACTGATAATAGAGATCATCTTTGCCTTTTTTACTCTCTATTTCATCATTGTTGAGGCCGGGAAGCTGCGCAAGTTGAAGAAGAAGTACTTCACAAACGGCTGGAACTTCCTAGAGCTAGGCAATATCGGCCTCTCCATCGCCACCATCACTCTTTATGCTATTCACAATTTAGCATCAACGCTTACGTTGGACAAGTTTCAAAAGAACAAAGGTAAAAATTATATTTCTTCACCAGAAGCAGTGTCACCAACAGCATCATTATCACCATCATTGCCATATTCATCATCAGCATAGAAGCGCCAGCAGCATCATCGTTATCATCATCATCATCGTCATCCGCAGCAACAGTATCATCATTGTAATATTCATCATCATCATAGAAGCGCCAGCAGCATCATCGTTATCATCATCATCATCGTCATCCGCAGCAACAGTATCATCATTGTAATATTCATCATCATCATAGAAGCGCCAGTAGTATCATCGTTATCATCATCATCATCGTCATCCGCAGCAACAGCATCATCATCACCATCATTGTCATATTCATCATCATCATAGAAGCGCCAGCAGCATCATCGTTATCATCATCATAATCATCGTCATCCGCAGCAACAGCATCATCATCTTGATCATCATTGGCAGCAGCAGCAACAACAGCAACATTAGCAGCAACAACAGGAACAACTTCGTCATTGTCATCAGCATCACCAGAAGCAGCGTTAGCATCGCCTTCATCATCTGAATCATTAACGTCATTGGCAGCAATATCATCGTCATCTAATCACCATCATCATCATCATCAGTAGCAACAACATCATCAACGGCAGCAACAACATCATCATCCTCAGCAGCAGGAACAGCTTCATCATCATCATCACATCTTATAATAAACATAATAATCATAATAATAATAATGATTATTATAATACATGTAATATTATTTCTAATGATAATTTCTAATAAAAATAATAAAAATGATTATAATAATATTATTAATAATAATAAATAATAATAATAATAATAATAATAATTATAATAATAATAATAATAATTATTATTATTATTATTATTTGATTAAATTATTGAATATGTAGCCAAATGCAAACGTAGTAAATGAAAAACATGAGGAATTATATCTTTAAACATGCTTTTGTAATAGAAATATATTTTTTGTAATAAAATATAGTTAAGAAGATAAACATGATTATGATTAATTAATTCAGATTAATGAAAAAGAATCATTTACATATTTGTAATCATTTGATTACAATATGCTTCTTAAAAATATTTTAAACATCCTTTTGATCATAATATTAATCTATATACAGATAAGTATATATAAAAAGTATCTGTGCCCTGATGTGTAGATATTTATTTATGAATTTGAAGAAAAGGATTAAAAGTGTCCAGTTTGTACCATTTGCCATATCATGGCCCAAAAAGATTTGAACACGTCTCGAAATATTGATTACAAACTTGAGTATAGTACTCTACTGTGTTTCATATTAGTGACTTATATGTTGTTGTTTCAGGAGATTTCGTGAATTTCCAATATATGCTGTGGATAGATGACGTCTTCTCTTACATACTTGCTTTTCTAACTTTCGTTTCCATGGTGAAGTTCCTTAAACTCTTACGCTTTAACAAAAAGGTCACTGAGCTGACATCCAGCTTAGCCATTGCGGCAAAACCCGTGGCCTACTTCATGATTCTGTTCGTGATCGTTTTTACAGCTTTCACTCAGTTTGCGTTCTGCGTTTTCGGCAGAAGTGTGTACAACTACCACACCTTTATATCATCCATGGAAACGCTCTTTTCTATGCTTCTCATGAACTTTAAATTCAACGAGCTTTACCTAGCGCACTGCATTCTGGGACCTCTGTTTTTCTTCACCTTCGTCTATGTCCTTACCTTTGTGGTCATCAACATCCTCGTATCCATACTTAACGAGAGCTTCAACCGGGTCAAGTCCCAGCGCATCAGAATATCCGAAGACTACAAGATGGTCGGTTTCATCCTCAACCAGTTAAAGAAAATCATTGGCGTCAGCGGATCAGGTAGGGGTATATTAATCAATGCTTACTTCTTTAAAAAAACCCGTTAAGTAATACAATTTTGATAAGATTTCCTTTGGTATGTAGTGCTTTAACCTGTTAAGCCATAAAATTCTGTTATTTTCATGCTTTTCCCTGATCATATGACATTTTTATCGAAACGTACAAAAAAAGGTCAAAAATAAAATTTTGCCCACCTGCATTGATTTCTGAAAAAAAGTGCATGAGAACAATATTTTTTTTGCCTAACCGCTCTTCTTTTAGAGTCCATTACGACAAATACCAGATTTTGAAGTTTGATACGGGATTAGAATGCTTGGATACGCGAACATCCTGATGGTTTACAAAATGCCCCGACGTTTATCCAGCGACCGCTCTGCGGGGCTGTTCCACAATACTGATGGGCTTAATATCGTTTCAGGGCAGAACCGCCGATCACACCAGAAGAAGCCACCAGGGGTCGCTTGGGCTGACACGGGCGGGAAATCGGACTACAAACCTCCAGAAAAGAGAACACCGACGTTGCCGTTTGGTATGGAAACGAATCTCAGTGAGTTTTAATCAGTTATGGACTTCTTTCAACATAAAGACTTTGTGGGCGAATAAGTGTCACTGGTAACAACGTGATAAGCCACACGTATGTGCTCGAATAAGTCTTACTGGCCGTACAATACAGGAACTGTGATATGATAATCAGTCTGTATCTGATATAAATGTGTCTGTAATACCCGTATGTGAGTTGTTTGAAGAGTTGAAGACAAATCGAAATTCATCAACAGTTGAGTTTAATCTTGCAGAGATGGTCCAAGAGAGGCACACACCAGTAAAAAAATGGTTCAATATATTAAATGGCAGGTACATATAATCGTACAAAAAGCAGAACACCGTCACAAATAAATATTAAATGATTTAATGGAGCAAAGGTGTGAATTCATATATACATTTTATGTTTAATTAATATGGTTAAACAGAGATAACAGAATGTCCAACCATTTGCCATGTTCAAGTCTGTGTCAAATACGGTTGATATATAAATTTAGGTTTGGTAATTTATAAGCTGTTTGGACTAGCTATTGCGCCAAGGTTTGTGAACGGGAGAGACAGCATGCATGGACTGTGTTGACCCAAGGTCAAAATTAAATGAACTCAGTTGCTTTCGAAGATACGATGCGGCGTGGTAAAAAGAGGGATTTTTGAAAGGGGTCAATATACAATTATTGCTACTAAGTTTACTAGGCTTCTTTGATCATGATAATTTAATTAATTCCGTCCAAATGGTGGTGTCACTGGAAACGAAACACTGCCATAACCCCGGCCACATAGAGGTGTGTCTGTTTATCTGTAAATTAAAATGCTTAACCTGCACACACACAAGTACACCCTCTCTCTCTCTCTCACACACACACACACACACATATATGTGTGTGTTAAGTTAGTTTGAATTCAATCTGTTGGTACTAACAGATGGTGTAAACTAACTGAACATTAATTAATTATAAAGTGCCCTCACATGGTAGAGCCCTATCACCTGGATGTATTGATTCATGTTATGTGATCAATGCAAATGCCACATATATAAAACATTATGTACATAAAGAATTTTCCATTTGCACTGCCCATATATATATATATATATATATATATATATATATATATATATATATATATATATATATATGAAGGAACAGTGCAAATGGAAATTCTTTAGATATATAAATTATGTTATATATATATATATATATATATATATATATATATATATATATATATTTATATATGCAGTCTTGTTTTTGTTGTTATATTTCTGTTATATATTTATTAAAATATAAACATTAAAAGAACTTTATATTGCTGTACTGTTATCTACTCAGTGAGTTTAATCTTTAATTTTCGAAATATAAAACTCTGGTTTCTTATATGTCATCTTTGATGTATTCAGAATATCATCTTGAATTTGTGCTGTAATGTATATACATATGACTAACAGATATTAATGTCTGTTTGATATACTTGTAGCCCTACTCGAATAAAAGTACCGGTAAGGCCAAAATAAAAAAAAGGTATGGTTCTCAGGCACTTTTTTTCAGAAATCAATGCGAGCGGGCGATTTTTTTTATTTTATTTTTTTTTTGTATGTTTCAAGTTGGATAAAAATGTCAAATGATAAGGGAAAAACATGATAATAACAGATTTATTTTGCTAAACAAGCTAAGGCACTACATAATAAAGGAAATTGTATGATTTTATCTACTTAAAAGGAAAAATCCGAGCGGCTGCAGCTCAAAATCGGTAAGTTTTCTGTTGAAAATCAAATAAAAATTTTTGATGCGGGGGGTTAAAATTGATGCGGGCGGTGCCTGAGAACCATACCTTTAATTTTTTGGGCCTAATATTTATGTTTTTCGTCTCCGGTAGAGACAAAGTTAACTTTACTTTATTTTTTTTCGTTGAATGGCCATACATTGGCTTCTTGAAATATGTTTAAACTCTCATGAGTCTATTATATGTAAGAATATCAGAATAAATATCAGTATATATTGGCAAAGATGTGTTTTTATGTTTTCTTACATTTGATAAGACTGTGAACAACCAACCCTGCGTGCTTGTACGAAAAGGTAATTTTCTACATTAAGGTTTACAGATTATAACATTTGCACAGACCAATGTCGTATTTTCATTTATGGTAAATATACATTAACACTTGGGAGACAAGTTAATTATGTAAAATATGTAAGCAACGATTGATGGAGCCATATGCACACCTTATTTAGTATAACTGAAACTATTTCTGGTTTCCATTGTATATCTGAAACAGGCCAAAAGCTAAAGCCTTGCCCTCGGTATCAAATTTAAATTTTGACCCTCATCTTTTATATCATCATTATCGCAAACTTGATTATCACCGTCGTTATCATCATCTTAATTAATTTACGCCGAGACAATATACCTTCAATTAACACCATCCGGTAAAAAGCAACTATTTTGTGGTAAAGGCCTTTCCCAGTGGTACCAGAGCTGCTCTAGTGCGCCACTACCTTGCAGCCATCAACAATTAACACCACAGGAGAAAAAAATTGAAAATTTAGGCTGCTATGTCGCAGTCTTGGATATTTTAAAATGCATCATATTGCTCTATTTTTCGCTATTAAGCTTCTATTTTCTATTTCACAATGGGGGCACCCCCTTGCTCCGTCATAAATCCGCTCCTTCATGAAACTTGAAGCATTTAGTCACGTTTGCCCATTGAAAATTTGAAAGGTGCGACCGTTTTCCCAGAAAAACTCCCTTATAGCGGTTTGATAAAAGAAATAATTGGTCAATTATTCGTAAATATCATCAATATCAACTGATAATATGTTATAACCGGTTATATGCTCAACGAAAGCTGATATATATATGTGTGTGTGTGTGTGTGTGTGTGTGTGTGTGTGTGTGTGTGTGTGTGGAAGGATTCCCCCTCCAAAGGCTTGGAAAATGTTACACTTGAGCATAAGTTGAAAAAAATGGGACAAAATCACCTGCCATTTTAGTTAATCGGCATGCGATATAAAAATACAAAATGAAAATATTTCCCTACTTTAAAAAGAGATTGTAAAGTAACTAAATCAAAATTCAGTTAAGTCAGTGACAGAACGGTCAAAATTTTCACAGCCTATGCTTAAGCATGAATTCATGTAACAACTTTATTTTCAAATTATAGATTTGAGAAAAAAAAATAACAATGCAAAAAATAACATTACAGAAGTAAGAAAAAAATCAGTTCATCCACTAAATGAGTTTCCCCTTTTTTGAAAATGGTACATGTACATCAGTTAAAGCCATGTCTCTCATGCCTTACCTGACATGCAAAACGTATTTTTTATTATACAAATAATTAATCATATCAGGTAACACGTTTCAACGTTTCCATATCGCCACTGCGTTCAGATGGGTGTGCGCTAAAAACTGTTCCATTCGAAACCGCTAGATGTCACCGCCTTCCAGCACGGCCAAATGAGTCGAAACAACAAAGCTACACAGAGGAATGGGTTATTCTGAAAACTAAAACAGATCCATCTATTTAACCCCTGGCGATCGCAGACTTCAGGAGTGTGCTTCGTTCGATATACGGTTTTTTTTTTTATATTTAAAAAGATAAAAGAAAGGACTTTTATCAACTGCTTCCAGGCCCGACCATAACCCATACAGGTGGCAACACTTCAAACAAATCTGAAATAGTCGCTCCCCGCCACCTGTTTGGTACAGACACTGGTCTTACATATAATACAACCACTGCCGTCGGGTATGATAACGGCATTGATCGTTTCTCCTTTGAAGTGTTTGGTATAAGGCCAGGCAAATGAGTCCTGCTGAATCGGTAGAGGTATACTATTCTTGCGATAAAAAAGCGCCAGTCATCAAAATGACACAAAAACAAATATAAAATTTGATTTTACTATATACACGTATATATATATATATAAGGTGTGTGTGTGTGTGTTCGTTCTGTAATGGTGTATTTAAATAATTGATTCGACGATCGAACTGGATCGAGACATGAACAGATTTGTGTAATAATAATAAAAATATTAATAATATTTTATTTTGAAAAGCGTAAAATCAGTGTTGTGCTCTAAAAAGCTATTACAAGCAAGCATTTGCATAAACATTACTTTGACAAAAAAAAAATCATTAAATAAAAATTAAGACAAAAATTTAGATATTACTTTGGCTAGATAAAAACATGCACATAATCCATTAATATACATTAAATATGATACTAAACCAATAAAAGACATTAAATCTATAATCTTTGAATAGAGACTGAAGTAAGCAAAAGCAGGGATTATGTGTATGTGTTTATGTATGCGTTTTAGTGTAATTAGTAGATGGTTCTCTCATTTATGTCCTGAATGTCAGTTCTGCTTCAAGTCAATAAAAACTAATATTATCAACCAAAAACACCCTAAAAATTGCAAACCTAACATATTAAAAATATTTGTGACAGAGATATCAGATCACATTAACTCGCACATGAATATTGTGTGCTGCAAATTACAGCATATGTCAACTCAGGCGGATTTTAAGGTGTGGGGTTGGGAAGGAGGGTTGATTTAGAGGAGTGAGTAGTCCAATGACGTTTAAAATTCTCTATGAAGAAAAAAGCTGTACATTTTTTAGTGAAAATTTATTATATATTTATTATGTATATTTAAAATAATACACTCTGTGGGGAGAAACCCCTCCTACACCCCCCTTCCTGTGCCCCTGGTTGCGCCCACCCCATCCCCCCTCCCAGTATCCGTCCCTGCTCATTGTCCGAGGGCGCACATGTACGGGTATGTTGTAATTGTCCGATTCTTGTGTTGAGGAGAATCAATGACACTCTGAACATATACAGTGGCCTGTCCTGAATAGGATACTAAGTTCCTTCTGTTTGCAGTCAATTACCACAAACTCAGTTGAAAGGTACTAACATAGCTGTACCGCGGGGCAGCTTTTGTAATTAATATGCAGTAAAAAAACATCTGCTCCGCACATTTTTCTTTGACTTGGCGCCATAATGAGGAATCGATTACAGTGTAGCCACAGTTCTATACTTATGTTATTTGGCAATCATGTGAGGAGATGTAGTTTACTTATGATTTCGTCTGCGATTTGTTTTACGGAGCAAGTCATTTTCATCGAATCAATTCGCCAGGTGAGGACCGGCTGTTATTTCCTGGCGTTTATAGATTTGCTGAGCGTCGATGGCTTGGTGCCATTGCTGTAGGAAAGGCGTGTATTCAGCCTTCTTATTCCGAGGGACCAAGGGCGTTTGGCGCCTCTTGTCGGCACCCGCGTGGCACAATGGCTGTTCGCAGCTATTATGGTGCCGGCCATTCGTGGCTGACACTTGTAATCAAAGTGTTTGCCCAACAACGGTTGACGTGAACACGGCACCGCTCGGTTCCCCTTCAAGTCCTGTAAGAGAGCAACGCGATACAGTTGACGTATACATATAAGACATCCAGTAATATGGAGGACTTGTAGCCAGCAAGGCGCCAGATTTTAACGCGAAGTCTTATGTTTACCCAAGCACCCGTATCAGATCATTAGGTTTTGATTGTCGGAGATTAACAAGCAACTTATATTTGACGCTAATGAAGTTGTAACAAGGAAGTCGGATTATCGCAAAAGTTGCGTCAAGTGGCAATTATCCGTGTCCGGGTGTTTACGCTTCAATGAACGTTACCCAACTTATAGCCTTGGAGTGCTCAGATCTCAGTTCACAGCTGTTTAGGGTGTACATATATGTGCTACCAAGGGTTTCCATATATGTATGGACCTGTATACAGTACCTAACAAATATATCATATTTCAATCGACGAGTAAAATATTACTGCTGTGCTGTTTTTGAACTGGGAAATCAACCAGCAAAGTAAGCGATTATTTCAGCCATGATTTTATGACAGGTTGAGATAGATTTACATAGCAAAGCGTCACCTGTCAGGATTCGATGCAGTGGATTGAATGTGCAAAAATATCCTAAATGATATAGTCAAAGATTTATACTGCCATCAGGCCAATATATAGTACAGAGTGCCTGTAAAATCATATTTATTACTTCCTGGTTTATAACTATGGAGGGATACAGATCATCTTCTTTTGAAAACGATTGTCCAACACCAAGACATTCATCTAGGAGAAGGCACAGTTTAGCCGACCCTAGTGGCCTTCAAGAATTCCGTGCCAAACATCCAGTAACATCACTACCAGTAAAACGGGTTACAAATGCGGATAACAGTCCAAAAGCTTCCAGAGCGAGGCGAAACTCTCTGTTGACACCCAGAGGAGGGGGTGAGAGTGACAATTACGGTCCTAGCAGGTCGTTATATAAAGAGGACTCTTTAAGCGTTGAAGACCTGTCTTCCTCCTTACGTGACTGTGATGTATCTCCAAGAGCGAATGGTACCAGATCCAAATATCAAACTGATAAATGGTCGAAATCGGGGGATATTGAGGAGCTTAACCTGAGCGGGTATCCAGAGAACGAAGGAGCGCCACGGCAGAGAACACCAAGATGCGCATCCAGGAAAAGAGTAGCATTTGCGGACGAGGAAGAGGAAGAGGAGGAAGATGACTTGCCGATATCGCAATCGAGATCCACCAAAAGAGCCCAGAGCTTACCTCAGGTACCTCAAGTACAGTTTACGGACGTGCGAAAAACGACGAATCGTAACTCCATTATTGCTCAATATAACGGTGTAGCTTCTCCTCGTAATCACACTAGTTCTGACAAAACACACTCGCGTGGAGTATCGTATAAATCCCCCAGGAGACCAGCTAGCACAAAGACTTCGGACGATGGTGAATTATTAATTCGTAGAAATCACGGAAAATCAATTCTAAAGCCGCCCTCCCCGAAACCTGTATCATTATCTGCCTCCTGTAGTCGAGAGTTTACCATGGTGTTAGAGGGAATCTTGGACGATGATGAGTCGTGATGAGGTAGGAACACGAAGGTTCAACATAATTCTAAGCATAGAGTAATTGTATGTTACATTTAAACCCTTTTATCAGGCTCTACTGCAACAATTGATAAAGGTATACATACGTGCCGTTTTCGGAACCAAATTAAGTAACAGTAAACTCTTCAGCCAAAATATTCCATGGCAACAAAAAATGTTAATGTTGTCAATCACAGCTTTATGGAAAAAATTGCCAGAGTGATGCGGACATAGCAAGTATCGTGAACAGTTAATATTTTCATACAGGGCAGGCATGTCCTAAAAGAGATTGTACAAGTTAACGTTGTATATGACTTTAGGAACATACGATAAAGGTAACACAAAATCATTTCGTGCATGGGTTAATCATTTTAAAGAAAATTCAAACTTTGCAACAGATGGGATTTCCAGAAGAACTCTTTAATAATAAAGATGTTATAGAGATACACATTTTGTTTAAATGAACAGTGAATAATACAAGCTGACGTTAAGAGCAAGTTAAGTATATTTAAGTCTAGTTCACATGTTTATGCATATGATTTGCATTAGGAATTTCTGTTTCATTTTCCTAGTGAATTACGCGCTGTGATTTATGTCTTTGTATTGATCTGGGCGAGTAGTTCCCGACGGGTGCAAATCGAACAGCTGGTGACGGGTGAAATATTTAATGCACTTGTTGAAATAAATGAATTGTTTAATTTTCATTGAATTAACAGTATTTTTTATGGTGTAACGTTCCATTTATCAAAAATAATAATTTAATCATATAGCATATATTCTGATTTTACCCAAACTCCCAATAAAGGAGCTCTACCACGATCTCCGTAAATCCCCACATAATATGAGCAAATTAGTGCCCAAAATTTCGGTCTTGTCCCTGTGTTGAACTTTTACAAGATCTAATCCTACCTAGAATACCCATATGTGTGTGAGTCACCGAGCTGCATGCGAGGCACGTAACGTGATTCAACCGCTGCCCTACAAATCCCGGGCTTATTGATCTTCTCCGTGCAGGCTCAACGAATAAATTTTGATTTACACTGACTCCGAGTATATCAAGGAGCGTGCGCTTACATACACAGTGCAAGCTCAACCGTCCGTCTGAATGAGGATCACATATTGTACAGACTGAATCAACTTGACCTAAATCAGTTCGTTATTTAAATAATAATTATTGTTTTTGTTATTAGTATTACTTTTGAGTTGAAGTGGTAGTTCTCAATATAAATAACAATAATTAATTGTTGTTAATATTAGTATGAGTTGAAGTAGTTGTTGTAAATTCGTTCCTTGTATAAATAATAATAATTGTTGTTATTAATATCAGTTGAAGGAGTAGCTGTATATAGTTCGTTATAAAAATAATAATTATTGATGCCATTATAAGTATATAAGTAGTAGTTGTTGTTGTAGTTGTGATGTATAATTAAATGCAGTACAGGAACTTATCTATGAAAAAAACGGCCAATGTATGGATTAAAATGAAATGTTACAAGACACACACAGTATTTCAACACCATATGGAAGGTTAATTATGATGACCATATCACGGTACAGACAGTACTGCGGTATCTTCTACCTCATGACTGCGGCCCTGTGATATTCAGAATTTCCATTTTATACACCGCCTACATTTTAACTCAGAATATTGCCCAAAGATCTTCTGTATCCTGAAAAGATGCTGCCACAAATTTATACACACTCATAATATAATATTAATAATAATTCATTCACTTGATATCGGGCCATCTTCCAACACTCAGTGTTGCTCAGGGGCGCCTTACAATAACATGTGCAATTTAAGTTAAAAATAAATGAGACAGCCCTGAACCCTGCTACTAAGATCCCGCTGTTTTTTTTCCTTTTTACTTTCAGGTTCTCATTTTCACCTTATTTTGAACACAGATACGTCCAACCTTTGGTTAAAGCTAGCTATATTGGCAATATTTACTCAACTTGCATTTTATATGATTTGTATGACTTATATGAAATTTTTCTTCTTTAAGCACTTAGTTCATTGTGTTAATCTTATGTACAGGCATTAGTTTTCCATCATATTCGTAAAAGAGTGCTTATCATGTCCACTAATATTTGTAAGATCACGCATATCCGTTAAAATATTCCTACCTATTATACAAAATTAGATAAAATCAGAAAATTATTAGAAAGTGCTAATCATGGGCAATAATATATGCTAGATTACGTAAATTTTGAGGAGAGTCACTTCAAACATTTCTACAAAACTACCATACATATATTTTTAAATCTCAACACAGCATTTATTTCGGATATTTCGAACTGTTCAAAACAGACAGAAGATTTATCCTTAATTGCGTGCATGTTAAATTTGTTAACTGTTCAATTGTTTGCAATATTTGATACATTCTGACCTATTTAAATTTTCATTGACGCTATGTCAACTGTTTCCTTGTTAAGAGAATGTTCTAGGCTGATTCTGCATGAGCAGAATTTAGAATTTTCCTGAAGTTCCATCACAATTTACACACAGAGACACACACTCACAAGCTATGCCCTTGTTATTTTGAATTAAAAAAATTATGCTTCCATTGTTAGCCAGGATAAAGTAACTGGAACCTCATCGGATTAATAGCTTAATGTATTGGTGGCGATATCATTAGAAGAATATTTTTAACAAATGTATCCTTATACCTTATATCCTTATATAGTGTTTTTATATATTTAAAAAAAAGCAATACATTTAACAGTGATGTGAGCACGTTATATTACCTGTCATAAGATGTTACTTGGCCACATAATAAAAATCGTATTGACTAGGTCTATCTTTAAATGACCACGTCAGCAAACTCCAGAATGATTGACAGGTGAACATCGGTAGACACCATGAATGAATTTAATGCGATTGACTGCTTAATCACAGGAACGAATATTTATAAATAAAACGAATTAACATCAGTTTGGCATATTGATTATTCAACATCGCCAGAGCCTTTCATGATCGACCAGAATGTATGAAACATATTTTAACAAACCGTCGCCAAGGACTTATGGCAAAACCGAGAACGCACTGGTATGAAATTCTAAGACTTTTTTCCATAGCAGTTATAAAGCTTATCTCGCTTTATAATCATTAACTGTTCGCCATAATTAAACCATTGTGTTCATTCTTACTTAGACCATGGTCTATCTTTATGAAAATATGTTTCATCTCAACCCTACATAATGCAATCTGTCCACGTGTGATAACCATACATCATTACCATAACTGCAGGCACCTGACGTGTAAATCCAGAATAATTCGGTAGGTTTTCAAAGAAAAAATTGTATAAACGTCCTCTTGGTAAACTTTATAATATATAGGTTACTCTTGGGATGTGTATATCATTCCTTATTCGAAAAAACTACCGAACTATCCTGGATTTACACGCACGTCAGGCGCATGTTGCCTTAACAAAAAAAAATTGTCGTTTGAGTAATGCTTCTCAAGTGCCATAATTGCGACTCTCATGGTAAACAAGTTGTCCTTAAGCGCAGTGAATGTCAGTGGTGCTGTTTTAAGCGCCTGTGTAATTTTTGAACTTCCCAGCAGAGGGTTTTACTATGTCTGTTGATTGCTTTAGTAAACATATAAATGGCTTAGTAAGTTCATAGGCGGGAGTCATATATTTGGTATATAAAGAAGTATTGTGCAGTATCGAATACTACATGAATTAAATGAAGTTCGGTTTTACCGTTATAATCTTGCAGCCCGATATAGAAAACTTGCTATAAACGTTACAGCAGGTCTTACGAGTGCCGATTACAGGCCAAACCAAGGTCAAAAGAATGAATACTGTGTGACCTCTCGGAAACCGCGGGAGTTTGCGTGAGTCAGTCCGTGTTGTCTGTCCACGTCACAAACACTTCGTAGTTATACACGGGCCCAGGCGGTGCGTGTTTACAATACACAAAGGACGTGGCTGCAGTTGTTGACACCAAGGTATATAACCATTATCTAGGTATAGAAAAAGGGTGTATTAACAGAGGCGGTACACACGTGTTTACGTCCTTGTGCGCTGAATATTGCGTCAAAGTGGCTGAATGTATGATTATCCGAAAATAAAACGACTCTCAGGCATTGTAAGTCAGTAATAAACATGACCACTGAGTACACCTGTAGATGACAATATATACCCGCAGGCAGGTACAGCGGGTCGCCACAGGTGGTGCACAGAATGACCATACCGACGCAGGACGCATCGATTCATCTCCGGCGTGTCAATATTGACACCGTCACCTCCTGCGTCGTCTTACGCTCACGGCTCTTCGCGATCGATGAAGTACGGCTTGTTGTGAACCTTTCATTGACTACTTCTCCCTACTTTGTTGTGTTTAAGAATTCAGCTGCTACGACTCCCATGTAAATACAAAGGTTACAAGTTTATCAAAACATTCACTGACCATGGGTTCGTTCCTTTCTTTACCAGGGGAAACGGTTAAATCTGACAGACTTTGCAAATTTTTTTTCATAAAATTAATAAGCTAGTTATCTGCATCTAAGGAATGCAAGCCTCCGCAATATGGGTGTCCCTATTGTGGGATACTCCAAAAACCGTGTTTGCATTCACTTATTCGGCCCATATCCCAAGGTTCTTTCGTGCATAAGTGACTCTACAGTCGTGAATACTCCTTGATCACGTTTATTAGTCCGGATCATGTCCTAAATCTACACCAATATCTAATTGAATCTTTTTGGCCCATGCCTGAAATTCCTTGAAAATTTCACGAGATTCCGTATATGATTGCGTGAACTATGTTGTAAACAAAAACACAAACACACACACGAACGTGGATGAACCCATGCCTTCCTGGCGGAGGAAATTAAGGCTTTATGCATTGTTCTTGGGAAAAATAAGTCTAACGTGACTAGCATAAATATCTATACTAACACAGTCAAGTCAGTTCAATTTTTTTTCTTTTCAGATCCAAGGAGTCAAAACCTTCAGGAATAATTGAGGATTTATGGTACTAAAACTGGAGGTTAAATATATCGGGCTATATCAGTATTTCTGGAAAATCCCCGAAATTGTTTTATAGGTATTATTGCTATTATTAGAAAGCAAATGTTTGATCTTGTAGGTTTTAATACTCTTTTCCATGCTATACGCTAGCCGTGACAAACACGACTCAGTTAGGACCCCCTACTGAGTCGTGACACAAGCCAAATTGAGAACCGCCCTGCAAGTTCACGCCACGCTTTATAACCGGATCTCCGCATACAGTCAGCAGGCAGAAATCTCCCACACATGCAGAACAATATACAAATATCAGGGGCGTAGCTAGGATTGAGGGAGGGGAGGGGCCATCATCAGTGGCGGATAAAAAAATTCGAAACCGGGGGGGGGGGGGCGCTTATATGCATGTATGGGTAATATGAAAACGGTTATATATATACAAGTATATATATGCATATTATTATTATTATTATTATTATTTTTACTACACTTTATATATTGAAGTATATGAAAATATATATATTTTTATTTTCAATTATGAACCATGGTATAATTAAGGCTAGTTACGGGTACATGTATGGGAGGGGGTTTCCCCCTCACATATTGGGTTTTTTTTTTTAATATACAATGTAAAGAGGACATTTTGAGGCAATTTTCACAAAAAAATGAGGATTTCCTGTTCCTGAAAAACTGTTCCCTTATGTCTTTGCGTTATGTAATCAAACTGTAGAGGGGTTCAATATTTAATATTTATATGTCTTCAACATTAGGAAATAAAATTTCAATCGTTTTCAAACGAGACAATGGCGCAAAAGCGCAATCACGTTTGTAACTATCAAAATATTATCTTTTAAATGTAATGCCTGTGGTGAAATAACTGATAAGCTGAATTATTATGTAAAACTTCGCATTTTACCGGTTTCCGTGGTCTCGACAGCACGCAGGACTCCTAAGAGCTCAACACAGATCGCGAGTTTGAGAACCGGTATCATCAGAGGACCGTAAGATTGTTCACGGTCGACCCCAACCAGGGCCCGGTGCTCGATCGATCTGCAGTTGTTCTGCAGCTGTCCATAAATATCCATATACTCAACTAATAAATTTGAAAGTAATTGTAACTGCAGATAACTTAAATAAAGTCTAATTGTTTATTTATAATAAGAAATATGAAAAACGAAAATTAATCACGAAAATCGGAAATAAGATAAAATGAGAGATTTGCAGCTCAACGGGGGGCCGCGCGCCGAAGGCGCCCCCTCTGAATCCGCTACTGATAGCATATATCCGCCCCTGATTTGATGTATGTGAAATTCCAGAAGGACGGCGAGTACTGGATGCGACCGGGACGGGAGGGGGGGGGGGGGGGCATGGCCCCCTGCGGCCCCCCTTGGCTACGCCCCTGAATATATTGGGTTATAACGGAATATTTCACACACATGGTAGGTGTCGTTGGAGAGATAAGAAACTTCTTAAAAGGTCTAGTGGGTTTATTTGAAGTGACACGATATTTGTAAGCAATGAGGCGTTGTCAAAAATGACGAAAATATTTGCATCCTCATGGGGCCTTATAATGCGATCCTCAGAGTTAGATGTCCAGGCACTCTGGCAAGCCAGTGATCTGGCCATAATGTCAGAGGGCCGATCTGGCGCTAGCTATACACAATCACGCGTCCAATGAATCATGGGTATGAGTGAGCTATATTTGTAACTAGGATTGATTAGTTTATCCATTAGCTATTCAATCTGGCCTGAATATCGATTAAGAAAGAAATCCAAGTCGGATCGTACGATTGGATCGTTTTCTATGTTTGTGTGAAATCAACATGTAAGGTATTATTAGGCACGCACGAATGAAATATATATCCTAAAGCCTTAACTGAAAATAGCTTGGTTTAAAATAGCAGGCACCTTTGTTGCTTAATCTCAGGCAACCCCTTAATACCATATCATGCATTCACTCCGGTCTCTGAATGTAATAGAAGAACTAGAAGAAACAGGCGCCACCAGCTGGATCGTAATACACCCTGAGCGTCATGCTAAATTGTAGGTAAAATCCCGCGAACGTTTTCTGATTCCAGTGTTAACTTTCACAAAATATGTTCACTATGTTTCTGTTGAAAAAGTGAATATTTCAACACTCGATGGCTGAGAAATATTGATTTAAAATTATTAAAATATGTATATTAAATCAATTTTTTTTATATAAAATCAATATTCTTAATTAAAAATCCATATGGAAGGAATGCCAGCATTTCCCATTAACCACGCTGTCAAAGTAAGTAGGCCTAGAGATGCCGTGTGATCAAAAAGCAACACTTTGGATGATATTGATGTTAAAAGGAAACCTTGTTAACATACTGGGACAGTTATGAAACCTTGACCAGGTCATTCTCAGGTGTTGTCACAAAATCCTGGAACCGACAATTCGTGTTAGTTACTTACACCTGGCGGGGTAAACTTGAACTATATTTCTTGTGAACGTGATTGTTGTCTTCACACGCTTACATCTGCTAGTGTTTGCTCAAGGCAAAAATATTTTCTGTACTGCGCGGCAGCCAGATTTGGTTTGTATTTGCTTCATATAAGCCCGAAGGCAGTCCTAATGAGGTTAGGCCATCAGGCCAATATGACGACATAGGACAAAAGGGTTCATCTTTTAGATCAGCTGACTGAATCTTGATATCCAGGGAGGTCCATAAAAAATCTCCATGTAAACCTGAAATTAAGTATCTGTTACCCATATCCTGTAACTATAGGGCTCCGAAGTACTTCTCAGATAAATCTGAGACCTTCAAAGAAGCAGTCTAATGTTAACAGGGCACAACTCATAACCGCTGGACCTGGAATCTTCTTACTTTATATCCATAGAGATCCATGGAAAATCTCTTTGGAAACCTAAAATTAGGTCTCTGTAACCCATATCCTCTGAGCTATTGGGCACCTAAGTACCTCCCAGAATAATTAAAAATGTGATACAAAAGCTCGACATCTAAATAATTAATGCATTGATCACCATGAATTTTTGCATGCTCATTGCTCATGGAGTGTTTCATTCATTCCTATAGACTAGTGGCGCAACCTTTATTTATTTTCAAATTTTTCAGCATTTTGTTCTCTATTTTTGAGACCTTCAAAGAAGAAGTCATTCGTTAACCAGGCACAAATCGTAACCACTTGACCTAGAATCTCTTTTTCCAATTTTTACCCATTTCCCCCTTCTCTTTTTTAACACCTTCAGACCAAGTATCTGAAATAATGCATTGATCGCCATGATTTTTTGCATGCATATTGTTCATGAATTTTTCATCATTTCATGCAGACTGGTTGCGCAACCTATATTTTTTCCAATTTTAACGCATATTTTTTTTCTCTTTGAGACATTAAAAGAAGCGGTCTTCCGTTATAAGGGCACAAATCGTAACCGTCGGACCTAGAATCTTCTAACTTGATATCCAGGTGTCTATGAAAGATCTCATTGGAAGGCTGAAATAAGGTCATAGTGACCTTTGTTCTGCAAGATATGTGAAAGAACATGATTTGAGCATCTTACAGGGCACATTTGCATGATTGGTCAGTTAGACCTAGAAAATCCTAATTTGATTAAGATCTAGGGAGTTTCCTGTAAACATTTCTTGAGAACCACATGTAATGTCTCTGTGACCTACGTTCTGCAAGCTGTGTAAAATAACATACTATTAACACTCAATTTTTTTTCAGATGGGCATAAATGGTAGCAGCTGGATGTAGGTCACTGTACTCTATATCTTAGGTCTATTGGCAAAATGCATGATTTGGAGCACTTTCAGAGTCATGTTTCGTATTGTCCAATATTACTGGTTGAAAACAGGTATCACGGCTGGCCAGTTATTATCAAGACACAAATCGTAACTGCTTGACGTAAAAACGTTTTATCATAATATCCTGTTAGGTCCGGAGTTAATATCCGGGCATACCAAAAAGCGTACAAGTCAGCTGAGCGTCATAACCCGTGGGTCACTTGTTTACGTTATAAACCTTATTTATAAAGTAACTCTGTTTTAAAAGAACTATACATTTACATGCGTCGTAAGTTAATTTAAAATGGTGATAACGATATAGCTGGGGAGTCACCTATTAATTATAATGGTATATTTAGTATATAGCTTGGAAGTCTTCCATAATGGTATATTAATATAGATGGGGAGTCGCCTATGGTATATATATTTACCTATTATAATGGTATATATAGTATATAGCTGGGGAGTCACTTATTATAATGGTATATAAAACATTTAGCTGAGGAGTCACCTATTAATTATAATGGTATATTTAGTATATAGATGGGAAGTCTTCCATAATGGTATATTAATATAGATGGGGAGTCGCCTATGGTATATATATTCACCTATTATAATGGTATGTATAGTATATAGCTGGGGAGTCACTTATTATAATGGTATATAAAAGATATAGCTGAGGAGTCACCTATTGAATATAATGGTATATTTAGTATATAGCTGGGAAGTCTTCTATAATAATAGTATGTTAATATAGATGGGGAGTCACCTATTGTATATATATTCACCTATTATAATGGTATATATAGTATATAGCTGGGGAGTCACTTATTATAATGGTATATAAACGATATAACTTAGGAGTCACCTATTGAATATAATGGTATATTTAGTATATAGCTGGGAAGTCTTCTATAATAATGGTATATTAATATAGATGGGTAGTCAGCTATGGTATATATATTCACCTATTATAATGGTATATATATTATATAGCTGGGGAGTCACTTATTATAATGGTATATTTAGTAAATAGCTGGGAAATCACCTATTATAAGAGTAAAAGCTTGTGGAATGATCAATCTACTGTTTAAGATGATATATATATTTTCTCTAGTCTTTTCCCCCGTTTTATTTCGAGCAAACCAAGACTGTAATTTTGGACTCACGTACTCGATAGGCATTACCCGACTCAGACCAGAGTCTTCGTTGCCATGGCAACATTGTTTATATATAGATAAACATCTGTTTACCGATGTGCATAATTTGACATGGTGACGACTTTTCTGCCCGAGAAACAAATATTTTATATTTAAATAATTTTTATGTAGCAAAGGACTAGAACATGTTTATAACCCCACGTTAATGAACAAATAATACGCCTGTGAGTTTGAAGTATTATCAAGATAGCCATGTAAAAACACAAGTACTCAGAGCCCAAATTTTTTATCGAGTGTTCGTTAATTATTACTCGAGTACCCTGAACCCTAGAGAAAACCTAATTAATTAGAGCTTATACCGACCAATTCCAGAGGAAATGAAAATACCAAAATTCCGAAGGTCACTTCCACAGAATCGGAAACACAAGAGTATGCGAATCTGACGGTTGGGTTTGTAGGTATATAAATCCTATGCCCATAATGCACTGGGCACTAAATACACCAGCAGTGTAGGTATGAATGTGATGAAAAGAGTAATGTAGTCCCTTAAAATCTGTTGGATAATATTGTTTCAAGGCAATTTTCATAAACATGGGTGTTTTTTTGTGAGAACTTCACGAAAAGTAATATTTTTTACGCATGCGCCTGAGAAATGTAAACAGAAGGTATTTACTTGAGATGTAACAAATTTTGATTTTGAAGCTGAGACAAATAGTCCCGGCCATCCCCACTATTCCAAACTGGAAGAGGTTCGTCTTGAGTAGATACGAAAGAGCGGAAGAGCGGAAGAGAGGGTGACTACAAGATTATCAATAAACTACCACGCATCACTGGGTGTGCACATATAAAACATGTTAAATATGTTAACGTTTCAATAAATAATCTTCTCCATATATCCCCTTGAATGTACTCGTGACAAACACGAGGTATATAGTAAGATCGTCACAAGGAAAATAGGATGCAGATTGTCCAAAGAATTAGGTCATGGCTGATAAAAAATCACACACAAGATACAAGGATTCGGAGTTTGGACGTAGGTAGAACAATGATGAATATTCGTATTAATATCAAATGCACGGTTTACCTTTTACAAGTCTTTCCAGAGCATTACTCTGTTGGATAATATTGTTTCAAGGCAAATTTCAAAACATTAATTTTTGTTGTTGTAAGAACTTCACAATTAGTGATATTTTTTTACGCATGCGCCTGAGAAATGTAAACAGAAGGTGTTTACTTGAAATGTAACAAATTTTGATTTTGAAGCTGAGACAAATAGTCCCGGCCATCCCCACTCTTCCAAACTGGAAGAGGTTCGTCCTGAGTAGTTACGACCTCTGGCGGAAGAGAGGGTGACTACAAGATTATCAATAAACTACCTCGCATCACTGGGTGTTCACATATAAAACATGTTAAATATGTTAACTTTTCAATAAATAGTCTTCTCCATATACCCCCTTGAATGTACTCGTGACAAACACGAGGTATATGGCAAGATCGTCACAAGGAAAATAGGATGCAGATTGTCCAAGGAATTAGGTCATGAGTGATAAAAAAATCACAAACAAGAAATACAAGGATTCGGAGTTTGGACGTAGAACAATGATGAATATTGGTATATATATCAGGTGCACAGTTTACCCTTTACAAGTCTTTCCAGATCATTACTCTCGCAGATTGTTACAACATAAGGAATGTGTTCGTTTACTGAAACAAAAGTGAATTGTACCTTAATCATAAAGATAACTAAGGACCCATGGGTCTTGACACTCAGCTTAATTAGTCTATAAGGATATGTTTATAAGCCTTTTTCAAAATATGGGTCCTGTGATCAATTTGAAACCAACCTCTCTACTAAAACTGGAGTTATCACCCATAAACTAATTTGTGAATGGATGGGCCCTGTGACCTTTGACCTAGTGACCCAAAAATCATAAGGGAACTTTCCCTATTTGCCTCTGAGCCACATGACGGAAGGGTTGCGATAAAAAGTTTGGCTTAAAATGCATCTTCAATCTTTCTGAAGTGGTGGGTCCTGTAACCTTGACCTTTGATCACATGACCCCAAAATCAAACATTCTTACATTACTGGTGGGTCATATATTAGTCAAGATTGAAACCAATGTTTCAATCCAAACTGGAGATATCATCTGGAAACAAATATGTGGACATATGACCTTTGACCTTGTGACCCCAAAATCAAAATCAATATGTGCAAGATGGAAGGTTTGGGATGAAAAGTTTGGCTTAAATTGCATCCACAATCTTTCTAAATAAGTGGTCCTGTGATCTTGACCTTTGACCTCAAAATCAAGAGTTTCTTACGTTAGAGGCTGACCATATATAAGTCAAGTTTGAAATTGATATGATATATATGATATATCCAAACTGGAGTTATCGTCAGGAAACAAAAAATGACGGATATACAGAAAGACGAACAAACGAACGGACGGACGGACAGGGTGATTTATAAAGGGCATCTACTTATTCAAGCAGGGTCCTAATAAATACACAAGGTTTCAGGACGCAGATGAAATCTGATGGTATCAATATAATTTGCAGTCTCAAAATAAAGGGAAAATGCATCAAAGATTTAAAAAAATACAGGTTCAGCCCCAATTCTTTAGAAACTGAAGAAACCAGTCATAATCAATAAGCACACTAGGTTTCAAGACACTGGATGAAACCACAGCTGAGACACTGACATAAGTACTGTCATTTGATGGTCTCAAAAACAGAATAAAAAAACAATTAGAAAAAAAATACAGGTGGCGCCACAAGTTTTCCGAAAATAACAATTCTAGTCATGGTCAATATTCAAGGCAAGATTTATGGCAATCCATGCATTAATTATCAAGATACTTGAGGTTTTGTATCGAATTAATTTTGGTGGGGGGGGGGGGGACTTTCCAGCCCAATAGCTCGGAGGATATAGGTCGCAGAGACCTAATTTCAAGTTTTCATGGAATTCTTTTATAAACATACATGGATGTTCATTTACTAGTTTCTAGGGATAGAGGTTACGATTTGTGCCCTGCTAACGGACGGCTAGAGGGACGACGGACAAAGCGCCATTCCTATACCTCAGTGTACTTTCAGTTAGCTGAGCTAAAAACCACATATATATATATATATATATATGCGATATTTATTCAAATTCAACAACAGTGGACGTACTGTTTTCGGGTTACGTTCAATAACTTTCTCCATATAATTATTTTGTCAAGTTGCTGTAGGTCAGATTGATAGACCTAGAGATTTTTTTTTGTGGATGATACATGGATATATACGACTCATAAGAAGATATATTTATTCAGACAACAATATAACACAAGTAGATACATCTCCCTGAATGAGCAGCGTATGTCGGCAACAACAGATATTTTTTTACAGTGAATCATTTTTGTACAAAGGCCCCTTTTTATACTGGCACCGGCTCAGTAGAAAGCCACCTCTTAAAGTACTTTATGAAAGTTATCCAGTCCACTTGACGGCGACATTTTAACCCACACAACATAAAACAAGCACGATAGGCGTCAGAAATCCGAAGAGGTATTTACAGTAGAGACATCAGTAGAGTTGACCAGTTTCAGACGGTGGATCATAAACGTTCAGGTATCGTTGCCTGTTTAATATGATGGAGGATATTGACCTCTCTTGTCTCTTAGCAACGACGGAAGAAAAACATTTATTACTGCCGCGCTGACATGAAGCAGTTCAACACCACACACTTTTTCACTTAAAATGCTCAGGCTTTACAGGTACAATCATTCCCTCGTGAAAATAAGTTATTTATGACATTATCTATAAACACTGCACCAAACGCACCAAGATATAGCGACTCCTAGGGTAATTTCCTTGGCACAATATGAGAGCATCGTATTAGGATCTGTATGCGCATGTGTCTTAGTTTAATAATTTAATACAGCACATTTGCATTTAAAACGCGTATAAAGTAGGTCTGTTCAGTATCATGGTCCTCTTTGAAGATCAGGCGGATCCGACATCCAGGTTATAGGATTCAGAGCTAAAAATAATAAAACTGAAAGTTCTTCTTTACTCGACAGAGGGTGCCAGGGTGAACTACGGTCCCTGGCCGACTTGTTAACATATTTAATATCTTCTCTTGTCTCCGCAGATTTAGCAGTTATCATAAATATTAGCTGCTTGGTCACATGGCATGTACAGAAACATTTAGAAATGCTCAAATGGTCAAACGATTAAATGAACTGAACCAGAGGAAAAGCACAGCCGGCAAACAGTTGTATATTCAACAAAACAGCAACTCTCCATAAACTCGGTAACACAGACTAATAACAAACCGTATTCATATACCGTACGTTTTCCAAATAAAATATTTTTTACTGTTTCTTGTCATGAAGGTTAATTAGTTTGCTGTGTACGACGTACGACCGTACAGGTGTTTATAACAACATCACACAAGCAATGCTATTTCATAAACATCTCTTGAGCTTGCTGGAGTTCAATGGAATATGTTGTATAGGTCTGCGAGAATATACTTTCAAACATAGGCATCATCTTGACACTTAATATATAAATATCTTACACGTCAGGAAACGCATATTCTATTTACACTATATGTAAGGAACGCATATTTTGTTATAAACTGACCTCTGGCACATTCGTCCATTTTTATGTATGGTAATTTTCGCGACACATTGTGTATAAATAGACGTCCGCGCTCCGGTCGTATAGTAACTTATTGTACGCAGAGCTCCAGAACAGATCTCAGTTCTGTAATGCCTGCAGGTCGTCTTATAACTTTTATTATACGCTGAGCTCCAGAACAGACGACCGTTCTGTAATGCTGTTATTGTAGACGGAGCTGCAGCACACGCGTCCGTTCTTTAATGCCTGCAGGTCGTGTAGTAACTTTTATTGTACAGTGATCTCAAGAATAGGCGACCGTTATGTAATGCCTGCAGGTCTTATTGTATCTTTTATTAAATGCAGAGCTCCTGAACAGACGGCAGTTCTGTAATGCCTGCAGGTCGTTTTATAACTTTTATTTAACACTGAGCTCCAGAACAGACGTCCGTTTTGTTATGCCTGCAGGTCGTATTGTAACATTTATCGTACACTGAGCTCCCGCAGAGACGTCCATTCTGTAATACCTGCAGCTCGTATCATAACTTTTATTGTACACCAGCATAGACGACCTTTTTCGTAATGCCTGCAGGTCGTATTATAACTTTTATTATACAATGAGCTGCAGGACAGTTGACCGTTCTGTAATGCCTTGAAGGTCATAATGTAGCTTTTATTATACACTGAGCTCCAGCATTGACGTCCGCTCTGTAATGCCTGCAGGTCGTCCGTTAGAGATAACATACCGGTCGTCACATTTATCACAGCACATCAAATCCCCACACACTGAATTTGAACTACTAGAGGGCGCTAGTGTCACCGGAAACGGGTCCTGTGCAGTGTCCACCTGATCGCTCCGTGATATCCGGCGTAACCTGGCGTCCTGGTCTTCTCCTACTAAGAAATACGTGAAACGGTCCCCTTTACCCTGGAAAAGCAAAACACGTGATGATTTATGTAGGAACAAAAATGCACCATCGCACGGATGAAAAATGAACTTGGCCATTACAATCGATCTTTGACGTCATCAGCCTTGTCTTAAATATAAACACGGGAATGACGAACCTATTTTTGTAACAAATGTGGATTTACGATTATATTATATAGCCCAATTACAACGTCATACTTTCTGAACCAATATACCCTAAGAATCAACCATCAGTTTTACCAAGTTAATTACTTTGAATGGCGTAAAAAAAGTTCTGAAATTTCATGGGCTGTGTAGAAGACAGTTTTGCTTATATCTAATTATGGCAAATATATATGAGTCAATCAAAACCAACTCTCTTTAAACTTGTTGTTCGGGGAATTCAGCGGCATATTATGACCATCATCACCGTTTAATCAACTTTATCTGCATACCGTGTTTATATTCTCTACATGCAATACATGTGTTTATATGTACTATCTCTTTTGTTTAAGGCTTGTGATGTCATAAACAAAAATACGTCACGTTAGTTACCTTCATGGACACGTAGCCTCGTGGCTCCAAAATGTATCCTCCCAGAATGTCAAGGACATCCTTACATTCCTGACTGCAGTGTATCTTCAGGGCTATTGAAAAAAAAAATCAATCATTTTGTTCAATAAAAAAAAATCATATTTGGAGTTATTTTTTATTTCAACTAGTGTTTTAGTTTACTCCCTGTGCAGACATCATACAAGTGTGGATTATGCAGCAGTTTAAACCTGAGTGCAACAGACTTAAGGGCGAAACCCTGTTTAGACCAAGAAAAAAAGGATGGTTCTCAGGCACAGCCCGCGTCAATTTTAACCCCCCGCATCAAAAATTAAATTTTAATTTCATCTTTCAAGAAGATAAAGTGACACAAGTTTGATAAAAAGTCCTTTGTTATGCAGTGCTTTTACTTGATATTATCATGTTTTTCCCTGGTCATATGACATTTTTATCGAAACAAACAAAAAAAGTTAAAAGAAAAAAAATCGCCCGTCCGCACTGGTTTTTGAAAAAAAGTGCCTGAGAACCATACTTTTTTTGGCCTTCCGTGTTTTTACATAAAACCATAGTCTGTAAGATGTATGCTTCACAAATAAATACAACTGTATTCTTTTTGTGCCATGTAAAAAAAGTATTGTATCAATGACCTTATAACATATAGACGCAAATGAAGCTTTCACAAACGCTCCGTGTGAATCAACAAAAAGCTCATATAAATCGATCCATGGGGCTAAAAATACTACGTCATTGTTTGTCTTTGCTAGCTAGTCTAATTGTTTATATATCAGTGTTAGTCTGTTTAATATAGGCCTTACGTAGTCCAGTCGACTCCATGCGGGAAGATGTGTTCACCGTATCGCCGAATAAACAATACCGCGGCATCTTCAAACCCACAACACCGGCAACACAAGGGCCTGCGATAAAATATATATATGAAACTAATTATGTAGTATATGCGATACATCTACTAAACAAATTAGCAAAACAATGTCAGCAATGACCGGATGTATGAAATCGCCGTGCGCGATGGAGAATCCGCTACGGAGTGTGCGACCTTAGGAATTAGGTCGAGGTAAAAAGTAAATATCAAATGCAAGTCTGTCACCTGTGACAAATATTGTGCCGAAAGGTCACTTTTTGAAGAAAAAAAAGCCCCGCCATATTTGAGAAAAGCGAAAAAAAAACGGAATAAAAGCTGAAACATTTATAATCGATGGTTTCAACACAAGGGGACCTAAAAAACCCATCCACAAACATTTTGACCCGAAAGATTAATTTAGAAATAAACTCCATAGGGGGGCTTAAATATATAACCAAATGATATAATAGAGATAATATGACGTTCTATTGATAAATTTTATGATAGTGAATGATATGACAAAGCATGTGTTCTGCTATGTTATTGAATGCGGTCCTATGTATTGAGACCCCGAATTCCTTTGGTTGTAATCCCAGCATCCCCTGGTGAACATAATTGGAACTACTTGTTCAATTGATCCTTTATGACTATAATACAAAAAAGTTAGAGAACAGAATGTAAGTGATAAGATTTACAAGGTTTCATGAAATAGTGTTAAAAAGGATGTAATATAATTATGAGATGTTCACAATTAAAGGATAATGATCTTACAAAACCTTCATGAATCTTAATGGCATTGGTCATAATATTTAATCTGATGTTTCCATCCAATTTTGATAGACCAAGAGAATCCATGATATTTTTCTTTTCGATCACTCCAAATCGTATTTCTTAGCTAGATGTAGGCCTTTTACTAACTGAATAGACGAAAACGTCAGATTTTAAAAGTGATTAATAAATTTTATTGGATTAATGAAGAGAGGAAAAGTTTGATTGATGGCACAAGTAATCGATCATGGTCTGAAAGATGATCATCAAAGAGCAGAAGAAAATATTCCGGGGAAAACATCCGACTCAGTAAATGCGTTTTATGATGTTTAATTTTCACTGATTCGACCGTACGGCTCACTGAGCCAAGTTGCAAGTAGTGATTAAACCTATTTGGTTTTTTTTCTAATAGCATGAACGGCTCACTGATAAAAGTCCTGCAGCACTCAACCACACTCCCGTCCGATCAATCGTCATTCACCACATGGGCTTCAAAACCTTTAGGGAATTTGGTTTTTCCAACAATGTACTCCCAAGTAGAAATTTGTAAAGGATCTTTGTGAATTTCTGAAGTTTTGGTTTTTCTGATCTTAAAAGAGTATCAAGACCAAATACATCATCGGAAACTCCTTTGGAAAGTAAAGCTAATCGCAAGTATAATTTAACAGTTAGAGGTGAAACAAAAACAGTAAATGCCACGAGTGCCACGGCGAGAAACTTCAAAACCAATTAATGTTTCTAACTTAACATTTTCATCAACACCTTTGATATCTCTGCAGTTTTGCGACTAATTTTACCCTCCAGGGGATACATATTATCTAATATTCCACTGCAGAGTAAGAAAAAGGTTTATAGCTGAATTTTGCCTACTCCAAAGGTAAACCACTTATGTAGGGAGAATTACCTGACGATGGCACCGGAAACCTTGTCATGAGTTCAATCCTTTATTTTAAAATAAGAAATTAAACTGGCGGATCAGATTACAAACTGTTATAAATGGCCAAGCACACTTGAAAATATGAAGAACGGAACGAAATGATTGGGGACAGCTAGTTGCATTTGAAGGAAGTACCCGAAAATTATATGTTTTTTGGATGTCCGTATGTGCCACCCGTCGGCCCTTGTTCTCTGAATGTCAGATAAAAGATATCGGGAGCCTGCGTAATCTCCGTTCGAAGATAACTAGTCCATTTATTTTAAAGTACCTGAGGCTGGTCGCACACCTTTTTCATATATTAACGATGCACACATACCCATGTTATTCAAATCATCAACTGCGGAAACTATCACGATATATATGTACAATCGTATTTTCGAGGTACTGGTATTTAATGTAATGCATAATTGAATATATTTTCGGGTACTCCATATATTAAATATTAAATCAAATTTCTCTTACCTGGGGTAATTAGTTCGCTAATTAAATATTCTAATAAAAAATGCAGACATGCAAAATTGATAATGTGTAATAGTCAGCATGAGACTGTATATACCATGATAGCTTAATGTTTTGTTATTGCACTATAAATCGAGCACTGTATGTCATCATGTAGGTCATTGTGTAAGTAAAATGATTCACGCCACTCGCCAGATGATAAACAAGGATTCGTTGATGAATCACTGGAGTTCTTCAGGTCAAGGATTATGAAACTTAGAAGAATTGCGTATTATCCTTATTTATCTAACAATATCGTTATAAACCAGCAGATTCATCTTAACCCTGGCATACTCCTTTCTCTGAAATCTGACAAGTTCTCTTTGCAACACCTCTCATACTTTTGTGGTTTCCACTCCACTTATGAAGTAACCTTGACTATTCAAAAGGCCCTTCGCCCCTTTGTTTCCATAGAAGTCACCCAGCACCCTTGCGTCAAGGGTCGTTACTACTCAAAACGAATCTCTTCCAGTTTGGAGCTGTGGGTATGGCTTGCACTACTTGTCTCAACTTTCAAACCTTAAAATCAATATTTTCCAGTACATTTCGAGGAAAGAACTTCGGTTTACATTTCACGTGCGCATGCTTTCAAAATATTACTTATACCGTGAAGTCCTTACCACAAAAACACCCATATTTATGTAATTTACCTTGAAACAATTCTTATCCAACATATTACAACTGCCTTCTTCACAACATTTATACCTACGCCGCTAGTTTATGTAGAAGCGTCGGTGCATTGTGGGATACATTCCGTCTGCCTGTCACAAGAACACTCGGTCATCGAGAACCATTTCCTTAAAAGGGCCGTAATCAAGGATGTGGCTTAAAGGGACATAATCAGGAGCAATATTATATCTATTCTTAGACACTATCAGTTCAGTTTTGCTTTATACAAAAGTGTCCTACCAGAACCATCCCAGCACACATTCTCATTTCCTGGCGTACGGCTGTCCAACACTTTGTTATGGCTCTGCGTGTTGGTAAACACGGTCCACGTGTGTCTGTTTACCATAACAAGGCCGCGTGACCGGAGGTCCGATTATGAGGGGCAATACGCGCTGTTTCAGCCAGCGGGAACATGTATTATATATTTTTTTTGGCCAAGTTAGCCAGGGCATCTCCTGATTGACACGTGTTGTGGCTCTGTGTTGCACACAGTCTCAAGCACTGTGTTTATGTTGACACCTTGCGATCGCGCCCGGTCCACAGTTTTTTATTATTCGTTTTCAGGAGTAAGCAAAAGGTTTTGAGGCAATATTTTGGCAGGTACAGATTTATTTTGAAGGGAAAGAGCTATTTTTCGTGTTAACTCAACATGCTTTATAGGTGATTTGGCCCCTTTAACGTTATCCAGAATCGGACATAGAATGCGGTTTTAGTCTTCCTTCCAAGATTGTGAAGCCAATATCCCAGTTCAAGTCTTAAATTCTGCTTGGCAACATGCAGCACATCGATAGCTGCGAAGGGTGACCATTGGACCTTTAAGATGTCCTATGTTTAAAGAAGTATGTTGAATACCCTTTGAATACCGGATCACCGCATTTGTAAGATAACTCATTCCCGTGGAAGCCCGGCCAGAGGCACCTTTTATATTATTTTCATGATTAATTTTTTCTTTTTTGCTCTATATTGGGTCGCTGTCCAATTGACAGCTGTCGCCATTTGGTTTACATATATATCCGGCATACCTTTTCAATGTGGAGTCATTCAAAGACAATAGGTACATGTATCGGGCTGAACCAAAATAGGAGTGGTCTATTATATCCATTAATTGTAGAAAGCATAGTAAAGGAAAAAATAAACTCTTATTTTACAATTGTTTCATTGTCAATTTTTTATTTAGTTGTCTAAAACCGGACTTTTTAATGCTTTCATATGTTATATCCGAAACATCATCATGACCAATGACCTTGGCTTGTAAAATATTTTCTCACCATCCAGAATTTTATATACATACACTCTGTATATTAACAAATGCCAAGAGCAATTCTAGCTTATCCTGTTTCATGACATGCTGAGAGGCCCTGGGAGATTTACTATCCAAACATGTTTTATAAGTCATAAAACTCGGACAAAGGTGTCCATTTTCACATGTCGATTTATAGCTGTAAACCCTGAAAAGTGTGGCAAGAGGATTTTAAATTTGGAGAACCAAGCATTGATTTATACAACACTATCTGTATACCAGAAGTAATTTCCTGTCTTTTCATAAAGTAAAGGGAAGCTGGTGACAGAACTGATAATGTTTGCCTGCCTGACATTTCTGTAAGCCAGGAACAAAGGGTTATTGTGACCGTGATAAAATAAACATGGCACCCGTCTCCGAGCTGTGTAGATGGCTTCTCGGAGACTTAAGACGCTGACAGGTCCGAATGATCTGACACAGGCGGTTTATTATAGCGTCCGGTAAAAACGCCTTCATTCTCATAAAGAGAAGACCTTTAAGTACTCACCTAGTTAATAACCAAAGGGAAACATCCGGGAAAAATTAAAATTTTCTTTCATTGTTCAGTTGATTTGTCACCTCGATCAGTCCCACTGAAGTCTTTTTTCTTTTGAATAACTGACTTTAAGTATACTGCAACCATTCACTTTTGGCGAAATTATTCTGATATTAAATCAATAAAACAATGTCATATTTACGTGCGTCTTCTGGTCGATGTCACCCGACTGCCATATCTTGACTACAGTGCCAATGTGGCTTCTACTGGTCGAAACTGAAGCTTAATTGAAGACTAAATAATTATAATACAACCAGAAAAAGTTCCAGATATTTCCACGCGAGGAATATGTGACTAGGCATAGCAAAGGACAGACTTTTTGTGCATAAATATAAAAAAATGATTTTTGGTTTCGCAATATCGGATGGAGTAAATAAAAACATTATAAAAAAATTATAAATACATATATATATTATTTTTAATTTTTTAAACTCTTTTTGCAAAAATATAAAAAAAATTATTAAATTGTTGGATTTGCAATATCAAGGGGAGTAAATAATAAATACTGAATATATATATATATATATATAAATATATTATTATTATTATTATTATTATTGTTTTATTCTTTGTTCAAAACATGTAAAAAAATTATTCTTTGATCCGCAATATCGTATACAGTACATAAAAAAATAATAAAGATCTGTTCCTGAAATTATTTGCGCCGAGTGATGGATTTTGTACTTAAAGTTAGGTTGTTCTTTGTCTACAAAATGTTTGTTTAAAATTGGGAGATGAAGTGAATAAATGCTCGAGTTGTCAAAGACATGAATTCCCAGACCCTACAACTATTACGGCATCAGCACATTGAAATATATATCTCAGAGATGGGTGTACTATCCTGTGTGATAGCTGAAGAAGGGTGATGAAAGTCGCTTAGTGTCAGCCCTTATAATACATTTTTTATGAGTGAAAGTGGATGGTGGCTTGAGTACAATTTCTAGTTCTAAAATTCATGTCCTGTTTCACATGAGTGAAAAGTGACACTGGGATAGTATATTTTTGTATATATATTAATAGCTCACTTACCTAGGTGGATGCCGATTCTGAGCTTGAGCGTTTCGTTGGGTCTGTGTTTGATTTGGAAGTTTTGTATGGCCCTCAGTAGATGGAGTGACATGGATGCCACCTCGCCGGCGTGGTTGTTTCCGTTTCTTATCGGCAGGCCGCTGACCACCATGTAGGCGTCCCCTATCGTCTCCACCTTGTACACGTCATACTCTCCGATAATGGAATCGAAACACGTGTACAGGTCGTTCAACATGTCAACCACCTGTAGTGTAAAGTATCCATGTGTACATAAGCCAATATGTAAATAACCACACAAACACCCAAATAAATATATATCTGAATATATATACACACACCCGTACATGCTATCTCTTTCTCTCTCTCTCTCTTTCTCTATCTGTGTCTAATATAATTATATATATATATATATATATATATATATATATATATATATATATATATATATATATATATATTCGACACAACCTAATTTAACCGGATAAGGAATGAAAGATACCAGAACAGAATATCCTGGTGAAGCCAAAAAAATACAGCTGCATGTTTCGATCAAATTTGTGTTGAACCATCTTGATGGAGTTTCAAAATCCTTGTTGAAAGTATGACAAAAGTGATCCAACTCTTAAAGATAATCATTACCATAAGAGATTACCAGAAGATGGACCATATATTCTTTGTTGAAAGAAACAAAATTTAGTATACGTTAAATGTTATCCAAAAAGCAGCTGTTATTATCATCATCAGTAACATTTAAATTTATTCAAATTCAAAATCGTAGTTTAATTTTGTTTATATATTTAGTATTGACGTAAAATATTATCCAAATAAGAAGCTGGTATTACCATTATCAAAATATTATCCAAAAAAGAAGCTGTAATTACCATCATCAGTAACATTTAAATTCATTCCAATTCAAGAGCGTGGTTTTAATTTTTAAAATGCTGTGCTAGTCTTGTCAATACACATATGAATATAGAGCAATTTTTCATAGAACATAGAGTAAAAAAATCAATAAGACTGTAAAGCACACACAAAAACAAAAGTTTACAAGGTTTTTTTCCTGAGAGAGTGAATATACAGCAAAATAATTACAAACGCGTCTCGAAGGAGAATTGAGAAAGGGATATTTATGATATAACTAAACCGCGGCGACAGAAATATAACAGTCTCGACTACTAGGATAGTCTCGCAATATACTTTCTATACAATTACTTTCTTAACAACTTCCTTGGAGAGTTATAAAAAAAGTAGATGGCTTACTTGCATGGGCGAGCTCTCAGCAGATATTGCCGTGAAGCCTACAATATCACTGAAATAAATACTGACGGCGTCATAATGCTCAGGAATTACCGGGCAACCTCTCTTCAACTGCTCCGCAACAGGTCTGGAATTAAAACGTTCATACAAAAGTGTTTCAGCTTTTATACAAATACACTTTCTGTTCCATTCGGACGGAATTCATGAGAGGAATTAATTATACTGGAAAAATAAGACTTGGTTTAATGTATTGACCTCAGGGTTTGGAAAAAACAAAAACCCTACACACTGGCCCTCTAAAAGCAATTTCTACCATGATTTACTCATAAAAAACCTGCAGAGACTTTTATCATCGTCTTCTAGTAGGATTAACATATCAAAACGCCGAAAAAAACGGATCTTCGAACTTGTCTGGTACGATTTATGTGCACTCCTATGTGAGAAGCCATAAAAACAGGCCTATCCGAATAATGTTTTCGGACTTGACCATTCGTACTCAAGTAATACTTAAAGAACCACTTTACACGCTATGAAACTGATGTCAGAGCCATTTTAGGATCTGGTTCAAAATACAATGATACAATCCAAATCACAGTGAAATATTACAGTTTCTTACTTGGGCAACATCCTGTGTAAAAGAGTCTCTGTTTTCTTCTTTTCCTCCAAAAGCTGGTCCGTTCTTTCGTCCACAATGGCTTCTAAATTAGTCGCGTATTTCTCCATCATTGCCAACATGTTATCAAAAATGTTTGATTTTCTGAAACAACGAAAGGAGAGTTTATCGGTATATCAGTGTCACTGTATAGTCGTCAAAAGCTGAATGCTTCATAATTATTATTTTCGTTTTCATTTTCTATTTAGGCAGATAAAAACCTACTTTATTATTTGTTAAATAAATCAACAATTAATATTTTTATCCATCGGAAATTTTTATTTAATTATATCTAAGTGTGGGTTAATTGTATTTAATTAAAATCAAACGGCAATGTGGTGATTCTGACAAAAGAACAAAGTGTATTCAGGATACAGACAGATTGTACTTACAAGCCACGCTGCATTGGCTTCAACCTGACGCGGGTGTATTTGAAATCAGGCCTCAGGTCAACCTCTTCTTGCCAGCACTCTTGCATGCATTTTACGACGCAGTCGTGACACTTGAGTAGAGATGTGTTAGGACGGAAGGCACTGTCTGGCTGACTCGGGAATTTGACTCGATCTATAATTTCTAGAGAAAAAAAAATTAATAAAATCATATTACAAGGCAGGGTCTGTAAACATTCTCTTAAATTGCGTTTAAATTGGAAATAATCTGAATGACTTCGAATGTGAAATTGGTTCTACAACCCATGGTAAAGGGCATAGATTTCAGACTTTACAGACATATTTTCCATTTTACCCAATTAAGTTGGAATGTCACTTCCTGATGAAACAACTATTATTCGAAAACAGAGAAAGATTGATTGAATGTTTAATGATTAATTATTCTGAAACATTTTTGACAAGTTAGCTGTGGATTCCAGAGTTCGAAAAAAAACCCTCTTAGCTGTAGACTGCTGATGTTCGTCTTCTTCCGAAAAAAAATACTAAAGACTTTCCAAAATATGAAACAGGCGTTCCTCTTAGCTTTTGGTAGTTAAAATCGTCGAAGTCCTCGAAGGAAAGAAACGTTCATATAAAGTTAGCTTTGCCATAAAGGTCAAAACGTGCAGCTGCAAAACTAAAAACAGAAAACGTATCATCCAACAAACAAAGACTGACCGACCATGACCCGAGAAGTGATGGTCATGGCGGGATGGCGGAAGTTTTTTTAATGTATGCATAAAGTTGACGCCCTTTTGGTTCCCAAACGTCACACTGTAGGACCGCTGTAAAGATACATGCGTGATTGTAGGAATTGTTTTGGCATAGTACGGATGGCAAAATCTGGTGCAAGTTCTCGTTTGATTTAATCTGAACTGTAGAATATAAAAAAAAAAGTTAGGGAGAAAATCGTCATGTGCTGTCTTGGACAGCCAATATGTCCATTTACACGTAGACACCGAAGAGGAAGTGACGGGCGTTTGTGGCTTACAGAGTGCTTGATTATATGGCGAGTATATCCGCAAGGGGTTAAACGTGAGATGGGATAGTTGGTCTTATGGTTTGATAATGGAAGCTCAGGAAACCACCGGTGGAAGTAAATAGCCATATTATAAGGCCACTTGCGGAAATACGGCGCTGGCAGCGATGGCAGAGGATAACCAAATTCTTGGTAATTGTGAAACCAGATCGAGGCTAGCAGCTCATATCAGGTGGTTCTTAGCGATAAGGGCGCTCAGGGACATTATAGGATTAAGTGCACAGAAAGCAGTATGGAAATGCCAGACAATATAACTATATAGAGCAGTTGGTAACTTTACACCCGTCTTGTAATCAAACAGGGATACCCTGTTGTTAATAAGAACAAAATGTCGGACACACACACACTCTCTCACTTTCTCTCTCTCTCGTGAAATATGCCAGTATAGCATGGAAATGCTTTAATATTGATGGGGAACTATAAAAAATAATCGTTTCACTCGTATATTTGACAGTCAAGGGTCAAGTGATCATGTAACTCTATTCCATACATAATTTTCTGACAGCAGGATAAAGGAGTTATCTGGCCTGGTCATTTATAAAATAAGTTCGTTGTGTTTTTCAAAGAATTTAGTCGGTGAAAACAAATCATTAATTTTTCGTGGGGTGTGTAGGTACGGGGGGGGGGGTGCTGAGTTGGTCACACTCGAACAAATGTTGATAATTACTATCATGCTACACTCATTCGAGATGTCATAGGGAGCCATCTGTAACTGTTTATTCTCATCAGTATTTGGACCAAATCTGATCAGTCCTTGCTGCAGAACAGAATTTTTTTCTCGATGCATCATTTAATTTTACATTAAGCGGGTTCTTCAGGTTAATTGGATGGATATTGCGGAAAGCACCGATGCCACCTAAATCGGCTCAAATAATAATATAAACATCTATCATATCTTAATAGAGGTCTTTGTTCTACGTTTTTATACAGTAAAGACTTTATGTGTATTTTTACATCTGTTTTCATCGGAAACTTAAATTAGAAAAGTCACGCGTGCTTGAAACGTTATTGGTATTTTATTGCGGCTACATTAATTGCTGGCATTAAGAACTGAGGATGTTTTAATTGAATTATCAATGATCTAAGAAAATCCCGGAATCGCACGTTTTCGGAAACGTTCCCCTTTTACAACTTTCACAACAAATGATACCACATTTTGAATACCACAACAGTTCTCTGGGATTTGTTTTCTTAAATTGCGTTTCCTTTTACGCGATTGTAAACGATGAAAACAACTTTTCATTGTCATGAGTAACCTGATTTGCATATACATATTAAATACTTTTTTTAAATCGCCCTGTGTTCGGTTCCCTAAATTTATCCATATGAATGCTCCTTTGGCAATTTTTTTACGTATATATGGTACTATCACCACTGTCATTTTTCTTTCCTTGTTATCACCCCCCCCCCCCCCCCCCCGAAAAATTCTTCTGCTGACCATGGGAACAAAACATACGATGCATGCGAGCGATTTTTTTATTACCAGTGAGTCTCAATACGTGGAATTTCCAAGGTTTACAAGAAAACAAAATTTGTGCAGTACTTGAAATGGTATAGACGAGGAACACAAATATTACAGCCACGGATCCAGGATTTAGGAAAGGGGGGGGGGGGTCAAACGCAGGAGGACTAATGAAAAAAAGGTCCCACGGTCTGGAAAGGGGGGGGGGGTCCATGCCGAAAAGTTTTGTCTGAAACTTGATTCGGATAAAAAGGGGGGACGCGTACCTCCTGGACCCTCCCCCTTGGATCCGCTTCTGAATTATTAGTCAATTTTCAACACCTTTCAATACTAAAGCAGCGAAAGCAACATTACCGAAGACCTGGTCATCATTTACAAAAACAATGATCTACGAAAAATGGTGGTCTGAATCAGAAAAATTTTGGCTTTTTGTAAGGCTTTACTGTTGCTTTACGTGGCAATAATTACATATTAAGATATGGACCTCTCTAATAAGAATGCATTTTTTATTATATATAATTCAAGGCCACTTCTGGTTTTCATAAAGCAAATTGCTAGTCGCAATCAAAGCTGAAAACGGTCTTGTTTTTCTGGCGTTTTCAATATCGGCAATTCTTAAAGTGTAATTGTTACCTTTTGTCGATAGGGTTGTAGATCCCCAGGGTCCGGATCGGCTATGGATCTGGTACAGAATTAGACCAAACGAATAGATGTCGCCCTTCTGCGTCCCCTGTCCGAGCGGAAGTTCTTGTCGCAGAAGCTCTGGTGCTCGCCACAACATATCTTCAAAAGGAACAATCAGTATGTACATTTCCATTTCAGATACATGTTACAAAACAAAAAACAGTCCTTACCATCTTGTTATGGTTTTTGATATTATAAATCTCATTCAGTATAACCGTCAATGGGAAATGGTTATTAATCACTGACAATGATTAAAGATAAGATGAATGTTAGTAAACAAATTCAGTAAAGGGGACGTAGAAGTAAAACAGAAATACTTTTAAGACAAAAAATATAATGAAATATGACAACATGATATTTAAGATAATTATTCTGAACTATTATCCTAAAATATTTGGCACTATAACATATCATTGAAACATGTTACTTTGAACATATATCTATGGACATTGAGCTGTCATGAACGTAGACCTGTTTTTTTCATGGCCAGCATCAGGGTTGAAGATGCGATCATTTCTATGATAAATAGAGCTCAAGTTTCTGGCGTCAGTTGTACGTCATTTCTGACGCCACAACTCTAAATAAATATAAAGTAGAAAGGCTACAGGCGTATATTCTGAATGTGTTGGGGTTCAAAATGAAGCTAACATGGTTTCTGTGAAACTAATAAAGACATACTACCCTGCCATTGCTTCTCTGTATTATTCTCCACGAATCCCTCGAGAGTTTTGAGGTGACGCTGACCAAACCCCGCCACTTGTAACACCCAACGACTATCCACCAGGCATTTGTTCGGCCTCAGGTCACCATGACAACCGATCTCGCTGTCGTGCAGAAAGATCATACCCTGGGGGAAATCAGGGTACAATATCAACCTCAGTAAACTGATATCAGGTCTTAAACACCGGCCAGTTATTTCCTCTGGGCCAGACGGCTCCCTGTAATTAATTTCCCTTGACCACTAGGTTTCCTAACGAGAACTTCTCAAGTTAATATCTATGGCCCATTGTAAGAAGGCACGTGACCAGACCAGCCGCACCGGCATGACATGAAGTCACTTAGAGTATCTTAATTTTATCAGAATGTCCAAATGTGAATTCCAGTTTGAGCAGTTACGTAGGGGTTGTTTCAGAGGTGTTCTTGGTGTTGTAGTGTGGTGTTATTCTGTGTATCTGTTTACGATACATCAATTACCATTTGAAGATTTGTGATAATAGTGAAAACAAACACTTCAAACTAATCCCAATACACAATACTCTCTCATGAATGGGTGAGGATAATCATTAAATTATGTTTTTGTTTCCTAAAATAACGAAGATATAATTTTGTTATGTATGACTAAAATTAAGCAATCACAAAATGATAGCAAAGGACAACTATAACTTACAAACGTAGATTTGCTACCTAACATCCTGAGTTAAAGCTTTGTAATATTTTTTTTTATTATAACATTCATGCTGCTAAATGTGTAAATGTGTATTAGAAAAATAGCAGAGAATCGAGGAGTTCAGAACAGAATGTGAAGTTTAATTTTTTTAACAAGATGGCTCTTTAGGAAATCTTCATCAGACGGAATAACTCAGTACGTAATATGATATGATTCGGATCAAGCATTGGAATAGGACTCTTCCGCCACACTAGCCGAAAGAATTCGGGTCCCTTAAATCAACAAGAAAGGTCGCACCTGTTATCATCTCCAATGATAAATGTGAAATAAGCTTGACCTTTGAAGCAGAGGTTCCTGCTGTAGGACCCGACCACCACCTGGCGACCTTTCATACCGTGCTCATGCTCGTGGAAAGGTCTATTCAACTTGAAACAAGCACAGTAAACATGGGCTCAAGGCTGGGCTGAGAGATAAAGCCCACGGGCTGCGCGACTGTGACTTACGCTGTCTGGACACACGCTGTCTGGACAAGGGCTGTCCAGGGATAACCTGCCTTCAAACGGCATGATGCAATATCTGGACAGCTGGACTCTTCTTTATTTACACAGGTGTAGCGATTTCAGGTTACCCCCGCCTCAGATTACCCCCCGGGGTAACTTAAAATCGATTTCAGATTACCCCCTACGATTTCAACAGAGTTGTTTCTTTATGTTTATTTTCTTAATATTCATATATGATTTTCTTCTTGATTTCCCAAATAAGGTTGAGTCTCTGTATAGCTTATGTTACGATGTAACGTGTCATGCGCTTTGGTGAAGTATGAGCTAATATAAATATACCTAGTAATACAATTAATATTTTGTGACAATTTTGTTTCATGCATTGATTCCATCCCTTAAATCTCGTACCTTTCACGCGGTTTATTGAAATAATATATCAGCAGCTGTCAGTATATTAAGCATTTATGATAAAGTTAAACCAGCGACTGAGTAATCTGAACAGTGCGGGGGTAACCTAAAATCGAATTCAGATTACCGGGAAATAACTTAAATGGGTGTGAGTATCTTGAAGTTTTTACACTGGTTATTAAACCAGTCCTTGCTCTGAATGTTCCTGTTATGTAATTTTGTGAAATTTTAGCAAGGAGAGATAGGGGATATTTTTGTAGCGTTCTGTGCTACTATTAGCAAATACAAATGGAAAATATAATAACCACTATGTTTATTTTACTGCCTTTATTGGTTTTAAAATAATGGAATGAATATCTGAAATAGCTATTCTAAAATTAATTTTCAAGATGATTAACTTGCAGTCTAGATAACTTGTAGTCTAAACAGGAACTAGCGTTTTGCGACATGGTGACTTACGTTGACCTGTGGTTCAAGCAGGAACTTGCGTCATGCTAATTAACACTTGAAGAATTGATCATGAATGTAATTCTAAACAGTAGCGAGGCTTGTTACACAAAGTTGACTGGCATTTGGGGCGGACAATGATGCTGCACGCAATAGTTGACACCCAGCTATAGGCGTTTCGAAAATATAGCTTCAAGGTTGACATTTATTGGATTTATTTTAAGTCTTGATTTGCAATCGTGAAAATAAAAACACTAAACAGAACAAAAGTATGCCGATTATGTATTTCATTTATATATGTATTTTATTTATTGCTTGTGGTCTATAAAGAGAGTGTGATAAGTCTTGATTAGCTTATGGGAGAAAAACAACAATGAACAGATTAATAGTATGCACATTATGTTCTTGATATATACATTTATATATATATATAAATATATATATATATATATATATATGTATATATATATATATCATAAACTACTTGTGGTCTATAAAGAAAGTGTCACATATTATGTCTTGATTGGTTTTATAAATATAACAACACTGAACAGATTAAAAGTATGCAGAATATGTACTTCATATATATATATATATATATATATATATATATATATATATATATATAAATATTTTATTAATTGGCTGTGGACTATAGTGAGTGTGATATATTATAAGTCTTGATTAGTTTTAATGAAATAACAACACTGAACAGATTAATAGTATGCAGATTATGTATTTCATTTTTCATTCATTTGCTGTGGTATATAAAGAAAGTGTAATAAGTCTTGATTAGCTTTCCTGAAAATAACAACTCTGAAAGATAAAAAGTATGCAGCTTATGTACTTCATATATATATATATATATATATATATATATATATATATATATATATATATATATATGTATGTGTGTGTGTGTGTGAGTGTGTGTGTGTATATATATGTGTATATGTATGTGCATTTCATTAATTGCTTTTGGGACATCAAAGAGAGCGTGACAAGCCTTGACAAGCTCTTATGAAAACAACATTGAACAGATTATAAGTGTGCAGATTCGGTATTTGATGGATGTACTTGATTAAATGCTTGTGGGGATACACAAAGAGTGTGACACGTTAATGGAGCATGTCGTCTGCGTGTCAATGTTAACTACAGCTGTTAATGCACACCCCCTTGATAACACCGACATTAGCTGCAGCCAGTAACTAGTTAGCTGTTGGAAGCACCGCCGGCCCTATACTGAACACCCGCGTATAGTGCCATTAATCCTTGCCGTGATTTATCAGTCCTAACCAGAGGTCGCTACGCGCAAAGCCGTCACCTGTGACACAACCGGCTATTTATACAATGAATAATCAGTTATAGCCCCGTTTGCCACCATATTCACACTAAGTATCTATAGGCAGTGGTGCCAAGCTTTATCCTGTGATGGACAGTCGAAGGATATGCACTCAGCTAACTAATAGCCTATCGACCCGAGTTCGATCCCCATGAGAGTTGGTTGTAGTTTCCCGTCCAAGGTCGGTGGTTTCCTCCAGGTCCTCCGGTTTCCACCATCTCCAAAAACTACCAAACACAACCATCCGAGCCATGAAGAGTGCCTCGTATTTATTATTTTAGCTAGCTGTTCAATCCAAGTAAAACAATTAAAGTTAAGGTTTTCCGCATTTCCATAAATACCACTTAAAAAATTTGGGCTTTATTGTAAAAAAAAAGCAAATTACTGTTATTTGTTATGATGTTAGTTTACCTTGCTTCATCAAAAAATAGTATACGCTATTTGACTGAGGTGTGCAGTATGTATCGTTGTTACCTATTTGGAATATATGTATATACCTGGACCAAGGGTCTTAATACTATGACAGTTCCGCCTGCCACTCTTGCCATGCACTGCATGTGTGTTGACGACAAGTATGAGTATGCTTGTGCCTGTGTAATTTTCGTGTGCCTATATGAATTACCTTTATTAAATCAAATACAAGGGAGGCGATGAACATATCGTCAAGATGAAGGTCCTCGTTGTCCAGAATATCCTGAAATAATAATCAGAACAGAATTTTTGCACTTGTTGTCCAGTAAGAAAAATATTGCATTTCAGGAAGAGTAAGAAACAAGCATTAGTGACACACTGTGACAGAAACATTAAGATCATGCACTAATAATAAAGAAATATAACATTCGTGGTATAGTTTGAAAAGATAAATGACTCTCCTTGTATAATAAGAAAGAGGCATTACATTCATGGTACTTTGAGAAAGGGACACTTAAAAAATCGCAATATGATAATTTAAAATAAAGAATAAAATACAATGTCGGGTACTGTTCTAGCGGAGTAGGTTACTATCAAATTAAGCAGACCTCAAAACCAATAGTACTGTTTCCTATTGGTACAGGGGCTATATGTAAATGATGGATGGTCTCGGATGAAATGTTTGTGCTGAAATCGGTACCTAAACATTTTAAGTAGGTGGGTTCTGTAACCTTGACGTTTAATTTTGTGACCTTAAAATTGTGTGGGTTCATCCTCTATTTATTATGTAGAAATTGGAAGGTCTGCGTCAAATAAATAGGCTTAAGATGTCTCCACACCATTTAAAATATTATAAGCGGACGGGAGGATGGACAAACGGACGCCCTTCTGGAGGGAAAGGATCGTCATTGTCATTATTAACAGAACAAGGGAAAAACTTTCACTTATCAGTAGAACAGATAAGGGTAGCTATAAAGAGGTAGCTATAATGACAGTAAGATATAAACGGATCTTACTCCCGTATAAGGGACGAATTCAGGATTCAGGAAAAGTAGGGGCCCAAAACAGGAAGACAAATGACAAAACCTAAAAAAGGTCCAAAGTCCGGAAAAGGGGAAAAGGGTGGTTAGGCAGGTTTTAAACGTAGATACTATAAAGGAAACCCTTTCACCTGCAGACTTCCCCTGCTACAGTACTGGGTGACGATACACAAGTTTGGAGGGTCCAGGCAGGCGCCGATGAAGTGGTTAATGTTGTCATGCTGCAACTCTTTGAGCAGTTGGAGTTCCTTTTTCACACAGCGTGTCAGTTCCACCTGTTTGCGCTGCAGTTTTTTAACGGCCACTAGAAGTCCCTTGTAAGATGCCACCGTGATGTTTGGATGTCTGTTTGACCGCCCCTCGGTGCGTGACATCACCTCATCCAAACCAAGGAAACTTAAACTGCTCGGTGCCGTCTTACGCTGTAACGAAACATTACCTTTTCCTCCTCAGCAATTTTTATGTTTATGTCATTAACACAAAATGAACACATGATTACCAGCGTTTTAGAGATTAGCCATGTAAAGGATGTAAAAGAGTTCGGAAATTAACGATTTTTTTTTAATGAGGAGTGATCATGATTGGGATAATAAAAATAATTCTACGGTAACAGTTCATGAACCGTGAGATTGCACAGAAAATGGATATACTCTCACCCAGATATAGCACTTCTGTTGATTGAAAGCATTTTAGGAATTACTTGGTTTAATGAAGAGTAATCTAAATGGAGAAAAGAAAATATTTTATAGAAGAAATTTATGATCCGTGGAATTACATAGTCTTTGAACACTCCTCTAGTCCTGCTTCACTTCTGGGTTTTAATTGACTTTAATTATATCTTTAATTAACGTTATTTTATTTTTTTTATTAAACGATTTAGTTTATATTCTCAGGATCTTCAGGCCATTTTATTCTTACAAAGGACAACACAAACCAAAGCATTAGTTAAATCTTTGTGTTTAATAGAGGTAACAAATATCACTCTGCTGACTTGTAGCAAAAGCGTGTTCTCAATGTAATGGAGCAGTGATGTAGCTTCACTGATATAGAAAGAATCGTCTCGCACCATATTTTTTTAGCGATGGCTACACATGTTAGTTATTTCGACAAAGACTCCATTAAAGTTATGATAGAGGAAGGACGTAGCCTAGTTGATAAAGCCTGGGACTTCGTGCGGAAAGTCTCCAATTTGAACCTTGCAAGAGCTTCGCAGGCAAAATTCGCCCTAATGACATCAAATATCCTTGTTCACATCGGCTTGTGTTATTCTTGTACCTATTAATTATATTAACTTTTACTATGGTAGCATGGATATTTTTTCACTTATTTAGTAGTGAAGTTAACTGAAACACACGCTTATAGAATCTCACAATGACTTAATGAATCGGTGTATATGATTAACGAATCATATTTACTTAGTCATGGCAGGAGGCGTGCATTGACCGTGTTCTTTTGATGGATAGGCAGTTAACTGATATTCACTCAAATGGATTATTTCAATTTCTTATTTACCTGTGAGTTTGAATTACTTATTTCGTGTTTTCACTATGATAGCATTTGGGGCAATGACTCTTTTTTTTTTCTTGTTGTCGTTGAACACATCAGCTGACTGATATCCACATTTATGATTCTCACAGTGCATTAATAATTATATGAATAAATAATTATAATAATGGCATGACTTTTCTTTATAGAACAGACCCAGGTAACTGATATCCCTGTTTATAGAAAGACACGGTTTCTTGCTGTAAAAATGAAAAATGTCTGTTTTTACAGTTTCTGAATCAGGAAACATATCAAGCTAGAAGACAAAGACGACCATTTGATGTGACAATCTGTCTTACTAAATCCATTATTTATAAAGCGACACCATTAAGGCTATAATCACACATGCCGACCACGACCCGGTGTCAGCCTTGTCACTCTTAACCAGCACTTCGGAGGTTCCCAACGAAATAGTTAAGGCGGCCAGGTCAGCGCGTACAGACCCGGAGCATTCCCAACACATTGATAGAAATATCAGGTGCCACCCCGCGGGTAATCTCATCTCCGATCCCATTAATGGCAAAATTGGTGGAAACCCGCTAGAGTGTCCATTTCACAGAAAAACTGCAATATCCGTTACCCTTTGTTCATGATTCCTATCCTTCTGTTGAGAGCCGCACAGGACTTGCCCACCCTTCTGTATTGAGGAAATCAAATTTAATCCAGCTTATCCCGATAACTGCCCCTTTTCTTCTATTGATTACAAAGAGTGGAATCCCCATCGGTCCCCGGACACTGCAGTGTTTAATTAACGAGAGTTCAGAGATGCCGAGACAATGAATATGATTCAATGGAAATTCAAAATCCGATCCCTTCCTTGGGAGACTGGATTTTAAAGCGCAAAGAAATTAAGTCTCTGAACGAACCTTGTTTTTGCCAGTCATGGACGGGTCCGCGTCCGGGTCCGTGACCAGGAGGTCTCGGTAATCAATCTTCCACAGGAGGCTGGCCAGTTTTTGCTCGTACAGATAATGTCTGTAAGGACAGAGGAAGAAAGTTATCAATCAGGCACCACTGTGGAATTACATTAAACAAGACTCGTGTTACATGTAACATTATTAAGGTCTCATATAACGGAGCTTTAATGTGATTATTCTGCGGGTGAACGTATTAATCGAATCAAGGGACCGTGCCTGCCAGTCATTTAGTCAATAAAATCCAGTTTTATATCTTCAGCGAAAATGGTCTTTATGAGTATGATCCACCGTGATTAATGTAAATAAATGCTTTAGGCTGTATAACAATCAGTATTCAATCTACCAATAATGTATTTCACTTGGCGTGAACACATTATTCTTAATAGGTTTATTATATTATCTCAGAGGAATTGTTCTAAAGCCCCGGAGTAACGCGCAGCACTTACGTAATTCCATTCCTCTCTTTTTTTTGGAAGAGGTTTGTAGAAAGATCTCTTTATTGGATTAAGCTTACAAAACATAAGCAGTTGACTTGGTGAGCAACCGTTTTTTGAGCATGTTTACTTCAAACAGCATTTATATTTAACTTACAATGGTCTATACTGTCGAGTGGTCCGTATGAATCTTTACATTATCAAATTCTGAGATAAGTTTAAAAGAAAAAGTAGGATTTATCAAAAGCCAAAAGGCAATGAAAAGGTATATTATTAATTTCACCATTTTACCTGGTCCTGGGAGATATGAAGCTGATGTATCGGATTTTGTACGTATTAAGAGAGGGTGGAAAGCAAACCTCAGTAGCCTTATCATTGATAAAATAATGGTTTATGTGTTGTGAAAAGTAACTAGTTCATTTGTATTACAAAATACCTGCTGGTAAGAACATGCTTTTTCACAGAAGAAATAAGAATTTGGATAACTAAAAATGTACCGGGGTGTGGAAAAAGAAATATTTGAAAAGATTTGAAAAAGAATATCAGCTTTTGTTTCATTATTATTTTAAGGCAACGTTCTTTTTATTTTCCAATGTCCTTTTAAATTTTTAAATCAATTTGACAATGGGATCCACACAATCATTACACTTTAAACTTTTACCCGCTTTCACTTGGCAGAAAAGGTTTAATTAAAGGAGATACTCAGGGGTTAGAAGACAATTTAATTTTTTGATTAACCATTGCATACGTGTAATTGGACTAGTTTTTTAAATGATAGTTTTGTGTGCCTGTATCTTTAGGCAGGAATTTTCCTTCTTTACATCACCTGCTTCAGGAGGAAACGTAAGTCAGTTTATTATTACCTGTAAGACAATTAAGTTGTGAAACTAATGGTAACACAGTAAATGCTATTGCACATACATTCAGACCAACTCTGAATAGAACTGTCATCTGAATCGACTTTTCTACCACCCCCATCAGTTAAGTGTTTGTTTCGAAGTCGGGACCACTAATATAGCTGCCTTGTTTGGAAGACCAGCTTGCGTTTGTAAAACTCCATTATATAGGTCCTTATATATGTGTGTGAGATACCTATTCGTTAATCAGTGCTGTACTCAGGAGCTTTGGGTGGTCTCACGACGTCGATGTCAACTGTTATGTAATTGTTAGGTGTCAATTAGGAATGATGACACAGTAGAAATAATTATTAGCCCCTATGCAATGTCACAATATGGATATCAGCTATGCAAATCTATACTACATGTACTGTGCTTTTAGAAATGTAAACATTAAGTCTTCTTAACATGTATTTGTAAAATCTAAACCTGCAACACGTTAGGTATTGTGTTGAAGATGAGAGGAAAAGTGAGGAGTTTAATATATATCGATACACTCAATATCTCAACCCGTAAAACGTGAGGTACTCTGCTTGAAAATGAGATATTACTCACCTGCATCCAAATATTGTAGCGATAACGACCATAGCTGCTATAACCAAGCACACTGCGGCCGCCGTCCAGTCTGCAACATTATAGTTAAGTTATCCTCAACTAACAAAAAGTTACTTATTTCATTTGTTCGCCTTATGAATAAAAGGTTATACACACAGCCACCGGTACAGAAACCACAGACGCCTATATTCAGTTAAGCTGAGAGAGAGAGAGAGAGAGAGAGAGAGAGAGAGAGAGAGAGAGATTTGGAGTAAAGTTTCAATCAAATATATTTTAATCATTGAGTCAATGATGTGCCATAAAAATATATACAAACATAGACCTGCAGCTGGCTACATTAAAGCCTTTGGTAAATTTCATATTTGTCTATTAAATGTGCACAGCATCGTCTCCAGCGTCAGCTCACGGAGGCGAGGTCTTTCTGCACCTGCACCCAAGGCGGTCTGGGCGAAAATGGATTTTATCAACGCTAACTGGCCTCATGGGCCCTGTATTATTAAGTGGAAGACGAGAATAACAAACCATTATCCACAGAATTATTATTTTTGGCAGCGGCTTGAGTAGCGTACTTTAGCACGCACAGCTCTGGCAGAACGAAGCTATTTCATCGGTTATGAATTAACTCTCTATTTCAGACACAGCCTGTCCACAGGAGTGAGATGTAACGATTTTTCCGCATCTCTGGTTTCACCAGGGCTTTGTCAAACCAGTCCCTTTTAGTACTGTTACGATACATTACCTCACGAAACGATATGTGTCGCGATACTTTCGTCACAATAAAATATGCGATACGATACGTATATAAGGTATATTAAAGTTTACTTTCAGAGGGAATGTTATTCTTGCTCTTGGAAAGAAATCCTTTTATCATAAAATCCTTTCAATATAAGTTTTTTCAATAGTGAAAATATAAACTTTATTCCAGATAATTACATTTTATTAATAATAATAATTATTATTATTTTAACAACAACAACAACAACAAAAATCGCCCTCACATATGTTTTCGAGAACTCGTTTCACCCTATACGTGTTGTATAGAGCTTAGAATTAATGGTCGGACTTCGCTCGACGATACCGACACGATTTCTATAGCTTTGTATTGCGATGTATCGATTGGTCCAGCGGTAAATCGTCTGCAGCGAGTCCGTATCATTTGAAAACATATCCAAATAAACCTGGTAAGGCCAGAAAAAAGGTATGGTTCTAAGACACTTTTTTTCATAAATCATTGGCGGGCGATTTTTTTTGTACCTTTTTTGTATGTTTCTGTAAAAATGTTATATGATCGGGGAAATGCATATTAATAACAGAATTCTTTTTGGTAAACAGGTAAAAGAACTACATAACAAGGGAAATCTGATCAAAATTGTATATGTTCTTGAAAGATGAAAATCAAAATAAAAAATTTTGATGCGGGGGTTAAATTTGATCTGGGCGGTACCTGCATAGGAGAAACATTCCTATATATATATATATATATATATATATATATATATATATATATATATATATATATATATATATACATATATATATATATATATATATATATATATATTTGCCTAATAATGTAAAAGTACAGGTCTATATGGATTGAATATTTAAAAGATGATACAAAGGATGACCTCGCTCGCGTCAGAAGAATGAAACACGTAGAAATAACCACATCAGGATGTATCAACAGTCAACTCACTTGGCTTAAATCTGCACCGTTCTCCGTTGTAGCCACACTTGGGTTCGTCAACAGGCTTTCTTCCTCCAATCCACTTTATCTCTTTTTCTGATTTGTATTCCTGTTAGTATATTCATATATTCCAGTAAGCTACACACACACACACACACACTTATCATAGACAACATCTTATATTAACCCGGACACATGCAAGGGAAAAGGTCGTATGCTTCACGTAACCCCCTATTTAGACATCTGCAGACCTCAGTTATGGAAATATGCTATGATGCAATTTTTTAAAAATATTCATGCATTATAATACGTGATAATATGTGATTCATTTGAAACGTTAGCAAGAACACTTCAGGTTTATCACACGATCAGTATCGTGTCTTCTGAAGCAACGGCGGGTGGTTTTCGGCGCTCGGTAATAAATGGAACTCTCACTAAAACATTGAGATTTGGGGTGTTTAAAGGGACTGTTCAAGCAAATGGCGATTTCTCCTTGCTTGTACTTAAAACACTCAAGAGTAAATGGGGCCGTCAGTTCCCTAGGTGTGACCGCTAATGACGCTGGCTGGATGCGGGTTTTCTGCTCATACGATTCCCGAACAGACCTTTGGACCCTGTGAGAGGTGGTGATTCTGGAAGTCGCCATTAGTTTGTGAAGAGTGAGTGCAAGTAAGTGTAAACAGGTCACCTAAACTAAATGGATAAATTGATATGTTTGGTCATCGGCACTCCTAGAGCGATTATTTATAACATCAGATAATATGAGCGAGACAGGCCAGGTACACGTAGTGATTGTTTAACATCACTCTAACATATCAAGTCTTCTTTAAAAAAATAAAATGAATTTAGCGTTAATTTCAGGTCAGTTTTACTGAGGATTTGTATAACACTTGAAGTTTTTTCCATTTCATTTATATGAGCGTTTATTTAACACAGGCCTGACTGAGCGTTAAAGGATTCAACGAACTAGTGGCCCATGGGCCATGACGCTCAGCTGAATTCAAGGAATGTTGAAGAATGAGCAAAATGATTGCCAGAGTGCCAAAAAATCATCAATTTTGTGAAGAGTCCTTAGAAATGTCTGGTTTACGAGAAAACTCTCCAAGACTGATTTACATGCTAAATATCAGACCAATTCCTTGAAACACTCCTAAAATATGAGCAATTTTCACCCAAAAAACCTGTATGGATAGACACCACAAGAAAACAATTGCAGTTGGCACAACCAGTCTTGAGTACAATATGGAGGAGTCCAAGATCGATGGGTATGCACCAATTCAGTCTACTACAGCAAATCACTAGTGAGAAAAGTGCATTTTTATACTACAAAACCAGGAGAGTAGGTGGCGCGACCTGTCTGGCTAATGAGAAAATTTTCCAAGATGGATGGACATACCAAATTCACACCAATATCTTGAACCATTCCTGAGATATGAGCATTTTTCACTAAAAGCGCATGTACGGATGGATGCCACAGGAAAATGATTGCAGGTGGCTCCATCGGTCTTGTTTGCGAGATGTAGGTGTTGAGGATCCATGAACATGCACATATCAACCCAATACATTGAAGAACCACTAATACGAACAGATGGCAAATGCACAGATGAACACTATGCTAAAAGTATTGAAGGTGGCGCCACCAGTCGCAATTATGAGATAGAGAGATCCAAGGTCTATGGACATGCAGACTTTCAGCAATACATTCAGCCACTCCTGAGATGTGGCCTGTTATCTAAAAGGCACCCATATTTGTACTGCACAGAAAAGATTGCTGGTGGTGCCACCTGTCTTTGATAGGCACAACAACATAGGTGAAGGAACAACTATACTGGGTTTCGAAAAGGTCTGACCAAGGGTCTTAATGAGTTCTCTGGGAACTAAAGCATTTTTTGTATTACATTTTAATTATTCTGGGGGTACTTACAAGACCCATAGCTTGTTGGATATGGGTAACAGGGACCTAATTTCAGATTTCAATGGAGACTTTTCATGGACCTCCTTTGCTGTCAAGTTAGAAGATTCCAGGTCCAGCAGTTACAATGTGCCCTTTTAACAGATGACAGCTTCTTTGAAGGTATCAAAAATAGAGAGAAAAAATCGTAAAAATTGAAAAAAATACTGGTGGCGCCACCAGTTTGTAGGAACTGATGGATGACTCCATGATCAATATTCATGCAAAGAATAATGGTGATCAATGCATTAGTTATTCAGATACTCAAGGTTTTTTTTTATCTAAGTATTTGTTATTTTGAGGGGTAGTTACTAGCCAAATATCTCAGAGGATATGGATAACAGAGACCTTATTTCAGATTTCCATGGAGACTTTTTATGGACCTCCTTTGATGTCATGTAAGAAGATTCCAGGTCCAGCGGTTACGATTTGTGCCCTGTTAACAGAAGACAGCTTCTTTGGAGGTATCAAAATACAGAAATAAAAATCGAAAAAAAAAAATTAAAAAAATACAGGTGGCGCCACCAGTTTTTTTAGGAACTGTTGAAACACTCCATGATCAATATTCATACAAAGAATCATGGTGATCAATGCAGTAGTTATTCAGATACTTGAGCTTTTGTATCAAATTGTTGATTAGTCTACGTACGAGACCCATAGCTTGGAGAATATGCATGGGTAACAGAAACCGAATATCAGGTTTCCACAGAGACTTTTCATAGACCTCTTTTGATGTCAAGTGAGAAGATTCCAGAACCAGCGGTTACGATTTGTGCCCTGTTTACAGATGGCAGATTCTTTGAAGGCATCAAAAATACAGAAATAAATATCGAAAAAAAATTGAAAAAATACAGGTGGCGCCACCAGTTTGCAGGAACTGTTGAAACATTCCATGATCAATATTCATACAAGAATCATGGTTATCAATGCAGTAGTTATTCAGACACTTGAGCTTTTGTTTCAAATTGTTGATTATTCTGGGGGGTACTTACGAGACTCATAGCTTGGAGAATATGGGTAACAGAGACCTAATTTCAGGTTTCCAAGGAGATTTTTTATGGACCTCCCTGGATGTCAAGTTAGAAGATTCCAGGTCCAGCGGTTACAATTTGTTCCTTGTTAACGGACGGACGGCCGGACGGACGGCCGGACTGACGACGAACAAGGGGTGATCGCTATAGTTAAGATGACTTTCAGTCAGATGAGCTCAAATCGAAGCAAAGATTTTAAAAGGATCTTAATTAAATTTTATTTGAAATATGAATACAGGGATGAAAATACAAACAGTTGAAATACATGTTCTATTCACGTAATATCCCAGTCCTATTGGTTACCTTATGAAACCGGTCTATTGTAGGGATGAAATTTTGGATAGTCTTAGAATTTTGTTTCTCATTGGTACTTAACACATTAAAAAAGGTATAGGTGAGGGTTTATAGTCTGATATTACTGACAATGTCAGTCTATCCGACACTTTGCCGTCCTGGTCTTTCGGGCCTGTTCATTCTGGCAGCTTTTCTCAGCCCCCTTGGGGAAAATACAACAAACGCAGTCAAAATAAGCACCAGAAAATTATTGGATCCACATTTTCCTGCGGCCCATGACCAACATTCATTCCCGCCTGGGTGGAGTGAGCACACTCTTTAAGTAAAAACCTTGGCTTGGAGTCTCAGTGTTGTAGGTGGCCAGAACATGACGCGAACCCACAACCTGGGGCAAGTCCAGTGCCCTAACCATTCCGCCGTCACCTACCATAAACATTACCATTATAAACTTGCAGCATCCTTATTTTTTACCATGTACTGGTGAAAGCGTCTCTGATGTAGTCCACTGAATGATTACAATATCTAAACATAATATTGATTAAAACCTTGATGCTCTCTGCGTCATCTCACTGGGAATCAAGAGAGAAATGTTGGGACACGTGACAAGTTTACGGTGTGTACATGCTTCATTATAACGGCAATTGCCAACTAAACAGAAAACACAATTGCTCGGAGGGGCAAAGGTTCTAACAGTGACTATTCATTCCTTCGAGCCATGTTATTAGGGACACTGATAATTCACATGTTATTTATATATATAATGCCATACGTTAATTTATCGAATAAAATAAGTGCTTGTCAAAAATAGGGATTTTGAGAACATACACTATTTCAATCTCGAGTATTCCTACATATATATTTCTTCGGAACATAATCATAAAACAGTTGTAATTGTTCATTTAATATTGAACCCAATGTTACCAGCCAAAACATACGCGGGGGACATTTATTTTTCCTACTTTACTCATTTTAACGTTTATGTATTATATATATATATATATAAACAACTAAAAATAAACTCTTATGTATTATATATTTTATATAAACAACTAAAAATAAACTCTTATGTATTATATATATATATATTTATATATATATATATAAACAACTAAAAATAAACTCATGTATTATATATTTTATATAAACAACTAAAAATAATCTCTTATGTATTATATATATATATACATATAAACAACTAAAATTAAATTCTTATGTATTATATATTTTATATAAACAACTAAAATCACCTCTTATGTATTATATATATATATATATATATATATATATATATATATATATATACACACATATATAAACAACTAAAAATAAACTTATGTATTATTTATTTTATATAAACAACTAAAAATAAACTCTTATCTATTATATATAAATATATTTATACATATATAAACAACTGAAAATAAACTCTTATGTATTATATATTTTATATAAACAACTAAAAATAAACTCTTATGTATTATATATTTCATACAATGTACATATAACATATATATATATATATATATATATACTAAAATAATCTGACAATTTTTTATTACAAAAAATCTAAAAAACAAATTTATCAGATAATAAAAAATTGAGAGATAGAAAACCTGCTAAATATTCTGAGACATAACAAAGACAGTTGCCTGATGAAAGCTCTGGCATGTAAGAATTTACCAAGGTGTTGTTTTGTTGTCTGGTGAAGAAGCCGACTGGCTGGAGGGATTTCCCAAAGGGACTTTTTGGATCATCCTGCAGGGCTACCAGGGTGTAGTTGCCCTCTGCATCCCCTTTGTCATCAATAAACATCTCATAGCCGAGGATACCTGCAAATGTAGCCAGCGTTATTCATCTGTAACAAGGACCCAGGAAACCAACCTAGCGTGACGCCAAGAAGACCCGTCTCAGGTGCGAGTATTGAGCTGTGCCACTAGTCAAGCAAACACCTGAGATACATACTAGTCTTATTTTCGTGCAAGATATAGAGGGTAATACAATCCCATGCTATTGAAGCCATTTATTGTGACCATATTTTGAAATATGCAACTAAACTTGTATTTGACATCTATAACAAAGCCAGTTAGAAAATTAATTGCATTTTCAACACCTTGTAGATGCACTGATGCATCAGTGACAATAAATTATGTATCGATGTGTTGTGGACAGTTTAGGTATCCATAACGGCTTAAATCCTCATTACCTTTATTTCAACCCTTCTTCCAATATTCATAAAGTTTGTCTTCTTTCATATACCACAAATAATAAATTAACCATTCTTTTAAAATATGCATGGAGTAATGACGTCACATTGATATTCTATCCCACTGCCGGTTGAATTATCGTAAGCACGAATAAAAGGGAGTCAATGTACAATATCTCTAAATAGCATCACTTTATTTATAGTTAAGCAGTGGTTGTCTTTTATGTGTCTTTTTATAATGAGCTACAAGACTTATTAAACATATGATCAGTTAACACTTTCCGTATTTTAACAAACGAATGCAATCGCCAAGCAATCACTGGCAGTCTTCCCGCCACTGAGCGATAATGGGGATCGGCTTAGTGTACGTCCTTGTCATTAAGTTAAAAAATAAATATCAGGTGCCCCTGTGACCTAGGGCTAATATTCCGAACGAATTTAAGCTTTGGAAAATCAGCTTTATTGGAGACCTAGCGCAAACAGTAAATGACAGAAGAAAAAAAAAAGAAGAAATATTTTACCCAAATATAAATATAGATATAACTTAATCATCTTCTATAGGAATTCCCGTCTAATGGGGGAGATTTAATAATTCAATATCTGACGACCGAATTGACCTAACCACCACAGCCCAAATGCTCCGCCCTTTTAACTTATTATTATAATGAGCCCCCAAAACGCTCCTACACATATGGACTTCCATGCCTATGGTAGCGAGAGCTGATTATAACATAATAAAGACGTCACAAAGGGCGATGGCGCATGACATCGAATTGACTGACGTCATCAACTGGTATCACCTGACCATTGTTTACTATATCGCAGTCATATATGAACTGTGTTGCAATATATATTGGATTTTTTGTCCCATACGAATTATGTGCCAGGTAAGACATTATTATTCACTCGGTAGTCGTAGGAATGGCTCCCGCAACCTTTAGCCTAGAAACTTTTTATACTGACTCCTTCGTATAATAAAATATCCCGGAAAACATGCCGACATGGGTACTGATAGTATTTACAGACTACACGTGTTCTGTTTGACAGAGCTCTGTCAAATTATGCAAAATTTTATTTTTGTAAGATGATTGACGCTTTACAATGTTTAAGGTCAGCTGAATGGTTGCTCTTTAGTCCCATGCTTATGTTTATTCATTTTAATGAATATGCGATTAAGGTCACATAGAGTTCATGGATAGGTCAATTGATAGTCCACTTACTTTCATACTTCCTGTTCCTGATCCTTGAGACTATAGCTCTGCCATCTGTGACGTTGTAGCCTTCTTGTACAGCTTCTCTCAGAGCTCTGACGTAGACCATCACGGCGTCATACAGGTACGAAGCATACAGCGGAAGCTGGAAAAGTTAACGAAAGGACGATGATACCAATTACTTGTTACTCCAGGATAATTAAAAGAACAGATCCTTAAGGTAGCATCCCTAGCAAAAGCCCCTCCATTTTACTTCAATAAAAATGTTAAATTTCATTTTTTAAGCCGGAAAGAAACATGATAGAAGAAAATATAAACGTTTCACGATATTGTCATTTAGTTTAATTTTAGCCCACTAAAACGTGTTTTATTGTTACTGGCTGCATAAATATCCTGTAACATTTAAAAATTAAAAAATATTAAAATATCATATGCAAATGAATGTGAATTTCATAAAAATATATACCTTACATATATATATATATATATATATATATATATATATATATATATATATATCTTAGAATAAAGTTTAGTAATGAAGAAACATTAATGCCTGTTGTGGTAAATAAAGAATCAAAGAGAAACAAATGGTAAATTTGAAAAAAAAACTGTAGCGAAAAAATTGAATACTTTTCTATGTCTTTAATTCTTAGCAAACTGGAAAACAATGCAAACCGGTATATCTTTCAGAAGAACGATAGGTGGAGCTGGTGGTGCTTTGAAGGATTTTTCCCGGATAGCAGCCTCGATAGCGTTCACCTTGAACTCCAGATATTCTGGCGTGGTGGGTTCTTTTCGTGGGCAGAGGACCAGTACAGCCCGGAAAGCATCAATCATCGCCGGCTTGAGGTCCTCCCTGGACTCCAGGTCTGTTAAACAAGACGATAGCTGACTTATTGAGGAAACTCTTCCGGAAACCCTGTCACCCTCATGCTGTATGTGTTAAGTGTTGGCGTATAATGCTTATCATGTTAAAAGTGGCCGTAGCTGTTTCCTACCAACGGATCTGGGTTAAATTAGCAACCCGCGTATTGGATTTACATACATCTATAAGCCTAGGCGGGGATCAGCTGAGGACAGATATGCCAACTGACGCCCTAATCATAGACACACCGAGAATAATATATCAGATATCACATGTAATGAAATATATAATATATGATATTAGGGCTGGTTATCGATAAGTCGATTATATCGCTAAGCCCTATATGATATATAATAAAATCACATATAACATATACTAATTACACACACACACACACATATATATATATATACGGACCTCATAATTAGAATAAATGGAATATCAAGTAGACCCTATATAAGCATTTTATCAAAAGTGATTTTAAACTGTTAAAATGTCCAAATGTAGGTTAACCTTTTTTTTCTGTGTCTCATCTTATATGTTTCAATTGTTATTGTGAGTTATATTATTCAAAAGGGCCTGCAATTCACCTCCTTTTAAACACAGAAACTGAATACACGTAAAGCTGTTTTTCGTTTGACCACATTGCTTGACATAGCTATATCAAGTTCTTTTGGAAATCCCTATACCTATTACCAGGGTCTATATCACAAAAGGTAATATTTATTTAATTTTTGGTATTATTATTTAAAGAGTCAGTTTATTTTAAAATATAACCGGTCCGAAATAAACCAGGTATTCAGGGTAAACCTTGCAAATAACTCAAATTCGACAATTAATTTTGAATCTGGGAAAATCCATTTTTGTCGCGACATGGCGACTGCGATAACAAGGTCAATGACACATTTTAGACAAACGTTCATTGATTGACTGATTGGATTAGTAGATACCATAATTATGATTCAAAACCGCCAGATAAAAGTCGGCATCCAGGTCCTTGGCTTTCCAGGGGCGTATATAATTATAGGGTAAAAAAGGCATATGCCTGCACATTAATTAGCTGATCAAATACATGTTAATTATTCGATGTAGTTGGCTTTTGCTTTCAATATGCGTCATTCACACTTTACCCTAAGTTTAGACACAAATTGAACTTGTGAAACTGTCGACTATGTGACTCGATTGTTAGAGCTGTATCTGAGTCAGATTTCTTTTTTATTTGAATCAAATCTTAACATAATGTTCTGTCGTTGTAACATATGGAACAGGAATGTTAACATTTTATAATTATCTAAGAAAAAAAAACAAAGGGCGCCACTTGGTGGAAGGGATTATTAGAAAGCAATTAAGTTCTCTTCATAACTTGCATTAAAGACAATGTCAATACACTTGTAAATTCAAGAGACCCTACTTAATAAAATCTGCTATTTAAATAAACATTTAACTGAGACAAGCTGAGTAATAAATCTGGGATTCTGTTAGGGAAAATGTGTCTCTCTTGAGTCCAGGAGGTCAGACTCGTACATTGACACAGTGTGTCTGCTCACTCCCACACGGATACAATTGTAAGTACCAAGTACAAACAACCTCCACGCATCACCTGCTTAACGGCCGATTCCAGCTTTACCAATAAAATATCACACCTGTAAGAAGAAGCCTGATGACCGCGCCATCATTAGAACACCAATTGTGCAGGTGTAAAATTCAGCTGTGACAAGGTCAGACACGTACCTACCCTGAGCGAGACAGCCACACGTGTATATATCAGACAAGTGACAACATGGTATTTCACTATCAATTACATCTCATGTCACATTGACAAGTCTGCAGCCACACGCTCACGCAAATCACTCATTTATCATGCAGCGAACATCAATGTGCCACCTGGCTCACATGGTACCGCATGATTTTCCGAGTAATCTTAACATCACTGACCAAGCACCTAACAGTTACTGGCAAAGGGCCCCAGCCGAATATATCAGGCGAAGACGCTTTCATTTTAGCATGCAGATATTCACACGCAAGTTTTCACACCGTCATCATAGTATTGCGCGTAGGATTTGAAAAGAATTCTAATCCAGCCCTCATGTATTACTAGCATATTACCAGTTCTCGCGTCCGTACACGTCTAAGGTCTGGTTCTCCAAGGGCCTAGTTCACCTTATTGATATACACAGCAGGCGTAGATTTTGAAAGATGACGCTTTGCGAAATATTTCAAATTCTCAGAATAAATATAATTCTGTAATGCCCCCTTAAGACAGAAAAGGCATCGTTCCCGAAATTTTCCGACCACAAATGGGCAAATCCGAAGCGTGGCCACAGAGAAGTTGCGTGACATCGTCAATTTTAATATAGATAAATGACTATGGTGACCGCTATTACGGGTAATGGTTGGAAGCTGGTCACTACATCCGAAGCTTCAGAGCCTCAGAATCATATTTAAGGGAAATTTTGAAACACAATTATTATTAACGGAAATGTCAATCTTTTTTCTTAGCGGCGTCCAGTATTAAAAAAATTTAGAATTTTTTTTAATATTTTGTTTTTAAAAAGGTTGGGTCGTATTTAAATTTGTTACGGTGTAAATGCAAAAGACTACGTTTGCAATTCATCCTTTTTATTAGGATATCCAATAGAATTACCAAGTACGAACGTCCCTCATATAAGTTCTGCTCCCCCCCCCCCCCCCCCCTCCCGAAAAGCGACAAGATGACTTTTGGACAGAAGCCGTATTACTGTGATTAATATTAAGACAATTGAAATTTCGTTTTATCGCGCATCACACGGGTACATCACTCTGCATTTTTTATTTGATTTACAGCATCCAATTTCCTGAGACAGACCCTTCTCTGATAACCTTTATAGCAAAATAAGAATTAACTACCAAAACTGCAATTTATGATGGGGAAATGTAAAAAATATATCTGCAAAAAACGTACATATCTTGAGGAATTTCTGTGGATCCTTGGGGTCGTAGGAGCCTTCCTGGACAGTGATGACCATGTACTCCCCGCGAGAGTTGGCCTTATGGTGAAGAAACCTCACGAAGTCCACCAGGGCGTGGTCGTCACCCAGGAAAACGTATACTGTAAAAAAAAAAAAGCAAATGCAGACCGTGTATGCATTAACAATGCATGTCTTCATTAACATTACGGGCCGTAAGCCATAAGAACAAAACATGATGTGGGTGGAACTGGGTACTCCAGATAATTTCCCAAGGAAAACGTTTGATTTCAATGTGGCTCTCAGGTTATGTTTTTTTTTTTGGCAGATAAAATATGCGTGACGCAGAGATCATATCACCAATACTGTCACGGATTGCATCAAGACAATATTGGCATTTAGGAATTAATGAAATGTGAATGGAGCTAAGTATGGCACCCATTGTGAATTTGAAGAATATAGACTTCAGCACATTTCCATGATGTAAAATGTAATGTAGACAGCAGATTAAGTCAATAATCCTATTAACTAGCTCATACACCTGTCTTTATGAAAGTACTTAAGCTAGAAAAGGAACAATCAAAGGCAGCTGCTCTAATGATTACCACAATCTATGTTCTTTTTTTTTTGTATCTCGAGCCACGCGTGTGTGATCTGCGGTTCCCATGGCACATGTGGTTTATACTGTTATTCTTTAAACCACTGTCAAACCAATATCAAAATTAGACTTAACAACAACATCTCTCTCGATATAAATATCGACTCTCCAGCAAAGATCTGTAGTTCATGGAAGTATGATCTGAATATATGTGGGATGGATGGGTCTTGATGGCGGAGAAAACCCACCTACCAGCATAAGAACACCTCTTGCAAATCTCCGGGCAACTCCCCCACCCGCCGCTTATGATCATCAGAACAAACTCCATCCCCCAGAATATGACAATATTCTTCACAATCACAGCATATTATGACATATATATTTTCATTATACCCACATAATTTTTTGTTAAATTTCCAGCACATTGTCATTTAAAATGTAAATTTGAATTAAAACATTCAAAAGCATGGGCTAACATACTGACACATGGAGTATTCTGAATTGTCTCAATGTGAGAGATAATTAATGATAACATGACGAAACTGTATACTGATCAATGGAAATAGCCCAGTTTTAAAATCATTTGTTTTATTTGTCCTGCATCCCTTACAGGGTCCAAGTCATCTATAAAGCATGTTGAATTAACACGAAAAATACCTTCTTTCCTTTAAAATAAACCCTTACCTGCCAAAACATTGCATTGAACCCGTTTGCTTACCCCCTGTAAACGGGTATTAAAAACAGTGGTCCGTGTGCGATCGCCGGTGTCAACATAAACACAGCGCGTAGGGCCGTGAGCATCATGGAGCAACAACACTTGTCAATTACGAGATGCCCCGACTGACTTGGCCAAAAAAATGTAATACATGTTCCCGCTGGCTAAAACACCGCGTGACTTCTGGTCACGCGGCCTTGTTATGGTAAATAGACACACGTGGACAACACGTAGAGCCATAAGAAGGTGTTCAACAGCCGTATGCGAGGTACTGAGACTGTGAGCTGGGATGGTGTTGCTGGGAAACTTAAGTATTAAACAAAACTGAACTGATAGTGTGAAAGAATAGGCATAATATTACGCCTGGTTATGTTCCTTAAAAAAGTTTGAGGGTATGTCCCCCCGTAAACAAGGCCCATGGTGTTAAAAATATCGAAGAGGACACTCCGGAAATTATCATGCCTTCTTTATATAATGTTGAATCACAGAGTGTTACAGAAAAAAAAAAACATACTTAAATACCATGGCAAACCTAAAGAAAGTTTAAAAACAAACCCCCACCACGTTTCCAGACAGACGCTAGGGGTAAAAAACATTATACCGCTTAGGCATGGTAAAACATGAAACTCAAAACCAGCAAGACTTGTGTCGGCTAAAAATACAGTATAAATTTATATACATAATGCTAGGCGAGAAGCACACACTTGGGGGCAATAAAACTTCATATTGTCATTGGCAGTCACGTGCTCAGATTCATTAACCGGAGGCGAGCAAGACGACCAGAAAATCCTATTGGAAGCTCACTTGTTAGACCAAAGCTTAAATCGCGTGTACCCATATAACTTGACTGGCTATTTGTTTACGGACACTCGATTACCCGGTATTTGGAAAATTAAAATGATGTCAGAATGGAATAGTGACAAAATTTGGGGACACCGAAGGACTACTTACATCCTGGATAAGACGACCGAACATAATATTGCATATACTTATTTCTTAAAGTATTACTAGTTTTAATCAGTGTTTTTTCAGTACATTTACTGATCACTCATTTAATAACATTTTAATGTAAAAAAAAAAAACAGGCTAAAATTCACAAATTTTAAATTTTCCAAACATTGTATTTTATATATCTCCGAAATTTGTTTTTTTATTATCTACCACTGTGGTCCCATTAGGGGGTTGCTTTTCATGTTTTACAACAGTGTTACGACAATCTTTACAACACTTAAAAAGGAAAGGAACAATAGAAAAACGGTGTATAGGAAACTTTGTGGCCTTCTACTCAATGAAACTGGATTACCAGCATTGGCCTTTTCTATATTAAATGAGTGGAGGAAAAAGGGACAAATTAATATAAATGGAAGAAAGGGTACAAACAGATGGGCACCACTGTTTGTTCAATAAGAGTGGTATCACATGAGAAAGACTTTAAAAGCTGACTACCCCCGGGGCGCATTAACTCTGTCAGCTTCTTGCCTATCTTCTAAACGTCAAGGGAAAACGTGAGAGTTGTCCTGAAATTGTCTAACCCATTTTACGATTTAGAAGACAGATTCCGCGACAACATAATGAGCGAATAACACCACCTTGTTAGTGTATCAACAACTATGACGTCAGAGGTACGCATGTTACGGGATCCTGAGGTTGAATTACTTTTCTCTTGATCGAGACGGGGTAACATCTGTTTCAATGAATAATGTAAGCAGGGAAACCGCCGCCTGCCAATGAATTCTCAGATAATGGTAATTTCATCGATAGGTGTTTGGTGATCAATAAAATGACCAGTTTTTATTTGGAAATAGCTATTTACCTGGCAGCTAGAAGAATCCAGAATCCAAATTTAATGGGCCTTGCCCGGCATATGTCCCTTCCCTTAACAAAACTGAGTTGGGTTTGGAATTGGTTCAGTAGTTTTCCTGCTGGCGGACACAGTCAAACATACATGGGTTAAAGCATGACCTCCTTTGCGGAAGTAGCTACCTGCTCATTGCAACTCAAAGTTGTTGTATGTATGAATAAATCATCGTTCCATCGTTTATAGATGTAGAATAAACTTTCACACAAGTAAGCATTGGCGTTCACATCAACAGCAATAACACGGCCTCAGAGACAACAGTCCCTATAGATAATACCTGGCCCGTGCTTACGATACTCTGTAGTACAACAACATTGATACTTCGGCAAAACCAGCTTTTTGTTCGATGCAATACAGAAGAACTTGAGCTTCGGTTATTAATTTTAACCTTGAGTAAAATAAAATGGAACGATAAGCTTACTGTCAGGAATATATCAAGCAAGGACAGAAAAAAAGTTTAATATAACAATTACAATCAAATATTAAATCAAGCCAAAGCCAAATCAATTCAGAAAGGCGTGTGCAGGCCGTGCGAGGTTTTAAATTCACGAAAAAATTGTGAGAAAATGACTCCTGGAACACGATACGCTGACAGTTGTGTAATGTTAGGCGTGATATTACCCTCATTAGGAAGCAATAACCAGCAAACCAAACAAGGTCAAGGCAGCCATTGTGTCATATTTCAGTCTTTTTTTTTTAGGAAATACATTTGATAATTTCAACGGTAAAAATTATATAAACGTGACATTAAACAGTGCTCTCGTTTTTCTCTATACACATGTATGTACATCATGGTGCAAGCTATCCAACTACCTTAAGCTTGCTTCTCCAGCTGGCTTCAGTGGTAAGAATGCCGGCCTTACTTGCGAGCCATGCGGGTTGGCAGTGCGAGCCAATTCCGTAGGTATAAGCCTTGATTAAGGCTAAATTTGACTAGCTTTTTTTCCTTGAAACGGATCTAAACCATTTGTTTACACGTATATCTGTCTCGTATATCTGAAAAAAAGTAACGTTTGCATTTGCGCTGACGTGTGGGAAATGGATTCAGTACTTGAAGCCAGGTTGGTCTGAATGACAGAAATGATTGTTAAAACTTGTGAGAAGAATTGGGTGCCCGTTCGTGGAGATGTACACTCCTAGACCTCACAACTGTGACGGCATCCAGCACTTTTGAAAGGTGTGTGGCGGAGCTGGGTGTCGAACAGTCATGTTGGATTGAGTCTATCAGTTTTGCTTCGTTTATCAGCATACACAGGATAGATTAACAATGGGCATACAATGAAAAATTATATAGTTTGTCAGAAAGACACAAAATGACACCAAAATATATGCAATTAAAGGTAACAGTTATAACAGTTATTTCAGAGCAATGTTCCTGTCTACAATTTCCTTCAATATCCTATGCATCACAATTCTGAGTAATTATTTCATGCACGGACTTGTTGACATTTTTCTTTAGTACTCTGGTATAAAAATAAATTGTCTGTTCCCTCGCTGACAGTGCAATAAACTTTAAGTGGTCCGAATGGAGATTAATAATCGTAATACCAGGATGTGCTTTTTTTGTACATGGGGTTGACTAAGCTCATTATATATGAATGGTTAGGAATATATGTGACCTATTTGGATTTAAAAATCGAAAGTGAATAAATAGTAAAGGATATCGCAGACAAAGTCTCAATATACTGTCTTTGCAATGTGTAAGCAATAGAAATGCTATTTTTTATTAATTTAAAAATGTTTAGCTATCCAGGGAGTCTTGATCAGTGGCTGTCGAAACTGGTGTTAAAACGGGAGTGAAATTCTACAAAACAGTAAAAACAAGAGGCATACCCGTTTAACGAAAAAAAAGTTCCTCTAAGAAATGAACATTATGGATCCAGAATACATGGCCGCGAGTTTTAAGAAAATATATGGGAGTAAGCATTTGTGACGATCAAATTTTCTCACTGACGCTCAGTGTTGTTGGTCCGAGCGTCAGAGCTGAGCATCCGACCGTAGGATCGAAAATTTTAGTTGTATGGGCCGAAAAGATGAATGAGGGCTTGTCAAAGGCGATGACAATTGCAGAAAATCAGTAACCAACATCGTTATCAAGGTTTCTTTTTACCTGAAATTCACTCAGCACATTTACTGTCATTTAAATTATCTTATGATTTACCAAGGAATAGGTATGTTTCACCAGTATGAGTCAGATTACTTCGTCCTTTTTCTGACTTGTAATCATTCTTAAGAGAACAGCAGCTGTGCAGACTCAATCGGTTCAATTCTGCTCTGTTAAATATGCGCACGGGAACAAATCAAATAGTTACTTTGGTGATATATTCAGCATCGCCTATATTCTTGAAATAAATTTGAAGACTCATTCTTGATTCTAGGATTTAATTTGAAGTCTCCTCTTCCGTCAGTTCAAAGGGACATAATCAGGAGCAATATTATACCTATTCTTTCACACTATCAGTTTAGCTTACTTTTTAAAAAACTTTCCCAGCAAAACCATCCCAGCAAACTGTCTCAGTACCTCCCTTTGAGCTGTTTGACATCTTGTTATGGTTTTGCCTGTTTGTAAACACAGTTCACGTGAGTCTGTTTACAATAACAAGGCCGCGTGGACGGAAGTACGACGAAGTATGCACAACAGATATCATGCGATGTTTCAGCCAGCGGGAACATGTATTACATTTTTTGGGCCAAGTCAGTCAGGGCATCTCCTGATTGACATATAATTTGGCGATGCATGAAGTCCCATCCGCTCTGTTTATGTTGAAACCTTGGATCGCACCATGTCCACTGTTTTTAACACTCGTGTACAGGAGTAAGCAAACGGTTTCAGTGGAAAATTTTGGCAGGTAACAATTTATTTCAAAGAGAAGACGCTATTTTTCGTGTTAATTCACTATGCTTTATAGGTGATTTGGCCCCTTTAATATGAAAACATGAAAACATCAACCAAATAAAAGTAGGGATAATATACTCACTTCTCGTGTTCCTGTAGGTCTCAGTAACCGGTATAGCCATCTGATCGTTAGCAACGTACGGTTCATCAAAATAGTACTGCTGATTGATGGTGAAGTTTGAAGAAGGCAGTTTATTCAGAGCGTCTGCGATCTCTATCCATGGTGTTGTTTTGCCCACAATCAAACTAAACTTGTGCCAACCAAAGGCGTGTAATATTGTGGTGATGGATTTGACCACCTTGGTGGCGTCAGGAAGCGTCCTGGCGAAGGTGAAACTCTGCTTGACTGATGTGGCTCTTGCATCCCCACATTTCTGTAAAATAAAATATTTCTTTTCAATTTCCGCTTTATATTGATCAAAAGTTCCTCAAAAGAGCCTTTTTTCACTAGGCTTGACAGTCTGGACGGAGTTAAAGGCCACATATGTAAGATGTATCAAAAGTGTGGTGGTTTACCGGAGTTCATTCTTTTTTTTTTCTTTTGTTCAGTGATTCGATTGAATAATCCTTAGAAAGAATAAAACGTAACCGATTGTATAGATTGTTTAAAGGAAGAGACATTAATGAATGATTAAACAGCAGTCCTGCTCCAATAGAATATATACATACATATATATATATATATATATATATATATATATATATATATGAGACCAAGGTGTCTTCTTATTTTCATATATATTATATATTGGTGGTGTCACCTATCACCTAAATTACATTTTGTCTTTTGAGTGGATATGTAACGGCTTCTTTTACCCTATACAAGGGATAGTTGGCTCTTTGAATGGCCCTAGTCATTGGGTGTTTTACAATGTTTATCTATTAGTCCCTAACTCATCTCACAGAATAACAGATTGGCCAGATTTGTCTTATTTATAAAAAAGCCGTATAATATATAACCTGTATACAGGTATATAAAATATTAAACCTCTGGCAGTTAGTGTCAAATCTATATCTTGTGTAGGTTAGAAATATATGCAACAAAAGGAAGTAATCAAATCTTTGATTCGATGGTCTTTTCGACGACCTATGGGATATTTAATATACGTTGAGATCCTTTTTATAGTTGAACAATCAGCATATGTCAGCAGAGTCAAGTTTTTTTTCGAGGACCGCCAAGAAAGGAGACAAATCAATCATTTACACCAAGGGATAAAAATGGACTTTATATCTAGATGGTTCACCGGCTAGTTGAAATCATTCTACTTGACATTTAAACAATTTGGGATCATGTTTGCACTAAATGGTTGGCGTCTGAAGTGTAGCCAAGTTTTAGCTCACATTAAAGATCATGTTTGCAAACAAAGAAAAATATTCCCGCCCAAGTGAGTTGGGAGCAAGTCACTAAATCTACCCTGACATGATGATCCTATTTTGCGTCTGAATGTAGTTCAGTGGTTCGGTGTTCCATTAAATTGTGTGCCAAGTTTGAATAAACTCTGCTTGGTTGACAAAACCTGTAGGTCAACTTAACCGTGTACAAGGTTTATTTTAAATCTCATTATTTAACCAGTACGTTGATAATGATGTACTAATCCTGCACCTGCATGCAAGCAGAATGAATGATTTTTACGAGGTGCATGGAATGAATTATTCATCACAGAAAGTTTGTATCTCAGGAGGCCAAATCTGCAGGTTCAAAATTCTATGTTAATGTTTAGAAAGTGGCTATAAGCCCAATCAGAAGCAGACCCAAGATCGGTCAAGAAATAAAGCAGAAGCATACTTTTGTGATTAAAATAATGCATTAATTTGCATATTGGATAAGTTTCAGAGTTCTGTGTAGAATTTTAAAAGCCCAAACTTAGCCCTATCAGATAAAACAAACATAATCAAAATTGGTCGAGAAAGAAGAAGAAGCATTTTCGCGAAATGTGGACGGACTCCGGCGGACGGACGGATGCTGCTTCGGCATGGTGTCAGCTCGTATAGGGGATGTGGCAGGATGAGGTAAAAATTAATTTTATATTTGAAAGTTGAAGTATTTACCATATTCTCAAGCCCGGTGAAGATTTAGTTTTATAATATTTTATTCGGTATTTCTCACGTGAATCAGATATTTTCTAAAATGATATAAAATGTAAAACTAGAAAATGGGCAGTCGACAAAACGACTACAGGTATCGGCAAAATCACAGAGGGACTAATTATTACCAGAATTGCTCAAAGTTTGCAGAAAGCATGAATTTTTGTCCAGTGATACTCCGCCGAGGCATCTTTAAAAAAAATAGACAAAAAAATTCGCGCCCTCTGGTGGCTCTCATCTTGATTTTAAATATGGCCGCCAAAATATGCATTTTTGTGCATATATGATACTAATTTTAAACCAGCAGACCTTAAAATATGGCCGGTCACCAAAAAAGAGGAGAAAATGCTGTCGACGATGTTATTCATTCATGCTTTTGATCTCTTATTTAGAAAAATGTTTAAATAAAGTACCAGGGTGCTACCAAATTGTACTATTTGAGCAGGCTACCATGGCAAAGTTGTTTGATTATTAATTCACATTATTTATATCAAGGTATTTAAATAAAGGACCAAAACTCTGATGAAATTTCATAAATGGAAAAAAACATCAAAATGCAGCAAATTCAGAGGATTTTTTCACATGATTTGCATTCTCTGATATATGCAAAAATATGCAAATTTAAGCGTTAAGTGACAATTTTCACTGATTTTATGTATTAAGATTCCTTTTATTCATGATAATATGGCTTTTTTCGGCTTTCAATTTATTCTCATGAAATGATGCTTAAATAAAGAGTTCCTTATTTGCATATCTAATATTTGCATCTTAATGAATATGCATTCAACCCTAACGTAGTGTCAGCTATCTAGACCTGCATGAAAATGGTTTTGTGGAACACATTAGTCATCAATTATATTTTGAGGAATTTCTCACAGCTGACCATTTCTATGATCCATGTATTTTTAATCCAATAAGTAATTGAATTGCTGTTTGGAAAATACATGAATAATTCACAAAGTATGCATATTTTGCATAATCATAGTTAAAACTAGATTAATTTTATTCATCCTTCTCACCAAAGTGCCTCCCTCGAAATGGTTAGGATTTAGTTTATCTGAGACAGGGATCCCTGCTACTGAAAGTGGCAATTACTCTCAACTTTATTTTAAAGGACAAATATAAGAAAATCAAATTTATTATCTTATTTGCATATCTTGTATTTGCATATTGTTATATTGAATATGCATGTCGAAAAATTGTACTACCTTTTTTTTAACCTGCTTGTCACTCTCATGTTAAGATATCCAAAAAACACATCTTGGAATTTATTTGCCTGCAGATGCAAAAAGCAGCAATTTTCTTGTGGAAATGTTCAATATTATATATATAATATAAAAGAAATTGGCATATTTTGCCACTGACCGGTATCCGTGTGGCATCCGTACAATTTACGGGTAATTTTCCTGACTATAATCGTACGGGCGCCTTGCGGTGTCAGCCGGCGCCGTAAGGGCACCGTGCGATAGCTTATGGTACCCGTACGGGCTCGGTGTGAAATGTGAAAAGTCTAATGGCTGCTGTGCGGGGTCCACACGGCTCCCCTTCGATGTAAATTTTTCCCATGCGGTGTCCTCACGGTGCCCTGAATCTGAGCTGTCGGGTATATAAATACATCCACATCGGCATATATTTCAATACCTCTGTGCGCTGAAGCTTAGTGAACGAGTCAAGTGTTTTATTGAACCTTGAAAATTGATTTGAATAAGAATAGCGCTCAAGTTTTGTACTCAAATAAATATAATATCAATAAATGATTTCCAATAATTATATTTTGTTGTAAAGTGAATTATGAATTATCGAATCGAGTTACAATAAAAAAAACTTTGATTGTAATATACCAAAAAATAATATTCTATTTGACCGTTTCTTATTCTTCGGATTAATGTTCAACAGATGACTGTAATTTAAAAATCAGCTATACATAAAGCTAGAAATAACTCTACGGTGGCCGCATGCTGCCAGCTATCGCCGGCCTTTGCACTTGGTTCATGCATAGAACCGCACGATTATCTAACGGTTCCCGGATTTCGGGGGTCACCGTACGGTCGCCGTAGATTTTTGTGAGTGCGTACAACGTGGGATGGAAAATCACACGGTGACCGTACGGTCTCGAAAACAAACGGCAAGCCGCCGGGTTGAAAAAAATCGTCCGGCGCCCGGTGTATATGTAAGCTAGGCATAAGAAAGTACATTTTCGCCGCTTGGAATGTACACGCTCCTGTGCGTTGAATAACGCGCAAATGTAATGTTAAATGTTGAGCGTCTGTGAAAATGGTGTGACACGTATGTAAAGCAGACGGTACAGATAAAACAAGGGTACCGCAAAGCGGAGCATCCCCTCGAGGCATAATTAGAATTGGGCGTATTACACAGTGTTAAAATAGGAAGGGCAGCTCTCTGGCCTTGACCTTTGCTCCTGTGCCCTCAAACTAAATAAGGTTCTTCATCCATGGGTGGGTAAGCCATATGAGCAAGATGACACTGACAGGTGTTGGTCAAAGACTTGGCCTTAAATGGGTCCACAAGCTTTGGACCTTTGACCCCGTGACCTCAAAATCAATAGGGTTCTTCAACTATGGGTGGATGACCCATATTTGGAAGATGAAAGGTTTTTGTCAAATGATTTGGCTTTAAATGGGTCCACAAGCTTTTTCAAGAAGTGGGCATTGTGGCCGTGACCTTTTGGTCTAACGGTTTGGCTTAAAATGGGTCTTTTTTCAGGTTAGGTAAACCTATTCCATGTGCGTTTGTTGTGGGATGGGAGGATTTCATCCAGATCCAAGACTTTGTCCTGATTTGATTGGCTGGTACACATGTGACATCATGGACTGAATTTTATCCAAAAAAACTCAGATCTATCTAGTAATGTTTTTATTCTCTCCTAAAAATTTTGGGCCTACAGAGGCAGAAATACCGTGCCTTCACTGAGATCTAGAATTTTTAGTCACAGGGGATTTCCCAGTGTGTAACGTCACTGCCGAGTTGAAAGAGCTCATAGATGTACCAATAGTTTTTGGACAAATCACACAACCTCATGTTTTTAGTGAAAAATATTTTTCCTCCAGGTTTTGGGCTTATTTTATTTAAAATCTATATAAATATTTTTTTCATAGGCAATTATGTTATATGATAATATATTGAGATTTGGAATACGTTTGCTTGACCTTCAAGATGTGGGTCCTGTGGCCGTGACCTTTGACCCTGTGACCTCAAACTAAATAGGGTTCTTCATCCATAGGTATATATTTGCCATTAGTCAAACGGTTTGGCTTAAAATGGGTCAACAAGCTTTTTCAAGAAGTGGGTCCTGTGGCCGTGCCCTTTTACTCTGTGACCTTAAAACCGATAGGTTCTTCATCTATGGGTGGGTGAGCCATATGTCCAAGATGAAAGGTTTTGGTCCAACGGTTTGGCTTGAAATCAATCTACAAGCAAATTCCGGATGGACAGACGGACAGACGGACGCACGGACAGACGCACGCACGGAGGCGTTACTATATCCCTTCGTTGTGAGAGGATAACTAAAGATGTCAACATCCTGGATCTTCTGACTCAACGGCGGGAAGAGAAGCCATTTTTGGCCGTCTGCTGGCTGCTGAAAATCACAGAAGGGACCCAGTATCTGGCCTATGTGGCCTTTTAGCCAAGTCAAGACCGCGATAGTCAACTTTTTATTTACTGTGGAATGGTGTACGTTGGTATAGTGGTAGGAGGCCAGTCTCGTTCATGTGTTGCTTCAGTTTATCCGAGGAGGGGGGGGGGCTGTATATATATATATATATATATATATATATATATATATATATATATATATATATACTTTTATAATTTGTGTAAAAATAAGGTATTACTTTCCATTATATGGCAACTCTAAACCATTGTTTAAAATAAATAAAATAAATAACCTAATAGTTCAGTTAACTCAGAAATGGAACCAAATTCTACTTTCCTAATTATTAATATATATCATGTACAATATATAAAATTATTGTTATTCACTTAATATCAGGGTGGGGGATGATAACATTGACCTTGTTAAAAAGGTGAGGGGGGCAGGATATGTAACTTGGAGAGAGAATCTCGGGGAGACATGCAAGCTGTGCAAGCCCCCCCCCCCCCCCCGACATTCTTTTAAAATTTAGGTTCAAGAATTTGCATTGATGAGTTATTAATTCCCGCCATACTTGATAATAAACACCAATGAAAGCCCACTTAATGCTTTTTTTCTTATTGTTATCTGAAAGTTCATATATGCGGTTTTACTGAGAAAAGGTGAACCTAAATAATAAGTGCAGACTTTATCTTGAACCTAAATAAAAAGTGCAGACTACTTTATATATGTATATATATAAATTATACATATAAATATATACAAATATATACGAATATACAGCAATATACTTTTTACAGCAGGCATTCATTGTTTAATAATGAATTTGACAATGGAAATTGGCATGAGTTGCTTTTTGAGGTGTTACGGTATTTTTCTCCAACCATCATGTTTTGTCAATAAAAGAGATGTCACTTTAAATGAAAAACCAGATGTTCTCACTTGACTCAATAAAAAACTCGAAATATTTAGTTTGTTTTTCATGACTGGATTCCAAAATATTGTAAAAATCGTGAATAATATCATATTATCATATTTACAAGACGGAACTTGCAAAAGTGTCAAACTGAGACATTGTAAACAAACAAATGTTAACCGATTTCGCGCGGTTTTTGATCATTAAATGAACTTAACATCTCTGTGACAATTTTATGTGAAGAGCTCTCATTTAACAGATATATGACAAACAGCAGTTTAATTGTTGTAAACATATCACAAAGAAAAGATACATTTTAGCCTTATATTTAACATTTCGTGCATATTGATTTAATATATATATAGTATAACGTTTTTTTCAAATTAAGCCATGTTGCTATTTATTATTTACCAGCAGTTAAAAAATTTCCTGTCTGCTTATACTTTAGAAACTTAGCATTACGTGTGGAAGATATATTCAGAAGCAATTTTCCAACTTTGTAAAGTTTAATTATGTATTGTTGCAATTACTAACCTGGAATGTCATCTAATGATGCAATTTTACAGTTCAAATGATAAACTGAATCATGAACCCAGCTTTGTAAATGTTATTTTTAAAACACCTGTTGATTAATAATTTAAGTACTGGTGTCACGTTTCATGGCGTCTTCTTCAATCCTAAAAAAATGCACCATAATCAAGACTACTTTCTAAGACTTAACAAGCTCAGGATTTATTGAAATGTCGGTAGCTATTGTTTAAGGATTTAAATGAGAGCTTATTTTTATGGAGAAATGTCATCCATTTGCAAACTGTTGGGGAGAGAAAAAAGGGGACTTGTCTCCCCTACCCCCCTGTCTCCCATCGAATGGCGTCTATGACATTTGTTTGGTCATGAGAAGAATATATGTACCGTATATGGAGGGTTTAATTCTTAAAGGTTGCAGTTATTTATGCTTAATTAAATTCTACTGTATTTATTGCAATGCATCGATTGCAGTATTAGGGGATTCGAACTTATACACTGTTTTGCTGAGCTGCTTCTGTAGGGAGCCAGCCAGGCCTATCCATGTATATGCAGCTGTAATATGGTCCGTGTATTCCACCCATGCAGTGAAATTTTACGATTGTTTTCTCGAACTTTATCATTATTTCACAGGTTGGCCGTTGGAAGATAAAGGAACTGACATGACAACTTTCTAGACAAGAACCAGCATCTATTTATATTTTACAATCATACAGGGTCGTCTCGGTCATGTGGCAAGGTGACATGGCTTCTCCCATCGGGTACAGTTGTTAAAAGGATACATGTATATATGTTGTCTCGTATCAAGACGCTTTATTCTGATTTGCTCTGCTCCTCTCCATCAACGTCTTGAGTTCGGCCATACAGTTTAAACAGTGCATATGTATAGTTCCAAAAATGGCGGACCCTTTGGAATCGTATAAGTGAACCTTTATCCGGTGTCAACATTAAACTAGAACTATTCGTTCTTTTGATATTGTATAAAACTTATGAAAGGTTGTAGCACCAACGTAATGATCATTTGCTTTACACATCCATAATTTTACAAGAGACCTGACGTTTACATAGATAAGACGTCGCTATGATTGTATGAAGTATCCCACAGTCCTTTCCGATGGGATTTAGACTGGGAACCCGCTCCGATATTAACGCTGTTGGAACTGGAAAGAGTGAGCGTTGATAGGGGATTGTGCAGGGTACCAGTCCATCAACGTTCGCTAACATCAAGTTCCGACAAAGATACAACCGGATGTATTTTGATTTGTATATTTAGCAATTTTAGAGTTTTTGCTACCGTTTACAATATCAATATTGCACGGCCACAGTGAACAGGTCAGGGCCACAACTGTGATCTAATCACAGCTGTGGATTCCGCAGCAAGTATTAATGATACTAAGCACCCGATTATTATCTTAATGTGCATGTGACCAATGGCCTTGTCTGTCATCAGGCGGATGGAAATTTTGTCATATATACTATATTCTAATCAGATATTTTCTTTATTTTCATTTCTGTTACAGTCGATGCATGTCTCCGCCATGTTGGCGTCCCTATTGTGGGATACTCCCTAACCCGACCTATGTTGTTTATCGGAAAAAAAACTTCGCGCTTAAAAATGCATACACCCTGTATATACCTCACGTCTCCTTCAAAAAATTATTTTTTTGTGTGTGGTTTCTGGGATAGAATAATTTTTCTTTCTATGTTGATATTTTGGGGAGGGTGTTCCTGAAAAATTCTGGCAGAAGTAATCTTTATTTCATATACGTGAAACACATGACAACAGTTCCTGCAAAAGCCTTTGGATTAAAATATACGCCGTTTAGTTCCTACCAGCTCACAACAAAAATATGCATCAGATAGAGCCGTGGATTTTCCACGGGAGCAGCTAGTACTCATTGAATACTCATGTGCCCCTTATATATTTGCCGGTTCACAAATAATATCAGCTGTATAATGACAAAAATTGCTTAATATCGATACAATTATCCGCAGTTACCACTGCCGTTACCACAAAAAAAATGCATAACACTGACATTAAATGAATAAATTAACTTGTTAAAAGGGGGGCCTCCTATATAGTTGTCAATATTTTCTTTCGCGTTTAAAAGAAAATGAAAATTTACGTGCATGTGGCCCCTTCAATCTGTTTGGCCCTTGGCCAGTGTACCGACAGCCCCGCACACACAACTCACACACAACTAATAGGGCATTCACACACAATCATTCCAGACTTACGATCGCACACTCTGTACACGTTTTACAATGCTCACCTGCCTGCATCTTAATCTGCCAGATAAACTATAAACGGAAAGCATATGAGCATTGTATGTCTTGGAATGAAAATTTGAAATATGAAATACAGTTAAAAAAAGGTTGTGTTTCACACAATTTTGATATCTGATAAATCCACGAACACAGTCATACCAATACAGTTCTACAATGCTTAAATGTTTCCAACCACCCACTGCTCAAAGTGAGGACAGGCACATGTTAAATAGATCTGTTATATAGATACTTGAAAATAGATTAAAAGAAATAATTGTTTAACACTATCTTGATCTCTGGTACATCAAGGAAAACATGAGCTCATCGGGAATTCACACATTCATTATGCTACACTTTCACGCTTATCATAGGACATACGCTTAGTATATGATATTTTCATATTCTACCATATATAATGAGCAAAACGTGAATGTCCTATGTCTCGCGTGTGACCGTCATATGAGCAGTGTATTATTATCAAATGATCAGTTAATATGCTATACGCTCTTGTATAAGCTCGTCCATTTTTGCTAGTAAAATAACGTGAAGAATACAAAAGTTTGATTTCGAGTGATGCAAACCTCTTTCACTCCTTATTTGAATAGTTTGCCCCAACATATAGCGTTACCAACGCGTTATGAAGCGTAAAAGCTTAGATTTAGAGAATCGCAAGAATGCTTAGTGATGCGTAGCTAGTCGTATGTGTTCGGTATATTTCGTTTCAAAATGCCTTTATTGTTCGTAGCAGGTCTTGTTCCTTGTAATTCGTAGTAACAAGTAGCTCGTACGACACAAACTGCAGATTTATCGTGACGAAATCGTATTAGCTACGTAATGCTTCTGTCTGATTCAAAGCATCGTCGTACTTTTTAGCGGCTTATTTATTGTCGTGTCATCAAGGCCTCCAAATCGCGCGGATATTCAGACTTTTCCTGTTCGTAGCGCATCGGGGGATCAATTCGTGGTAATGGGAACGCCCTTTAAGAGTGAACTACCTGACTACACCTGGCCCCTTGTTTCGCAAAATATTGATGAGGCTCAAGCCTGTCCTGCATTTCCGCTTCCGCTGTCCCTGTTGATCATTTGGCACACCCTCTGGGTATATATCATGCATTAGTAGTATAAATATACATGTAATATATATTTTTTATCCCTCAAAGGTAAAAATAACGGTAAAGACACCACTAAACACAGTTTTGAATTATTTATTACTATATTTTAAATGAGGCCTTGAATAAGATTTTTTCCATTTACATGTGAACCAGAGAAATAAAGTTATCTAGAACCTTTATTTTTTTATTTCTTTTTTTAACAGATGCTTTTAACCGAGAGTTACCAGACCAAACAACCAAACAGCTTTGTTGAGGCATGGATTGAGTGGTAAGAGGAAATAGAGTGAGAAGGACGTCTGTCACGTAAACATGATTGTAGGTTGCACCACCTGAGGCCAATACTGCAAATCACTCCTGAAAATAGGGCATTAAATTTTTCAACAAAAACAGAGCGCCACAAGTCTTGTTTCCAAGAACTTTTTTCCAAGATGGATGAACATACAAAATTTCAGACCAATACCTAGATCCACTCCTGAGATATAAACAATTTTCACTAAAAGCACATGTATGAATAGACGCCATGGGAAAACGATTGTAGATGGCCCCTCCAGGAGGGAGGAATCCAACATCTATGGATATGCACAGTTTAAGGCCAATACTGCAAATCATTCATGAGAAAAGAGCATTAATGTATCTCATGAAAACCAGAAGCTAGGTGGCACCACCTATCTGGTTTATGTGAACAATTTTAAAAATGGATGAACATGCCAAATTTCAGAACGGTACCTTGACCCACTCCTGAGATATGGGCAATTTTCACCCAAAGTGCATGTACAGAGGACGCCACAGGAAAACTATTGCAGATAGCGCCACCGGTCTTGAACCCAACAGGGAGGGACCAAGATCTAATGATATACACAATTTCAGGCCATTACTGCAAATCACTCCTTAATTTATTCAACGAAAGCAGAAAGGTAAATGGCACCACCTGTCTGGTTTCCAAGATGGATGAACATACCAAATTTTAGACCAATAACTTGACCCACACCTGAGCCATTTCACCCGAAGCAAACGTACAAATAGACGCCAAAGGAAAACGATTGTAGATGGTGCCACCAGCCTTGAGTACATGATTGAAGAGTCAAAGATCTATGGATATGCACAATTTCAGGCCAATACTGCAAATCACTCCTTAGAAAAGGACATTTATTTATTCTATGAAAACCAGAAGCTAGGTGGCGCCGCCTATCTGGTTTACGTGACAACTTTCCATGATAGATGAACTTGCCAAATTTCAGAACAATACCTTGACCCACTCCTGAGATATGGGCAATTTTCGCCCAAAGTATATGTACATATGGACGCCAAAGGGAAACTATTGGAGATGGCGCCACAAGAAGAGTCCAAGTTCTATGAATATACACAATTTCAGGTCAATTCTGCAAATCACTCCTCAGAAAAGGGAATTTTTTTAAAAAAAAGGTAGGTGGCACCACCTGTCTGGTTTATGAGAAAACTTTCCAAGATGGATGAACATGCCATATTTCAGAAATTTCAAATTTCAAGGTCCCTCCTTGAAATAACTTTGAATTTATTAGACTTGCATTGACTTGATTAAAATAACACAATGAACTAACTATGAAAACACCACACCATGCTGATATAGTAGTCAGACTGCAGCACATAGGCCTCCTTCAATCCTGGCACTGTGCCAAAGATATTTATGGAGCTGTCACTTAACAACTAAATCTGCATTTTTTTTGCATAAATCAGAGTACACAAATTATGTTGTGTCAGAAAGCATTTTATGTGAGAAAATCCTCTGAATGTGCTGCATTTTCTTCTTTATTTCAACTTCTTATGTTAAGTTTCAACAGAGTAATGGCCATTCATATAAATATCTCGATACAAATAGCGTGAAGGCATAATTAAATAAGGTTGCCATGGAAACCAGCTCAATTTTTACAGAATGGTACCACCCTGGTACTTATACAAGCATGTTTCTTATTAAGAGCCCCAAACATGATTGAATACCATCATCGATTGTATTTGTCCATCCTTTTGTGCTGACCGGCAATAACTCTGCCTCATTAAAAATTAGAATGATATATGCGGAAAAATGAACGTTTTGGCAGCCATTTTTAAAACCAAGATGGCGGCCACCAGAGAGCGCGAATTTTTTTGTCTATTTTTTTTTTAAGATGACTAGGGGCAGTTTTATCACTATGCAAACGTTCGTGCTTTCTGAAAAATTTGAGCAATTCTGGTGCTTAGCCGCTGTACTAACATAAAAGACAAAAAAAAATCATTACATTTTCCATAATACCCTAATGAATAAATTTAAGCACGGGGAAAGCAATATTATCTAAGACCTAGTGCTCGTTCATACAAATAAAGAGCCCGCAATTTCTAAGCGCGGTTATTTAGTAGAATACTTGTTTTGGTGTGGCCTGAATGATTTCTGAATTTTAGGACAGGAATTAACGAGTGTATGCTTTGTGCGTGCACCAATCAGCGGCCATCTTTGTGCTCTGTCATCAAAGATAGGGAGTCATTTGTCCATTTGTCGTGTGCTTCATTTTTCATAGAACTGGCATGGCCTATTACTCTGCGCATACAAATTTTGTTAACGGGTTAGACCCGGCCACTAGCCCTCTACCGTCGACGATACTTCACGCATTTGTCATTTCGTAATCGTTGTATATACATCAAACCGCGTGGTTGCAGAAGAAGAAAGCATGTATCGTTCTGCTTTTACACATGTTTGTTTTGCCGTAATAACGTTTAAGAGTAAACCAGCCTTTTATTCACGGCAGATTTTGCCTATCGCATGATAATTTCAATTACTTATAACCTATCCAAACAGTACATCCTGCAATCCTGATTAAAGCTGATAGTTCAACTGATAGCCATGACAATTAATATAAGAAAGAAAAATAGATTCATTTAAGAAAACGAATAGGATAATCAAGAAAACGCATTCGTGTTAGAACTTTAAATTGTCGTTGACTAAGACGGGTGCATATATAATGCTAAGTCTGCGCTCACTTCAGCAGACGTAAATCAGACGTAGCGTTATGTGTGTACGCTAAGCGGACATTTTACCAGCGTGTTGGCAAGTCCCATGTGTCTTTCTGCGATCTGCCAGCGGAACTTTCAGGTGTTAAAGAACATGTTCTATAACTATATTGCGTCTGCATTACGACTCTTGTAAAGGCAGCGTAATACCGTGTACACATAACGCTACGGTGCCGTTACATTTGCGATTTCAACCTATTGCAAACGTAACGCAGACGCTATGGAGACCTAATATGTATACACTAGGCTTTAGAAAAACTGTTTGTCATCAGCGTGGTGTACTTTTCTCCTAGATGGCTCCCATCCCTGATATCGTCCACTTCTACTTTCATCATATACCACTCCTTATTCATGAGACACCATACCTCAGTTGTATACACCCGACTGGCCAACTGAAGAGGCGGGGATGTCTGAACCTCATGTTCAACTAACTACAGTGCCCCAGAAACAAGAAAACGAGGGCGTGGTAAAGGTCAACTTGTAAAACGCTGGTGAAGTCTTAAACTACAGACAGTCGGTTCACATCAGTGAAACATCAGAAACCATGCCGATTTAAATCGCAACCTCAGAAAAACGCATTTTTTCTTAAATAATAACTATACTTTTTCAGTTATCACCAAAATGTTCAGAATGAAAATGCTCAAAATGCATTTAAAAATGACGAATATACTATTGCATTATCACATTTTTCTTAGATAACTGAGTGCAAATTCAGGTCGTGGCCCATACTTTTAAACCCTTTTTATACTAAGTAATCACATCTTTGTGACAGCAGATACCTGACGGGGCAAATATCTCTTGGTGAAACAATCCAGCAATAAAGGTTCTGGTATTTATTCTTTTCAGTTCAAAACATGAAGACCATGTTTCATTACTATTCTTCTAAGAGCGATATGTCCACAATTACAGTGAGATAATTTACCCAACGTCTGTCCTTCACTTTCAATTGATAAATTGAAAAATTGAAGGTGAAACAATTCCCGATAACACGAAAAAGTGAATATACTAGCGTGATCATGACGTCAGGCATTTCATGTAAGCAGTAAATTCTTGTTTAGGATAAAGGGGATAGCAGCGATCGTAATTTTTTAAAGGGAGCGTCTACAGGCGAGGTTCGCTTTAAATGAAAAGGACTAAATTTAGAAGACATTTAGATTTTCACTGCTTTAAAATTACCTCTGATGAAATACCTTAAAATGGCACACTAACTTTTAATCAGGTTAAACGTTCATGATTGATTCAGTAGATCGAATATATTTCAGATATATAGCAGTCTCATATCAATTTTGTGTCCATGCAGTAAGGTATTCTTGGGAAAATAGTTCTTAAACTACCTTTCTCTCCTATAGGACTTTCTTGTAAAAAGCACGTTAGAGTCCGTATTGGTATCAACATGCAATCGTGAACCGTAATATGTAAGAATGTACAAGAGAGCGTAGACGTATAATATTTCAACGGAAGTTGTTTAACTGAAAATGGATTTATATGATGGCCTTGGTCAAGGGCGTGCTTTCAGGCGGTTATACTTGAAGATTTTGTCCGTAAAACTGTAATTTTCGTGCGTCAAATTGACTTTTCCGGGGACCTGCAGACAGGCGTTGTGAGAGGAAGACTGACAAAGAGAGATAGAAAGACACTGCTAATTATATGACATCCTTTCTAACAGAATCAGCGGGACTTAGCGACTCGGCCGTTCTCCAGTCTCCGGTAAAATCTACGACTTCCGCCAACGACTGGCCGCCTCTTTCTCCGTATTTGATTACGCTCCCTCCAGTTATTCATGTTACTCTGGCGAGCCCACGCCTTATAATCCGGACGGTTAATGGATCAAATCTAAATTTTTTGCAACTGAATTGAAACACTGTCAATTATTTCAAAGAAAAAAAAGAAAGGCAGTACACTTCTAATTAATTATAATGAAAAAAAAGATACCCGTGCCGAATAAGGGATTTTAATATATCATAGTTAATTCAATGCCGAAGACGAAGCACAGATATTATGGCATGTTCATAATATTTATAAGGACACTTCCTATTCTCAAACGCGCAACATTTCACAAACAAATTGTAATCTAGACCATTTTCAGCCAAATGTTTATGCGGGACAGGGGGATTCTAGTTTATAATTTTCCTATGTGAGGATAATCACAACAATAACCTTTTCCCAGAAGGTTACCAAGGATAAACGGTAGCTTCACCAGTTTATTGATCAATATATTGATTCCTGACATAAACACAGATACATATATACGTGTTAATTTGACTTCCTCGTTGGTACAAAAGCTTCCTATTGTTATGCATTCCTGTGATTCTCTGTCTCTTCCCGTCTCTCTCTTCAACTCTCTCTTTGTTTCTGTCTCTATCTCTGCCTCTCTCTCTCTCTCTTATTTCCTGTGATAGTTAACAAACATTTCCATGCACTTTCTCTGCATGTGTACGGTATTATCATCTTAACGAAAAGAAGTGAAATATGTTAGGATTTGTAAACATATATGCAGGGAATGAAGACGTATATACATTTATTGAGAGAGAGAAAGAGAGAGAGAGAGAGAGAGAGAGAGAGAGAGAGAGAGATAGAGAAAGAAAGAGAGAGAGAAAGAAAGAAAGAGAAGGGTATACTATAAGCTATTAGGCAAAGTGTATAATACATCAAATAACATTTCGATATATCAACCTAACGTGCCTAACACACTTACTGCAAAATAATGAGACCCATGAGTGGATTAAGCGAGGCCACAAGGGAAAAGGGGAAAATTCGAAAAAAATCCAGATGGCGCCACCAATTTGCAGAAATTGATGAAACACTCCATAATCAATATCCATGCAAAAATCACGGTGATCAATGCATTAATTGTTCAGATACTTGAGCTTTTGTATCAAATTTTCTATTATTCTGGGGGAGGGGCGGCGGGGGTACTTTGGAGCCCCATAGCTCAAAAAATATGGGTAACACAAACCTAATTCCAGGTTTCCAAGGAGCCTTTTTAAGTGCCTCCTTGCATTTAAAGTTAGATGATTCCAGGTCAAATGGTTATGATTTGTGCCCTGTTAACAGATGACGGCATCTTTTAAGATCTCGAAATAGAGTAAAAAATCGTTAAAAATTGAAAAAATACAAGTGGCGCCACCAGTCTGCAGAAACTGATGAAATATTCCGTGATTAATATACATGCAAAGATTCATGGTGATCAATGCATTAGTTATTTAGATACTTGAGCTTTTGTATCAAATTTTTCATTATTCTGGGGGGTACTTCGGAGCCCCATAGCTTGAAGAATATGGGTATCAGAGACCTAATTCCAAGTTTCTAAGGAGATTTTTCATGGACCCCTCTGGATGTAAAGTAAGAAGCATCCAGGTCGAGCGGTTACAATTTGTGCCCTTTAATTTTTAGATTAAGGCATCTTTTAAGGTCTCAAAAACAATGGAAAAAAATTCGTAAAAAAAAAATTAAAAATACAGGTGTCTTGACGCAGCAGTCTTCATAGGACCTAGCCTTATTTAATTCTTCACAGGAATCAACTGAGATTTTCACCCCGCAAGCTACGGATTCTTCTTTGGATTTAGACGGCACTTGGGCCTCCGTAGCATCAAACACTTTATTGGAGTCAATAAAGGAGTTGTACCCCTTATTTACATGAAAAGAGCCTGGCTCTTGTAATATGCTATGCATAGATTTTGAAACAAAACCAGAATGTTTGCTATTTGGTTTATTCGCAAGTTTCCAGCAGTCAGATATTAGATGACCTTCCTTCTTGCAGTAATTACAAATTTTCTTTGAAAATGACTGGTCTTTGTTGGAATTAGACACAGTGGACGTGGACTGAGGTGTAGCAATCTCCTTTGCTGAACTATCAGGACTGGGTGACTGCGCTTTAAACTTCTTTTGACCGGACTGATTTACGTTCTTGTTTGCGAATGTCTAATTTGATTTGCTAGTATAGGACATTTTGTGTGTTAATGAATAATCATCAGCTAATTGAGCAGCAATGTCAAGTGTTTCAGGACTTTTCTCATCGAGAAAAGTTTTAAATTCCGCGTTAATGCAGCGCTTAAATTCCTCAAGCAAAATTAACCGGCGCAAATTGTCATAATCTTTCATTACATTTTTAGAACTACACCAGCGATCAAACAACTGCTCTTTTGTCCTAGCAAATTCGACGTAGGTATGTTCTTTGCGCTTTTCCCAAATTCTGAATTTTTGACGGTAAGCCTCTGGAATTAATTCATAACCTTTTAGGATTAACCGTTTTACCAGGTCATAGTCAGCAGTAGCTTCTATTGAAAGCTCTGTATAAATTTCCCTGGCCTTGCCAGTCAATTCAATTTGTAACAGCATATTCCAATTTTCCTTAGGCCATTTTAAATTTTCAGCTTCCTTCTCAAAGTGTAAGAAATATTTATCAATCTCTTTTTCTTGAAAAGGTGGGACAAGTCTGATGTGTTTAGTAACATCAAAACTGTGAGTTGGGGCAGCACTTAGACTATGTTCTACTTTAAGTCTTTCTAACTCCAGTCGTTTTAACTCAATTTCTTTTTCTTTTTCCAGTCTGTCTCTTTCTATTTCTTTTTCTAGTCTTTCTCGTCTTCCTCTTTCTAACCGTTCTTCCCTCTCTTTTAATGCTAGCTCATGTTGCATTTCCAACTTTTTAAATTCTAATTGCATAGCAAGGCTGTCATTGTTTGATGTTTCAACTTCAGTCTCTTCAATTAAACCTTTGCTAACTAGATCTTGCATGATTTTAGCAATGACATCAGGCTTTCTGAAAACTTTTTTTCACACTTAGCCCTAAGTGTTGTCCCAAACGCAACAACTGTTCTTTTGACAACTGTTCAAGTTGATCAGGGTCGGGATCGTCAACAAATGTCTCAGGTTTGAAATCTGCCATGTTAGGATGTGAAAACAATAAAAAAAAACCACTGAGATAAATTCTGTAAACAATGTACTGTAAATAATATGTAATCTTGTAAATAAGGTATGATAAAACAATGTCCAGGTCAAGGCCTAATAAATTTGAAAACTATTAAGCATCCAGACGTGCCCACAACCTTATGTTACGGAACCTAATATAAACAGATCAAGTATGCGTGATGAACACAAATTTTGGAATGGAGATAAAAAAATTAGATTCTATAGCACTAGGCAGCATGAAATGTCTAGGGGAATGAATAAAGAAGTCAGTGGCTTTTGTTAACTAATAACTATAATTTATTCTTAAAACAACCCTAACATTACAATACACTAAATCAATACAATTACACAGTAAAACAGCGGTATAATAACAAATCAATACATTCACACAGAAAAATAAACAATGTGCACAGTACCTGGATACCAACACCGTCACAACGATAAGCTCTTTAAATATATACTCTCGGAGAATGACAGTCCAGTGTAAAGCTCTTGTAACAATCCAGAAAGTAAGTCCAAATGCACAAAATCCAGGAGAAAGTCTGACCAAATTCTATAATTGCCGCACTCGTCGGATAAGGTCCCAGAAACTTCTCTGCTTCCCTCTCGGCTCTAAAACACAGCCCCTTTATATACCTTTTCAACTCAAGCCGAGTAGCTTCTATCTCTAGGACATTCGAAGAATAATACATTATATACGGTAAGCACACGTCACAGGAATCATCTAGAAAAACATCGCTGTGTGTCTCTACACACCATGGTGTACACGCGAGAAAGCCCAAGGCTAGCATGACAACGAGAGTTCGACCAGTACGGATTTAACCGGGAATGTAACAGGCGACCAGACAAGAGCGCTATAACATGAGTTACGCCCGTGTCACACAATAAAAAGAGCACCTGTAACAACATATATATGCATTAAATTGCCTTTGCAATCAGTGGCGGATCCAAAGGAGGCGCCTATCTAATTATCTAATTTCCCAATTTTGTGATTAATTTTCGTTTTTCATATTTTTGTTATTAATTACCAATTAGATTTTATTAAAGTTATCAGCAGTTTGTTACCTTCAAAAAAATTGGTTGAGTATAAGGATATTTATGAACAGGTGCAGAACAAATGCAGAGCACCAGGCCCTGGTTGATACCGGTACTCGAACTCGCGATCTGTGCTCTTAGGAGTCCTGTGTGGATTTAAAAAAAAAACATATTTCATACACTAAAATATATAACGTATATTAATAATAATAATATTATTAATAATAATAGTTATATATATATATATACGTGCATATACACATATATATATATATATAACTGTTTTCATAATACCCATACATGTACATGATACAAATAAAGAGCCCGCAATTTCTAAGTGCGGTTATTCAGTAGAATAATTGAATTGGTGTGGCCTGAATGATTCTGAATTTTAGGACAGGAATTAATGAATGTATACTTTGTGCGTGCATAAATAAGCAGCCATGTTTGTGATTTGTTATCAAAATTAGGAAGTCATTTGTCGTGTGCTTCATTTTTCATGGAATTGGCATAGCCTATAACTCCATGCATAGCAATATTGTTCAAGGGTTTTGACCCGGTCTCTACCCCTCTACCGTCCACGATACATCCAGCATTTTTCATATCAAAATCGTTGTATTTACATCAAACCGCGTGGTTGCAGAAAGCATGTATCGTTCTGCTTTAACACATACTTTTTTGCCGCGATAACGTTTAAGAGTTAACCAACATTTTATTCACGGCATATTTTACCGATCGCAGGCTAATTTCAATCACTTTTAACCTATCCAAACAGTACATCCTGCAATCCTGATTAAGGCTGATTTCGATACAGTTCCACTGATAGCTACGAGTGATTCATTCAAGGAAAAGAAGGGGATAATCAAGAAAACGCATTCGTGTTAGAACTTTGTAATTGACTAAGCCGAGTGCATATATATTAAGTCTGCGCTCACGTCGGCAGACGTAACTCAGACGTAATGTGTTTACGCTTAGCGGACATTTTACCAGCGTGTTAAGAAGCCCCACGTCTTTCTGCGTTCTGGCGACGGAATGTTCAGGTATTAGAGAACATTTTCTGTAACTATATTGCGTCTGCATTATGACCTTTGTAAAGGCAGCGTAATACCGTGTACACATAATGCTACGGCGGCGATACATCTGCGATTTCAACATATTGCATACATAACGCAGACGCAACGAAGACGTAATATGTATACACCCGGCTTTAGAAAAACTGTTTGTCATCAGCGTGGTGTAGTTTTCTCCTAGATGGCTCCCATCCCTGATATCGTCCACTTCTACTTTCATAATATACCACTACTTATTCATGAGACACCATACCTCAGTTGTATACACCCGACTGGCCAACAGAAGAGGCGGGGGATGTCTGAACCTATTGTTCAACTAAACACAATGCTCCAGAAACAAGAAAACGGGGGCGTTGTAAATGTCAATTTGAAAAACGCTGGGGAAGTCTTAAACTACAGACTGTCGGTTCATATAGGTGAAACATCAGAAACCATGCCGATTTAAATCGCAACCTCAGAAAAATGCATTTTTTTCTTAAATAATAACTATACTTTTTCAGTTATCACCAAAATGTTCAGAAAGAAAATGCTCAAAATGCATTTAAAAATGACGAATATACTATTGCATTATCACATTTTTCTTAGATAACTGAGTGCAAATTCAGGTCGTGGCCCATACCTTTAAACCCTTTTTATACTAAGTAATCACATCTTTGTGACAGCAGATACCTGACGGGGCAAATATCTCTTGGTGAAACAATCCAGCAATAAAGGTTCTGGTATTTATTCTTTTCAGTTCAAAACATGAAGACCATGTTTCATTACTATTCTTCTAAGAGCGATATGTCCACAATTACAGTGAGATAATTTACCCAACGTCTGTCTTTCACTTTCAATTGATAAATTGAAAAATTGAAGGTGCAACAATTCCCGATAACACGAAAAAAGTGAATATACTAGCGTGATCATGACGTCAGGCATTTCATGTAAGCAGTAAATTCTGGTTTAGGATAAAGAGATAGCAGCGATCGTAATTTTTTAAAGGGAGCGTCTACAGGCGAGGTTCGCTTTAAATGAAAAGGACTAAATTTAGAAGACATTTAGATTTTCACTGCTTTAAAATTACCTCTGGCGGAATACCTTAAAATGGCACACTAACTTTTAATCAGGTTAAACGTTCATGATTGATTCAGTAGATCCGATATATTTCAGATATATAGCAGTCTCATATCAATTTTGTGTTCAGTAAGGGTATTCTTGGGAAAATAATTCTTAAACTACCTTTCCCTCCTGTAGGACTTTCTTGTAAAAAGCACGTTAGAGTCCGTATTGGTATCAACATGAAATCGTGAACCGTAATATGTAAGAATGTACAAGACAGTGTGGACGTATAATATTTGAACGGAAGTTGTTTAACTGAAAATGGATTTATATGATGGCCTTGGTCAAGGAAGGGCGTGCTTTCAGGCGGTCATACTTCAAGATTTTGTCAGTAAAACTGTAGTTTTCGTGCGTCAAATTGACTTTTCCTGGAACCTGCAGACAGGCGTTGTTAAAGGCAGACTGACAAAGAGAGATAGAAAGACACTGCTAATGAGGACATCCTTTCTAACAGAATCAGCGGGACTTAGCGACTCGGCCGTTCTCCAGTCTCCGGTAAAATCTACGACTTCCGCCAACGACTGGCCGCCTCTTTCTCCGTATTTGATTACGCTCCCTCTAGTTATTCATGTTACTCTGGCGAGCCCACGCCTTATAATCTGGACGATTAATGGAGTTATAAAATCTAACATTTTTGCAACTGAATTGAAACACTGTCAATTATCTCCAAGAAATAATGAAAGGCATTACACTTCTAATTAATTATAATAAAAAAGATGCCCGTGCTGAATAAGAGGTTTTAATATCTCATAGTAAATTCAGTGCCGAAGCCGAAGCACTGATATAACGGCATGTTTATGATATTTATAAAACCCTTACTTCTCTCAAACGCGCACCATTTCACAAACAAATTGTATTCTAGACCATTCCCAGCCTAATATTTATGCGGGACAGGGGGATTCTAGTCTATAATTTTACTATGTGAGGATATTCACAACAATAACCTTTATCCAGGAGGTTACCCAGGATACACGGTAGCCTCACTATGGATTCTGGGTATATTGATCAATATATTAATCCCTGACATAAACACAGATACATATATAAGACTTCCTTTTTGGTACGAAAGCTTCCAATTCTTATGCATTCCTGTGTTCTCTCTGTCTCGTTCCGTCTCTCTCTTAAATTCTCTCTTTGTGTATGTCCCCCCCCCCCCCCCCCTCTCTCTCTCTGTGCAAGGAAACATACATTTTCATACACTATCTCTCCACGTTTACTATATTATAATCTTAACGGAAAGGTGTAAAATATGTAAGGATTTGTAGACATATATGTGTAGAATCGAGACGTGTATACACATATGGAGAGAGAGAGAGAGAGAGAGAGAGAGAGAGAGAGAGAGAGAGAGAAAGACAGAGAGAGAGACTATAAGCTATATATCAAAGTGGAAATATCATCGATTGACATTTCGATATATCAACCTTTCGTGCCTAGCACAATGAGTGCAAAATAATGAGACACATGGGTGGATTCAGCGAGGCAACAAGGGGCGCGCGACCCCTCTTTTTCCGGCCATAACATTCATGAAAATGAGCACTAAAACGGAAAAGCAACGCCGGTTTTGCGTTTGGTTTCCCTATGTTATTTATATTGTCGACTTTTCTCGTGCCAAGGTAGACGCGTTATTCCCATTCCCTCTGTTTCGCTTAATCAACGTCTTGTGTTCGGTCCTACAGTGTAAACCTTGTGCCCGAAAGGTTGTAGCGCCAATGAAATGCTCAGTTGTCCTACACCTTCATAAAGTTGGGACATAGGGGGACATAAAGTTGAGAGAAGAAGTAGAGAAGAAGTCGCCATAATTGTACGGTGTGTCTCACAGTCCTTTGCAACGGGATTTAGACTGATATATACTCCGATATTATCACTGTTGGAGCTGGAAAAAAAATGGCGTAAATAGGGGACCGTGTAGGGTACCAGTCGACCAATATCCGTTCACAACAAGGTCCTAAAGTTTGTTATGTTTGGATTACGGCGGGTTTACAAGGATCTTAGGGAATAATGTTTCATTAAAATATAAAGGCAAGAATGTGGCATTTTTGCCAGAAAGCCAAATTTGCTACCAAAGACACGACTGGATGTATTTTGATATGTATATTTAGCACTTTTAAGAGTTTATGGTGCCTTCTACAATTTCATCATTACACAGCCTCAGTGAACATGCCAGGGCCACAACTGTGATCTTGTCACAGTTGTGGATTCCGCAACAAATTGTCGAAACCAACACACTTGTTTACCAGTGCGAGGGTTTTGAGCTTCCCCTCCCTGTATAAGATCCTGTTCCCGCCCCCCAACCGCCTTGGTTGCATTAGAGAAAATTTTATTCATCACTGTGGATGCAGGCAGAATTAAGACAGTCATTTGATTTGTTCCATCAGGAGGAAACCATTTCACAGCAACTAAACCCTGACGAGTGAGATGGCGCCGTCAGAGTCCATGACAGCTCTGATTGGGCGTGCTCATGTTCATTTCGCCCTGGGGATTTCTATACCGGGTACTGAGACAGAAGGAATTATCTGACCTGAAATTTGTCTACATCCAGACAGAAGGTGAATCTGCACTGCCGTCTCAACCAGTTTGAAGCATTTATAATATACATTTATATAATACTCTCCAAGTTCTATTTTATTACTCAAATTCATATTTCATTACATATATAGATCTATATATATACCTATTCCTATACATATCCCTTAATACGTTCTATTGTATTTTTAGTCAGTTCACTTAGATTTATAAATACTTGTGTCATTTTATCTTATGTTAGCTTACTAATCAATTTATAACATTATGATTTATTGTTTTTTATTTTCAAGCTTATACTATATGTGTGCTTCTATCAAGAATGTTCATAGAATTTTATACCGTGTATATATAAATAGTTCAATCAAACTTTGATTTAAGATGCCTTCACCTTTAGCTCTTGATTATAATAACGGGCTGGAATTGATATAATATACTTTTACTTATACTTATTTTGTCCACAATACATAATAATAATTTCATATAAGGGGCACCATGTGACAGAGGTCAGGTGTTTTGTTCTACCGGAGGGTGCAATGTTGTATTTTGACTTCTGGGAGGCATTTCGCATTCGTTCCCATGGTGACACATCACCGCCCATCAAGCAAAGATAACTAACACAAAAAGACACACGGAAAGATCAACCCTTGTGAATCAGACTGAATCCTATGGCTGTAAGATAATTGGATTGTTGTAATGTCCTCTAGGGGTACTGGAAATCTAATTCAAGTGGACCCAAGGTTAAAGATCACAGCACTACCAGTTACCAATCTCCGGGTTCGTTTGATCTCAGCTGTCTTGTTTCATGATAAGTGGATACTGTCAAATGTAGGGATCGTCCAAAACCTTTTTTGCCTTTTATGTAGAAAATAGAATAGATATCAAACAGATTACGTTTTGTGACGTCTATAGATTAAAGTCAAATATAATATATATGTAATATATATGCTGGTGTAAAACTTGACTAAATATTGTGTAAACATATGGACCGCAGTATATATATATATATATATATATATATATATATATATATATATATATATGTGTGTGTGTGTGTGTGTGTGTGTGTGTGTGTGTGTTTGTGAAGTGATAACATACCTTATTTATTTGCACTCTTGAAACCTTGTGAGTGAAGATCTCAATATGATCGGTATCTTTATTATAATTATTATAACTATTATTATCATTTATATAATTATTACTCTTGTTATTTTAATTATTATTTTTATATTATTATTATTATTATTATTATATTATTATTATTATTATTGTTATTTTTCGTTGCATTGGCACAACTGCGCAGCACTAATTAATCAATAGCTGTTTGACAATGGAGAAACAATAAACCCAGCCACAGTAATCCCATAAATCCATATTTATGGATCACGGACAGCCAGCGAAGAACATAACAGGTAGATTTGTTTGATTACACGCCGCTCAGTTTGGTAATGATTTGTGCTAGCAGACAATAAGTTTACAATAGAGGAGATCTAGCCCACTGTTCTCTACAAAACGGACCATTTTACGAACATTGTATTCTAAGTATAATTGTCATCGACTACTCCCTGTAAAAGGTCTAAAGGCCAGGTCTGTATATCTTTCGTATAGGTTGATCTAATTATTCTAATTATTCCACCTTTATCTGGTACTGAGATTTCAAAATACACTGATAATTATTTTACTGGAAGAGAGTATTCATGTATGTTGCCGGAAGAAAGTATTCAAACATATAGTATTCTTACAAATTAAGAGTGTACCTATGTAAGATATATGATGTGCAAGAGAGATGAAGGAAATATCACAATAGCACAAAATGTTAGTTTTTTTTTTTTTTTCAAACGATACTTATCTTCGGCAGCCTAAATAGGATTGTATTAAACAAAAGGTAAAATTTATCAGCAAAGGGCATGCTAGACTGATGGTAGAGGACGTGGCGTAAAAGACGAATATTGTTATTCTTACCGGTATTATCACCATTACTTAATTGCGAGTGCCATTTATATGAGTTCATGCTTGGAACGTTTCAGTGACTTTTTTTGTCTGATATTAGCATCGAGCTCGAGGTTGAATAGTATTCAAGTTCTCTCTTCTTCTACTCCTTCTGTATGTCTGTTCGTCTCTCTCTCTCTCTCTCTCCCTCTCTCTCTCTCTCTATATATATATATATATATATATATATAAAACACTGTCAACAGAATCATTCGTCCATATTTGAATGAGGATGAGATAAAAAAAATAAGAAAAGAAAAAAGTGTGAAAATCACTTTCAGATATGTTTACCGAATGAACGTGTGATGGCGCTGGGAAACAAAGGCGGTTTCTACTGAAAATAAAAATCATGCATAAATAGTACTCTGATTTTTCTTACTTCAAACTGTTAATATGACTGTGAATACCGAACAAACTGATTTTCTCTCCGTCATTAAGGCTGACATGGTAGATCATTTGACTAATCAAAAAGGGATCCTTGATTGACCTTGCATGATGGCTTCAACAAAGCATTCTCGGTGTTTTAGGACTGATTGCAGATTTTTTTTTTTACACATTACAATATAATCCATAATAAACACATTCAAAATTATTGTCAATTGGTACTTTTTACCATCAATCATGCCTGTCACATCATCAAAAGTAGAACGAATGTAATTTATCCGTCTCGGACAGGCAGACTCAAAATTGGTTGAAGAGAGGCGATAATTGTATCTGTACCAAACCGCTGGACAACCCGAGCATTGACGCATCCTTTATAACACTCAACGAAGCTGAAACCTCCCCTCAGAGATATTTAATTTACCTTTTTACCACGGTTACCAGACATCTGACTAGAGATTAACATTCCTGACTTTGCAAGTAGTGAAAGGAATTAGCCACACGGCTTGAACAACAAAGGAACATTTCTTATATTTTCGATTTATCCAGAGTTGGGCCGTCTAAGTATCTTGTTTAGATTGCTATACGGTTGCGGGAGTCCCACGACAGACAGCGTGATGCCCAGTTTATGTTCCTCGACTAAGGGTTCATTCTGAATGTGAAGTCCAGGCAGCGATAAGGGGAACATATTCCTGGATTTACCACAAATAAAGGGAGCCAATAATACAGTTTAATATCAGGCAATGATGATATAACAATGTTCATATATATATATATATATATATATATATATATATATATATATTCGTGTACAGGTGTGTATAGTTGTTTGTCTGTGGTTAAATAAGTCATTTTCCAAATTTTCCTTATTTACATATTAAAAAATTCTATATTTGGGGAGGGTAAAAAAAACAGCTCATGCAATCTTGAGTTAACTCTTGGATACTTTTGCTGTTTTTTCTAGCTATGTGTTCTTTTAAACCTTTTTATTGTTTTATCATTTACTAGAGCATTGCAGTGGGCGATTCTTTCAATCTAAGACGGAAAGAGTAAAACTTTCAGCAATCAACTTTCACCAGCAATTCTTGCCCCTGGAATATTTGCAGGATATGCAGAATTCCAAAGAAAGAATTATTGGTTTAAAAGTGAAACTAACTTGCTCATTACTCCCTCCTAATGAAAATAAATGTTTAAAGTAATTGGTCTAGTCACTGCATTGATTATTGTCGTTTAAAAACCGTATCACTTCTACAAAACTAAGAAATCAAACGGAAGAAATAAAAATGGAACGTGAAAAGCTGTTAAAGCTGTTAGCAGCGAACATAGAAAGCCTTTTCTTCAGCTAAGTCATACAAGCTGTAATTTAATATTATTTGCCATTTTAAGACCAACTCCGTTTGAAAACAAATTAAATTACCTCTTTAGCAGTTACTGAATGTTGTTTCGCGACACTTATTATACTTTTAAATGTATTTAACACAGCCCAGTTGCTAGCAATTTAAGCCACTCTCTTTCAATTTTCTCATTTGCTCTTATAGTTTTTAACCGTCGTAATTTAATTTTTTGACTAAGATATTGGTTAACATTTCCCATCTGTTAGGAAACCATTGAAGAAAATATAGTAAGCTTACTTTTCTTTTTGGACACACACCATTGAAGAAGTCTCCTTGGTTAAGAAAATGCTGATTCGGTATATGCAAGGTGGCAGCATTTACGTAAAGGGTTGTTCGATAAATTGTCGTAATTTGTGATATTGTTGTTAAATTATCCAATAGTATACGTTGTTCTTTGCAAAGGGCCAGCAGTTTAGAGTAGCCTATATAGTAATGAAGTTCTGATTCTCCCAGCTAACGGCTGCACAGTAAGTTATCTTTCAATTAGTTCCAGGAAACAAAGTAAACTGAATAAACGTGCCACTTTATTGTATTTGCATAACGGTAAACCATCCATCGTCTCCTGGGATGCTATAAATCATCCTCTGTGCCTGGTTATCCTCAGAGGTTGGGACCACCACTTTGCCTTACTCTGGTGTCACCTGAGCCCAGCAGCCTGCCGGAGCTTGATATGGTCTACATTGGCAGATTCTGACGGTGTGTGGAGACTCCGGACCCTTCCGTTCTAGCAGCAACAACCTTTTTTTAGGGTTTAAAACCATATTTCTTTCCGTCCTGAACCCCTCCCTTTATGGATTAGAGGACCAATAGTTAGGTTTTATTATTAGTCTTCCTGAGTTTGACTCTCCCCTTTTAAAAAATCTGGATCCGCCCCTAGAGTATTTGACGATTTCCTATTCCAATCACGGATTTGCATTAAATTTTGGTTAGCTTTAAATAATTGCAGTTATAAACAGTCGTATCATACACATTTTCTTTAAAAAAAATACTAAATGTTTTATAACAAAAAGCAGTGAAGGTTGCGTGAAAACTACAAGGATACTGACGCATAAAGGTAGAAAAAAGTAATTCATGGGATCCAGAGGAAGGGACGAAAACAACTAAAATAGAAAAGAGATTGAACCTACACACACACACACACACACACACACACACATATATATATATTCCGTTATACTAACCATGTTTACTAGTTTGCTACTTTTTATTTTTGTTGTGCTTCTACTTTTTTAACACAAAACAGTATTAGGTAAAAATTGAATATCAGTATATTTCCCATCTGTGAAATTTGTGTAAAGGAATCTGCAACAAATATCTCAATTGTTTGGCGTCTGTCTTCCGTTTTTGAAACCAACATGACGTCAAAAAAAGAATAATATGAGAATTGTCTAGTGTGCAGGTAAAAGGTGTGTCCCCACCAGTATTGTCAGAATCAAAGTGCTTCATCAGCAAATACTTCCTGTAAAACTGAGCTCAGTATCTGCTTCTGGGCGATAATCGGTGCCACCTACCTCTTTTCTGATCAACCGCTCACTCCAGCATGCAGAAAGGGGTCCGCATGACTATTATGATATCATAATTAAGTGCGTACAAAATAAAATGACGAATCAAGAAATTCCTTCTCAAAAGAAGTCAGGAATACATTTTTCAAGTGACGTTTCAAATGAAATATTGCAAATAATTAGGGGTGTCAGTATGAGAAAGCATAATTACGGAATTTATTCATGGTCTATAGTTGTAAGGGATGCTGAAAATAATGGGATGGGATGCACTGAAAGAAGAAAAAAAAATTGTCACATCAAAACAAGATGGCAAGATGTATCAGTTCTAGGGTAAGAGAGACCAGTTTCGCAAAGAACTGGAAACAGAAGTCCCATACAGCAGAACAAATGAGAGAAGAAATGGGAGTATATACTAAAATAAGTGAAGGTGAGCCCCACACACGACAGTTAAAAATAAAGGCCAGAAATAAAAAAAAAAAAAACCGGCGCCACTGGAAATAGATGCATATAAACCTCAAGAGAGGAAAGACTGGAGGGATACGACGAAAATTGGGAATAAAACAAAAGAAAATGAGAATGATTGATCAGAGAAGTCTTGTGGTAAAATGTGAAGGTCAGGGAGAAAAGTCGGATTCACAGGAAGCATTCGAGATAAACTCAAGAAAAATAGATGTTGTGTAGACGTTTAAAGACCACAGGGGAAGGATAAAAGCCGTGGCACGTATTGTTAACCTACTGCTAGATGGTAGAATGAATGTGATAAACTGAAACAGCTACTCACGTATGCGATCATTGGTAGATTGAGTGAATTTGCAACAAGAGCCTCTGTGGCGCAGGTATCCTCAGGTCCTATAAAAGCCGTAATGTTCTGGAAGTAAAGGTCAATCATGGTTTTTAAAGACACTTCAGTGGACCCTTTATTATCATGTATTATTGGCTTCAATAGTAGTTGATTGCCCTCGGCTTCCTCGTTCACTTTTTTTATTGCCAAAAGAAATGCCCCCAGAAAATAACGGGGCACCACCCGTCTGTTCGGCCGCTGTGTGATAGCGGGCAGGAAGCCTATTTTGATTTCCGACGGGGGTATCTCCGCCTGTGGAAACACAGAAGCTGTTATATATGACAGCCATAGTAACCCTATGGTCAGATGCGACATTGTCATGTTTTACTCAGTCGCCTCACACCAGGGGCGCCTCCGTTGGTTTTTGCGTGTTTTTATGAATGCCTTTCGATGTGCCACGCGTTGACCGTATGAAAGTCATGTGTTACCCAAGCATTGGCTGTGCCTCCGAGAGAAATCGGCCATGTATCGTGACGGCTTAGCTAAAAACCCTTGGGCGTGATCCGAATCTGTGTACGTCCAACGCAGTTGTGCAAAATTCATCCCTAAATGACACAGTGTCAACCTTAAATGGTGTACGGCGGGCTGGGTGGTCTCAGGCTGAAGCGGATAAAACTACTGATTGCATCTGAAGTGGCATCCAGGAATCACCCCTCCGTCCCCATATACTCCGGCCAGAATCTCACATCAGCTGACACAAAGTCGGTCTGACAGCCAGTTGTTAACTTGGCGAACCTCGCGGTCCATTGACGACGTGAATATAACTAATATATATACTTATATAACAGTTGGTGGCTTTCAGGGCTTGTTTGTTCTCCTTGTTCGAAATGTAACTTGTTGCTGCGGCCCCTAGACTTGACAGCATTGCTAGTAACTAAATGTTGGCCTGCGTCCGTCCGCTGCGGTAAATCCATAGGCTGCCTGAGCGCCTGTGTTCAAATTAAGATGCATTGTCGTACTTCAGCATTTGCAGTTCGGTAACACTTAAACTACAAGATACTCATATCCTCTATAGTTGTACAATATCAAGGAAAGTGAACACGGTGAATAAATTATTATTATAGACTTATTAACACTTCAGTATTCACTGCACCGTGAAATGTTGTAATACCAACAGTAGTTAACATCGCTGCCAATGTACATCAGGTGGCGGCGAACTGCTGCTGTGAGAATCCGGCAAAGTTTCTCCAAAATTTATCACCGCTGTCAGAGGGAGCCAAGCCTTGCCGGATCTCTAAGATCTTTATTTTCCTCGTTGAGTCGCTGGCGACTACAGTGATGATGAATATACAGCTTCTGGAATTGACTGAGGCCGTAAAAAGTGTCCCCATATCTGTGACTTGTATATGTCCTGCCCATCCATTTGTCGCGGCTCTTCGCAGTGGCTATGGGCCCGTAAGGAGATCACAGTACTTCCCAAACTGAATCAAGTGCAATTTGGCCTTGGGTCCGAGTCAGGATGCCCGAGAGCCTACAAGCATAGCAAAGATCTGTCAATTATCAACGGACGTACACCAATCAGCTTTAAACATCTTGGGGAAAAATTGTGTTTGCATAAATTGACAGTAAATGTAAAACGCCTAACAGTCCGCACCTACTTCTAATCACAGAGGGGCATTTCCAGCGGACTCACGGGTCCCTAGAATCAGTAGCAATGTATTTTTTAACGATGGACTGCCATTCCGTTGCGAAGCAAATGTTACCATTAAACCGCCTAATTCTCTAGACACCCAATGAAATATTCATGAAAGGACTTCCGTTTGTGAGAATAAGTCTGACTAAATGTTTACCACCGTGCGCAGACTTATGTGGTATCACTTGATCTGCCCAGACTTACGGTACTTATTAAACCAGTAACAATAATCACAACTTATTTATAATCTATTTTTGTTAAAAGCATTCACCTACAATATGGTATTCCAGAGTAACCTTTCTGATACGTTTCGAACATTCGAAATAAAGTATGACTTTGTTTTACAGGGTGTTGCCGTATTTGGTTACAATCATTTTCAGGGTTCTGTCAACTCTCGCATAAGAGGCATTACGTCCATGTTTATCAAATATATTTAAAAACGATGGATAATTAATGAAAGGATAAGAATGTCAGAACTATAATAGAAACTTTTCCGTAAACATAATACATTTAACAAATCTACATACTTTAAAACATTCGAGTTCCCAGAACGCTCATTATACAAATTATACACATGATATCTTCTGAATTATCAGGTCCAGATTAAGTTAACTAAAATAATATTACATAAATTAGATGTTTCCGTTTTCCGTTAAATCTAAGAAACCCTGAAAGTATATGCAAAATCTTTGAAAACGTGAAAGTAAATGAAAAGCAGCAAATTTTCAATATATTTAATAGAAACAAATGCCTATGGTTTCATTTAATCAATATACCAGCTGACGGTACACTACTTCGTCAAAACCATATTACATTCTCGACAACAGCTGTGCAAAATAAATGGGATCCGTAACTGAGTAAAATATTTCTAAATTAAATCTACGTGTACGCACTACGTGTTTGCATATTGTTTTCACAGTTTATAAACCGCTGATCATCTCAGCATAAATATCCGTCATGGTATATCGACTATATCGGCTCAAAATTTAAGAAAAATCATCTTACGGTAAAATTTCGGGTTTTTTATTTATTTGCTTATTATTTACAAATTTGCCTTTATGTCCATATAAAAAAGAAATATTCTTAAGGCAAATGTTGAATGCACGAATTTACAGTAACACTGTTTATCACAAAGTTAAATGTCAAGCTTTTTATTGGATAAATCTGAACAGAAATACTGGATTTCTATGAAGAAAAAAAATATATAATAAATTAATAGAAATATTTATCATTGACGACCAGAGAGTCACCTCTTTTATTCTCAATGAAGGTTATTGATTCTTTCGTTAAAGGTTCTCACCCAGGCGACTAAGCACTAATCGTTTACATAAATACAACTGATAAATTCATTTAAGTTATTTTCCTTATTATAATCTCTCCCTTAAATAACCCCGTGTTTACTCAATTCCACCTGACCTCTATGCCTCCAGACTTCTATAAATCAGGTCGGTTATTCAACAACTTTCAGGGCCAAGGGAGATTTTAGAGACAAATATCCCAGGAGGGATCGGGTAACTGAAAAGTTTACAGATTAAATAATCCAGGTTTTAGATAATATCTTGAAACAGCCATTACCACACCTGGTCAAGGTTAATCATGATAATGGTATTATTTTCTGTGCAGGATCAGTGCACTAATACACTAATAAAATGCAGTTTTATATGATCTTAAGGTATGATTACTACTTATTGACTAGTATCTTATTATTAAGTTCCCACAGTATTCATGGAAGTACCGGAAATTATATATATATCTATATATATATATGTGTGTGTGTGTGTGTGTGTGTGTGTGAGGGTGTGTGTACGTGTGTATGTATATGTGTAATCAGCAGATCGGCTGTGTATATTCCTTCAGCATCTTTTTTCATAAATTTCAAAATGACATTACATAAAAAGGCTACATTTCATTTGTATATTGTAAAAAACACCGTTTTTAAAATAAAGAAATCCTGTTACTTTCATAAACTAAGGAACGTCAAAAAATATAAAATAATAAAACTCATAATACTGGGGAATGAAACGCCAGAGACCTAAGAGGCGAGAACGAGGAGTGACGCTCGACGAATTTTGAACCCGGGGCTGGACAAACTACGACATTGAAGCAGAGCTTGAGACTGGAGCTTCGACTCTGTGACGGAACTTACGCTCTGAGACCAATGGCTCGTCACAGAAGACGGTCTTAAAAAAACGACGTTATTACCGCCGGAATCAATCAGTGGATAGGGGTCGCGTTTCCTTGATTTATCGCCCCGGTAATTGACAGTTAGTGGTATTATCTAGCCACCCCTGTCATCGTGTCATTCCAGGTTTTATTCATAAAATCAATACTTTTGCTGTCTAAAGCGCACCGCGTGCGATTCTGTAAATTAACGTTCCGCACTTATACACTGACTTTAGTTTCTATTCACGTCAGGGTTGTCACTGTTTATAAGTAAGTTTAGATTAACACTGTCTTCTTTTGGCATAGAAAACGAAGGTTTCTTTTTGTTTTGAAATGTTTTAATATAAAAATCCATCAGGATAAAAGAATCGCAAGACTCGTAGCAGTAGAATAACCATTCAATGGCCGATAGAAAGCAGAATCCAGAATTTATTAAACGGGGATTTCAGGGGAATAATGCATAAAAAAACCCCAGATAATTTTTCTTATAATTGTTTAGTATAGCTGAACCGAATGTATTTTATATAAAATGTATGAATATATTTTAAAAATCTGTTACAATAATCAAGGTTTATTAGGAGGCTCTTAATCCTGATATCCTCTCCCTTGGATCCGGCCTTAAAACAGCCAGAAAGTTATAAAGGAAGGGGCAAATGAAAGAAACTTACGGAGCGATAAAAATGTGACGCTAAGTTAATGAGAGAGTGAGAGAGAGAAAGGGAGAGATCAAAGTAACTCCAAAGCAATTACAGGCAACAGTAACGTTTTGTGACGAGACTGGACAAAATCAAACAGATTTAAGTCGGAGACAAGTCTGTTGGAACTATCCCGGCGTAATAAAACGGCGCTGAATGAACCAAATCCTCGGCCCGAGTGTTTGTATCAGCCAAAGCAATTCAGCTAAGATTGAAGAAACATTAAGACATAAGTTTCCACTTGAACTAACTAGTCTGTCTGAAGCTGCAAAACAGCTGGTATTAGGAGACCGTATAGCGGCCAGAGCATCCTTCGGAAAGTAATTTTGGCCAGTCTGCGGGCGCTAGATGTCTCTGGACAATGCTAAATATGGCCGCATTTTTCTGGATAAATGCCTTGATATTACCCCTCCATGATTGGATTGAACTAATCATTGCGCCTTCTGCTTTAATTTCCTGGCCTCCCAGGCAAGTTAGACCGGCAAATTGGCTTGATAATGGACCTTTGAAGGAAAAGTAAAACAGAATGACCAAAGCACCCTTTCATGGTGAGCCTTTACCCGGGCTTAAATATCCTGTGCGCCCCGGGCAGTGTTCCCGTAATGTCTTCTTTCTTTATATAATTACAGGCGTAATTATTGCTCCGCTATTGTTATTTCAAAGTGATGATCCCCTGTATGATTAACAGAAGCCATAAAGAAACATGATAGTGACGAGCAACTTAACACGGACACCGAATTTCAGTTATCCAGTGACCATGAAATATGATTCCCCCTGTCTAAAAATAACAAAAGTTTAGTTGACACTAAGCGTCCATATAGTGTGACCGATATCAAATGGCCGATAATGAGACTATGGCGTTAATAAGCTAGAAAGGAATTTCTAATCACTGGATTTGAATTAATGCTAATTAGGCTGGTATTCTCAGTGAGGCCATTGTAATTTCATGCAAAGGATGGCAGGGTTAGAATATGCGACGAACTTTCATTGGCGGGAAACCTGAAAGCCGGAAAGCCGGAAGAAAGAAAAATTATAATTCCGTGTAATGTAACATTTAGGGTCCAATTTTCAGTTCCGGATAGTAGTCCATACAATGATTATTTTTGTTGTGCCGTAATAATGGTAGGATTAAATGAGTTTAATATATTTACTAATCTAGATGCGAGGAATATGCTTGTTATTGTATATTATATAAAGCGATGCAAATTGATATTTTCATACTGCCTTAAAGGGTATATATAATATATCGACTATATATTTAACGGCTGCGTATTACTAATTACGATTTCTGGGCACTGGTCATCCACAACCATACTCGCACCCCGCTAACCTTTCTTGTAAATGCTATACACAAAAAAAAGAATGTGGTCCAATACGTAGTAATTTAAAAGATTTCAACAAAGTTACATAACCCTTAATGTGCACTTCTGTATACACGTCTAACGCCGAATTTAGTTAATTTCAGTTAGCACCTTGCACGAGAACAAAGTTTGCGAGGCAGAAATGGTAACACAATTTTATCCCCAGTTAGTTGGATGACTAGGCAACTACTGAAGAGAAGTTGTGTGTGAAATTACATGTCTTGTTAAGGTAGATAAATCTAGATGAAACAGGAAAAAGATATGGACAGGAAAACAACGTTGACGAAGCTTAGATAACTAATGTGTATCCCTGGTTTGTTGTAAACCCGCCTCACAAGCCGCAAGACACGGTCAACAAGTGGTGATCCCTGTCCATCTAGGGAGGTTTAATATATTCCCGCTAAAAGCTTCTGCAACAAAGCCAGGGCAGACACTGCACTTCTCGGCGTTTCCTTTTCTTGCTCCCATGCGGGGGACCCTCAAAGACCGATTGAGGAATGGAAGTCAGGAGTTGCGGTACTGACTTCCATCTGTCTGTGTGATAGATCGGCTTTTACTCCCCCTAGACCCGGATAGCTTACCGCCGTACCAAGCAAATACCGGCTCGTCTTGCTTTTGCCGTCCACCAAAGTTCATTGAAAAACTGGGTGGAATTAAATGAACTCTGGTGAAGATGCCACAACAAGTTTCATTTTTGCTTGTATGAATTCATTCATTTCTTATGTCTTCTTGAAAAATGGAGAAGTGCTATTTGATTGAGTAGAGCTACCGTTTTGTAAACGTGGTATTTTGTTCAATTCCATGTTCATACCCTTGACGTGTGGATTGACATATATTCAGTTATATCCCTCCTGTTTAAATTGCTCAGCAGTGATTGATTTAAACATAATCAATTAATTTCGTTCCTTTCCGATAATTTTACAGTCCCTATTCGATCCTGAATCGGGTTTGCTCTACCATTACTCTAGTTTATATAAACCAGGTCAACTGAACTATAGAGTGTTTTTTATTTGGTCTTAGCCCGCCCATCGCATCTACCGCTTCATCAGCCAGGCAAGCCTGCCTTACTTGGACTATGTTTTGGGTGTAAAATAACACGGAAAAACCTATCGATCCATAAACGAGCTTAGTCCTGCCATATATACGGCTTAACTCGATCTAAACACGCCAAGTCATTTGACCCTATTTTAGGTCCTCGTCTGAAGTAACGCACCATAATCTGATTTCAGTGCGACCATCTTAGAGTTAAAAAACTATGAACTGTAATTTTCTAAGAGTTTGCTCTGTGATTGAACTGTAATTTTTCTAATGTAATTCACAGATTGTGAAAATAAATCCATAACATACTGAATTCAGCTTTCTGAACGCAGAACAGTATCGTTAAAATGAATGTTTATTTGTGAATGGCCTTAAGTGCTTTTTTATTCTGTATATAAGGACGTTTTATACGTGGTCATCTGTATTCTCTGTGACATCATTTTCGAAGTAAATATAATTCTAGCCACCGTATATCCAACAGGAGAGATGATGAAAAGATATACCATAAATAACAATACCGTGTTACAAGGTACACCATCGCGCCATGCTCATTTCCATTCAGCCTTTATGTTAGTTGATATAAAAGGGTGATATTATGATATAAAATAACACAATATAATATGACAATTATTGTATATAATATAATATAATACAAGGTATTGTTGGAAACATCAAATCCCCGCCTGGAGTCATATAACGCGTGCACTGTTGTCACCGTATTCCAGGCTACAGTGAGAATATAGCACCAAGTAACAACTAGGCATAGCCCTGTTATAATGAAACAACCGTATGTCACGATGGGATATTATCCTTTGAATTTAAAAATATTATATCATGGTGAATCAGATTACTTTCAAAATGTAAGGGATTTGTCCTTGGGTGTAATCTTACCCCTGTATAAAATGTATACAAATTATGTTCAGTGCTGGGCGGAGGTATAATAAAAGAATATAACAAACGATTCCGCCCGGTTTCAAACACAAAAACTATAGCTGTCGGAATGCATTTAAAGTGCGTGCTTGCTGGTCATAGAACCAACCGTACACTCGTACCTACCACACGTGTTAATGTGTATGAAGGGGGCCTATAAAAAAATTCATGAAATACGTGCGCTTAGTGCTATGAAACAGCGGACACTGGTTTACACAATTAATCATGAACTACAGGCAACCTTTTACAGGAAAACAGGTCTATAATATTAAATATTTAAATTTTTTTCTATCACAAGAAGGTCATATCTAGCAAAATGTCAAGTTAAATGTGTCCCATTACTAATAAACTGTCATGATAACCTGGCCTACTACGTCATTTGTGATATAATAATGTCGTTATTCTGCGAGGGAGCAAAATTACGGCATCAGATTGTTTGAGATACGGGAGAATCATGCGGCAGCCGGATTAAATTCTCGGGAGAAGGTCACATAAAAGGTATAAATGGATTCCCATATAAATGTTATTTTAGTGATTGGTAATAAACCACACTATCAGTCTGTGAACCGCTCACAACACGTATTCCAATAGGAGGGACCCAATGCGGAGCAAAAAAGGTTCTCATTGACGCCTGTCTTTTCAAAAATACAATTTAATCACATATATTTTATCGAGAAGCTTCCATTCAAAACGCGTTGTGTTCTAACAACACAGGGAGCAAGCAATAACGTCCTGTTCAACCACTGGGATCGCCTTCGATTTAATCGCGAAAAACAGTAAACAGGGCCTTTTATAGTCACGTGCTTAAGGATCGTGTAACAGTTGGTCTGAATGTAGAGTCGGACTCAATGGTGAGATATATAAGTCATGTAAGAGTAACTGTGAAATACACCGTGGACTATTATGTTCCTGTGTCAGTTTAAAAGCTGATCGGTCTTCCTATTTTTTATATTTTTGCACAAAAGCACATAATTTTATATTTGATGAAAAACGACTGCCTCTGCACTCACTTGAAAACAACGTGTTAACATGACAGGCACTGTGGTTTTCATATTAAGTTTTTATATAAGTATATTGCATCAGCCATCTACTGAAATATGCGACGAAAAGTGAAAGTATGTAATTCATTATAAATAATAAAATCATTATAAATTATCAAAGAACTTTTCCACAATGGACAGAAGTCTTGCGGCACTAACGGTAAGAAGGCTTTGGATCTACACTAAAGTAGAGTAAATGATTGCGTGTGGAGTTCCGTACGTGAAGCCGAAATTCAAGCTCATTCAAATGTACGGGATGGTCTCGTGCGTTAGTTCATCTCAATGGGCGCCATCAGCCGTCGTTCTATTAGCTCGCCTCCATCGGCGGGCCTTCATTTGCTAAATAAACTGTAAATGAAACTGTTGAGGCCCCACGTCCCACCGTATCCTACTTTGATAGGAATCATTATCATATGTCAGTATTGTAATCATCGCATTTTCCGACTTGTTTGTCACAGAAATCACCTTCCAGGAAGAATTCTTGGATAATCAATAAACTCCAACCACATGGTGCTCGGATAAAAAAAAATCTTGTTCCTCTGAAACGGTTGAGGCAAGGCCGACTGAGGTGAATAAATAGTAGGCATTTCAGCCGCGACATACTGTTAGAGTAAACAAGCAGGCGGGTGCCCATTTGTTCAACTTAGTACTACAGGTAGGACTGCCACGTTCAGGAAGGTTCAATTATCCTGGGGCGTTTGTGTTGATGCCAAGCTCTTTAACGGCGACTACGGGCTGTCTGTTCAGAGTGTCTCGAACAATTTATCGTCCCGGAGGGGAGCAGGCTCAGATAAAGTAAGAGGCAAATACTCTGGGACGCAGAAAAACAGCAAAATAAAGATTTTTCTAAAGAACAAAAACGGTTCAATGCAAACGCAGTCAGCAGTTATGAATCAGGTTTTAATGCAGTCTTCTCTCTCTCTCTCTCTCTCTCTCTCTCTCTCTCTCTCTCTCTCAGAGACCTATACAGACGGATAGCCACAGGGAATATCATGACCATTGTAACTAATTTGGAATAGATTGATAAAGCCAGAAAGAAAGAAACAGTATCAAGAAAAATGTAGCAAATCAGGCATATATGAGAGAGAGAGAGAGAGAGAGAGAGAGAGAGAGAGAGAGAAGGTAATAATATGGAGTCTTTAAAAAAGGGCAGCGGATTTAATCAATCAAATATTAGGTATTTCCATTTTCGCTAGATTTGGCCGTAATAAATTTCAATAGCCTTTGTGAGATAGAACAAATGTAATAAGAGAGGACCGTTCCACGTCTGGTGTTCAATGTGACAGTTTTCTTTAAGGCCTGCCGGTTTCATTATACATGAAGCAAGGATATACCAAAATATCTATCATCGTAAAACACCTCTCTTTTGTCGAAATATTAATCGCATTAGTTAAGTAATGCCAAGAGGCTTCTTGGGGTATTTAATGGTAAACCAATACCGAGCGGGTTTCCTTTCATTGAGGTATATTTGTAGACTATCGTTATTTCTACCGACGTAATAATTGCTTGTCCAAATCAGGTTTGCTTCATCAAAGGAATTCGAATCTAATCTAGTTTTGGAAATAATTGCTTTCTCTTTCAGCATAGTATTTATACGTGAACCGTATGAAGAAAAAAGATTGTATGAAGAAGTATTGCAAAACTTAGACTAAATCTCGAGTGACCATATTGTCAGTTTATAAAAACATTGTAAGTATACGATAAAGGGTTAGGTTCCTTCTTTCGCTAATTTTTATTAATGCTTTAATGAGTTAGCTAAACTGAATTGTTTATTTTGTTACCCTTTGAAATATTAAAAGACAATTAAACTTTGGGGAGATAATCTTGAATTATAGATGACCGGCTAACCCAGGAACGTCACTTTATTATAATAAATATTATGCTTTATCGCACTGTTTGGACAGGTTTCTTGTGCAGTTTAACATAAAATAATTATTTGATATGCATCATTTGTGTAACGGTCATTTGAACATGAATATGTTCATATTTGCACACTGATTCTTTTAATTTCTAGATAATATGGGTGAATACGTCATCTTAGGACCAAAGAAAAATGTCTGTGCCGCAAAAAATAGACACACCCTTCAGATATAGAGAGGCCGTTTCTACCTAAAACGTTCCGTTTTCCAATTGAACTTGTGGTACGGCCGGGTTGACTTGTCCCAACCGTCAAGCTTTTGTTTACATTTCACATACGCATGCTTAAAAAATATTACTATTTTATGAAGTCGTTACCACAAAAACCCCGTATATATATATTTATATATATATATATATATATATATATATATATATATATATATATATATATATATATATATATATAACTCTGAATAAAACAACACTGTTAATTCACAACAGTCTGTTTTACGGGATGCGACCCGATCATCAGGTGAATGTGGTTAGTGCCTCAACAAAATGTAACAAGTGACCCATGGCTCATGACGCTCAGCTGAATTTGACGTAATGCATGTATAAATTATAAATGTTATGATTTGATGAAAAATATTTGTTAAGGAACCTTGAACAATGGGTTGAATGACTTTCACCATGCTCCAAATCATATCTTTTTGTCCAAAATTCCAAAGAAAATAGTTACAGCAATCTTATTTAATGTTTCCAAGAAGATTTGACAAGGAACTCCCAAGATGCTAAGTAGGAAGTTTGTGGCCATCTGACTCAGAGGGGACTCAAATCATGTTTTTATACATAGCCCCGTAATATTGGTCACAATGACCTTACTTTGGATGTGAAAGGAGACATTACAATAACCTCCTTTTACATCAAGAAAGGGATTTCTAAGCCAACAGTTAAGAATTGTGACCTCTCTGACTTTCTTGGGGCTCAAAACTAGGTTTTCTGCTCATATCTCACAGAATTTAGATCACGGTGACCTTATTTCAAATTTACAAGGACATTTTCCCAGAAACTCCCTCAAGGTCACATTAGAAGAATATAGGCCAAATGGTTATTATTTGTACCCCATCTCACTCTCTGCGTGCTCTGCGTGTTCTCGGTCCACATTGACGATTTGTGCCCAGCTAATTGACGGCCGGACGGACGACGCACAAAGATTAATCGCGATAGCTCAGATGACTTTCACTCAGCTGAGCTAGAAAAAATAATGCCAAAGATGGTTATATATGATGTGATGGCAATTTACCTTAAATGTAACATACATAAAATTACCGATTGCATAAAATTGCATAATAAAAAATATTATTGCTTTTATTTATTTTCAATACCAGCCACAGGCCAGTCAATGACCCCAAGACAAATGAACAAACTGGTAAGTAGTTTCATTTGTAATCGGTGCACGACTTGCATTGACAGACGTTAAGTTTAATAATACCTGAATGATTACAAACCCAAGTTTTAACAAACCCAATTTAACCAATAATCCAGACTTTGGTCATGTAATCATATATTCCTTATTCAAAACAGGCATGCACAGTATAAATTGACATGGACATGTGATCAGATTAAGCACCTGGTTGGATACGGTTATGTTTCAGCTGGTGATGAACTGAGTTCGACTGGCAGGGAATTAGGCATTTCATATAACAGGTTTCCTGTCCGACACCTGTCCGACAGATTGCTCAACCTTTTAATTGTCAACAGCCTCGGGACGACAGCATTGTCCAAACAGTACCTCCCACTTAACCATCTGCTTTATTGGATAACGGTTCATAATTTTTTTTATCTCACGTACAAGCTAAGTAAGTGGCCAGAGCAGATATGTGACGTTTTGTATTTTTAATTCTTTGTCGACTTTCAACGTGGGTTTTTAATATCTTTTATATTCTTTTTATAGAGGTAATTTCAAACTATTTTTACTTTTTACCTAACCAAGTACCATGTACATCTATAGAATTTCTTTCCGGGTTTGGAGCTCTGTGTTCCGCACCTGCGGGTCCTTGGTGTGTAACACCGAGGATCCACTGAAAGGCGCATTCGTCTGAGTGAAAGACGATTGTGATGGAGGCCGATCCTTCACGAAGTTTGAACTCACGATCTCCCGGCTTTTGGCCCAGAACTCTATCTCTAGATCACGGAGGCCGGTCATGAAATATCTCCTATAATTTTACATAAATCAAACTTAAATATTTCCACAAAAGAGACTTGCAATATGAACTTTTGCAAATTATCTCGAGAAACTTTTGCAGTTGTATACACCCACACATAAACGAGCATATATATATATATATATATATATATATATATATATATATATACATTTATAAATATATATATATATGCATATATATTGTTACAGGTGCTCTTTTTATTATGTGACACGGGCGTAACTCCTGTTGTGGCACTCGTGTATTACATTCTATGTTTAATCCGTACTGGCTGAACTCTCGTGGTCATATTTAGCTTGGGTTTTCACGCTTAGTCGTGGTTCACGTGATGAGCCTTGTATGTGGATATACACAGCGCTGTTTTTCTTCAGAATTCCTGAAACGCGTGTAGACTGTGTTGTGCAAGATCTTATAGACTGTTCGAAAAGTGGAAAATTCTCGGCTTGGGGTGTGGAGGTATATAAAGGGGCTGTGTTTCAGAATGGAAGGGCAGAGAGAGAGCAGAGAAGATTCCAGCGGACGCAGAAGCGTGTGTCGGATTCTAGGACCTTATCCGACTTATGCGGCAATTATAGATTTTCAAAGACATTCTCCTGGATTTTATACATTTGGACTTCAGTTTACTTTCTGGGTCGTTGCAGGAACTTTCCACTCGACTGTCATTCTCCGAGAGTTTACATTTAAAGGACTTATAGTGGTGGCGGTGTTGGTATCCAGGTATTGTGCGCATTATTTTCTATGTGATTGTCTTGACTTGTTGCTATACCGCTGTTTTACTGTATAATTGTATTGATTTGGTGAGTTGTATTGTTGGGATTGTTTTAAAAATAAATTATAGTTATTTGTTAACAAAAAACCACAGACTTCTTTATTCACGCTGCCTAGTGTTACAGAATCTGATTTGTTTTTATCTCTATTACAAAATTTGTGTTCATCACACATACGTGATCTGTTTATATTAGGTTCCGTAACAATATATATATATATATATATATATATATATATATATATATATATATATATATATATATGATGTTACAAAACAGTTTCTATTGTATTCAGCTGTATATAAAGCTAACATTTTGAAAAGAAATTGAAGTAGCTTTTTTTACTGATCTATATAGTACTTAAATGATGGGGGCGAGGGGCTCGTGTATATGTATTTGTGTGAGATAAAAATAAAACCTGTCCATAGGAAGATGAATGCAGTGTGTTAAACTGGAGCCTCGGGTCAACAGCAACCGCAAAGAAAAATAAAGAAGCTATTGTCTGGCGTCTGATCTGTTGTAAGCCGGATGCTGAGCCGCTGATAACAAAAACTGATGACCGGGATATTTACAAAGGCCAAGCGTCATGGGCTCTCTGACATATATCAGGTCGGCACTCATCTTCTGACAAAGGTAAAAAGTATATCGATTGGGCAAATTTTATATTTACTGGTAATATCAGCCCACAAAGACAAGCAACAACACCGGCCAGCCGCCCAATGAGAGGCATATTACCCCAGCACCGTTTTCCGTCTTGTTTCACTTTCTATAAGACTCACCTGGTCACTGCTAATATGCTCTTCTTGGGCTAAACTTAGAACAAATAGAATTGTGGGTGACTTTTAAAATATTTGTATGTTGAAAGAAACCGCCATTTTTTTCATAATGCTAGCTTAACTAGCTATGTACATCTGCAAAATTTCATTCGCTTTCCGACAGGGCAGCAGCGCACGCTACTTTTTCTCATTTAAAGGACATGACCAGCGAAATATACCAAATTTGTGTAGAGTGCATCTTTCCCCTATTAAAGTGACATACCGCTGGTGACCAGTGCTGACTGAGCTTGATTAATGAGCAATTAGGCAAATATGTGGCTACTCGCCACAGGGTCAGTGCCACAGAGCCGCTCGGGTTCTCAAGTGCAGGCACATGCTGTGACGTCAGCTCAGGAACTGCAGGCTTACTACGGCAGTCACCCTGTCTATATACAATGGCCACTGGTTTTTGTAACGATGTCCTTTCTGAAAGTTTCGAGTTCATCACAGATTCAATAGTCGATTTTGACCCTTCAAGCTACGACAACTTTAGTGATCATTCAGGTAAAGATACAAGGTTACCGGGGAGCGAAAATGTACATCCGTACATGTTTGAGCCGACCCTGAGCGGGGATGATGACAATTCGAGTGACAAGTCAAAACAATACAATCACCGTAAGTCCTAACGTTAGTATTACAGCACAAACAAGCTCTCACTTATCAGATATTTATCAAGCATTACCTAGCACCAAACCAATTATACCCGAGAATGAAATTCCATCCTCTCTTCCTTCTATTTTGTCTCAAAACCCAAGTATATATTCTGATATTAAGCAACATCGACTAGCTAACCAGGGTACCATATTAGGTCATCTAAACGTTCGTAGTTTGCTACCCAAAATAGAGGAGACTCGCCTCTTGTGTTCTAATTTAAACCCTCATGTTTTATCATTAACAGAATCATGGTTAGATAACCACGTTTTTGATTCAGAGATAAAAATTGATGATTATACGATTTTTAGATCAGACAGGAATCGGCATGGCGGAGGAGTTCTCACGTATGTGTTATCGTCGTTAAAACCGGAGTTGGTCACTTTAAACTCAAATGTCGTTGAATGTGTATGGGTTAAAATAATTTTGGGGAGAAAACCGGTCTTAATCGGTTCTATATATAGACCGCCTAATTCCAGTTCCAGTTACATTGATGAATTACTCGATTTACTTGCTTGTGCCCTTTACTCATTCAAACATGTTGTATTACTTGGCGATTTCAATGTAGACTGCTTACGCTCTGAAACTTATATTGCTAGTAAACTGGACTTGCTCGAAAAAATCTTCGGTCTTAAACAACTTGTAACAGAGCCTACTCGTATTACTCAGCTCACCTCTACAATGATCGACTTGATATTTTCTTCACATCCTAGGCTAAGCATGCATTCAAATGTGAAAGTTCATCCTTTATGTACAAGTGATCATTTTCTTGTGACTACCGTTTTGAATAGACCACCTAGGCCCACAGTTACAAAATCCGGATATTACCGTACCCTTCGTAAATTCAATGAATACAAATTTATCGATGAATTATCGAAATCCATTTTTTTTTTCAAGAATTATGCAACTTTCTGATGTAAACTTAGCCTGGAAATGTGGCGCTATGAACTTCTGAGAATTTCTAATAACAACGCGCCATTTATTCGACGTCGCACCAAAGCTCGCGAAAATAAATGGTTCAATAATGATTTACTTAATGAGATTCACTTGCGTGATTATGCACATCGGAACGCATTAAGAACAAATCACAGTAATGACTGGTCTGCGTACTGACATCAGCGAAATTATGTTACAAATCTTATCAGATCCACTCGTAGCCAGTACTATGCCACGCTGATACAAAAAAAAATGGCTCCAACCCTGGTTGTGTGTGGAAAGCTTTAAAACACATTCTGCCTTCGAAAACCTCCTCGAATAAAGAAAGCGGAAAGATTGACCCTGATAAATTTAACCATTACTTTACTTCTGTTGGAAAAAATATTAACGATAAATTTCCAAAAACAATATTTACCTGCGATCATCTTGTTAACCCGAATTTGGAATCTTTTGATTTTAATTCAGTTTCAAGTCAATTTGTTTTATCACAGTTGTTGAAAGTAAACTCCAGTATGAAAGAAGATATACTGGGAATGTCAGGATTTTTCCTTAAGATAGCCGCACCTTATATTTCAGCTCCATTAGCCCACATATTTAACAATCTCACTTCAAACCGGGGAGTTTCTAGCAGATTGGAAGACCGCTAGGATCACTCCTATATACAAAGGATCTGGATGTAAGGATGATCCAAATAACTACCGACCGATCTCAGTTATAGGCCATGTGCCAAAAATAATAGAACAGTTCGTTAAATCGCGCCTCATTACGTTTTTTGAAAGTAATAATCTGTTTTCGGATAAACAGTTCGCTTATCTTCCTAAACGTTCAACTTCATTTGCCTTGCACGGCATAATTGACGAATGCTTAATCAGTCTTAATAACAATAATGTTACCGCTGCATGTTTCCTCAATGTAAAAAAGGGTTTTGATAGCCTTGATCATACTGTCTTACTTACAAAAATGAGCAACTATGGCATAAAAGGTATACCGCTTTTGTGGTTCGAAAACTACCTGTCTAATCGTAAGCAAGTGCTTTATTCTAATAGATTGCTTTTAGAACCAAGCACCTTGGACATAGGTACCCCACAGGGCACTGTCCTTGGACCTATATTTTTCCTTTTTTATTTAAATGATCTTCCAATGTTCCTCAGTGAGAAATGCGTCATTTATGCTGATGATATTTCAATTTATTCTTCAGCGAATTCAGCCGCTAAAGCTATAGAGTCATTACAAGTAAATCTCGGAATTGCACTTAAATGGTTTAGAGAGAATCGACTTAGTATAAATCCCCAAAAATCATCATTCATATTATTTGGCCCTAAGTCTAAAACCAATGGAAATCAAATGAACATTTCCATGGATAACATTACATTGTTGCCGGTTGAACACACAAAGCTTTTAGGTGTTATCATCGACGCTGGTCTTGCATGGAAAAAACATACACAACTGTTGTGCGACAAAATAGTATCAAAACTAGGTCTCCTTTTCAGATTAAGTAAAACCTTAGATATCTTTAGTTTAAACATACTTTACAATGCCTTAATTCAGAGTCACATTGATTATTGTATATCTGTCTGGGGTAATTCCTCGAAAACGTATTTATTACAGCTCCAAAAACTTCAAAATAGAGCTGCTAGAATCGTTACTAAAACTTGTGATACCAATATATCCTCTACATCATTGATTACAACATTGGGTTGGATGAATGTTAAACAGAGATACCAATATTGTGTTTCTTTAATGGTCTTTAAATGTGTGTCTGGTAATGCCCCTCCCTCTCTTACGCATACGTTCAACCGTGTTAATAGTGCATATAATACTCGTTTTTCTCAAGGCTTCAATTTATCATTACCTAAACCAAACAGAGAATCCTTCAAAGCAAGTCTTGCATATGCTGGTCCCATCCACTGGAATTCTTTACCTGTAAGTGTCAAATCTGCAACCAGTCTCTACCAGTTTAAATCATTGTACAAGCAATTTATGCCATATAATTTTTCATAGCTTGTTCACGGGTGCCTTTTCGTCTTTGTATTCATCACCTATATTACTGTGTCATTATGTTATATATTTATTGTGAAATCACGATCTTACATGTTTTAATTTTTAGTTAGGACTTTTATTTAAATTTATTTACTCAATATTCGTGAATATCATGTAAGAATTTTTTTTTCTGTGATCATTTTAAACCATGTATGTATAACTGTTTTTATGTATGCATGTATTTTAGTCTCAGTTCTTTAATATTTGCTTTTTTAACTGTGTACTTATCGATATCATCTTGACCAGGACCCTATAGAAAAACAGCTTTTGCTGAATAGGCTATCCTGGTTAAATATGTATTATAAATAAATAAATAAATAAACAAATAAAATCGGGGACAAAGCATGGTTATTTTATAAGTCGTTTTTATCCCAAATATACATGTAAAATATGTGAACGTTATGTAAATTAATTGCACATATTATGTGATAAATGCACAGCAATTTTTAATACAAGACATGTCAGCTGTAAAAGATAAAATCTCCACGTTAATATCGTCCTGGGTGTGCAAGTCCTTTAAATAATGCAAATGACAAACAGACGGGTATCCTTATCTTATTAATATAATGCATGATAATTTACATTAGCATAATATGCGATACATTTAACCACCGATTACTTTATCCGTATTTTCTCCATATTAAGTCAATGTTTATTGGTCAGTTTTTGCTCAGAGCCACTGCCAATGAATCGGGCAACCTGATTTGATGCCAGTTGACAAGAACGCATATTGCACATAGTGGCCGACACGAGAGACGAGGTTATTTGCACACAACGTTAAAATCGAGCTATTATAAGCGTTTTATCACACTGGCAACATCAACTTTATGTTAGATTGAAGAATTAATTACTATTTTAACGGAATTCGGATAGTAAATTAAGATTCTATCGTCGATTTTATAAGTAACCCCTGTTATTCATTGTAAGTTGTGTATATTCGCGTACTAAAATCGAAATGCGCAAGCATGCCGTGAAAAACGATTAAAAAATATGTAAAAAGATAAATAAAGATATAGCTGTCAGATATTTTGTGGAAATTATTTATTTTGTGTATTTAATAAACTTAATAATATTATAAGTTTATAATGTTGATATGTTACATGTAGGCCTAAACCGGTGCATGGTGCAGTGTTTATGTGCAAGACGCACGTGTGTGTTTGCAAAATGTCAGTTAAATGTTCTGGTTGTTTATCCAATTTAGTTATAAATGATATATTTAAAAAAACTTGTATATTTAAAAAATAAAACTGTACATTTGAATTAATGTACCCACGCAGGAAATTTGTAATTAAAATACATTTATTTTCTACATCTGTTAAAAATCGAATTACATGCCATCACGTCAACGGTGGACATTCACAAGTCAAAACTAAGGTGTTTTTAACCAAGTCATATGGATATGTTCTCTTAAATGTTTAATTTTGTTGAGTAACCATGGCATAATTTTAAATTTGTGTTTCAACGAAATTGTATGCACCAAAATTCTACAATGAAATAAATTGATGATCATCTAATTTTCGATCCCCACCTCTCTGTCATGCGCACACATGTATAAATATATTTATATACTTTTTTATTTGTAATGGGTTATATTTATCCTGCAGGAGCAGATGATAACAACTATTCAACTTCACAGCTGTGGTCCGGCAGCAAACCTTGGTGTGTAATTTTTGCATGCCTCCGGCCTCTGATCTTTAAAATCATGGTCATTCATCATACATTAAATCCAATTGTGTTGTGTTTTCATATTTTTATGTTTGTGATAATAAAATAAAACATCATTGTGAAGAGGTTCAATTGATTTTTATTCATTATTTCAGGTGTTTGTATGTCACATGATTGAAAAATTAAACAAGACCTGTCATTATCTGGCTTTATTAGTTCTGGAATAAAAGAGACATATATGAATAATGATTTTTATGAATGTATTTTTATAATTTAGGTCTTCTATGAATGAACATTGCAAAAAAAAACAAAACAAATGTTGCCAATTTTAATCATGTTTTGATTCATTACACAGAAGTCTAGTAAATTACCGTATATTTTAAAATACACATAAAAATCGCTCTAAGAAAGGATTTAAGAAAGCCCTTTTCCAGTTTAATCTGCCGTAGAGCCTTTGGGCATCACATGATGTTCTCATTTTGCTGTAAAAGTTTAATTCTTAAGTCGAATTCTTCAGCGGAACTTGTATAAATACAATGAACTTATCCTTTTATTCATGCAGAACTGAACACAAAGACACGTTTTGTAAAAAAAAAATGCTATGTCAATTCTTAGTATAGTTATACTTGCATTATTTTATAGGCGCCCTTCAAAATGAAATAAATCCATATATTTATTCGTTTAATTATGACACGAATGATTTCTATATGAAATCCATATGTTAATATGAGTGTCTGGGGATTTCCTTTCACTGTTATTGGAAGGAAGACATACTTTTGGTAAGTTATCTAGAGGCCTACATCGATTTTAGCACGCGATTATATACAACTTACAAGCAATGGAGAAACAGTGGATTGCTTTAAATCCGCAAAAACGCTGTACATCACCGGTAGGCCTTTTTATATATCAAAGTTATATATTTATAATATTATTGGATTTATTAAATACACACAAAAAAGTAAATTCCCCAAAATATACCTGGCAGCCAGATATTAATATATATATTTTTACATTATTTGTACGGGGGGGGGGGGGTCAATTTTTATCGTTTTTTAAGGCATGCTTGCAGGATGTTATAGAGGAGTACTTCTGTGTTAAGTACGCTACTAAATACTCACAAGCAATGGGAAACAGTGGATTGCTTTAAAATTGGCAATATAATTTTAATTAACTATCCGAATTTTGTTAAGATAGAAATAAATTCTTCACTCTAACATAAAGTTGATGTTGCCTGTGTGATAATACGCGGACAATGGCTCGATTTTAACGTAGTGTGAAGGCTAAGCACAAAACGGAACGAGCCAGTGGGCCTCTCGTAGCTTGCTCGCCTCACGTGAAAAAAGTTGACCAATTTCTTCATATGTTCTGGCTGGCTCAAAGGAAACCTGTGTAAACTCACACCATCACGGTTTGTGTTACTGCAGCCACCCGCTACACAACTATTTTGCATTATTTTAACTATTAACGATCGAACGCAATACAGAAAACGGTACACCTATTGTCATGAATTCTCACATGTGGCTTTGTTATGACCGACTGCCGTTCCTGAGCTGACGTCATTCCGAATATATATCAGGCACGGAACTGATCATTCCCGAACGCGGGCAGGGTGAAACCAAGCATCTTAGTGCTCTTATTAGACGCGGTTTTAAAAGTTACAAAATCAATTCATTTACGGTATAATATGATCAAACTGTTTTATTTACGTTGTTCATGTCCTTTAATATACTAGTGTTAGCCAGGCCCGTTGACTACTCCACCTGCGGGAAATAGGTGTGTAATCGTACCTATGTATTCGTCCCCAAAACACAGAGAAATCCCCGAAACTCACTCGTTTATGGGATAACACACCAGTTGGACACGGCCTTCCCGTTAAGCTGCAGAGCGCTTGAGAGTCCTGCTGTGGCTTTAAGTTCTATGCTCTACCTCTTGACCAAAGAAATAAATGAGTGATTTAGTTAAAATTCAGTCTTATAACAAGTAAACACAATCATCTTGGACTGACCTGTCAAATTTTGGGGGGTTTTATGAAGTTCCAATGATGTGACAAGTATATATATATCCTTCTAAGACTGAACATTTATCATTGAGAATTTAGGGTGGCTTTGTTAAGTTTCAGTCATATCACACGCAAATTTGATTACAAGGGCCCTTTGCAGCTGAAGACTTTACAGCTGACTTGTATGAGGTTGTCGTGACTTTGACGGTAACCATGGTGTTTTGGTGTCCACCATGGGCACTGAACACAGGGATCCTGCATGAATCCACAGACCTGGACAATTTTGCAGCTGGAGTAACCCCCCCCCCTTCCGCCCCCCCCCCCCCCAAATAAAAAGAGACACACCCTTTCGAGGGTTAAATCAGTTAAATTATACCCTTTACCCGTAAAAACTAGTAATTCACCTTCAAATAAGGAGCACCCTACCACTCCATTCCTACCCCCCCCCCCCCCCCCCCAGGCACGCATCCGAGTAATAATCGGGGAATCGGCATGAAATGTACGACCTAGGGAATATAAGATCAAGGTCATAAATAAATATCAGCTGCAAATCTGTGAACTAGAACTTATATTTTGCCCACATATCAGCTTTTGAAAAACAGCAATATAAGATATCTAGAGCAAACTGAAAATATAAATTAGCGGAAGATTGAAATGGATGGTTTTTGCCGTATATAGGGGGCTAAGTGGGTCCACCCTTATTTTTTTCCATATACCCAAATGTTCACAGGAATAACCTGATTGCCCCCTGTATAAGCCTCCCGTCCTGCTGGGGGAGAGGAGGCTTAATGATAACAAAATCAGTCTATAGCTTCATTCAGGGAGTAAAATGGTCCTGTCAAGAAATGACTTGTGTTTGTCTGTCTTATTGACTGGCTTAGCTTACCCACTCGGTGTTAACTTCTGTAATAGACACGGAATGAGACGAATACACTTTCTGAGAAAATCGTGTCATGTAATTTCGAGACTGTCTAGAGAAAATATATTACACTTAGACTATCCATACAAAAGTTATCCTAAATAAAGTATAATATGATGTTATCGATGCATGTTAAACCTGCATTAAATATTCCCGTTTCAATGTATACATGGTTCACCCAACCTTCAAATGAAAATAAAATACGAAATGATTCAAAGAGCATGGCCGTTAAAATATATCCTTGGCTAGGTGTAAGAATAGTCAACATACATATTTAGATAAAGAACTGGATGGATTTGAAGAGATTAGACAGGGCAATTTTCATGCTCTCGTTTTGTTAACGGTAAATTGCATGGCAAGTTTCATTTTCGCGACCTTACTGGAGAAATATTCATACGCACGGAATCTCTCCTCTAATATTCAGGCCTGAAGAAGAAGAATACAGAAAAAAAAAATTCACTGAATAATTTTTAGTGTGTCATTCCCATAATGCACCTAGTTTCCGGTTCCATCTTTCTTTTGGAGAGCATCAATCGACAGATGAACGTAGTGTGATGCCTGAATCACTTTTGCTTTAGTCTGTGCGTGCGTTTTGAATGCACGACGGGACGTTTGTTATTTTCACTCTGCATCCATCTTCATTGATACTTGTTTCAATTAACAGCTTTCCTGACAGGAATGTTAAGATTTATTTTGTCCCCGAGCTCTCAACTTGCGGTTTTGTCACTATTTCCCGTGATACTGCTTGTCATTATGGGAAGTGGCTCAATAAGAAAATCTTGTCCGTCATTGCGGATCGCAGCCAGACAAAACCCACACGAGGTGCTACTTTGTTAATAAGGTTAATTACATGTGATGAACAATGATGCAGACATTACTGGGAACATAACAGCGGGAGAATAAAATTAATCAACTCCATTAGGATATGAATTTACCATCGCTTGCTCCGTGTCCGATGCTGTTATTCGTAAAACCAGAAACAAGGGAAGTCAAAACGAGTTTCGCTGTTTGGTTAAAATGATCTGTGCTGGTGGACACTGATAAATCCACCACAAACAAGTTTAACCAGCTTCTTAAATTCAGTTTACAAATCTAAACCAGAATCTAAGGTGTACCATTTACAATTTACGGAGAGTAGATTAATATTCACGTATATGTATTCATATTAAGTTGTATCCTATAATCTCTGATTTTAGTACGTCCCTGGCCGTATGAACTTTAAATAGGAGAGTAAAACGTGGTATATATCAGAAGTATTACTTTACCACGATCAGCAATTTTGAAACAATCTTTGTCGTGGTCATGAGGTCACATTCCTTTCACAAATTAGTCAAACGTCGGAGCCCGACTCAGTCATGGTACAGGTCATAAACAATCTATTTTATCATAATAAATTGTATATATATATATATATATATATATATATATATATATATATATATATATATATATATATATATACTTCTCTGAATATGAACTTTACACGTATGTATTACCATTTTTGGCGTCGATTCAGCCCTTTGTGAATGACTATAGACACGAAATCTCGTTTATTCGGTCTCCAGTATCCTTGTCTGGCCCCGATTTTGATGACCTGTGTCGGCAAAAACAGGAATCAATAACAAATTTTCCCTGCATTATGAGTTTCCTACAAATCAAAAAAGGTCCTTATTTTATAATACACTGGATTATTACGCTGGGCATGAACACCTTGTGATAACCACGAATAATAATTTTATCAAAGGTAGACATATTCATATAAGTAAAACTAATACTAATTTTTTATCCGTTCATTCGTTTCATGCAAACCCAGTTAAAAACCAAATGAAAATCAATTTTTCAGAAATTGTGTAAATTTCTACTCAAAAGACATATACAACCAAAAATGTCACTGCTACACACAAGGCAATGTTATGCTTGATATATATATAAATATATATATATATATATATATATATATATATATAATATATATATAATATATATATAAATACACATATATTATTATTATTATTATTATTATTATTATTATTATTCCGCTATGTTTTAGACTAAACGGGCGCCCACATGTAGATTATAATGTTTTCTCTCGTATTGCATACACGAATTTACAGACAATATCTGCGGGGAGGATGTAAGCTCGACTGATCTTACACAGTTTTCAGGAGGAGAGCTAGTCTATGAATCTCCTTGATCTCTGAACTGTAATCAGCATGGTCGATTTGCTGGAGTCGCGGGTGTTGTCTTTTTACTGGCAGGGATAGTGATACCGTCTGACAGATGCCACGTTTACACTTACTTGAAGAGTCTGTCATATTACTTTTGATCGATTGTATAACATTCATCTTTCAGGATATTGCAGGAATACTAACCGTTCATGAATATTCATAAAGACACAATTTAATAATAGTGGTAGATCAGAAAGGATTCGTAGACATTCATGATCGTGTGAATCTTAAAGCAAGGCAGGGTATTTTGTCAATACATTTGGCTCCGGTGGTCTACCTGGCTTCACACATTTATTTGGCAAAACAATATATATATATATATATATATATATATATATATATATATATATATATATATTAGGCGTGCGCTTTATCGGTATATCACGATATGATGATTCGCATATTGCATTTCGCGTTACTTTTGTCAAATATCGATTTTTTTCGATATTTTGTTTAAAGGACCTAAAATCTAAAAAATGGGCTGTTTAAGTAGTGAACACGGTCATTATTATTAAACATTCATTTATATTCTCTCCTCACATCTTATGATAAGTGCATTGAGATCAAGTGTAGAGTTAACAGTGCTATTGTTTAAGAAAGGCAACATTGCGATCTGGTATACCAGACTGCAAAGTTGTTTGCACATGTAAAGTCTAAAGAAAACTTTGAATTTAAACGTTACTTCGAAAACTGTCAATAACAAGTAATTAACAAAAAATTAAGTACTTAACTAAGTACATTCTATACTAGTAAGTAATATTGCCATTATTTGTGTTTGAAATAAAGTGATCTGCTTCAACTTGTATTGTCTCATTTTATTTAACATGATACAAAATGATTAAAAATAATATTAAACATTTATATATTAAATAGAAAACACACTCATTCCCTATTGATTTAATACAACAAACGTTGATAAAAACAGTGCCATAACCATGAGTTAAAGCACTTATGAATGATATAGCATTAATGATATAGCATAATCTTTTTGTAATGATCTTTTTTGACTAACCTAAATGCTTTTGTTAAGATTAATGCCAAACATTCTTTTCACTTAATTAATATCCTCCATTCAAAATAGGGAATAGTTTTTCTTTCAATAAAAACCGGAAAAGCTAGAATGAAAGTAACACTTCATTTGCGTTGTATTGCTTGGTCAAAGTCCCAAACCTAAGGTGTCTTGGATATTCAGAGGGGTAGCCATTCGGGTGTCGCAACCCACTCAAACGTTCTATGTAATATTGCGGATGAATTTTTCATATTACAAATAACTGCTATAAAAATTAAAGCATAAAAATGATCTAAAGATAAAATAAAACATGAAAATATCAGCAATGATAACATAATGTTTATCACTGTAGATACTCTCAGATCTGCATGCAGTTATTAATTCATGAAAAGAATGTGATCTATCCCGGGGACCTTATTTCCAAAAGATTGATAAGTCAACTTTTTCTCTTGTTTCTAGTCTTAAAATGTTACAAGATACTGAAGTTCTCTGATGCCTCCATATATATATATATATATATATATATATATATATATATATATATATGTACTCTTGGCCAGCTGGTTTGCTGGAATCCCCCCCCCCCATACCCCCTGCAGGGCACCCTCCCCTCCCCCCTTTCCGTAAATCTTGGCTTTGCCCCTGAAATCAACCCAGTAATGTTTGTGTAATCTTGCTAACAGAACAGAACATAAACACGGCTTAAAACATAAAAATCTCGGCGATGGTAATTTGGTATACATTTTATACCAAACAATATCGAAATATATGAAACATTTGAAAAGTAAGTAATTTTCCTCGAAGCACGATGCAACAAAACCGAAAATCTCTCCAATCCACAGAGTGAACCAGTTCGAAAAAAGCATCTGCCTTCACTTATTTAGGCTCGCATAAGGCCATGTTTATTATCAAGCCATGGTATATAGTAAGACTGGAGAGCCGTCGTACTGCGTTACAGACAGTGGACGGTAGCTTGAACGTATAAGTCTGTCTGCTTTATAATTACTTAATAGCCCTACAGATCTGTACGGCATCCTGCCCTTGTACATATATTCCTGCGATACCTGTCCAATAAGGTTAATTTAACATCGACTGCAAAGTAGCTACGCAGCTAGTATATAATTAGTATATAAATAAGCAGATTAGTATATAATTAAATAGCAGAGAGACGCATGGGACATTTACCTGTCGGGCGGCAAAACGATAGATTACGCTGCATACGTGGGTCAAATTCATGGTGACCAGGTCCCGTGGTCACCATTGCGCTGTAACGCCGGTACGCGGACCCAATTCTCCATTTAGAATTCTACTTTGCTGCGTGTCTCAACACCGCATTCCTCATACCGCGGGCCAGGTAAATGGTTTATAATAAAACATATAAAGCGAAAAAAGGCCTGTGTTCCAAGTAACTGCAATTAAATAGTCGGCAGTGGTCGGTGACTGCTACAAGACACGGCTTTGATACTCTAGGTCCTGAAGGAAGAAAATCGCGTGTCGATCGGACACTAGGGCCCTTAGAACCGAGCGTCTGAAATCGTCTGAAATTAATTTCGAGCGTCAGAGACGCTTAACCCAGCGTTCCCGAAAACATGAAATATGCAACTATATATTAAAACGACAAAACACATCGTTTGCGATCAAGAAATGTTTTGGAGCTAATATCAGGGAATCTGTAACTCATGAAAACATTATAATGCACTGCATGCGGTGTAATAAACGCGATTTGTGGGGCGAGATGAGACTGACGTATCACCAATAGCCACTACTGAAAAACAGCATTTATAAAGCTCTAAATAGAATCAAAGTTCAGCCATCGCGAACATGTCATTTGCATGCAGTACCAAATGCCAAAGCATGCGCTATCGGTCTAATCAAAATGACCAAGAAAGGGACGACCCTGATACTACAGAACGTGTTGAAAATTCAAAATGTACAAGAAATCAGGACCTACCCGATATATCGGGAAAATTCTGATATTATCGCCCACGGGTCTCATCCAACCTTCCGCCAGAGCTCGTTTCTATCCAAAACGAGTCTCTTCCAATTGGACATTGTGAGGACGAAAGGGACTTGTGTCAAACTTCAAAATGAAATTTGTTACATTTCAAGGAAACAACTTCTGCTTACATTCCCCATGCACATGCTTACAAAATATTTCTTATTCCGTTAAGCCCTTAACGTAAAACACCAATGCTTCTGTAATTTGCCTCGAAACAATTCTTATCCAACATATATGAATGGACTATATTACTACTCCCTTTACGGCATTTATACGACATGGTGTATGTTGAAGTCCCGGTAGTACTAATGTAAGTCCTATTCTGCGAAATGTGGGTCTCACCTTCATCAGTAGCTGTCATCTTTACGACCGTGGGCGATATTTGTAGTTTGCATATTAGAAGCGTCCTAAGGGGTCGATGCATAGACTGAGAGGCCAATCCTCTCTCCTAGGGACAACTGACTTAACAGATTTCTTCGTGAACTGCACGTTTTCTTTTAACTTTGCATCTTGTACCGTTTTCTTACCAAGACATTAAATGTAACAGTTATGTATAATGTCCACTGGCATTCCCAACAAAGTTGGTAACTTAGGTCAGGGTGTTGGGCCCCCTTTTCTATAATGCTCTTTCTACATTTGGACTATAGAAGTTTCTTGCAGAAAGTTGGAATTATGTTTTTTGAAACATAATGTTTTACTTATTCAGCTCTATACAATTTTCTTTGCAGGAGTCTAACTTTTCCTTTGATATATTGCTATGATTCCATACACACGTTTTCCCACGGAAGGGAACCTCCTGCAACAGCCTCTCCCATGGGCGCTTCTCTCTCTCATATTTCATGCAGCCCGCCCCTTCCACCCCCGGTCTCCTCCCTCACCCAACCACGCTAAATTCCTGCGCACGGCCAGATATTCTATCTATTTGGTCCAAACCTACGTGTCACAGCAGACAGAAAGCAGATTATTATTGTCGCTAAAATCTGAAGACCAGGGTACATTAATTACTACTAATTGAAATATTTATGACGAAAATAAAAGTAAATCAATCAAGGATACTCAAAGCCCATACGGATAAAAGAACCTGGTTAAAAGATAAAGCAAGAATCTCCAGTATTCTGTAGTTGTCTTGACAGTTGTAAAAGGCAGATAAGTGTTTACAGCTTACAGTTTGAAGGCGGTAACATGCAGCTTAATTTTATTATCTTCTGAATGCTAGCAATAGGCACTAGTGCTTAATTGTTATTTCAGAATTTAAACGTCATAGGTAAAATGATGAGGGTGATTTCTATCTTAAACTCGGATTTCTTGGATATTAAATGTCTGATTTAAATCACCTTAATCAGATCGCCTCAAGAAAAACCTTAATTAGAAGTTACTTTAAGAACTTCCGCAACCTTAAAAAATGAACGCCGACTTAATAAGGTTTTCTTGATCAGACCATGTCAGAGACATTGGTATGTGGGTATTATTTCATTAATGACTCATTGGTGCGTGGACATCCTACAAATAACAGATGAATATGCAAAAAAAGTTTTAAATATTCGGTGTAAAAAGGAGCGTAATACCGTTTGTTAATGCAGTTTTTGCGCTGGCAAAAGAAAAGATGCTCCCTTATTCTCCAGGGACATCATTGATTACATCTATTGTTACTCATGGTCTAGATCAGTAGAGGGAAATGTTATCAAGAAAAAAAAAATGAAAACTAGATACAATATGAACATACACGCTGCGAACGGGTATACATCATTCACATATAATATTAACAGATGCAATAACCTGTGGGCCATCCAGTCCAAGCAAGAATTAAAGACTCAGTTGAGTCAAAGCCACGTCCCTCTTAATGGTTTTGAAAGAAAAAAGAAAGTCTTTGTCGTGTTCCATGGGTAACATAACCCAACGAGCAATTCTACGTATTATTCGATATTAATCGTCTTTATCTGCGAAAAGTGAACTCATAATTGTTAAAACTTGAATTGTCATCAAATATGAAAAATACAGTCGATGTAACTTCTATTGATGTGTAACTGACAAAAATCAATTTTACCTGTAGCGCGATAAGTGATATTAGGTTGACTTTATGCAGATATAGACCATTATTACGTAACTGTCTGAAATGCAACTTGGGCAATGGCGCCAGTGAAATAATAATCCCATGGTTCATTGCCAGTTTTCAAGTATAATGTTTTAGTGGCATGCACTTGCCTATCCATTACATTTCAAATACGTTTTCGAGTCCACTCAGGCCTAGCCATATAGTGGATGGTTTAAATAGAAGCCAGGACATATCTACCCATAAGAGTAAGCCTGCTCTGTACAATGGGCGGTTAACTTTAATGGTGAAGCACATGCTGTCCTAATGGCCTTTAAAGTTAGTCGCGTGATATCTGTCATTATATCGGTAAAATTAACATTTTTTGGAGAGTTCACTGTTTTTTCGTCGAACGACTTTTCGGTGCATGACGGGAACAAGTGCTCTTTCTCCTCTATTAGAACGAGTAAACCATGGGACTACTGCGGAATGAAGAGTCATTAGATTGACAAATACCCAGCCTCGCTGATCTACATCAGACTGGCGTCCTCCGGGAGTACTCCAAAATACGCAACCATTTTTTCAGCTATGGTCTCTGGTGTAAAAAAAATCAATCGTTCCTTTCAAATTTCATTCTCTACTTACGAATTAAATTGAAGTTTCTTTGGTAATTCTACAGTTTTTTTATGGATTTGACAGAAATAAGGATTAAGGACGTTGAGAGTATCGTGAAGCATCAGATTTATCAAGAAGTGCCCATCATTTATGTTTACATCTGTCTACAAGTTTTAAAGTTATATCTGTGGACTTCAGAAGAAGAGATTATACCTATGCACTTCCCATTTAACAATGACAAATGATACATGAAAGATATATATATATATATATATATATATATATATATATATATATATATTATATCATATATAATTTTTTACTCTTTCACTATAGTTATTCTCTTAGACATCAATCATAATCTTCTCATTGGACTACAATCGTGCAATGTTTAGCCGACGCTTTGGTATTCAACAAGATAATTTGTAATCAGTTTGAAATTAAAATTCAGCACACAGCACAAATACAGGATACAAAAAATATAACATTCATTTGAACGTTGGCCGTAGTCAGTATTTATCGTTTCTAGCCACTATTTATCGTTCCTAGTCAGTATTTATCGTTCCTAGTCAGTATTTATCGTTCCTAGTCAGTATATATCGTTCCTAGTCAATATTTATCGTTCCTAGTCAGTATATGTCGTCCCTAGTCCGTATTTATCATTCCTAGTCAGTATTTATCGTTCCTTGTCAGTATTTATCGTTCCTAGTCAGAATTTATCGTTCCTAGTCAGCATTTATCGTTCCTAGTCATTACTCATCATTCCTAGTATTTCGTCCCTATATCGTTCCTAGTCAGTATTTACCTTTCCAAGTATTTCGTTCCTAGTCAATTTTTGTCGTTCCTAATCAGTATTTATCGTTATTGGTTAGTAGTTGTCGTCCCTAGCCAGTATTTATCGTCCCTAGTCAGTATTTATCGTCCCTAGTCAGTATTTATCGTTATTATTTAGAAGTTATCGTTTCTAGTTAGTATATGTCGTTCGTAGTCAGTATTTATCGTTTCTAGTCAGTAAATATCGTTCTAAGTCAGTATTTTTCGTTCCTGGTCAATATTTATCGTTCCTAGTCAGTATTTATCTCGGGCTGATGCAGAGCATCTTTCGTGCGATCTTTTACTGTTTTTTTATACCTTTAAGCAATGAAGTATAGACTCGTGATCATACAGACAGAGGTGTCAATCTATGTTCAAGGTTGGGGATGGGGAGATGACCAGCAGAAAAGGGAAGGGTAGGGGAATGACTTGCAGGTGAGGAAGGGTAATCACATTTGTTACAACTTCTTACAAACATAAGATATGTTTCCAGTATATGTTAATTCTTAACTAGGTTAAATTTTATAATACTGTATAGTAAATTCAGAAATGGAACCAAAGTCTATACTTCTAAAAAAAAATATAGTTCGTTTCCAATATATAAATATCATTCTCTGAATAACAGGGGGATGATTACATTAACCACCCCCATCCCCACCACCCTCCCTTGCTAAAGAGGGGGGGCATATACCCCCTTCCCACCTATATTAGCGTTCCTGTACAAACTGAAAACTGGGCACGATGAAGAACAAGTATTCAATATTGTTAGATTGATTGGAAAATCCTGCGTTCATCCTCATTAAATTTACAGTGTTACTTAATGAACACGAACATATTCTTTGAAAACATTAAATGACTTGTCTTGTTTCACAGATATACGTCCATCTTCATAGTAGTTTCAACAAATTCAGTGAAGCAGTTGAAAAAAATATTAAATTAAAATTGATCCTTGTGTTATGTATAAACTAACTCCATCGCATATTGGACGATACTTATGGGTCCTTCGGGACGCAGGTTGGTCCAGGGCCTAAACATGATCGATATACCACATCTTGTCGCAGGAAATATATCATAAGAAATATTTAGGGGATTGTTCAAGGCCTGCATGGATTCACATTGACTGGAAAAAGATTACCATGGTTTTTGTAGCTCCCCATGTGTGTGTTATATTGAGGAAGAGAATCCATTTCTGGCCATGTCATCATAAATGCGGTGTCATTAGTTTGAAGTACCAGGCATGGGGCTAATCTAGCTAACAACGTTTTTGATATTCCCGCAGGATCAGCGGTACTAGTAGCCACGATTGGTTGGCTGGCCGTCAATGCATTGTTAGTTCTGATTACTCTGTACTCTATAACAACATCCCCAAATTTTATTGGATATAACCACGAGATATGTCCAGTCTTTTTTTTAATGAATTAAAAAAGTTATCCTATACAATACCCAAGTAGATTTAAATACGCTAACGCAGAAGACAACATGTTTTTTTTATACCAGGTATCCTACTGGCGGGCGTCTAATAAACAAGGTTGTAAGGCCAAAAACTGTATACTTTATATACTGACTAATGCACGAATGAACCTGGGAATATAGGCCGCAGCCAGGGGCGTAGCCAGGATTAAGGGTTGGGAGGGGGCCACAGTATTTGGCAAAAGCAATTTAAGCATAAATAAAACACCAGACCTGTTTTAATTTCGATTCGAAATATCAGTTGTACAAGTTGTATAAAAAAAATATCATTTTTGCAGGATCAAACTAATGAAATGATACCAGTGACAGGAATTTCATGATTGTGTTTTAGAAAATGTATTTATTACTAGACTAAGTGAATTCCTGAAGGACGGGGAGTACTGGATGCGAGGGGGGGGGGGCATATCCCCCTACGCCCTCCACCTTGGTCACGCCCCTGGCAATTCAAACACCGTTTAGGAAGCATCCCACATGGCGGAGGCTTGCATTCTTTAGAATGCATATTTCTATTATTCTTATTTTATGAAGGCATGTTGTGTTTGAATTGAGAAATACAAAGCCTTTCTGTGGTCTTAAAAAACATATTAGGTACATCATGGTCATTCATATAATTTTCTCCGGTACGATTTGATGCTACTGAGCATATACCATCAAAAGGTATATGTAACTAAATGTAAGGGCCATGTCTCACAGTTAAGGCTGGCTAACGAAAAATCCTGACTAAATCTGTTGTCTTTTATGTCTTTAAAGTGACAAGAACTTACCGTCATGTTACTCTTAATAAACAATTTATACATATTTCTTTTACCAGACACGCTTTCCGTGACTTTTACTGTGTGTTCTCCTGAAGTGACGTTGCGGTTTACCTGACGTTTTAGCTTACTTTTTTAACGTTAATAAGGCGTTTGAATTGTCAACAGCTTATAGAGTTTACGAGCCTAGTAGATATATGTATGTGATCTATGAACATCATGGACTATTTTACTGAAGTCTTTAAGAACAGATCGTACGGAACTCACATTTCTAAATTTCGGATCATAGATCAATGAAAGGACTGTCTGTTGATTTATGACAACGCAAGAAACGTTATTTCACATACAGGAAAGTAAAGGGATATCTTTCAATTTAGTTTCTTTAGATATCCTTGTTATCAATTAACACATGTTAACATCATCACTACGGCATCAATGCAATTAATGTTAACCGTTAAAGTAGCAGAGCAAAAGGCAAAAGCTTCTTGCGCCTGTCATTTTTAGTATTGTTCAAAAACTCTTTTCTCTGTATATGTATATATGTTCCCACACATAGGACTTTTAACATATTTTATGGGGAAAATTGATTATTACCTGGTGATATGCTTCTCCGGATGTATCTCTGGGGCCCAGTTAACTGCTGGTTGACAGGCTTTTCGTTTTACCCTGATAACCACGACTCTGTATGTTGCATCCTGGGTAGAATATCAATGTCTGATACATAGCCTCTTCGAGACACTCTGCGAGCAGTTTACACTGACATGAATGTCTCAATTCTGGTCGTTCAGTAACAACAGAGCAAGGTATAAACCTCGTTTCCGTGTTTCCGGTATTCAACCTTTGGTGTAGATGCATGCTAACCCGGGAATCCGCGTGGGGTCATTTGTATGAGCAGCGCTTACGGCCCTGTCACTCTACATTATCACTAACTAGGCACTTATCTGTATGTCATTTTACGACCTCCCGCGACCTTACAGCATCATATGTTAAAGTGTTAAAGCTGCCCTGGTGGACTAATTCTATAGAATGAAATGGCGATTCCTGAGAGATGAATTAACAAGTTCCGACGTAGTCCATAATCAGCAAGCCAAGTTGTAGCACGTTCGTTACATTTCAGCACTCTCTGAATTATATGACATGCTAGAACGTCCTCATTTTCGACATAAAAATCTAGGAAACAGAATCCTACATGCGTTTTGACGAAAACCAGCGCCTTATTTTGCGTCTGGCGCCGTATCTTTCGATCATCTTCTGCCATCCCGGCACACGTTTTTTACTTGTTGCAGATGGCTTAACATATTACCGTCCCCTTTTTTATTCTGAAATCGCCCCTGTAAGGCATTGGTTCTACTGTTCGTGGTGATTCATATCCTCGGAATAGGAGTGATCCAGACTTAAATTTCCGGATTCGTTATTTAAACGTTACCGAGGCAAGCAGTATTCCTTCTTAAGCTGACTAATCGAGTTCCTTAAACATTGAAGTATAAATCCAAATTAACTGACTCACAGAATACTAATTTTGTATTATGTCATATATAATACCAGTCAGCTCGAAATCAGATAACACACGAACAGAAGTAGTTTTCAGACATTTGTGAGCTTGAGGTGCAGCGTATTATTATACTTTTAACTGTTTTTAAGTAATCGTCTCTATATTTTAGGATAAAAAGCAGCACTACACGCTGAAATAGTTTTTCTCTCTACTTTGTGCAGCGTGGGTCCTTCGTTTCAAAAAGAAATTTTCATTTTTAAAAACAACCGGAATGACGGAGCCTGCAATCAAACGGAAAATTACAGGAAGGATATAATAATGATGAAATTTACCAGTGGACTCGGTGAGCTAAACTTGACTACGCTGCACGGCCAATTATAGCAAAGATTGACGAGTCGATGGCATAAACCATTAAATTAAATGAACCAGATAGTACAATTACTGCAAAACGTTTTCACTAAACACATCTCCGTCTTGTTCTGATTGAATATGACCGGAAGTGAGGTCCAATGGCGGCACTTTATATCTGTCACTTTAAACTCGACTTGAAGCTGATTCAAATAATTTGTTGCAGAGGGAGTAATGTTGGTTTTCATGAATCACTGGCCTTTTAATAAACTAGCTTGTTATCAACCTTTTTTTGGATTCTCGGATTTCAAATTGTTTTTCCACCGGGAAGTGAAAAAAAATTATTTAAAAATATTAATAAAATGAGTAATAGGGAGTTTCGATCATATCAGACATGGCAAGGCCAAAAGGGCATTGATTAGTACCGGAAATTCCTTTGATAATTATATGCATATCATGAATATTGTAATATAACATACCCTTGAAATAAATCCACAGACACCATGTTTATCATTAAAGCAGAAAATAATCCGTTTGATGATCAATCAAATAAACGTCGTTTTGTGTATTATGATTTGTTTTCGTTTCGGGTTAGATGCTGATGGATAGTTTAATTGAAGAATTTATAAACTATTTTGTTGGCGAGAGGATTTTTCAAGCTGTAATGTAAAACAAGCATTTGACATCTAAGTTTTATTTGTCGTTGAAAATTGACTCTAAGGGGAACTTACTTTCCAGTGCAGCGCCAGAGGGACGTACAACACCAGACAACTTTTGAGAGCACAGCCTTTCCCTCTTTCGTATTTCTCCCGAGTCTGACTGATATGTCAGGAGTTGAATGCCGACGTGTTTTAAACGCTCGTAAAAAGTTTGCCACAATAATGTACGTACCAAGCAACCTTGGCATTTACGTCAAACCGGCTGAACAAACAGAGCCAGTATAGCGAAGGAAGTCCCAAGGGTAGTCCGCAGCAAATGGCGGGAGCTCGTAGCAGTAGTTAAATTTGCGCAGCGGTAATAAATGTACGTTTCTTCCAAATATAGAAGGATTATCTTGTCGTAGACGCCGCTGTTTTTTGCCATTAGCTCGACAAGCCGCGACGCTAAATATTTTATCTGCTCACAGGAACATTAGAGTTATAGACGCAGACAGGAAAATATGACTTTTATCAGCGATAGGTATAACAAAATGGACTTGTATCCGACATTCTACGAAATAAAGAAATTTGTTTTACGCCTAATATTATCACTTATCTCAGTCGGATTTAGTTTTGTTGATAATAAGAGATCAAACTAAGATAGGCTGTTAGGTAGTTATTGAGGAACCGACTGGAAATATACATCAGATATTTAAACGTGAAATGCTAAAGTTAATAGATTACTAGGGTTTTCAAACGAAATGTATTCATTTTTATCCACTGAAATTGGCCTAGTAAATACACCTACATGCACGTCAAGGTATAGGCAGAGTCATAACTGAACAAACTGTAGCCCGGAGCCGAGTTAGCCACATAAATGCGACTGGCTTGGACAAATAGACGACTGACCTTAGTAGTAAGCTGATTTTCGTGGCGCGACATGGCTTGCAGAATGTCGGCTGGCTTAAACTGAACTGAAAGCCTATATTTTTTTTACCATATTACAACGTATCAATTTTATTTAAACAAGTTATCTATATTACGTGTGACATATTGCATCTATTTTACATTTAACTAGTTTGTGATTAAATATCGAGTATAGTTTATCCTGGTGGTTTCATAAGCAAACATTTGCCTACTTCAGCAATCACGCCGATTCCTTTCAGCGACAAAATGCAAAGGAAAAACAAAACCTGAATACATTTTTACTTGTAGTACTTTTTTCAAAGCTAAACAGAGCTGCTCAAAATCGGCTTGAAATATTTGCGGCGCCTTCTAATAAACTCGGCAAGCTCGGCTTAATCTTAACTTGGCTGGCGGCGGCAAAAAATGGCTGCGGCGCCGGGCTGTAGGCTATACAGAAATCGAAGCCAGGTTAGTACCAACGTGTTCAAATTATTACGAAACTAATAAGCATGGTGAAAACTGCTTTTAGTACATCAATATCATAAAGAATTTTTTAGTCCCCCGACTGATCAAGAGTCTATAGGAGGAGGGATTTATATGTCTTTATAACTCGGCACTTGTTGTAGGTTTGTGTATTGGTTGGTTACCTGTTTTGGAAGGATTTTGAAGAAGTATCGTCGAGGGTTAACAGAGATTGTAATATTTTGAAATTTTCACCTTTCCAATAGAACGGCAATAAAACAGGATTGTCTTTCGACAGAAAAATCTGACTTTTCGCTTAAGATGCCTCCTAGCATCATATCAAACTATCAGTCACACATCGCTTAGCGTAAACCTGATTCTGTCATCTAGCTTACTTGCCATCCAACATGCTCAATTGCAAGCAAAAGAAACTGAATGTTTTCAGAAGTAACACAGTTATTTAGGACAAGAGTGTGCAGTGAAAACGGGGAAAAATACAGCAGATGAGGGTCTAAATTCCGTAAAGTATAAGAATTTATACATCATTTTTAGGAAAATGCAGGAAATAGTCGGTGGAAAATCACCTGTAAAATATTTTGTTTTTGTGTCATAATTGTTTCTACTTATCTGCTACTAATGTGGAAAACATCTAAGTAAATTTACCTCTCAAGCGGGTTGGTACATAATGAAAAATGTCTTTCCGGGCACATGTTTGCCTGTCTGTGACAGGCAGAAAGGCGTTATTTGGACCCCTGGTTAAATTAACGCTCAAGGAACAGTCCATCATATTTTTAATATCTAGTTCACCATGGTATATTGTTACGGAACCTAATATCCACAGATTACGTTTGCGTGATGAACATCAATTTTGTCAAGGAGATAAAAAAACCAGATTCTGTAACACTAGGCAGCGTGAAATGTCAAGGGAAATGAATAATGAAGTCAGTGTTTTTTTTATTAACAAATAACTATAATTTATTCTTAAAACAATCCTTACATTACAATACACTAAATAAATACAATTACACAATATAACAGCAGTACAACAACAAATCAATACAATCACACAGTAAAATAAACAAAGTGCGAAGTACCTGGATACCACCACTGTCACAGCGATAAGTCCTTTTAAATGTATAAGCCGGACGAACAGTTCACACAAATTCTCTCGTAGAATAACAGTCCAATGTAAAGCTCTTGTAACAATCCCGAAAATAAACTGAAGACTTTCGTTACAAATCCAGAAGAAAATTTGAAGAAAATCTATAATTGCCGCACTTATCGGAATAGGTCCCGCAAACTGACATACACGCTTCTGTGTCCGCTGGAATATTCTCTCACCTCTCTCTCGGCTCTAAAATATAGCCCCTTATTTATAACTTCTCACCTCCAGCCGAGAACCTTCCATTGCTCGATAATCTTAAGAATCTAAAGCCCCGTTCCCACTTTCACGAATTTGACGCCGAATCGCCACGATGTTGAATTCGTGGCGATTCGTGGCCAATCGGCCTGTCGAGTGATAAAAATTCCATCACGACCACGATATTGTACGAAAGGAGTACGATGCCAGTACGATTGGCTACGACAGTGACAAAAAGCCAGCCTGATATGACACGACACTTTTAAGAATGTTCACGGCTCCGTGACGACGTCTAAGATACTGGTACGATATTTCCACGATTGATCTGCGACTTGTGGACGATCATTCAATTTTGCTTTGGATTGTTAGATAGCTATATATGTGATATATAGCTATTGTAATGTCACAAAGAAGACGATATTAGTAAAAGGACACCATAACAACACTTTACTCAACTTCTCCAGATATTTTAATTTGACAAAAGTTATCCAGTTTAAAACACTGATAATATATGTCTCATTTGATTTGAGTAATTAGACAATTACGAATTATTTATGTGGTGGCAAATACGACGTTAACTTCTTTAAGTCCAAGTAGACGACCGTCTTAATCGGATGTAAAATATCTGTATTCTCAAAATACTGGTTAAAATATCATATTGATTCAGCTTTCAATGTGATATAAGATTCTGTTAATATCAATTTGTGATAGGCTCAGTTTATTCTCCCATAGTGAAATAGGAAATTCATAATTTATTATATTGACCATATGTTTAAGTATGACGAAACTGTATAATATATTCAGCTTCTTTAAACTGTTTTGGTTCAAATTTATTTTGTCAACCAATATCCACGATAAAAAAATTTCTTTAAAACAATTTTACGAATCTACATGGTTAACTCACTGCAAAAACTTCCCTGTTTGTTTACAAAGAAGTTACAAATTACAAAGGAAACGTAATTTGATTCAGCTTCTTCAAATTAATTTAGTTCAAATTCAGTTGGAACTAATAACCACAATACAAATCTTCTTTAAAACAAATTTAAAAATCTACACAGTGTTCTTTCTTCTAAACCTTATTCCTCATTGGTTTGTAAGAAGTTAAAAATCACTAAGAAAATAAAATTTTCCGTTACATTATGATTTCAGTACGACTTACCAAGAAACTGTTACGGCTTAGCTACGACTTGTGAGGACAAAGCTTAATTTTTGAACATTTCAAAAATAGCGCCACGAATTCTGAGTGCTCAAGACCTCGCTACGAACATTACCGAATGTTCAAGACATCATCTACGACACTCCCACGACGTCCCTACGAATTTTAATGATGTAAGTTCCTGGCGATTCGGCGTCAAATTCGTGAACGTGGGAACGGGGCTTAACACAGTACACACGTTCAAAGAACATACTAGGACAAAAGAACGCTGTGTATCTAGTGTTCAACCAATGCGGATTAAACCGAGCCTGCAACATCCGGCCAGGCGAGGCCGCTCCAACACGAGCTACGCGTGGCACACAAACAAAATGCCCGTGTGCACAATAAAACAAACATCTGTAAGACCGCTGCACACAATAAAAGGGGGCACCTGTAACAATATTATTATTTCAAAAGGAAAGTCTTTGTCCTTGCTGGGGTCGTGTCACTTATCGTTAATTAACTCGTCTTTGTTCTGTTCTCCTGTGAAACAGATGAGAACCTTGGAACATGTAGATTACGGGATAGTTTCATCAGTATCCTAGGTTACCGTATGGATTCAGTCTACAGTCTCTTGTTCACTCAGGTATCCAATGATATAATCTGCATGTACATTACTCAAATAGATCAATCATGTAATTAGGACGGTTACCATCATTCCTAAATGGATGCAGTGTACTTGGATATTTTCAGTTGGATTGAATTTCTAGATTAGTAAAACAAATAATAATTGATGGGATTGTGAGTTTTAGGATTATTGTAACCTTAAACTTAAACTACACTGTATTTTTGAAATCATATTTACTATGCATCCTGAGTTAAAGGAGCTTTTCCGGTTCCAGACTAGGTTTCATAAGCTGAGTATCATAGTAATTGGCTTCAAGCTTCTTAATAAAAGATTTTTAATAATATCATAGAATAAGATTTTTTTTGTATCACAACACCATATCAAGAGTTTAAAAAATGCAATATTAATATTCAAATGGGAAAATTAAAATTAACCAGTTTTTAACTGAATAAATACAAATCGTTGTATTCTCTGTATCATATTGAATCAGGACTGCAGTGGAGTAGCGAAGATATTATTAGATGAATAACACTATGTCAAGAATATTGCTTCTATAAGCTGTTCAAATAACAACATTTGATTAAATCATTTGATTAAATATGTGTATCGAACGAAAAAGCATATATATATATATATATATATATATATATATATATATATATAATAGCATAAAAATCTTACATAACAAACATTTGATGGTTTACTGTTGGATATTTATTTATTTGAAACATACCAATTTTAAAACCATCAAATAATTAAGCTGACAGTTCATGAAATTATGTATTTCACATATCTCTCATATTTATTCCTAGAATTTCTAGAAGAATTCCTAGTGTAGTCAAGCTGACTGTGATGTCATTTACCTTTGTAGCAGATACTCATCCCGGCTGCTCCATACAGTCGGAATAAAAAAAAAACACCAGGGTGTTAGGACAGGATACAGAAGTCAACTAGAGCTCAGACTGAAGTCTGACTTCTCCGACAAGTCAGCGCTTTACCTCGCCCACATACTCCCGGCAAGCCGCTACAGCCCGGTTTGTGAGCAGACAAACATAAACAGATCTCTGCAACACGTGCTTCGACTAAAATCAGCACTTTTGTTCCGTCAAATAGGGCTCCTTGAATTGCCCCCGGTGTTACCGTTACCGCGCATCACAGCTAACATGGTATCTTTAATCCTGAACCTGTAACATCAGGAAAAATCACTTTCACTTGAAACTGTTAATCTTTAAGCCCTTTAAATGAGAAGGATATTCAGCCATGCTCGATTTCGTTCTGAAATCCAGAGAGTTGAATCTGAAGTCACCCCAGTTAATATACAACGCTTAACACGAGAAGTGTATCGCCTACAAGAAAGAAATCAGCGAGCCACGGAAGACAACCCTTGCGGCGTCCACATTTTCCCACAGCTTATTCTGTTGGCGTAATGTGATATTTAAAATAAACATGGGAAACATTCCAGGGGTTCCTTCATGAATCCCACACGGACAATGCCTGCCTAATGGAGAATATACTTATATACGGTTAAAAACACATTAGTATATGCGGTTGTTCTTGAAAGGAATATATATACATTTACATATACATAAACATATATATATATATATATATATATATATATATATATATATACTGATGTCCGTGGCCTGCTTTATTCTATATCTAAGTGTTTCGTGCTGGTCATGCTACTAATGTTTCTGCTGAAATGATACAGTGTTCGGGACGACTATCTCTCTATATATGATATGCTGCTGAAAGCGGGACAAATCATTTGTGTCAGGAGGACACGGATACATAACAAAAAAGGCAATATATAATTCGTCTCTCTATTGAGTAACTTGCCTTAACTAAACAAAAGCTGGAAGCCTATATGCAGAAAAAACTATAGATGCATGAAATAGTTATCCCTTTTTTGTTATGACCGAATCATAAATTCCAACCGCATCCTGCGAAACTGAGAGTATGAGAAATAAACCACTATAAGGAAACTGAATATTTGTCAGACGTATCATATGTATTTTGTATTTATTAGTACGAAAGGAATGCATGCAGTTGGAGGATTCCCCTCTGTCGTGACAATTAGACACACACACACACATATATATAAATACACGTTTTTCTGTTACGAACATCACTTACGCTTCCTATGTCAACATTTAGTAAGCAGTTGCATGGCAAACACTGCATGTAAAATATTTTAAATGTATAAAAAAGGGTTTCAATACTACATTCCCGTGCATGCAATATACGACGTTGCCCTTACCTGTAGGAAACATCAGCTGCTGACTTGTGTCAAGTTTAACTTGGTTCACCTGCATTATAGAAATGTGCATTAATGCTCAAATCACCATGGGGACCACAGATAAATGTATAAAACCATAGCTAGCACCTGGGCGTTCTGTGTTATGTGATTGATCTGAAACTCGTGGCCTAAATTGCGTTCTGATTGCCACTTTGGTGTCGAGATTTTCTCATTTGTTTCAATATTATATTTATTTTCGAATCAGAGAGGGACAACGACCCCAGAATTAACAGAATATCATGTAGTATGCATATTGTTCAGTTTCCCTAATGTGAAATTCATCTTGCTGAACGCTCATGCTTTCATTTGTTTACATTTCTGTGTAAATGAATATATATATATATATATATATATATATATATATGTGTGTGTGTGTGTGTGTGTGTGTGTGTGTGTGTGGGTGGGTGGGTGGGTGTGTGCTAAATATACATATACACATATATATATATATATATATTTATATATAACATCAGTAAGAAATGCTCGGCATAATCTTAAAATCATATAAATATATTTACTCAGTTGAATGGCACACAGTATAGATTATAAACAGGACATCCCTTAACACAAGTGCTTGCCATATTTCCAATACATATTCATGCACATAACATAAAACATTAAGCACAGAGTATAATGGTACTCTAAATATTCTAGTAACTTTTTTGGAAGCCTCCTCTGATATAACAACTGAGACCAAACGTCGGAAACTGATAGATCTGACCTTTAAAGCAAATAAATGATTACATGCTAATACAAAATTATTTATTATAATCATTTAAAATAAATATAATTTTTAATGGTTTTTGGTACAAATTACTGCAGTTCTCTGGAGAAACGAATATTCTTTCAGAAGGACTTCAGAAACGAACATTATCCGCGTTGAGAGCGTTCCTTTGATTAAAGAGCGCTTAGATGTCTCATTTTTAGAATATGAATATTGATCACTGAACCCTTCAACTTTGATCATGGATACTACGTGGTTTAAACGGACCCATCAATCTAACCCAGATTGTAGTTAACTATTCTCTCCTAGTTAGCTGATACTTTTTCGGCCCGTTCCACGGAAGCTTTATTACACTAAAGAAGCAATTCCATCCAATTGCCAACGCCATTCAATAGTAATAAAGCATTAATAGCGGGCCCTGGGGTATTTTAAAGTATAACAGATAGCTTTTTGCTTCACTTTGCTGATGATGAGTACAGCTTTATGGAAAATCCACCAGCACCCCCATTGACGTAATTCTTTTAAATATTGTAAAACTTGGCGGTAAAACGCAATCCAGTTTGCCACCGGAAGTTAGGTAGTCCGCTTTTTCAGAAGCGTAAAAATGATCAAAGTACCCTACTGGTTTGACCTTTTGATTTTTACAGTACGTTTAAAGACGCAGTCAGGTGTACAAACACCACGGGCAAGTCTAATGGTTTTCTTGGTGCCTCATCAGGGGTGTTATTTTTAAACGGCAAATATCACATTTGCAATAATTTTTCACTCAGTAGGTAACATTGATACCAGGTACAACAGAACGTAATGTAAATTGTCCTGTATTTAATGCATGCTGTTCGTCCATTGCGGCAGATTCACTCACCCTGAGTACTGGCCCAGCTGGAGTCTTTTCCAGCACTAAGTGGTATTTTCCTGCTTATCACATAAGTGAGCGAGGCAGGAGAGCACGTAGTGACGTGAACACAACGTTAGTCTGGAACAGTTTCATAGCATCTGTGGACCTCAAGTCCTTTACTTAAAGACACGTCTTTTACATTTTAGATGTATGATAGTTCCGTTTTATGATTTTGTTCACGTCTTCTCCGCTCTTGTTGTGTCTTTCCTCAGTACACTCACTGCATTCGGATAATTTCTTTCTATATACATTCCATATTCAATGTTTCCTAAAAAACAAACGAATCTTTACTTTATTATCGTCGTTTTCCCTGATACCGATTTGACTCCATGCATGCGTATATCCGTATTGAAGAAACCAATCTAGATTATAAACAAGTACTTTAACATGACCGATCATATATTTTCCGTCCTTTCCAGCATCATTTGTAATATATAACGTTTAATGGTGGCTTTTTTTTCTACAACATGCAGATCAGTTACCTTTTACCTAATCTAATACTTATAAAAGGAATTCGGTTCACGTCTGTTCGCAATGTTCTCTAAAATCGCGTGGTGTACAATAGTGTGCCATACATCAAAGGTTATTATCCCCGCAGTGACATAGGTGATATGATAATAAATAATTTTTTATGTACATATAATTTTGAGTGATTTTTCCGTTTTTACTGACTTGCACGGAGGTTAGACCGAGCACAGCCGAACTGTCTTCGGCAATGACCGGAATGCCTGCATCGTGGTCTCTCAGCCTCAAACACAACTGTTGTTCTTATGAATAACGCTTGCTTTCAGTGAGGGATTTTAGCCTTTCGGTCCATACATTGTAACGAGGCTCTCACTTACGTGCGTGATCAGTAAAAGAGAAAAACACATGTTTCTCGCTTTATGAAAAGGAGAGTTCAACCCAAGAGGATTAATGACAAAACCTTATTCAAGGTCCCAATTTCAGGAACAGAAGTGGGGTGGGGTTGAGTGGAGTGGTGTCGGGGTTTCAGGCCTCAAAATTTGTCTGATACAATGAAAAAAAAAGAGGTTGCGGTGGCTGAAAATGGAATACGGACCCTCTACATGGAGTCCCGTTTGGTCCGCCTTTGCTACTTCTAGGTATGCATAGTTCTGTTTCTTTCTTCAGGAAAAGTTTCCTTGCAACGTACATTTAATAAATCTTTCATGTGTTCCTCAATCAACCTAATTTTTATACGTCCAACGATAGAATCCAGTCAAATATCATCGAAAACCTGAAAGCCCCCGCGTTTCATTCCGGTTCGCAATGTTAACATCATCAATTACCAGGTCTTCAAGGTAAACATACCGGGGTATAAATTTTTTTGCCACGAGGACAGCCCCACAAAATAAATGTCAAAAATATTTATACATATCTTATTGAGACAGTTTCTCACTGAAACCCTATATTTTCTGTTAACTTTTAGAATAAAAAATGAGCCAACATTCCACATCTCAGTTAATATATCTCCCAAACCCCGGTAATTAGCCCGCTATACCGGGTTTATCAGCTAGTCTTATATAAGATCTAAATAAAGGAGTAACGAATAAGAAAACCAAATGTACAGAAAGGAAAGTATAAATGATTAGATGGATTGTAGATTTAGTATTTATAGGATGGTGAGTGAGACATGGTTTGCAGCTTGGTGGGCCACGCCAAAAGCCAGATATGCAGTTGGTTTGAACTCTTTAAGTCCACAACTATGTTTAATAACACATCTCACTGATAGTCTTTCCACGGTATTCCAAGAAAAACTGTTAGCATAATTCCAAGAATTTGATGGAGAAACTAGTGGACGAGAGCAGGGGAAGATTCCCCGCCTGCTGAGTCCACCAGAATCAGTCCGTTAGACTGGACATCGAGATCAAGCCAACAGAGCTTTTTATTAAATCATTGTTAACTCTCTGCAGAGCATGAAGAGTGATTTCGTCACAATCATTACCTCAGAAAGACTTGACCATATGTTAACAGATCATTCCGGTTTACTTAGATCTCAAATATAAGGCGAAATTAGCATCCACGACAAGTGTTCATATACTGCAGCGCTACATATGAAAATTAAGAAAAGATGTTTATCTCACAAAGGTGCTGTTGTAACATATGTACAGAGGTTTACTCTTCAGCAAATTTATCACAGGGATATGTTGATTTTGATAAAGTATACTCATATGTATATATGTATAGGTGTAGATTTGAGCCTTGACCTGCGTTGTAAAGTTACACGTTCTTCATTCCGTCTCCTACAGAAAACAACACTTTCTTTGCTTTCGAACAAATTAATAAAGTAATTTTATTTTGTTTTCTCTAAGGTCGTACATAGCTATCTGAAAATGCTATATTATATCATATTTAAGAGATATCGAACCTTCTATTTTGAATTATGTTTGTGTATTGCTGACGTTTCTGCCACTTGCAGTGCGTCCTGTTGTAGCCTCCTGTCAGTCCAACATATTTACAACATTGTCTCTACTATTTTCCTGAAAAAAACAAGGACCTAACAAGGAAAGAAAGGATGCTATAATGTTCTGTCATGTCGATAACCGCACTCACAGAGGCTGAACAGGTTAGACTCTATGCACCTGGATCTTATATTGAAAAAAACAACCTTTTCTGCTGGTAGTATTACACAAAAAAAAAGTATAGGTTTATCAGATGGCCATTTAAACCTGTACTCAATGGTTTATTACGCTCGAGTGTACTACTTTAGTAATTAAAAAAGCTGCATGGGACAGAGTTATAATAAAATAACAAGATAATGTTGATGATATTTCGTATAGTTGTTAAATATTTATACTTTTACGAAATTAGATTTGGTGCTGCTTGGTTATTGCTTTTTTCGTAGCGATGGTGTGACTAAAACGGAAAGGCTCTATTGCTAGTGAACAACCCAACGAACAAAATAAGCAATAAGCGACCCATCACACTGCACAGTATCGGACTCACAATGTATGGCTCTGAGTTTGTTGGCGCCACAATCTGACCCCCCACAATGCACCGCGGCTTCTAAATACCCATATGGCGTAGGTATAAATGTAGTGAAGAGGGTGATGTAGTCAGTTTTGGTACTATATTGATAAGATATTTTACCAGGCAAATTACTTACACATGGGTGTTTTGTGGTAAGGACTTTGCAAGCGTGAAATGTAAACTGGTGTTTCCATGAAATGTAAAATGATGTTAATTATAAAGTTTCACAGTTGAGAAAAGAGGTCCTTTTTCTTAGTAGGGCCACCCACATGTTCTCTGTCTATAACCTTAGACGAATTCTCAATTACAGTTCAGTTCGCCAGACGGTGATGTTGAAACAAAATGACGGTCATGCGACAGATGCATTCTGTACTCTCCACAATAGTCATACTATTAAGCATGGTGATTAATCGGATTTATGTGTGCAATATTAAGTACGCTTAAGGTGGTGAAAAGTTTATTTGCTCCTTGTGGTGTAGGTGTGTTAATAAAATTATCATAAGACCCCCGCAAAGAATCTCTTCCAAGCTTACTTTTCCCGCAATTTTGTCACATATTTGACCTGTGAATGCTTCATGTATGGCAGGGCCTGAGAGTGAAACCATGTTTCAAACATCAGTTAAATAATTAACTGACAGACAATTCAGGATAGCAAGTCCACGGAAAGGAGATGCTACTGTCAGTCGGGTGTCACTTCGGAGCTTGGGATACCAGTTCAAAATCATTTCTGTAATAATAAATCTTTAATAAAATATATGGCTCATCACGTAATTTCTTCTAAAAGTATCTTTTTATATAACAAAAACAATACGGCAACATGCATGTTATACCATTTGTATAATATATATATATATATATATATATATATATATATATATATATATATATATATATATATATTCATAGATTGGTCAACTTGGCTAGAAAAAATAATGTATATTTTTTTTAAAAATATAAAATGACTGCAGAAACTGACTGCCCTGATGTCTCATTCGGTTCATTTGCTTGAAATAGTTCCTCCCTTTTTCAACATGAAATAAGTATAAGAAATATAATTAGTTTACATATTTATATATATATATATATATATATATATATATATATATATATATATACATATATATATTATATGTAAACTATTTGATTATTTATAGATCAGGCCCAGCATTGTGCATCCTTTACCGGGAGTTTAATGTTTTGATTACCTATCGTCCTGCCCCGGAAACAATAAAGATAAGAATTCAACGTCTGTTGATCAACTGTCTACTATCAGAAGGAAATAAATATGCTAGCTTGATATATCAGTTTTGAGATTTAGTTATTTAATCTTCTACTCACATCACCTGCTTAATACCACCATAAGAAGCAGATTAAAGCGACATTTTAGTCCCAGTGTTCTCCGAGAAAAAAATTAAGAGAATTTCATCTGAGTCATCTCACCCCGGCGGTGCAGGTGGTCGTGACCGAAGATAATGCACGTAATTAGCTAATGTAATTTAATTTATAATTACATGGAAGAATTGATGGTCCAAAATCATATTATTTTCGAAAACCTTGATGACAATAAATTTCTTCATAAGGTGATTAATCTTTATTAATAAAATACGAAATTATACATTAAGAACCCCATCGGAAAAGTATTATTTCAGCCTTTGGAACAAATTTCTAGTATAATTATAATTGATTGTTCCTGGGCTGCCATAAATCTTCTTGAAAGACATCAATTGTCTGTAATTACGCAGGATAGATTCAAAACCAAAAGAAAATACAAGATTCTTCTTAAAAGGTCGAGCTGGGAAACGTAAAAAAGATGGCTGCTTTTGTAACAGCTGCGGGTACCTGCGGCCATAACGCGAAGTTGATGAGAGCATTAATAATATGGAGCCAAAGCCAATAATTCAAATGTTGATAAAATCAGCTTCATTTTGTTGTTTAAAACGGATATTATCTGCAGACAGTAAAATTCTGCATTGCATATCATTGATCAGTATCTTAGTAGTGTGAATTACTCGATCATCGTCACAGACACCATTGGGAGATAAACTTGAAAAGTAAAAGGACAACATGTTTTCATAAGCAAACAAGGGACCCAGGGATCATGACTCCTGGCTGACGCTGAGAAAATCTAACAATTAAGATTGCTGTCATTTTAGTATTTTTGCAATTGTGTCCTATGAAAGTTGTTAAGAATGAATTGCATGGGTTTTGTTCAATTTTTTTGGTGAGTGCAAATTTCTTGTTTTCAGCAGTTGTTGCAGCAACTGTGAAGAACTCGCTGGCCAGAATCTCTTCAATTTTTCGATGGTGATAGAGACGTGTAAATGATACATATTCTGTTATCTGTGATTATAATGTAACCAATTTTTTATTAGGCTACCGTTTTTCTTTTACATCTCCACGGACGACGGACAATTGGAGATCGCTATAGCTCAGATGACTTATGGTAAGCTGTGCAAAAAAAAAAAAAGAAAAAAAAAAAAAAACTGTTCCATCTAAAAAGAGGATCGATATTTCATCAACTAATTTTTCAATACATATGTTTGATTTAACAATGCTGGTAATTAACGCTTGTGACAGCGTGCTTGTGCGCTTGTAATTGGTGAATGTGTGATTAGGGATGACGTCATGAGGGGATCTCGTTCTCCGGAAGCATGAACACCAGCATGTTGCGCATGTGTATTGGCATCTCAAACCTTGTTACAGAAGTCCATAATCGCCATATATTAACTGCTTTCAAACTATGTTCCCGGATGGTATACTAAACGTAAATTTCTCCCTTAATGTACGGTGACACATTCGAGACACGAAGAACGCATTGGATGCATCATTCAAGGTTCACATCAATGCCCCCGGGCAATATGATTTATACAGTTTGACCAAGTGGCCATTTAAGTCCGGCGCTCAGCGTACTCAGTGACGCAACGCCCAAGAATAAAATCAACACGCTTTACAATTCGTGTGACGTCACTGTGCACAGAATGAAACCTACAACATACTGGTGCCCCGGATGTGTGAATGTGCCGGCGTGTGTGCACTGTCGACTTGTTTCACTTGACTACTTCGTGAATATGGAGTGACTTTACATAACATACGTTTCCTTTTTATGAAATTATTATAAAACCAGCTTGTTCGGTACTAGCCCCCTGAGGCACCACCTGGCTAGGCTCTTGAGTCTGGCTCAAGTACGACGATTGATAGTCTCTCTACATTGCAAGAACTGATTTTAGTGTTGTCAATTTAATTATGTTTTAAAAAACAAAGGCCAGGAAAGCTGAATAAATCCACACTGAAAGGTTCTGTCAGAGCTTAGTTGATTGTTCATCAGCCCAACCGTTAGCAGGCCGGCTAAAATTTTTTTTTAAACTGAATTTATTTTACATTGATTGTACAACTAGTTATAATAACTAATACGAGGCACTCTCCATGGCTCGGATGTTGGCTCTCGGTAGTCAGTAAGGGGGAAGGAAACCGGAAGCCCAGGATAAAACCACCGACCTTGGACGGGCCACTACAACCCATTCTCAGCGGAGAGGGCCGAGCGTTTTACCACTCAGCTGTCCAAGCCCAACGGGTAACCGTTAAACCTCGACAGTTATAAATTTGTATCCCGGTTGGTCTTGATAAAATGGACTTTTATTGTAAATCTGATGTTAGGTCATATTCTGCTGACTTTGCAGCGAAAGTCATATTTTGAGCACCTATAAACGTCTAATCTGCAATATAATATAACCGATTGTTCTTTTTCCCTTTTATGACATCGTTATGCAGATTATAATGAAGAAATAAACTGAGATTAGGTTTTAACAAACAGGAATTAAAAAAATAATTTTCGCAAAAGTATCTTCTTCTTTCACACTTCATTACCCCCATTTGGTCTTATATTTTATTTTTGGTCTTATACTTAAACCGAAAACATGTTACTTAAGAGACGTAGCCCGAGACTACTAGAACACCTACGCCAGATACGCGTTAGACTAGAAATCTACAACTGCAAGACCACAGCATAGTGTGTCACGGTTCAATAACCTTTGGTTGCATCAAGTCTATTGCCGAACGCCGGGATATATATATATACAGTTTTTATTAATCATCTGTACAAAACAAGATTATATATAAAAAATTTACCCAAACCCTCCACACAAATTTATCAAAATGAGTACATGTCTTTTTGGTTGCTAAAGTTAATAAAGACTAACCTACCACAGACAACCAGCCAGCCAAAGATGATAAAACATAATACCTCGGGTGAAGGTATGATAAGTCGGGATTGTTTCTTGATCGAAGAATATGAGTGAAGAAGCCTTCAAATTAAATACGTATTGTGATGATCCAAATTATATCCAGAATATAATAATATTAAACTTGATTATCACCCTAACCTTTGAAAATATAATAATTCTGTTGAATAAGTATGTAACGTTTACATACGACAAAATACGTAGATACAGTTCATGTATTTCATTATGTATTCTTGAAAAATGAAAATAGGAAATATCTATGACTAATCAGCCTTAACTAATTGATTATTTGAATAAAACATATTGACTGGCGTCCTTCATCAAGCCCATCCTGTTTTCAAATGGGACTACTGAATCCTTCATTTAATCATGATTTGGCTTATGCACGGCTGATTTATTATTTATCCGGAAAATTCAGAAAAATCTAATTTGGCCATAACTTTTAATTATATCTGGCCCCAATTGTCTAGACACCAGCGAAAATAACTAGCGCGTTTTGAAACACCCCATGCAAACTCAGGTTCATAACCCATGGACAGCTAGAAATTTATTCCGGAACCGTGCCACAAGAGGCATATGTTTAAGTTATATAGTTAAAAATTAAAATGTTTGTGTTTAATGTTCATCCCATGGTGATTTTGTTTCATGTTTGTAATGAATATATTTATATGTAATTTATTCTCAAAACGTGACACATTTGCAGATTATGAATTTCGTACCCAGATCACGACCAGGAAGATTGAACAATGAAACAGTTCATTGTTTTTTAAACTGCAAAGGTTGTCTTCATCTCGTGCATCTGCAAATTCCTCTTCCGGATGATAAAACATATAACTTAAATCATGTTCTGTCTGATCAACTGCGACGAAAGCTATTGTATTAATTCTGTCTGAATTATTCTCTGCAGTTCTATTTAATGGATTTTAATACTTATTGTGATTAGCATTTTCAAAATAAATATTATGTACTAGGAACAATAGTAGTCGTCTGGATTCAGGTCTTTCCATGTACTCGGAATAATAAGAACTTCGTCTGGATTTAGGTCTTTCCGTGTACTCGGAATAATAAGAACTTCGTCTGGATTCAGGGCCTTCCGTATACTTTGAACAATTAGTCTTCTGGATTCAGCGCCTTTTCATGTACTCAAAATAATAAGAGAGACATCTGGATTGCGGAAGGTTAGTGAGCTCAGAATAGTCGGAGCTGTCATGATTAAATGTCACCATTTACTATGGTAGTTTTACGGATGTGACCCGATGACCATCAACCATGAACCTAGGTTTTTATTTAGGTATGCATTGAGTCTCATATTAGGGATGACAGTTAAAGCTCTGTGTTCACTTGACCTGTGATCATTGGAAAACTACAGGTACCACCGCAGGGTCACAATGCTCGAAATCACCTCATCTAGATTCTGGCATCTACATTTAGATAAATATCACTCAAAATGTGTAATATCGGAGATATAGTTAATATTATTACAAGCAAATAAAAAACTCTACAACAAATATACACGTGGCACCCCACAGTGATGACATCCTGAATAATAAGCGCAGTCGGTTTGATAGGTATGTTGTTTCCACGGCCTGTGGAGAAAGATGTTCACCTTTCATAGGTGTCTTGTTGTGTTATCTATCAATATTAAAATATTTTAGCCAGTCTTCCTTATATTATATTGCCATCTGTCGTATTTCGGATGAAACTAAACTGGTCTTTAAGTTGCAGTATGATAATCGGGTAGTATATATTAATATCATATATGTAATGCACGTTTTATCATAATTATATCATACTTTACGACAATTGCCATGTAATAAGCTGCAATATTATATGATTTAACATTTTTTGTCAATTAATTTGTAACGGTGATAGGAAGCAATTATTATATAATCCCCATATATAGTTATTATACATCTATAAATATTATTAAATTACAAAACTCTCTCACAAAATCTCTTCCAATTAAACAACTTATCAAAGTAACATTAACCAAAAAGAATTAAGCCGAGTAATCTGATGCTGTATTCATTAATTCCTAGTTCAGCTGATACTTGTCAAGTTGGAAATAATGACTGAAATAAATTTTAATCTTGCTTGGTCTCTATTTTAACCAAGAAAGGTGAACATTTTTTATAGAAAACTAGAGATATCAATCTGAAGACGCTGCTTGGTATTTCGATCCAATTGTGTTTATGATGATTGCTATTTTGGTCGCAGCCTTACATTAGATAACATATTACTTTGAGTATAATTGAAATAGGATATCATTTTCGAGACGCTCTGGGAGACATATCAGCTATATTTAGTGGTGACTGTGTATTATTAAGCAAAGAAACCTATATATTTCTGCAGCGAAATTAAATAATAGTATATAATCAATAAAGTGTTTACAATTCGTCTGGAAATAACATGAATTAAATCTTATTTGCGTCCTGACACTTGAAGTGTCAACAGCCAACAGCCATGCAAAATCTGTACATCCGCTGAATGTAAAACCTTTGCCTCTTTTATTCGAAAACGAGGCAAATCGACACAAGCAAACAGCTGACAAAATGTATAAAGAATGTAACGTGAAAAACCATACCGGCAAACAAAACAGATACCTTATCTTAATGTACCATGCACATTAAACCTATATATTTCTGCAGCGAAAATAAATAATAGTATATAATCAATGAAGTGTTTACAGTTAGTCTGGAAATAACATGAATTAAATCTTATTTGCGTCCTGACACTTGAAGTGTCAATAGCCAACAGCCATGCAAAATCTGTACATCCGCTGAATGTAAAACCTTTGCTTCTTTTATTCGAAAACGAGGCAAATCGACACAAGCAAACAGCTGACAAAATGTATAAAGAATGTAACGTGAAAAAGCATACCGGCAAACAAAACAGATACCTTATCTTGATGTACCATACACAAACAAAAATGACTACATACACGCTCCTCCTTCGCAATACCAGTGGTAACGGCTGCAGAACCAATTTAAACTTCTATATTTTCCAAATTAATATCGTATAATTATATCATTCCTAAATTTTAATCGCCATAATGTTTAAGCATATAATGAAAAATTATGGTGACAGTGGAATACTCCGAATACTTTCCGAATATTCCTTCCTATCCAAATGCGACCTGGGATCGGTCTGGATCAGTCAACAGGGACATTGTTAATGTGACAGCAGCCAGACCGTAATCAAGTTATTTTGAGACTTCATCATCAGGGAGACACAATCACTCAAAAGGGCCACAGAATAGTTTAAGCCTTGTCGCAGGTATCATGCGCACTTTGATGATTACTGCTTTCAGGAAAGCTGAAGGTTATGTTGTCACGAAAGTCTGTTAGTCCATCTCTATATTTGTTTGTATGTACTTTATATAACTTTTGGATGAATTTCCACATGTGGGGGGTATATAACCGTCCCCCCCCCTCCACACACACACACATTTTGGCAAGGGGGATGTTATATGCAGTATTCCCCCTGCTGTCCAGAGAGTAAGTTATATATATTTAAAATAAATTATATTAAGGTTTACACACGTTACATTTTGGTGTGGATCCGGACCATGACCGGATTCGAGACATCCTGATAGTCTGAAATCCAGACGACCTCAAGGTCATGGGCAGGCGCCAAGTTCTTCGAAGGGAGGGTGTCCAGTGTTATTTTTTTGTACTGTACGGCTTGTGTACACCGGCAATGACAAAGTATGAACTTCACCACTGGGATTCCTTAGTTTCTGAAACGTGTGCTCTCAGTTCTGTGGTGAACGGGAGTCTACGTCTAACAACAGGGACCCCCCCCCCCTTTCACACACATGTCAGAGGCTTGCATTCCTTCGAATACAGATTTCTAGTCAAGCGGGTTATCCCTCGGTCAAGCCCTATACACTATATGTGCATGTCATGCCGCCGTTAATAAAGCTTACCTTACCATCTGGTCAGCAAAGGGACGCATGTAGCCAGAGTGAAAGACAAGACATTTTAAGATATGTCTGCCTTCATCTGAAATAAATCGAACTAAATTAACCTAATGCAGGATTGTTTCACCATTTAAGTAGATAAAAAACATCCGCCACCCTTGTTTACGAGATTCTTTTCACGTGGCTATAACACGACATTTAAATATATATGTGTATTCCAATAAATTCCTTTTATTCTTCTTTACACGGGCAATATTTCCTAGGTTGGGTATTGTTGTCATGACAATAATACAAACAGGTGTAAATTGTATTGTACATTGAGATTTCAATTATATTATCACGAAGACAACTTATGCAGGTTAGAATCCAGTGTGACAAATAAGGAATATGACATAAATGTCACTGTTTCTTATATTTGTGCAGCGTTAATTGTATTACCTTTGCGGATGGTTAATGAAGTATTAAACGTTTGTAGCTGCGTAGACCTGTGCTAAGTCTAAGGCACTGTTCATGGTCGTTCATATTTGTTAACCATATTGGTCCTTCTGTAACAAGTTTATGGTTTTCCTCAAAACACAGGTTAGTTATAAATTTAATTAATTCAGAATGAATTATTAGTTAGTGCGTCATTTTAGTGAGACTATGACAGTATAGTATTATTTCCAATTTATCTGAAAGGTGGTTTTCTGAAGTAACATATGAATTCTATTATATCAGAGGCAAAGTGAAAAAAAAAGAATATGAAATGCATGCATGGTTTTACTTAAGTGTTAAAAAATATGGTAAAAACACCGGTATCCACTGAGGAAGATTTTAAAAAAAATATACAGAACAAAATGTTTTTCATAAGTTAATTGAAAGAATCGAAGACCATATTCTCCTAGAATTCTGTACGCTGCTTAACTGTTTGCTGGAACTGTATTTGCTGGTGTATATATGTATATGTGCATGAAGACACCAATACACTGACGTTAGAATGAATACCCTTTCTCTCCTCTACAGTCTTGCAATTGGGATTTACCCTGTAATATTTCATTACTGTTTCAATAACTTTCAAAAACAATCACAGTAACATTACATCACAGTATAGAAAAGAAATCATAATCTTTCCAGACAGCAACGATGTTCTTGCATGAAATTAACTTTTAGAAACATAGGTAAAGATCTCAGCTAAAGTTATACATAGATTACTGACTGAATAAGTGAAAATCAGAAGAAGCCTAAGGCAAACAAAAAATAAAAGGTAAGGTTCTCAGGCACCGCCCGCGTCAATTATAACCCCCCCCCCCCCCGGCATCATACAATTTTATTTTGATTTCATCTTTCAAGAAGATAAAATAATACGATTTTGAAACGATTTCCTTCGTTATGTAGTGCTTTTACCTGTTTAGCGAAAAAAACCTTATATTTTCATGCTTTTCCCTGATCATATGACATTTTTATCGAAACATACAAAAAAGGTAAAAAAATAAAATACCGCCCGCCCGCAGTGATTTCTGAAAAAAAGTGCCTGAAAACCATACATTTTTATTTTTTGGCCTAATTCATTAGAATTTTCAGGTATTTAAGAATGCAGAGCTACTGATTAAGAGCTGAACACCACTGCATAAACAGTATAAACAAATGTTTATCGTGAACATCTTATTACCTATTTTAATGGGTTCTTATTCTTCTTATATGATCTAGTATTGTAAGTGCACTTTTTCACCTTGTTTATATGGATTTGAAGATGTTTAAGTGAAGATTCAGTACGCACAAGTTTATTATTAAAATTAACAAGCAAATTCGTGGAATTAATGTCCCCCGCTTTAAGATCTTGTTGTTTTTTATGCTTGATAAAGGACGGACAGACAGAGTGACAGACAGACAGACAGAAGCCAGACACTTCAAAACAAATCCAAACCAAGGTAAGCATGACAGCAATCACTGACCAAAATTTGAATGACATCGGATAATATTTAGGAAAATTATCGCACGGAAATGAAAATCTAACGGACTGACAAACAGGGTGACAGACAGACGGACAGATGCCAGACACTCCATAACCAATCCTAACCAAGGTAAGCATGAGAGCAATCACTGACCAAAATTTGAATGAAATCAGATAGTATTTAGGAAAGTAATGGCACAGACACGAAAACCTAACAGACGGACAAACGAGTCAGAGACAGACAGACAGACAGACAGACAGACAGAAGCCAGACACTCCATAACCAATCCTAACCAAGGTAAGCATAAGAGCAATGACTGACCAAAATTTGCATGAAATCGGATAATATTTAGGAAAGTAATCACATGGAAACGAAACTTGACGGATGGACAGACAAAGTGACATACACACAGACAGACAGAAGGCAGACACTCCGAAACCAATCCCAACCAAGGTGAGCATGAGAGCAATCACTGACCAAAATTTGTATGAAATCTGATCATATTTAGGAAAGTTATCGCACGGAAACGAATACCTGTCAGGCACACAGACAAAGTGACAGACAGACAGACAGAAGGCAGACACTCTAAAACCGATCCCAACCAAGGTATGCATGAGAGCAATCACTGACCCAAATTTGGACGAAATCAGATAATATTGAGGAAACGAAACCTGACGGACGGACAGATCGAAAGATATACAGACATACCCAAATCCGCGGAACGGGGGACAACTAACAGCTACCGGTCAGCTGAGTGCATAATGACAGCAAATCTTCAAATGGAAACGCGTCAATGAGGTGTTAATGGAAATGTTTTGAATCATGCAAAGTAAACACTGTTACGGAACCTAATATCAACAGGTCACGTATGCGTGATGAACATCAATTTTGTCAAGGAGATAAAAAAAATCAGATTCTGTAACACTAGGCAGCGTGAAATGTCATGGGGAAAGAATAAAAAAGTCAGTGTTTTTTGTTAACAAATAAGTATAATTTATTCTTAAAAGAACCCTAACATTACAATACACTAAATCAATACAGTTACACAGTATAACAGCAGTATAACAACAAATCAATACAATCACACAGTAAATTAAACAAAGTGCACAGTACCTGGATACCACCACTGTCAAAGCGATAAGTCCTTTAAAATGTATAAGCCGGACGAACAGTTCACACAAATTCTCTCTGAGAATAACAGTCCAATGAAAAGCTCTTGTGACAATCCAGAAAGTTAAATTAAAGACCAAATAAGATTCGTCACAAAATCCAGAAGAAAATCTGAAGAAAAATTATAATTGCTGCACTTATCGGAATAAGTCACACAAACTGACATACACGCTTCTGTGTCCGCTGAAATATTCTCTCGCCTCTCTCCTGGCTCTAAAACACAGCCCCCTATCTATAACTTCTCACCTCGGGCCGAGAATTTTCCAATTCTCGAACAATCTAAAGAATCTAACACACGTTCAAAGAACATACTAGAACAAAGAACGCTGTGTATCTAGGGTTCAACCAATGCGGATTAAACCGAGCCTGCAACATCCGGCCAGGGGAGGCCGCCACAACACGAGCCACGCGTGGCACACAAACCAAACGCCAACAACATATGGAACATCCGTAAGCACAATAAAACAATCATCTGGAAGACCGCTGCACACAATAAAAAGGGGCACCTGTAACAACACCGAGACGTCAACAGGTGAATTTATAATGTCAGATCCTACGTATACCAAGTAAAAGTATACCAAGGTAAAACCCACGTAACAAGGTTAAAAAATCTTATTTTTCACGGATATTTGAGTTTTCTCCCATTGGGAAAATATAACAGAACCATTAAATTTTCTTATACCAGTACTTTCAGTACACATTTATATATAAGGTAGAGTTTCCCATCCGATGTAAAGTGCTCTATGGCCTTCAGACAAGGCCACAGCAATATAACCCTAAAGGAAAACAACATTGTAGGTTCGCTACAGACTGCCCACGTGATGCGACCGGATCCTCAGGTGAATGTTATCCTCTATGGCCTTCAGACAAGGCCAGAGCGATATAACACTGAAGAAAAACAACACTAAATACGCTTTAGACTTTTTCACGGGATGCCTCTAGGTTGTTGGATTTACAGTATTGTTTTTCTTCATTGTTTATATATATATATATATATATATATATATATATAAAGTGACTTGAGTCCAGACTATTTAGTTAGGCCAAAATATATTAAAATACCTTTTTCTAGCGAAAGGGTAGTTCAATGTTTCCTCGTTTCTATAAATAAATGACCACTGAATAAATAAACAGGCTACTGTGATTGTGGTAGAATATGATCATTAAAAGCCTCCATGTAAATGCGTTACATTCATAAGTTCACAAAACTGAATTCATAAATATATATATAAGGAAGTAGGGAAGCTTTTCTGACAGGAATGGCGCCGCAGGATTATAACACTTCGTTTATCGAGTATTCATGCAGAACGTGGTAGCTATGAAGGTTGATGTATACATCCTGTTTACCGTTTACGTGAGCAATCAAAATGCCGCAGGCGTTCTGCTGATAACGAGAAGCACCCCGCGTGGTCTGAGACCGTCAACCTCATCATTACTTCTGCTTCAACGCCGACAGAAAAAACCAGACGTTTCATCTGAATACCAAACTTTTAACTTGATTCTTTTACCTAAGCCGTCGTCTACTTAATATTTTAATCGAAATCTGACGCCCTAATTTTATTCTCGTTTTATTATCACTCGTCCGCGGGCGGATTAACTGAGCAATGATCACAAAGCGCATTTTGCTTCTATCCGTATGATGTTTCTGTATTTAGGAGATACCGTGGATAGGTTGGAAATGGATGGTCTATATACAGCAGGTCACTCGGGGTCCTTCGTCAGTCGTTTCATACCTTGTGTCTTTATATTACTATACGTAGCATTAGACTATATATAGGGATCATTTAGACTTGTTTTTTTAGTGATATCAAGGGCCTGTGGCATTACTTTCTCGTAGGATATGAAAAGTCAATAAGCCTCCACAGAATCCTTTTTGTTAATACGTAAACCTGCATAGATTTAGTTGTTACAGGTAATTAATGATAAAACTTTACTATACGCTTTTCAGGTCTAAGGAACTACCTTTGGAATCCAGTTAAAATTGGTATTTTTAAAATTACAAAATATTTATGTTCATATGGAAGGTCCATAGGTTAATTCATGACCCCATATAATGGTTAATTCATTGTCAGTAAATACATAACACTGCAGGTCCATCGAATCTTACCTATCCTTCCCTTGAACCCATGCATTCATGAATACATGTTGAAAATATCTGAATATGTATTTTACCATCAAATCCTGTCTTATACTTCTGTTTTATATTAATTGAAATATGAATTATTCGTGTTCATGTTCAAATACATTTGCAATTGCAAAGTATTTGCCCAGTGTATGGTAGTGTCAAACAGCCACCCGTGCTCAAGCTTTCCACCTTGGCCTTCCCATATAAACTAAGCTCGCGTGTTTCTTTCTGACAGGTGCTTTAGTTTGCTGAGACGTGGGAGAGCTGACTGAATACTGTCACATCAGGTATATCATACATACAGGTTTACATTGGATATGGTGTGGAAGCATCCATTTTAGTAGTCACCTTCTTATCCTCCGTTTTTATATCAAGACCCATTAGCCAAAATAGGTGAAATTGGTTGGGGAGTCTGGCCATATCACTCTCTGTAAAAACCATTTAAAAAAAACTTTTACATACAACGCTGAAGGTAAAACCCACAAGTCACGTAGGACCCATGGTGAACTTAACCACCATAGCTTAACATCGCGGCACAAAAGCAGATTGCCTGAAAGCAATCCGTAAAAGCCACAAATAGAACGTATGCGTTACTGGTTCCGCAAGGCGAACAAGATTCCGTGCAAAGACCACACGAGTGGATATATGTAACAGAGCTTATGAGTATCCCGACATGCAACGGATATATTCAACTATATTCAGCAAGGAGATTGGATTAGGGCGGGGAACAGTGATTTTTAAAACATTTTCTCGACTGTAAAATGTACAGCTTTTATTCTTTTCCTTATACAGGAAACATGAAAAACCAATCGCTTAACATCACATCAGTCTAACCATATAAGAAAAGTCGCTATTCAACAGACCTCCTACAGACCAAACATGAATCTATTTTTAAAAACAGAGATAGTTGGGAAGACCGAGATTGTATCTTCTAGTTTAATTTCCTGTGTGTGACAAAATAAGCGGTCTTAACAATCTGCTTCACCTAGTGAGCAAATGTGATTAAAATTATCAACAATAAAACATATTTAAAGCTGTAAAAAAAAACTTGTGCGCAGTTTGGAAAGATACTTATATGAGATTGCGCATATATAAAGAAAAATAATACCGTTAGCTGAACTTGGTGATTCAAATAAATGAGAACTATATTTATTTCGACGGTGGCATGACCCTGAGTTAAAGGCTTTAATAAAATGCGGGCCTACGGATTTGTTTATAACAATGAAACCAAGATACTTAGACCTTCCTTTTACCCGAAAACCCGGAAGGACTTTGGCAGTGTTTACGAGACGTGACCTTGTGACACGGTGAAATAAAGCAGAATTCGGAGTCACGGAGAATATATCAAACGGATTACTCATGTCGTAATAAGAGTGACACGGTACAGTCAATTCTTTGGCTTGTATGACACACTGTCAAATAGAAAAAAGGGTCTCTTCAAAAAGGGAAAGGATACTTCAAAGGTAAGTCTAAATCACTTCCAAAAGGTCACTTTGCTCCGTAGAATTGACTCCTCAAATTGTCCTGTTTCACTGATTGGCGCAATATGTTTCAATGTGACTGGCACTCAGTAAGCTGACTTAAAGAACGCTCACACTGCACAGCTCCTTACAAATTATATATACATATACAGAAACACTGAAAAGAATAGCACCAACATGAGTCCTTTAAGAGGGCAATATAGTTACAATATATATGTTTATATATATTATATATATATACTAAAAGTATTGATACAGCATAGATCCTGATTTTGGAATCAATAGGTGAGTTCAAGTCAATCGCATACCCAGGTCTTTATACGAGGTACATGTTTAAGAAGCATTTAATAATTACATTTTAAATTTATTTTCACAGTCGTCTAACCCATGCATATTGCTTTAAGCTTTAATTATTTTATATTAAATTCAAGATCAACTGAATGAAGCACAGTCTGTCTCAAGCGGGGTGTTACATTTAATTGAAGGGAAAATTTTTACATAATGCATGTGTTTTCATTGTTAACAAGATAACCAGTACCGTGTTTTTAGGCCTAGCCCCTCATCTATAAATTGCACTTTGCTGACACCAAGATCCTGGGCTGATGAGCAGAATGAAATAAGTGTGATGTATGACTTTATTGAACCGTCACTGCACGCCATGTGGACATTAACGGAAACGGAAAAACAATTATGTGAAGTCACTGTAAAACAGCTTTAAAGTACTTCTAACGCCTGTTCTCTGTACCACAGCAGCTAATGTCAGTATCATAAGTCACATGACCTTATCACTGTTATAAATTTCGGCCTCTGACATTAGAGAGTCTACTACGACCAGCGCACTGGGTGTCAGAGTTCCGTTACGTCCTCCAATGCATGAAAAACGCACTTTAAGGGCCTATGAGGATGCAAATATTTCCGTCATTTTTGACGTATCATCTTTTCATGGCCTACAAGAAGACTTTTATTTGACATAAACCAGGCCAATCATGAGCTTTATTTTTTAGTATACTTTTATCAACACCTGACATGAGCAAGAAAAAATTCCGTTTTAACTCATCATATAGGTAAAGCCATCTGCATGTTTGTTGAATTTCTGACCGAATGAATACAAGCATAGCTCGCACCGGTTACTGGGCAAGAGCCGACCTGTCCGCAAATGGCTCGTTACCATAGAGACGGAGTTTATGAGTGGGTTGTGAGTTCACATGTATTCCTTTGTGATAATTTGTCATTCGTGACCTGATATTTAGATTTAGGCCTGTTTACCACGATATGAATACAACATGATGGAAGGCAACTGCAATGCATTTCTCCGTATGGCTGTATCACGACTAAAGTTAGGCTTACCAGCCCAATTTTAATGCCTACTGAGTCGTGCACTCGCGGCCACTATCAAACTTGATACTCTCAGGGGTTTTCAAAGCTTGAACCGAAAGTGTTTGTGTAACGTTACTGCCGACATGCAGACACATTTGTCTTACATGAGTTTTATAAACTGCGCACAATAACTAACCACTCAAAGTTCTGTGTTTTGACGTATCCAGATTAGTATGTCAGTCAAGTAGTAGATTTGTATACTCATATGTCATGCACTTCATTACAGATAAATCTAGATTATCTCTTTATTGTTCATCACGTTTTTCACTTAGTGTTTTGTGATGTGACAAATATAATTTAGCTTCCATTTTTAATTTGCATTGACCATCCGTCTCTCGTCTTTCCAATAGCGTATTTAAGTTGATATGTTAGGTTCATTAATGTGTGCAACACACACATATACATTTGCAAAACACATTTTCTGAAGCCTGGCCTTCCAAAAGAAGCACTTCGAGTTAATACGTTAGGGGCCTCGATCCATGTACTTTTGCAAATCAAATCCAAAGCCTCACGACTTAAATTAAGAAAAGTTTATTTCTTCAGCCATACGACGGAAGTGTACATTTGTTTAGAGGGTATCCTTGATGTTCACGATTTCATATTTACGTATGATCTTGCTATGAAATTTATTGATACTTTGCAGTTATGATTTAAACTGCATTTATATGATATCACTCAATTAATCATTGACTAATACCGATTGTTTGAAGAAAGGCTTTCCGGCAATAACATGCTATGCAATCATTCCTTTGTCAATAGGTCTGATCGATCACGTGACGCTCGCTGTTTAAGAAGAAACACTTTCATGATTCAGCTTTTTAAATATTTTTTACGTGTCACATGGCTCGTGATAATCTAAAATCCCGTGACATGAACTGAATGACGCAGATTTCAGTTTCGCCATTACCGCATTGTTGTGGGGTAATCGGTACCCCTACATGTAATATACATATACATATTGTTACGGGGTGACATAAAAGCGGACCGAACTGTCTAGCTAGTAAAGCTTGCTTTTCTAGCGAAGTGGTTGGTTTGCCGGACTTGTGCGCCACCAACATGGGTTCGAATCCGGGACCGGTCCCATGTTTTCCCCTTAAAAATTTGTCTTTGTAACAATTGTTATCTCTCACTGCGACAGGTTTTTCTATGTGCATGTATAAACGCGTGAAAAATCGCTTATATGATTTGTAACTGGAGTGTTTCCATGTGTCCGTCAACGTATATGCGTGTAAATCGCTCCTATGGCGATTTTCACGCAAAGGGTCTGCATGAACTCAGCATTTCCGTGTAATAACTTCACTATAGCGTCATTTTTAGGAAGACCAGCAAGATCCACTTCAGTCTAAGCTGTGTTTCCATGTACGCATATATGCGTGAACTGGTAGACACGAGGATCTAGCAGATATTCCTAAAAAAATGGAGTGATGTCATTTGTCCCCGAATCCCTGTATATATGTGTATGTATATAGATTATTATCTCACGGAAGATGCCTAAACATTAATTTATACTGTATGTAACGAAGCCTGTACATTATATATTGTTATCTTTTTTAATCATATTAATATGATAGTACAAGAAAGGGAAAAAAGGTTCACTCTAACCATGACCCAACAAGTAAAGAACGCACCCACCAGTGCTACTGGTTAGGTGGAGCATTGTATCTTTCTATGTAGTTTCCCCATGGATAAAAAAATTACAGATTTTTAGACAGTAAATGTGACGGTACTATATTATTTGCAATTAACCTTCGGTTTTATTCATTTGATGGGAACATAACAACAAAATGGATAACGTTTCACCGTTATTTGATAGAAATACCTAAGTAACCATGACGCTGAGGTTGACCGATTTATCTACCCTAGTAGCTGGACAACAAGCAAGATAATTTTAGTGCTTCAACTTTTTCACGGTACACACCTGGTCCCGATTCTTCAGTTTACCTCCGATATCTGTACATGTTGCTCAAGTTACGATCACCTGAGAGTCCCCATAAAAAAGCAAATGTATCCAGCACTTATGTTTTATATGAGTCATCTATGGTACAAAAGGGTTAGGTTTTATGAATTAAAAAGAGAAAAGAATGTGGATTATAAATGAGAGTAAAACTGATAGGAAATTACAGGCATGGCAGCGATATCGTTGTTTCAACCTCCAGTTAGCGTACCAATATGAAGCATCATTTAAATAAAGGGCTACACAAGTTACCTAACGTATTTGATTTCTTATCTGATTTGTAAAAATAATCTTGGTAATAAATCGGAACCTTAAAACGCTAAAAATACACAGGTTGGTGCAAAAGCATTAATTCATCACTAGGCACGTCACATGCTAACATCTTTGGGTTTTGATGTATTATTCTGTTATATATCGGACGGTTTTCTTATTGCATTGCCACAATGTATCGACTTCACGTTAACAGAAGGAGAAAAAGCCATATGTTGGTGTATGTTTGAGCAGCTTTTAATTTCAACCATGTAGTTGCCAAAAAATAACAATTACAAATTGCAATACATTGTATAACAAATTAGGGTCTATATGTCACAAAAAATATATTTATATTTTGCAGAGTTAAAATTTGGGTTTCAGAAAAATTAATTACAATGTACATTTTTGCGTTATCTTGAAAATTAATAATTTTTAATGCGTTAATATGTATTTTTTAAAATGATATGCTGACATTGCCGCACAGGCGACCATGCAAAAAGTAGTATTTATTCGACTAATTTTGCCATAGGGCCATCTTGATTGTCGCTTTAAATGGAAGCAACCTGACATCTAAAAAAGGAACAGCTTCCTTTAACTTGATACAGCCTGTTTCTTGAATAAGTAGACAGTGTTATTACGGCCTCGGGCTGGTGGTCAGTGTCAATTGCCTTACCGCTGATTGAATGAGATGAAGCTGCTGCGGCTGCAATTGTCATGGTGACAAACAGAGTATTTAGAGAACGCTTCCTCCTGCGTAACGAAAAATGGCCACGGAGGCCCCAAGAGTCGTTCTTATTAACATGTCGTGACCTATCCCGGCAATCAATCAGCATGTACAAGGGATCGGTTGACCAAAGGACCCCACTTCAACCTTGCGTCAGCGAACCGCATGATCGATAGACGGAAAGGCTGCGACGTTTCCTGAAACCGCGCGCTCACTTTACTACCGGAAATCGTCTGCTCCACTCGCTCACAAACACAATTTAAAGACTCCTAAATTAGCTCTTTTGTTGAATATCGTAAATCTTAGATATGCTAGGGTAGGACAGCGATGTAGAAGCAGATGAACATGTAAAAGCACTTAGAAACATTTTGTAACAATGAATTACAATAAAAAAACTGGACTACTCTCTCTCTCTCTCTCTCTCTCTCTCTCTCTCTCTCCAGAAGCGGATCCAGTGAGGTCCCCTCTTTCCACCGCCGCAACCTTATTTTAAGGGTTTCAGACCAATTTTGAGACCAGGACCGCCCCCCCCCCCGCCCCATTTTTTTTTTGCGGACCTGGGAACTAAGACTTTGTCATTAGTCCTCCTGGGTTGGACCCCCCCCTTTTTCGTAATCCTGGATCGGCCCCTGCTCTCTCTCTCAAGTCATGAAACGGATCATAATTCTAATCGTCGGCTCTGCTATCATATCATGGTGTATCTTACAACTCCGACAACATGAACAATGATTAGTTTTCGGATACTATTTTTCTGCTCCCCAACTTTCACTAATCGTGGCTTGACAGGCTAATACCAGCCAACAAAGTTTCCAGTTCTTCTATGGAACAGATGCTCATGTACGTTTTATAAAAATTATATATATGTTTCTCTGTTATTCTATAATTTGCCTAAAATTCAACTGATATCTGATATCTGATTTAACGATGATGGACAATTTATTGTCACAGATTTACGCCATGACACATGATCACATTACGACGTGTTTTTTTTTTTGTTATTATAAACATTTCTCAAAATTCATAAACAATGTGGTCTTAATAAGAGCCTCACAGAGAGCAAGCGACATTGTAACGTCTTTAACAATGTGATTATTTATAACGTGTCTTTAAATGTGTCAATTTTGGCGGACGATAATTGAGGCATAAATCATTGTTATTGTCCAGTAGAAGAAGTTACTGTGGAGAGGAACCTAAACTGCCATCTATCCTAATTTCTGTTAATATGACAGGACTATTATTCTGTTTTGAATTGTATGCTGTGAATATAAAATTTCAATTACAATTTTATGGCTACCATCAATGTTTTTTTTTATAAAATGAGAACAAATTCTTAACAAAGGCGTATCATGGGGCCATAAAGAGGTCGTGTTAATCACTAATTTCTAATAGGCCTCTATCTCACGCGGAATGAAGCAATGAGTTGTGTAATGAGCGCAGGGCTGTTAGCAGTCATGTAATGCAAGCAGATGACAGCTTGCTACATTCCACGTTATTTACATTCCACGTTATTTACATTACATTTACTATTTATATTTGATTTCTGCAATGAACCTATTTGCATACCGGGTATTTTGGATATTCATGGAATATAGCGCTTTTCCATAATACATTACGGTATCAGCCATTATATCGTTCTGAAAACTGCGCACCCATATATACACAAGTGAAAATAAGATTGCATCGCTCAACCAGTGGCACGAAACATAAGCATAGCGCGCCCGCCATTTGAATGCAGTACTGCACAACCTCGCAAATCAAGATTATTCAGTCTGTCAACTGAGGATTCTAAGGATTCAAGATTGGATCTCTGGTCACACAATCTGAACATGTTAAACACACGCGGACTCTGTTTATACTATCACAGAGAACCATGCTAACGTATAAAACAAATGAATGTGAGATAGTCCAGGTGCCGGGATTGTTTTGCTGGTAAACTTTTGTATTCAGCCAAAATAAACTAATGGCGTGAGATAATAGACACATTAATATTAACTTTAGTTGGAGAAATCAGAATATAATTTGCCTCAGAATATATAACATTCTTAGTAAAATGCCACAGAGCTCTACCCTTTTGATTGTAAATTTCGCATGACTGTACTATACACACAGCATAGGGTAAATTGATAATTTGGTATACACTCTAAATAAACCTCCATTTTAATATTGCAATTTCTGTGAACTTCATAGAAGGGTACCTGAAAAAGATACAAGATATATAAATTTAAAGCTTCAGTTGATTATTTTGTTGTTGTTTTTTATTAACGCAGGACTACCAATGGGCATATGGCAGATCTGTCAATAGTTAAAAGTGAAAATTTGAATCTCTTTACAAACAAAAATTTTAAAAAATCCGTGTAAGCATAATGCAGAAAAAAATCATGATAAGCTTGGTTGGCTGATAAATTGCCTTGCACCCACAGCCCTTGGTCGACCGATTCTTTCCTGTTTACAGGATATTGGTTCTTAAAGAAAACTTGAGTTACGTCGTAATCAGAATAATTCCATATGGGTAGGCAAAGCGGGAAAAGGTCCCACAATAAAAATTTATCACTGCAAAGTAATTGTGGCTACTTGTGACAGGGACCACAGGATTGGATTAGTGATTACATTTTTACTCATCGTAACAGCGCTTGGGTGACCCATCATGTGAACAAGACCTATAATATCCTGTCCTTAACATTTCCAATTCCTCTCCGTTTTTATCACTGGACCGGTACGGCCATATACAGACAAGGTAGATACCTAGAGGCGGATCTGAGAGTGGGGGTGCAGAGGGTCCCGACCACGCACTTTTTCAGCCGCCGCAACCTTTTTAAGGGCTTCAGACCCGAGGACCTTTTTTAAACTTATTATTAGTCCTCCTGGGTCGGACCCCTCTTTTTCCTAATTCCTGGAACAGCCCCTGGTGCCCGCTTAGGTTGCTACGAATCGTCATCTGCAAACGTAATATCATGTGAACGACAATTTTTGCGTTGAGTGAAATGTTCAGTTTAATGGTCCAGTTACAAATCACTGGAAACTTTTGAATCTTTATAACTATCTGTCTAAGAATATTTTTCGCAGAAAGTATGGGCAAATCTTAAAGCATGTCTCTTCACATTTGTCTCTAAATACCATTATTTTACTGGCAAATGAAGTTGCCACAATAAACACGAAAATTCTAGGAAATGTCCCTCGTGTTTTAAGTTTTCTGCTACGTGATAATTAACTGATATTAGGCCTGGTTTTACATAAAGAAAGATTGACAGATATGGCACAACAGAACTAGAGTAGTGATGTAAGGTTAATTGATAAGTTGCGGTACTATGGTGTTTTTTTAAATCCATGTTGAGTGTTGAAAAATATATCAGCTGGGCATCTTATAAATACCACAAAACTACTTTAGCCACATTAAGAAGTTCAGATTATAAGTTACTAATAGAAACAGAGCGACAGAAAGGCTTGGATAGGGAAGGAAAAAATCTGTTAATAGTGTATCGGGTATATATATGACATTATAGAAGATGAGAGTCACTTTTATTGGAGTGTCCTTTATATAACGATTTAAGATTTAAATATTTTGAAAAAAGATATACAAGAGTCAACAGAATATAATTTCAAAAGGAACTTGAAATCAGAAAATACAGTTCAAATAACCAAGCTTGCTACGTATGACTATCATGCTTTCATGTTAAGAAAAGGAGACTGATCAATTTGCATTAAAAGTTTTATGTACCTAATGAATATTGTAATGCTACTTTAACTTAATGTTTCAGCTGCCAGAATACCACATTGAATTCTAGCCATATAAATATTTATATTATTTACAAATTACTGAGGTTTATTTTATTTGTTCTTTTTTATTCATTTTTAATTTATTTATTATTTATTTTGCTTGGTTAATTTATTCATTTACATTTTGTTACATTAATATTTTTCTTTTCATTACTTTAGCACCATTTTTATTACTATTCAGAGTTCAGTTTTTTGCTTGGTTTGTATTTGAAATGTAGTTTGTTACTTGATTTTGAATGTTTGGTTGATGGCACATAAGTACCTTGTGCATATTGGATCTTTGGGCCCGAGGCCTTGTATTCCTGAATAAACTTTGTTCTGTTCTGTTCTGGGTATACATACTTACGTTGCTGTGATCCTCATTCGACGTGTATACGCAAAGCAAAAACGAATGATAAAATCAAATGACCTCTTAAAATCCAATTAATCTCAGGAGAAATTTTAGACATTTATGCACAAGTTATGAATATTCATGTCGCGTTTTCAGGGTCTATACTAATTCATATTTATAGGTCTAGATACATTTACCGATGGCTCTCAACGGTCCAACTTCACTGTATGAAACGTGCAAAGAGCGACAGATTATTAAGGTATCATATCATCTGTAGGTTTTACAATTTGTTAAATAATGTGGTTTGTGACATTTACACTTTTTTGAGATGATCAGCGAAATTAAACAGGACATGAACATGTTATTAATGCGTCCATCAGAATATGTTTTGTTGTTATATTGTAAATATGAACTTTTTGTGAGATTATCAGCAAAATTAAACAGGACATGAACATGATATTAATGCGTCCATCAGAATATGTTTTGTTGTTATATTGTAAATATGAACTTTTTGTGAGATGATCAGCAAAATTAAACAGGACATAAACATGATATTAATGCGTCCATCAGAACATGTTTTGATGTTATATTGTAAATATGAAACGACACAAGTTAATATGCAGTGTATAGTAGAAATGACAATACAGGGACAAGGAGACGGAGAGACAGTCAAATAGGTAAAAAGATATAAAAAGATCAATGAGACACAAGTTCAACTTTAAAAAAAAACTTGAAAACATTAACATCATCAAGCTAATTAGGCCAATCTGGCTAGCTTATTTTTATTTATTTATTTTTTTTGTTCTGCATAATGCTATCTTTCTAATTCCAGAAAACATTTCCAGGACATTTTTTGACATGTACAGATGCAACGTATAAAAAGGAAACATTCACTGCGACAGGATACTTTGCCTTCAGATGGCAGACAGGTTTTTGGGCCTATACTCCACTAAATGTATTTATGGACTTTTGTTATCACTGCTCATTCCGAGAGTAAACGCTTGTGTAATGGTCTTGCTATGATTTCGCATTGACCATGCTCTGTTCAAGGTCATTTAGGTTAAATACAACTCCACTCACTTAGCATTTCTTTGTCCGTGCGCTTTTGCGTGTAGTATAAGGGTCGCTTTCGTCATATAATAGGATCTATGTGACCGTGTGGCTGAAGCTGACCTTAAGTTTTGAATGTTGAAGCAGCAAGGAACATTTCCACATAGACAGAGGGGTCAAGGAGTCAAGGAGACTATGTCATGTTTGGGTCGTAACCAGATCTAAATCAGAATATAACCCGACAGTGCGTGAAATTTGATTGTTCGCCACAGTGTGATCAAACATATGAGACGGACCCATAGGAGTCCATGCACTCCGCCCTTGACGTTATTATTTTTTGTTATCAGATATGAGGTGCAGTCTGGCTGCTCCCAGATGCTTTTATGTTATCAAAGTTAAATACTAGAGATATTTTACGAAAGTGAGTTTAAATTCTTAATAACCAACCACCTCTAATGCCGCAATTTTTATAATAATATTTTTAAGCTATTTTTCTCCTAACTACCAGACTGTCTTTTCTTTGTATTAACCAGTTTTATAATAGGACATGTTATTTGTAATTTTTCTTCGGTTGCGCAGTCGGGATTTGATCCGGTGACTTCGAGTATTAAACGATCTTTAAACCTGACCATAAAAGACGATTTACAAGCAATTTGGAGGTTGCGTATTTGTACCAGTGAGCAAGATCAAAACTTACTGCGTGGAATAACTTGCTACATCTGGGGAATCAAAGCACTTATAGCCGTGAATCCTGTCTACAGTTGTGAAGCCAAAGAGGCCCCTGTGGGTCTGGACCGTAACTTTTCCAGTCCCGTCAACCTGATTTCAATAGTTTCAAACTAGACCAAGAGCCCCCTTTTCCAAGCCAGAGTCTGTTTAAAGTTTTCCTTTTATTCTTCCTGGGTAGGGCCCCCAACATTAAAAATAAAACTGGAAGCGCCCCTGGCCCCAGTGAACTCACAGATGCAAGCTTGTTTTACTTCGATTTATTAGTTCCCTATTAATTTGAAAAAAGGGGCTCTTTATCACGAAATATTTGATAAAAAATGGGATATTTTAAATTATTATGCCATTGAACAAACTGTGAAAATATGGATGCTAGTAATGTAGTCTCGACAACATAGGTACAGTGCTTTCAGTTTCAACCACACTTTTGCGACCTAGACCCCCCCCCCCCCATGTTTTATGAATCTGGGTCCATTTTAACGGCTTTTCAATTAGTTTTCCTGGTTAGGACCCTACTTTTCCATGACAAACCCTGTTCCGGTGTACCCATTGAAGAAAGTTTGTGTTTTACTTTTGTTAATTGATGCCGTATTATTAGAAAGGAATCTTTATCACGACTGAATTTTAAAAAAACATGGATATCTGAACTATTTTAAGCTATAAAACAAGCTGGCAGAAATATTTCTGATATTATGCAGCCTGACAACAGGCGTATTTTGTCGCATGGTAAAAGCGTATGATATTAATATTAGAGTCCGCGCCATTCGGTCTTTTTCCTTCATTCCCTGCAAGGGCTCTATATGTGTATATAACGTTGCATGTCTTTCAGGAATACTGTTACCGTGAATCTGGCTTTCATAATTCACGTCATGGACATGTCGTTGGCTCATTACACAAGTGGACGGGAACAGAATTGGAGGAAAAACAGATGAATATGCGAGTGTAAACTACCCTGCTCTGCTCTGAGCAGCGGGCCGAGATGCGCCGTGATTGACGTGTGTTGCCTCCGGAAAGGTAAGCTTCTCCTAACAGCACTGCGGCACAAAGACTAACGACTGTTCAGACAACAGGACAGATAATTGATTACCGTGCAGTGTTAATGTATTACCAATTGACGATTGGCTTTTTATCAAATTAAAAGTTTGGTAAAACCAGAAACAATTTTCTGGCTTTGTTTCCGTTTACGAAAAAAGAAGGGGGATATAGGATTTCGGTTTTAATGTTTAAAATGGTAGCATTGGGCAGCTTCCATGGATTTGTAGCAGCGATTCCTTGATTCCGCTGTCTTTCATGTTACGAGAATCCTCGTCTGATGAAACTTTGAGCAAACTGCAGTCGGGGGTGGAGGTTTATCAAGCGGAAGATTAACTTCCAAAAAGAAACGAACGCACTAATCATAAATCATTAATTAAACAAGCGTATAAAGCCAGCTATGCCGAGTTTGAAATCTTTTTGAACCAACTCATTTATTACCCTAGTCCATGGATTTTATGTTTTAACCATTGTCATCTTGCTCTTTTTGTCTATTATACGCAAAGCCTGGTGGCCCGATTTCCACTTAACCTCGTACGTATCTGTATGTGTATGTGGAGGTGGGGTGGGGGGGGGGGGGGGTAAGGCGGATCATGGGACAAGGAATTCGGTAGGAGTGTTGTATACCGGTGGAGGTACACACACGCTACTGAGTACCATTTTAATTTAAACACGTGATCTCGTAATACATAAAAGGCCTTTCAAGTCTGATATATTCAACCAAAACCAAGAAGCACGAGCTCCGATCGTCTCTGTCGTCGCAAAATATACCGCAATGGGTGTCATAATACTCATGAATATTCAGAATTTACCGTTATATGAAATCTAAGGTGTCGCCTCGTCATGATTACAAGATGAATATTCATAAAGATGTGACCCATCGTTTCTACATCAAGCCCTGCGCAGCTAGGAAGTGAGTTATACTGTTGTATATCAAACCTACCTTTTAACAACTTATAATATTTCGGATGTAAGGATTTTGGTATTTATGTGTGAAAACGGCTGCATGAGCCTGCTTTGGTGGTATTGCACTGGAGATTACTTGATTCCTCAGTCTATTACGAGATTCTTGAGATCAAACTTTGATATATACTAGGTAAGATATCAATCCAGGCCAAAAGAAAGTGTACCATACCTCTTAAGCCTCACGACTACACCACGGGTTAGCGTTGGCCGACAGAACAAAGGTGGTTTCAAGCAGGTGACACCGGTGCATATTCAAAAGCATACTTCAGTAATACCAGTGAATGGCGGGCGGTTTCAATTGGCTTATTTCACAATGGAAAATGTTCCTTTATACAAAGCCCTGAGCTCCAGAGCTGTAAAAGTGGTCAGTTTATTTAAAGTTAATTCAATATTTCACTGAAATGTTACACTTGAATAACATATGACCAGTGATAACTGTACCCAAAAATTAAAAGGGACGTTCATTTGTAAATGTCATGGCAACACCAACTAAAGGAAGTTCTAGGGACAGTACAAAGCCAATAACCTGTCTGTTAACTGACCACTGAAACTGTTATAATGTCCCTGAAGCAGGGTCAAACCGGCGGCCGTCATTTAATTAACACAAGACTTAATCATGAGATGGACTCTGTACTCTGCCCGGCTTATTGTCTGCTGACCACATCTGAGTGGCGACTCTGCGGTAACATGCATGTATTACGGATCAGTGATCAGAGATTTTAATATAATGCAAACCCATGGAGATGCCTTGCAGTGTCCCTCAACACACAGACGGGCCACCGCATATGCAGGGTTGAGCTTTGAAAGCCACATATTCTGGCCCCACTTGCGGCCCGTGAGGTAAAATGAAACAAGGTAATTAGTCTTATACTGCCTGGGGGTTGATTTTGAAAAATGTGATTTTGATTGGATTAGGAGTTAGCTTCCCAGAGAATACGTAATAAAGGAGTTCTGATCCCAGAAATTGTCTTTCCATCTGTCTTTTGGTCCTAGATTTGGTACCTTACAGCACTACTTTGATTTCATTTTTTTTATTTCAAGTGTAAACACTTATTTTTTCCAATCGTATAATTAATATACATTTGGTTAAAGAACTACAAAGGAGTTATTCAACAAAAAATGATAATATCAGCATATCACAATACCCTAGGCGATAAGTATTTTTCCGATATTTTTGCACGGGCAATCTGTCATCTGTGCCTCTAACCCCTCGACCATTCTGTCACCCACCCTTTTTGGTGATAAACGGTAACTATAAACAGACTTATTAAAAGTAGTTGATCCTCATTTGAAATTCTAGAAAGGAGATATTATAATTTCGTTCCACCGCCTTTTCTCTGCTTTAACGTAAGGAATATCCTTCTAAAACAGACAGAAGTACAATTATATGACCGCCAGTCTGTCAACGTAGCGTAATGCTTTTATACATGAGTTGCCAGGAAACTGTCCAAGCAGTTCCATGGAAGTCGCACCTGCTAATTAACCAAGATGAATTCGGACAAGTGCCAAAATACTTCACGGCAATTAAGATCGTTCACATTACACACAGGCAAAACGGTTTGCACAATTCAAATGCGTTTCATTTAATCAGACGGGTGTTTAGAATTTAGCGCAAACAGTGGAGAAACCGTTTTGACACAGTTGCCATTCGTTGGTGGTATAAAAAAGGCCAACAACAACAAAACATTATATTTTACGCGATATTTTGCGACATGTTAATCTGCATATTAATTAAAGCAGTCTACGTGTAAGTTATTCGAGAAACTAACACGACAAAAAGGAAATGTACATAATCAATGTATTAAACGGTCTCACAGATTAAGTCTTCTTAAGTCGTGAAGAAATCATTAACAGATAAAAAGCAGATCTTTAACAGTTAATTCATTTTCCAACCTTATTAACACGAGTCAGGTATGACCCATTGTTACTGATGCGACTGAGTGTTTTTGAAGATCACAGTTCTCCACAAATATGTGACTGTTTGTTCAGAGATGAAACTGAAACTGCCGATTAAACAAAGCCAACCTGAAATAATCTATTCAGATGGTCTAATCAAATTTAAATCTATTCAATTCACACACATGGCATACAATATTCGTAAATAAGAGACAGACAGACAGACAGACACAGCCATACAGACAAGAGGATGTATATGGTCCAGTATCGAAGCAATACATATACATAGCACACATCCGTATATTTATGAGAGAGAGAGAGAGAGAGAGAGAGAGAGAGAGAGAAAAGAGAGAAAAATAGTGAGAGAGAGATAGTGAGAGAGAGAGAGAGACAGAGACAGAGACAGAATAATTGTGGGAAAGAGAGCGAGAAAAAGGTTATCACATTGAATTCAGGATATAAATATAAAAAAGTTATCAAGAATGAATTTAAGATAAAAGTATAAAAAATGAATAATACAAAAAAGATATAACGTGTATGGAAGAAACACAAAATCGGGAAAGAATCAAACGTCGCGACGACAAACATGTCAAATAACAGAGTAAGTCTCGGGTTGTTGGTGCGTTTGAGCGTTTGACTCAGGGGCGTCAAAGGGGGACGGTCAATGTAATCATCCCCCCTGATATTCAAGGAATAATATCTATTAATAATTAGAATTATAGACTTTGGTTTACTATGAAATATTATACACCTCAAACTGGTTTAAACTACCATATACTCTAAACATACCTAACTTTTTAAAACCATATACTTAATTGTAACATATTTGACATATGTCACACAGACAATAACACACATATATATATATATATATATATATATATATATATATAATCAAAGTAATACACATAGAATTTCAATACATCATAGTAAAAGTGCTCGACCATGCAGGGGAGCATTAATAATGTATCATAAACAGTTAGTTTCACTTTATATACTACATACACATATATTTAATAAAGTCGCCAACTTTGATAACCCTCAAACGCCTGTGAGTCACCCCCGCCCCCCACCCTTGAAGATAAATTAACGCCAATGGTTTGACTGACTGCCTTACTTGATATATGTATATATATATATATATATATATATATATATATATATATATATTGTGGGATCTCTTTTTCCATGCTTTATCTGTGACACATTATATGTAAAGGCGGTTTGTTATTCCATGTATTCGAAATAAAATTGTTCTTCTCACCAGACTTCATTAAATACGGTAGCTGATTTAGGACACAGTCATTTTATACTAATCTCGAGATAATTTATAGATATATATATATATATATATTCACGTGGATATAAACAAATGGTACAACCTGTTCACCCTTGGATTGGCCCTTTTCCCCTGATTTTTAAAAACAGTTCTAGGCATTATGTTTATTCAATACACATCTTTTCACTTCGTTTACAATATGCTCTAAGCCAATTAAAAATCGAATGGTTGTTACAACACAAATGGGGCCAATATATTTTTTTCAGATCTCGAAATAAATTATCGTGAGATCTCGAAATAACTTATATCGAGATCTCGAGTTTGGTCTCCTAATCAGCCAGAGTACTAAACACTAATTAAGCTATATTAACATTTAGTAACTTATCAGATTGTACAAAATGTTCAAGGTAAACAATCCTTTGAATTAAGATTATAACTGTGACCCAGATGACCCCAAAATTTAATGAAGTGTCTCTTCGGTGTTACCCTTACCATCTACAACATTTCTTAAAAATCCGTGCATAAGTTTGTTTTTGCGTAAATTTGTTTACAGACAAACCAACCAACGAACCAAGGAAAAAACTTAATAACTTACTTAGAGGAAAGCCTGTCCCCGGTGGCAGAGTTAAATATTGAAAACAAAAGCAAAACAGTTTCAACGAATTCTGAATGGAATTTCTACCGTCTCTCATATAAACCTGAGAATATGACAATTACTTTATATTTATTACCTCCACAATAACAAATCAAACAGAAATTAAAAAAAAATTCAGTAGACGATTTTTGTAATATGCTGGTTTACAAAGCCGTGATAGTGAAACAAAAGTTTACTTTCTGTACGAGGGAATTAGCCTTTTGTCTTCCAATGTCACGCAAAAGGCTTTTCATACCTAGCCCTTAAACAACCATTTACTAAAGCCAGAAAAAAGTCTACAATCCCCCTAAAATGGACCTGGCAAGGAATAAATGACCTATTCAAGGCCCCCACGAATGATCATAGCGTAGTAAATTCTGATGACGTATGGCCGGTATTCAGCAGGACGATGTAAGACTCGACCTGAAGAAAGGTCGGCACATCCGCTCACTTTGTCCTACCGTGTTTTATTCGGGGAATACTTTTATGAAACTTGACGATTAATTATGTATATCAAACGGCAGCGAAAAATGTATCCTGATGCACTGCCATTACTGATGATATGAAATGAGAAATTTTAGGTGAAAGTGCGCCAAATAGGAGAATATATTCTGCAAGGAACCCATTTTGAATAAAAACAGAAATAATTTTCACAGGAAATAGTCCCTAGCCGCCCCTCCCTTCGGCCTAAGTTTCTTTATAATTTTACAAAGGATGTATCGTTGTCATTCCTTGCAGAGACATATTAGGGCATCTTTTTTAACACGAGAATGCTACTCATTTATCGCTTTAATAGTTGGATATATTTTATTTGATACAATGTGATGAAGCCTTGTCGATCCTCGCCCATCCTAAAGGACGAAAACGGGAACACACGATAGAAGCGCTCGGCTCTAATGTCTTGACCACAGCCTTTGAATTCTCTCTTTTTTTCCTTGTACCGTATATATTAAAGCATCACAGTCCACTGGGCTGAAAGCTAAATCATTGGATCATCTCAATGTTACCTAAACTTTCCTTCATCCGTAATCAACAGACATTATGAACGGACATTGACACTGACATGGTATATAATTAAATAAGCTCACCATTCCGCCAGAGATCGTTTTTACTCAAACGAATCTCATCCTGAGGGGCATTGTGGGAAGGCCGGTACTACTTGTCTCAACTGTCAAACTTTAAAATCAAAATTGGTAACATTTCTAGGACATGCACTTTTACATTTCACATACCTACAAAATATTTCTTATCCCGTGAAGCCCTTACCACAAAACACCTTTGTTTTTGTAATTTGCCATGAACAGACCTTGTCCCTCTTCAATATATATATATATATATATATATATATATATATATATATATATATATATATCAGACTGAAAGCTGCATATGTTGGACCCAACAAACCATAACTTGTCGTATTCTTGCGAGTCCGATTCTGCGCATTGTGATAAAAATTATGGGGAAAAATCTTATTTATAATAATGCCCATAATAATCTTTATCGTTACAGATTATCAGAGTCACATTGTCACATGAGTTTAAAGTCAATTGTATCTTTCAACGGATATACGACAATTCACCAAGGCTGTCAAGTGAACACCATTTTAGTTATCGAGCCATCTATCAATTGTCTAAAATATCTATTTCTGAAACACAGGTGCTGTGAGAGAAAGGAAAAACATCAACCCCGGGAAACACCACAGATCCCAATAATGCACATATGTTATTTTAATAAGGCAAAAAAAGGGCTCTCAGAAGGAAATGACTTAAGAGGAATCCACCAGCGTCCCAAGGAACGTTACAAATGAAAGGATCAGATAAGGTTTACTTAGTTATACAGTTGTTAATATCACTAAGCCTAAAGCATATCGTTGTTTATTCAGCGTCATGTTACATTGTGTGACACTGTGAACTTTTTTCTTCACTTAACTTGGTTCCATTGTTAAAATATTTAGTGTATAATCAGAAATATTAAACGATACTTGAAAGTAGAATTATAGCCTTCGGGATCTTCATACTATCAAATTTGTGGCTACGCTGTCACATACCTTGATCCAGCAAGCCGCTCTGGCGTCTATTTCATGAATAATGAAATAGGCAATTGAACCAATCAAATGACTCACCTGTTATACGGGAACATCTGGTGCTATGTTTCATGTTTAGTTTAAGTGCGGTTCGTTGAAGCAAGGCATGGAAAAGCGTAGCCATAGACATGATGGTATGAAGATGGGATCAAGTTTACTTTTCGTGTAAATAGTACGTATTAAAATTCAAATATCACAGTGTAAACACAAAACGGAATATATTTAAGCATTTTATAAGTTTTTTTCAAAATTCACTGTGGGTCCTTATTCCGTGTTTACGTGATTTAAAAAGATCGTCTAGCCATGTGACGTAATTAAAATGTTAGTTTGCCTGCTGCTTACACAAGAGTCTTTCTGAATATTTCTAAACAATGTCTGTCTGCTTTGTATATTAGGAAAATAGTAGCTTTGAGGCCGGCACTGATTCTCTCGATATTGTATCGTTCTCTGTGAAATTCTAATAAAGTCATTTTTTTCTTAAAGCCTTACAGTTACTTATTATTTCGGTAACCACTCTTCCGAGACATGTTCTTGAAAGCAAAGCTTTTTGCGCTATATCCACACTGGTACCTAATTGTGGACAATATCCTTTATTTCTTAAAACAGATATTGGAGACTTTCAGCCTTTGCCCACGATAAACTGAATGAAAATGTCTTTTCGGAACGGAGGAGGTTCAGCATTGATCATGTTACATAGGTAACCTTTTTGACAGAATTTAATAGCTGAATAAGTTTACAAGAAAACAAAACGTAACCAATGAGCTTTATTTTTCAAATAATGTGTTGAGCTTTCTTTTTCAAATAACGCGATTAGTTCAAGCTAAACAGATACACAGGACAAGCATAATCAGCATAAATACATACATAGCGCTTATACCAGGTCGCGTTTGTTATTTAGTCGGAACTACCCACAACAAAAATGTTTTTTGTTATTTATTTATTGCGTATATTCCGCCTGTTTATACTAACATAACTTTTGAGCTTTCCTGGGCTGCGGGTTTATATATTAAATCGTATCTGACAGTCTGACCTCGTATCATCCTGAAAGCTGATTACAGCTCCCGTTATACCGTAAGGCCGAACACCTTCTAAAAACTATGATAAAAGATACCGTAAATAGAGGAAAAATATCACATGGGCTGACTCAATACTGCAATGTTAAGGAAAAACTATTCGTGTGTAATAAGAACACATTTTTTTCGGGTACAGTTAAAGAGATTTTATTTCCTCTTTTCGAAGGAAAACGTTTAAACAGGTAATGTTATTGGTAACTACCATGTAGGATTTAAATACTTAATATTGCATTTAACGAAAAAAAAAATTGTCCTTGGACCAACGAGACCCGCAATTATCCGCGCTTTCCGATGAAAATTAGATACTGCGTTTTACGTGTATAAATCTTAATAACACTGAACTTCAGACCATCCGGCCTACATTTGGTTTTTGAAATATACGGCATTGCAAAAAACAGTTCGACAAATGAGTGTAGCGAGCGGGTGAATTTCTTTGCAGTTTTCCGGTGTTGTTTCCATGAAGACCTCACCATGTGAGACCATTCCTGAAAAATTGCTTATGAACAAAACAAAGTTTAAAGAAAAAAGACAAATGAGCTTACGAGTTTAAAAGAAGAAAATAAAGCAAGGGATAAGAAAATAAAAGAACTGCTAGAAAAAAATGATGACAAAGAGAACGATATTTACGAGAAGGGAATGTTAGAGTGATTGGACTGAAAGAAAAAGCATGGAAAGAGAATTGTAGAGAAACTGTGGCTTAAAGAATAGCAGAAAATAAATTGTTGGATAATATTACAGAGCATGAGGTCTTGCAGAAAAGAGAAGTAGCCCCTAGAGTTGGTAAAAAAAAGGAGAACGACCAGTACACATTTTATTCAGGACAGAAACAATATTTTTGGCCGAGAATTCCATACAAAGTTCAGGCTTAAGATTCGTTGAAGACATAACCGCTAAAGACTACAGGTTGAAACAAAAGGCCAAACCAACCATGATTTCGGCAACCAACGTAGGTTCAAAGGTCTGTTTTATAGACGGAAAACCTTGCGAAATCAAGAATAGTTGACGTGGAAATTTAATTTACGTTATTGACTGCTGAATCATGTAACAGGGAAGGCTTATTAGCTCGATAACACGTATGGCATGTACATCTGTATGGTGTTGAATGTTTAATTATAGGTATATTTAAAATGTGTAATCATTATTAAACTATACTAGCTGCTCCCGTGGAAAATCCACGGCTCTTTCTGATGCATATTTTTGTAATGAGCTGATAGGAACTAAACGACGCATATTTTAATCCTTAGGTTTTTGCAGGAACTTTTGTCATGTGTTTCATCTATATGATATAAAAATAACTTCTGCTAGAATTCTCTAGGAACACCCTCCCCCAAAATATCAACAAAGAAAGAAAAATTATTCTATTCCAGAAATCACACAAAAAATAATTTTTTTCCCGATAAACAACATAGCTCCGACAGCTTCATTGCTTGGAAAATATCGTAGATACAACGATTGTATACAGAAGCATTCTACCATGAAATTATATGAAAGATGCTTTGTATTAGTTGAAGCGCAGGCGACATCGTAAAACACGATGTTTATTCAGTGTAGTCAGTTGAGGGTATCTTCTAAGGCATGTTAACAGACACATGCGTTATTCGTATACATATGCATATGTCGTTAAAGTCTCTTGCACGCGAAACTTATAGGTGCCAATGTGAAAATGATAGGCCCAGAAAAATATATCCCAACAGTATTAAATTTTTGGTTTAAATACTGTCAATTGTCATGGAATATGCAGGTCTGATACAATTTTGACAACTCTCTCAGATAAAAAGAAAGCAGGTTGATAAATTTGATGAAAGCATTTAGCAAAAAAACCACTTCAACCTTGGTACGTTGTAAATCTTTCAGCAAATTAAGGCAAAAAGTAAATTACAGATTTTGCTGAAAATTTGTGGAGGGGTAGAGTAAAACTGCATCCGTAATCCATTACATTTTGGAGGTTTTTCTTAAGTGCCATAATCACAGTTCCACAAAGGAATAATTATAAAGGGCTATACGTTTGTTCCCGAGTAGAAGCCGCCCATTCATATGCAGTTGTTCTGCCACTTGCCTGGTGAACTCGTGTTTCTGAACCATGACAATGTTTTACATGAAACGTGCACGTATGAACGAACGACTGATTAGTAGATTCTGGCGAGGGTTTCAAAGTCTATAAGAGATTGAGGACCCTTAGAAGTGTGTGTTATCCTCCCTCCCCCAACCCCCCCCCCCTTCTAGGGCTTCCTTTTGATAAAAAAACTTTTTTCAAACAACCCATAAATCGGCCAAACTATTAAAATCAAAATACCTGTAAACCTATAAAACAGTGATCTTGTAAAGGGTCTCGTCTCTTTGTGTCCACTCAACGGAAAAATGCTCCCTATTAAAAGATTCATGTGGACAGGTGTTCCACGCTTGAATTTAAAATCTTTACTTCCTTTTGACAGAGTTAAATTCCTTAACAGGCGATATAATGGAAATGGGATTCAGTGGGGATTACAGGTCGCCTCCTAAAAAATAGTGACAGACGAAACATGTTTTGCTGAACATTTGTAGAGGGTTAGGGTAAAGACATATCAATAGTCCATTTTATTTTGGAGGTAATAAGAATCACCACCATCTATATATTCTTATAAACCATTATGACAAAGGACCATTCCTTTGTCCTGGTGTTGACGCCATTCATTCGTATTTATTTATTATGGCACTCTCAAGGTAAACTCGTGTTACTGAAGCATGACAGTGTTCCACATGAAACGCATACACGTGAACACATGACTGATATTAAAAGAGATTCTGATTCAGGTTTGTACGCCCTGACTACAGATTCAAGTTTGTTATCAATTTAAAAATGTGCTGGTGATTTTTTTATGTTTCACCCCCCATCCCCCAGATGTACTTGAGATATTTTTCATGTTTCACCGTCCCTACAGACAACGGACCTTAACAAAAATATGTGACCCCCCCCCCCCCCCCAACCCAACCCCACCCCAACCCGAATGATAATTAAGTTGTGGGGCTTCTTTTTTAAATGAAAAACTTCATAAAACACATTACTTGGCCGAACTTTTGAAACCATGGTTATCATGGAAAGGTATTTTTGAATTTTTAAAAATCAACATACCTGTAACCAATCAAAAAACTGTCAACCGGTGGTCACATCACTGGACTCGGTGCCCAGTGTTGACCAAACTGAAAAGCCCTCGCACTGAAAGCGGAGTCATGTGGTCTTTGGATTAAAAATTTTTACTTCCTTTTGCGAGAGAAAATTCCTTTAGAGGCGTTACAATGGATATGCGGGATCAATGGGGATTTTAGTGGACCCGCGGGACCGCGTGTTGCACGGAAATGCCTTTTGGGCAGGACATGCGCTCTGGCCACAGTCTTAACAGGCCAGTAAAAATCCCCGAGGCGTATCCCGAAAAAGCGTCACAGGCGTGGAGGACCTTGCAGCACAAAAGAAATAGAGGCACCTAATGGGGAAATAAAAAATTATTAATTATTCAGCTTAATAGGGCATAATCCCGCAAAATAAAACAAACATGTCCCAGAAGAGCACACCACCGATACGTCTGCCGAATTTGGAGAGTCAATTCAGAACGGAAGCAGGTAAAGCGTGGTCTAGAAAAAAAACCCAACTCCGTATCAATTATATAGATTTTTCAAATTTCACACCAAAATGTCGTGAAGACAATTATGAACATCGATAATCTATCTCTTAATGTTAAAGGTATAAATGATTTTCAAAACGTAGCCAGCTATTCTATTGGTTACAATAAAAGAAATATGGAATAATATTTGTACATGAAACACAGTATAGCACTCTAAAAACTGAGCAACAATGGAAAGCAGAATGTAGGGACACCATTATACTAAACCATGGCACGTCCAATTCAATATTATAATAGTTCAAGTGAAAAAGTTAGGTCTCACCTGGAATGATGAGCATATTAATTTGTTAGAAGTTGACATCACACCATCTTTAAAATATAAAATGAAAATAAACTTTAACCCCCCCCCCCAATAAAAAAAGAGAAAATGTAAAGCGAAATTTCACTATGGTCAAAAAGAAATATTTGACCAATGGGTAGGGTTACTTTGGTCAAAAGTTTTTGAATTTCACAATTCAACTATTTACTCTCTGTTCTACCCACCCCACAAAAATGTTTTTAACAAGTTAAAAAAATGTTATTCAAATAAGTCAAAAATAAAGGCAGGGATGTTATAAAAAAAGAAGTATTCTCAATGCACATAAGAAAAGTGGTGGACTAAGCATGTTCAAACGATTGAGCATGGAAACGAATCACCAATACATATGATCAAACGAGTAACCCAATCCAGTATATGCACAACGTGTAAACATTTTGAAAAAAAAGAAAATATGGTTAAAATTATATATAAGGAAGATGAAAATCTAAAAAATGGAAAAGAGAGAAAAATATAAAGAAAAGAAGAAAATATATTTTCGTTCCGCTGCCTTTTCTCTGCTTTAACGTAAAGAAATATCCATCTCACAATGTCTAACGTCGATATATTTGAAGAGCAAATGATTTAACACACAGAAGTACAATTATGACCACCAGTCTGTCAACGAAGCGTGATGCTTTTATATAGGAGTTGCCAGGAAACTGTTCAAGCAGTTCCATGAAGGTCGCACCTGCTAATTAAACAAGATGAATTTGGACAAGTGCCAAAATACTTCACGGCAATTAAGATCGTTCACTTAACACACAGGCAAAACCGTTTGCTCAACTCGCATAGAAAAATTCAAATGCGTTTCATTTAATCAGATGGGTGTTTAGAATTTAGCGCAAACAGCGGTGAAACCGTTTTGACACAGTTGTCATTCGTTGTCAACAACAACAGGACATTATATTTTACGCTGAAAAAAGAGTGACATATGTTGCGACATGTTAATCTGGTTATTAATTAAAGCAGTCTACGTGTAAGTTAATCGAGTAACTCACACGACAAAAAGAAAAGGTACATAATCAATGTATAAAACGGTCTCACAGATTATGTCTTCTTAAGTCGTGAAGAAATAATCAACTGATAAAAAACAGGTCTTTAACAGTTAATTCATTTTCCAACCTTAATTATTAACACGAGTCAGATATAACCCATTGTTACAGATGCGACTGAGTGTTATTGAAAATCACAATTCACCACAAATATGTGACTGTTTGTTCAGAGATGAAACTGAAGCTTCCGATTTAAAAAATTCCAACCTGGAGTAATTTATTCAGATGGTCTAATCAAATTTAAATCTTTTGAATACACACACATGGCATACAATATTCGTAAATAAGAGACAGACAGACAAAGAGACAGAGAGGCAGACACAGCCATACAGACAAGAGGATGTATATGGTCCAGTATCGAAGCAATACATATACATAGCACACATTCGTATATTTATGAGAGAGAGATATATAAATATAAAACATATAAATATAATTAAATATAACATTGAATTTATGATAAAAATATAAAAAGGAAATAATACAAAACAAGTCCCAGGTTGCTGGTGCACGAGCGCTTGACTCAGGGGCGCCAAATAGGTTAGATACGGGATATATATATATACCCCTTCTCCCCCCCCCCCCCCACACACACAGTTTAGCAAGCATGGATAGTCAATGTAATCATCCCCCATGATATATTCCCAGGTAATAATATCTATATTTTGGAAATCAAATATATTAATAATTAGAATTATAGACTTTGGTTTACTATGAAAATTTATATACCTCAAACTGGTTTAAATTACCATTAACTCTAAACATACCGAACTTTTTTAAACCGTATACTCAATTGTAATTTGAAATGTGTCAAACAGACAATTATAAATATATATATATATATATATAGAGAGAGAGAGAGAGAGAGAGAGAGAGAGGTTTACAAAAGTCGCCCAACTTTGATTACCCTCCCACGCCTGTGAGTCATCCCCCCCCCCCCCTCCCACACTAGAAGATAGATTGACGCCAATGGTTTGAATGACTGTCTACTTAATACATAAGGTAGGATCTCTGTTTCCATGTTTTATCTGTTACACATGTGTAGGCGTTTTGTTATTCCATGTATTCGAAATAAATTTGCTCCTCCAATCGGACTTCCTAAAATACGGTGGCTGAAATATTTTTATATTTATCTCGAGATTTTACATTTATTTCGAGATATAAACACGATGAAATAAACAAATGGGACAACCTGTTCACCCTTGGATTGGCCCTTTTCACCTTACTTTTTTATAAAAGGTTCAAGCTATTATGTTGATTCAATACACGTCTCTTATGACTTTGTTTAAAGTATGCTCTGAGCCAAATAAAATCGAATGGTTGTTACAACACCGATGGCCAATATATTTTTTTCAGATCTCGAAATAATTTATCTTGAGATCTCGAGATAAATAAAAAAAGTTTGGTTTTCTAATCAGCCTGAGTACTAAAAACTCTAATTATTAAGCAATTTAAACCTTAGTAACTTATCGGATTGTACAAAATGTTCAAGGTACTAAACAATTGTTATACTGAAAAAGATTATTTATATTTACAAATGCTGGACCTAATGCCTGAATGTAGGCATAAGGAATCGCCCAGTATTTTTCTTTGAATTTAGATTATAACAGTGACCCAGGTGACCTCCACAATTTTATGAAGTTTCTCCACGGTGATACCCTTACCATCTACAACATTTCTTTATAATCCGTGCATAAGGTTTTTTTTGCGTAGCTTTTTTTACAGACAAATCAACCAACGAACGAACCAAGGGGAAAACATTGAAAATTCCTAAGAGGAACCCTGTCCCGTTTAGCAAAGTTAAATATTGAAAACAAAAGCAAAGCGGTTTCAACGAATTCAGACGAAAACCTGAGAATATAACAATCATTTTATATTTATTTCCCTTTTATTATTATTTATTTCCCTTTTATTTTTATTTATTTTATTTATTTTTATTTTTATAAAAAGCGTAGCCAATTCATGATGGTATGAAGATATAAAAAAGGTGACTTGACATTTTCGTGTAAATAATACGTATTTAAAATTAAATATCACAGTGTAAACCCGAAACGGAATATATTTAAACATTTTATGAGTTTTCTAAATGCACTGGGAATCCTTAATCCGTGTTTACGCGATTTAAAAAGATCCTATACCCTAGTGATGTAATTAAAACGTTTTTAATCATAACACCTTTATATTATTACCTTGCCTGCTGCTTACACAGGAGTCCTTTTTCTGAATAATTCTAAATAATGTCCGTCTGCTTTGTATATGAAGAAAATAGTAGCTTTGATTCCCTCGATACTGCATTATTCTCTGTGTAATTCTAATGTAGTCAATTTTTTTTCTGAAAGCCTTACATTTACTAATTATTTTATGAACTGCTCTTCTGAGATATTCTCGAAAGCAAAGCTTTTTGCGCTAAATCCACACTGGTTGGTTGCAATTGTGGACAATATCCTTTATTTCTTAAAACAGATATTGGATACTTTCAGCTTTTGCTCACGACCAGCCGAATGAAAATGTCTTTACGGAACGGTGGAGATCCAGCTTTGATCATGTTAAATAGGGAAACTTTTGACTGAATTTATTGGGTGAATAAGTTTCCACGAAAGCAAAGCGTAACCAATGAGCTTTCTTTTTCAAAGTAGGTGTTGAGCTTTCTTTTTCAAATGATGTGTTCAGTTCAAGCTAAACAGTTATATAGCATTAGCATTATCAGCATAAATACATACATTGCGCGTACACCAAATCGCGTTTGTTGTTTAGTCAGAACTACCCACAACAACAAAATTTTTTTTTTATTTATTTTTTTTTTTTTTTGCGTTTTTTCCGCTTGTTTATACTAACATAACTTTTGAGCTTTCCTGGGATGCTGTTTTATATATTAAATCGTATCTGACAGTCTGACCTCGTATCACCCTGAAAGCTGGTTACAGTTCCCGTTATACCGGAAGGCCGCACACCTCCTAAAAACTATGATAAAAGATACCATAAATAGAGGAAAAAGTACCCATGGGCTGACTCAATACTACAATGTTAAGGAAAAACTGTTCGTGTGTAATAAGAACACATTTTTTTCGGGTACAGTTAAAGAGATTTTATTTCCTCTTTTCGAAGGATACCGTTTAAACAGGTAATGTTATTGGTAACTACCATGTAGAATATTAAATACTGAATATTGAATTAAACGAGAAAAAATGTTGTCCTTGGACCATCGAGACCCGCAATTATCCGCGCTTTCCGGTGAAAAGTAGATACTGCATTTTACGTATACAAATCTAAATAACACTGAACTTCAAACCATCCGGCCTACATTTGGTTATTGAAAAATACGGCATTGCAAAAAAAGTTCGACAAATGAATGTAGCGAGCGGGTGAATTTCTTTGCAGTTTTCCCCTTAAGTTTATCGGTGGTGCTTGCATGAAGACCCCAACATGTAAGACAATTCCTAAAATAGTGCTTATGAACAAAACAAAGTTTAAAGAAAAAAAGGCGAATGAGCTTACGAGTTTAAAAGAAGAAAATAAAGCAAAGGATAAGAAAATAAAAGAACTGCAAGAAAAAAAAGATGATGACAAAGAGAACGATATTTACGAGAAAGGAATGTGAGAGTGATTGGACTGAAAGAAAAAGCATGGAACGAGAATTGTAGAGAAACAATGGCTTGAAGAATAGCAGAAAATAAATTGTAGGATAATATTACAGAGCATGAGGTCTTGCAGAAAAGAGAAGTAGCCATCAGAGTTGGTAAAAAAAAGGAGAAAGACCAGTACGCATTGTATTCAGGACAGAAACAATATTCTTTTTTTGGCCGAGAATTCCATACAAAGTTTAGACTTAAGATTCGTTGAAGACCTAACCGCAAAAGACTACAGGTTGAAACAAAAGGCCAAACCAACCATGATTTCGGCAACCAACGTCGGTTCAAAGGTATGTTTCACAGACGGGAAACCTTGAGAAATCAACAAGGGTTGACATATTGCAAAACTGGTTTTTCGTGTGATGGTACTTGAAAACACCACGTCAGTCACAAGGACTTCAATCTTCCCGCCACCATTTTCCTCATCTTGTCAACAGAGGGCTCTTTAGTCAAACTTAAAACGGATACCCATGAATCATAGAATGTAACTGAGAGCTGGATGAAAATAAGGAACATTTAAGACAGCAACTGGCCTGCATGAGCTTCCGGAGAGAGCGTAAGCCGAACTGAACCGGGAACGTTTGTATTTGTGTTTATATTATATAGACTTTTTTTTTACTGTCTCATTGTATATTTTATGTCTTTGTTGATTGATATTTCTTTGCACAAAAGTTAATTACTGAATCAGATGTATCATTATCAAGTATCTGTGAGTAATAACAACAAACTAGTGAACAATGCTAATGGTTATTAACATAACTATCAATAATATATATGACTCCAGTATTATAAATTCATAATTTAATATAAGCAGCTGTCAAACATCAGCACGACTGTATGGTGTTGACTGTATAATTATAGGTATATTTAAAATGTATGTAATCATAATTAATCTATATTTTTCAACTTCCATACCAAAATCTCGTGAAGACAATTATGAACATCGATAACGTATCTCTTAATATATGAGGTATAAATGATTTTTCAAAACGTAGCCAACTATTCTATTGGTTACAATAAAAGAAATATGGAATTACATTTGTACATGAAACACATAGCATTCTAAGAACCGAGCAACAATGGAAAGCAGAATGAAGGGACATCATTATACTTAACCATGGCACGTCCAATTCAATATTATAATAGTTCAAGTGAAAATGTTAGGTCTCGCCTAAACGGAAAGCGAAATTTCACTATGGTCAAAAAGAAATATCAGACCAATGGCTAGGGTTACTTTGGTTAAAATTTTTTGAATTTCACAATTCAGCTACAGTTACTCTCTGTTCTACCCACCCCACCAAAATGTTTTTTAACAAGTTAAAAATGATATTCAAATTCGTCAGGAATAAAGGCAGGGATGATATAAAAAGTAGTATTCTCAATGCACCTAAACAAGTGGTGGACTAAGCACGATTCATTAAGTATCACACGATATATAATTTAACATAGCTTGGATCAAACGATAGTTATCAAAACCAGAGAACAATAACTGGAGACAAATGGTTATCAGTGGACAACAGATGGAAGAACAATCATTTTAATGTTATTTGCAAACAAGTGGCTATAAGGATATATTGTCAGTAAGCTCTTCCTTTCGGGAAGATATTATATAATGTTGGTGTACCTTTACCATACGCCAGCTACCTTCACATATATAGTAACAAGGGTTATTTGGTTCAATTCCCATATTAAACAAGATGGCAAGGTAATATATTTTAAGAAACTGAATCTAAGAGGGATAATTTACATGTATAATATTATTAGAGGGGACAAATCACCTATAAAGCATGTTGAGATAACACGAAAAATAGCGTCTTCCCTTAAAAATAAATCTGTACCTGCCAAAATATTGCCTTGAATCTGTTTGATTGCTCCTGTGAACGAGTGTTAAAAACAGTGGTCCGGGCGCGATGACAGGTGTCAACATAAACACAGTGCGTCGGGCCGTATGCTGCGCGGAGCCTCAACCATGCCAATCAGGAGATGCCCTGACTGACTTGGCTAAAAAAATGTAATACATATTCCCGCTTGCTGAACCACCATGTGTTGCCCCTCTTAGTCGGACCTCCGGTCACGCGGCCTATGTATGGTAAACAGACTGTGTTTACCAACTTGTGGGCTATAAAAAAGTGTTAAACAGTCGTATGCGAGGAAATGAGACTGTGTGCTGGAATGGTTTTGCTTGGAAACTTTTGTATAAAGCAAAACTGAACTGATAGTGCGACAAAAATAGGAACTATATTGCTCCTGATTATGTCCCTTTAAGAAAAATTGATCTAAATATATATTGGTGACTTATGAGTAGTTTTATCATAAATTCAATAAGCACATTAATATTAAGTTACTTTGGCTTAATCAATGCCATTCAAACAGCACGGAAACGAAGCACCAATATACATGATCAAACGAGCAACCCAATCCAGTATGTGCACAACGTGGAAACATTTTGAAAAAAAAGAAAATAAGTTTAAATTTATATACAGAGAAACCTGTCTAAAGCGGACAGTCAAGGGACTCAATCATTTTGTCCTTAATAGTCCTTTTTAGGCAGGTTGCCCCTTGACGAGTTTCGTAGTGCCATGGGTACAGTTTCAGTGGAAGCACGGGTGTCCGTGGTTCTGGACGAATGCCAGTACAGAGACGCTTTTTGTAACCTGGATGATACGTATACCTAGAGACTGTACAGCGGGGACAGCGGCAGAGGTTTTCGGGAGAGATGGGCGTGTCATTTTGGCCTTAGTCCACCAACAACAAGAAAACGATGCTGTGTCACTCTCGACTTCGCCAAATAAACTTCCTGTATAAGCTCTCCTTGGAGACTGAACAACTGTTGCATGGCTTTTTTCGTCATCCCCCCGTCTGCTATACTAACAGGGGGGCTCACTGAAAATTCTGTGCTGGATTCCCTTTTAGTTTCCAGTTGAAGGTTTCCTTCAATCGACGTCTACGCTGCTGCCAGCCATTCCCATGCTGACGTTTACAGTACCAGCAACTCAGGTTCGGGCACCATAAAACCCTTGGGCCCGTGCGGCCTTAAATAGAGCTATTTCAGCAGAGAGTTGTTTCACTGAATCTTCTAGAGGAATCTGCCGAGGGCTGTTCAGCTCATCAACAGCCGGTGCGCTCACTGCCGATACCATATGACGAATGTTCTGCGAATTATCCGCCTGTATATTAGCCAAAGCCTTCTCGGCCGAGTTCAGAACCTCGGCATAGGATCTTGGTTCAGTCATTATCGCCATCCAACCTGCTTTTATTACTTCCGGTCGAACAATAGCATTCCTCACACCATAAAAAAAACGCCAGAGTACGCGTTTCCTGATAGTGTTCTCAGGTTCACCATCAAATTCCGCACAGGCTAATTTCTGGAGTCTGGTCATGTAACTTATAAACGATTCACCCGCGTCTTGCATTGCTTTTTTCAAAAGACTTTGTAACCAGTTCAACGCTATCAGCAGTAAGGTAAAGTTCATCAAAGCGTTTAATCATGTCATCATCAGGATTCACCCATGCCTGTTTAAGCGCCTCTTCCTGTGCGACCCAGCGCTCAGCCTCACCAGAAAGCTGGAGCTGCAACAAGGCTGCTCTGTATGAACTGTCTCTGTCAGGCTACAACCTTATTATGAACGTTAACCTTCTTGATCAGAATAAAGTTATCACGAAACTCACGCCAGGATTTTGCCGAGGGCTCTTCACCAAATATTTTAGTGACCTGACGCTCCCTTGGCTGAACAGCAGCATTATCCCCGTCCGATTGACATACTTGTGGGTGTAGGTGCGTAACTACCGCTGCCATCAGTGAGGACACGAAGACCAGACCGTCAGACAACCACTGAATTTGTCTTCATGTTACACAGTATACACAGCAACTGAACTACTCTAAAAAAGTCCTTCACCTTAACTACCAGCGCTCCCTATTTATTAACTGAGAAACCAATCACCTACATTAGCTGACGCTATCACAATATTAAGGTATATGTGTAGTTTTGTCTCTGTATGTCCATAAATTTCTGTATGTATATGTATTCAATAAAAAAAATAACAAAGTTTAATCCATTTCAATATTTCTTTGTTGAAATAAACGTTTTCATTATCTGTTGATACCGAATGGTTTTTCTTTGACTGCATGCTTATTGCGCATGCAGTCAAAGAAAATTTTATATATTTATAGCGAAGACCTGATGTTCTTTCACAAAAAAAAGAATATTCCTGAAATACCGGACTAGCGATTCCGTAAACTCGCCAAAATATTTTTTTTTCTAAATTGCTTTTCACCTAAACCTGTTTAGAGTAACATGTTCATATAACAGTAAACAATATCCTGACGGATGCATAAATGTAACTATGACGGGAGTTACAGCTGAGTTCTGTATATATATATTAAGATACCTAATATGTTCCTAAGCCTCCAATACGAACCTCAACAATACGCACCCGAGACAACTGATTCTCCCTCTGCCTGTTTTAACCGTTTCTGATACATTTAGACACAAGGTGGTGGGTCGTAGTCTGGCAGCCAACCAAATGCCAGTTAAAAACACGCTACAGGCATCATGGCACTTCCCATAGCTGCGCTTCAAGGGCGCTTCACGTGCACTCAAGTGGTAACTCTTAGTTAAAAATAGTTGAATTTTAATCGTCCCTCTACGTTCGCGCATCATCGACCGATTCGTTTATGACATTACGACTATGTTAGCCTATTCAATATATCCGTTAGTCATCAAAACGGAAACAAGCCAGCGAGGTGTGCATGGAACCTATGTTGTTTCACTTTGTTTGAATTACAGCTCACCAGCCAGGGCATCCTATGTACACAAGGACCTGTGAAAACCAAGTATCGGGCCATTCTCTCTGAGCCTGTGGCCTGCTGGCACTCAAAACGATATGAACAACATTGGCTCCGTGTATTCCTCGCTTGGCTGGTAAACCGTTTTGTCTTCCAGCACAGGGTCTTATTGGACCAAACTACAGTACTCCCCTCTGGTGTAGCGATTCAGGATACGATGTCAAAACACACAGCGCTTACGATATTGGTAGTAGACCTATAGATAAAGCGCTGTGTAAAGAGCGTACCTCAACATCCCCTCAACATCACGTCTCCCCAAAACAAATGAATATTTGTTATAATTTAACCAATATGACAGAAAATACTCATCTTTGTCTTGCGGTTCTTGGTCTTTTATAACTAACATAAAACCCGTGCTTAGTCCATAATTAAATTTTCACGGATCATTGCTTTATTTATTTATAAACATCTATACCGACACTATAGAGGGCGCTCCCAAGAAACACGCGAGTTATCTCTGTCTCGAAATCATCTCATGTTCTGCCTGTTCTCTAAAAAAATCCTGGAAAACTCCAAACACAATATATTGTGTAAGAGACCTTTGATCATATACATGTACTGGTATTCGATTATTATATTATTGTTGGGACAACCAAAGGAGAAGCCCCCCCCCCCCCCTTCCCCGTCACCCTCAGAGTAAGGACACCCACTTTTGTTCTGCGGACAGCCCCCCCCCCCCCCCCCCCCCCCCAATGAAATCCATAACGAAAACCCCTAACTCAGAATATCATATTTTACTCAGGTTAATTATATACGATTTTATCATATGAAAATAATTTTTGATAATTTCCAGAACTGTCCTATTCATAATGTACGTTAAATGTATACATTTTATAACTGTTGGCTAACATTCATGCCAATTCAATGAGACAAGTGACGCAAGCATTATCCAGAATTTTCTCACAATGAGATGATAATTAGAATGTTATTATGGAAAATAAAACGAAACTTATAACGGAATCATCCCGAAATAAAAAAAAAATGTTTTATCCCCCCCCCCCAACTTTAGTGGGATTAAAGGTACTTAAACACCCCCCCCCCCCCGCCCGAAACAAGATACATGTGACAAAACCATTCTAGATGATATCGTTTCTGAATCTGTATTCGGTTCCGCACAACGCTCTATTATAGTATCGATTCTGGACCTGTATTAATTCGGATCCGCACTATGCCCAAGGATGATATCGTTTCTGGCCCTGTATTCGGTCCCGCACAACGCCCTATTATTGTATCATTTTCGGCCCTGTATTAGGATCCGCACTACGCCCTATGATAAAATCGTTTCTGGCCCTGTATTCGGTTCCGTATAACGACCTACTATTGTATCGTTTCTAACCCTTTGTACGGATCCGGACTACGCCCTATGATGATATCATTTCTCGCCCTGTATGCGGTTCCGCACAACGCCATATCATTGTATCGTTACTGGCCCTGTATTCGGATCCGCATTTCGCCATGTGATGTTACCGACCGCCGAGCGCCAACATCCGAGCCATGGAGAGTGCCTCGTATTAGTTTTTAGCTCAGCTGACTGAAAGTCATCTGAGCTATAGCGATCACCCTTTGTCCGGCGTCCGTCTGTCTGTCTGTTAGTCTGTCCGTTAACCAGGCACAAATCGTAACCACTAGACCCAGGATCTTCTTACTTTACATCCTTGAGGTCCATAAAAATCCTCCTTGGAAACCTGAAATTAGGTCTCTGATACCCATATTCTTCGAGCTATGGGGCTCCGAAGTACCCCACAGAATAATGGAAAATTTGATACAAAAGCTCAAGTATCTGAAAAACTAATGCATTGATCACTATGATTTTTTTGCATGGATATTGATCTTGGACTGGTTCATCAGTTTCAGCAGACTGGTGGCGCCACCTGTATTTTTCGAGTTGTTTTAAATTTTTTTTCTCTATTTTTGAGACTAATAAGAATTCCATTCCAGAATAATGGAAAATTTGATACAAAAGCTCAAGTATCTTAACAACTATTGCATTGATCACCATGATTCTTTGCATGGTTATTGATCATGGAATGTTTCATCAGTTTTCTGCAGCCTGGTGGCGCCACCTGTATTTTTTTTAAATTTTTACGAATTATTTTTCTCTATTTTTTAGTTCTCTTAAGATGCAGTCATCTGTTAACAGGGCACAAATCGTAATGACGGATCCAGAATCTTCTCTCTTTTCATGCAGGGAGGCCCATGAAAAGTCTCCTTGGAAACCTGAAATTAGGTCTCTGTTACCCATAACCTTGAGGTGTGATTTCCGAAGTACCCCCCCCCCCCCCCCGAATAATCAAAATATTTTACAAAAGCTCCAGTATCTGAACAACTATTGCATTGATCATCATGATTTTTTTTGCATGCATATTTATAAAGGACTATTTCATCAGGTCCTGCAGACTGTTGGTGCAACCTGGATTTTTTTCATTTCTATGCATTTTTCTCTATTTTTTAGACCTTCAAAAATGCAGTCATCTGTTAACATGGTACAACCATTCAACCTAGATTCTTCTAATTTAACATGCAAATTCTCCTTGGAAATCTGAAATTAGGTCTCTGTTATCCATATCCTTTGAGCTTTAGGGTTTGCAAGTACCCTTCAGTATAATTAAACATTTATATAAAACTTCTAGTTTCTGAACAACTTATGAATTCCTCTCCATGATTGTTTACATGCACATTCATCATGGAGTGTTTTATCAGTTCCTGCAGACTGGTTGCACCACCTAAATTTTTTATGCATTTTTTTAGACCTTCAAAGATGTTAACAGGGCACAAATTGTAACCATTGCATCTAGAATCTTCTTCATTGACACCCAAGGAGGTCCATAACAAATCTCCTTGGACACCTGAAATTAGGTCTCTGTTTCCCATATCCTCTGAGCTATGCTTAAGTTGAATGGGGATACTACCTACAAAACTTGGCATTGATAAATTTTCTTTTGTGAATGTTTTCCTAGTCAGCTGAGCGTCATGACCCCTTGGTCATGTATTATAAGAAGTTGTAATGTCCATGTAAAGTAAATAAATAAATTTTATCATTCCTGGCTTTGCATTCAGGTACACACTAAACCCTATTATGATTTCATTTCTTGCCCTGCATTCGGTTTAGGACTAACCGCTTTAATTTTATAATTTTTCGCCATATATTCGCATCCGCACTAAACCCTATAATGATATCGTTAATAACAATGTATTCGAATCTGCATTATACGCTCTGATGATATCGTTTCTATTCGGTTCCGCACAACGCGCTACTATTATCTCCTCGCAACGAAGTTGCGAAAGGGATATAGTAACGCCTCCGTTTGTGCGTCCGTCCGTCTGTCCGTCCGAAATTGCCTTGTGGATTAATTTCAAGCCAAACCATTTGCCCAAAACCTTTCATCTCGCACATATGGCTTACCTACCAATGGATGAAGAAACATATCGATTTTGAGGTCACGGGGTCAAAGGTCACGGCCACAGCACCCACTTCTTAAAAAAGCTTGTGGACCCATTTTAAGCAAAACCGTTTGACCTAAACCTTTCATCTTGCACATATGGCTTACCCACCCATGGGTGAAGAAACCTATTGATTTTGAAGTCACGGGGTCAAAGGTCACGGCCACAGCGCCCACTTCCTGAAAAAGGTTGTGGATCCATTTTAAGCAAAACCTTTTGACCTAAACCTTTCATCTCGCACATATGGCTTACCCGCCCATGGATGAAGAAGCCTATCGATTTTGAGGTCACGGGGTCAAAGGTCACGGCCACAGTACCCACTTCTTGAAAAAGCTTGTGGACTGATTTTAAGCCAACAGCGGATATACTTACCCCTATGTTTGTACATCCGTCTTCTTCTCTGTCTTCCCATCCGTCTCAGTATACTTTATTGATCAAATCATTTGATCTTAAGCTTTCTCCTTCACATATGCCTCACCCATCCATACACGTACATCTTATTGAGTTTGACATCAAAGCCCAAGCTCACACACCTCCCCTCCTCATTTTAACACTTGGGTAATTCACCCCATACCATTATGCTCCCATGCGAGGGGATGCTCCGCTTTGTATTTGTACTGGCCCTGTATTCTGATCCACACTAAACCCAATGATAAAATCGTTCCCCGCCCTGCATTCGGATCTGCACTCAACCCTATGATGATATTATGTCTGGTCCTGCAGTATTCGGATCTGCACTAAACCCCATTATAATGTCGTTCCTGGCTCTATATTCGGATTGAACACTCTAAATCTCTAAAATGAGATTTGTCCTTGCCCGTGTCCCACAACTAAATGAAGTTTCGTGGTAAACGGTTGGGTAATGGAAATAGATTGAGTTGTTTCAGCCTAATCCTAACATAAGTCCAAACACACCAACATATATAGACACAAACTTGGTTGAAAACATAACCTTGTCGGAGTTGAAAAATGAAATATCCTCCATTTTTACAAAATATTACACAGGTTAGGACAAAGTAGGTTGAACTTTTTTCTTCTCAAACTTACTTACACAAGTCTCACACCTGGGGCAAGGACGTGTGGCGATGCTTACATATTGCTGATAGGCAGATAAAATATATTTACAAAACATTGTGAATATTCCATCATTCCTCTCAAGTTATGAAGTTATGTCTTTTTTTTGTATGAATATCAAAGTCCTATGTTGAAGAAAAAGACAGCTCCCGACCCACGCGTGAGGTATTCTACCGAGTGCGGAAATCAACACCTTCCATGCAAACTCTGTGTTTTTTACATGAAGAATGTATATGTAACGCCCGAGCAGAGAGCGTAGTGTGAGGGACCTTATCCCTTACAGTATACACCGGAGTGTTGAAGTAATTTGGCCTGCAACATCAACATGATGAGCCTTACAGAACATGTTGAATCCCATGGCGCCGCCTCGACTGTCCCGTCGTCCATCAATATTTCATTCCACCGCAAGTTAATACAGTTTCTTTCTAGCATATTTGTCTCTGCATATGTATTTACCGTGGGGGGTCTTAGCAGCTCAAGATTTTTTTCATGTATTTCTTAAGACAGGGTTCATGATTCGCAGGGTATTTTTCATCGGCGATATACTTTTCTTACGTTTCTTCTTCCAACCTTTTTTCTCAGTCTTGCTTTTTTATTTTCAAAAACATTGTTCTTTTGGGATTCCCACTCCGGATGTCATTGTTTATTAGCTGTTACTTTCGCACGAATTATTTTCGCAAGGCTGTGAGAAACAGACCTGAACTAGAAAAAAAAAACCAGCCAAATTTTTTTGTCACAAGGCAATTTTTATACAACCTATGATGCAGCAAAATTCTTTTGTGATAATTGTCTAAAATCAGGCCTCTTCATGTCAGCAGGAGACATGGGAGAAAAGCCAGATTACCCCCTTCTATTGTAATGGCGCTCAATAAGGATACGGTCACTGTTTCAGATTTGGTATGGGACAATTATTGTGTCTAATTGACTCTTTTTTGCCGGAAACCCTGCAATTCAAAGCACTTTCCCATGGCTGCCTTCTCTCCAGATTTCTCCCCTCGGCGAGTGTACTATTGGTGTCTGAGGAACAGAAAAACAACGTGACGGACCGCTTACACTTCAATTATTATTCTTTGCGATATAATGGTCTGAAAGCATCGATGTTTAGAAATATAGACTGGTCTTGGGTAAGTTGAAAATGTCGATAAAGTCACTGGACATTTATGTTGGTGAAAACTAAAGAAGACATGGCGTGGTACGTGAATATCAGCCTATCATTTAGTTCTAATCATTTGCTTTAATCTAATCTTTTAATGACCTTATTTTGTCTTAATATTTTACAAGGGAAAAGACAATTATTTACTAAACTTTCTGCTATTCTCAAGAGCGTAATTAAGTAAAATTCCGTGTACATGTTGTAAGAATATTTAAAAATAGAATTTAAGTACAACTATGGAGAAAAAATCACGAATATACACTTATACAGTGGTGATATTTCATACTTCACCGAACAGGTTCACACCTAGTGTATGTGCTCCCCCAGAACAATTATCAAACAAAAATGAACAAGTCCTCAGTCATGTTGGAATGTCATAACCCCGTAACATGAATATAACATTACATTATTTTTCTATTTTGGAATTATGGTCGATCAACACCCGTTAAAGTTTCATATTAAATTTTGTTTTGGTAGACATCACATGATATCATGGTATATAAGTGAACAATAACACACCATGCCGGGTCGGCTGGTACATTTGGTCTGATTACATTTCTGATATTTGACCGTACTAGTCATTACCTCATGGAACAGATCTTTTCATAATTTATGACACAGTAGATGGATTACTCTCGCTGCATTTAATGGAACCGGAGAAATGAATAATGGCGAGTGTGTGGTCCCTGCATTAATACTGGCCAGCGGAATGAATCTTCACTGCAAACGGACCTTGGTCAGTGTACACACAAATATGATGATGTCTTTATCATGACAGTAAAGCTAAAGAATAAATTCAATTTGCTATACTTTCATGAAAAGGTGCTTTCATGTAGTCTTTGAAAAACGCTGAAAACAACGTATAACAGCGACAAGAATGAAAGAATGTGAAAGATAAATACAGATGTATACATATCTCAAGAATAGTATTCATTAATATATATAAACGTATTTATTTTACATGGATTGTACTCTTAGTTATTATAACTAATGGCGGCACTCTCCATGGTTCGGATATTATGTACATCCCTATGGAAATTTGTGGAAGACATTTGAATATAAATATTCTTTTTTTTAACAGTGTACTAAAAGGGACTTATCAACATATTACTTCACCATTAAGAAATCTATCATGTGCTATGATTGCAAGCAAAACGAGATATATTGGATTTGAACTGAAAATGATCTACGACAGATGAATAACAGAGCGAGGTATAAGGAATATGCCATATATTTTAAATTTAATATAAATGGTAATACCACAGGGATATGTATAGTAAACCCTATATTGACCTTAAAACTAATAGTAAGCTTCACCTGCCATGTAGTAAATGACCGTGACGCGTGTGCATATTGTTGGATTAGTCTTATTTTTCTCTTGCAACATCTTTTGATATTTTTGGGGGGAAATTTGGGCAGTTTAATCTAGATAGTGACTTGGGTTGTTATGAAACGTCAGTACAAACTGTTCAAAACACAAAAAATAATCCATGGCAGTGAAAAACAACAATGTCAGGACAAACACATATGGCGATGTCGACGTGTCTCCACCTTCCCTGACTCGAGATTAAACCCAAGATTGTGTTCAAATGAATTCAATGCATTCACAACCGTTCTGTTCTGAATCCTAGAAAAAACAAATGCTTATTTTTTTTTCATCTCGTCGTACGTCAGCTAATGGAATTTGTTTGCCTTGGCGACCTCCAAGATTTAGCATGAAAAATAATGTTCTGTGTGTTAGAAGTCGGGGACGGCTTCTGTCAGTGACGAATAATTCCTAACTGACGGATTCCTTGCAAACAATATCATAAATATACCCTTGTTCCGAATAGCAGCCACGGAATATACACTAAAGACAACAGCAACCCCATACCAGTCCACTCGAAACATGAGCAAAACAATCTAGTTATACTGCCAATGTGGCAAAAATTTATGCCTACTGGTTGTTTGGATTCAGATTTTATTTTGTATGTGCTTAAACCCACGTGCAGGGAAAATCTTAAATATACTTGTACTTGAGCATAGTATGCAACATTAACAATGATTAGTTTGGATTCTCACATGATTTATGGAACGTACTGACGTGGAAATGACTGTGTACGAGGTAGCTGAAGCGCTGAACAAACGCAACCACAACCTCTAAGGTGGACGATTAAATTGCATTGTACCTAAGAAGATGGTTATTGTGATCTAGGTTGAGACCTCAGGTTAATTCCAATTCTTGCATTTTAGAATATCCAATAATTCCTGGAATGCAGTGGCAATCATGCCCCCTCCCCCATACAAACCCCCAGGGCCAGCACTGACGAAATCCCCTGAGCGGACGAGGAGGTTCCAACAAAGTCGATTGCTTCTAACAATTTGTAAAGGGATGACGATGTCATTTTTGAAAACTCGATCATACACGTAGCACATTTAATATCCACAATGAGAAGATTAATAATATATTTTATGAAACCACAAGTTTACCATTTTGGTAAAAAAAAAACTGAGAAGTAAAAAAAAATTGCAAAATTATATTCATATATATTTTTATGTATGTATTTCCATACTCTGTAAGTATATTTATGATGTTTTAATCTCTCCCGAGGACCCCACGTGAGACAAGTGCCCCGCACTAATTGACTTTATATATTACCATCGTTTAACAATGTGACTGACGTATCCCCCGTATTGAATAACATATTATAATAAAACCTTGGCGCCTCATATGGTTCTCGCCCATACAATTCTTAGAGATTCTCTCAAATACCATGACAACAGATGCCCCCTATTACATTTATATCATCTGTAGTCCCTACGGTTAAATTAAAATTCCAGATTAAATTTATTTTTTTCTATCTTTAAAGACTGTCAAAGCTGTAAAAAAGGTACGATGAAATATAATTAAATATCTCAATTTTATTTACAGATGACAGTGTGAACATCGTACAGGGACGGCCTCTCCATCATCTCATATGAAGAAAACTTAATATTCGAAACAATATATATTTTTCGTTGTTTCAATCCGAAACTAGCAGGGCTATCTAGAGAATATGTACACCCGCTTAAGAGCTTTAAGAAAAAGCGTCGTGGTGAAGTAAACTAAACCGAGTCGATCATTATTTTGTCGGAAGCCGAATTTCTCCCCCATATGTTCATAAAATCCGCAGTGATCAATCATAATTAAATAATCTAAATGTAAATGTAATGATGTAATAGTACAAAACAAACCAGCATGTACAGTATACAGCAGTACGAACACTTTTCAGCGGAACTGAAAAATTGAATCTTACCTTTCACGGCTAACATTTAGAGAAACTGTTTCTGTGAAACAACTCCGTTTGGGAAAAAATCGTCCGGGGAAGCCAGCAAGTGACAGAAGTCCTCAGATCTGTTACACAGACAGACACATGGCTAATACAGAACTGCGACAGACTCTAAAATGTATCTCCAACTGACATCTCGTTGGCTTTTTGTTCCACACAGAGGCGAGCAGCTGGCAGCGACGGGTCCAGGCCAGGGCTCAGAAATCGCGACTGATTGCTTCAGATTCATTTAAAGGTATTGTACAGACAGCCCATTGGATCCGACTTGGACCGAGCACTGCAGGCGACGCTACCAGCGGGTCCTCGCTCCCCCAAGCAGTGAAGGATATTGAGACCACGTGGCTTAGTGCAAGGCTGTTAATTATTCATAACAAATGATGATGCAATCTACCGCCGCAGACATTAATGTGCATCGTCCATATTTGATTTAAAAAAAAAAAAAAAACAAATACTCAATGGAAATTTAATAGACGTAATGGACAATTACACGATAATTTCACCTGTGCAAAGTCCCTGGTAGATTTACGGTTTTGTTTTGGCTTCTTTTGTGCTTGTTATTATTGTCATAATGGTAAACATTGTACATAAAAAATTCTAGTATACTCTGCATTCTGGTAAAACTGCAAAATAAAGGTCACAGGTGGACAACATATATGTCGTGAACAGATGCAAAACTTATATTTCGATCCACTGAAAGGAAGCCTTCACCCGTGGGTGATATATATATATATATATATATATATATATATATATATATACTGCTACATAGAGGTCTTACCTATATTACCTAAACATAAATTAATCTTTCCCACTGGCTGCAAATGAATTTTAAAAATAATTCTTTTCAAACGCGAAATGATTAAAGTGGTTAAAATCATTAGCTTGAGAAATGCATTTACCACTAGTCAAAAACTGGCTGAGGAATGTTTCTGTGGACTTACGATTAAAGTGCAAAACCGGTGGACAAAAATAAATAGAAACGTGTGGTTTTAATATTTATAGAATCTGAAGGGATTCGAATCGGCGTCAGAGCGTGACATATTAAATATTACTTGACATTCTAGATTAAGAATCGGGGACTGCAACAAGAATTAAATTAAGTCACAGAAACCAACAATCCCTATGTTAAAATATGCTATCATCTTTGCTGTTCAGTGCTAATAAATTAACACAGTAAACCGCCATTACTGCTAGATTACGTTCCAGTGTTTATTAGACCTGAAATGCATCTGATCAACGTTCTTGTCTGATATAGATTACATATGACCCTTGATTAACGTCAAAAATATCGTGTGCATGAAAAAGATATATAAAATACGTGTATACATAAAATTAACATTATTATAGCGCCTATACATAATCTTTGAGATCTTATTAAACTAGTGCTCAACTTATGCAATAAAAAAAACGAAGGTTCACGTAACAATCGGTGTCCTTATTTGATCAGTTTTAGATATACTGAGCAAAACCTATAAATTAATATCAAACAGCCTGCTATAACAAAGTGGCTAATTTTACAGTTAGATATTGCGTGGTGAGATCAGGGTTGCATGGGAAATCGGTAGCCGTTAATCAATTTATTGACCCCGCGGTCGAGCGAAAAATATAGTAAGGTGTCCGTTAGACAAGTTTTCACTGTATACATAAAATTAACATAATTATAGCGCCTATACATAATCTTTGAGATCTTATTAAACGAGTGCTCAACTTATGCAATAAAAAAAAACGAAGAATCACGTAACAATCGGTGTCCTTATTTGTTAACGAGTAGCTACTAATGATTCCAATAGGGAATACACGATACCTTGGTGAAGATCTAAACAATGTTTATGCTCACTCAGTTACACTAAGAACGTTGAATACAGACTTGATGTTCAAACATGCAACACTTGCTAATCGAATTTGCACCAGTCACTATTATCACAGCCAGTGAAAGCATGGGAAGAACAAGAGTTCCTTGAACCGCCCAGAAGACCACATGGATATGTAGAATACTATAAACAGTTACGTCATTAATGACTCAGATAGATGCTTTATCTTTTATCTAGTAACAAAACAGGTTTAGAATTTTCATATTCTGATATACAGTAAAATGGATATACAGTGGAACCTCTCCTAAGGGCACCTCCTATTTAGGGGAACTCGAGGGCGATCCCTTGTGAGTAAGTCCCGAAATCTATATCCTCCCCACTAAAGACACCTTTATTTTGGGGGCAAAATGTGCGGTCTCGTTAGTGTACTTAATTCGGAGGTTCAGATATATATATATATATACATATATATATATATATATATATATATATATATATATATATATATATATAAGATAGAGTTACCCTCCGTTGTCAAGTGCTCTATGGCCTACAGACTTAGCCAGAGCGGTATAACGCTGAAGAAAACCAACACTGTAAATTCACAACAGTCTGTTTCACGGGATGCGACCCGATCATCAGGTGAATGAGGTTAGAATGAAGCTAACGGCGTGGTTTGAAAAGCCGAGACTTTACGAGATTACGAGATTATGCTTTGTGCGTATCGGGGGAGCAAGTGAAAGACTGAAAGATTGTCCTCGGGGGAACAATAGGATTGGTCGGGGTTCACGTGCGATACTAGAACATAACAGGGCAGAGAGGTTTGTTGTTGTTTTAATGTTTATATTACATCATGATATTTTACCAGGATGCCCAATTAGCATAGTAAACTGATATAAATATATATAACACTGAAGAAAAACCAACACTGTAAATTCACAACAGCCTGTTTCACGGGATGCGACCTGATCATCAGGTGAATGTGGTTAGAATATATATATATATTATATATATATATATATATATATATATATATATATATATAATGCCGTGTTAGTCTATTGTCGGTGTGAAGGTAAAGAGCAAGAATGACTTATTTATATATCAGGTGCCAGGATTTTTTTTCTCAAGGATACTGGGTGAGATTTAATGCCCAAATGAAAATAAAAGAAAAAAGCAATTTAGATTTATATCGCCTAAATGGCCGAAAAGTCCGTCACTGGTTGTTATTCCATTTAACAAAATGGAAACTCTGAAAAAGTGACGTCACTCCTGCTCTTCACACTTACACACATACACATATAAAAATATTAAGGGGTTTCAATATATTTTTTGTAACAAGTATCAGATAGTTTTCGTTAAGATCTGTATTTAAATGAGCTCGTATTTAATGATTCAGCGCGTGACGTCAGAGCAGACCAGGAACCATATGGTTGAACATGGCGTAAATGGTCCCTAATGTCACAGCATCCCCACACGGCGGTATTTATAACACCCGTGTTAATGCGCCCCGCTGACTGGCATTAGTCTGGCGCCCCAGTTTAAGAGTCCTACACTCTTAACTACACCCTGAACTCTTAACTACGAAACTAGCCACCCAGAATTATACGATTCTTATGATATGTACTTAAAGGTGTTTTGGAGCTGTTCAACAAATATATAATCCCATGCAAATCTTGCAGGAAATTTATTCAAATTATCCGTCGCACGCGCAATATATAAAAATATATAAAAATAAATATAAATATGTATAAATAATTTATGAAAACACAAGAAAACAGCAATTGAGTATTTGATAAACAAAATAATTTCAAAATAAATTATCATTATATTTTACAAAGTATGTGGAAAGCGAAAATAATTCCAGTCTTCAGTTGAAAGAGGCGAATAGTCGCTGTGGGTAACGAAACGCTTGTTTGTCATCCGGGGAAATGAACACAGGTTCCTCAAAGGTTGGTGGGAGGCCAACACTATCATCAGACACAAAAAAAAACCCAAGTGAACTCATATACTCTAACCTAGGGAATGGAAGCCGGAAACTGCCCCAACAGGGCAACCCATTTGTGCTTAGGGATGCCAGGTTATATTTGACGACTTGGTGATGGAGAGGTGGTCAGAGTCCAAATCTGTCAATCAAATAAGGGAGTTCAACGACCATGCATCAGTTAATAGGCATGATTGCAGTATGATTCTGTACAATATAAAAACAATCACTCACGCACGCATATATCTCATGAATTAAGAACAAGATACAAGACCTGAGATGGATCGATGTGAATCACATAACCATTTTATGTTTAGATCAGACCAGCCATTAGCTTGACTCGTACCAGCCTCCGATGCGAGCGCCGGGGGAAATCATTCAATTCAAAATGGCAATGCCTGTACTGCGCCAAGAATCTGATTTATAAGATCATGGCTGGATAACGTATTCAGCTTCTCGATTTAATCGCTCATGTTAATTACTATAACGACCGCTGCTCAATCATGTATTTATGTATCTGTACACTTTCACTGCGTACTGTAGTCGTTATACTATTTATGCTTAGCGGCTTCTTGCACGCTGACGCACACACTTATGAACTAGACATCTGAAATCTAAAAAAAAAAGCGTTCAGCCTCCGCCTTGTAAAGGGGTCCCTACCGTGGGATGCTCCAAACGCCATGTTTGCATTCACTTATTCGGTCCATATTCTCAGGTTCATTCGTGCATACGTGACTGTACATTTGTGATTATTTCTTGATAATGTTCCTTAAACCGGATCATGTGCGGTACCCACACCAAAATCTCAGAAAAATCTCATAGTCCTTGATGGACTGGACCTCTCCTTTCCAAAATCCTGGCTCCGACCCTACCGGAGGAGTGTTACATTTCTCAGATGTCTTTTCTTTTACGTGCAATCCTATAAAAGACGGATGTAAGGTCCGGGCAAGACAAGCTTTTCCACATTGCTATTCCTGTGACATCTATTAAATCTGCCAAAGAATTCTGTTTGTATGTCAGCAAAAATTCGACTGAAATATCGTCTTGACGACACCGCGTGTGTTTATATATGACACGTAGCCCACTTAAGGTGATACCTATTGTTTGTAACGATCAACAGGACGAAATGCATCCTGGGTAATCGTCCGGGTAATGGGTTAGTGACAACAAGGAAGGCGCCTACTTATTTTCCTAACGCATTATTTACCGCATGTCATATTGCTGGAAAATGGTTTCCCAATAATATTTAGTAAATGACCTCGCCATGTATTGTGCCTTATCAGTGTGGGCCATCTCTAGTATACGGTCATCTCTTTGGATAGTGAGGGCACAACCACATACCGTACTGATTACAAAATGTTATAATTTCAAATTTTCTGTAAAAGGTACCTTAAAAGCTCTTAAAAGTCCGAAATTATTAAAATCGATATTCAAAATCACAATTCACAAATATACTGGCAAGAGCTTTGTATCTCTGAAGTTTTGAAAAAAGTAATTATTTTATTATGTAAAGTTGTTTGCTATAATATTTGGCTCACCTTCAGCCTATCTGCCAGTTTTAATTAAATGTGGTTTACCATGAAATCTGAGTGCATGAATGAATTACTTTAATGGCTATTAATATCTTAATGGCTTCATTTAGAGAAATAATGATTAAATTAAGAACAGATCGTTTATTTGTGTGGCCTTTGAGAAGTCTCACATAAAAACATAACATTGGCTACATGGCCTTCTTTCCAAAGTCTACAATGAACAAATGGTCTTACTGTGCGCTAGGTAGGGATCCATAGGGATATGGAGGACCACGGTTTTCCAGAAAATTCTGTACATTTCGTCCAGTTTTTAACGAACAATACTGAAATATCCGTCACCGGTAGAAATTAAATGTTTGTTAATTTGCACCAACCATGTAGGCGTAACGCAATTTACATGCAGCTCTGAGCTTTAGCAATTCATGAGACCAGATTATTTTTTCATTTGATTTCTACAAGCTCTTTTGATGAGGTATGTTTCGAACATCCATGACCAGATAAATTTTTGTTTTCTCAACTACCGCTACTGATAATTAAAATGGTAGAGTATTCGTGATTTAACATCAGATATGTCATCTCGTGATTTACTTAATGACAAACTTGGTTTTAAACCCCTAAACATAATGTTAAGTTAATTGTTTATTTTTTTCAGTGTTCCAGACCCAGTGATGTTATCTGAAGGGTAAATGGAGAACTTTATTATGAAGACTTGTTCTTTCCGGCAAGTACTAAAATATTCAAACTTTGATGTTCTGTTTATGTATAAGATATACACAGTAAGTAAATCACTTTTACTTTAATTTCTGGACTGAAGATATCAACTGCTTATTGTGTAACCATCAATTAATGCATACTAAAGTCAAATTTTTCTTAGGATATGCCAGGGTAAGTATGTAATACAGTTTAACAGCTCGCTTTATTTGTCATCATGTAACATGCAATAGTATTGTCGGAACAGTGTGATCAAATATGGGAAAGTTATGACGACGTTTCTGTATCCATATTTCTAAGGTTTGCATGTGCATAAACGGTGTACATTTGTTTATTTTGTCAGGTACGACCAATAAAATGTATATTTAAATAACAGTAACATACATGGTTAATACCAGATATAAAATGGCATAAACATGTGGAATTTTTTAAATTCTTTTATGAAGAATGTACATTTATTGACTCAAACGTTGTTTACGTATTTGTAATTTTGAGAATCATAAATTGATGAAACATATATATAACATGATGTAACTGTCACATTCATCGAATCAGCTCTCTTAAAGATATTTGGAAATTTAGGTTGGTTTCACATATTAGAAAACATGGTACTGCACAAAACCTTCAGTTTTTATATCTAGCATCGGTGCCAAAATGCATGTGACTAATAATATAGGCAGTTTGAAGTTTTGAACTTTGTTTCATTGAATAAAAAGCCATGCTACATTAAACTATTTATCAAATCAGAAAAAAAGACACCAGTTTATAATGTGTACTTCATGGATCTAACGCTTTTTTCAATGACTTTTGGCCTGGTATTAATTCAAGGGGATTTTGCCAGGGATGCTACTTTGAGATAGGTTTATCTAGGATACTTTGAATATTTTGTTTACAGTGGGCCTAAAATTTCTATGATTCCTGCATAACCTGTATAATCCTGTATCAAACTGAACTAATGATACCACAACAAGACACATATAATTTCCAACATTTGATTTCTTCTCGGCTGTGCTAAAAAACGGGGGATCAATACGTAGTTTGTTAACCCGTCTGAATGTTAATTATACATTGTGCTAAAGAATGTCGATTTAAAAACAAAAATTGAAGTGACTACTTAAGCTTGTGATGCTGTCAGTTTTTGGATAATTGTTGACATGACCTTGTTAATTAACCCACTGTCAACATTTCATTGCCTGAAGAAGGTGAATTTCCTTTTTATAGAAGTATTTTCGATGTTGCTTTCTCCAAGTTCAAGTGTTCGAGCTTATTGTGAAAGTCACGTTGTAATGAAGAAGCGTCAGGACTTTAAAAGTTATTGAAGCAATTAGCGAAAGTTAGTTAATTAAAATGCGTCTTCATAAACCTACACAGTGTCGAATATGTCGGTTTCTGTCACAAAATAATGAATGAAAATAATATATGAAGCATTTTGTTTATCTCAATGTATACTGAATTTATATAGTTTTAATACAGAGTGTGGTATTTCCAATTATTCCAGCTTTATGTCCTGCATGAATCCCCCGGTCGTTTCTTCTGCTTGTTGCTAGGCTGTTTCAGAACGTGATAGCAAAGGCCTAGTCCAAAATAAATGTAAAATATACGTTAGTCGAAAATCATTATAATTGTGGATAAACTGCTTGTGCCTACATGCAAATTTAAACTTTTACTACAAAAATATTAGCATTTTGTTTTTCAGCTGATTCATGGTTGTTCTCAGTTTCCGGTAATTACTTATAAATTATAAAATTACAAATTATAGACAGCATTGAAGACCGCGCTTTTTCAAGCGGTGAAACATAGAATACATTGGTGAGTGTTATAACGGAAGTTGTTTTTACTTCGGACAAATAGTCCTATCAAAGGACCAGTGCAGTCGATAACTAATAATTTATTAAAATTAATTACTACAATAATTCATTTTTCGCTACCGGTATATCTAATTTCCATATCGGTAATTTAGTTGATATCGATTGACACGGCCTGCCGCTGGTTATGATAACTACTGTAATAACTCTGCTGTATATAAATTATAGATGGCTACAGAGATACATTTGTAATATTTGAAGCTATAAATAATACACCTGTTGTTGTCCGATTGAGCATGTAGCTCTGAAGTTATAACGGACGCGTATAGACCAAATCATCATACAAACTTTTTGGACTTTGAAAGTTTTGATGACAGTGACTTGTGTGTTGTGAAAAATATCAAGGCTTAAATTAAAGCAACAATGTCATTGCTGAAATGTGACAAATTACTTATTTGTTACTTGAAACCTAATCATGCTGCCTAGCAAAGGTACACTTTCTAGGTATGTTAAAACAGTAATATATGTAGTGCTGGGATAAACACTGAACAATTTTTGGCCACAGAGCAACCGCTTTTGAGAAGCGTGGGTTAGACAAATGCACGGACATTTGCCAAATTCTATAATAAACCTAATACAAGCCCTGACAATTTTGAGGAGAAACGTTTGAACACTCATTCAGATAAGTGAGATTGTTTTAATTATGGTTGATCTTAAATTCATTTTTTAGTTATGTACCTATAAAGGTTCTTTTGATTACTGATGACATATCATATATGTTATACTTTTGAAGTGACAGTGATTTATGGTGAGATAGAATTTAAAAAAAATGAGCAAGACTTACCTGTAAGTTTATTTCGATAGGGATTCTATATTATCATCACCCTGACACGTCCCACCCATGTGCAAGGATGTCTATTAAATATTGGATATAATATTTTCCTGAACGTTTTGGCGCATTAATGAATGTAATCCTTTGCCATGGATATTTTACTTATATCAAAATATCTTTATCATATATAGTAAAAAAATATTTACTTCATATTTAGTTACACGATTTCACGAATAGTTTACATGTTTTTAGTTATTTTTCAGGATTATAAAAAACTGTTGGCACCAATACGGATTACCCAAAACAGAAACCACGGATTACAGGCTACGTTAAAATTCTTGTGTGGAAATTAACCGACACAGAAACCTGTAACCAAAAAGGGTAATGATGTTCATCTCCTTTTCCCCCCGCTGTTGCCATTGATAATAAAAGAGATGGTTTCTTAGCAGCATAATAACATACATTCTCTAATTCAGTCTTTGCGGAAAGCAACAAAACGCCTCCTGTATTTTGGGCATGTGTTTTTAAATTTTGCTTTTTGGGGAAACCATACACGTCATTTTCAAGCCTAAACAATTTGAATTATTTTTTAAACGTGTATAGAGATTTCAGTTTGGCCACAGGGAGCAGGTTTATTGCATTTAAAGAAAATTGCTTTCAAAATCGGTTTTTGATTTAACCATCTGCTGCAATATAATACCTATCCTCAAGGTATCCAAAATGATGTAAGACGTAAAGCGGAGATGTAAGTTTAATCTGATTACATCACCAGTGAATGTCTTGAGTCACACCTATAAAAGCACAAAAGAGAAATTTAATTAAATTTGCCTTTCCAGCACTGAAATACATGTTTACTTTACTTATCCCGATATATTGACGGCACTGTAAATATTGCATTTTCTTTTCAGCGATATTAATCTATGGGCAGCTGAAGCTTTAAAACGTACATGACAATGTAAAAGAAAAAAGTCGATTTGCAAATTCCCATATCCCAGGATCAACTATATGAGACCTGTGCTAGGCGGAGCACCAGTGGTTATAGGGGTATTAAGTGTACTGCCGTGATTAAATATATGGGAAATTGAAAACTCTCACTTGATTATATATTTAAACACATCATGCGGTGAAATGTCAAAAGTCACTGCCATGGGTTAGAATCGGTGAAACTTTCAAAACATATGTACGCTAACTGGGCCGTGTGTAGAACATCTTGTAACAACACAAGTGTTGGAAAACGTCAATATACATCGTCTGAGAAAAAATAACTGCACAAAATTTACTTTATTCATAAACTGAGCCGTTTTCGAGATAACTTTTCTCACTGTATTTTATCTCCCACGATTCGAGTTCTTAAATTAGCAATATCCTCACCTCCGGTCTGAGGTCCAACGCCTAACAAGTGCCTTCCTCATACGCTCTGAGGTAACAAACCCAACGGTACATGCCCAGAAGTTGAGGGGTGCAAATATGTGTGAGAAAAACACATTCGCACGCACACACACATAACTTTATATATTTTTTTTATATATCGCCTGTGTAATACAGGACGTTTTGAGGATTACAAATGCTCAATAAGTTTACAGGTTGCGAATTCTATGAAAGCACTACCTCAAACGCCCTATGATCTTAAGATTGACAAATCCTCCACCTCCCGCGCCCTTCGATTCAACGCCCACTTCCAGAATACTGCTCGGGTTGGTATTGTTATTATTATTAATATTAATGAATATACCAATAGAACCATGTTAAGGCACTTGGATAAACAAACTGAAATTAGTGACGTCTAACTGCATTTTTATATCTGGTCGCGGCCTGAAGGATAATACGGCGCACGTCGGATAAATGTCTCGGGTAAATCCCTGCGCTTGGACGAGGTTGGACCGGTTTTGTTGTGTCTATAGTCCCGGGAATATGTTCATTATATTTAATGCAGGTCCACATTCTGAGGAAGATATCCACTGTAACAATATCAACACCATACTTCTCGTATTCTAAATAGGCATTGTTAATTTAATGGCCTTGTCGTCACTGAGACCTGGATATACACCCCGCGTATTCAATTAAACACGGATATTTACGAAACCATGTAGCGTTTCAATGAAAAGGATCATAATGAACCGGGAATTAGGCTATGCTTACATACACAGAGTGGCGTAATCACACGGAAGTGGAATCAACATAACTAAACCGGTACCTACCACTTTAATGGCCAAAGATCGTTTGACAAGCAAATCGTTACTAGTTATTATCTCAACAAACTATCCAAAAATCAGAACTTATATCATGACTTGGGAGACACCGCCATAATTCAGATCAAAATTTGTTTGATGTTAGGTTAATATATGTATATTATTCAATGAAAATGTATGTCACGATTAGGCAAATCGATAGCTGCATAAAAGGTCAGCTCTACAAGAAAGAACAAAAGCGGTCCTAAAACAAATGAATGACACGCCTCCGGCTGGGTTAAGTACATTGCCCTAAGCAATAACTGGAAATGGTAGAAACCCTTTAAGCAAATATATATTGTGTTGATTCCAATGATTTACAAAATTTATTAGATTGTTTTTTACAGTGGCGGATCTAGGGGATGGGGGCGCTCCGGGGGCAGCATTTTTGTAAACTTGTACAGTATTTAGATGAAGCACGACGAGTTCACCAGAAAGGTCGACATTCTTTTGTACAAATTTGGCTGTTTTTTTTGTAAATTTGAATCTGTGGTATTCCGTTGTGTTTCCCGAACCATGACAAGGTTCCATCTTCATATAACTAACGTGTCTCTAATCCGACGTATATAGAGGGCTTATCTTACTGGCCCCATTTCTGGTATCCCGTGCATGATTAATTGGAAACTGAACCAATCAAATCACTCTTTTTACGCAGGTTTTAAAGGAAACAATAAATATCAGTGGTCTTGCAATGTCAGAACGTCATCGGGATTCTGACCAGTCATATAAAATCATGTATACCAACGCCCTACACTGGCAAAAATTCCGAGATGGCTATTAACCAGGAAGATACACTACTTGAAGACCAATGTGCCTCGATGGGGAGGGTTTAGGGGTAGTGGGGGGAAATACCAAAATACAGTCAAAATGAATTCAGTTTCCTTGTTATGTATTGAAAATGTCTATCCCTGCATGAATTCACCAAGAAGCCTATTGCGTATTTCCCAATATTCATACAATAGTCACTTTAAAATACAGGTGTTTCTCTATCTTGAACATCAGAAGGACTACGTGAATTGCCACTACATTAAGGTATGTACCACTGGTGATTAAATCTGGTAAATGGGATGCATGATCATTTATTTAAAGTGAATAATCCCAATATAAGTAACATAATGTTTGTGTTTTGTTTCTGAATTTAATATATGTTACTCACTAAATAATTTCCTCCCATGGTTAGTTTTAAGTTACTACATACGTTACTACATTATATGTGAAACCTGCATGCAATATAGTGGTAATTTCGCCAGTGAAAAATTATCCTCTACCGGGAATCGCGTAAATAACATTTTTGTTTGAAGTATAAGTCGGAGATTTCTTATGTTTTCATTAGCAAGAAGGTAATTTTTCTTCAGTGTGGGGCGACATATGGCATCTCAGTGAATAACATGATAGAATCATGTTGTTTACAAAACAGCTTAAAAGAAGAAAATTGACCATATATCTTTTTTACATATAATTTCAGATTTATAATGTTGTCAAGAAGGGGGGTAAATTCTATGACCGCTCCGGTCGGCACAAACGATGTCTATGTATGCCACTGGTCTCTTTACTGATAACCTAACCTTAATTTTACAAGTAAAATTGCTAACAAATATGGACCAACAAACACGACCAAAACAAATTAATTCCTTGTGAAGGTTTAATTAATCCATGTTGCAACTCTGGGAAACGATTTACTTTCCGGGAGATAATATTACCACTCACCGGTTTACATGGCCAGTCTTAATGACAGCATTATTGATTAATGATGGCATTATTATGGATATGTGTTCATTTGTCTAGGCGGATACACGTGAGAAAATCAATAGAGAGATAACGGAGTAAATCGGATGGAGAAAACTGCATTATCTGCAGCAAAACACTAGGACTAATGCCTTTTCTTTATATTTATATTTCAATTTTACTATATTTGACTGTATTTTAATTATTAAGCAAAAAGTTTAAGGTAAAATACTTGACACATTATTATTTACACTGATCTTAATCATTAACCTTCAACTGCTTTATATTTAAACCGAATAGAAATTCATTGTAGCTTACCGAGGAATGCTTTGTTAAGTTTATTCCACAAGCACTTGACAATGTATTTACTGGGTGAGCGATAAAACAAGCATCACTACATGGGCCCCATCTCCCTGTTACATACTGACCAACCTCCCCGCTAATTAAACATGGTTCCCTAACTTTGACTGCCCATCAACCTAAATCATGCTGTAATTGTCTCTAAATAATGCTTTAAACAACTGTTCAACTTTCGTACTTAGCCGCTTCCACTAATGCTCTTTGTAGTAAATAAGAGCATGAGCGGGAGGGGTTCAGTAGAAAGATTGAAAAGTTGTAATGCTTGTTATATCGCTCATCCGAGGAATACATTGTGTCTGTGCCTGTGGTTTATACAGTTCTAAATGTCATTGAAATATACCCTGGTGTTCATCTATAATACCCGATTTCATTTTAAATACAGGCATTCGGCAAACACAAAAAAAAACTCCTGACTCTCAATTTCCTTAATGAAAACGGGCAACCTTATAACAGGCAGACGGCTGTGGGAAACTTGTAAGGTTTTAAGTCAGACGGATGTTATATCTGAGCAATTTCGTTTAAAGCTTAATTTTTTAACATTTCAGACATAACGCCATGAATTCTAAGTGCTCAAGACATTGCTACGAACATTGCCGAATGTTCAAGATATCATCTACGACACCACCACGACTACCCTTCGAATCATTCCGGTGTCAAATCGCCAAATTCTTGGATCTGGGAAGGGGCTTTACGAGATGAATGTTTTCTAGATTTAAAATATTTTATTGAATTCAGGTTTTGAAAAAAAACACAATTTTTCAAGAGTGTACCGTAGCAGATACATAATACTTCTGGGCATCATTTATAAATTTATATACCACCAAGCCCCCTTCCTACGTATTTCTTTTGGTTCGCTAAGTTTCAGAAGAATGAATGTATGTGGTATATAGGCTTTAAAAATGTACAAGAGTTTTGTTTCATATTTCACTTACAAAAAGCTTCCCATTAACGATAGGCAAAAACGATAGGCATAACATTACGCATTTTATAGAACAGGTTTACAAGGCTATATGATGAAAATTTGATGTTTTGAACCAGAGAGTTTAACCACTACATCCCAGGTCACCTCCAGTACAGAGGCACCCGCTAATAACGATCAATAGCTCTGTTATTATAAAACAGAATCAACCGTGGAACAAAATCCTCAGAACTAAATGTGATGACCTTCAAAATTTAATAAACCATTTTATGTGAATTTTACTAACCTTTTTCAAATTTTCAACAAATTCTATTCAGTTATTTTTGCGTAAATTTCCTAGCAGACAATCCGAGGGTAAGTATAATCAATATCGCCTGCAGACGTCTAATTGGGTGAAAACAGAAATTACATAGCTATAAAAATATTTTAGAAACTATAAAAATGGCGACACATAAATCTGAAGAGTATATTAAAGAAATAAAAAATATATCAAAAAGAAAATGTTGTGTAATAGCTCTACAGTTTAACTATCCTGTACATCCTAATATGCGTAAGCGGAGCGAATACAATACTGTATACTGGCTCGCGTGTGGGGTCTGGTGTAGAAACACAGCGTTCTTTGTTCTAGATGCTTCAAGTCTGTTGCTGTAACGTATGTATTGTTCTTTGGAGTTTTCCATTTCTAGTATTTTCGGAAAAAAAGTTATAAATAGGGACTGTGTTTAGAGCCGAGAGGAAGAGAGAGGAAAATTCCAGCGGACATGGAAGAGTGAGAGTCAGTTTTGGGACCTTTCCGATAATTGCAGAACTTATAGATATTCTCCGAAATTTGTAATGGATTTTATACGGTCTTCAGTTTGCCTTTGGGATTATTGCCAGAACTTATCTTTTGGATTACAATAGGTTGATTTCGAGAATTCTTTGGACTATTATTCCCTGAGAAGATTTACGTGAACTGTTCATCTGGATTATGTGTTTTTTAAAGGATTCGTTGAGCTCTGACAGTGATGGTATCCAGAATCAAAGCCTAGGATCCGGACACTCTGGAACTGTACACTTTTTTTGTTATACTATATTATTGTATTGATTTAGTGTATTGTAATGTTAAGATTGTTTTAAGGATAATTATAATTATTTGGTAACAAAAAAAACCTGACTTCTTTATTTATTCCCCTAGACATTTCACGCTGCCTACAGAATCTGATTTTTTTTATCTTCATTACAAAATTTGTGTTCATCACGACTACGTGATCTGTTGTTATTAGGTTCCGTAACTATACATATCAATATACTATTTTATAAATTCCAATCCGTTCTCTGCAAGAAATTGGCATATTTTCAAATGTGATCTCTATGACGTCACAATTACGTATTTTGCGAGCGCCACTCAAGAGAATCAAATAATCAAATAATCTTATGAAATATAGCAGGAGATCTGGTGCCGCCTTATTTAAAACGCATATTTAAGCCACTACTAGTTTAATTCAGCGAGGTTGTCAAGTATATGTCCTTTAAACAATACCAACAACATATGAATTGCTTATTCTTAGGAACAATAAAACGGTTCATTTAGAATAAATAACTAACATTTATAAAGTGACATGTAGCTTACAATCCAGTTTAGCCATTTGTTCCCGGACCACACTGATACTATTATTACTTACAAATATTACTTGCGTGAGAGTCCATTCCGTCTTAAAGCGGACCAACCACACGCTGCCTTGGTTCATGTTGTAAAGTTCCACAATAAAAAAAACTAAATCTAAGCGGGCTTAAGCGTACCTACTTCTTAGCAAGAACTCACACGTACTTGAACACAGTATGAACAAACTTTATGCTGCGGTGACATGACAGAACAATAATGATAAACAAAAGAAACGAGTGACGGATATACGCAAAAACAATATCGATAAATACACGTTATACTAGTTTAATGAAACACGCAACGACTGAAGGATAGAATTACAGACAGATATTATGAATCAACAAGCTTGTAAAAAAAATGTAGACAAAACACGTCAGTGTACACGCATTCTTTTGCTAACGATATAGCCTACGTTCGTTTGTGTATGGCCTGTATTCAAGGACGCAGAGTTTTGCTCATACATTATTATAGATTGAATCTCAGACAGAAGTTCTTTCTTTTTCATCTTATATCTTCATGAATCTTATTTTCTTATCCACAAGTGAAAGGTTTCTGACGTGACCATCCGACATGGGTTGTTTTAATCATATAACTACTGAAGCATTAAATATGACGTTCGTAAGTTGAGAGATATCAGATATATATTGCCCTGTTTACAGAAAGTTCCACTTAAACGGAAACCGATATAGTCCAGGGGCCGGCTTCGGCCTCAAAGCCGGGAGGCCGTGAGTTCAAACTCCGCCGAGGCGGTGAAATTTCCACAAACGAGTGGAGGTTTGGGGGGTTCCTATGTGTTATGATCCATCAATGGGGATGATTACACACCCAGGACCCGCAGATGCGGTAGATACCGGGCCTCGGTGCGACAGGATACAAAAATAATATGATAGGAACCGAGTGCTACCACCCTGTCACGTAGTCCCAAACCAAACTGGAACTCTGCAGATGTACATACTTACATTAAGAATTAGATACGAGAGCATAAGAATGGAGGCGGTTACCTCCACCAAAAATGAAAAAAATAGTGGTCCAGATAGTAAGACCTCTCCACTGACTAGTGTCTCTTCGGTAAACATGGAACAACACCCTTTGTTATGTTCTTTTTTTACCCATGTCGTCTCCGATGGGACCGTCGGCGAGGAACACTGAAATGGTGAGGGTGTGTCCCTCGGTCCCTTTACACGTCCGAGATATGGTATTAACGCAATAACTCGAAAACAAATTTACATACAGGCAGCAAACTCGGACCATTGATGCCTCTTATGAAGGACTAGGTCAGTTTGGATCATCAATAACCTTGTTGCATTAATCAAGGTCACAGATGCGATTTTGCTAAAAATGATTTCAGTGTAATAAAAGCAATAGAGCAACAGTCATAATACTCACATCATTGACCCATCACTGTAAGTGCGAGGTCAAGGTCGAATATGGATGAACTCGACGCATAATCAAGGTCACAGAAGCAGTTTTGCAAAAATGATTTTAGTGCAACAAATCGAAAACAATAAGAGGCAACGTCATCATTGACTGACCGATCAAGGTCGAGGTTGAATATGCATGTTTGACTTCCATGAAAGGCAGAGACAACCACATCTGCTCCACAGATCAACCTTTATTGTAAGTAGGTGGAGGTACAACAAACTGTTTGGGCTCGTAACTAGTCCACGGTGACATTTCGCCGTATTTCCCATATAAGATGCAATAATTCTTCTCACGCATTTGAAAAAAATATAAGTTTTATTACTGTATATTTTTGCGACAGTCAGTGAACCATTTTGATGATCGATAACGCTTTACGGTAAAGGTCGGTCTCAGGTGGTTTGTTATGTCCCTACCCCCTGTCACCACAGAGAGCTCGCTGTTATTGTCAATGTCCCTCAACTTGACAATGTTTGTAAAAATCAGCTTTCCGCTAAATGTACAAGCACACCTGGGACCCCTTTCTTCTTTAATAAATATATAATGTTATATGTTTTCCCTGATGCCGTAACCATAACTTTCGGATTATTAAAACAAATTCGATACGGTAATATCTCATTTATTATTATTTTTTTAACCATGCTTATGTATATGCTTCCCTCACATATAAATTTTTGGTAATAAATCAGTGGCTAATCTGATCTATTATATATCTGTTTGCAAGGTTTAGTAAAACTTTTTGATGGTTCAAATAACTGCCAATATTTTGCAATCAATTAAAACCTCCACACAGCATCTTTCTTTTTCTTATATGATAGTGCATGGCATAAAAACATATTCAGGAATACTGAAGAAAGCACAAGAAAAGATTTGAGCAATATATATATATATATATATATATATATATATATATATATATATATATATATATATATATATATATTGTTAATTATAACAAATTCTTGTTTAAAAAAATATGTACTGTAGGTCATACCAGTGTATGGAGTCACCATACAACATGGGGGGGGGGGGGGCTGCGACCTATAGAGAAAAGTATTAAGTTTACTTTATTAAACTTTCTGGCTGATATTTTTTAATTATTTGTTCTCCATGGAATTGGTGACTGTATGACTGTAATCCATGTCTAGACAGCATTGCTCAGCTGTCACAATCAAACAGCACCATACAGATTCTAGAAATTTCAATAGCAGAATTCCAGGAGAAGTCCCCGATTTCCAGATGGGCTTCAACCAAGGCCAGGATAATTGGGGTGGAGGTACTAAGCCACTTTCTTTTGAATGTTTCATTAATTTACGCTACAAACTTTAAAAAGTTATAAAGTCATCAACAATATTGTTAAATTTAGACAGAGCTTTCTTATTGCGAATAAAACGGAAGGACAGGTTTTATTTCTCTTAAATATAGTCAGTTAGGCTTTCCAAGGTCTCCTAGCCAATGTTCTCTCGTGGCTTTGTTAGGAAGTTCCCGTGAGAGAAAATATAATTAGTCTTCATCCCTCCTCCTTTTTCAGTTTCCATTATGCAACGTTCCTGTATTGAAAGGCAATGTTGGCTCCAACTGTCACCGTGTCAAGGCCTCATGCATGTTCATCTGTCTCATTTGCATATATCCTGTGCAAATGCAAATGCACCCAGTTATTATTTAATTTGCTTGTAAACTGTGTAAACTGACAATTATCATGCCAAATCAAAATTTTATACTCATTCTGGCGGCCTTTTTATGAATATACAGTATCGTCCATCCGGGCTAAATTGTACATATATTTATATAATGAAAGGCCTGACGGGATAAATGAGAACCTGCCGATATACTAAATTTCCTGCTGTGCGTCAGGTTGACAAATAGTAGGTATATACTCAGAACCTGGAATATGTTTTCATACCTTGAACTATGAACACGTTTAGGCGCGGATCCGGGGGATCCCCCCTCCCCTCCCTCTCCCCCCCCCCCCCCCCCCGTGCTTCAAACCACCAACTTTTTAGACAAGTTTTAAACCATGACATGTCAATTGCTCGGAATAGTCACACAAAGGCAACCGTTGAAGCCCCCCCCCCCCCCACCCCAACCCCTGCGAAAAATTCTTGGATCCGCGCCTGACGTTATGTGTAAGGTACAGTACCTACCTTAGCACGTGCTGTCTGAAGCTTTTGCCCAAGTATGTTTGCTTTCTTCTGTAAGTGATGGTCAGACTGTTATCTCACGATAGTTAATGAATCCAAAGAACCGCTGCAAGGTAACTTCGACGTAGCCTCAAATATCAAGCGTTATATCCTAGGTACCCCTTATTTACCAAGGGGTATCTGTAATCAATGGTAATAACCCCTGCTGCGTGCCAGGAATGGAAACCAGACTTTTTTTCTTCTGTTTTCCTGCCTGTGTGACTGTTCAGAAGGAAAATGACATTATACAGTCAGTGTTTCGGGATATCCGGAAAATACATGATATTGCAGATGTTGCTTATACACTAGAAGGTGATATAACTGTACATCATGAGTTGTACAGAAACAGGTACCTTCATACGCGTTCCGCATGATCGGTAGAAAAGATTAGGTAGCCTGAACCATACACAAAACCAACAGGTTTTCCAACGGCAGGTCACGTCATATCTAGGTCTCTGTAACGAGGCACGGAACGATGCCGCACGGCCTCTATTGAACAGCCATGATAAAATCTGTGGCCGTAATGGTCCCTTTTTGTTATTATTTCCTACTCTCAATCTGTGTATGTATATCGCACCACAACGTTTGTTTCTCCTGTGTTGTGTGTATATATATGTAGCAGTTCTCCCCTCGTGTGTGATATTTAAACGAGGCCGAGCTTTTTAACATTCAGGATGGACTGAATGTTTTTTTTTTATGAAATGATGTTTATATTCATCTGTCAATCATAGTTTTATTCAGATCGTTTACAGCAATCATATATATATATATATATATATATATATATATATATATTAAGGGGTAAGTGATAGATTTGAGTCACTAGTATAGCGCCGGTTTCGCTTCATCGGTTCATCAGATAACTGACTCTCAACTTCTACGATGTTGGTTTTATCGTTTCTGTTTTTTTTTTTTTTTTTGCACGGTTGGGTGCACTTGATCCATGGCGACAAGTTGATAAAATTTCGGAGCGTTTGTTCAGCAATTTCTTTTGTCTTGAGGTTAGGATTGCCATTTTCCCGGCCAAACACAAAATGCGCTGGTTTGAAGAGGTCATAGCTGCGTTGGACTGCTGGATTATAGTCCAGGTGATAGTGAAATTTTGTTGCTTATCTTTCAGGAACCACGCATGTTTTGCGAGTTCTGTTTCAATGTATGTATTAACTGCACTGTTGTTGTGCACGTCCGCTTGTGTTATATGAAAGAAACTAGGTATATCATATTATATATATAAATATATATATATATATATATATATATACACACACACAGTGATTCCTACTTGTGGACAACTCAGGAAGGCGGACAACTCACTAATGCGGACACTAAATCTCAGTCCCTTCAAATTTCCCTCTATATTATGTTTAACTAAACTCAGTAAAGCGGACAACTCACTATCCCGGACAACGGACAGACTTTCCCGTCCCGTTCCCTTTTTTTTATAAATTGCAAGTGCATATTTAACCTATTTAGAAAATGAGTAAAAATCAAATTCTGTAGCCTATTTTAAATTAGGCGTACATTTAATGAAATCATAGGATATCAGAAACATTCAATGACGAATTGACGCAATATGTCAAACTCCTCTAAACAGGACAACTCACTAATACGGCCAAAATCCTCCAGTCCCTTGAGTGTCCGGCTTAGGGGAGTTTCACTGTATATATATATATATATATATATATATATATGTCACAGGCGAAATTAGAATCCAGGCAGATTTAAAATCCGCCTAGGCGAGATTAAAATTTTGATTTCGCCTAGGCGAGATTAAAATTTCAATCTCGCCTAGGCGGATTTTAAATCTGCCTAGGCGAGATTGAAATTCTGATTCCGCCTAGGCCAGATTAAAATCCTGCTATGATTATATGTAGGATTTCAATCTCGCCTAGGCTGATTTTAAATCTGCCTAGGCGAGATTGAAATTCTGATTTTGCCTAGGCCAGATTAAAATCCTAGCTTTTAATCTGCGTCATTCAATTCTTTGGTTTAATCATGCTGATTGTTTCATAATAATTGCAGTTTATTCTCACATTTGGCGTGGAGAGATTTATCTGTTGATAATTGTATATCTGAACATCTTAATGAATAGGACCATTTTAGGAATTTAAGATCTGCCCTGGCCAACAAGATGGATATTTTGATTTTGCTTTGTTTTAAGTGTAAGTTTTACAGAAACTTTGGATTTTGAAAGATCAGTTTATTAAGAACACTATATCTTAATGAACATAAAAAATAAATGGATTTTTATAATCACTGATGCTAAAGAATGCTTTACAGAAGTGATGAAGTTTTTTCTGACAGGTGGGTAAAATTAAAAAAAAAAACACAGGTATATTTTCAGTCTGATTTTTTCAGGTTTCAGCGTTTATTTTTTGCCTTGGCAAATAACATTAAATTTTGGCTTTTTATTAGCTGAAAGGGGCAAGGAAGATACAGGTATTTGAATATTTTAGTTTTTTATATTGTTTATTATAAATGGTGCATACTGCATATTTTAGACTGATTACCATGTAGTTATGGAATTGTTAAATATTAAATATAATAAAAGAGTATCTTTTTATACATGTGTTCTTGGTAGTTACTCTCAGAATATACACTTCTAGTCTGTTTAATTCCCTCATTTATTTATACAATAATATCTGTAATTTTTTTGCAGCTACTCAATGTTCTGAGGTTCAATGTTCTTGTGTCCACTTAAAAGAAATAGGGAAAAAATATATCTTAACAATAAGGTTGAGATATTCTTAAGTAGACTGGTGTATTTCAGGATATTTTAAAATAAACTGTTTCTCTTGGTAACATCTAAACTAAAATATTCTCATGTAAACTAGTGTATTTCAGTTTATCCCAAAATGAACTGGTTGACTTCTGGATATCCCAATGTGAACAAGTGTACATTGGAATATTCCAATCTCAGTAGTGACTATCCCCATCTCAACCGTTAAGATGGGGATTCATATCTCAAATAGTTGAGTTTCGAACTCAACTGGATTCCCATCTACACTTTGACATATATATATTTTTTTATCAACATTTTATGTGAAAATGTGCTGTAGAACACGGTGGAAAAAAATTAAAATATTAGGTAGACTACCAGTTTTGCAGATGTGTACATTAACATATTTCATGTTGTTTTGTCAGTCTGCTAAAATTAAATTGCTATTAAATATGTTAAAAATAAAAGGACAACCCCAGTAAAATCATGAGTGTAATAAATCCGAATTTATTTTAAGCTCAAGTAACTTGTTTTAGTCACTAATTTTATAATGTTATCATTAAATATTAAGATTATACTTCTATTGATATACATTATAATGAAATAATCAGCATGATTCAACCAAATAATTGAATCAAGCAGATTAATTGCTAGGATTTTAATATAGCCTAGGCGAAATCAAAATTTCAGTCTCGCCTAGGCAGATTTTAAATCCGCCTAGGCGAGATTGAAATCCTACATATGATCATAACAGGATTTTAATCTCGCCTAGGCGGATTCAAAATTTCAATCTGGCCTAGGCAGATTTTAAATCCGCCTAGGCGAGATAGAAATTTTAATCTCGCCTAGGCGAAATCAAAATTTCAATCCCGCCTAGACGGATTTTAAATCCGCCTGGATTCTAATTTCGCCTGTGACATATATATATATATATATATATATATATATATATATATTGTGTCAAATTAAATATTTGATGGTTCTTACGTCGTAGCCCTAGGCTGTACAAAATATACCTTTGCCACATGATTTGCATATCATTGTATCATCAATATTTCTATTGTTATATACAATAAATACATTTAAATATATTACGTTATTGTGATCGTTGGCGTCACCACAAGGTCATAGGTGAATGTAATAATACATGGCGAAGTTACGTGCATGGTAGATTTCATCCAGAACAGAGACTGTGCCCTGATGTGATTGGCCGGTGCAATATGTGACGTCACAGACAAATTTAGAACGACTTCAACCTAGCAATACATGTTGTTTAATTCTTCCATGAAAAATTGGAGCTGACAGTGTCAGAAATACTAAGCTTTTGATGAGATCTAGAATGTAAGTCACAGGGGTTTCACCGTGTTTTACGTGTTGACAGTGCTCAAAGATGTGCCAATAGTTTTTGAACAAATCACACAACCTCATGGTTAATGTGAGAAAAAAAAACAAGAAGAAAAAACATTTTTCCTCCAGGAATTTGGTTCAGTTTTTGTAAAATCTATATTGATATTTTTTCACAGGCTATTGTGTTATATGAAAATATAAATAGATTTGAAATACGTTTGCTTGACCATAAATTCAGTGCGTGTGACTCTGTACATCGCCTAGGCCACAACACCTGACAATCAAGAGATGCCTTGACTGACTCAGCCCAAAAATGTAATACATGTGCCCGCTGGCTGAAACATCGCGTGTTGCTTTGAATTAGGGACCTGATGCACAGGCTCAGCGTGCGTATAATTTACGCTGAGACTGTTGGACCTGTTGTACAGATCTAGTATGAGAGGCTCTGCAATGAATTCATTTTCGGTCCATCGACCGTTATGTCCATCCAGCAGAGAAAAATTAGAGGACATGGAGGTAAATGTATATGTATGGGCTAGTTTTGTCTAATCCTTGGTTTAGGATCGGTCGCTCATGTGCAAAATCGGACCTCCTGTCACGCGGTCTTGTTATGGTAAACATGCAGACAAACATGGACTTACACGCAGAACTCACACGCAGAACCATAACAAGGTGTTAAACAGTCGTATGGGAGGTTCTGAGACTGTGAAAGAATTGACATAATATTGCTCCTGATTATATCCCTTTAAGTTAAAGCTGAATACAAAATTTCCCTACTAATTTCATTCCGGTATTTGCTCTGTCCAATTCACTTCTCTTCAGCGTTTTTATGGATCTCTGTGTATAAACACAGACCAAGTACGTTTGCCCCATAGTACATCAGCCAGAGGGTTCACCGATACCAAACAGGTGACTATTGCTATCAATGTTTTTTTCAAAGGTGTATGTGTGTAGGTAATAAAAATGCCTGATAGCAGTATGAAAGCGGTAGCTTTCTGTAAAATATCAGCCTGTTTTGAAATGTGCATGCACCGAAAATGCAATTTTTGCGGTACATACTGATATATATATATTATTTAGCTATAACATCTTATATAATACCTGTTTTAAAACAAGTTTAATATCAGTTGAAAGAAGACATTTATATCTTTCATCTGGTGTTATTCATGTATAAAGCTTTCCAAATATAAAGATATGAATACTTTTCCTCACCCTGTATCGTAGCAATTTGTATCTAATTTTAGCTAATTTATAAAAAAAGACCAGGTGTATTTCTGATAAGACCCAACCGTGACCAGTTTGATTTTATAAAGTGACTAATAAAATCTGAAGTCTTTTAGCTGAAAAAAAAACATGTCTGGCACCCAACTACAATTAGTGGATTTGGGCGTGGTCACAGAAAGGTGTTATTCCGTTTTTAAGTTAGCCGATACATGTCCACTTGCCATTCTACTGTCGCAGAAACAATGCCTGGATGATTTTTTTAGTACTTTTGTGCCGCATACCCACGCACTTATCGAACCCTGATTGGTTAATCCTCCCAGTTATTCCCAGTGGCTACTATCGGGGGCCGATATATAGACTAAAACTCGGATGTCGCAGGCCGAATGTCACACATGACATGAATGCAGGCACGGGTACTCGGCTAGTTGTTTAATATTTTTTTTGCATGTCTCCGGTTGAAAAAAAAGAAAAGGGAGACAAGACATTTTAAGCAGCATATTTTTATTTGTTAGTTTTTGTTATGTTGATGCCTAAGTCACTTGTGATATCGTAGAAACTAGGCCGCCGTATCTGCACCTCTGGCTAAATTTGCTTTCTTACCCAAAATATAAAAGAACCTTCGGCTGAGAGAGGGTTATGTTGTCTGCTGAAATATGTCAATGCAAATATTTCCTACAAAATTAACATATAAAATCAAGGAAAGAGCAGTAAATGTACCTACAACATTTTGCTTAGGTTGCACCATAAATAAATGATAGATATCGCAGTTTGCCTTTGTGTCAGGACTTACTGTAAGTTATTCTTTCAGAGCTGTAAGCTATTCTTTCTGAGTTGCCTCTGTTATACTGTTAACATTTCTGACAGGAGAGAGATTTTTAAATAAATACCACGTTCTGTGACGAAAACTAGATGTTTATTTGAACCGAGTTTTAACATGAATATATACCAGTTTGCTATTTTGCCTGTAAGTGCAATGACTCATCCTGTTCCGGTTTTATGTTCATACAAAGTCTATTAAATGCTAGTGATAAGCCTAAATTATTGAAATCATTTGTAGAAGTTGAACAAATCTAATTTAATTCTAACCTGCTTTGACTCAGGAGTTCAGGAATTATGTCTCCAGAAAAAAATAACCAAGCAGTCCAGTGTCATCTAATTTTACCGGATTGGAAGACATACAAGGTTCACTTTAGGCTATGTACTTGCACCATGTAGTGCCATTAAGATCCTTTTGTTTTAATCTTTAAAATGCAATTTTTCACTAAACGGTCAAAGCAACTTGTGTCCCTGTCATTCCCCAGGTTTGAGGGAGATCATGTTAATCACTGACTGTTGTACTGGCCGAACAATTATAATATCAATGGGTTTATGGTTTTGTCCTTAAGAGAATACCATCTCTCGCTTAGTAGGATGTAATTGTAACTGTTAGATCACAAAATGGAGATACATATTCTAAAAAAAAGTTTTGTCTTCATGTTATTTTCTTTTATATAAACATTTCACTAGAAACACACATGATAATAAACATGAAAATAACTAATTTGTCATTCTTCTGGTGATTTTTATTTTAATTCCTTGCAAGTGCTAACTTTCGTACGATTTGATTTGGCAAGGTGGCCAGGCTTGAAAAAATATGAGATATAATAGACTTATAAAAGCCCCGGTGATTATCCAAAATAAAAATGACGAAATGATTTTCATATTCCACTCGGTGTTATCTTTCCAACCATGCAAAATAAAACTTATCAGATTTGATGTTGTTTGTCAGAAAGTGATTGCATATTTATACGATTATGAACTTATAACTGATATTGCTTATTTTCCCTTTAAACATAACATTGAATATAACTTAGATAGTTTTAGATAGTTTAAATACACAAGGGCCTAGATTTGAAATAATCAATGTAACAAACAGTTCTTTAAGGAATCTTTATCACACAGCGAACATTTACGCTGAAAATGAAATTTTATTTAAGTAAACAAATTCTATATCTTGAATACATTATAATCTGTTACCTCTTCTGTTGATTTTAAATGTTTAACTTTCCAAGTCATTTAGTCATTGTATGTTTTATATGAACTGATACAGGGCACCAAGTAAGACCAGTTTAATTTAAACTGATTGGTTTTCCCTGTATAAACATAATGTAAATAAAATAAAATAAATAATAAATAAAATAAGTGTCCCACTGGTCATGATGATCAGCTGAATCTATATTGGTCAGTGATCTAATCTACTAAGTATAGTTTAGGAGAACCTGTATACACAACGTCTAAACATAGGTTTAGCGATTACGAATTGTGCCTTGATATATATCACACTGATAACTGCAGTCTGTCATTCGCTAAAAAAAGAAACTTGAAAGTCTTACATTATCTTTTTGCATTGTTCATAACCGCAAATAATGATGGAACAATAGAGAGTGAAACTAAGTAATACCATTTCAGCTCTAGTCGATCATAATCGGTAATCTACATGTGGATTAATTTTTCTAAACATTCAGAAAAAAAACTGGAAATGTACCGGTTGTGCTAGCAGAAGATAGGCAAACATAAATGGTAACATTTATAGTTTATATACTCGTAAAAGTCACATGATCAATGTTTGTTAAAACACATTGCAAATTGTAGGTAAACTCAAATATGAAATACAACAATAAGCAGGTCCGCCCCCCTTCCAGTCGCAACAACTTTTTTAAGGGTTTCAGACTAAGTTTTGTGTCCTGGAACCCCCGCCCCCATTTTTACGGACCTGAGTACCTTTTTTTATAGGTTTTGCCATCAGTCCTGGCGTGGATCCCTTTTTTCTTAAATCCTGGATCCGCAAATGTGAGGGCATAAGAAAGTATAACTGTAGGTGTATGAAGTAAATTTATATAACCACTCTTTTGTCGTTCTTCCTAGGGATGAGTGTAACTAAAAGAATGTATAACTTAGCAGTATACACCTTGTGGTCATAAATAGCATGTCATACTGAATCGTAAGGTTTAAGCTATCATTTGTGACCAACTTTGACTGGATATGTTATACATATTTAGTAGTATAGGGTTTATAGCCACTCTGAAGTCGGTGTCCTTGAGATGAAAAAAAAATATATACGTCATCCAACATAAAACATCCATTTATTCACTGAAAGCTACCACTTTCATTCTGCTTTTTTATTACCTACTCATGTATACCTATCAAGCACTTATGGTGAAAATTTGCAACCAAAATGGTACCGATGATCCAAATTTTTGGGTCAGGCTGAAGTACTACTAGCAAAGCTGCTTCACAAGAAGTCATATTTTGCGCATGCACCGCAAATCCAAAACAAGGAGAGGTAATATGGAAGAGGACAAACAGAAGAGACACGTGTAAGAAACCTGAAACTCTTAATTTGTAAGTTGCGCGGTACGGCTACCAGGTGGCGTGCGCTATGCTTATATGTTGCACCACTGATCGGGCCCGTTGCAAAATTTTCCCCCCCCCACTTGTGTACATCAGCAAGCAAACGGTTTAAGAACGAAATGTTGTCAAAACAATAATGTTTAAGTAGAAAACAGAATATTTTGGGAATCATAAACCTACCTGTACTGTGAATAGGACCTATCAAGAACTTGACATATGGTTCATGGTCGATCACCGATACAACCTGTTACGGGGTGACATAAAAGCGGACCGAACTGTCTCGCTAGTGAAGCTTGCTTTGCTAGCGAAGCGGTTGGTACGCCGGACATGTGCGCCACCGACCTGGGTTCGAAAGGGGGATCGGCCAAATGTTCTCCCCTCAAAATTTTGTCTTCGTAACAAAATGGGGGCTCGTCTAACGTGACAGTTTACTTTGTGGCCCAGGGAATAAGCTCACCAAAGTGTGACTCCTGGGATTATTGGTCTTGTTCTGATAGCAGAACGCTCTTCAGAGGGGGTGTGTTACAGGGTGACATAAAAGCGGACCGAAGCGGTTGGTTCGCCGGACTTGTGATTTCCCCCCTCAACAATTTGTCTTCGTAACAAACCTCATAGACAAAATGATGCATTCTCCAATGAGGATAAAATGCCTTAACTACAGGTTATTACTCATATATTAATTATGCAATGTTTATGCGTAAAATACATGGACTCCAGAGAACAAAATATTGTTTTAGGTCGTTACCTTCATCATTGTGTGATAAACACTGCCAACAACTGGTCATTTGTCTGTCCTTCGAAGCGAAGCTTCCTGGCGCGGTCAATCAGTAGTCAGATACCATATCAAGTCTGGTCGACTGATGTCATATTTCATACTTATTTATTATTTCTCCCATTTATTAAATATGCATTTGCATTTTCCTTGTATGAGAAATAAATATATTCGGGACACGAATATACCTAATGTATTTCTTTCCGGTTGTTCAAGGATATCAACCTTTAAGGACAGCCTGGCATCTATAATTTATGATACAGACGAAGAAAAGTAACGATTTGTCTGAATTTTATGTATATTAATATCTAATTTCTTTTTGTTTACCGAAGAGAGTGCATAATATTAATATTTTAAGATTTAAAAAGTTGACTTTATAATGGTTAAGAATGATAATTATTAAATGAAGACGGAAGCCAAAAATCACAAATATACGGCGTTTAATTGCATTTAAAAAATGATGAAATGTGTGTACTCATTTATGAATCTTTTTCAACACTTAATTGAATGTCACAAATTTTGCAACCTTGTGTATACTTATATCAAAATACAGATTTTACAGTTTATGTTTTACTCGAAGGAAATTCATTTACCTAAAGGTGAGTAGTTTACGGTTTCCATAAATTGTGTAATTATACCTTGAGTTTCCTTAGAGCCTTGCTTTAATAAACTTATATTAAAAATTTCTCTCAGTAATGTACCCATTGATATTTTAGAATAATGTATAATATATAACTGTATTACTATTACGATGTCTTCATAAAAGCTTTAAACGTTTATGTCTATTATTCCCTTAGAAAACCTACCAGCAAATTATGATTTGGCAAACGCTCGGCATTATGCTAAAAAAAGTAAGATATTCTTCTATGAACCTTGATATAAATTATAGAAATAATTCTTCGGATTCTATTTTAGAACCTTGTAAAATATGCCGATAATAATATTGCATTTCAGTTTCTTGTTGGAAGTTATCAAACTCCGTCCGCTCTGCCTGTTAAACCTCTCAAGGTTTTTAGTCATATGTTTTCTCAGATTGTAATTCAGGTTAAAATCATGGATCTATAATCACATTCTTACTGTATGCTGAACAGTATAATAACCATGTATGTCATTTTTTTATTCATCGTTTGAAAACCCGAACAATGTCTTCCAAAGAGAGGGAATGCATGCATGCACATTCAGTTGAAATATATGAATAAACTAGAAATATGCATTCTAAAGAATGCAAGCCTCCGCCATGTGGGGGTTCCCTATTGTGGGATGCTCCAAAAACCGTGTTTGCATTCACATATTCGGCCAATGTTCCAAGGTTCATTCGTGCATAAGTGGCTTTACATTTGTTAATATTCCTTTATGACGGTTTTGGATCTGGATTAGGCGCAGGACCACACCAAAAGCTATTTGGTTCTTCATTGGCCCATACCCGAAATGCCCTGAGAATTTCATGAGATTCCATTCATGATTGCGTTTGTTAAGTTGTGGAAAAACACACAAACCCCCACACACATATAAATACACGTACAAAAGCGGAAGAACGCAGACCCTCCTGGCGAAACTAATAAACCTCTGCATTCACAGCAGACTTCTCATGGACCTTGGAGTCACCACACAGGCAGTAACTAAAACACGCTGGTCGATTCATTACAGGCCGCATACAGACAAATTAGTCCTCTGCCAGAGAGTCACTCGATCTGTTAATTAAGTGACCCACTGTGGTTTAGCATAACCTTTCTAATTGAGAAAGGCACGCGGTTCCACGTTTACGTTAAGGGGCCTTTACACAGAATAGCGACCTTTGTGCCTCCCGTGTGCGACCACAAAATTTACCAGGACGCCGTAGGAGGCTCAAAAAAGGCAGAATGGTTGCCTAGGTCGTTCAAAGGTCGTACACAGGAGTTTCAGACATCGCCATGGACGCCATGGTCGCCGGGAGTTTTTGAACATGTTCAAAACAATCGCAAAAAGGTCGCCTAGGAGGTAGGTTGCTCAAAGGTGGCTCAAGGGAGGCAGAAGGGAGGCACAAGTATTCCCGTGGTTGTAGAATGCAGACTGAGTTGTCGCGCTGGTGGCACGGGGGAAGCAGAGGGAAGGAAGGCATGAAAATGCCCTAATGCTGCTTTTGGGAGGTTCAAGGGAGGCACAAGTATCGCTGAAACTGTTATGGAGCATTTACACAGAAACAGGATTTTCTTGGGTTAGGCGACCATTTAGTGTCCCGGTCATTTTTTTGGTCGCTCAAAGGTGGCACAACGGTGGCAAACCTGTGTAAAGGGGCCTTTACAGATTTGGGAATGTAGTATCGCTAACTATGTTATAAATAACGGTGGTGCCAATTGACTTTAGGCACCGGACTCCGCTGTGGCTGCGCCTCGGAAATGGCCTTAAAATGTCGGGTACAGGTCTTTAACCATCATGAACGATACCTTTACTATATTTTCCAGTTATAAATCTTGATAAATTTAACATTAATTCACGGGAGGATTATCGCATTACCATCTATCAGAAACAACGCGTTTTTTGTATCAAGAGGGCAACTAGCTCCATGGAAAACCTAGATGTAGCCTGTTGGAAGTATGGGTATATCACTAGTAATAATATGTCCTGATGCTCTTTGTTACAAATCCGTTGTTGAAATCGAAAGGATAAAATAAACCCGTTTTATGTTATTATTATGATATTATCCTTAATTTATTTAAGAGAGAAAGGGAGGGGGGGAGTGGGGGGGTGGGGGGGGGGGAGGGAGAGAGAGAAAACATTTATTGAAACAAAACCTTGGATCTCCTTTGTTGAAATATGACTTTTTGATGTCAGACATTTGTAAACTGTTGAATCAGATACGTCCATATTCATCTCAATGTTGCCCAACCACAGGAAAAGACGACCAAAGAGGTTCTCTTTGAAGTGTCGGACAAGTGACGATACTTGGTCCTACATACGACCAAGGGGGTTCTCTTAGAAATGACGGAAAAGTAAATCTTAGAAGTCATCCAAATGAGCTCTATGTTCTTCTTCATAAAAAAATGACCTTTGCCTTGGCCATGAACAAAACTCTTTCTGGTCCATATCCATGACAGTTTAACCAAACAAAGAAAACTTTTTTTTTATCATGCGGCTGTATTAAATAGTCAAACATTCGACCGATATGTCACTTTTTTATGTATTTTTTTTGTCAAATTAACTAATATCACAGGATATTGAACCATAAATACGAAAATGATCTTGGTAAGTTTGTTAATATTTATCTTGCTTGATATCTGCCTTGGTGTGGCATCAAGGTGGAATCTGGGACATAAATTCAAGACAGGAATTGAGTTGATCTTAAGAGCAATGGAGATGACAGCAAGATAATGGATCTACAATTAATCAGTTTGTCAGATCCAGTTGTCATGGAAATCACTCTGTAATTGATCCACGTGTCTCAATTTCAGTTCATGAGATAATCAACACCAGTGTATAGATAGATCAAGACATTTCTCCAAAAAGTAAATTATACTAATGTTTATAAGATGCTTTTCTTGGTCTAGCGGTTTAGAGAGGCACAAAACAATTAGTTTAGTTGTTTCACGTTTGTGGTAATGCTATAAGTTGATATAATATAATCTTCTTTATAAGGAATTAAAATGTTCTATTGTGGAAACCGAAATTGCTACACAGTACATGACAGCTTAATTATACTTTTCTTATTGTCGTTTGTTTTGTTATATGTATGATCAATATATATATATATATATATATATATATATATATATATGCACATAATAGATTTGAATATTAATATGAAATATTAACATCAACAGCCATTAAGCAATAAAATAACAGCACTTGTGTACATGCCCTGTTCCTGCCACATCTAGAGGAGAGAAATCAATTTAAAAAAGATGACAAATATTTAGACACATTATCTGGCTTCCACGTGTCATCCAATGTTACAAGAAGTATACAAGTCTTAAATTTATTTAAGTGGTATGAATTGCCCCGTCGATTCTTTTGCCCTGAGCAATTTTTCTTTACCATCTGTAATAGAAATAATTTTGTAATCTTCAAGAAAGAATTAAAATATATTCTATGTTTTGTCATGAACTTTCCAGTTTACAACAAAAGATAGTATACTAGTATATTTTAATTTGTCAATGTAAAATTTCATTTTTATATGAATGACACACGGTATTTTTTAACCAAAATGATTTATCAAATGTGCAGTTAAAAGGAAACAACCCTATTAAAATTGAGAAAAATAAAGTATTTAGATGAAGCAAAAATTATCTTTCTATGTAAATTATACAAAGTGAGACTTTCGGCAGCTAAAAATATTACCCCACAGCCGTGTATCACTCACAAACGAGTTCGTCTTTTGGAGGTTCCTGGGTGTTATGACCAAGCTGTGAAGACAATTACACACCCAGGATGACACAAGGATATGAAATGGAATGACAGAAAGCGAGTGCTACCGCCCTGTCACGTAGTCCCAAACCGAAATGGAACTCTGCAAATGTAAAAACTTAGCTTAACAATTAGATAAGTCAGCATTAAAAACTGGAGGCAGTTACCTCGACCTAAAAAGGCGACATTTTCTAGTTCCCAGAGTTTTTTTGGTCGAAAAAGAAGTGACGCCTCAACCTCCCCCATCCCCCCAACCACGCCCCCTCTGGCACGATGACTTTAGCTGTCACCCTGACTTTCCACAGACTCTTGCACAACGTTCTAGAAAAAATGTATAAATAACGATATTAAATACAGATATGTTCTTCATATTTTGTGATTTACCAACTCTTCAGGCTTAAATCACGAGTTTTAGCTTTTGGCATCTATTATTTTCATCAATAGCCGTGCACTTTTGAAAAAAAATATTGTAATTTAAAATTAAGTAAAACTCCATTATTATTTTCGAGTGGGTCCCTATGAAAGTGATGGCAAAAGTTATGAAGTCACAATACTTTACGTAATATATTGGAATTACTTTGAACTTCCGCTAAAATCAGTTAGGTTTCTTTATTGCTCAGACCAAATGACAGACGTCACGAGACAAAAACGGACGTGCCATAACTCAGTAGTAAATATCGCGTGACGTCTGGCTTCATAAATATTCCAGCGGCGTGAACGTATCAACTTTCCACGTATTAGTTTTGCCCTCCTGCCTGTTTTGTCTTGTTTTTCTTTTATAGCGCTTTAATCCCAAGTTGCAGTCCAAAGCGGAGACTTTTCGTGAGTCCAATGAATTTCTCCAAGGACGCTCAATGTATGCATAATAGAAGACAACCCTTCCGTCACGTTTTCAGTCTGTTTCAATTCTTTTCTCACGATTTTTTAGTATGTAACAACACACGAGCGGTCTAAATATTTTTGGATATGAATAATACAGCGTAAGGATAAATATTCTTGCGGGACTCAAGGACTGCACTGCAATATTCTACATAAACAAGCGTCAAACTATATATTGTTTAACGCTCACATGAGAGCACTTGTAGTATTATCATAATTTCAGCGGCGGTTTCTGGAAAAAAAAGCAATTCTCTATAGAATCCACCTCCTTTCGCCGAACGTCTGTTACAAGGGCGATGTTCAGAATTCCTCGCCAACTGACAGGACGCTATCTGCGGGTTGCGTGACCACGGGCCAGGGTCTAATTATTCCAATAACGGTGAGATGTTTCCTAGCGCTCAGAGCCCGAGGAATCAAAGTCCCATACCAATTAGTTCTTGTCTGTAGCTACCCAAGAGCATATGATTTAACTAAGCCCGGGTGTCAACAATAAACTCTCCTAGCTCCCAATCTCCAACGAGGAACGCATTTCAAGTACTCACAGTCATCACGATTGAATTAAGGATATGTTTAATTTTAGTTCCATTAAAACATATGAAATTTGCTGATCACAGAATGAAATGCACTCCATATACTCGACCATAATAATAATAAGAAAAACAGTAAAAAATAGAGTACATTTGACCCCCCCCCCCCTCACACACACACACCACACACGCAATAATGAGTTTGTAACATTGTCATCGGCATCAATGTCATACTCACCGTTGCCCATAGATACTTTAGAAATGCAGTATTGGCCTGCCACTGCCAGACGTACGCATTAATTAACAACACATTAATCTGTCAAAAACGATGAGATTGTGTCAAAAATATTAATTATTTTATGTCAGTAAATTAATTAATGTGTCAGCGATTTCATGTCTCAGAATTGTAAGTTTGTGTAGAAATGAATTTAGTAATGTCATGCTAATATATACAACCTCCCCATTAAACCCTGCAGAGCCCTCATCCTGAGTTGGGGCCGACAGTGAAAGTCTCACAGCTCTTCGGCTGAGATTTGAACTCATAACCTCCCGGCTTTGAGTCCCCTACCCCTTAGCCACAGAAGCCGGTAATGTCGTCTTAATACTGGAAGGCAGTCCCGAATTTGCGTCTCACATCGTTTTCTTCCCTCAGGTCTGCATGCGAGAGTTTTGTGTAAAGTCTAGCTACTAGCCCTTCAGGCTTTTACCTATGCCATGGTGCTGACATGTAGAACTCACCGCCCATTCCTCTCTCCTAGACTGGCACAGTCGGTACAGCTAATAAGACGTGCTATGTCTAAATAGCAAAGGTATGGGCAGCTGCTGTTACCTTGGGGTAAAATATATTTATATTATATATGATCAATGTATGGTTGTCTGAACGGCACGAGTCAGCACAGAGGTTCATTAACGCCAATCGAGCCATTGAATTACGTTTACTTTTACATATTTTAGTGGCAAACATAATTCATTACCCCCCCCCCCATGCCCGTTAACCCGAATCTGTTGACACATTTTGAACACTGTGTGACTGAATTACCAAGAAAACAAATTTATATGCAATCATCGCATTTATAATATTAGCTTGCAAAATCAATAAAATCGCCAGACCTTAAACATGTGTCTTTGGCATGGTTTATTTGAGTGCGAAGTCCATCAATCAGGCCTTGTTAAGTCAAGATTTCTTACTCAAATCACATTTCCTCTTGTAATAAACAAACACTTATGATATATTCCAGATCACAGCAAGTATTGCACTAACTTATCACTTTTTTTTGTATGCCGGATTTCACCTGCTTCATCAACTTCAATCGCACAAGGAGAGCACAGAATGTGAGACGACTTGGTAGCTAAAATCTATCCTTAAAATCTACTTATGATCAATGGTCAGAAGGAAAAATATAACTCACTACGACATTTTCTTTTAAAGTTTGGTAGGACTGAGTGACAGATATTGCGTCCTACTGTGGTTATTATCGTAAAATTCTGAAAATCCGAAAGATGTTTATTAACTCTGATCAGACACTCTGCTAGTTCTCTTTCCCCTGGGTCTCACGGGTTACACGACCTGATTTCATCAGTTGATAATTCGATCTAACGTATGGTTTACATTTACATGAGAATGATCTCAATTTCATAATGACATTCTTTTATGCCTGGTACCTGTCAAATTACAGTGGGAATTAATCCAATGAATCTACCTCAAAGCGGGCCTCACGAGGCAGTCCTTGGTAATACAAGAAACCAGCGCTGTCATATCGGTGACAGAAACAAAATTACGACAAAACGAAAATAAACATATCATCTGCTAAACAAACGAGTCAGGTTGCATTCCATTATCATCAAGAGTGTTTTACTATGATCTCCAGCTGAGCTTATGCAGGAAGATTTTGGCCTAATTTGGGCTAATTCTGTCACAATTATAGGCAGTCTAAGTAATTAAGTACAGGCAGCGTAAGGATACGGCACCGGACTTGTGACCTCTTGCCGCCGACACCGTTCTCTTGAGCTAGTTAACCTGGTCAATGTCTTTTTCACAGGCGAGCCCACGGGAATTGGTATTTTTTATTTTAGCAAGGTCTGCTTCTCTGCTTTTAGGATATATTTCTGAGGATCAGGTATTGTTATTTACCGATAGCATTTGGAAAAAGATAATAAAAGTATTGCAGAAATATTATGCGATTATTTTGCATGCATCTCGAAGACAGAGCTGTGCAACAGGTATGTTCATGTTAAGCCAGATCGAGGCTGATCAAATTTGACATTGAAGGTATTCATTTCATGTAAATCTCAACTTAACGTGCATTTCACGTAGGTATTGTTGAAGTGTGTTATGTTATTTATACCTCCAGGTGGCAACAGCAGTATCTGAAAGGCCTTAAACCAGGTCTTGACAACTGTTTATTAGGGCTGTAGCGCCCAGGGTTTAACCACCTTAGTATTATGTTTCGCTTTAAATATTGGTACCCACTAATCCGTTTATGACTTATCAGACCGACATATCTTACATCGTTAGTGATAAACCATCATGAATTATTTTCTTAATTTTGCCTATTCCGATGGAGACGATCAGGTAACAGAGTGTCCCTGGAGAACAAGTACAACTTTATTCATTACCTTAACGCAGGTCACGAAACAGCAGTCACATTATCGGTTTTATCATAAAACATTCAGTATCTCCCGGGAATCTGAGGGGACTCACACGTGAGCCGCACATACCCATCTGACTTCATGTTGCTGTGTGTTATCCATGTTATATTTCTGTTAATTTCAACTCAGAAGGAATTTGTAAAAATGTGATATATTTATATATATATATATATATATATATATATATATATATATATATAAAATTTGTATTGTTCACATAGCGTGAATTCAATACATCTCGGTGATAGTGCTCTACCGTATGGGAGCGTTTATAAATAATTAAAGTACGGTTAGTTTGACTTCATCAGTTTGTGCTACAGATCTGTTTCGTGAGAGCAGCATTCTAGCCGGCTGACTCTTCAGGTACAAACTGAAGTGATCAGATATCTGGAAGAAATTTGTCATAATCTGGGGTTACTAGGTTCGGTGAGGCATGTATTTAAAAATTTTGTTATTTTGGTGAATAGGGGTTACTGTTTGCCTGGCTTATTGTACTGTATTGGGGCTATTGTGAAGCGCTCGAGGATTTGTTGGTTTGCTAAAAGTTAATCAAGACCCCAGGTGTTGGTTCGGTCAGGGGAACAGTGGTTTAGTAGTCCAGTTGGTTGTTCCTGCATACATTGGCTGGGATCTTGAGACTGCATATTTAACTGTATTATTAAAATTATTTAAGATTACAAAGGAGGTATTTAGTTCTATGTTTGCATGACGATGTCAGCTCGTTCCTATTGTTTAGTGAACTCAGATCAGGTCGGCAAATTATGTAGTATTTCTCGGTGGTGCATAAGTTACATTTTTTGGACGTGTTGGAATAAGCTCTGCATTTAGCCATGATTTTCCATTTGACCGGATAGGGTATGTTTTTTTCCTTCAGAGTCCACACGTACTGACTTAGTGTTGTGCTATTTCTATATTTTTCATCCCTGAAACTGCTGATGTGTCCATAGTATCTCGTTTTAATTGCGTTTTCTGTCAGTCCGATATATGTTTCCACTTGTTTGTTATCTTGTCTGGTAACTGTGGCCTGGTAAATTATGCTTTGAGTAAGGCATCCTTCTTTGATTGGGCATTCTTTCGGGTTTAAACAGTTGCAGTTTTTGCTTATGCTTTTTGTGTTTTCTTTTCTTTAATTCTCTCATTGTTAAGTCGTCCTTTGTTGTGTGCTGAAATGATCTGCTTCATGTTAGGTATGCAAGTATAGCTGACTTTTACGGTGTTTCGGTTCAGGATTTGGTGTAAACTGTGGTCAGGAGGGAAACATTTGTCAAGAAAGTGTAGGAACTTTTTTTCCTATGTTCGTTTTCACGTTGGCGCTGTATGGGGGATTGAACCACGTTATGTTCCTCCTTCTGTTTCTCTTCTTTCCGTCGGTGTTGTGTTGTTGCGAGCGGATGTACTTGAGTTTAAAACTGTATCCACTGTTGCGTAATGCTTATGACAAATTTCTCCCAGATATCTGAACACTTCAGTTTGTACCTGAAGAGTGAGCCGGCTTGAATGTTGCTCTCACGAAACAGATCTGTCACACAAACTGATAAAGTCAAACTAACCGTACTTAAATTATATATATATATATATATATATATATATATATATATATATAAAATACTTTATCATATTTTGGATTTTCGTTTAATGTTTCCTATGGATATTACGTGATTTTATACCGTGATATATATATATATAAATATATATATATATATATATATATATATATATATACACTAGCTTATCCTTTAAATTACAAGTTTGAGAAATAAATGTCTAGCGACTCCCAATGTGCTATTTAACATTATGCGGGGGAGTCGTTGAATAACCCTTTGATTAACCAGTAATGCATCACTTAGTTCGACTAACCTAGTTATTACATTTTCAGATCTTATATAAGTATGTTTTATATATATATATATATATATATATATATATATATATATATATTTATATTTATAAAGACGGTGACGCCGTGAGTCTTCCGATTTATTACAGTATTCACTGAAGGATAGATAACATGAGTCTTCCGATTTATTAAAGTATTCACTGAAGGATAGATAACATGACGGATGTGCTTTCAGTCGTTAATTACGAGTCTACAAAGCACGGAGTCAGCGCCGGCAATAAGTCTTGGAATACTCAGTCTTGGAAACACTTAGTTTGTGTGATCATATCTCACGTACCAAGACATACGCTAATTCATTTTCTTTGTACAGCACCTACAGAATTGACGTCTAAATAGATTCATCTGAGAGTAATTTGAATCAATTTGGACATTTTTGCCACATCGGGCCACATAATCCTCCTTCAAACCATACCAAAATACCGGTTATACAAACACTACTGATCTCAGATACGTTATTATACTATCAGCGCCATATTGTTTAGGTTTCTTTATTTCTGCTCCTCAGCTAATATTCTCTTAAATGTCTTTACAATGTAGTCAAACTTAAGGGGGGGGGGGGGGTTTGGGGGTGGAGGTTAACGTGTGGCCATTTTTATTTCTTTAGATTTAGGATATAGACTGAAACATATATATGAAAATTGCTAAATGTTGATGTCAGTGGTGTAAATGCGCATCTAAATTGATCACTTGGAAAATATCATATTCTAAATATATTCCTCGATGTTTAATGATTGATATGTCTTGTGTTAAAATTTGCATTTTACTGGCCACGGCGCTTAGGCAGCGTACAGGACAAAGCAGAGCACAGATCGTGTGTTCGAATATCAGCGAAAGTGCCGTGAGAACTTTTTCACGGTCGATCCCAAACCCAGCCATGAAAACATGACTCGCTGGCCTTTTATAAAATATTTAAATGGGCCTAGAATTTAATGCTATCTTAACGGAGCAGTTCAGACAGTTGTTCATTAGTATCCTCAATTTATGAATAAGAAAGTATTAAACTGTGGATAGCATAATACTCTAACTGCTAGGGAATGAAACGGAAATATGAAACATAAAGATATTCACGAATAAATGGGAAAAAGAAATAAATATAATAAGAGACCTTACAGCTCAGTGGGGGGGGGGGGGGGGGGGGGGGGGGGTTCGCGCGCTCCCTCTGGATCTACCACTGATTAGTCTGGGACAAAAAAATGTGGTCGTCTTGGCGGGGTGTTCGTCAGGCGAGATTCCACTGTATATACTCTTCAGAACGATTCTAACTTACTTTTCATAGTTTTTTCTTTCCGAAAACTACCAAATATTTATAGCAAATCAATAAGATGTATATGTTTATAAGCAGGGTAGAGAGAAGGAACGCGCTATGGAGTTTATAACTACAATAAGTGCACGAGAAGCAGACAGACCATTGGTACAACATTTTCGAGGCAAGATGAGCAACATCCATTTGAGCGACCGTTATTTAGTTTTCGCTATCTAAAGAGGTGTCACTGATGATGTTTATAAACAGGTGTTTTTATAACGTCGTGTTATGCAACTATAGGGCCAATACATGGTAGGTAGGGAGAGGAATCGATCATGGAAATCAAGCATTGTTAGAATGGCCAAGCGGTGGTCTGGTGTATAAATACTCCTGACGGTTGTATCATACTAATTGTAGACTGACTCTTGGGTCTAGGTTTTACTTACGGTGTCTCACGTTTCAGCTTCGGCAAGCCAGAATGTGGCATTGTCGGGAGTGGTCGTGTTGAAATTGAAGACCGCGTTCTCGTGAGGTTCGCGGCACGTTCTCACCACGGTATTTCACGTTCATCTGCGGTGTTGCTACGGCATTGGACGGTTATTACCACGTTCTCCCATGGTATTAAAACATGGCTTGCTGCAGAAGAACGGAGTAAGGCCCCTTTCGTCCAAGTATTAACCACGATCTCGCTACGGTACTTATACTGCCATCTACGTTCACCTACGGCAGTATCACGGCAGCGTCAAGGTCAGAGAACCACGTTCAGGAGTGACAAAGAGGATTTGCCGTTGACCTGCTCCCTGGGCCTGTCACGCGGATTTTTTTAAAGGAAATCATGACTAAAATATAAAATAAGTGATGGCCTTCTTTTTTTCGAAATTTAAAAATGATATGTTTAACCACTCCCCCTCCCATCCCAAGGTATTATTTGTCTCCCACCACTAAAAATAGTGAGATGAACACACTCCCTCCCCCCCCCCCCCCCCCCCGAAACAAAGCACATGGATCGTTACGTCATTCAATATTTTAATAAAATATGAATGTGCCCTATGTTGCTGACATGCCCGATGGGCAAGGAGGTGAAGTGCGGCTGACACGACTAAGCTAGGCGTTATACACAGCGCCACCTATCATCACAGTACTTTTTAGACCAAAGGATTATCACAGGTACTCCCATGATGATCTGCGGTAACCGTAGCAGCATGAAACTCGCTTGAACAAAACGTTTACGTGGTCATCTGCAAATACCGGAGATGACTTTTTCACTTATATGAAAACCAGGAAGCCAACCCCCCCCTTCCCCCTCCGATATTCGGCATAGCGACAGAATAAATAAAGTTTAAACTGAATATGGGTGCAAATATATATCACCCTTACACCAGTGCTTTTTGCCGAACTCACCAGAACTCAGTACGAGGGCCTTGAACACACATGTATATTCAATTATATAAGTAAAAAATCTGGGGTTAAACATCTTCTATTTGGAGTCATACACACGCCAATACCCATGCATTTACTTTTGTTTAAGCCCATTTATATCAGAAGTAAACGAAATATAATTGAACAGTACTTACACAAGTTAAAATGCCGCCAAGGTACCCAGGTCCTTTGACGTATATCTACCTATACCAGGTCAGGACTGTTAGCAATAGAACCAATACAGGCTGGTCCAGTTGCAGAAATTCTCGATGTCACGGTAGTGTGATTAATATTGCTTACATTCAACTATGTATACACCTCGGAGTAAAGAATATGAGCGGTTATTCGTGTAAACATATATAAACACATACAATGACAGGAGGAAGCCAGGTTTTATAACGCATTTGCATCATTGATTTATTTTAAAAGGTTCCTGTCACATAATAGGGGTAAAGTACAGTGAACGTCAGCTTAGATGCTTTGTATGTGACCGCTGGGGGGACGTAAACGCAAGAGAGAAAAAGTTGCCGGGGTGACGTATGTTTAATGGAAAGAAACCTAACAAACAGCGACAGAATCAAGAGAATTTGGGTATAATAATGAAAAATGTCTGCCGCATGCCCGGCATGGTATACAACAATCAGGTTTCAATGAAGGGAAGGTAGAAAAAACTCTGTCTGTTCCCGGGCAACTGTAAGCAGACGTGGCTGCTGTATTCGTCAAAACTTGTCCGCTGGGAGACCCGCGTTCTGACAGCAGAGTCAGGGCCGGGGAGCCGCTGTGACAACTCCTAAACCAAGCCACAGCTTGTCAAGCTTCTCCATGCCTCAAGCCTCGATCTGGAGACCTCGCAAATTCCCGCGAGAACTCTTTTTTTTTTCAAATCTGATATTGATTCAGCACTATATATATATATTATATTTTTATTACCTAATGCACATTCATTCTTACCTAACACTGGTTGCGTAAGGAAAAACTATGTACCTTTGAAAATCTGTGTCACTTTGTGTAGTCCCCGTACATTGCCTAGTTCCTTTCTTGATGTTTAATAATATCTATGTAAAACAACGTTGAGGTCAAGTAAGCCCGGTGATAGGTTGTCTATCGTATTTGGCTACTGGGAACTGGGAAGAAGGGGTTAAAACTGAAAACAGCAAGTGTCTGTTTTTGTCAGCCTATAGTGGTTGTGGAAGAGCTCCACTTTCTTTTATGTCAGGTTGGTCTGGGACTGAAAGGTCGTCGGTTATAATGTTTATATCGGGAAAACGACAGCAGGTGTGATAAACACAAATGGTCTTTCTTGGGTAAACTGGTGGCGTTCCATTTATTTTCTAAATGTTGAACAAGTTGTTCAGGTAAACAGTTAATGAATCACGTGACAGGACGGAGGCAGACAAGTACTTTAATTCAAGGGAGTCAGGATGAAACAACTATTTTTTCTATATTTGTAAGCAAACCAACACGCCAAAATTAAGAAACTAGAGGTGACAAGAAATGTTATGTGCACTACAGTGCAAAGTTTTAAAACCGATAAGCATACAAATGCCCAATAATCCAGTCAGCCATTCATTCCATAGGTATCTAGTCTTTTAATTTTTTTCTTGACAATGTTCTTCACTTCTGATGTGCTTAGATGAGCCCGTTATTTCAACCCAAGACTCTTGTTAAAGGGGCCCAATCATCTATAAAGCATGTTGAGTTAACATGAAAAATAGCTTCCACCCTTTAAAATAAATCTGTACCTGCCAAAATATTGCCCTGAAACCGTTTGCTTTCTCATGTAAACAAATGTTAAAAACAATGGACCGGGCGCGATGATAGGTGTCAACATAAACACAGGGCATGGGGCCATGTGCATCGCTGTGCCACAAAACGTGTAAATCAGGAGTTGCCCGGTCTGACTTGGCCCAAAATATGTAACACATGTTTCTGCTGGCAGAAACACAACGTGTTGCCACTCTTAATCGGACCTCTGGTCACGCGGCCTTTTTATGGTAAACAGACTCTGTTTACCAACACGCAGAGCCATAATATGGTGTCAAACAGCCGTATGCTACCGTACGCTGGGACGGTTTTGCTGGGAAACATTTGTATAAAGCAAAACTGAACTGATAGTGTGAAAGAATACCCATAATTTAGCTCCTGATTATGTCCCTTTAACAAATTGACGAATAGCTGACAACCAATCTCTGTTGATCAGCTTTAAGCACCTCAATAAAAATATAATAATCTGATCTATAACCTGTTATTTATTGACTGACTAATAAACAGTAGTTATATGAATATATAGGCTAAATATCTGTATCATAAAGTATCATTGCAGACTTTGACATATTGTTATTATACAAGTCCGTAAAATATATATATATATATAAATATATATAAAAGTAAACTTCGATCTCTAAGCCACCGCATCTTCCCTGGCTTAATTAATATTAGTTATAGGTAATATAACTTAAAACATATACTTTAATAAACTGTAATAAATTTAATAACAAAAAAACTTGAATAAAACTTAAATAATCTGATCTCTAAAATGTTATTTATTGACTGACTAATAAACAGAAGTTATATGACTATAAAGTCAATATATCTGTATCATAGTGTAAATTCGTATACTTTGACATATTGTTATGTAAGTCCGTATATAAGTAAACTTCGATCTCTTAGCCACAGCATCTTCCCTGGCTTAATTAATATTAATTAGGTTTACATGTTAGGTTTATAGTCTGGTAAAATTAAATAAAACTATCAGATGAAAATGTCGATTAATTAAGGGATCAAATTTACTGTCAGCAGCAGGACTACATAAATCCACCAAGAAGACAAACAAATGTAACATAAAAGAATAGAGTATTTTACTTTTCTTTTGAAGTGCAGTAAAACGTCGGGAAATATAGATTTCCTGTATGCCCCATGACGACACCCAGTCGATTATAGCAACACGTGAGGCAATAAAAAATAAAACACAAAGGGCGGAAGGGGCGGGCAAAGAAAGTTCAAACATATCTATTTTAAACCCGACTGATAACGGTTATTAAATGTGTCAAAGAACTGTCAATGTTAAAATGAGCCAAAGAGTATAGGTTATAAAAAATTTGTGCCCCTATATATCCATCAAGAAGAACTTTTTCTTTAGTTTGGCTGCATGGCTGTATAATTATTGATCGCATTGTCATATGGGGGAAACAACTTCCAGTCTACATGTTTTTTCTGCAAATGAGTAAAGGCCCCGTGAGTAATACATTAAACGAACCTATATATCGATTGTAACTGACCTGTATTAACTAAATATGATCCCTTGAATCTTTCATAAAAACAAGCCAGAAGACGATGATCCAACTGCACAGGCAGTTCATTTTGTTTGTACGTATACGTTTATATTTTTTCCCTCGTGTTTTTCATGTGGGTTCCCGCGAAAATAATCAAGACACATCTAACAAGGACACCTAGCGGCAATTGAGACGCAGAGTTTTGCAAAGAGCGTTTTGCACTAGTAACCTTCCTTTTTTCTGTCTGTAAATATATAACGAATGAACCGTGTTAACGAATAGATTATAGTGAAACAAGCACATGTATCCATCACATATATATCCGTTTTAAGAAATTTGCGGCTTAACCAGAAATCACATAAATTCCACAGAAAGGTTGGTGGACGGCTTGCTTTAAGAAAGATTGATTCGTTAATTACGCATCACAAGAATTAAATCTCCTTCTCATGATGTCCAGAAATCATTTTTCTTTTTTGCCCAGCAAAGTTTTGCCCCTCCGCCGATCAGATAAACTATAATGACTACCTCAGGGCGGCATCCGAAGTCGTGTCAAAAACTTAACACTTTGACTAAACACAACTAACCGTTAATTGTATTTGTTTACTTTACATGACACCCGAAAAAGGTCCCCAGGTCCGGAAAATGGGGGGGGGGGGGGGGGGGCGAATGGGTCCAGGCCACAACATTTGGTCTGAAACCCGTAAAAAGGTTGCGGCGGCTGAAAAAAATTGGGGGGGGGGGGGGTTGTCCCGTCCCATTGACCCCACCACCCCCCTGGACCCACTTCTGGGGTAATAATTCAGTTCATTGATCAATTCCCTGCATGTTTGTTGAATTTCTGCCTGCCGACAGCCATGCCTCTCAAAGATTATTTGACTGACAGTTTTGTCGTGCAACGTTGATACCGTGACGGTGATTATAGATATGGGATTTACAAACTGGTTCTTCCAACCATACGTTAATTGTTTGTGTCAATTCCACACTCACCCCGTATTGATGAGATTAACGGCTGGGTGAAGCAATATATCGAAGCCATATTATAAGTGGCCATTGCAGTGGAATGTTTTGCAGGACTGGTCGCGATTTTTAGTTTATCCTATCGGTCCCTGCCATTTATCGAAATCAATAAAGAACTGGAGACAGCCAATTTTTAATAAGATTTTATTTCAGGTTCACTTTTCATTTAAGACCAACAGTTCCCCTAATGTAAACCATTAATATCGCAATAGATTTTTACTTGGCTATATTGCGCATGGTATTGGGTACAACATGTAATATTATAAAAGCACAATATACCTCAAAATATACCATGAAAACGATTTCCCTGCGTCAATAGGCACTTCCTCCTGATGTCGTTTCTAGTAAAAAAAAAACAGAACCTCTTCCAGATTTGTGGGGATGACCGGGAGTACTTGTCTCAGCTGTAAATTTCAAAATCAAAATTTGTTACATTTCAAGGAAACACCCTCTGTTTACATTTCACACTTGCATGTTAACAGAATATTACTTTTCCGTGAAGTCCTTGCCACAAAAACATTGGTAATTTACCTTAAAACAACTCTTATCCAACATATTTGAACGGACCACATTACCCTCTTCACCACAGTTATAATACCTACGTTGCTGGTTTATGCAGCAGCCCTAGTGCATTTTTGCGGCTTGAATTTCGATATCCACATAGTCAAACCAGCAGAGACGAACTCTTGTGAGTCGGTCCGATTCGAGGCAATGTGGCATTGGCCTCTTGCAAGGACAAATAGCCTGGTCCTGTTTAAATAAAGGAAATACAAGATTCATAGAATTTTTTCACCAGGCTGGTGACTAATTAGATCACCTACTGTGATAAGCTACCTAAAAACACCTTCAAAACCATGAGAGCTGCAATGAGCGAAGTTTGATCCGCCCCATGAATATGGACATGCACTCCCTAAAAACAAAAATACCTCAAACGATCTATTTATTTCGGTGGCTTGATTATGTAACACCTTCCTTTCAAGATTCTCAGAATCCCGGGTTAAGATGGACTCAGGATGAATTGCCAAGGGGCACTGCCAGAGACTAATTACAACATGCAGACCAAAATGGTCTTACAACAGATCGGTAAAACGCTTCTCCCTCAGGGACAGATGTTTTCAAATGTGTTTCAACTCAAGAATGCAATTTGAGGCGAGATTAGTATCAATGATTGCATGATCAGGTAATCTGACCGGGCAAAGGGAAATTAAACTACCAACAAAAAATCAAATAAAACGCTTATTGCCTCCAGTTTGAATTTGTAATTGATACCGGGTGTTTATTTATTGATTAACGTAATTCTTTTAAATGACAAATTCCTATGCTTGTCAATCAAATATGCAATGTTCCACTTCTGTATCTGACGTTTTCATAAGATTTTTACAAATCTAATCTTCATTACCTGTAAATGTGTAACATGCACATATTATATATATATATATATATATATATATATATATATATATATATATATATATATATATAAACGTTTATATATAGGAGATACATAAAATAATACACCAATGCCACTGACAATGAAACATTAAGAAAAGTCAGTTTGGGGCAGGTCACCTATACTGCACTTTAACCGCATTTTTATTACATTCTAATAGGCCCTATTACTTCAGATTTATTACGAAACATGGTGTTGTAAAATAAAAAATCGACGTTTCAAATTATAAAGATTAAAAATTTGTATAATGTAGGTGAACTGTGAAACATCCAATTGAAATCCTGTCTACTTAGCGAAAATACATGACATGAGCGAAAATACATAACATGTCACATGGAACGGCTTTTTAACTGATAGTAAATCTAGCAGATTTCAGACACATACACATGAAGTACACTTGAATTTCCGACTACCATGTTTTCTTTTCCTTCCATGTGTTAACGAAGTCTAAGTTTATGAACTCGAGGGGAGGGGGCAAATGGTTGGAAAAAGTCATGCTACATATTTCCGGTAATTGTTGCACAATTTACGATGGAAATAAAATGCAAAACATTGCCACCTTTGAACATAAATGACAAACTCTGTTCTCTTAAACATAAAAACGCCCCGCGGCAGGACGTAAAGCCCAGTCATTAAGGTGCAATTCTAAGTTGAAAAACTTCGATCCTGTAATCGATTAACTCAAAACGATGGAGGTTCCAAAAACCTCAGAGTTACGACCTAACAGTCTAATATCTTAACAAAAGACACGTTAAATAGATAGTGACGCAATTGACTAGACAAGGGTCTATAAATTAAATAGTTACATGACACATTGGGTGACGACCCGCACTGGCAGCGTGATATGGAGAACTTGAAATCAGCATTCCAGTGAATGCAAGCCTCCGCCAATTTGCTTTCACTTATTCGGTCCATTTCTCGAGTTCATTCATGCAATAGATGACTACATTTGTGAATATTCCTTGATGACGTACCTGAATCCGTATCATGCGCCGGAGACAAAACAAAATCTAATCGATTCTTTATTGGACCATTCCCAAAATGCCCTGAAAATGTCATGAGATTCTGCTCATGGCTGCGAGAGTTGTGTTAGGAACACACACACACACGTGAACGGGCGTCTGGCGGAGGCAATAATGGACACATGGCCAGAGCCAAAGTTCGCTTTGCTGAACAAAAAAATATGGCTGATGTCCATGCGAGGTTACTGCAAAGAGCAAGCGATGTGCCATAAATCGAAAGTTTGACAAATTGCGCTAACCTCTATAACAATAGAAAACATACCCACAAAGACACAGGCTAAAGAAATAAAAATGACACGGGAGTTTAAAAGCCAAGCCAAAGCCATAGAAATCAGAAGACCAGCGCAAAGGTCAACCGAGAGAGCAGATAACAAAAATAAATCACCAGTGAGTAGGGGATAAACGCGAAAACCTGGGGAATTAAAAGTTAAATTATACGTCCCACAGGTACAAATGAAAGTATGGGTTATGAGTCACATTTAATAAAAATGGCCTTAAGATACCGAAAAAAAAATTTATAAAAAAAGGACGGTAAGCACCAAATTAAAACTGTGAAAATACTCGATAAATCTTGAACAAAACGAGAATTTTATACATATATTATTTGATATACAGGACCGTCCATCGCAGTCTAATGCTTTATATATGTACAATAGCTCGTCTTCAGAGTATACGTCTGCCTAAAATAGGTTCCGTATGTATGTAAATGCTGATACAGGATACAATGCAAACAAAACTCTGCCCCGCACAACTTTGCCTTTCTTTTTATACCTTGAAGGGAGCCGCTCCTGCGGGTCCTGGGTGTGTGGCATCCCCAATTCTGGGTTATAACCCAGAGGAACACCAAAAGGCGCACACTTTTATGAGTAAAACACGACTGTTGTGCACAATTTCCCCATTGAGCCTGCAGAGCGCTCACATTGGCTCGGGGTCAGCCGTGATAAAGCTCACCCCTCCCCGGCTTTGAGCCCTTTGCTGTGCTATATATATATATATATATATATTCAAGTAAAACTAACAGAAGGAAAACGACGAGAGCACTACGTAACAACTGTGTTCATAAGACAAACGGAGAGAAACTATAAATCGGTATTTACAGGCCAATTTAAAACAGACAGAAAGACTTTAAAGAAAAGACAAGCAAATAAAAGTTTGCTGGGCTTGTTGAATTACATGATATCATATAACATATAGCTAAAAGGTCCATTTTTATTCAAAAGAAGTTGACATCAACAGTTCCTTGTAACAAGTCCAAAGGCAGGAACTTAGAACAGACGAAGGTATAAGCATGTATCTGAGACAATATACAGGATGGCGGTCCTGTAGACCAGTGTTGTGTAACATGTCATCTTCGTTTCTGTTCCATTTAACAAGGGGTCAGAGTATCACTATGCAGTAAGACATTAAAATATAAATTAAAATGGTTGCTTTGAATAAAAAGGATCCAATTACGCTCGTTATGCACGGTGTGTTTGCGCTTGTGTGCATAAACATGAGTGTCTGTGTGCGACATAACAATAACCAGTCAATCAAGTCGTTTTAACAAGTGACCCATGGGTCATGACGCTGAGCTGACAAGCATGAGATAATGGCCCAATTTTTACAACTGTTGTCTTATTAAGAAGAAAATGATTGCAAATGCTGTTAATATTTTAGGCAAGGACAGGAAGATTTGCACGCATAAAGCACTTACTTAATGATTCAGGGCAAAATAATAGTAGGCATAACTAAACATTTGCTACTGGTTAAAGCAGTGAAATTGATGTTTTCCAGAACTCAGCTTGCAGAATATATATCACCATGACCTTATTTAAGGATTTCAAGGCTTTTTTTAGCTGAACTAAAAGGTACATTCAAGGTCCAGTGGTTACGATTTTAGCCCTGCTTTGGTATAAAATTTACAGTTATTCGGTGTGTGTGTGTGTGGGGGGGGGGGTATTATTAGCCCCATAGGTCGGTGAATATCGGTGACAGAGACCTAATTTAAGGTTTCCAAGGAGACTTTTTACGGATCTCCCAAGATGTCAAGTGAAAAGGTTCTAGGTCCAGTGGTTACGATTTGTGACCTGTTAAGGGATGACCGCACCTTAAAAGGTCTAAAAAAAATGGAGAAAAAAATGCACAAAAATTCGGGGAAAAAATCCAGGTGGCGCCACCAGACTGCAGGAACTGATGAAACACTCTATGATCAATATGCATGCAAAGAAACATGTGATCAATGCATTAGTTGTTCAGGTACTGAAGCTTTCGTATAATTTTTTTTCTGGGGGGTACTTCTGAGCCCCATATCTCAGAGTTAATGAGTAACAGGGACCTAATATTAGGTTTCCGAGAGTTTTCATGGGCCTCCCTGGATGTCAAATTAGAAGATTCCAGGTCCAGTGGTTACGATTTGTGCCCTGTTAACAGATGACCGCATCTTTAACGGTCTCAAATTTAGAGAAAAAAAACGCGTAAAAATTCGAAAAAAAAATCAGGTGGCACCAGTAGTCTTCAGGAAATGATGAAACACTACGTGATCAATATCCATACAAAATCATGATGATCAATGCATTAATTGTTCAGATACTGAAGCTTTTGTATCCAATCTTTAATTATTCTAGGGGGTACTTCTGAGCCCAGTAGCTCCGAGGATATGGGTAACAGAGACCTAATTTCAGGTTTCCAAAGAGATTTTTCATGGACTGCACAGGGTGCATGATCGTAACCCTAACGATTACGATTTGTGCCCTGCTATTGGACGAACGGACGGCACGCCAGATGGCCGAACGGAAGGACGACGGACAATGACCCAACGCTATAGCTCAGCATGACTGAAAGTCAGCTAATTTTTTTTAATTCTCTTTAACGTTAATCCTGAAAGGCCTAACCTATGTATGTTTTCTGAACATTTAATACACGCTTAGTTAAAGACTTTCACAAATTCTGAACCCCATTTCAGTGCAAAATCATTCAAATATAATTTCGGATCATGAAGAAAACCTTTCCTTCGATCAAATTTTTTCTTTTATTTTATTCTTTTATTTCTTTATTTTATTCTTTTATTTTTATATCGGACTCACTTGTTCAGATTGTAAAGTGTATAAACAATTTACTGGTATTTTTAGTGTCACCACTGTCCAATCCAATTTTGAACTTTGATTTAACTGTGATGACATAGTGATTTATATCTTATTAAGATGAAGATGTTCAAAAAATACAAGAGTCTGTTGGCTAAACGTCTGATTGAAACGAAATACAGAAAACGGTCATGTTAATACAATCAAATATGACTTAAAAGAACGAGACAGCATGTTAATATAGACATAAACATGAACACACACAACATGCAGATAAGTTCAAAGAATACACAAGGACAGGCAAAACATATCTACCTTTTCGACAAATGAATCGGTATCATGACACTTTCATCGTGTTAGTGACATGTGTATGGTGGTGGTTTGGGGGGGGGGGGACTATTTCAGAGTGATCATAGAAACATCTAAACAAACAAAGTTCTTTCCAGAAAAAAAAAGCAAATACACCATATACCGCGGTACCACTCGACTTTTGTCACGCCACTCCACGGAAATGTCCGGATTTGGCAATGATCTGTCAGGAACGATGCCAAGTATGTCCGAAGGGGGTCACCTTCCAAACTGTCCAATAATTCGAGAAAAGTCACGTTTTTAAGCGAAAGGGCTTTTGCAGCAGTATCTCTCGGGAAATTTTTCATAACGCACAAACCAAAAATACCAACTCACCTCTTGTTGATGATTTACATTGGTTTCTCTTATATTTTTGGCCACAACTTTACTGAAAGGGAAAAACAGAGCGGAATCTTAATTCGCCTGACATTGTGAAATGCTAATTCTTCTTCTTTTTTTTTTTTTGGCTCATTTTCTCAGGGACTATATACAAGGTCACATGATTTGAATAGTTTCTGGTCCAAACCTGTAGAGAGTATAAGAAATCTGAATGTCTATAGCGAAGATAAACCATCTGAATAAGCCTGTTAGTGTAACTGTTGAAAGTTTGCCAAATCCAAGGGAAATCTCATTACCAAAGCCAATCTAAAATTTTTAAACATTCATTTTTATGGCCTGCTTGAAGGTACTTTCCTCAGCTTCAGTTTTTCTTAATAATTGTTCTCGATGACGAGAAAAAATTGAAGATTGACTTGTTAAAATACGCTAGGTTCTTGTCTAATTATGATTTGTCCTTACCACAACTTACGATGTTGGCTTTATGTATACAAAAACGAGGTTAATATACATTTCCATTACTTTGACACCCGTGGGAGACATCTGCGATTCCATTTACAGTAATGTGATCATGTCAAACAAAAACTGTTCAAAAGCTCTTTCATCTTGGCTGTAAAACCTTGCACACTGCTTCCACAGTTCCAATGAATATAAATGTCACTGGATCTGACCAAGTCAAAGTTAGGTGATAACTGAGCTGTATACTAAAGAATCAGGCCCTCAGTATATACACCACTAATTCTGTAATGAACCATTCAATATATTTTTTTAATTGCCCACACCAATAGGATTGCCTTTTGAGAAAGTAAAAGAGCATTTTTTATTGCAGACATTTATACAAGATCATTTTTTTCAATATAAAAATTAGTAAAAAATCTTTAATTGTTTTATCCTTATTTCGTGCTATCGTTCACTAATTTTAAAGCAAAGATTAAACAATATAATATTTATGTAGTAGTATTCAGTCATTTCAGTCGGTTTAAGTGAAGTAGTAATTTTCTCTGTAGTAGACGGTGAGCTGATAGTTCAACTCATGGGTGTCTTTTAAAACTGTCTCCAGGTGGCAGCACTAGCTGACGTATTCTTCTGCTACATTTTCCTCGCTTAACTCTGCCTCAAAGAGAAGTGTCTCAGTTTAGGAAAATTCATTCACATTGCCCAGACACACTTATATACAAACAAAGCCAAAGATGAACCCTTCCCCAATGAAATAAATACATTTATGAAGAATTTTTAATATAGTTCACAAACTGATATGTTTCAATTACCCTTACAACAAAGTCACCTCTTACAAATCAGGACCGAGTAAAGTTTAAAATTTTGTCCATATTATTTGCTCTGATCGTCACAATGTATAAAATGAATTTTTTTTTGTAAAAACAAAGCAATTTTTTATAGAAGACACATTAACATTTTAATAAGAGGTTCACTGCTTGATTGTGTCTAATACTAATATAGATTTTAATGTTTTGGTGGGTCTGGCCTATTGTCTATACCAAGGAATTAACCTACAATAAGCCTCCACTAATTAGGTATTGTTCTGCAGACTTGGGGGTGGGGGTAATGATCTTGTGCACAAGATCAACACAAAATTTAGTCTATTTTCCATACCTGTAAACATTCTTTTAGGTATTTAGAAATAGCAATCATAATAAAAATTAAGGACGTGTCTTTATTTGCATACTGTGGTTGGTTTCATATTCGTGAGGCTGAAATTTCGTGATATGTTGATTTTGAACTATTCGCCAGGGTTTCATTTTCATGATTGCACCAGAACCTACATAAAATCTAATATTTGTGTTTATTATAAAATTAGAATGAATCCTACAATACCCCCTCATTTCTGTTACAGCCACTGTATTGTGAGACCTGTGTCACAGTTGACATATTCGAGATGATGTTTTACAATTAATACGTGTTTGCAGGTACAGTCTCCGATACATGCATAAATTAGGTTCCTGATTAATGAATCATGTTTTCATTTTATAACTAATCCGTTTTTGCTGATGAATTGTCCCGTCTTAGGCAACCACAGTATGCAAATTTGATGGATGGACAAGGGACCCATGGGTCACGGCATTCAGCTGTTATTTGAGATCATAAAAATTGAATTGAAAGAAGGGATATACAAAAGTTGGGTGTGTAAGGTAATATCAGCTGATTTATGAGGATGATGGTGTTTAACTCAAGTTATGTAAAGATTTTGATATAATCCTTTGCAGAGGGAAGAGGACTGATGTCATTTATATTATTTACATTTGGAAAACGAGTGCTATTATCACACATGTTTTGACAATAACTTTTGCTGGTATGGCCTTAGTCTGATTTTTCACACATTTTGTCTCACCACAGAAACTTAATAGACACACTTACTCTTTTTTCTGAATACACTGCACTAAAACAAACTAAACCATCATTATATACATTGTATTTTATTAATTATCTACATGGATAAAATTAATGACCATATTTATAAATATCACTTTTTTCATATCAGATACATATACAATTTGTTCACTGTGTTTGAAGCTGTCATGGTAATCATATTACAGACTGATTCAATTATGTGAGGGCAACATTGGCAGGCATTACACCCTGACAGGTTGAAAGCAGTCTAAGCAATTATCCAACTGGCTTACCTTATCTGAACCCAATGCAGGCATCTACAGATCAAGAAAACACACAACAGACCTGTACCACCAGACTTGCGACATATGTTGGTGAAGAATAACACTAAGTGTTCAGGTCTGTAATGTCTAAAGAGGAAGCTGGTATTGGCTCCATCTCAAACGATTGTTTCACTTGAAGGGACCTTTTCACACCAGCTATGATAAATATACATAAAAAATATTGTTTCCTCATTACAATTCTATGGTGTCTGCCTAAATATTGTTCTAAAACTGTTTACCTATACCTGTTCACAAATGGATTTAAGCTTGCATTCAGCTCGATCAATGACTCAAAACATAAACACTGCCCACCTTCCACCTGGTGGCTGACCACACAAATTCACAAATCAAAATTTTTTAAGCTTCCAGTGGGTGTTTCTCCTGTGTTTCTCCTTCATGTTTCTTATCCTTAATTTTTGAATTGTTGTGCATGCAAAGATCTGACCTGTGGTCACACATTTTGTTAAGGCAAACATACACATGTGAACTGTGTTTATACAAAAACAGAACACAAATTTACAAAACAGGTGAACTGGAGATAGTAAATCAATGTGCCGAGGTTGTTTCTATCTTGAAGCTTTCGTATCAGTCACGATGAACCAATAACATAAGATAGTACACTTTATGTGAAATTGTTTATGTACCTTAAACAAAACCTACATGCTGGCTCACAGGACCTGCACGCAGCACACGACCATAAGTTGCAGTCAGGGTGCTCCTGAGAGAGGTCCAATGTGTTACATACTGCGCAATTTGTCACAGTATCCTGCTGAAAATTCTCGAGGGCGAATCCTCTGGGACTGAAATACACCAGCCTTTGATTACCAAAGTGGTGAAAAAGTATGCTTTCACCGGTTAAATATGAATCAGATTTAAATATTCAATGTCCACATTAGCAAAATTACTTATCTCTACTTATTTTAGGATTGCTGCCTTATTTATCAATATTCCTCAAATATCAATTACTTATCAATTGTAAATTATCACCTATATAGTTCATGATTATCAGCTGTGCATTTGCATTTTTATACAGATATCAGTATATCTGAATTTAGGCACAAACAAGTGCCCTAAAACAATATTTTTACAAAACTGATATGGCCATCTTCATCATCATCATTTTTAAACATGTTTTTCTACTACTCCAGAATCATTCATCATAAGTCTTCCTACATTTTATCACCATCCTCTCACTCCATTATCTCTCAATTTTCCATTTTCCTGGACAAGTTTTGTTTGCTAATAATGGTCTCTCCTAAAATTCTTTAGTCAAAAGATAAGAGTTCTCCCATCACATCCTTATCATTTCTTCATCTTTACCTTCATGTCTAGCAACCATGAAAAAAGCTGAAGGCTCCATTTGCAGCAAAATACTACTATGCATCACGTCAGCAACAACAGGCCCCATTTTTAATACAGTGAAACCTGTGTTATGAGACCACCCCTGGGACTAGCCAAAAAGTGGTCTTAATTCATAGGTGGTCTTATCAGAGGTGGTCTTTAATGACAGGTTCCACTGTATCTTAACAATATCCCATCTGATTTAAAAATATAAAATTAAAAGGTCCTAAGGAGTACTGGCAGCCCAGTCTGGCTCCTGTGTGTTTTCATTGCTGTTTAAACCAGGCTTGTAACCAGCTTCCCAGTTTGAACACGCCTCCTGGCTGTCTGTTTCTTCCTCAGTGTCACTCTCATACCCAGAGAATGCTCTCTCTATGAACTGGAACACATTGCGCTTTGGTGCGGTGTTGGTGTTACATTCGTTTTTGTAGTATTGCATCAGGAGGGACCATAAGTCAGCTGCAATGTGGATTGAAAATATGATTAATACATACAGTTTCTGGTAAAACATTCTTGTTAAGCCCTGCTTTATAAAAGTTGAAGGGACCATGAAAAAATGTTGATGTTTCTGGGGTTTAGGTTTCTTCTAGTGATACTTTAGCTGAATCTTGTATGAACAACAGGTCATGACTTCAAATCAGCATGAAGGGTGTTTTTAACCTAAACAAGGACCATCCAATAAAATATATTATATTCAGATGATAAAGAGGCATTATGTTGATTAATCAGGTAAACTTGAACTTGCTCTCATCTAGTTTAAAAATCCGAAAACTATAACTACAATATTTATGAAAGTATTTCATGAAAGTATTTCCTCATGTTTGTCCTTATTAATTTCTTTCACTGAACAGGGTGTAAATTCTTTCATGCTTTTGATTTTTGCAATAAATATGCATAAAAATCTGAAAGGGCATGGTTTAAAATTTTTTAAATGTAACCTCTACCTCAATATGTACAATTGTTTGTGGGCATATTTCACAAAATCTGGGATTAAATCAACCTATACTCACAGACTGATAAGTCCTTAGCCTTTAACATCTTGTGCATGTTATAAAGGTCCTCTTTAAGTTGCCAGTTCCCAAATGTGAAGTATGCTACATCTCGTCTTGCCTCCGCTGCAGCCATCAACTGTATCAATGCTGGCAACAATAAAGAAATATTCAGCTGACCAGTGTATACAAAGGAACTATGTAAACGGCACTATACTGTCAGACAAGCTAAATAAGGGACATATGGGTCATGACGCTCAGCTGACTAGGAAGAGATTCACAAAAGGAATTTTATCATCTGAATGCCAAATTTTGTAGGTGGTATCCCCATTAAACTCTAGCAATTAAGGTTCTTAAAAAAAATGTTTCGTGAAAAAACGTCCAACAATTCCCATGAAATAAACCAATTTTGTTTGCAGTTAGCTGAGCTAAAAATGACCATGTAAATTTTTTTAGGACATCCCTGGATGTCAAGACAGAAAGAGTCCAACAGTAAAGTTTAGAACCCTGCCTGACTGTCTGGGTGCTTAACATGTTTTTGGCCAGTAATATAGGTCACCATGACCTAATTTCAGGTTTCCAAGCAGATTGCCTAAGATATTTTGGTTGGTAGCAAGCAAAATAAAGGCCACCATGACTTAATTTCAGGTTTCAATGGATATTTTCCAAGACTTTCCTGTATATTACATAGGAACATTCTAGGGCTAGCAGATACTACTTGTGCCCATCTGATTTTCAGGGTGCTAAAAATCATGTTTTTGGCCCATAGTTCACAGAATATAGGTCACCATGATCTAATTATAGGTTTCCATGTGGATTTGCCCTGGACCTGCCTGAATGTCATTGCAGAAAATTCTAGTGGATAAAAATGTGTGCCCCGTATGACCGACTGGGTGCTCAAAATCATGTTTTTCAGTCTGTAGTTTGCAAAATATAGGTCACCATGACATAATTTCAGGTTTCTAAGGCGATTTACCAGTACCTCCTGGATGTACAGTTAGAAGTTTCAAGGTCTTACAGTTACAATTTGTGCTCTGTTAACGGCAAACTGCTTTATCTGAAGGTTTCAATAATAGAGAATAAAATAGGTAAAATTAAAACTACAGGTGGCACCACCAGTCTTCAGTAAATGATGAAACACTCCTTTATCAATACGAATGGAAAGGATAATGACAATCAATGCATTAGTTATTCAGATACTGGAGCTTTTGTATAAAATATTGAATTATTCTTGGGGTACTTTCAAGCCCCACAGCTTGGATGATATAGGTCACAGTGACCTAATTTCATGTTTCAAAGTATATTTTTATATGGACCTCCATGGGTGTAATGAAAGAAGATTCTAGGTTCAGTGGTTATATGATTTGTGCCCTGTTAATGGACAGACAGATGGCCAGACAGACGAAAAATTAGTAAAGCATCTGTATTGCTGGTTTGGAAATATGCATTAACAGCCTAAAATCACCATCTTAGATATGTTTATTTGGACTAAAATCAAGTATGACAGCCTATAAACCAAACTGATTATTTTCAATATATCTAAATTAATACCATCAACACCAACTAATGCCACACTAATCACTGACAAAGTCTCTGTTAAAAAATATTTTGAACATTTCTGAAGAGATAAACAAACTATCAAATCATCAATCAAACAAAGGTGGACAAAAGCGTTTAATAATACTTAGCAGTAGTAATATAACACAGCACAAGATATGGAAATAAAGTTATTTAACTGCATTTGACACACCTTTTAATCTTAGATCACCACCAAATGCCCCACAACCCCAGTTGCCCGTGGCAACAGCAGACAAATTCTTCGAGCTGACATTAGGTGCAGTGAACCCACAGTATGCCTGTAAAAAAAAAGACAGCCATTGATTGATAAAAGTGACTGATAGTACATGGAGTAAAAGAGTGGAAGGCACTGTAATGCTACCATGGTTTCAAACATGTGATTTGAAGGCCTTATTATTTACTATACATATTCACTATAAAAAGAATCTGATAAAATTCTTAGCCTTCTTGTGACTAATTAATGTCCAGCAAATCATCAAATTCTAATCAAATTGCCAATCCTTGGTGGATTTCACACAACTTGTACTTGTAAAAAGTTACTGACAATCATGAAAGTGAATGAAATGTATTTAAATTATCTCATTTTTTACTTATGCAAGATAAGTGTGAAATAAATTAATTCTATACAATTATTTAAAATGATGTATAAACTCTTATTTAAACTATTGCAAATAAATGTATATGAAGTCACAAACAAAAGGTATACAAAACCAAGATAAATTCAATTCTTTTCAAAGCATCCTGTTGTTTAATCATCTTACTCCGTCAAACATGCACAGAAAGTTTAAAAGACATTTTTGAATTAAAGCAAAAACACAGACATACTGGCACCTGTTGACAGTTACATTAAATGATATATGGGGAACCTCAATGAATCGTTCACTTTAACAATATAATTACAAATAATAAATAAGCTGCATGTAGCATACTTTATTCAACTCTCTGCTCATCATGTTTGGCCTGAACTGATTAATTGGTGAACTGTAGTGGACCGCATCTATGGCAACGACCTTGGTCCACAACCTCCCCCAGGCATCCCTGTCATGAGAACAGATGAATATCCAAAAATCCATGAATATTCATACTAACAAAAAAGGGCATTAGTAAGAAATAGCAGTCAAATCAAAATTATATGATAGGAGTCAATTAGCTTCAGAAGTTGGAAATCGACATGTTTAGCATTGATTCATATAATTGTAAAACTGTTTAAAGGCAATTTAAAACTGACACTCATAACTAGTTTCAGTTCTGAAATGAGTGCATGAAAGTTTCAGTAAATCAGCATTTCCTGAATAGTGGCCTTGTTGTTACAGATAATGTACAGCTGATACAAATACATTGATTTGTGGGTTATAACTCTAGTACTCACAAGTTAAAGGTTTGAATATCAGGATGAATTTGAAAATAAATATATGGGGTGCCAATTAAGTGATTATATTGATGACAGGTCATTCAAACTTGCTGCATATTTGTATAATCAGTCACAAACAATTATGTATGCATACATGCAAATAAATCTTTATATATATATATATATATATACATATATATATATATATATATATATATATGTATATGTATATATATATATATATATATATATATATATACATGTATATATATATATATATAATATATACATATAATATATACATATATATATATATATATATATATATATATATATAATATATTTTTAGAAGGTAGTGTTACCCTCCTTTGTAAACTGCTCTATGGCCTACAGACTAGGCCAGAGCGGTATAACACTGAAGAAACACAACACTGTAAATTCACAACAGTCTGTTTCATGGGATGCGACCCCATCATCAGGTGAACTAGTTAGAAAAAAATCTAACCACATTCACCTGATGATCGGGTTGCATCCCGTGAAACAGACTGTTGTGAATTAACAGTGTAGTTTTTCTTCAGTGTTATACATATTTTTATATAAGTATGACCAATGTGATCAGTGAGTAGACGTGAAAAGTCAGCTGTGACCTGCTCCTTACCTTGGCGTTTTGTCTACAAAGTTTCCTGACCACCTGAATGAGTCACCATAACCAGTGTATGTACTAAACTGTTCACAACCTGGTAACAGAAAACAAACAGCTTATATTACACTTTGCACAAAAATACTTGCATGTTTATTTAGTTTCTAAAACAGTATAACTTGTAAATTGACATTGACTGAAGGAAGATTCAATACTTAAATTATTTATTTTAAGGAAGAAGTTTTTTAAACCTTTAATAAATGGGAAATGACAATAATTTCAGAGAGTAACAACATATTCTGACAGAGGTCACTGACCTATCATGATGAGGCACTCGTTAGGGTCAAGGACCTCTGTGACAAGACGAGACAGTATCATTTCTGGACAAATAAGGAAGCGGATCTCCTCCTGTACACAGCCAAAACCTAGGACCCCACCACCAAGGAACTTGTTGGCAAAGTCAACCTGTGGAAACAAATCAATTTAAGTGAAAAAAGCAGACAAACCTGATATACATGTATCATATCACAATGTACTCTTATCTGTTAATATTTACAGCTCTAAAGGTATTAATATTTACAGCTGTTAGATTATTTATTTGGTTATTTATATATACAACAGAACCTGTCTGATGACCAACTATTTAATAAGACCACCTGTTTTTACCGTATTTGGTTGGTTTTATCAATGTGCTCCTTCAAGGTGTTTAGATAGTTAAAGCAGGCCCCCCACATGATACTAACACATGGATATAACAAAACAAACAGCCTGTGTGCAGTGGAATTGGCGTTTCTGGCTTATTTTCATAAAAGGTTCAGGGGAACATCTTTAGACATCAAATATTAGAATAGGCCCCTTTAACTGTTTATTGGTTACCTGTAGCATTCCCTTGCCATCGTCTTCTATGTTGCCCACGGCACTGACATGTAAACGACTCAGCTTGGTGCTACTTTTATCCCAGGACGGCATCTCTCTCAGACACTGACGAAAAAAGGTTATGGTACCAGTAGGCACTGCAGAAATTAGAAGAAAGAAAAAGATGATAATATGTATTCTGTTATTTTTTCGTGCAAATTTTTTTGTATTTATTTTGTGCATTAACTCTTTATAAACTGTAATGCTATAAATAACTAATAGTTGTGGAGAGTATGATAATACATTACTTTTAGTGGTGACTCTTCTGAAATAGTTACAGATGCATTTTAATTTCTCTGCCTTCCTCTGGCTTACACCATTCTTGGTCCCTTGAAATAACCTGAAACACATCAAGCATGAAATAAAATGTAACCAGAGTGATGACAATCATACTGTGTTTGTTCTTATTAGTATTAAGTCCAATGAGCAGAGCAAAAACACCTCAATAAAAAAAAATCAGTCTGGAAGTTGTTTCAAATGCATATTAGAATATTTATACCATTTTAAACCTGGTACAGATTTCTTTTTGTTCTTGTTTTGTTTCAAATGTATTTTTGAAAATCACATTCATTTTCATATAATATTAAACTATTCTTTAAAAAAATTATATTTTTATAAGGTACACAATTTTAAGCAACCATTAACAGAAAACCACTTTTTATGTCTAATATCAAACAACACAACAATGTCTCTAATTTTCTCATTCTTTTGTTTTATCACATCAGAGAGAACCCAATCATACTATGCTATTTCTTATTAATATAAACTCCCAAAAGCATATATTGTGTTTGTTGGAAAGGTTACAGAAAAGACTGAATAAAACTTGTTGGGATGATTGGTTGTGTTACAGAGAGAACTATGGTGGTTATTCAGAATGAATATCCAGAATAATTTTTTTTTGTCTAATTACTGTTTCCTGTCTGTCTGCGATCAAAGATTTATGAATACAACTGCTTCTGAATTGCTTGGCCAAACAAGCAGAAAAATGTAAGTTTTACATTTAGGAACAGGTAAGATTTAAGGACTTTTTTTTCAGAAATTTCACATGCAGGCTTGAACATACAGCCTTAGTGGAGGTATTTCTTTCAACTCTCTAAATATTTCTCCATGAAATAATCTGAATGCGTGAATGTCATTCTACTTTATCAATTAAAACTGAAGTGCTAACATCATCACAATTCTATAGCAATTAAAACAGTATTATAGGTAAATGAATGATTATATTAATAAAACATACATATATATGAAATACAATGATATATATACAATAATGAAAATAAATAGTATTTAAAGTTAAAAAATAAACATACAAGTTGTGATTTGAAACTCAAAGATAAACAAGGATTAAAAAAGGTAGAGGGCTTATTAATTATCAAAAACTGCCAAAATGTACAATTTAGAATCATTACCTGTACCTGGTACAATTTATCCCAATATTAATTATAAAGAGAATAAAGAAAACATAAGTCCTTACGAGTTGAAATTGATGTCTGGAAATGAGGAGTATTCTGACTGTTTTTGGCGGGAGTTCCTTCTTGGAAATGTACAGAAGAAGGCGTTGGCTAAAAGACAGGCAGCCTGCTGTTGTGTGAAGGTCAGAGAGTGGGTCTTCCCCTTCTTAAGTAATGGTACAGGCTGCAAATACAGCAGGTCACAGGGTGAAGCATTATGTACAACATGCAGTGAAAAAATCTAAAATAAGTAAATGAATTTGTTTTAAAACTGATAAGATGTTTTTCTGTATGACATCACTGGTAAAGGTAAGACTAAATCTCCTTGTATCACATTTACATTGCACCGCTAAATATAATTCTTTTGACAAGATGTTTTTTATCCAAAGAAAATTTTCTGTTGACAAGAAATCTTCAGGTTATTCTTTCTTGGTTTACTGGCAATATGCTAAAGATAAAAAAATATATCTACTTTTTTTTAAGACAAGATATATTATCTTGACACACAAAATATTTGGAGATTGTAAAACATATACTGTTGTTGGCTTCCTACTTGCAAGGCTATTAGTGCCCACCTGAGTACAAATCTTGGGAAGTTGTAAGGCTAGTTCCACCATTTTTGGCAAAGTGTTTTCAAAGAAGGCACAGCTCTCTTCATGATCAAGTACCTGGAAATTTGTAAATGAATAAACATACATAAAAGCTGTAAGAATGATAAGGAAGGTGAATTTTAAATAGTCATTAAGTAAAAGATTACATGTCTACAGGTGAACATCATAAATACCTTTTTGTATTTAGCCTCTTTGAAAATTGGTTGTCTTCAAATAGTCATTTATTAAAAGATAACACACCAAGAGGTGAACAACATAAATGTTAACAACCTTTTATGCATTTATCCTCTTCTGCTTATTCAAATCAGTCATCCATTAACTGTTCATACAGTTCATATGACTGTACTGTCATTTGGAAATTATATACTGGAGCATAAAATTACACACACACTCAAAATACACAGTGAAAACTTTCTTTGAATTTATACAGATTATTCAATGAATAAACCAGTGACAGACTAGACCAAACAAAGCTGTCTGTCACTTGTTCACTGGGTCTTTTCACTAACAAAACTTGACTGCTGCCATTGATACTGGGTGGAAGGCTTTAGAGAGGTTAATAAGATGTTAAGGTATACTTTCCAATTTTCTGTAAACTCACATCCATAAAAAAGGCATGGAGTCCCCTGAAATCCCAGCGCTGTGCAAACCTAGCATTGTAACTTAATATACTCTCCTGCAATAGAATAAGGAAAAAAGGGGTTAAGAACAGCGTGGATATATACAGATCACTGTAAAACTGTAAATTTTAGCAAACAAGCAATTTTTTTAAATTTCAGGACGATGTCATCATGTAAATTGCAATGGATTCAACATTAAGTATTGCTATTTTATGCAAGAATGTGTGGTTAAAAAAGGGTTAATCATAGGAGCAGTTTTTTGCCCACTAATTATGCTGGGGCCACCATGCAGTGCAGGTTTTTGTTAATCCAATACTTTACTAGATGCTGATGCAAAAATCTGAATAAAAAAATCCCAAGTGATTCATGAAAGCAACATGCTCTCAAAAGATTGGTCCATAACCTTTTGTGAAATTTGAATTTCATGAAAATAACATGTTTTACTGTAATTCAAAATAGCCAGTTTAGGTTAAAAATACAAAGAAACCCTGCCTGACGATCATCCCAGATAAAGAACTGTTCAGCTGTGATGACCCAGGCTAAAGGTCCTGACAAAGCATGTGTCCTTTTAAGAGAAGAATACAACTAATTCATCTGTCTCACTTATGCATGACTAGTTTAGTTGGTCATTATGATGGCCCCATTCACCTGTTTTTCTGTGTGTAACTATTCTTACTGAATTTGTGTGTGCAAGATTTACCACTAAAATAATCTCATATATTACAAAGGCATAAATAATGTCACAGAAATACTACACAGAATGCACAAAAGACAGAACTAACTTTAATGCTACCTACAAAAATTCATGAAAAATTTGTTAAGAAAATCTTTATGCAGAGGCTTTGCGATACACCTGATGTAACTGACCTCTAAATCCAGACTGTTGCGTATAGGACCAGTTGACAAGGCTTTTGTTATTACACCCCATCGACTCTTCAGCTCCTTTTTACCATTCTGCAAGAATTGTTTACAAACATTTTAAACGTGAGACACTGCACATATATGTGCTCATCCCAGTATATCCAGAAAGATAAAATAATGGAAATTATAAATAAATATTAATCAGATATTTAAAAGGCTCATATTTTTCTCATTTTAGGCAAAACAACTTATTTTCAACATATCTGTAGTAGTTTTGAATTGCAATAAACATCAGAGAATTTTAAAGGATCTGTTACAGATAATTATATGACAAACACTGCTTCACTGATACTGATTAAATAAAAGTAAAACATATATGTGGACAAAGATGGATATTATGATGAATATTTATCTGGAATATTTAAATACATGCACTTCTGCATTAAAGAGGGAGTTTACTTTCAAGCACAGGAAGATTAGAATTCTAAATTCCTTCTTCAAATCAGTAATAGTCACTGAACCTGACAAACTCTACTGGAAGGAGAAGACAAAACTGGTTAAAGGTCAAGCCTACTTTTCCCTCTACAGGGTACAGGTTTTCTTGAGAACATGGCATTTTGACATGGTGACCATCCCATGAGTCTCTGTATACGTCAGGGAAAGGTCTTGGTGGATCTGATGATCTCATATGTATCTAAAACAACAAAACATAACATAAGAGTCCACAAGAGACTCTTTTAAGGAAAAATGTGCTGTTTAAGGGTTTATACTCATGCTTTTTCACAGTCATGTATCCAGCTTGTTAATTATCCTATCTTATAGAGGAGATGTACACTTGTATTAAAATTAAGGTATGTTAGTATTATAATGTTATTTATAATGCTGTTGACGTCACTCAGACTGTTGTATAACCAAATTTGATGCTCTGTTCCATACAAAATGTTATATTATTATATATATATATATATATATATATATATATATATATATATATATATATATATATATATATATATATATATTTCTCATTTTTGTATAAAAATAATCTTCCTATAGCAAGCAATCCCTAATAAATACAATGAAATAAAAAAATATGTACATTCCTGAAGAAAAGCCTTGGATAGAAGACCCACTTTAACATATTTACATTTTTAATGAAAAATTCAGAATTGAATCATATAATTAACAGTACCCAATTACATGTGTTTCTATTTATAGAACATGATGGTGAATATATATATAAATATATATAATAAATGTATTCATAAAAAGAAATTTTTGTTTTACCATTTTTATATATGGGGATTTTGCCAGGGATGCTGCCTTAAGAAAAGTTCTTAAATACCACCTTTGTGATGGATTTATGAGTTTGCTTTCAGTTCACAAGGTGTTTGTAAACACAGTAAATGCTTCACTGTAAAAAAACATGTAACCTGACATCATTGGTTGCATATGTGCGGATGAAAGAACACTAGCTGCAAAACCCTGGTTTGTCGAACTTGTTGCCTGATGTCTTTGTTGAATGTGTTTGGATTATTTTGGCAGCCCCCCACATGTTATAAATACAAGAATAAAACCAAAACAAACAGCCTGTGTGCAATGATAACTACATTTGCTTGCCTATTTTTATGAAAAATCTGAGGGGTTTATCTTTAGTTAACAGGCATCAGATAGCAGGATAGGCCCAGTAAAATTTGAATTTACAGGTATATCTATAATGGTCCCCTTGGTAACATTTGTGTCAAGCAGTACTCACCGGTACCTTGAACAGGACAGTCATGCCGGGGGAGGGTCTGATGGGTGACTGAGTTGCAGCACATTTCGGTGTGGTATTCAGCTCACTCTTTGGGGTCCCCTATAAAACAGGAAAAAATGATGAACAGACTGTGCTCAAATGAACTGACAACTTTTCATCTTAAAAAATATTTGGATGTAACTAGATGTGTCAGAATGACACGAATGCCCCCTGCCTGGGGCAAATTAGAAACATTTGTTGAATTTTGTAAAATGTTTTAAGTTCAGGAGGTGTTGTATGGTCAAAAGTAGGTCAACAAGGGCAAAATGCAAACACAATGTGTAACGGGTCATTATCAAGCAACACACCTATAATCAGGCCATTATCTGCAGGCATTGTTAAAAAAAGTCCAAACATGTGCATTTTTCATAAAAATTTCTGTCTTTCATGAAATTTTCTATGTTCAGGATCTGTCATATGGTCAAAAATAGGTCAACTGGGCCGAAACACGAACTTGATCTATAAGTGGTCATTATGCGCCCACAGACCAAACATTAGGCCAGTATCTGTAAGCACTGCATTGCAAAACTAGGATATTAGCAAAAGCTGATAATCAGTTATAAATTTAAATTGGACAATCCACCATATGGTTCCTGAGATATAAGCTTTTGAGTGTTTTTGTATAATCAGCTCTAAAATGTAGAAAAATGGGTCAGGTCACCCATCTTCGAACTTGACCGAGATTTTATCGATATACATATTCACTGATGAAATAAAATTGCAATGGTGAATCCTTTTAGAGATATATATATCCAGCTCACAAGGTAAAAGTTAACAGATGCAGGATGGACAGACTCCAGATGGACATACAGACGGACGGACAGATGGACAGCTTGGGTGACGACAATAGCCGATCAGCTGTACATGTACATTTGTCATGAAAACTATATTTTTCTTGAAATTTTCTATGTTTAGGAGCCGTAAAAAAAATCCAAAGTAGGTCAACCGGGAGGAAACGCGAACTCGATCTGTAACTGGTCTATATCTGCCCACACACCAAAAATCAGGCCAATATCTGCAGGCATTGCGAAAAAAAGTCCGTACATGTGTATTTATCATGAAAATTTCTATTTTTCATGAAATTTTCTAAGTTAAGGAGCCGTAAAATGGTCAAAAACAGGTCAACTATGACGAAACGCGAACTCAGGCCAATATCTGCAGGCATTGCGAAAAAAAGTCCGTACATGTAGATTTGTCATGAAAATTTCTATTTTTCATGAAATTTTTAAAGTTTAGGAGCCGTAAAATGGTCAAAAGTAGGTCAACTGGGACGAAACGCAAACTCCATCTGTAACTGGTCATTATCTGCCAACACACCATAAATCAGGCCAATATCTGCAGGCATTGCGAAAAAAAGTCTGTACATGTGTATTTGTCATGAAATTTCAATTTTTCATGAAATTTTCTAAGTTTAGGAGCCGTAAAACGGTCAAAAGTAGGTCAACCGGGTCGAAATGCGAACTCGATCTGTAACTGGTCTATATCTGCCCACACACCAAAAATCAGGCCAATATCTGCAGGCATTGTGAAAAAAAGTCCGTACAACTGTTTGATTTCGGAATGACGGAAGGACGGACATGGGTAACACTATATGCCCCGGCCACTTTGTGGCGGGGGCATAAAAAGTCCATACATGTGTATTTGTCATGAAAATTTCTATTTTTCATGAAATTTTCTAAGTTTAGGAGCCATAAAACGGTCAAAAATAGGTCAACCTGGACAAAACGCTAACTCGATCTGTAACTGGTCATTATCTGCCCACACACCAAAAATCAGGCCAATATCTGCAGGCATTGCGAAAAAAGTCAGTACATATGTATTTGTCATGAAAATTTCTATTTTTCATGAAATTTTCTAAGTTTAGGAGCCATAAAACGGTCAAAAGTAAGTCAACCAGGACGAAACGCGAACTCCATCTGTAACTGGTCATTATCTGCCTACACACCAAAAATCAGGCCAATATCTGCAGGCATTGCGAAATAAAGTCCGTACAACTGTTTGATTTCGGAATGACGGAATGACGGAAGGACAGACATGGGTGAAACTATATGCCCTGGCCACTTTGTGGCGGGGGCATAAAAATAACAAAATGAAGTGGTTAGCCTGTTGCTAAATTTTTTGAAATTTTGTAGACTTCTGAGACTTTAACTGATGTAGCAGGTACAAGCAAAAATCAAGACACGTGTTAGCATTAAAGGCAGGTGTGAATGAGCATATAAATAAAGATGCACATATTAATTAGCCTCAAAGATGCCCAAATTTTAATCATTACTTTTCAAATGTTCCTAATGTTAAGTGGCCATAGAGAACATACAAGATTCAACTCCCAGTGAAATCAACCATTTGAAATGACAATTATAATTATTATACAGTTATACTTGTGAAATAAGACCACCAATGGAACTGGCCAAGAGTGGTCTTAATTCACAGGTGGTCTAATTAGACCGATCAGTTATAATAATGTGAATGCTTTTGTTTCATTTGAGGGTGGTCTTAATAGTCAGCAGGTCTTATTAGACAGGTCTTATTAAACAGGAAGTCTTTCACACAGGTAAGGCTGTATTTTTTTAGTTAAAGTGACAAATAGTCGAAATCTCTTACTCTCCAAGGTGAGCTGTCCTTGTGCCGAATGCTGGCAGCTTGGTCTTCCAGAGCTTCTGCTTCTTGAGCCAGTAACTGGTCATTTTCCTCACTACAATAGTAACAGAGTAAACATTGAGAAAAACATACTGTGATCTGATGCTCTTGCAAACAAAAGGAGAACTGAAACTATTTTGTACTAAGTAGGGAATATTAAACTTTCTAGAAACAGAAGAAAGTTAGAAGACCATAAAAAATGGGGACAATTTGGAGAGTCTTAGAGAAAAAACATCATTATGAGTACAGTAATCCCTCAAAATTACAACCATCAATGGGGCCATGATAAAATGGTCGCATTTCCAAGCCTGTCGCTTTAGTGAGGTTTGACTATCAAAGGTCTTACAACAGCTAGTCTCAGGGTATGTGGTTTACTTAAGTAGCTATTCAATATAATTTGGAATTACTGATTTTGTTTTCCACCTAAATCTGCATAATATGGCAGGAAAGTAACACTTTATTTCTTTTTATATAACTTTATTTAATAATATTGAAAAAAATGAGAAAAACTCAAACTAAAAAAAAAAATAAAATTTCATATCCAAGCACATGTCAAGCACAAATTCTATTATTTACAATATTACAATTTATACAATGAATGCTTGTACGATATTCATATTTGATATATCATAAACATTAATGGCAGATCATACAGATTCATTTTTATAGGGCCCTGATAAAGTCTATTGCCTGAGAAACGAATCCATACAAAGATGCTGACTGACACTTAGCATGCACAGCTTGCCCCTGCAGATTGTCCCCCAGTGCAGATATTAAATTATGAAGTTATGAAACTGTGACGCAAACATTCCTGGCCTGGTGTGATCAGTGAACTTGCCTTGATTTATGCCTTGATCTGCTGCCCTTTACTAATTAGGGAGGTTACGTATTGGTTTGTGCCCAACCCTCTACTATGCCTGGCAAGGTACAGTTTACTCTGTAATTGGTAGTTGCATAACTGAGGTTCAGGTCACCCGCTGGGACCAAAATGAGTGGTCATAAACCGGAAAAAACAAGTACCCACTATGCTGAGCTTTAAATAAATGATATTAAGAATGAAAAAAATCCTGACCATGAAAAAGTGGTTGTAATTTCGAGGTGGTCACTATACTGAGGTGGTCGTTACGCGAGGTTTTACTTCACAAATAAAATTTTTAGAATCATGAGATGATATTGTTCAAATGTAAATCTTGGTATTGTAACGTGATGTTCTTGAATGTGTATGTGTATTTGTAACCAGTCCCAGACTTACATAGTAGCAAAAGTATGAAATGCTACAGGCCCTGCGCTTTCAGGGGCCACGCACCTCCGGACTACTTTCAGCAATGATGAAGTTTGCAACAGGAATCGTGGTTATATTTTGAGATAAAGGATTACAACACTTTGGGATGACCAGCCCTTCTTTGCACTCTTTGTGATCAAGACTTTAACACAGCCTGTGCATTCTATGAATCCTTGTACAGATATATTCAAGCAATGTTGTCTACTTTTCATACATAAAGCAGGCAACGAAGAATCTGACAGGATGTAATGATTATCACCAACAAATGAGCAAAATAAAGCGTTTAACAATTCTGTTTGTCCCAGTACCTTTGATTTAGTTTTCGTAATCACAAACGCATTCTCAACTGTTCAAAGACATTTGTTTCTTGTCATTATTGACAACTTGCTATCTGCTCTTATAAGACGCCAGAAAGCATATCAACATGTGAATCATGTTATCAGATTCCTGCATAATTAACATGTGCTGACACCTGGAGAAATTTTAAGGAGGTCATACCTTGTAAAATTTTATCCGGAAGACTATACGGTAGTCTTATGTGGAAAATATGTAGTTTACTGAACTGGTAAAAACTGATATAGCTTCTCTTATCGGCGCCAAATAAGATGTGATGGGGTTACAGCTGTGTCGCTTGCTTACTGATGATACTTTGGGGTCTTATGTCCTTATATGTAAAAAACGCCTTGTGCATTTATATATCACTTATACAGAACAACAACATACATAATGATCCATTTCAGTTTTCAAAATTGAAAAAAATGATAAAAAATGAACTAAGGATCACCATGGATCAAACCCTATTGAATTATCTCTGTTTAAAGGGGCCCAATCACCTATCTGATCTTTATAAACTAAAGGTAATCCCATGGAGCTTTTATAAAAGAATGCCAGAAAACCTGGATATCACCGCACACAGGTCGCTTGTTTTGTTTATACCAACATCTTTATAATATATGGGGGCCCGCTAAAATAATCAAAACAAATTTAACAAAGGCATTTGACGGCAAGTCAGAAAAGCCAGGGCTTTGCAAATGGTGTTTTTAAAACAAGTGACCTTTCTACCTCCACATTTATGCACACCTCCACTATAGGTTACATGTTTTTCCCGTTTGTCAACATTGCTGTGTTTACAAACAATGTGTTGATAAACAAGTTCATACATTCTTCACGGAGGCATTATAACAAGTGACCCAGGGGTCATGACGCTCAGCTGACCAGGAAGACATTGACAAAAGTAATTTTATCATCTGAATGTCAAATTTGAATGAAATACTTTTTCCAAACTTGACCTTTTGTATAAAATCATTCAATATTCATTGGGGTACTATGGAGCTCTGTAACATGAAGGATATGGGTAACAGACACCTATTTTCAAGGTTTACAAGATGACTTTTCAGGGGTCTCCCAGCATGTCAAAAAATAAAATTCTAGGTCCAGTTATTATGATTTGTGCCTTGTTAACAGATGACCAAATGTTTATTCTGGGGGGTATTTCAAAGCCGCATAGGATGAAGGATATGGGTAACAGAGATGTAATTTCAGGTGCACAAGGAGACTTTTCAGGGGCCTCCCAGCATATCAAGAAAGGAGATTCTAGGTCAAGTCATTATAATTTGTGCTCTGTTAACAGATGACCAAATCTTTATTCTGGGGAGTACTTCGGAGCCCCAGAGCATGAAGGATATGGGTAACAGAGACCTAATTTCAGGTTTCCAAGATGTTTCATGGACCTCCCTGCATGTTAAGAAAGAAGATTCTAGGTCAAGTCATTATGATTTGTGGCCTGTTAACAGATGACCAAATCTTAAAAGGTTTCAAAAATAGAGAAAAAAATTCTTAAAAAATCAAAATACAGGTGGCACCACCAGTCTACAGAAACTGATGAAACAAGCCATTATCAAAACAAATGTGGACAATCATGGTGATCAATGCATTAGTATTGTATCAAATTTTGCATTATTCTGGGAGGAACTTCCGAGCCTCATAGCTGAAAGGATATCAGTAACAGAGACCTTATGTCAGGTTTCCATATAGACTTTTTATGACCGTCCTTGCATGTCATGACAGAAGATTCTAGGTCCAGTTGATATGATTTGTGCCCTGTTAACAGATGACCAAATCTTAAAAGGTTTCAAAAATAGAGAAAAAAAACTTTAAAAAAATCGAAAAAATACATGTAGCGCCACCAGTCTGCAGAAACTGATGAAACATTATGATCAATATCCATGCAAAGAATCATGGTGATCACTGCAATAGTTGTTTAGATACTTGAGCTTTTGTATCAAATTTTCCATTATTCTGGGGGGTACTTTGGAGCCCCATAGCTCAAAGGTTATGGGTAACAGAGACCTAATTTCAGGTTTCCGAAGAGACTTTTTATGGGCCTCCCTGCATGTCAAGAGAGAAGATTCTAGGTGTAGTCCTTACGATTTGTGCCCTGTTAACAGATGACCGCATCTTATGAGGTCTCAAAAATAGAGAAAAAAAATCGTAAAAATAAAAAAAAATACAGGTGGTGCCACCATACTGCAGAAACTGATGACACATTCCATGATCAATATCCATGCAAAGAATCATGGTGATCACTGCAATAGTTGTTTAGATACTTGAGCTTTTGTATCAAATTTTCCATTATTCTGGGGGGTACTTCGGAGCCCCATAGCTCAAACTTTCAAAGGTTATGGGTAACAGAGACCTAATTTCAGGTTTCCAAAGAGACTTTTTATGGGCCTCGCTGCATGTCAAGAGAGAAGATTCTAGGTGTAGTCGTTACGATTTGTGCCCTGTTAACAGATGGCCACATCTTAAGAGGTCTCAAAAATAGAGAAAAAATTGGTAAAAATCGAAAAAATACAGGTGGCGCCACCATTCTGCAGAAACTGATGAAACACTCCATGATCAATATCCATGCAAAAAATCATGATGATCAATGCATTAGTTGTTCAGATACTTGAGCTTTTGTATCAAATTTTCCATTATTCTGGGGGGTACTTCGGAACCCCATAGCTCGAAGAATATAGGTCACAGTGACCTAATTTCAGGTTTACAAGGAGAATTTTCATAGACCTCCCAGGATGTCAAGTAAGAAGATTCCAGTTCTAGCGGTTACGATTTGTGCCCTGTTAATGGACAGACGGCCAGACGGCCGGACGGACGACGGACAAAAGGTGATCCCTATAGCTCAGATGACTTACAGTCAGCTGAGCTAAAAACTAATTACAACCAAAATTACCTTTAGACCATTAATTTATACACAGAGGAAGCAAGAAATCACATAAATTCTTTTTCAAAAGGTAGGTGAATGGACACCTTTAATGAGTAATGAGAAAGAGCTTCTACAGGAAATAGATATTTTCTAAATAATAATTCTATATAATCTAAATAATCAGCAAATTTGAAAAAAGAAAAAGATAGAAAATGTCATTTTTGACCGTTGACCGAAATACCTGACCACCAGAGTTTGGTACTCTTGTGTGTCTGACTCTGCATGTGCAGTCCATCTGAGTCAGACACTCTGATGCTGCCACCTGATGGCTCAACTCCAGCATATTATAAATACCAGTGTTTACTACTGTTTAGCCAATGGCTGATTTTACTACAGAACACTGGATTGCTTTCTGCTTTATTTTATATCACATTACCAGTATTACAATACATGTCAGATATATGTGTCCAGTTACAGTCACAGGGAAAAAAACAAGTGACCTATGGGTCATGACGCTCAGCTGACTATGAAGACATTCACAAAAAAAATTTTATCAACTGAATGACAAATTTTTAATATGGTATCCCCATTCAACTGAAGCTTAGCTCGGAGGATATGGGTAATAGAGACCCGATTTAAGGTTTTTTAGGAGATTTTTCATTGACCTCCCTGGATGTCAAGTTATTAGATTTTAGGTGCAATGGTTACAATTTGTGCCCTGTAAACAGACAACCACATCTTTGAAGGACTCAAAAATATAAAAAAAATTTGTAAAAATTTGAAAAAAAAATCCAGGTGTCTCATAAGTCTGCAGGAAATGATGAAACCTTCAATGATGAATATGCATGCAAAGAATTATGTTGATCAATGCATAAGATTTTCAGATACTGCAGCCTTTGTAAAAAAAAGTTTTAATTACAATAATAATAATAATTTATTTTATATAGCGTAAAATCCACCGAAGTGCTCTAAAATGCTTTACAACACAGAGACTGAAAGGATTAAAAAATTGCATTAAGGTTCTTTGTATACACATATCATTCACCCTTTACTGTTTACATTTATTTTAGATACCCGACCAATTATGACACTATTTATATTTACACTAACAGCCATATCTTTACAAGCTTTCTTTGTATCTTTATCAAATTTTCAACAGTTCCCACTAACAGGGTTTGCTAAAGATTATTGAAAATCATTGAAACTTAGAAATAATATGCAATATTTTTGTCCTGAAAGAATCTATACATATCATGGCATTCTAGTTGCCCATTTAGAGTGCTCTTTAGTGGCTTGTAAACAGTAAAGGGTTAAAAGCAGCTGTTAAAACACAAGAGTGAAATATCGTAGTAAATGTGCTGAATGATTTTAGTGAAAGTATAATAAGCTACCAAAATATTGCAAAAACAAATAGGTTTTAAGCTTCCTTTTAAATGTGTCAAAATTAGAAGTTTGATGTAGGTCCTGTGGGAGAGAGTTCCACAAACTGGGTCCTGCAACACAAAAAGCTCTATTAGCCACCAATGAGGACCTTGTATATGAAACACACAGTAATTCTTGGTTTAATGATCTCAGACGTCTCACAGGAATGTAAGGCTGGATGAAATCCTGGAGGTATTTTGGAGCAATACCATGTTTTGCCTTGAACACCAACATAGCAACTTTAAACTTTATCCGTTGACACAGAGGGAGCCAATGTAGGGCTTGCAAGACAGGCGTCATATGCTTGTATTCTTACTGCCACACAGGATTCGAGCTGCACAGTTTTGAACTCTCTGGAGCCTCTGTATGAGGGAAACTGGATATCCTAAGAGGAGAGCATTACCATAATCAAGCTTACTGGTCACAAATGCATGGATTAAACGCTCTAGTGATGGCTTATCTAAGTAGGTTTTGATTTTGTTAATGTTGTAGAGGTGCAGGTAAGCACTCTTACAAACTGTATTAACATGATGCTCCATACTGGAGTATGAATCAAAATACACACCAAGGCTTCTAACATACTGAGATGGCTGGACTACTTGCCCACCGAAGGACAGATTTTGGCACACAATTTCAGTGTTGCGAGGTTTTATCAGAATCACTTCTGTTTTATCATCATTCATTTTGAGTTGGTTGTTTGCCATCCACTTCTGAACAAGCTCAGTTGTATATTCCATATATGAGATTTTTGCACAGATTTCTGAAGGTCGAAAAGTGAGATAAAGCATTGAATCATCAACATCGTATGATAATGGCCACAATGGCTGAGTAATGTTCCTAATGGTGATTTGTAAAGAGTGAATAAGATGGGCCCGAGAACTGACCCCTGTGGTACACCACAGTCAAGCAGCTGAGACATAGATCTACAGCAATCAATGGTTATGACCTGATTTCAATTAGTGAGGTATGAGTGGAACCACCTCAAGGCACTACCAGAAACACCAAGTGTCTCCAGAGTCTGCAACAGGCGCTGGTGACTGACAGTGTCAAAAGCTGCTGATAAGTCAAGCATAACTATCAGCACACACTTCTTCTCACCTAACGCACACTGGATGTCGTTATAAATGCAAAGTGTAGCAGTCTCTGTACTATGACCCCTACGGTAGGCTGTCTGGTAGGGTTCTGTTAGGTTATTGTTTTTGAGATGCTTGTTAAGCCTGGCTGCAACAACCTTCTCTAAGAGCTTGGACAGATATGCCAAATTAGATACTGGTCTGAAATTCTTCAGGATGTTAGGATCTAATGAAGCCTTTTTTAGAAGCGGAGTAACTAGAGCAGTCTTGTATTCAGAAGGAAATTCACCTGTAGACAGTGATGTGTTTATGATCTGTTTGATGACTGGTACAAGCACAGCAGCACAAACCTTTTGCAATCGTGTAGGAACAGGGTCAAGCTCACACTGCGTACTTGCAGATGATGATATCATGCGTAATACCTCCTCATCCGTTGCAGGGAGCAGCAATGACATGGGATATTGCAGTAAAGTGTAAGGTAACACAGGTTTGTCGCACGTCAGGATCATAGAAGACTCAGATGTTGGTATGGATGCATTAATATCTTTTATTTTCTGTACAAAAAAGGTGCTGAACTCTTCTTTGAGCTCAGTTTTTGGTTTTTCTGGTAATATGACTTTCTTCTCCTTACCTAGCAAACTGTTTACAATTTTAACAAGTGACCAATGGGTCATAAGGCTCAGCTGACTGGGAAGAGATTCGCAAAAGGAAATTTTGTCATCTGAATGGTAGTATACTCCCATTCAACTGAAGCATCAAACAGATTAACCAACAGGCCAAGATTGTGTCTGTATTTATATATCTCAAAAATAGAGAAAAAATGCGTAAGCTTTAAAAAAAAAATAAGGTGGTTCCACCAGTCTGCAGAAACTAATAAAAACACTTAATGGTCAATATCCATGTAAAGAATCATGGTGATCTCTGCATTAGTTGTTCAGATACTTCAGCTTTTGTATCAAATAATCCATTATTCTGAGGGATACTTCGGAGTCCTAAAGGTTGAAGGATATGGGTAACAGAGACCTCATTTCAGGTTTCCACAGACACTTTTCATGGGCTTCCTTGCATGACAAGAATGAAGATTTTAGGTCCTGATGTTACAATTTGTGCCACGTTAACAGATGACAGCATCCTTAAAGGTCTCAAAATAGAGAAAAAAATTCGTAAAAAACCCGAACAAATACAGGTGGTGCCACCAGTCTGCAGAAACTGATGAAACACTCCATAATCAATATCCATGCAAAGAATCATGGTGATCTCTGCATTAGTTGTTCAGATACTTCAGCTTTTGTATCAAATTGTCCATTATTCTGAGGGATACTTCAGTCCTATAGCTCAAAGGATATGGGTAACAGAGACCTCATTTCAGGATTCCATAGAGACTTTTCATAGGTCTCTCACTGTGTGAGGAATGATGATTCTAGGTCCAGTCTTTACAATTTGTGCCCTGTTAAAAGATGTTCATATTTTAAAAGGTCTCAAAAATAGAGAAAGAATTTGTAAAAAATTGAAAAATACAGGCAGCGCCACCAGTCTGCAGACACTGATGAAAAATCTCATGATCAATATGTATGCAAAAAATAATGACCATCAGTGATGTAGTTAATGAGATATTGAAGTTTTTGTATGAAATTTTTGACTATTCTGGGGGGGTACTTTGGGGCCCCATAGCTCGAAGGATATGGGTAACAGAGACCTAATTTCTGTTTCGATGGAGACTTTTCATAGGTCTCTCAGTGTGTCAAGAATTAAAATTCTAGGTCCAGTTTTAACAATTTGTGCCCTGTTAACAGATGTTCACATTGTTAAAGGTCTCAAAAATAGAGAAAAAAATTCGTAAAAAATCGAAAAATACAGGTGGCGCCACCAGTCTGCAGGAACTGATGAAACTTCTCATAATCAATATGTTAGCAAAAAATCATGACCATCAGTGATGTAGTTAATGAGATATTTAAGTTTTTATATGAAATTTTTGACTATTCTGGGGGATACTTTGGGGCCCCATAGCTTGAAGGATATGGGTTACAGAGACCTAATTTCTGGTTTCAAAGGAGATTTTTGATGGACCTCTCAGAATGTAAAGTTACAAGATTCTAGACAGACGGACGGAAGGACAGACGGACAGACGGACAGATGGATGACGGACAAAGAGTGATCGCTATAGCTCAGATGACTTACAGTCAGCTGAGCTAAAAAGCTTCCTAGAGTCATTCTGACATTCAATTATCTTATTCTGGTAGAAATAAATTTTTGACTGTTGTATAATAGTGTTCACATTTGCCCTTTTAGACAGGTATAATTCACGATGGACAGTTAACCCAGTCTTTCTCCAGAGTCTGTCAGTCTGTCTGCGTTCTTGTTTAGCCACTCTGACCTCACTTGTATACCACTCAGAATCTGTCCGGATGGTGTGAACACAAGTCTTCAGTGGTGCGTGTTTGTTCACTATCCTTGAAAGTTCTGATTTGTAAGAATCGACAAGATAAGTCAAAGAGTAGTCACTCAGATCAGCACAGTGTTGATTTCTGGATATCCTTGCTAAAATCACAAGTATTGACTGATTTGAGCTTCCGATAAGTGACTGTGTACTTGGGATTAACTGGCTTTGACACATCTAACTTAAAAAATACCGGACAATGATCAGGGAAACCCATGTCCTTTACCTGCACATCCTTCACTAGGCATTCACCTGCCCTAGTTAACACGAGATCAAGAGTGTGACCGTTGCGGTGGGTACACTGTTGTACATGCTGCTTAAGGCCAAAACTTTCTGTCAAGCCTGTGAAATCTGTTGCCCCTCTATCAAGATTTTTATCCACATGAATGTTAAAGTCCCCAAGAATCACCAAATGCTTATAGCTTAAAATGCACTGTTCTAGGTAATCAGAAAACTCCTTCAGAAATGTATTGAAAGTAATTATTTCAATAATGGTAATTATTCTAGGGGGTTCTTCTGAGCCCGAAAGCTCGGATAATATGGGTAATAGAGACCTTATTTCAGGATTCCAAGGAATTTTTCATGGACTCTCCTGGATGTCAAGATGGAAGAATTTAGGTGCAATGGTTAGATTTGTGCCCTGTTAACAGACAACCACATTTTGAAGGTCTCAAAAATTGAGAAAAAAATGTGAAAAAATTTAAAAATAATTACAGGTTGGGCCACCAGTCTACACAAAATGATGAAACACTCAATGATCAATATGTATGCAAAGAATCATGGTGATAAATACATTAGTTGTTCAGATACAGGAGCTTTTGTGTTGAAATTTTTAATTATACTGGGGGTACTTCTGAGCCCCATAGCTCTGAGGATTTTGGTAACAAAGACCTAATTTCAGGTTTCCAAGGAGATTTTTTTAAGGACCTCCCTGGATGTGAAGTAAGAAGATTCTAGCTCCAGTGATTCTGATTTGTGCCTGGTTAATGGACAACTGCTTCTTAAAAGGTTTCCAAAATAAAAGAAAAAAAATCGAAAAAATTAGGAAAATCCAGGTTATGCCACCAGTCTGCAGGAACTGATGAAACACCCGATAATCAATATGCATGAAAACATTATGGTGATCAATGCATTAGTTATTCCAATACTAGAGCTTTTGTATCAAGTTTTTTATCATTCTGGGGGAATCTCCGAGCCCCACAGCTCAAAGGATATGGGTAACAGAAACCTGTTTTCAGGTTGCCAAGGAGATTTTAAATGGACCTCCCTGGATGTCAAGTTAGAAGAATCTAGGCCCAGAAGTTAGGATTTGTGCCTGGTTAACAGACACACAGATAAACAACAGACAAAAGGTGATCGCTATCGCTCAGATGACTTTCAGTCAGCTGAGATAAAAACAGCTGGCGTTTTTTGTGTTTTGATGATTCCCCTTAAACATTTAAATTGACATTTACGTTGCTGTTATCAGTAATACTGTTGTTGAAGTATCAGCCGATGTATTATAGCAAACAGATATGATTATACCATACAAGTTACCATACAATTCATATCTTAATGTCTACACAATGTTTAATTTATGGCCCCTCTGTAATATATGCTTCAGGCCCTGCACCAGCTTAATCAGGCTCTGTTTGTAACCTTGTTAATGTTCAGTTTCTGTAACTTTGATATGTTAAAGTCTTATCTGCTGAGAAATTAAAAAATGATTAAACTACAATACATTATTTCCCTGGATAGCAATAACTGATAAAAAATCCTGTAACAGGATTTCATAAAAAGAGCTCATGTTATTTCATAATGTACAGCAATAAACTGCAATTAAACCAAATATGATGGTCTTCAAATTCACCGTGCAAAACTATTCAGTAGATTTATCACAAAGTTTAACTACCAAGTTGTAGGGTACTACAAGCTACATAAAGTCATAGGTTCATCAACTGTAAGCTTGTTGAGAAAGTTTATATACCACCTGTAATATATCACCTCTAATTTATAACACTGTTTTCTCATTTCTCAAGTTCCCATTAAGATTTAGTGTTTCAGAATACTTACAACATTAACCATGTTTCTTTAAGCTGTACATCCCTGTATATTTCTGTTACTTACTCGGTGAACAGCTCAGGTGAGTTTTCTTCCATCTCTAGCGTATCACTACACAAGGACTCTGTTCTGTCCATGGCAGACAGGGGTTTGCTGGTAGATGGCACAGCATCAGCTGCTGGGCTCACTTCACCTGATAAATATAAACATAAGATAATCAGTAAAAAAGATATCCTCCAAAACTCCAGGATTCATTTACATTAACTTGTTTTAGAACTGAAGCAAAAGTGAAACTGAAAAACAAGAGCACTGCAAATGTGCAAATTACGCCAGTGGATACGTGTATCTGGTTACCTCTGACTTCAATAAATATGCCAGAATTTTGATGAGGGTGAGAAACTCAATTGGTAAATATGTAAAATGAGTTTCATGAAAATCCATAGGATTTTTGGTAAGTCACCAAGTCACCTCATAAAATATGCGTGCATGTTGCCAATAGTTGAATTTGGGCGAGAAAATCTGCTTGTAAGTAGTTATGATGAGTTCCATGAAAATCCAACAAAGCCCCTGTAAATTACCACGGTGACACTAAAAGGACAGACGGATGGACAGTGGGTATACCATAATACTCCTGTCATATGACAGGCGTATAAAAACAAAATCTGTTCTATAGAAAAAAAACATGCTTGGTAGAACTCCCAATAATTTGTAAATTGGAGAAAACAGAAATTATGTGACAAAGAATCAAATTTAGAAATTAAATCTACATTCATGCAGACTTTTATACCTAACATTCTTTCATCTAAACAGATTTTCTGATGAAATTTTCTGACAAGGGTCATTTACCTTTATTTTCATCTCTGCTGGAGCTGGACACAGCATCTGCTACTGGTAATGTTTTGTTCTTTTCAACAGGGGTGAAATCAGGTGTTTTCTCCTCTCTGAAAACAAATAATAAACTCTTAAGTTTACAATTATAATTAGTTTAGCATCATATATGAAAGATAAGGAACAATATCATAACTGGAGAGCATACTTTCTATTATGTGTATTTTTCATTTTTACATAATTTTTGTAACAGTGTAACCAGCCTCTCTCTCTCCTTTTCTCAGCAGCCTGAGCTTCAATTTTTGTTACACTGTAACCAGCCACCCTTACCTTCTATTCTCAGCAGCCTTAGCTACAATTTTTGTTACACTGTAACTAGCCACACTCACCTCCTTTTCTCGGCAGCCAGTGCCATCTTCCTCCTCCTCTCCTCTTGCTCCGTATTTCCTCCATTTTTATCCATGTTTTTATCAGGTTGTTTGTCTGTGCTTCCCTTCAGCTTTGGTGAGGTTGCCGGCTCAGCACCTTTAGACTTTTCCATCTTTTTATTTAAAGTTGCAGGACTTGCCCCGTCTGGCTCTGTTCTCTTTTTTAGGTTTCTTGTGTCACCTATGATAAAGATTAACAACACATTAAACTAAGTATTTATTATATTCTGAAATGTATTCAATATATTAAACATTCATGAAGACAACTTTACATTAAGCAATTCTCTCTAGTTATCAGACAAGTCTTGATACTAGTCCTAATGTGGATATGTAGTTACTTTTTGTTTTCTGGATTACAAGTGGAGTTTTTTTACTATTTATAAACAGACAGACCCATAGATAAAAGGGATGAAAAGTTTGATTTACAGTGCATCAACAATCTTTCTAAAGATGTGGCTCCTGTGACCTTCAACTTTGATCTCTGGACTCTGAAAATCAAAATAAATTTACTTAAGTGGTGGGTCATTAATAAATCAAGCTTGTAGCCAATTGGTCTATCAAAAGCAGAATTATCATCCATAAAATAATTTGTGAATGGATGGGCCCTTTGACCTTGACCAAAAAAATTGAATAGAACCATCCCCTATTGGCAGGTTAGCAATATCTTGAAGATGGAAGGTTTGTGATGAAAAATTTGGCTAGAAATGCATAGACTCCTTTTTAAAGAAATGGGTCCTGTGACCTTGACCTTTGAACCCTAAAATCAACACAGTTTTTACTTTAGTGGTGAGCCATATATAATTTGATTTTGAAACCAACAGGTCAAACTAAACTGAAGTTATCATCTGGAAACTAATTTGTGAATAGAAGGCCCCTGTGACCTTGACCTTTGACCTTGTGACCCCAAATTCATTTATGCTCTCCCCATACTGGCAAGTCAGCAAAATGTGCAAGATGGAAAGTTTGGGATGAAAAGCTTGGCTTAAAATGCAGCCATAACCTTTTTTCAATATATGAAACCTGTGACTTTGACCTTTGACCTCATGACCCAAAAATCATAAAGGGCCTTGCTTTAGTGGTGGCCCATATTAAAGTAAAGTTTGAAATCCATGTGTCAATCCAACCTGTAGTTATCAACTGGAAACAAATTTGTGTGGATGGACGGGTGGACAGACAGACAGCTAGACAAACAGACAGGGTGATTACTAAAAGGTACCCACTGGAGATCAATAAACACACCAGGTTTTGGGACGCTAGTTGCAATCAAAGTTGAGAAACTGACATTACTGTTGTCATTTTATAGTAAAGAAAAATAGAAAAATATTCATTAAAATAACAAAAAATACACATGGCGCCACCCCTTTTCAGGAACTGACAAAACAAGTCATGGTCAATATTCAAGGCAAGATTCATGACAATCCATGGACTAATTATCAAGATACTGAAGGTTTTGTAACAATTTTTTTATAATTCTGTGGGGTACTTACAAACCCAACAGCACGGAGGATATAGGTTGCAGTGACCTAATTTCAGGTTTCCAAGGAGATTTTCCATTGACCTCCCTGGATGTTCACTTTATTGTTTCTAAGTCTAGCAGCTATGATTTGTGCCCTGCTAACAGACGGCCGGATGACTGGATGATGGACAAAGCACCATTCCAATACCTCAGTTGACTTGCATTCAGGTGAGCTAAAAACCCTTACTGATTGGGAATATCAAACTATATGGTGTCTGATCAAGTCTATAAATGTTGTATTATATGTGTCTTATTCTTTTTATACTTGTTTTGAGTATACAAGAACACAATCAGTTACACTACTTGCCTGGTGTGGCTTGATCAGGACTGGCTTCTGGGACACTTGGCCATTTCTTTAAATTAGTCAGTGTAGTCTGCTTCCATACAGTAGAAGGTCTCAGCTTCTTACGTGGTGGTGACTCACTCATTCTGCTACATGTTCCTAGCCATTAGTGTTGAAGTTACTCAAAATAATCTACAAAAAAAAAGAATTCATAAATAATGTATCATAAATTGTATGTCAGTCATGTAAAGCAATGTATTTCAGTAAACAAAGTAAGCATCAGATCCTGAAATTAAAAACTATTGCTTAGAATTAAATTTGCCCAAGATTATCTCTCTCAGGGACATCCTAGAATGGCCAGGCATAATAGTCACCTCATGTGCAGATGTGATATGGTTTTAATGTCACACTTAAGAAGTGACCCATGGGTCATGGCACTCAGCTGACATGCATCACGTGATACTGTGACTAGGAGGGAAGAGATAAGGTTTTCTAAAATTACCATGACAATGATATGAACTGGGCATTTATAGCAGTATATAATGATATCATAATATCAGGTATTCTAAACATTCTTGAACCATAGATAGGGCTGAAAGGAGTACTCGAGTACTCGAGTCCGTGTATCTATTACCGAGTACTCGAGTCCAAAATTCAGACTCGAGTACTCGTGTATGTACATTCATATATGAATATTACTGCAAATTTACTGGCAGTCTCTGCCTATTTAATTATTATGGAAGTTATAATCATACTGTACAGTTTATTTCGAAGAGACTTACATTTATTAGTTATATGTTTTCGAATAAATGGATTTTTCCACTCTGTTAAATTTAAGTATCTATATATATCGTTTGGATAAAGTCAAGCCGTCACGAATTCAAATTTATGTATGTTTTGATAAGCAGATGTCCGTTTAACTTTACAGAGTTGCCCTGGTTACGAGTACTTGAGTCCGGGTCGGGTAATGCCTATCGGGTACTCGAGTCCAAAATTATGTACCCGTTTCAGCCCTAACCATAGAATAGTATGTACCTGGATTGGCAGGATGATTATTTAATAAAATATGGACAAACTGTATAGCAAAAGTTCATACCTGCTAATTACATCATGAAAGAATTCTTGAGATGATTTAGTTTCAGATAATAATGATGAAACTTACACATCTTAGTCTAAACATGGAAAACTGTTTTAATTTTTAGATCAAATGCAAAATACTGGTTTAGTGACCTTGAACAGTGTGAGGAGTGACTGAGTCTTGTTGTTCTTGGTTCTCTAAATTATGTTTTCCCGCTGTAGCTAACAAATATGAGCTAGGAAACATAACATTTTTATCAAATTAAGGTTCTTGTCAAATTTTAGAGACAAAAATCATAATTTTTATAATAATTTGTCTTTACAATAAAAAAGGGGTGGGAAGGTTCAGAAGCAGACCTTATTTTTAGATGAAGAAATTATACTCACAGCAGATTAATCTTAAACATGAAGGAATAAAGTTCTGTTGTCTCTCAATAGGAATACGTATTTCACGACACACTTGAATTGTTTCTGAACAAAAGACGCTTGACACTAACTGTAGACTGGACAAAAATGAGTAGTCCGACCACTGAGCTGTCATGTGTCACAGGTTTTCACCTATCAAGTATCATTACATGTGATTTACAATGAACAGACGTGCTTGAACGTTGAACAGACCATATATGAATGCACATGGCTTTTCAGCGGCGCAAGGGACACTGGATTGAAGGGCACACATGTTATTGTAATCTCATCTGCCCTTACACTATACCTGATTTGTTGTGCAAGCACCACGAAGTTGATGAGCAAGAAAATCTTGCTGTATTTTAGCAGGGTAAACAGTTTTCTTGGTAAACAAAGGACAAAGTATTACGCCCGACAGCAATGTAAATTAATTTCTCTAATGTCCCCTAGGTGGCACTGTAAGCTAGAAAGTCTCACACGCACTTTGTGGCAGAGCCCGATATCAGGTTTCGATTTATTCTTTCAGAATTTCACGATTTATTAATTCCATAATTTATTATAATGCTACATCTAAAATGATACATTCATACATGACAACTTATATTCATGTAAACAGTATTTTTTATTGAAATACACTGATCAGATTTATTATTAATTCATCTACTGATTAACACGTGAAATAAGCTCGTGCCCACTTTTCTGTAGATAATTATAAAAAATACAAACATATGCAAAGTGATAATTCTAAATTTCATTAAAACTGTTTGTCGGTTCATAAGGCAGTAAAGGTAAATTTGGAATGAAGTATTTGTTGTTATAATAAAAATAATGATACCAAATCTGCGTGAAATATGAAGAGCAAATTAATATATACAAAGTTGTATAACCACAAACGCAATTTCAAGGGCCTTACAATGGACATTGCAGTAAATCATACACACTTATACCTTTGAATTTATATTAGAATCGGCCGATCTCTTAAATAAAACTTTACATTTCATTAAAAAGAGTTATAAACCTTTGAGATTTTTAGGGATATGATTGTCGGCAAAATATTTTTTACATATCAATCCGCATACCTCTCAATAATTTCAATGTTTTGTTGGTGTACGACGTATAGATGAGTGGAAATATTGATCTGGCGTATTCTCGGGGAAATCGTATATATATATATATATATATATATATATATATATAGAGAGAGAGAGAGAGAGAGAGAGAGAGAGAGAGACAGAGACAGAGAGACAGAGACAGAGAGAGACAGAGAGACAGACAGAAAAGCAGACAGACAGACAGACAGACAGACAGACAGATAGAATGAGAGTTGTAATATAGCGACGCCATTTGTTCATGGCTCAGACTTTCTCAAACCCATTGTTCAACGGGGAAAGTCAGTTAAAACAGAGAATCTGGCAAGTGTAGAACCTTGAAAGTTGTAGATACAGTAGCTATATATAGAAATTAACGTTTCTTAATTAAAGACGGTAAGAATTGCAAGCGTAAAATTCGTATGAATAGATAGCATTTGCATGTATTGATATGGTAGGGGTCCAGTTGAGCGGATTACTATATATATCTTTTTCATTTAGGTTGTAATGGTACAAAACCGTCGCATGCGTTGTTTTTCGGTGTTATATATATATTTCTCAGATATTTTCTAATTTTGAAAAGGTGGGACACGCGTGTATCATATATATGTATCATATATTTTATTTATATAGGTATAGCATAATGCCATCATAAAAATGCCGTAACATATATTCATAGACGTAATCAAATTATATTTTAGAGATATGAAATGATGTACACAAAATTGAGATTATTTGTGTTTTACAAAATCTTACATAACAACTGCAATTATGCAATTGTATGAATGAAAAATATATATTGTCGTATAATTTATGATTGCATAATAATGAATACATTAACAAAATAGAATATCAAAATGTTTTCTCTAACCTTAAAAAAATAGTGAGCATGAAAACGAAAATAATACAATGGTGTGTTTTCTTACACGTTTGTTGGAAGGAGAACGTATCTGAATACTCAAAGGGTAATTTTTTTAATGTTTAGATATGCAAATATATATACTAAAGGCAACATAATATATATTTAAACACATAAGTTACACTTATATAGGCCTAAGGTTACAAAATATTTCAAATATATATACACATATGTAAGTAATATATACGTCATCAGCAGATGCGGAATTTTGAATTTGTCATCCTATTGTCGTATAATTTATTAATGATTACATTGGAAAAACAGAATATCAAAATGTTTTCTCTAACCTTAAAAAGTAAGGGGTGTTTTTTAACACATTTGTTGGAAGGAGAACGTACCTGAATACTTAAAGGGTAATTTTTTTAATGTTTAGATATGCAAATAGTTATATTAAAGGCAACATAATATATATTTAAACATAAATTACACTTAACTATATAGGCCTAAGATGTCAAAATATTCCAAATATATACACATGTGTAAGTAATATATACGTCATCAGCAGATGCGGAATTTTAAAGTTGCCATCTTAAAGGCACCTGTCATCTTGTATCATTTATGAACATCTTACATGTAGGCCTATATACTTTAATTAAGGTACCAAAGGAGGAGCAAGTTCTCTATAGATATTAATAGTATACCAAATGGTTAATTACGGTGAAAAATCTGATGTTTGAGTGAATGAATTGTTTCAGGACCCTTCCGACATAATGTATGAGAATACATATCACCAACCTTAGTGCCATATTTGAATATATAGCCTACTGTATATCGGTTTGTTTATACTGCTAATCACTTTCAGAGGAATCAGCAGTGAGAGATTAAAATGACATAGGCCTACTTATAACGCACTATTTGCACTCAGGCTAGCTGCATGGCATTCGAAATATAGGTTATTCACTTTTATGTGCCGTGGCGAATAAAATGCTTCAAGCTTAGGCTACTTGGCCTGTCGATGATAATTGGCTATATATACATAGGCCCTATTCAGAAAGTTTATTTTGCCATTCGACCCCCCTCGATCCCCCCCCCCCCCTCCCGGCCTTCGAATCAGTCCACCACCACGAACATTGGTTAAAAATAAGCAATTTCTGTGTGCTTTGCACACAATGTAAAAATTCGTATATATGTATACTTATATGGTCTATATATTATATGGTATATTATCATGCAAACTAGAATTCAGTTCTAAACTAATTAACCCATGAAACCAACCCAGACAGTGTTGAAAATTAAATTTTAATTTATAATATTAGGCCCATACATACCCTCTATAAATTTCTGCGTGTAGGAATCCTTTTTTTAAGTAAAAAGTGCAATTTAATTTCGGAAACCATGAAATATGAGAGTGAAGCCAGTCATTCACAGTGCGGATGCTGTCCTTTTTCGGACGAAGAGCGTTTGCCTGTCCTGAGCCTGGCCTAAATGTGGCGGTGTGCCAGTCTAATTTGGATCTCGAGCAAACCACGCTTACGAGATTTCACCCTTTATCGCTCTCTTTCCGAAGCCATCTTGAATTGGCAACATGGTGGGTCCAATAGACCCAAATCAAAATCCACGAATATCATTTAAGCGTAGATCCATCGAGGGTATTAACCATAGTAAATGCCAATATGATGGCTTCCTCTAGCTTAATTAGTGATATTTCAAATGATCTTTCATGGTGTAATTGTCTCAGGTGCATGAGAAATGACTTGTCTCCACAGTCAATAGTCGATGGTTGCATCATTAGATGTATGGTCGTATGATGTGGTTTCTTACTGGTATTAAGTAATATTGACCGAAATATCCCTTGTTGACCAATATAATAGTCATAAACATATTTATTTATCACTGCTAACCCTAAAACTGGTTGACTGAAAGTCTTCAATCAGTTCCTTCAGGCTTCACATTCAATGAGTTGGATCGACATCGGTTTCGTTATAACAGTTGTGAAAAATCACTTTGAATGAAAACTTGTGTGTGGCATGTTGCTTGAGTTAAGGGTAGCGTGAGATTGTTGAATGTCGAGCGTTACATGAACGAATTGTCAGTGTTCAATGAATTCTCTGACTTTCCTTCCAGGGTGACGCATCAGCCACAATCAGAACTCGCAAGTTCATGACCAACCGCCTGCTCAGCAGGAAACAAATGGTAAGTACTTAAACTATAATCAGTGATAATATCATGTCTGGATTTAGTCCATCTCTGGACCCTTGTGTCCTGCAAGTGTCCGTCCATCAGGTCTAACATAGGACACAAGGGTCCAGAGATGGACTAGTCTGGATTTATCCTAATTGGTTAGATGTTGGGTGTGTTTTGTTTGTTATTTTTTCATTTTGTATTATGATTATCTCTATAAATACTATTCTGATCACAATCTTTTGTCCATGATTGCAGTAGGATTGTAGTTTTGCCTGTTAGTGTTAGTAGTGTTAGGTTGATTGAAAACTTTATTTAAAAATGTCCTTTATATTTGAGCACATCACTGAAATGTTATATGTCTGTACTCAGTAAACCAAAATGATTAGTAATGATCAGTATAAAATTCAGTATCAGATGAATAAGACTGTGATGTATATCCTGATTTGGACATTATTTTTATCACACCATCAGGCCAGATTTATCCTTTACCAGGGCTGTTGCTTAATGTCTTATCATTAAAGCTCTATAATAATAGAACAATCTATTTTTGCAGATCGTTGATGTGCTGCATCCTGGACGTGCAACTGTTCCCAAGACTGAGATTCGGGAAAAGCTTGCCCGTATGTACAAGACTACCCATGATGTGATCTTCTGCTTTGGATTCCACACCCAGTTTGGTGGTGGAAAAACCACAGGGTTTGCCCTGATCTACGACAGCCTGGATCTGGCCAAGAAGTTTGAACCAAAATACAGACTTGCAAGGGTATGTGCTGGTGCTACATCATGAATTTGGCTGATACAGTTAAATTTGGATTGATTCGTACTGTTCAGCCGTTATGTGCAAAAAGGCCATTCTGATGCACTTTACTATTCCTGTGTATTTTCCTGTATGCACTGTAGTGATGGGCTGATGATTTGCTTATAATCAATGATCAGTTGGGTTGATGCAAACGATCCAATGATTGATCCTACAGTGCCATATTGGATTGCAAATTTTTGCACATAACTTAGACTTTGTGATGACTAAATGTGTGCTTTAATATTCATTATACAAACAAACTTGAGAAAAGTCTGCTTTTACTAAAGAAATTAATTCTTAAGTTACTTTATGCACATGTAGGCTATAGAATTATGACATTATTAGCCTGAATGCAGGCCTACATGTCATACCAATTGAGATGATAATTATACTGGTCTATATATGGTCCAATATTTCATACGGCAAAAAAACAATTATTTCTTATTATTGTTCTGTAGGATCAATCAATTTTTTACTGATGATTGATCATGAAATTACAAATGGTTCCCAGCACTTATGCACTGAATATAATATGCAGTCCTTAACAGTAAAGAATGAGGAGCAAGTATTCCATGTAAAGTCATTTAATTTTCCAGGGGAGCGGAGGATTCTTTTGTTCGGAAGCTGGAAAATGTAATTATGCTAATGAATAAATAAAATTTAAGCACATTAACAAGAACCAACACACCTGTCAAGCAGTCACACATGCCATATTTCATCCTTAAGGTGTTGAAGCAGCAATCAGGTTTTATATTTAAAAACATAAACGTTACAACAACAAATCAGACTACATTTCTGTTGAGACTGGTTTTGACATGAATGCAACATCTTGCTTCAATATGAAATGCCAGTACCATCATGACATAACAGTCCTGATTGTACAGACTGCATATTTTAATGTTCTTGCTCCTCATTTAGTTGTTACCTTGAATTCATCTCAGCCTGTATTAATTTTATGATATATGCATAATTTTGTGATCATTTTTCCAGCACGGACTGTACAAGAAAGACAGAATTGCCAGAAAGCAGAGAAAAGAGAGGAAAAACAGACAGAAGAAGGTCCGTGGTACAGCTAAGGCCAAGATCGGTGCTGGCAAGAAGGTAAACAAACCACAGTCATTTTCTGGTCCATGAATGGAAACTTTAAGGCTTTATGATCATAACTAAATAACTATTCCAGTGACAACAGTGAGAAAGCAAAGAGGAAATACATTCATCATTGTGTGTAAAACATAAATAACTGCTTTGGAATGCAGAGCTAACTTGCTTACTTATGGTATTGCAAGTCTCAGAATTATTATTATTATTAACACATAATTAACTTTCACTGTTTATATGGGTCTGGATTAAAACAAATGCTTCACCTAGTATTTATTGTCAAACCTGCAAAATTTATATTTAACATGATGCATGTGAATATTGCCATTGTAACATTCATATGGGATTGGATAAAAACAAATGCTTTGCAAATCTGGTCTGTATTGTAAATCCTGAAAAATTAAATAACATGATATAAGTGAATTTTGGCTTATTACCATAATTCCATTAAATTGGTTTGGATTTAAACAGATGCTTTGTAAACTTGGTCTTTATTGCCAATTCTGCTAATTTTATATATAACATGAGAAAAAAATATTGCCGTAATAACATTGTGTTGCATTAAACTCGTTTATATGTTGAATGTAAGTATATCCTGAATGCCCATTATGTGGTGTAATATATTTTGCATGGGATGCGCGTGAATTTACAGCTGATATATATATATATATATATATATATATTTAATTGGTATTTCATGCGTTGCAAATAACTATTTCAGTCTTCTTGATCAGCTACATAATGCCAAATGGTTTGTGTGATATTGACATTTTAATTGAGGTATATAGGAACTGGTTTACCCTGAGCATTGATATATGATGAGCACTGTTTAATACTTAGTAATTCTGTTTTCTACAAAAAATGAATTTTGTTTTGTCTTTTTGGCCAATTTTTCCCCCCAAGCGCAAGTCTAATTGTTAATGCTCAGGGGGTTACATGATTATTGGTGGTGATAAAAGGGGATATTTCCAGCAGTGTTCATAACTCAAGTCCATACAACAATTTTTGTTAAAAAATCCTATCATTTCCTACCATTATATAAATGTTGCGTATATAAAATAATTTGCTATAATTATCTTCATCCAAAGATGCTTTTTTTGCAAGAAAAATAAGTTTAATTACACAACCAAGTTTGGAATTTGAATATATGGATTTGTGCCACTTAGACTGACATTTTAAGTTGGAAGAAAACCAGCCCTTTTAGTTCCTGGTACGGTTTTCTTACTCGTATCTTATTTATAATTTTAAAAAATTTTGACTTACCATAGTGTTAATCATGTTGAAAAATGGAGATTACAGGAAAAAGTATTGTAAACAATGTAGTCAAGGGTAAGGTATTTATCTAGTTCATGATCAGTATGTTATGGGCATGAGTTTATACCTGTTGGCAATATGGATGGGCATTGGAAAATATAATGTTAATGTTTACAAACACTGGTGAATGTTAATATCAGTATGTGTGTAACAAATGGTCAGAGTGTGAAGGCTTGTGATAATGATAATGAAAAACTGTATTTTGGCATGTTTCTCTATATACAATTTGCTTTTCATCATTATCACAGTCATCTTCACTCTGGGCTTTTTATGACACATACCTGTTACCTAATGGTTTAAAGGTTAAAATAACTTTAAACATGAATACATGTTACTCTTCCAGAAATAAAAATGGTGAAGGAAGTGCTCTGTGGTTGAGGTATACAGGTTTATCTCACAGTAGTCATAGTTGTTTGCTTGCACCAGAATTACCTTGTGTTTATTCTACATCCTTCCTTGCATGCTGTTTCCACTTTCATTCTCAATGCAACTCTTCTTTTCTGTATTTAAATGCATGGAAGATTTTCTGTCTTCTGTAGAATTTTTAAGTTTCTGTCTCTTATTGAGCTTTTTGTAGCACAGTCACTGGAATCCCTATTTATGGTTGTGTTTTTATCAAGAAATGGTTGAAACTGTGCACTATATGAGTATATAGATGTGCCTGATGTATGGAAAAGCATGTATCACTATAGAGCTGTAAAATTCTCTGTTTCTTCCCATTTCCCCCTGAAATAGCGATTCGAGCCACTGTGTTTGTAGGTAGGTTTACATCAAAGGATTAGCTTGATGTATCATGCAAGTTAATTTTTACTTGGAAATGATATTCATGAGTTGTGTTTGGCACTGTTGATAATCTTGAGTTGTGCTTGGCACTGTTGATAATCTTGAGTTGTGCCTGGCACTGTTCATCCCCTGACTAAGTGACTGGGGTACAAAAAAAGAAGTAGTCAACAATAAAATGCATCTTTATGCAAAAAAGGTTAAAATATTAGTTACATTTTAATTTTTTAAATTTTTTTCTGCTTTTCCTAACCAGATATTAGAATTTAGCTGTATGATAAGTTGAACACAAGTTTCAGTTAAAACTGTTCAGAGCGGGAAAAAATAAAGACCATGGGTGACCTGGAATAACAACTATGAAATGCTTTATAAAATTATTATTGAATCTCTGGACCGAAAGTTGGGGATACCTGTGCTATAGTTTCTGCATGGTTCCTTACAAGGCAGAGAATTTTAGTCAGATAAAGAACAAAAAAAATTGTCAAATCTGTATATGTGTCAAGTCTGTGGAAATATTCAAATTTTGTTAACCACAACTTTTGAAGTACATTTTTTCCCTCAAATTTTAAATGAAATCTGTAACACCTGCTCTAAGTGTTTATAAATTTATTAAGTTTACACAGCGTCTCTAGTCTCTACAGCATCTGAGCGGCCAGAAATTTCTAGAATTACTGGATTTTTTCAATATTTCCACCTTCTGAAGAGGTAAAGTTGAGTAATAAAGTTTGCTACAAAATACTTGGTAGTTACTTAATACCCCCTTGCACAGTTTTCTTTAGACTTGAGCAAGTGGTTTATTGCTTGATGCGATTCTTGCTTGATGTTTCTTTATGTTGTTTTCTCATCTTGATCTTTTCTTGCTTTAAAGAATCTCTGCTTTGTAGAACAAAGAAGTATGGAGCTGTTGATTACATTTACAATTACTACTGTTCTCTGACTGTCTGAAACATTTCTCTTCAGCATTAAATAAATGTAGAGTAAGACATCTGTATTCTAAGATAAAATTGGATTCTCAAAATAGCAGGCATGAGTAATCCAATAATCCAATTATTGAAGTCCATAATAGTAATCTTTAGCTCCGCTGACTATAAGTTATCTGAGCTATAGTCTCGGTCCTTTGTCCGTCGTCTGGCCATTAACAGGGCACCTTTTGAAACAGTTGGACCTAGGAATGCATACAGTTAGATATCCCCAAAATCTCCTACCATACTGAAAATTGGGTCACTAAGACTTAGTTCCTTCGAGATATCAAGGAAAAACCTCTGTTTTCCATTAAAAACCAATTGTTACAGTTCAAGACTGCCTAATATTAAAACCACAGATCTGAATTTGATCATAGTAAATATTCATATTCTTCCATACATTTCCTATGTAAATACCAAAAATTAGGACAGTATTGCTAATTTTTTTTTTAAGTTATGGGCCCAAACATAATGCACATTGTAAAAAATTAGGAAATATATTTACTCACTTTACATAAGAATAGCTGATGCTAGAGAATTTTTTTCAGGGATATAACTTCTTTTAATCAAGATTCAATTGTATACCGAAAATGAGATCTGAATTTTGCAATTTATTTAAGTTATGAGCATAAATATAAATCAGTACCTTATATTTTGCCCAACTTTGGCACATTTTTTCCTGTAAGTACTGTGGATTTTATTTTCACAGCATGTACATATAAGGATTTAATCTGTTAAAATCTGAATCTAATTGAAAATTATCCAGCAAATTTGGGCTAGTTATTGAATTTTTTTGGTATCTCTTGTTATATTCCCTTACATTGTCAAGCAGTCTGCTTTAGTCACTGTAGATCATTCAGTGCAGCTCTCATTGCTCCCCAGGCTGTCGTTATTTAATCCCATCACTGGGGCAAGCCCTCTCTTTTGTTAAGCTTGATCAGGCTGTCTGCAGTTAATACCACAGGGAGCCTTTCCCCAATCAGTTGACAGACTGATGAATCTTATATTAATTTTACATTTTTTCAGCAATGAGCAGTAACTACAGAGACCCCTCCCCTTATTTACCCCTTCAATACACAGGACAAATAAACAAGACAAATCTTTTAATTTTAATGTTTAATTCTTTTTTGTTGAGACTTGGACAGTTTTGATTTTTAAAAGAAAAAATGTTCAGGAATTAAATCCTTATATTAAAAATGTGTTAAATGTTAGTGCTAACTGACTAGATTTAAGAAGATACAAATACTTTGTAACATTTCATTCATATCTCTTAAAGTTGGCCGGGCCTAGGTTTGAATAACACTGTTAAACTTAGTTTTAAAATCAGGAATGTTGGTCAAACTTTGTTGGATTAATTTTTAATTAATATGGCCATATATTTCACTTTTGAAAACTTAATTTCCTTCACACATTATTTGTTTATGAAATGTAACTTTTATATAACACTTACGGAAGGCCCACATTTCCCCTTGGTGCATCTTTAAATGGTTCCAGGCCACAGGGTTCATTTATTACACAGTGCATTTGCTTGAGCTCATGTCCATTCTATAATTTACAGAGTTTCATTTTAGCAGGGCAATTTTCTCATAGCTTTTCAAATGCTTATATACATAAAAAACCAAAAGAAATAAAAATATTTTACATATGCTAATATATTCCAAAATTCAGCTGAGGGACGTGACCCATGGGTCCCTTGTTCATTAGCTGATATTCACATGCAGTTATGGTCCTTTTGCAGCAAAAAATGGTTAACAAATATTTTATTTTCTTTGCTTAAACATTTTGCATGCAGTAAATGAGGTCATTCTTAAAAAAAAAGTCACTTCATAATTCTTTAATAATTTCCATGATGCATTCTTTTTAGGTTAGGGTTAACTCGGTAATAGAAAGAAAGTACATAATACATGTCAGATAATGTTCAGTTCATAATTTTTCAGTAGAGCAAACAAGAGAAAATTTAATACAGGTATAAATAAAATTTATTCTCTTATCACATGATCTTTGATATGTGACTATAATTGATTGGTTTATGTGTAATTGATTGGCGTTTCTTTTACCTTTTCAGCAGCAAGCTGCAAGCTGAGTATGTCACCTCCCTGCTGGAGCTTGGTCTTATTTGTACAGTCAATCGATTAAAAAAAAGTACTGGAAAATTCTTGATTTGTTGTCATTATGAAACAACATCCAGGAGTGTGTGAGGAAGAGAGATTGACTTTCAAGTTTACCTGTCGAGAGAAGTGTTTTTCCCCCTAAGCAATATTGAAATAAATCAAAAGTGATGGTGTTGTTGGTAATATTGCTAAATTCAAGATCACTCTTGGAGAACATACCACTCCTTAACCGTGTTTTTCATACTTATGAATACTTTGTCTCACCAACAATGATAAAGAAAATCCTCTTTTTCATATCTGTTGCCCAACAAACTAAAAAATTATCATCTGGACCAAATCCCAAAATTTATATTTTCAGTGCCTCAAAGTCTGCTCGCTATAGATTTCGTTGAGAAGTCTTTTTTAAACCTTTTTGGGTAGCTTATTAACAGACCAACAGGAGGATAGACACAGGTAAAAACAGAACTTTTTAACAGCTATGTGTTGTGTTTATAAAGGCATTCATTTAATCACAATTTCCTTGCAGTTTCTCAAATAGATTAACCAGAAACACGTAAAGCAAACTTGAAAGTTATTAAAATTTGACTCGACTACTAAATTATGCCGTCTTCCTGAAAGTTACTCAAACCACCACCAAATAAAGAGGCAAATGTCATTACTGTAACCTGTGTTATCCCAATGATCCTGCACAAGTGAGATGCTACCTTCACCTCAAAGTTTGAAGACCATGCAGCTTTTACCATTTTATTGCATTTCAGACAGGTGTGCAGTATGACTAATTTGAAACACATTTCAATTGTAATGGGTCAAGGTGGCTTTGTTCATTGCTATCGTTAATAATGAATGTTCATCTCTAGCCATGTTACTCTTTGCATTGACCCCTTTCCAGCCCCTCTCATTGATAGCTTCTAAAATTTTAGTATACAAGTACGTAAATCATTCCTTTTACTGAGCATTGATCTCTTTTTATACACGGCTACATGCAGCAAAAGACGGGAGTACTTTTTTACCCTAAGTCAAGCATCTGACAATCTAGTTTTTCATATTCAATTAATTGAATAATTAATATCCGGTCTTAAGTACTTAATTTGCACATTTTTTATAGAAACCCGTTTTTTTTTTGTCGCATTGGGTAGTTTCACTATTCTCTCAGGCCCTGGTACCACCAAGGGGTGGGAACAGTTTTGTATTCGTGGACACTCCACACTTTCCATACCTACAACAAGCCAACTGAGAAAACAGCTTGCACTCCTTGGCAGATGCCTGTGCAATCATGTTATATTTAAAAAAAGCGTTTATGACGGAAGATGACATGTAAATGATAATGAATAAAGTTCAGGGGTGAAATATAGCCTTGAAACGAATTGTCAATCCGTGCCGGTGCCTCAAAAAGGCAAAATGGTGAAACAAAGAGAGAGCAAGAGTGGCACCACGTGCAGCTCATAATCACATGGCAGTTACATGACCAATATCCTTGTTAAAGTTTTCAGAAGGCTGCAGCCGTTCCTAAGATATTTGGTAACCGATAGGCCTATTGCATTCTGTATGCAAATACATCAAATTGTCAGATTTTGCGATTGACAAAATTTGGGTTCTGTTAAGATGAGATCTCAAAATTATTTGACTGACCTATATATTTTTAGCCCTTTACCGTAGGAATTTATTTTAAGCCAAAATATTTCTACTTTATCCTACCTTGGCCGTATAAAGCTGAACATATGATCTAAACCCGCATAAAGAAGATCAACATAGGTGGTTCCACCTGCTGCTGAAAAAATCACATTGCTGTCGCATGCACAATACTCCTGTGAAATTTGTTTCTGAAAGCAGCAGCCATTCGTAAGGCCCCTTTTCCATGCGCGCGGAAACGCTTGACGTGTTTTTACAAGGGATTCCCCATCCTCAAGCGTTCCCGGTTACATGTTGCGCATGTATCTGTTATGTACAGTTTACTGTACAGTGGAGTCTCGTTATAGCGAACATGTTTGTTCCATGGGAATTAGTTCCGTAAATTGAATTTCCGTTGTAATGAAATTTCGAAGTATGCCGTTTGTGTTGCATGGCAGAAAATTGATAAAAGTACACACGGAGACATGTGAACATTCATCCAAAAAGAAAAGTTCAAATCAAATAAAACATGTTTATTACATAATGAACATACATGTATATACAAAGCAAAATTTACAACTTTAATGTGCATGATCTGTTGACAAATTCTCTTGTGAAAAAAATCCGTGATGCTAGCCTATAGTTACATCCGTATGGTGAATCCAGCACTGTGGCGGCATGCCAAAGATTCTCCAGTATGTTAGCCCTATCCGCGGCGTCTGTTTGCTGTTTGAAGAACCTGATCGCGGCCTGCAGACAATCTCTGGCTCATCCCTCTTTACAGGTTCAACCGGCGAATCATTCAGGTCTCCGTCTATGTCACCATCCTCCTCCTGGTCCGCTTTTGCTCCGATAATCGACAGAATACTTGCAACGCCCAACTCCGCTTTGGTTTCGCTCCCAGTGGCGTTTCCATGAAAAAGACTCCTGATGTCTGCCTCCAGTGCCTGGACGAAGCAAGTGTCGTTCTCTTCGGGGGACCATTGGTTTTCTGGTGTGGCGCCTGGCAAAACGAGCATTTCGTCGTTGATGGCAGCCCCATGTGTTTGCTTGTCAGTCACCCACATGAAGAGTGCCTTCTCAAGTTTTCCATGCTTCCCCCCGCGAAATCGGATCACCTGGCTTGAATCGCTGGCGACACCAGACCTGACGACACCGACTTGTCTGCTGCGCTCGGAAAATCTGGGAGACTGTTGAGAAGTGAACATGGATGCGCTCAATCGAGACAGAGAGTAAACAGCGGTGACATAACCACTCGACTGGGTGTGAAAACCTCCCCTGTCATGTATTAATTAGCCTGTCATTGTCTGCTGGGTTTTACAAAGATCAAACGACTGGGGAAACTTGGACCTGACCGCCGCCGCTCAAGTTCGTTATAACGATTCATGGGTGTATGCAAGGGGGGAGGGGGGGTCGTGAGGGTCTTATGACCCCCCCCCCCCCCCCCAAAAAAAAAAAATTTTCAAACGGTCCACATTTTTCCAATGACATCTTTTCCAAAGGCATTTTTACAATGACATAAATGAAAAAGCATTGATCAGGTACCAGCAATGAGTCCAAAGACCTTGCACACTGCATGCCGTAAATCTATCCAAGTCCAGCAATTCTGAAACTGAGCCATCCGCTTCAGGCTGGTGGCACTAGGCTAATTGTGAAAACCGGCGCAAACGACCCCCCTCCTAAAATCGGTTCAACAAATTTTTAGGGCCACCCAATTCCGTACATTGTCAGGGCGCCTAGACCTTTTGAAAAATAAGCTCAGTAAGTTGTATTTGTAAAGTAGGCCGCACACAAAGCGGACGAGACGAGACGAGATCGGACCGGACTTGAATCTGGTCCGGTCCGCTCAGTTTGCGGCACTTGGCGGACCGGACTGCCAGTCCGGGACCGCTCCGGACCCAGTCCTGAGCCATCCTGACCATATCAAAATGTTTTGATATTTCAGGACCGGTCCTGAGTGGTCCGGTCTGGTCCGCTTAAGTCCGCTCTGTTTGCGGCGGTTTTAGGACTGCACAACCCCTTATTTGTAACATTTTTATCCGAAAGTACTAGAAATGAAAAATCCCAAACAAACAACAATACACACGTTACAGGAACAGACTTTAACCATCTACAACAAAGAACTTCACTGTTAAAAGTTGCACGTAAAATAACGGTGCTTTGCACCGGCAGCAAAGTTGACAGTGCAATGCACCGTTATTTTACGTGCAAAGAAATAACGCAGTGCGTTAAATAACGTCGCATTGCACCGTAATTTTACAGCGCTTTTGGACGTAAATAAACGGTGCTTAGCCACGGGAAATAACGGGCATCTGTTATTTTACGGGACAATATGCCGTTATTTTACAGTGCTAAGAGACGTGAATAAACAGTGATTTAAACTGGAATCAGGGCATTGCACCGTTATTTCACGGTGCTTTGATATGTAGAATAACAAAACATTGTTACTTTATAATAAATAACAGTGCTTTGCACTTGGAGCTATACACTGTTACAGGTTTCCATAATCTTTCTCAAAACGTTTCTGTCTTGTCACTCCGGACGAACCCTTTATTTGTATCTGTGTACTTCAGGTTTCTCATAACATGTTTTTTAGATTTTACCAGTCAGACCTCCTTATGATGATAGAGTTGTAACTTTCTGTTTGACAGTCAAGTGTCCCGAAAATCAAATCAGGATATCCACAGAGGGAAATGCATCTTGGCTAATTTGGGAAATGGCATTAAAAATGCATGCTCACACATAAAATCACACCACTTCTTTATTGTATGAAATATTCAACAGATCATCAACATGTACAACACGTATACTTAATGTATATAGTTATTCAGATTATACTGATCTTCCAAAAGGCATCATTATGAAGCAAACATATTTAAACATTTTGACCACACTGCATGGCAGTTAAATCGTCTCCAACTAAACATATAAAATTTGGCAATTAGTGCAATATTATTATGATAACTATTATGAATGCTGTGTGTTATCTCATTAAGGTTGCTGATCTTTTTAACAATGGGGCCCAAATCTATTTATGATGTATCTTTGAAAAATAGATAAAACTGCATCAATAAATTTATAGTGTTGTAAATTAATGGTATCTTTAAAGTAAAAGATGGTCAGAACACAAGTCAAACAATTGAAATGGATTTAACTTATATGTCACTAAATCTTTCTACAGTAAAGGCATCTACTTTGTGTGAAGATTCTGATAATGAATTCCAAAATAAAGGTCGTTGGTAAATAAATGATTTTTGCATCAATTAAATTCGAACTGGAGGGAGTTGAAGAGAATGCCTACACTGTAACAAGGGTGCAAATGTAAACGTTATTCCATAAAAATAATAAGATAATCACCTGATTTAATTAAGGTACTTAAACACAAGAATATTAAAAGTGAAATAGTCGTTAACTGATATTTCCTATATTGTTGATATATTATAGAGGAAAATGCAGCATTAAAACATTAAATCTGACCAACCAGCTCTATTGACAGTGGGAGGGCAGTTAGAGGTGCATTCAATTACCCCAAAATCAAGAAACCTGAAGGTCTTTTTAGTCCCTTGGGATACTCCAGGGTAAATATCCAAAATGACGCATAGCAAGCCTCCAGTGGAAGTAGAAATAACTTGCATGGGTTGACAGTTTCTGGCCATCCACCATATGTTACAGTGATGTTACAGTCCCCATCTTGAATATTCACAGGTGTTGGAGATCTCATTCCCTGCATACAAAATAATAAACAGAAAAGAGAGATTGTAAATGTAAGAAAAATGAGAGAAATATGCAAGAATAGATTCAGTGCAATTATCCCTTTAATTTTTATATTTTTTTAGATTTTTTTCAAAGTCTGACGCTCTATCAATTTACATTACAGAAAATTAACTTTTGTTCTTTCTTCACAAAATTTAAACAATAACTACAAAAATAGTTTTCTTATGGTCAATGGGAACCTTTAGAAGTGAAAATAATTATACATTATTATATCAAATATATCTTTACATTTAAATTACAGACAATAACTGGCCAAGATTTTGTTCTATCTCCACAAAAAATTAACAATTTCAACATTTTTCTTTATATATGTATTTACTTAAAAAAGGTTAAAACTATCTTTAATACTTGCTGAATATATTAACACAAATATAATAGTTTTGAAAGAATTACCTCTCCTCCATCTGCAATCCCATATTATCCTTGCATTCTCCAAACAGTGAAGGCAGTATCCTGTATATAGGAGCTTTGCTTCTACAAATACAAATACACAGACAATGCATGCATATATATATATATATATATATATATATATATATATATATATATATATATATAAATGTGATAAGAATCAGTTTTAAAATCATACTCAATGACTGAAAGTTGATCGATTAATAATCTTTTTTTTTTCATTTTATGTGCCATATTATTAACATGAAATCTGTTGTATAGATACCTAAATATTGACAGAGTAAATTAAGCATAGCATGTACATCACGCTGAAAGGTCAAGACTATACTTGTTAATACTTATTCACTGCATAAGGATAACATTAATACTGTTTCCTGTTAAGTGCCCATCTTTCTAAAATCTATGAGAGAGTTAGAATATTTCATTGGAATAAAGAGACTTCTTTTGAATGTGCATACCTGATCGTATATGAAAGGTTATGGAAAAAGATACATGATTTGATGATTTAATTATGAAATGTCCTTTTTCCAGAATGATTTCTACAGACAATAGACCTGACAATGTATTTTTAAAGGCACAAATGAAAGTATGTGTAAATATGAAGTAATTAACAGAAAGGCTATGGGCCTGGATTTTATTTATTGTAACTGTAAATAATTATATTATGAATATTTGATAACCAGAATATCTGCAATGTTTTATAGGGAGTAAACATGTTCCAAACTGCATAAAATTTTAAAAAAAATAGCCAATAATCAGCAGGTTTGACAAATGACACTGTAAGGTTAGAGATGGTCAGGTTAGCGTGGCTCAGCTCCATCAAGCAGCAAGCCAAAAAGTTTATTAGAATAAAAATGAATGAAGAGAATGAGAAACAGGCACGCGAATTTAGGTCAGCATCACTGCTAATGTTCAATATGTAAGATACTTGTTTCACGGATTATTAAACTCATCAGCTTATTCAAATTGCCATGGACTTTACAAAAGAAAATATGATCAAATTCAAACTTACCTTGGTGTACCTTTTCTGCAATGTTCTCTTCTAGGAATTTACCCTGCAACTGCTTGCCAGTGTAGTTGTGCACCTTGCACATCTTGCATTTGTACTATGTTCACAGCTCTAAGTTTGGTAAGGCGTGGAACATTTACGTCATCTTTCCTCTTAATCATTGATGCATGTATGGCTCTCTGAACACCTGCACAAGTAGAACAAAATCTAGGAGTATATAAAAACAGAACTGATAAACATGTAACCAACAAAAGATAATCTCAGCACCAGGCATATTAATAATATTTACAAAGCAAGTGCAGGTATATAAATTAATAAACAAAAGTGCTATATTGCATATAAAAATGGTAAATATTGGGTCAACAAATGTTTTTACTCAGTGTATAAACAGAAAGGTGCAAAAACAGCATCACATGTGTACGAGGATTTATAAATAGGAAGCAATATATGCAGTACATCCTTTATATTACAAAATGATGTAACATTTGTAATTGCATTTTCATATACTAGCTATTATAATATAACAAGGGCTACAGGCATAATGCAAACCTGCGTAATCTCTCCGGGTTCCCTGATGATAAACTTGACTATTATTTGAAAAGTTATTATTTTTTAAGGTGTGACAAGTACATGTATAAAGCAAGTACTACCAATTTTGAATCTTAGTACAAGTATAAATGCGCTCAGTCTGATGCATACTGATGGATGAGATGTGGTATACCCCATTACAAAGGCCTATATGTGAGTGAGGAGGTGTCAAAAACCCCATCCAACCCACATTATGAATGGAAATTGAAAACCCTGTACAACAGAGTTGGGGGGGGGGGGGGGTCTCTCGCAAATTTTCAGTTGAACAAACCTGGACATTACAGATGGTTTCACAATTTGTTGGGGGGGGGGGGGGGGTCAATGAGCTATGTTTTCCAACAAAAGTTCAATAAAACTTTAGTACTGGTATCAGTGAACGACAGTGACAGAGGTGGTGTCTTCCCTGTAGCTCAAATGACTTACAGTCAGCTGAGTTAAAAAGGCAGTATATTATTATGTGATGTTTAAACTTACATAATTCCTATTCTTAAGAAATAGGAAAGTTGCCATGATGGTATCCAAATCTTCTTTGAATTTGCCACACTGATGGAAATGCTTGACCATTTTCTGAAAACATAAACAGTATTTGGCTGTGCCTTAGCAGCCTTAATTTTCAGGCTCTCTCTCCCCCTCTCTCTCTCTCAAAAGATTGGCTAAAATGTTAGCACTTTGGGCTAGCATTGTATGTTTTTTTTCTTCTAAAACATGTTAAGAAATTTAGGAAATTGTCTCAAAGCTGTTAATTATTTGTTTGGTCTGTGTTTACTCTCTGTTTAAGCATCTGGTTAAAATATTTAAAAAAAATAAAGGGACTTTGATATCTTAATTTCTCTGGTTGACATGTAAGTGGGAAAACCTTAATCAAGGCCTCATTTAAAATCTAGTAAATAAATAATTCAAAACTGTTTTCAGTGGTGCCTTTACCAATATTTCACCTTTAAGGGATGGATATATATATATATATATATATATATATATATATATATGCGTGTATATTTATACCATTCATGCATGATATACACCCAGACATGGCCAGGTGTGTGTGTTTGTGGGTCGGGGGGGGGGGGGGGGGGGTTGCTTCCTTTTTCCTAATTGGCAATTCCCTGAAACTAAAAAAGACTTAATCATTAATGATAAACATTGGCATCAATGCAGGGAATGGGGGTTATATATCCCCCCCCCCCACTTTTTTAACAAGGGGGGATTAGTCAATGTAATCATCCCCAACACTGATATTGAGCAAGTAACAATTAATTTTATATATTGGACATGTAATATATTAATAATTAGAAAACTTGACTTTGTTTCAATTTCTGAGTTAACTGAAATATAAGGTTATCTAATAATCTAAACATGGTTTAGAGTTGACATTTAATGGAAACATAAAACCTGCACTTAATTAATATAAAATATCAACATCACACAAATGTCACACATTATAAAAGGTGTATATATATATATAATATATATATACACATATACACATAATATATATTTCCAACTCAATCACTCTTCTACCCCTGCCAGTGACAGCCCCCCCCTCCCAACTGAGGGAACACATGAACGAGACTGGCCTCATACCACTATACCATTACCAACGTACACTATTACACAGTATTAGAATAACAACTAACACAGTAAACATATTTATGCCTACATATTAAAGAAGAACATTTTACCAATGAAGATGCTGGGTAACTTCTGTGACTTTCAGCAGCCAGCAGACGGACAAAAATGGCTTCTCTTCCCGCCGTGGAGTCAAAAGATCCAGGATGTTGACGTCATGAGTGGCCCCGCTGATCACATGACGCGCGGTTTATTTCATCTGCTTTACACACGTGTCACACCATTTTCACAGACGCTCATCATTTGACGTTGCATTTGCGCGTTATTCAACGCACAAGAGCGTCTACATTGCAAAGCGGCGTAAATTTACAGTCTTATGCGCCGTTATTTTACGGCAATTTTTAACAGTGTTTGTTTCTACACTGCAGACCCCACACGCGGGCCGGCTCGCGCGTCTCTATTTGCAACGGACTTTGCTTGCCTAATAGACACATGCAACACTCCTGCGCACAATAAACCAGGGCCTGCCTTACACGAATCAGAATGCAAACAGCGCACAATAAAAGAGACACCTGTATTAAACAATTGAGAAAAATAGAATATTCAAAAACAAAATTTTAGACCTTTACACAATCTCTGAGAGGGTTAGTTTTTTTTTTACCTGGTTTAACATTCTGCGACCTTTGGGACGAAAATAAGATTTGAGCGCCCTGAATGTCATATGAGCTAAAACCGTATCTGTTAGGTTTAGAATCTTCAAACGCTACACAGGGAATTTCTAGGCAAATCTCCTTGGAAACATGAAATTAGGTCATGGTGATCAATATTCAACGACCTACAGGCCGAAGACATGCATGATTAAGAACAATCAGACAGGGCACTGATTGTATCCGTTGGGCTTAAAATCTTCTTATGTAATATTAACGGAGGTCCTGGGTAAATGTCCGTGGAAACATGAAATTAGCTATAGGGAAACGATCACCTATATTCTGTGAGATAGACAAAAGACATGATTTGAGCATTTTGGTACAAATGTTAGCAGTTGGACGTTGAAACCTGTTTTAATTAAGATCCAGGGAGAGCCCTGTAAAATTTTCCTAGAACCCTAATTAAGGTCACTGTTACCCATATTCTGTGAGCATATAGCACCCTATAAGCTAGTGTGTGCAAATCGTAGCAATCTACATAGAACTTAGCATCTAGGGAGTTCTTGGTAAAATCTTCTTGCAAACCATAAATAAGGTCACTGTATCATGTTTTCTAAGGCCTATTGGCAAAACGCCTGATTCTGAGCACTCTGGAAGTCATTCTATCTTTAAAAAATATATATCATAACATTAATATAATAATAATTAATACATGCATCACCTATTTGTCAAATTCAGCTAAGCGTCATGGCCCATGGGCCAGTTGATTATTATTATTATTTGGATACAATATGTGTGGAAATGTGCATACTTATTAGGAAAAATACAAAATTCGATTCAATTTTATGTATTGTGCATGTAATCTACACAAAAGTAGTCATTTTTCAGTACCTTTAAGATTTCTTTTTTAACAAATCAAAGCAAGAAAACAAATTAGAAACAAGCCTCATCTCCCACAAAAAAAAACTAGACAATGGAGCGTCGAATACGCTGAACATCAGTTGAATTTGTTGGCGCACTTTCTGTTCGAGGCAAAGTCCACAGCCTAACCAGCTCAGGTACGAGTCCTAGCAAGTCTTTTCCCATGTCAATGTCATGTTCAATCGAGCCCAGCGTGGTTATTGCAAGACATTGCATATTACTTATACGCAGTTATATACAAGCTGGTCATCGCTGATGTCGCCCCCGTTATGACATCGACTTGGCATGGAGTAACATCAGCTTGGAAACATCGGTGCTTATCGGGGTAACATCTGGATATTTTTTAACATGTTCAAAAATGTTTAGTGTCGGGGTCACTCCAGAAAATATCGTTGTTACATCGGCTTGGCATCGGGAATACATCGGAACAGCCTAATGGGACACATCGCGGTAAGCCAGTAAGCCAGTCGATGTGTAAGCAAGTCTTAAAGCGGGAAAGTCACTATTAATATGAGTTGGTAGGTTAACGAAAACATCAGAACTAAAAGTACCCGGAAACACCACCCAAAGGCAACCGCTCAAGACAATATATATGATAGAACAACCTGCAAACACTTAAACACAGAATAAATACATAAACTAAAAATATATCTTAACAAGCGCACTCGGACAAGCAATATGGCCCAAATATAAATTCCATTTTTCTCTCTCTCTATATATAAAATCCTCTAAAATCAGACTACCATCTCACCAGTTAAGTTAACAGACTTGTTTAGTGAGCTGGACTTTTCATCAAACACTATTAATAGAGCTATTAATCTCTTTTAACTGAAACGTTTGACTTTATGATTTGGCTAATGATTTTTTATCTGTTTATTGCTAAATTTTCCTAAAATGAAATGTAAAACAAGGGACCCATGGGTCACATTGCTCAGCTGAATTTTGGAAAATATTAGGAACTGCAAAATATTTTTATTTCTTTTGGTTTTTCATGTATATTATCATTAGAAAAACTATGAGCAAATGGCCCTGCTAAAATAAAACTCTGTAAATTAAAGAATAATGGACATGAGCTAAACCATTTAGTGATGCACCAAGGGAACAAATAGGCCTACGGTAAGTGTTATATAAAAGTAACATTTCATAAACAAATAATGTGTGAAGGTAATTAAGTTTTCAAAAGTTAAATATATGGCAATATGAGTTAAAAATTAATCCCATTAAGTTTGACTAATATTCCTAATTTTAATACTAAGTTAACAGTGTTATTCACACCTAGGCCCCGCCAACTTTTACAGATATGAATGAAATGCTACAAAGTATTTATATCTTCTTAAATCTTGTCAGTTAGCACTTACATTAGATCCTAATATTTTATCACATTTAAATATTAGGATTAAATTCCTGAAATTTTTTTTCTTAAAAAAAAACAAAATTGTTCAAGTCTCATCAAAAGAATTTATTTAACATTAAAATTATAGGATTCATCTTGTTTATTAGTCCTGTGTATTGAAGGGGTCGGTGTCTCCGTTGTTACTGCTCATTGCTGAAAAAAATTTTAATTTTGAGATTCATCTAGTTCATAGTACAGGTCTGTCAACAGAATTGGGTGGGTGGGGGGGGGGGGGAGAGAAAAAGGCTCCCTGTGGTATCGTATTAACTGCAGACAGCCTGATCAAGCTCAACTCAGTCGAGAGAGGGCTTGCCTTAGTGATGGGATTGAAATACATTATGCCAACGGCCTGGGGAGCATAGAGAGTTGCACTGAATGACCTACAGTGACCAAAGTGGACTGCTTGACAATGTAAGGGAATACAACAAGAGCCTCCAAAAAAATCAATAACTAGCCTAATTTTGCAGCTTTTAATTTTCAAATTTAAGATTTTTACAGATTTAATCCTTATGTGCACATGCTGTGAATATTAAATCCGCAGTACTTACAGGAAAAAAACGTGCCGTGGCCAAAGTTGGGCAAAATTTAAGGTACCAATTTTTTTTTTGCTAATATTTTTAAAAATTTAAAAGATATTGATCTAATTTTGGGTATACAATTTAATTTTGATTAATTAAAGTTATATACTGGGAAAAAAGTCCTTAGTTTGAACATGTTTTGTGTTAAGTGATCAAATATCTTTCCTGATTTTTTACAAAATGCATTAGGTTTGAGCCCATAACTCTTTTAAATTATATAATACAAAGCTAATTTCTGGCATGTTCATAGGAACTATATGGAGGAATATTTATGGCAAATATGAGGAAAAACAAATGAGTGGTTTTGATAATAGGTGGTCCTGAAGTATGAAAATAGGTTTTTATTAAAAAATTGAGGGTTTTCCTTAATTTCACAAAGCAACGAAATCGGAAAGAACCAGTTTTCGGCTTGGTAGGAGATCTTGGAGACATCTAACATTATGCCGAATTATGGATTCCTAGGTCTTTCGGTTTCAAAACGTGCCACATCTATGCACGGACGGACGGACGGCTAGACAGACGGACGGACGACGGACAATGGACCACGACTATAGCTCAGATGACTTATAGTCAGCTGAGCTAAAAAGATAATTTCCTTCCAAAGAATAATATGACAACACATTAGTAAGTCATCAACAAAAACTGTGGGTAGTTGGCAAACCGTTGTCTCTGCTAACGAATTTTACTAAAACAAAATCAAGGTCCAATAAAATAATGTTTTGCATATAGGATCGAAGTGATATGTGAGTTTAAACCCACGCGTATACTGATATTATATGTTTATAATGTTAATCTATGAGCTACAAGCATCAACAGATGTTATTATTCATTAATCTTTCCCCTTTCGACTTTTAAACCTACGAGGGTGGCAGCATGGATAACATTTACATAAAATGCCGATTGGGCTACAAGAAAAATTATCATGAGAAAATAAGTAGGCCTAATACATAAGACATGTATCGATGTAATTAACAGGGTTTCCAGCAGCTAAATCTGACAAAATTCCCTAAGTTTTCCCTGACTATTCCCTGACCTTCAGTTGGTTTTCAGGTATAAATGATCACAAAATTTTTTAATTTGGTTTCAAAACGTCATTTTACAGTCATTTTACAAAGCTTCAATGGAAAAATGTATGGAACATAAGAATCGTACATCAAATCCTGCATTCTTTATATTACTATAGGCCTACTCATGAACAGCACCGGTCAATCATACCTACTTTCTGGTACTTCTCGCATTTACATGTGAGCTCCACCTCCCCACTTTGGCCAAAATCCTACGCATGCCCTTGGAAAAGGTCCAAAATATTATGATCACGACCCAACCAGAAAAAATCCTGGATACACCCCTGCGATTCTGAGTATATCGGCGAGGTTCATTTTGTTTCATGTAAGTCCGTTCGGGTCAGGAACACGAGTTTTCCGTAATATCGAAGCCAATTTTAACTTTCACTCGTTCGTTCCCTAAAGATTTGTCCGTAACTCGAGTCTTCCGTTGTAATGGACCCCGTTATAACGAGACTTCTTTGTATTCATGCATGCTTTTATAACTTTCGTAATATTTGCATGAACGTAAAGTTTTTATTACTATTTACATGCGGACGGGGTATATATATATATATATATATATATATATATATATATATATATATATATATGTAATAAAGTGGAAAAGTAGAGCGTCAATTAAGTATGATTTGTCACCATGATTTATGCTGGAGCGGCTACAAGCAGACTGCATTCGGCGTCCTTGACCTCCACAAGAAGACTCACCCGCGCGCGTTTCCGCGTGCATGGAAAAGGGAAACCTGATTTACACTAGTGCGATTTTTTTCAGCGCGCGGAAACGCATGAAAAAGGGCCCTAAGATGTGTATGGCTAGATGAGTAAGTAGCCCTGAATCTGCACGTTTTTAGCGTTTCTATTATTCAAGGAGAATATAGCTACAGACATTCCTAGTAACTTAGGATACCCAAACCTGATTAAATTTAGAGATCAGTTGGGTCATTGAAGGGTTTGACTTGGAAGAAAAAGAATGGTAGAAAGTTGAGCTGGGTGTCATTCGATGTGTCCAAGTCCGTAAATGACATATCGGAAATCCGCTAAAATCCTCTTTGGGAAATTTTTTTAGAGCGGTTTTAAATTTTAATAATTAAGAATAAAAAGTAACATAAAAAATATCCTCTTTCTGTTAGTCCTGCAGGCATTGCTCTAAATATGAATTAATCCAACTAAATATATATAAAAAAAAACCTTTTACAAATGTAATCTTTAATTGAAGAGTATAATTTAAAATTTTTTTTTCTACCAAATTTGCTTTCAAAATATTGCCAAAAACCAATTGCTTATATCAATTAATTGAAAGTTTCATGTTTAATATAATCGTGCTCCTTCAGGTACACCAAATCAAATTTTATATTAACTGGTGTTTTAGCCAATACATTGCTCATTATTGCAGACCTTTTGTGAAGAGAATAGCAAACATCAGACAAACAAATTTGTTGTTTTCTTTCTCTTTATTCTATCAAAGTTCACCTGGATATATATATATATATATATATATATATATATATATACACTGAAAATGAAAGTTAGTCAAAGTGACTAACTTAGATTAGTCCAGCAATTATGCACATAACGACAATCTATTAGTCTTGTTTGACTAACTTACATTCGTCAGATGTGACTACGGGTTAGTCGGAGTGACTAATTTATGTTCGTCAAGGAAAAGGCTACGGTGACTGTCGGCTAGTCCGGGTGACTAACTTAGGTTGGTCGAGCATCTATGCACAGGGACAATTTATTAGTCATGGCTGACTAATGTTCGTCAATGTCACAGCAGGTTAGTCAAGGGGACTAATTAATATTCATTTAATTTAGCCTCGCAATGATATTGACTTGTCGGGGTTGCCTTTCTTATTTCTCAAAGGTAAAAGTTGCCCTATAACCTTGGGTTATCTGGCAGTTTATGCATATCTGACAGAAAATGAATCCTTAGTTTAATTAAATAAAACAAACAATAACATCAAACAGTTATTCTTTTATTACACTCGTGCATCAATGGTTGACTGGATGCAATAATACCCAGTTGCTTTGAGTGACGGTGTTCACTGGTGCTTTGTTACTAGCGGCCTAACTTGGCCAGGAGTGTCAGGACTCTATTGGGAGGCTTGCTGTCCTGAACTTTTAACAGTTTTATTTGCCAGAAGCTCAAGGTATTCTTGAGCTTCTTTGGGTACTCTACGTTAAAAACGTAGAAGGAAACCATGAGACACACGACAGCATCGATAAAATTGTCAACTGCGCAGATTGGAGAGCCTTCCACAACCACCTGGAAACTGTCGCAGTCCACAATATTCTCAAGTTCACTTATGCAAGCAATTCCAACAGTGATGCTCCCTTTGGTCACCTGAAAACAAAAATTAGCTCATTAATCAAACTCCTTATACTTTCCCTAAACGTAGTCAGGGTGCAAAGCCCACAATGCGAACCTTTTGTTAGTGGTTTTAGACTGGCCTCACATTTGGAGGGTGCTAATTCATTTCATTTATGTATTTCAGTCTATAATTAGAAAAGTGAAATAATTAATGTATTCCTGCATTTATTGACAGGCAAGATGTTCATGAATATGGATCCATTTATTCAATCTGAATTTTTTCAACACATATGTAACATGCTAACAATATTCATTATGGAAATTAATCTCTTAAAAATAGAATTCCGAATTCTGGCCATAAATTTGGTGTGTAGAAAAAATGAATACGTTTGGTAATTTTTTTAAGTTCCTTGAACTAGTTGAATTTGTGATTTTTCATAGTGTAATTGTGAAAAAAAATTAAGCCATATAGTAATAATGACCGAATAGCTCATGGTCTATGATCTCAGCTGAATTAGAAACTCAAAAGAATTGTTCTTGCACATAAAATCAAATGGATGTCACCTTCCTGATTGATGGGTGTAAATTACTGCATCCAGGTCAGAGGGATTTTTTATTGTATTTGGGAAAAATTTTCTGAAAGAGCGTGTTGCTCATACAGCTGGCAGAGATAAAGCCTGACTGCAAACAAAGTTTCTGGTCTTTAAGGTTATACTTTGTGTCTAACTAACTCAGTGATGGCAAGATGGAGGGGAGAATTGTTGGGGAAAAATACAGTTTTCCCCATTGATGAATTCATCATGATCAAGAAGCCCAACAAGTTCCATAACAATACAGATAACGGTTGCTGAGAAACTTACATGATTGCTGTAATTTGACAGTATGAAAAATATGACTAAATATTTGAAAATGTGAGTGAAAAAAATTTGCAATGCAATTTTACCATTTTAACTGCATGATATAACTGAAGAACTGGATAAGAGAGGTGGGATGGGGGGGATCAGTTTAAACTTTGCATGCTGACAGTCTTGTATGTCTAGATTACATATATTATCACATACTCATGAGACCATATTTATCTAGATTTTATGGAAAAAAATATAATGTTACGTCCAAAATCATTGAACACTGAGAAAAGTTTGACTTGCATGAAGCTCATATTATGTGTTTGCCTGGATCACATGGATATTTCTATGACTGAGTAATGTCACAGGTGGTAGCTGTGGTAACAAAGTATCATTCACCCAGAAATAGTATATTTAGAAAAATCTGCTCTTTGAAAGGTACATACTTCAGTCTCTGGATAAATCATATCCTCAGGGTCTTCTTTCATAATGTAAATGTTTGCCAACAGGGCTGCAATGGCTGTGGCATCTAGAAAAAAATGCCATTGTAATGTATTTTGCTAAATAGGTGAGAGAGAGAGACAGATATAGGGAGACAGAGAGAGAGAGAGAGATGTGCTGTGGAGTTGTCAGTATAAATACAACCACATGAAAAATGCACCATTGTATGTTCATATAAACACAAGTGGCCAGTGTTTAAAAAATCCCAATCTGAAATACAATTTAGAATATTAAATTCAAATATATTTAGAATATTTAGAAATATTTTCACTTCAGTTTTAGTTTAACTTAGTTTGGTGAACACATTTGTTTCACTATGCACATATAAACTAGTAAACAACAGTCTGAGACCACATATACCTCTACTGAGACTGTCTAGAATGGAATATGCAAGCCAAGAGGAAAACGTATCATGGTTCACCAACACCTTGGCTGGGACACAGGTAAGCTCTAGAACAAATGCAACCCTTAATGAAAGTAAACAGCTGTGGCACTGTGGTAGGCTGTAATAAATATTGTTCTATCTCAAAATATTAAAACATTATGGTGATCCATTAAGATGGTAACTTGGCCACCCTCAGAATATTAATTAGAAATGTGTTAAAAAATATTTAGTGAAGTTAATAAAAACAAATCTAGTAATCAATGACCATAAAAACATAATACCTTGTCCAGCAACAGAGGTATAAAAATGAGTTTTGTGTCCTCGTCCTCACATGTACATATCCAGAATATTGGGGAAGTGTAGACAGTGTTATACAAACATACAGAACTTAGTAGCATCTACAGCAGCTAACATGCCTTGCTAATGGTTGTTAACTCAGACAGAGTGGTAACACTAACATACAAAGGTGTCAAGATTATTTTCATATAAGGGAACATTACAAAAGCTACAAAGTTTAATCCCTGAGACTGTTGTGAAAAATTCATATTTTTATTTCAACAGACTCTGATGAAATGCTGCAACCAGGAATGTTTCAATTTGATAAAAAAACAAGTGGTCCATGGGCCATGACGCTCAGCTGAATAGGAACCTTAAACAATGGGTAACATGACTCCCAGACTGTTCAAAATCATGCATTTTGCCAATGGACATTAGATTTGGGTTACAGTGACCTAATTCTACACCCAGGTGTTACCATTTGTGCTCATCTGATTAATAGAGTGTTAAGATCATGTTTTTTTCACACACCTTACAGAATATAAGTCACAGTGACATCATTTCAGGTTTCCCAGGATATTTTTTATGGACCTTCCTGGATCTCTAGGCAGAAGTTTCTAGGTCTAGCAGTTTTGATTTGTGCCCTGTGAACTAATGGCCAATTCTCTCAAAGTCTCAAAAATAGAGAAAATGTGAAAAAAATTGTAAAAAATATACTAAGCGGCGTCACCAATCTGCAGGAACACTCCATGACCAATTTGCAAGCAAAGAATCATGATTATCAATTCATTAAAAATTTAGTTATTGGAGCTATTGTATCAAATTTTTGATTAATCTGGGGGGGGGGGGGGGGGGGTAGTTAAAAGCCCATAGCTCAAAGGATATGGGTTAAAGAGACCTAATTTCAGGTTTCCAAGGAGATTTTTCTTGGACCTGCCTGGATGTCAAGTAAAAAGATTCTAGGTCAAGGAGTTACAATTTTTGCCTGGTTTACGGTCGGACAGACAGACAGATGACAGACATAGAGTGATCGCTAAAGCTCAGATGACTTTCAGTCAGCTGTGCTAAAAATGATGACAAAAAAGCCGGCAAGTTTATATTTGTGTACCCCTGATAATTTCAAACATGTCAGGAGGTATTGACATGTATAGATAAATAAACATAAAGGGCATAGAACAGCTATCTGTATTCAAAATATTTATTTGATTATAATTTGATTATTTGATTTAGCTGATTTAGTCAACAATAAGTGAAAATAATACAGACTCACATTTCTTCTCATTATTATCCAAACAGCAACGGTTGCTGGACCTGAGGATACTTTCAAATAATGCTGGTTTGTTCTTTAGCTGCTGAGCCTTGTTGAGTAGCTGTGCACCAATTTAATTGAGCGCTTGCAGGAATGTCTTTATAGGGTCACATTCTTGTAATCTTTGGTACTCCTCAGTGAGCTAAAAAAAATAAAGTACAGCTATAGCAAATTTTAACAAAAGCATTGTGAAATTTATAGAATCTATATGTGGGATATACAGTTATGAGACAAAAAGATTTTAAAAAAAATGGCCAAGATTAAACAGTACTCAGATTTGCATTTCATGTACATACACCTGTAACTTTAAATCGATAAAAATGCTGTGTAGTTTACTTGTGGCCCATAGGCCATGATGCTCAGCATTATTTGACACATTACTTTATGCCATGGCACAAACACATTGTTTAGCCTTCAACTCAGGGATATATGTGACAGTGAGCTCTGAACTTGCGCATATGGTTTATCTGAACCATGTGAACTTTGAGCTTCATGGGTCATACAGTTATGATTATTATGATACGTTTAGAAACAGACAGGGAGACCAACAGACACAGAGTAGAGACCGGTTGCTATAACCAAGATGAATCATAGTTAAGATTATGGCCACCAGTCTGAAAGATCCTCATAAGTTCTTATGCAAATGATACACACAACATTTTGGTATGAATGTAAGCTTGTTAAGGGACATTTGGTTATTTACTTACACCCTCCCTCCTGAAGAGCCATGGGAATGTAGTTTTCACTTCCTTGATGCTGAGATCTTCATTGCAGACCAGTAGATTTCTTCGTCTTGGAAATGTGGCAGCCATATACCTGTTTACTTTCATCATGTCTGGTCGGCTCTTTGAGTGCTCTTGTTGTAACCACTGAATTTTAATGTCTATTGACACAACATCTTCTCCAACAGGATCAGGGGGCAAATAATTCTTAATTCCCCATCGACTTGAACTGTGTGGTGTAACTTCATTCTTGGCCTCAGTTGTTTCATCATCTGCTTCCTCTAATTTTCTTTTATGTACACTGACCTCCGGCAGATCATAATCTAATCTTTTCCGACTATTTTGAAATTTTGTCTGAATCCTCATCTTCCATAGTTTCTAAAAATAAAGACATGGTTATTTATCTTTCACCTGTTGTGAAAAATGTGATAATATTTACCAGATTTATCATACATTTTTGAAGAACTAGATCTCCAATTCTGTCCAAACTTTGTATGCTGACAGTTTTAAACATGTAAATTAGGCATATTATTGAATTTTAATTTTTAAGTAACCTGGAACACTTAGAAGAGTTTACAGGGGGTCATAATGGTTGGCTGAATCACATTTCCAATTAGGCTTCCCCTGGACTTCCCTGAATATAAGATTAAATTATATAGTATTAGTTCATATATTAATGAATTGTCCCCTGTTGATGGTCAGATGGTGGCCTAAAGGTGTTGTCTACAGTTCATTTGATTTTAAGTCAGCTGAGCTGAAAATGCAAAGCTTACCATCCTGTCAGAACCAGCTAAAGCTCCATCTAGCATTGGAAATTTGCTCAACAATGCAGTAGCAATCCTATGGTACTGAAGGGTTGTAGGATACCTAGCAAATATAAAATTTGATATGAACACACCAAACATTACATCTATAACAGGATTCCATTAAGTTTAGTATACTAGCACCATCTAAATACAGAGTTCTACTATCTCATTGCCTAAAAGTAAAATAATCAGCTGATTTTTTATAATTCTAGTTATGAGAGCATCCAACCAGAAAGCAGATCATGGGTTTGATTCCCACTTACTGAACCAACTTTCGAGTGTATACATCTCTCTCTCTTTCTCTCTCTCTCTCTATATATATATATATGTATATGTAAAAATATGCATGCCCCCCCCCCCACCATGTTAAAAAGTATGTTTAATCCTAGCTTTCTATGGTTTTGGTCTGAGTGGTTTATATCCTTTAAAATGTTTACTAAAATTCAAAGAAATGACATGTAGTCATCATGTGCATTAATATATCTACAGAGTTCTCAGATATATTAGGAACCAGACTTAATACTGACTGGAAGCATATGGCTCATATGAAACGGGCTAACTTACAGAGTGTATTTCGATGATACATCATTATACAAGCCATCCAGGAGTCTCTTTCTGTCCTTTGAGTCCAAATTTCCAGTGTTCTTTATTTTGCTGATCATGGCTGCTGGTATTATATACTCAGAGAACTTGTACTCTGCAGGCCAGATTTGTCTTCCAGGACTTGGACTGTGAAAATGAAATATCATATATTTTTAATCTCCAATGGGTTATAATGACATTGCACTAGTCAAAACCACATATGGGTGAATTATGAGATAAAGATCACTTAGGAAGGTATCTTAAATAAAAAAATAATAAGTTTTCAAATCTAACTGTAGCCTTTTGGGCTTATCTGACACCTGTTTCTTTTTCAGAAAATAAATCACACCCGTGAATTTAGCCAAGGGTACTTTATCTCTAAATATAAATTTGGATGCTTATACGTATTTACAATGTGATTAAGAAAGTGGCAAAAAAGAGATATGTTATCTTTCTTTAAAACATATAAATATATAAATGCTGTGCAGTTCATGTTGATATTCAACAAATTTCCAGCCTAGATTTTTTCTTCATTGTGGTACACTTACATCATTTTACTGGTTGATGGCCTTTTGATTGGGTTTGCCTCACTGGTTTCACCTTGTAGATCATTGGTACCACTGTCCTCACTTGAATCAACAGATATTCTTAATTTGGCTCTCCTCGGCAAGTCATTGAGGGTTTTATTGCACCAGTCCTCCCATTCCGGTATGTAAACTTGAAATTTTATACAGCTACTTGGTTCTTGGATGCCAAAACTTTCTGTAAGAAGCTTTTTGAGGTCACTCTTCTCTTGAACAGTAAAAATGTCTTTCTTCTCTCCAAAGGTCACATGGTATTCGTATTTGTCAGACATGGCTGGGATCTGTTAATAAACACAAATAATACTGAAGTACATAATGCATGAGCAAGATAGATTTTACGAGAAAGAAAGACAGGTGAAATTGTGCTTTTTTAAAGAGGGGAATATTGAAAATATTATTTTATTATTTAATATTTAAATATTGACAGAGTAAATTCATTCTAACATAAGGCCCCTTTTCCATGCGCGCGGAAACGCGCGCTGAAAAAATCGCGCTGAATTGAGCTTTTCCATTTGCGCGGAAACGGCCAAGGTATTGGCCAGGTTGTTGACACTTTTGTTTGTTGCACAAGGTAAAGTTTTAATGCTGTTCGCTGTTCGGAGCCCTGTCTTTCTTAAATGTCAGATAGAATAAAAGAATACTTTATTGAGATAATATGACTTCATTAGATGTGCAAACATAATTTTTTTATCAATTATGCAAAAAATAAATGATTTAATTGATTATGCAAGAAATATCATGGATATAATTGACCAATTAGCACTCAACTATTATATGTGAATACAGACTTAACTGTCATAAGGCATAGGTACAACTTGCAATATAAAATCAATATAATGATAATGATGATGATGATTATCTCTTTCCTTTTGCTACTATTTTAGATAATTATTCTTACTGTCGTTACCTACAGTACTACAGTAATTTATTTTGCTCTTGCAAACCAGACCAATGGTTCAATGAACTGAAGAGTGGCTAAACTATATTATCATATTAAAGAACAAAAACCTGTTACAATGGAACATTCTGTTGCACAGGCCATTTGGAAAATATGCCTAAGAATAATTTGCAAATTAATAAGGACTAGATCAGACAAATGTTTATTTCCAACCCTTCTTACCATTCCTTATTGATAAAATCAAATTTTGTTTAATAATGTAAGGATATCACCAAAATAAACAAACAATATCTATGGCCTCTGCCCTTTATTCACAGTGACAAAATGCTTTCTGCCTTAACACACACTTGTAGTTGTTGACAGGTGGTGCTATTAATGGCCAATTGATAAAAAAAGTGAAATATATCAGGATTTGAGTAATACTAGGGGAAATGACCCCCCCCTTTGGACACACTTTGGATCATTCCTGATAGTTCAAGACCAAACACGTGCATATCTGCTGCATAGCCACACCGGAGTTTCTTTACAAAAGTCCACCGTGGCCAGTTAAATTATAATATAGATACAAACATGTGCTGAGCCCCAAAAATTCAAGGCCCCTTGCTGTTATTTTACATGAATTCATTTATACAAGCAACCCTTACTCTACCTTTTACTAGACTGTATTTAAAAAAAACTGGAATGATGGTTAGAACACTATTGACATATAGCTGAATTAAATCTGTTAACTACAAATAACTAGCTTAATCGCCTTAGGTTCACCAGAACCAGATTTAAGTGCTTTTTTTTATCAATCAGTATTTCAAATAAATGTTTATGGTTTACAAAAGGAATTTAGACATTAGAGCAAGTACTTCTGGTAAAGGTCATGCCAAACAACTGCCCCTCCACCCACCCCATAAAAAAGTCCAAACCAGTTAACCAATAACACACTATCTTTAAATAAAGTTATCATGATAAATATGGTCAGTTTTATTTTGTGACAGCAAACTGATGTCTAAGAACAACTGCAGACATTTCATCAGAGATACTGTACAGACCCAAAGGAAGGTGATCCTTAAGATCAGTCACCCTTATCAGGCTGAAGATTGCTGTTTCTTTAGCTATGTAGGCATGAACATGTCTGCAATAATCTATTGTGTTAAGATGCCTGCATAGCAACAGTGATGTGTGATTGATGACAAAACAAGACTCCATCTTGTAGAATTGGCATAAATCACCAGTAGCTTCCTTGAACAAGGCACATGGACTTTGGTAAGTTACCCCATCTATCTGAATATTACTTGCCTGGAAAACATCATTTGAACCTGCAGTATGTGGTTGCAAAATTTCCTGAATATGTTCAGGAAGTGTTTCTACAGGTACCACGGCACTACAAGAAACTGTGTAGTTACCAGCCTGCAGCAAGTTCTTGTTGAAACTGTGAAGAACCTGCATATTTTGATGACGAAATGCAAGGGATTTACAGATGTTTTTCCTACATTTTGTCCTATTCATAAGCTCTTTGAAATAGCTATGTTTAGCCTCAAATCTCATTGTCCAAACATGGATCAGTGGTCCATAATGTTTGGTCTGATCAGGATAATGGATGAGAAAATGATCCTTGGGTTTGAAAGCTACATCAAATTGCTCTTTATAGGAGCAAAGAAATGTCTCAATGGTGTCTCTCATGAATTCACATTCTCCTTCAGATGAAACAGGAGATGTGACTTGTTCAGTCATGTCAAGGCAATTCAACAATACATTCCATTTCTTGTCACCTGAGGGTACCCTGTGCCCAAGCATTAGAGGAATTAGTCTTGCCAATGTCCAGCATTCCATAGCCGTCTCTTTAAAAACTGTTTTACCAGCCTGAACAGACCCCCCAGTTGGTTTGTTAATTTTGTCTGAGACTTGATATGGAAAGTTTGCAATGACATCATTCATTTCATCATGTGTAAAGAATCCCTGTTCAATGCAATAATTAATAACATGTTTTAACACATTTGGAATGACTCCTTCAAATAGGTCATGAGCTATGTCACTGGGAAGGCCTCCAATTACATGAAAATTATTGAGTTTGTTGAGTGGAGAATCTGCCTTCACCCCATACAACCTCGCATCCTCTGGATCTACCTTGATCATCTCAAGCTGTGCATTGTGAGATGCTTTAGTTCTAGGAGTTACCTTCAACGAATTGTACATACTCTGAGCTTCTTCCTTTGTTGCTAAACAAGTCCTGCATGACCTCATAACATTAAAACTCTCAAAGAATCCCCCAATTTCATGAGCTGCTAAATTATCTGCAACACAGACAAGGACTGTACCAAGGATATGATGTATCTGGCCATCTTTATTGATGTGAATCCCTTCTGTCTCTAACTTCGCCAAGTCATTTATCAGGGGTTTCATGACATTTGCTAGTCCATATTTCTTACCCAGTTTTGACTTAAAAAGGGCAGCTAACTGCACTACATGTTGCTTTGATCTGTATCTTGGAGGCAAATTACCTAAAAGGTAGTACAAGGCACTTAGTTTATATGACTTGCACTTATTGCCTAAAGGATTTACAATTTGGAAATCATCTAGATAAAGCATTATTTGTAATGCTGATGGGTTATCCTTCATGAGTGGATTATCTTTGAAAACAAATCCATCACACAGGTCTGATATTGTTCCTTCAGGAGCTTAATGTCCCTGCAACACTTCTGCTATAACGTCCTCATACTGGAGAAAAGTAGATAGGCTCTCTAATATTGGGACGTATTGGTATGTTGACTTTGAGTCTTTGGGGTCTAGTTTATATTCAACTGGTTTCACAAACCGTGGGTTACTGTGAACAATTCTATCAAGATCCTTGCTACTTTTAAACAGGCAACAAGCATTCTCTACATGAGTGTAGCTGCTGAATATCTCACTCACTTCTTCATCTAAATCAACTATATTGTGTCTTTTCAAAAGATCTACAGTATGAGCATGCGATTCAGCCCTTGAGACAGCCACAAGGCTCTGCATTTCAGAGGTTAGGATTCCACAGATATTTGAAGGTAATTTATGCTTTTCTCTCAGTGCTAGCAAGAATTGTTGGATCTGATCAACAACCAGTGTGCCATGCCTTTCTGGTGTAGCAATCAAAGATTCTCTGTTATCAGGTAATGAAGAGTCACTGGCTGTTTCAACAGCTTCACATTGAGATGTTTGTGGGGTTGAGTTACTAATGTGTTTCCTTAAACGAAAATGTGTATTTGCAAATGTAATATGCTTCTTCTGTATATGTGCCTGATAGCACCTAACATTCTTGAATGTTTTCTGACAGTTTTCAATTCCACATATCATCTGGAAGTTTGATTCATGAGAATGAACCAGCTGATAGTGTGACATTATATTTCTAAAATGACGACTTTCATATTCACAGGCCATGCATTGAAAAAAGTGTCTCTTTTGGAGTGCCATGATGCAAGCCTTTCAACATTTATTTTCCAGTTTAACCTACACACAGGATATACATATGTGTGTGTGTCACGTGTGTGTGTTTGACCTTATAGACAGTTCTGTCCTAACACCACTGAACAGGCAGTATACCAATACTTGCAATGCTAATAGGCCTTAGCCCTTGACTTGATTTGCGTTAAACGAGCCTGAACTTCAAGTTCAAACCAGCATGGCAGTAGGAAAGGATAGCATTGCCCTAAGGTTTGCATATATTTGCAATAAAAGCAATATTGAATACCAATTACACGCCTGTAACATTAAATCTATTTTAACTGAGGGTTAGTCATTTTGACCAGACATTAGTCAAAACCATTGGCATTGGTAAAAGTAAAACTGGTGGTTCTGATCATATATTACACTGAAATGTAGGTACAAATATTATTTCTAATTGTATTACATAATGATAAAGGAGGGATAATGTTTTATTTGGGAAAACCGTATACCTGATACTAATGACATAAAATCAAATAATTAAAGAGGAACATTAACTCTTGGGCGATAATGAGAGAAGATACTTCAACTTTCCAAAGGACAAGCCATTCTCTGATCACAGTGTCAAAGTGATGGCGAGTGTACGATAAATATGTATGACAATTGCTTTAATGGAAGTAAAAGTAAACAAATAACGTAAAACATACAACCTGGTACGAGGAATGGCTTCACATTTATCCCTGTCTCAGACCCTCTTCTTCACATGGCATGGAGATCGTCAAGGTCAGCGTCTCTGTGGTTACATTGCCTGCCGGTAGATGTCGCCTTAACCGAATCACATGGCTCGACTAACCGATGTTCGTTACAACTTACCTTTGACGAACCAGTAGTCAAAATGACAAATATAGATTGGTCAATATTGACAAATTGTTCGTCAGGAAGGATTTACTGACCTAAGTTAGTCAAAATGACTAATCTAGGTTTTCAGTGTATATATATATTATCGTTTTGAGATAGTTGTTTAAAGCTGGTTGGAAAAGGTGGGGCTTAATATCCTGATACTTATTTTAGACTTACGAATACATATAACTCTCTAACGCAGAGGCATACGGAAGAAAACAGCACCACATGCAAAAAATGGTGCTGCTTTTCGGTATTAATCGTATATTATTCCATTTACATTTCACTTTTTAGAGAAAACAGGACACTTGCGTTCCCTGCGCCCCCTCTTAAATCCGCTCATTTACTGTAGTTTTTCTCTGTTAATAACTGACAACGGTGGCTGAATAAGGACTTCTCTCAGCATAAAATTTCACACACAAATTAAAAAATTTGCTGAAGAAAAAAATTATCTTGAGATTTCGAGATTATTTGTCGAGTTCTCGACTTCACATCTCAAGATCTCGACTTAATATCTCGAGATCTCGAGAAAATATCTCGAGATAATATTTCACACCATTCGATGCTGAATTGACATAAAGCAAAACAACGTTAAAGGGACAATATACGCTAAGAGTGCATACTACTGCAATTTTAAAACAAGGCCTACAGGCCTATGGAACCTGTCTCATGGAATTGCACCAGGTTTAATGCTTCAATGCTGGACCATTACAAGATCATGTGTAACATGTATATGAACAATGCAAGAACTAACCACTTTGAACAAGAAACAATTACACAAACATCACTGCTGAAATTCTTGCTTGGGTGCACACAACACAAAAATGATTGTAGCTGGCACCAACAGTCTTGAATACAACAAAGAGATATATAAATATGCCCAATGTCAGACTGATATGTCATACCCCTCCTGCGAAATAATCAGGGACATACACTGTGCAAAAATTATCGTAGGTGGCGCCACAAGTTTTGTACACGATAAAGCTACCCAATATGTATAAATATGCCCAATTTCAGGCTGATGTATCAAATTCCTTTGTAGAAATAAGCAGGCGCATACACTATTCAAAAGTCAATGTAGGTGGCGACACCTGTTTTTTAAACGAGAAAGCCATCAAAGACGCACAGACAGGTCAAAATATCAGGCAAATACATCAAACTTTCCTTGAGTTTGATGCACTGTGCTGACCAGGCTTAGTTGAGTAAGGCAGATGCCCCCAAGTGAACTGTGACAAAAACTGCTGCCTCAAGCTACCGCACTGAGTAAACTCGTGGCCTGCACCTGGCTAAACTGAGCAAACTTTTGACCTATACCTGGCTGCACTGAGTGAACTCTTGACCTGTTGCCCTAAATGACACAGTTGACAGTCTGCCAAAGCTATAAATAGATCAAGGCTGAGCTTTGGTGCCAAACCTGATGCAGTGAGCAGTCTGCCAAATCTATAAACAGAATGCAGCTACTGCACTGAGTGAACTCTTGACCTATACCTGGCTGCACTTCTTCCAATCCTGGCACTGTGCCAAAACTATTTATAGAGCTGACATCATCTTGGCTAATGGCTAACATCAATACACTGGCAATCTGCCAATGGACAACCAAGTACTGCCATCCGTAAACAAAAGGGGTCCCTACTTGAATTAACTTTGAAATAAATTTTCCCAATACAAAATGCTCTTCAGCTGACTTTATATAAAGAAAAAGAAATCCGGAATATATGTAAAATTATTGCATACTAAATGCAAAATCAGAATACAGATGCATCTCACTAATGGCAATTCTTGAATTAAGTTGAGTATGGATACCAATAATTTACAAACCATGTTGTCTTTATATAGCCACGGAGAGCTGAATATCCATGATTGTAATATTACCTAGTATGATGAATAATTTAAATCATACATCTAATTTTTTAAAAGCTTAAAAAAAAAACATTCTTGTCAATATTAACCAAAGATAACCTGAAATCTGCATGTCTAGTGGCAAGATGTAATAGATGCTGATAAACTGGTGCCAGGCTAATATGTAACAGCATCACACACCTAACATATATGGTAAAATGACTCAATTCAATCTCCATAATTCAGCCAAAAATAATTCATGTGGAACCATTAAAGACAATTGTTATAAGAATTATTGTGGGGATAATTCTTGTAAAATATTAAACAAACTGGCTTCAGTGGCGTCAGTCGAAAAACGTTTTGCAGGTTTATAACTATTATAGAAAGATGCAGCAAACTGGCTAAGTTCAGCTTCCCGTAACTCAGCCAAAAACCATTTTAACAAACTTGAATTATAAACATCTAAGGATAATTAATATGTGAGATTTAAGAATATGTTCCAAGTGTTTTTTGAGAAGAAGATCTAAAATGGGCTGTTATGGAATTAGACTAAATTCAGCTCCCCATAACTCAGCCAAAAGCCACTGAACAGAGACCATTTGAACAAAATTCAGGAAGAACTACCCTAGGATCATTTCTATGCGATATTAAACAATTTGGCCTTACGGTTTCAGAGAAGAAGTTTTTTGTAGCCCTCAGTGTGATACAGGCACTGATGACCCCATACAAAAAAGGCCGATGCAGGTGGCGTCACCTATAACTGCATTTCATATATGACTCATGTGACCAACATTGGCATAAAAGTTGGTGATGATAGCTCCAGCCGTTTCTGAGAATGAAATTTTAATATGCTTTTTTGGACAGATGACTAAGTTCAACCTCCTGTAACTCGGCTAAAAATCTCCGAACTGGAACCATTCGAACAAACTTGAGAGAGATTGTTCCAGGAATCATTTCTGTGAAATATTGGACAATTTTGATGGACAGTTTCGGAGAAGATTTTTAAAACTTTTTTTTAGCTTTGTCCCTATTAAATCAGAGAAAATGAAGTTAGAAAGAAAAAACAAAATCCGATAGAGTTTTTCAGATGACTGATTATTTGCAAAAAATTTTGGTGATGCTAGCTCCTGCCGTTTTTTAGATATCTACAGTTAACGTACAGACGACGCACGACGTACGACGCACGACGCACTGACGCACGACACACGACGGACAACGCCGCACCATCGCATAAGCTCACAGGTTCGCTAAAAATAATTTAAATTTAATAATTTTACGCTTTCAAACTTAAAACATAGAAGTTGAATTTGTAAATGCTTCTAATGGGACCAAATTATGTAAGTGAATGTTCACTTGCTTTAAAACGAAATGCCTAAGCAACTTCGAATATGAATGCATTTTCATAGCTTTTTTATATTTTAACAAGGGACTAATGGGTCACTATGCTCAGCTGAAGTTGACCTTGAAGGTAATAATCTAAAATAATATCAAATGGAGATAAAGTGTAAGAGGAAGAGGTTATATGGGCCATGGTTGGTTTATATGACTGGTTTGGATTGATGAGCAAGAAATTGTTGCAAATAATATTTGTCACCTGACCATGTGTTTCCTAATGTTGAAATTGAAGCGCAGCATGTGAGCACTTTGTGAACAAATGATCTGTACTATTACCATGATCATTAGTTGGCTTTTTGATTAACTGTTGACATTGCAGTAGTTTACACATTTGTTCAATATAATTTATTCAAGTATTTAAAAATAAATCTTGATGCAGATTTCACAATTTTAAATTGTGCCTTTATTTATCCATAATGTGCTTCATATTCTATAAATTTAAGCATACTGATTGGTTTAATTATGTTTGTTAAAATCATTTAAAAGAAAATTGATTTCTTTAAGAATGCTACATTAACACAACATGATATCTTCTGGATTACACCTCGAATTACTTTTTCAAGGAAAGTTTTTGTATATTGGAGTCGAAACAGCATTACAATTAAGGAGATATAATGAAAACAAAACAATCACTGCATAACACTTGGTTGGTAGGGTTTGCGGGGGGAAGATGAGTTGGTGATATGAGAATAACTGTACACCTGTCACAGCAGGGGATCTCCCCCAGTGACTGTAACAAATCAGAAACCCTGGCATAGCTGACTTCTACTGACCTGGAATGGGACCCTGCATCTGGACAAAGCAAATGACTACAATAGAGCCTCAAGAAAAAACAAGGGACCTATGGGTCACGGCGCTCAGCTGTTATATATGATAAAAAAATATGATTTAGAAATGAGGCACATGCTGGTTTTATGTGGTAATAAAAATAAGCTGTATTATGAGTTGTTGTTGTTTAGCTTATGTATGATTTTGATAGTACCTTTGGAGACAGGAAAGAGGATTTATTTCATTTATTTTATTAACAAATGGAGTGCGATTGTCACACAGATTTTGACTTGGCCATATAACTTATACGCAGAACATATAATATAAGAGTTTAACTATTTATTTAAAAAATTACAAATATTGTCCCAAATATAATTTTTATTAAAAATAATAAGTATGATTTTTTCAAATAAAATATAACTGAAATGATTATTAAAATAATATTAAAGAATATATTCATGAATGCATTCATTAATACATTTTGAAAGTATTTGCACTGGTATTCATATACTTTAATTTTTACCTGAATTCCCATTCTTATGAAAGAAATTTTATAATCGAGTACATATTCATATTCGTGTTTAAATACAATTGCAAAATATTCGCACCATGTCTGGTATTTATTCAGTTTTCACCGAACAATGATGTTAAGAATCCAGAATATACAAAATTCACACATTTAAATAATGATCATAAGTACCTGGTTTTTATATATATTTAAAAAAATGTAATATATTCATTTTGGACTAATTTCACATCAATGTACTAACTATAGACACAGTAGGAATCTAGATAATAATATTATCAACTGCATCTTTGTCTATCATTAATTTCCTTCATATGATCCCTAATGATTAGTAATGAATAATATGATTTACTTTTTTATCATTAAAATTGAACTGAAAAATACCATAGGTGACTGCATGGTGTTATTTGGAATACGTGACATTCTATCCATCGATACAAGATTCTTATATCATGGGTAACTGCAAGTTAATTTCCTGTTATTATCAACTAACAAATTCCTTTTCTATTTTTCTTTAATTTGTTATTAAAAACCAATAAAAATTTATTTATTTATTGTTTATTGTTATGTTGTTGGTTAAAACTACTAGATGAGTTGGGTTGGACACCTGGATCAACTGTGGCTGGCCATTATATAATAAGCTGCCTGGAGCCCCAGTTTATGCCTCGCCTCAAGCATACATAATTTGCTGAAAGTTCAACAAGGTCAACATACAGGTGACTCAAGAGGTGCTACAGAGAGCCAAGGTCTGACATGGTCTCATAAAAACATTAATAAAAGCTACAATTTTTGGCCAATTTCTTTCAGCTTTTTAAACTAAAAAGCTGAAATCTTTATGTGTGCATGATATGAAAATTATATCAACAGTGCGCACAGGAAACAAACATGCCATGGTCACATTTGGGCAAAATTTAAGGTACTATTTTGATATTCATACTAATAACTTATAAAATTTGAAAAATTCAGAACTAATTTTGGGTATTCAATTGAATCTTGATTAAATAATGTTACATCCCTGACAAAAAATCTCTAGCTTCAGTAATCCTCTTGTAAAGGGAGTAAATATCTTTCTTGATTTTTTACAAAGTGCATTATGTTTTGGCCCATAACTTAAAACAACTACGCAATACTGACATCATTTCTAGCATGTGCATAGAGAATGTATAGAAAAATATGTATATTATATATGATTAAAGTCAGATCAGTGGTTTTGATATTAGGCAGTCTTGAAGTGTAACAATGGGTTTTTAATGGAAAAATGAAGTTTTTCATTAATATCTCGAAGGTATTAAGTCCTAGTGACCAAATTCTTGGCATGGTAGGGGATTTTTGAGACATCTAATTGCATGCCAAATTTTAGGAACTGAGAGCTGAAGCTGGGGAGCTGAGCACTTGCAAACTGCATGACACTAGCTTGATGTAAACAATATGTTACATGGTGCTTTAAAACTTGAATAAAATCTACAGTTTTTGATCAACTGGTTTCAAATTTTTGGCGTTAACAGACAAAATGCTAAAAAACATGCTGTGAAAATTAAATCCACAGTACTAACAGGAAAAAAAACGTGCCATGGTCAAAGTTGGGCAAAATTTAAGGTACCAATTTTTTATTTTTGTTAATATTTTAAAAAATTTAAAAGATTTTGATCTAATTTTGGGTATACAATTTAACTTTGATTAATTTAAGTTATATTACTGGAAAAAAAGTTTATAGCTTTAACATATTTTGTGTTAAGTGATCAAATATCTTTCCTGACTTTTTACACAATGCATTATATTTGGGCCCATAACTTTTTAAATTTACATAATACAGACATAATTTCTGGCATGTACATAGGAACTATATAGAGGAATAATTATGGTAAATATGAGGAAAAACAGATGAGTGGTTTTGATATTAGGCAGTCCTGAAGTGTAAAAATAGGTTTTTAATAAAAAAAAATTGAGGTTTTTCCTTAATTTCTAAAAGGAACGAAGTCGCAAAGACCCAGTTTTCGGCTTGGTAGGAGATCTTGGGGACATCTTACATTGTGCCGAATTTTGGATTTCTAGGTCTTACGGTTTCAAAACGTGCCACATCTACGGACGGACAGACGGACGGACGACGGACAATGGACCACGACTATAGCTCAGATGACTTATAGTCAGCTGAGCTAAAAATCAATAACTTGCCTAATTTTCAAGCTTTTATTTTCAAATTTCAGATTTAAACAAATTAAATATTTATGTTTACATGATGTGAAAATTAAATTAATAGTACCTACAAGAAAAAAAAAAACGTGGCATGGTCAAAGTTGGGCAAAAAACGTAAGGCACTGATTTTATTTTATGCTAATAACTTAAAAAATTTACAAAATTCAGATCTTATTTTGGGTAAACTACTGAATCCTAATTAAACAAAGTTATATACTTGGGAAAATAGTCGGTTGTTTCAAAATTTTTCATGTTAAGTGAGTAAATATTTTTCATGATTTTTTACAAGGTTCCTTATGTTCGGGCCCATAACTTAAAGAAATTATATTTAACGGACTTAATTTCTGGCATGTATACAGGAAATATATAGGAGATTACTTTTAGTAAATATTAAGAAAAACAGATTACTGGTTTTGATTTTAGGCAGTCCTGAAGTGTGATAATAGGTTTTTAATGGAAATTTGAGGTTTTTCCTAAATATCTCAAAGGAACGAAGTCATATTGACACAATTTTCGGTATGGTAGGAGAATTTGGGGACATCTAACAGTATGCCGAATTTTGGATTTATAGGTCTAACGGTTTCAAAACGTGCCAGTCTAACGACGGACAGACGGACGGACGGACAATGGACCACGACTACTGCTTAGATGACTTTAAAGTTAGCTGAACTAAAAATGAATTCCTGACGATCAATCTTTTGTAGTCGCTGAACCAAGTACCCTTCTCTTAATGACTTTGACGTGCTATATGTGCATTAATGTGAAAAATGGGCTTCTAATATCCCGTAATAAGGTACTTTATCATGTTGTTTTATTGAACGGGCGAAGGGACGATGGCATGACAGACACGGACCATTTTAGCAGTCCTCCCTCCTTACAGCGGGGTACTAAAAATATAGGGGGCCTTTGAATCCACCATTGGTTCAGACTGAGACTCACAAAGCCAGAACAGTTCATCTGTGTGAAAAAGAGGCCAATATATATCCATATGTTTTGTTCAATTAGCAAGGACAAAAATTAACTTGTCACATTGTGAATGAAGGGAGATTTCCTACATAAGAAGTCAATTTCTAGTCTTGTAAACTCTTTAAACAGAGGTTCCTGTAAAACTGAGAATATTTCAAAACTTTGGCCATGCAAGGAAGACATCAATATGAAAAAAAAAAAAAAACTTCACAATATACGAAAATACACCATTTATTTCAGTTCTTATACCAGATACCTATTTCCCTGACATGGGTAGGTACCACAGAAACAACAGATTCATACATGCTAATATACATTTGACATTTTATATATAACTATAAATTACTAATATGATGATATACAACAGTGGATTTTTGAATAACTATCACAATTATGATAAAATTAATATGCTGCAATAAGAGATCATAAAAATAATTTGTAGTGATGCACGGTGGGACTATAGAGTTTCTCATAATAAGTTTGTGTAAATACTGTAATAAATACTGCAAGTTTCACCAATGTTTTGTATTTTACTGACCAGGCTTTATTATTCTTGTCACTTTGAAGACAGGAATACAGTAAAATCTCACCCCACTATCACGACCACTGCTAAGACGATCACAATATTTTGCCTTTTACTTATATAAATTGTCATAAAATCCCGCTAACACGATCACCCCATTAACAGGAACATTTTGGCTGGTCCCGCAGGTGGTCCTCTTAGCAAGATTTCAATGATTTTTATGTGAAAAATTCATAAATTAAATTGTTGTAATATTATTATGGTGTTAAAGCTGAAAACTGGAAATTTATAATATGATATACAATGATGAAATGCATCAATTCTGGAGTTAATTAAGTATCTCAGACTGTAAAGTGAAAAATCCAGCGCATGAAAATATTGCAACAAGTAATATATAACATGTAGACCAATGGAAGTTCATTAAAATATTAATTCTTGTATATAATAATGTGCAAATTTAAAATATCCGTTAACATATTCTTATGGAGGATGATTGCTTCTTAACAGCTAGCACATCTTAGGTATAATGACTAGACTATCCACACGAAAAAGTCATATACATCAATGATTCTGTTTATGTACACAATACATTCATATACAAATGCAAATAGTAACAAATAAAGTCCTTATTAAGGATACTTATATATATATATATATCTAAATTTACTAAAGTGGCAGGGTCACTTCTGGCGTGCTAAATACTCAATACTTAATATCACTTCCAAAAGACCTTTTAAGAAAAATAAATTTAAATAGTCCATGGATGGATCCACTGTAATGTAGGAGGAGGGGTACTTGTTTTATTTTTTGGAAGTGTTCACAGTTTTTTTTCAGAAATTTAATACAAATCAAATCAATTCTTGGTTTACCAATGACAGAAGCAGATCCAGGGGGGTTCAGGACCCCCCCCCCCCCCTTTTTTTCATCTGAAGCAACCTTTTTTGAGGGTTTCAGACAAAATTTTTTGGCCTGGAACCCCCACTTTCCCGGTCCAGGGGACCTTTTTTTAGGTTTTTCATTAGTCTTTCTGGGTTGGACCCCCCCTTTTCCTAAATCCTAGATCCGCTCCTGAATAATAATTTTCTTTTATCAATGTTAAGGTAACTTTTTCCACTGTGTGGTCCCTAGAACTCCTTGCATTAACATACAAAACTGATCCCTGACAGAGCAACTGAAGTCCATTGCATATTCCCTTAGAGATCATATTTTCTAAATTGAAGACATAAAATGCACAATCTTCTATTTGGACATGCCTTTGTCCAATTCAAAATTCAGAATGACCCTGCCTGAACAATAATAATCATACCTGAGGATACCATAGGTGCACCATGTATAGTGATTATGTTTATATATAACCCTCATATTAAGTACAGGCTACATAAGTACAATATCTTAAGTCAACAGGTTTTTCAACAAGTACTTCATACTAAATATGCCATTCAGAGGAATGCGTGTTGCTTAATGTTTTGATTTCAGCCTATATCTAATCACTAACTACAGACAATCATAGCTACAGGGGTGGTACATGTATTGGTGGTAAAAGTCAGAAAACTTTGATTTGAAGGACCTTGGTTCAAATCTAGTAAAAAACAAAAGACAAATACAGTGGAACCTGTCTGAAAGACCACCTGTCTATTAAGACCACCTTTGAGTGAAGCAAAAACATTAACATTATTGATAACTGACCTGTCTAATAAGACCACCTGTGTATTAAGACCACCTGTCTATTAAGACCTACCTTGAGTAAACTAAAAGCAATCACATTATTTATAACTGACCTGTCTAATAAGACCATCTGTAAATTAGACCATCTTTGGCCTGTCCCATGGGTGGTCTTATTTCATAGATTTCATTGTACATATATTTCCACAAAATGAAGAGAAAAACTTTAAATTCCCTCAATTTGAAGATTTGTACATAATTATGAATAGCTGTTCCACCTGTTGTGCATCAGCCTATAGTTTTATATCATAAGATCATGGAAAAGTAATTTTGATTGGCAGGTGTCAATCACAAAATACCAGTGCAATACTGATATACAGTGAATACTGTGTAATAAGACCCCCACAAGACTGGTCAAAGGTGGTCTTCAATCACAGGCAGTCCTTTAATACAGGTCAGTTATATCTAATGTGAACGTTTTCATTTCACTCAAGGGTGGTCTTAATATACGGGTGGTCTTTCAGACAGGTTTCCCTGTATATCCAGATTAGCTGGTGCTTCCATTAAATAATGAACCACCTTTCATGAACCCTTGATAATGTACATGTATCCTATCTAATTCTTCACATAACAAGTATCACAAGTAACAATAGCAACAACATAAACAACAAATTCAGCTATATTTCCGACACTTTATGAATATTTAACAGGAGTTATTTTCATGAAACTCCTGGATAAAACATTATCTGGATGCAACTAATACGGGAATGTTCCAGCAGTACATTCATGAACAATTATAACTGAACCCTGTTCATACCCCCTTGGTAGTCAAGTAGTTTTCAAGAGGTATATTATGGTAGTATTTTGGCAAAATCACAAACTGTTCCTAGCTCATATATTACATATTAAACTGTGGATTGCACAAACATGAATATATGTTGTTCTGAACACCAGAAATCTTAAGTACTATCAATCGGACAATAAGAATGTAAACACCTTTTACCTTTTGGGTAACACATGGAAAATAGTCACACATGGTAACACATCCCAATGGTCACATCATATATCAAGATACCTTTACTATTTAATAAACTATGTGTAAGTATGATTGCACACAGTCTTGGCCTTTTTTTTAACTCCTGAGGATCAACAGAAACAATGCCACTATAATGCACAGACAAAATTATTTAGATGAGACTCCATTCTTGAGATTCCACCTCACTTGGCCTGAGGCATATAGTAGCTACCTTCATGTAAGGCAGGTATATTCCACCATTATGATGAGTCAGCACTTTATAATAAGGCAGTTAGATGATGGGAATAGCAGCCAGGCTCTGTAAAGCTGTGTGACTGGTACCCTGCTCAAAGAGAGACAGGAGTCTGGGCACCACATCATTAATCATGGGGAAAATTTGACAAGACCTGGGCGATGTACAAAGTACTTTGTTTCTTACAGTCGCATTGAGTGGTACTTAAATCCCACCTACAAAGAGTGTCCTTGCTTTTCATTATAAATTAGAGAATCAATATATATGTCCTTACATTTATGTAAGTATATTCTTTGCAGATTAGGTCCCTATATCAATATTTCAATTGTTGTGAAGTTAAGTGCTCAGCCATGATGCAATAGCCCTAACTAAATTAGGTTTTTACACAGGTTTTTCAAATAACAATGAGACAAGATAGAGCAATACAAATGTTGAGAAACCAATAATTTTCTTAGCATTATCAATGTTCAAATCAGATAAGGTCTGGTCATATGACACCAATTTTTAGTGATCTAATATTAAATTTAAAGAGTTACTATATTTAGGATTTAGGGTGCACACATGGATATCTATGTTTCAAGGGTATATAGAACTGCCCACTTTGCCCATATATTCTGTCCATTTTTGTTCATCGTCATGGAGAAATAAATCAGCTGTGAGTGGTTTAGCTTGTTTGTTAACACCAACATTCTCTGTGTTTTGGGGATCAATACTTGTTGAATTTCCGTCATGTATCACTGTTTTTAAGTTGGTTTTCTTTATAGTTACTGTGGGATCTGTGCTAGTCTGGCCAGGAAGCAAGGTCAAAAGGTCAAGGTAACCATCTCCATCAAGGTCACCAACAGCACCTGAAAAATTGATAAAACTCAAGGTCACCCTCTCCTTCAAGTTTGTGATCATGTCTAAAATAAGATACTTAGTAAAATCCACATGCAGCCTATGTGTAGTAAAGAACTGACCTCAGAATACATGAAACATGTACCTGTACCTTGCTTCTTAAATATCTTTTTAAATTCTAGAATAAGTGATAACACCATTTTTTTTTTTTTTTTTTGCTAACAAACTGACACAAAATTATACCTGTTCAACTATCAGAATTGGTAAGGATGACCATGCTGTCTCTGCAAAAATAATAAATGGAATAACTGAAGTCACTTAGGCTTACATGAACTCTTTATGGGTGTGGCCTGCTATGGGGAATAACATTCAGAAGAGCTATATGGTAGAACAGTACTGACATGAAAGCTACTTGTACTTACCAACAGTAAATGGATGTGGTATTGTAATACAGTCCTGATTTTGGTCACCAAGATCCCCTGGAAAAAAGAAAACATTATACATTAAATTTTAATCATACTGAACTATTAAATACATGTCTATATTTCCCAAAATTTAAATGTGTTTCTGAAAATTTAGTTTATGAAAAAAAGAAGATATCACCAACTGTTACTGGATATGCTTGACATATAAAGTTTTAATCAATTTTTTAATTTCTTATAAATACCACCCATGAGTATTTATCTTAACAAATCTGTGCCAAAACTGCAATGAGAAATTGTAATGAAAGTCTAACATAAAGTTAGAATTCTGATCAAACCATCAGATATGTGCTGCAACCTTTTGAAAATTCTGTTTTTCCAAAATTTTAAATGAAGAACTGAAAATATAAAAATTTGTTTTACAATATATTTATCAATCAAATAAATATTTTTAAATGAATTGTTGTAAGGGGAGTCACCAGAGCTGGCAGTCAAGTATTCATATGCACATCTCACTTATGCATACTGAGAAATGGGAGTTGATTAAGGTCAACACAACAGAGATCCATATGTATGGCTGGTGTCCAACATGGATCTGCAATGATGTACAGATCTCACGATAATTATGTTTTTCTTTGTTTTCTTTCACTGAATGACATGTCAATTCCTGGATCTGATATTAGTAAATTTTCAAACTACATAAAACATCCCTTTATGTCATACTTGAAGCAGCCAATCACATGTATCAAGGACTTGATTTCAGTGCGATGCATAGCCCTAAGGCACAGACATAGGCACGTCGATACGTCCTCGTAAGTTTTCTCAAATTTGAGAGAGATTTCTGAAGAAGTCTGGGTAAATTAATATTTTACAGATATGTTACAATTCTTACCTTGAATCCCATGATTCAGTGCTACTATTGGATTGTGCAATACAGTTCTGTCCAACAAGACCAGGTCACCACTACCAAGCTGTTCACTCAATCTACATTTCCTCTTCTTACCATTCTTTCCTGTAAAATAAAGAATTTTTTTTTTTTCCAACAGTGTGACGATCACCATTGAGAGTAGGCTGACTTCACTAATCTTCTACACTTCTACCTCCTCTTGATGTCTACCATCTTGTCACAATTATCTTATCAGAAACATATCCAAGATATCAGTCTAGGCCCGCCAAGCCGAGTTCCAGTGCGCAAGGAGGCTACTGGTTCCTCTTGAACAGACAGTCGCTGTTCATTACACAGTCTGTCATATCCAGCCCATCAGTGTTAGAACTTGTCTCATATATTTTCCACCACAAAATTCTGCATTATTAACTCCATACTTAATTGAAAATAAACAAGGATTAACAATACATTTAGAACCCATGAACTTTTTACTTAAAAAAATGTAACAGTGGAAAATTATCATGATGACAAATCTGAGAATCTATCTATAGAATCTATCAATGGTAATTAAAACTAAAATATGGGCAGTCGACAAGCGACCAAATGTATCTGCCGAAATCAGAGTGGGACGGTTGAAGTGAGGCATGGATGGAGTGGCAAGGGGAAAAGAGGTGTTACATATTAGCATTAATGTCTGCCATATAAACATGATTGTAGTTGCCGCCACCTGATATTTGAAATAGAAAGCTATTAAAGATGTATACATATGCAAAACTTCAGGTGGATAAGTCAAACCACTGCTGAGATAGGAGTGATTTTTACCCAAGGCAGATGAACAGATGGTCACCATGCAAAAACGGTTGTAAGCTCGGCCATAAAAAATTGGATAAGCTTGGAGCTATGTAAGATCTATACTCTTACAAAATTTCGGGCCAATACGTCACACAAGTCCTGCGATATAAGCATGGATGTCTGCAGCCGAAATGTGTATGTAGGTGCTGCCACCTGCCAATCCCGAAAGCCATCCAAGATGTATACATATGCAAAATTTTAGGCAGATAAGTCAAACCACTGCTGAGATTCGAGTGATTTTTTCAAACGGCAGACAAACAGAAGGAAGCTGTGCAAAAATTGTTGCAGGTGGCACCACCAGTTTGTGTATAATAAAGAGCTATGTGAGATCTATACACATGCAAAATTTCAGACAAATACGTCTTACCAGTCCTGAGCTCATGAGATATTAGCATGGGTGTCTGCAGCCAAAATGTGTATGTAGGTGGTACTACCTGCCACAAAATCTAGAAAGCTATCCAGGATGTATACACATGCAAACTTTCAGGTAAATAAGTCTAACAACTGCAGAGATGAGTGATTTAACCCAAGGCAGTTGGACAGATGGACACTGTGCAAACATGGTTGAAGGTGACGCCACCATTTTTGTGTATGTTATAAAGCTATCCCAGAGCTAAATTCATGCAAAATTCCAACTTGATTGGTCAAACAAGTCCAAAGATATGTGGGTTAATGTGTCAAAACAGACCCACACATGGATGTACTGCAAAGAGGAAAAGTCAGAGGTCAATGCAAAATGGTTTGGCACCAGTTCACATGTGACCCTATAATGGTGTCAAGTTTTGGAAAAATCTGTCCAGTGGTCTCAAAGTTCTATTCAGGAAACAAACGTGGCGGCAGTGGCAGCGGAACCCGGTCAAAAAAAGTACCTGCAAAACTGTTTTGGCGGATACAATAAATAAACATTACTTAATATTCAGAATATGCAGCCTGCAGAGCAGTTATAACAATATTATATCATTGAGATGACAGTCTTGGTCATTCTGTCAAAAAAATGTCTTATAAGAAAATGTCATAAATTATAAAATAGGAATTTGACAATTACTGTTCATATAGTGACTACTCCTGTATCTGTATATGATACCATTTTATTTACAACAGCTGTTGCATTTCAGAGGACAGAAAAAAACCCATGCAGGAATGTTATTGAATGAGTTATTGGTATTTATACTGGAACAGCTCTTTGTAATTTATCCTTACAATGATAGGATATATGCTGCCACAAACACAATAAATGTATGTTTTAAACACAAGTTTTTTTTATTAAAAACAAATTAACATTGTTCCAAGCATAAAAACAAGCAATTTCATGGAATAATGTCCCCCACTTGTGGCTCTTGTTGTCTTTCATGCTTGATAAGTGACCAAAATTATGACATGTGGAGAAAATTTTGAGGGCACACGAAAACTTAAATAAATGCTTTATGACATGTGGAGACATCTGCAGGTGAACATAAAAACAAAAACAAATTGAGAAATAGGACCAAAATCCACTATGACTTGTGGAGACATCTGCAGGTGAACATAACAAGTGACCCATGGGTCATGACGCTCAGCTGACTGGAAAGAGATTTGCAAAAGGAAATTTTATCATCAGAATGGTATAGTATATACCCATTCAACTGAAGCATCAATCAGATAAACCAACAGGCCAAGATTGTGTCTGTATTTATATATCTCAAAAATAGAGAAAAATGCGTAAACTTTAAAAACTAGAATATGGGTAGTCGACAAGCGACTACGTGTATCCGCCAAAATCAGAGTGAAACGGGTGAAGTGAGGCACGGATTGAGTGGCAAGGGGAAATAGAGTGAGGTGTGTTGCATATTAGCATCGATGTCTGCAGCCTAAATGTGTATGTAGGTTGTGCCACCTACCACAAATCCAGAAAGCTGTCCAAGTTGTATACATATGCAAAATTTTAGGCAGAAAAGTCAAACCACTACATGTATATGAGTGATTTTAGCCCACGGCAGACAAACAGACAAACGCTGTGCAAAAATGTTAGCCGTGGCCACCCCAGTTTTGTGTATGATAAAGACCTATGTGAGATCTAAACACATGCACAATTTTGGCCCAATTGGTCAAACGGTTCTCGAGATATGTGCTAGGATGTCTGCAGAGTAAACTAGAATGTAGGTGGCGCCACCTGTCATAAAATCAAGAAAGCTGTCCAGTTTGTATAAAACTGCAAAATTTTAGGCAGTTATGTCAAACCACTACAGATATATGAGTGATTTTAGCCCATGGCAGACAAACAGACAGACGCTGTGCAAAAATGGTTGTAGGTGGCCCCTTAAGTTTTGTGTATGATAAAGAGCTATGTGAGATCTATACACATGCAAAATTTTGGCCCAATCGGTCAAACAGTTCCCGAGATATGAGCTTGGATGTCTGCAGCATGAACGTGAATGTAGGTGGCGCCACCTGTCAAAAAATCAAGAAAGCTATCCAGAATGTATACGCATGCTGAATTTCAGGTGAATTAGTCTATTCACTGCAGAGATATGAGTGATTTTAACCCAAGGCAGATGAACAGATGGACACTGTGCAAACATGGTTGCAGGTGGCGCCACCAATTTTGTGTATTTTATAAAGCTATCCAAGGGCTACATTTGTATAAAAAAAGTTTTACTGATCGGTCAAACAGTTCATGAGATATGAGGGTGTATGTGTGGAAACAGATGCACAAATGGACGATGGGCAGGGAGGAAAGGTCAGAGGTCAACACAAATTGGTTAGGCACCAGTTCACATGTGACCCGATAATTGGTGTAAGTTTCAGAAAAATCGGTCCAGTAGGCTAAGAGGAGTTCTCCGGAAACGAAACCTGGTCAAAAACATAGGTCAAAAATACAGATGGCTCAACCAGTCTGCAGAAACTAATAAAAACACTTAATGGTCAATATCCATTCAAAGAATCATGTTGATCTCTGCATTAGTTGTTCAGATACTTCAGCTTTTGTATCAAATTTTCCATTATTCTGACGGATACTTCAGAGTCCTATAGCTTGAAGGATATGGGAAACAGAGACCTAATTTCCAATTTTCATTGGCCTCCTTGCATGACAAGAATGAAGATTCTAGGTCCAGATGTTAAGATTTGTACCCTGTTGCCAGATAACCACATCTTTAAAGGTCTCAAAAAGAGAGAAAAAAATTCGTAAAAATTTGAAAAAAAATAGAGGTGGCGCACCCAGTCTGCAGCAACTGATGGAACACCTCATAATCAATATGTATGCCTAAAATCATGACCATCAGTGTTGTAGTTAATGAGATAATTAAGTTTTTGTATGAAATCTTTCATTATTCTGAGGGGGATTTTGGAGCCACACAGCTTAAAGGATATGGGTAACAGAGACCTAATTTCAGGTTTCCACAGGCACTTTTCATGGGTCTCCCTGTGTGTCAAGAATGAAGATTCTAGGTCCAGTTGTTATGATTTGTGCCCTGTTAACAGATGTTCATATCTTTAAAGGTCTCAAAAATAGAGAAAAAAATTCGTAAAAAAACCCAAACAAATACAGGTGGTGCCACCAGTCTGCAGAAACTGATGAAACACTCCATGATCAATATCCATGCAATCAATTATGGTGATCTCTGCATTAGCTGTTCAGATACTTCAGCTTTTGTATCAAATTGTCCATTATTCTGAGCTATACTTTGGAGTGCCATAGCTCAAAGGATATGGGTAACAGAGACCTAATTTCAGGTTTCCATGGAGACTTTTTTATGGGTCTCCCTGTGTGTCCAAGAATGAAAATTCTAGGTCCAGTCGTTACGATTTGTACCCTGTTGACAGATAACTACACCCTTAAAGGTCTCAAAAATGGAGAAAAAAAATGTGAAAATTTGAAAAAAATACAGGTGGGGCCACCGGTCTGCAGGAACTGATGGAACACCTCTTGATCAATATGTATGCCAAAAATCATGACCATCAGTGTTGTAGTTATTTGAGATGTTGCAGTTTGTTTTTATCAAATTTTCAATTATTCTGGGGGTTTATTGGGAGCCCCACAGCTCAAAGGATATGGGTAACAGAGACCTTATTTCAGGTTTCCATGGAGACTTTTCATGGGTTTCTCACTGTGTCAAGAAAGAAGATTCTAGGTCCAGTCTTTACGATTTGTGCCCTGTTAACAGATGTTCACATTTTTAAAGGTCTCTAAAATAGAGAAAACAATTCGTAAAAAATAAAAAAATACAGGTGGCACCACCAGTCTTCAGAAACTGATGAAACCTCTCATTATCAAAATGTATGCCAAAAATCATGACCATCAGTGATGTAGTTAATGAGATATTGAAGTTTTTGTATGAAATTTTTTTACTTTTCTTGGGGGTACTTTGGGGCCCCATAGCTCAAAGGATATGGGTTACAGAGAGCTAATTTCTGATTTTCACGGAGACTTTTCATAGGTCTCTCAGTGTGTCAAGAATGAAGATTCTAGGTCCAGTCTTTACGATTTGTGCCCTGTTAACAGATGTTCACATTTTTAAAGGTCTCTAAAATAGAGAAAACAATTCGTAAAAAATAAAAAAATACAGGTGGCACCACCAGTCTTCAGAAACTGATGAAACCTCTCATTATCAAAATGTATGCCAAAAATCATGACCATCAGTGATGTAGTTAATGAGATATTGAAGTTTTTGTATGAATTTTTTGACTATTCTGGGGGGTACTTTGGGGCCCCTTAGCTCAAAGTATATGGGTAACAGAGACCTAATTTCTGGTTTCCAAGGAGATTTTTTATGGACCTCTCAGAATGCCAAGTTACAAGATTCTAGGTCCAGCGGTTATGATTTGTGCCTGGTTAACGGACGGACAGACAGACAGAAGGACAGACAGACGGACGACGGACAAAGAGTGATAGCTATAGCTCAGATGACTTTCAGTCAGCTTGGCTAAAAACTAAAACACATTGAGAAATTGGACCAAAATTGGATAATTTTGTATTTGAGCTGGAGAGAATCATTTTTCAGATAGACACTCCAAAACCAATCCCAATCAAGGTATGCATGAGAGTAATCACTGACCCAAATTTAGGCACTGACCCAAATTTGAATGAAATCAGATAAAATTAAGGAAAGTTATTGCACGGAAACAGAAAACCTGACAGACAGACAGACAAAATCCAGACACTCTAAAACCAATCCCAACCAAGGTGAGCATGAGAGCAATCACTGACCCAAATTTGAATGAAATCGGATAACATTTAGGAAAGTTATCACATGGAAACAAAAACCTGATGGACGGAATGAAAGAGTGACAGACATTCAGCGAGACAGAAATCAGACATAAATAACTAATCCCAACCAAGGTATGCATAAGAGCAATCACTGACCCAAATTTGAATAAAATCGGATAAAATTTAGGAAAGTTATCGCACGGAAACTTGACGGATGGACAGGGAGACAGACAGACAAACCCAAATCAATGTCCCCCCCATCCGCAGAGCGGGGCACAATACTCATAAAATTATCATAAGCGAAAGATGTTATACGGTAACATCCAAAGGTTTGGAATATTTCCTACCAGTAATAAATAAATAATTCCAGTGTTACCAGTTTACCTTTCTGTTTGCCTTTCTTCCCTGGTTTTCTCCCTTTCCCTTTCTTGTTTGAGTGTGCTTTAAATTCCCCAGCTTCACTGTAAGCGACTGGGTTATTAAGTCTTTCTGGAGGAGGTGCCATATTTGGGCCAGAATATTCATATCCGTTGTCATGCTGATCTTTTGGCCAGTTCCTCATCCTGTCTTGCATGTAATCTGGAACATCTTCATTATAGGGGTCTGGTCTGTCTTCATTGTACCTGTTATCAGGGTAAGGATGTCTTCTATCATGAGGCCTCCTGTATTCTGATTTCTTTTTAAAATGTGTTCTACCACGAGCTGCCCGGCGCTTCCTTGAAGGAATCTAATGAAGAAAAGTTCTGTGGTTATAAAATGTAACTTGAAGTGTTCTAATGCAAAATATAAGGCCTATCGAAGGGAAATTCTTAATTCCTGGGTATCTGCCCTATTCAATTTATACAAGACCTCAGTAGGACTGGCCAAAAGTGGTCTTTATTCACAGGTGGTCTTATAACACATAAGGTCTTTCAGATAGGTTCCACTGTTTTCAAGAATATATAGTTCTATGTATTTGACTTAATCTGCTAATTATTGATAGCTATTCTAACATTTTACCCTTTAACATTGCATAAGGAGCAGTTAGGGTGGGGTTCCAGACTCTTACGTTGGATTTGCTGGGTATCTCTTCATTTGTTCAGTAAAGAAAGTACAGTATCATTTCCTGAATAATTCCATTACTTTTTATTTTACACTTAGGACTGTATCAAATACAGTTTTCCATTACAACAGTTTGATCCTACATCTTCTTCATGAAAATCTTGTAAGCTCCTTCTGATTTATGCTATTACACTGAGCTTAACAGATATGAAACACATCTTTGGAACACATGACTATGGTAAAATCACTGACTATCCTTTCAAAATCACTACCAACATCCACACCTCAGAGAGAGGCATGCTTGATAAATAGATCAAATATTTATCATGAACTCCTCGCATGTCATAGGTGTTTGACAAAAAATTAATCAGCGATGGAATGATACTTAGCTTATCAAAGGTTAGTGTTTTAAAAATTTAAGGGAATGGATATTCATCATACACACTTTTTTAATTAGTGTCTTGCTGTATAATCTTCACAGCTTCTTACCTGTTCCTGTTGACCATTAGTTTTTGATTCTGGAAGATGCAGAAGGAAGGCATCCCTGTACTTTGCCCGTGTCCTGATGGCCAGACTGGAGCTGAACTCTGGCTCTGTGGATGTTAATGTCCACAGCAGCTCACCTGTTTTACCATCCAGTACAGCATGCTGTAAAAACAAAAAGACCAATCATTCTTAATAAAATGAATGTTTTAATTATTAATTTCATTTTAAATTTAATTTTTGCAAATCCGTCAGATTTGAATTTTCATACTGATATAATCATTGTTCTAACAATAATTTCCTGATCCATATTGATTGATGCTCTTGATATAAAACACCTACATACACCTCAAATATAAATACTAATAATCTTCAACATGTGACAATTTTTCATGTACCAAATCAAACTAAATAATTCCCTTACACTGAAAAGCATTACCTTAAGTAAACAGTAAGTTCATTATTTTCATGCTCTAAAGAAAGATACCCCTCATATAAAACACCTTTTCACACTTTTAAATCTGTTTAAAAATCTTTACATTTTGTAACCTTTTTATGTAATGCACAAACATAACCAAAGACCCATATTACAGCAGCCCTTCATGTTAATGCTACACTGACCTTGGAATTGCTATAAACTGGCCATGTCCCTAAGTTCAAAGTAACCATGAAATCAAGAACTTTATCCATGTTGAAATACCCTGGAGCTGGTAAGCTAAAAAGATACAGCAATCATCTCTTAAACAAGATGAGTGACAATTCAGAATTAGTACAATATTAACACACAAATATGTAACTTAATTGTAACAATGGGTTTAGCTAAAACATAGTAAGATCACATGACACAAAAGTTCAAATTTTTGTAATAACTGATAACATTATAAGAAAAGGTTAATTCCAGGATTCTTGATAAAAAACAGGTAACAAAAACAATGATGCTTGAATGTTTCATCAGTATAAATTCAAATATTCTGGGAAATTAAAAGGTTCATTGGGATGCTGTTTTTTTTAAATATTCATATGACGCAAATAATGAGCTGATTTTTTAATTATGTTATCTTCCGATTTTTGGAATATATATTACAATATACAGTAAAACCTCAATTAAAGACCATCAATGTTTTAATTGTGACCACCTCAAAATATCAACCACTTGTTAACTGTCCTGATTTTTTTTTGCTATACATGTCCGACCTCACTCCAATGACCATATGGAACCACTTTATCGATGTCCTATCGGTGATCATAATTTGGAGGTTTTATTATATTCTGGTTGATTAAAAGGTATCCTGAAACTGACAGGGTGTTTGAAACCCTGAATATTCAGGGGGTGTTCAAGTATTTGCCCGTGACTATGACGAGGATCTTCAGTACTGACCTGAGGGCCTGGTATCCCAGAAACTTGTCACATTTCCACAATTGTTCCAGGGTCTCCCCATCATACATGACCAGCTCCCCCATCAACGTGGCCACCATTATGTCCCTGGTCCCATCATGGTTCACATCAGCACAGACAGGGGGCACTGCCACTCCTCGAATATCATTACTGGAACAAAAGTCTTAATATACACTCTGATTCAGCTCAATTCATTGGCTTTGATGCACTTCTTAAACTTGTGTATAACCAGGGTGTGTATGTGTAAAGCAGGTGGGATCTCTGATTTATGAGCCATAAATTTAAAATTGATAAAGCAACTTTCAAAGGTGAGAAAATATTTATATGGATAACATAATAAAAAGTTTATATCTGATAATTACATATCATTCTGATCATATGGGTGAACTACATTATCATTTACAATTCAACCTTTATGGTGGCATATACATTTTGGGTATATAATCAATATTAGAATAAAAATTTAATAATATATGACCTGGAGTAATATTTAAATCAAGTTTACATAAGATCAGCTCTACATTTATGTGTGTGCTCTTTAATGTACAATGAAACATTTTATTTTCAAAAGGAAAAGAAATATCAAATTAGCAATGTATATAATTGAAAAAAAAAATCACACTAGGGCCAAAAAAAGAATAAGGTTTGGTTCTCAGGCGCTTGCCGGTGGGTGGGATTTTTTTTTTTTACTTTTTTTTGTATGTTTTGATAAAATGGAAAAGCATGATAATAACAGATGTCTTTGCTTAACAGCCAAAAGCACTACATAACAAAGGCTATTTGATCAAAATTGTATTTTTTCATCTTCTTGAAAATAATGTCCGAGCAGCTGGAGCTCAAACTTGGTAAAATACTATTGAAAATAAAAATAAAAATTTTTTATTTGGGGGATTTAAATTGACGCAGGCAGTGCCTGAAAACCATACCTTTTATTTTTTTCGGCCTAACATAAAGTAGAGGCATAAATAAGAAAACTGAAGATAATATGTTAGCCTCCCTTACAATGTACAAAGTACTCTTTCCCACTGTGTGATTAATGCACTATAGGTGCCTGGCTCAGTGGAATTTTTAAAATGTTTATAACTAGAAGGCTTACCTGTATATTATGAAATATCCACTTTCATCAGTCTGTACTCCTGTCCATGCATTGTAATCTCCTTTCACATTTGGAATCGTGTGTTTAGAATTCCATCCCATAATGCTCCTCACCAGGTCTGGCAGTGCTACAGCTCTGAGACCGCCAGGAGATTTAAAGCCTCCAACCCCAAACAGGACATAGAGGGAGCCATCTTTAAGTTTATGAGTAACTAATGGAATGATGGTAGTAGCCTGGTCAGGAAGGACAAATGCTTTCCCTAGAAGTTTTCCAGATGCTCCTGATATTAATAGTATTTTTCCTGGCCCTTCCTGAAAAAAAATATAATAACATTTCAGCCCAGTTATGTTTCCGTTTCAAGGGACATCCTAATACTATTAAAGTAACATTGGTAAAACTCTCCTCTCAGCAACTTGCATAGTTCATAGCTGTAACTTTCAACCCTATCACATTGTTATTGTCAGCAATCTGGCGTGCTTGACAATGACACAAGACTGCTAACAATGACATTGTGATATGGTGAAAAGCTACACCTATGAACAATGCAAGCTCCAAAGTAGAGAGTTTACTAACATTTTTGAATCTCTAGAGACATGATCCAACATACATACTCATAGTTTGACTATTACAGTAATTCAAATCCCTTTCCCAGGATGTTTTTCTGGTGACCATTGAATATTCTACAGAGTGCTGATGTTTGGAATAGAGTGCAAAAATACCATCAGACCACTGACAGATCATGAATGGTCTGGCAAAAGACCCACAGCTTCCAGCATGGAAAAATACAATGGATGACCTGATAACATGTAGGGAATGGAATCTTTACAGTACTTAAGTAATCTGGCCAAGGTTTCAACATGCTTGAATGTCTGAGAGTTGTGTATGTAAATGTTGACAAATCCCAAATGTGTCAAAGAGCTACCAGCTAAGGTGAATTAAGCTGTGTAACTCAGAGGATATAGGAAATTAGTCTTATGCAGCAGTTGAAATTATTCAGTATTATTTATCAAACAAAATTCTTTGAAAATCCATCTAGCGATTCCTGAGGAAGCTGGCCTTTTGAATTTTTATTGATAAAGACCTTTCTTTTTAGGTGCTGAAATATAGTGCTTTGCTCTGTAACCCACTCTGATAATACAGGTCACTGCTACTTCATTTCAGGTCTCCTAGAAAATCCCAACAGGACCTCTCCTGATATGAAGCTGAAGGTCATGCAGTCATGTTTTCTGCACTGAACAAACATCTTTCAAACAAAAGGTGCGCAACTGTAACTGTGACCTTGATCTTTGGTCCTCTGACCCCAAAATCAAAAGGGGTCTTTTTTTTCAATTTTTTTGGTGGAGGTAACCGCCTGCTTTTTTTAAATGCTGACTTATCTAATTCTTAATCTAAGCATGTTCATCTGCAGAGTTTCAGTTTCGGTTTGGGACTACTTGACAGGGTGGTAGCACTCGCTTCCTATCATTTTTTTTTATTTTGTATCCTGGTGTCACCCATGCCTGGTGTCTACAGCACCTGCGGGTACTGGGTGCTTAATCATCTCCATTGCTGGTTCATAACACCAAGGAACCCCCCCAAAGACGCACTCGTATTTGAGCGAAACACAGCTGTGGGGCACAGCCTTCCCATTAAGCCTGCAGAGGGCTCACCTTGGATGGGGGCCGACCGTGAAAAACCTCACTGCCTCGGCTGAGATTTGAACCCACGATCTCCCGGCTTTGCATCCTGCGCTCTACCCCTGAGCCACAGAAGCCGGTTTGAAGTCTTACATTAGTCTGGACCTCAGACAGACAGATCTTTCAAGTGAGGCCCTAAATACATGGCATGAGGACTTCCTTCTATTCGAGCCTCAAATATTACAACCAGAAAAGGCTTGTGGATATAAAAGATGTTTAAACCTGGGATAAAGCTAGGTAAATTTCATAACAATATCTGGTATGTGTTAAAAGTATTAAAATGATGTATCCAAGTACACTGCAGAGAGAAAGTAATTATGCACTACTGAAATACTAATAATAATGAGATAGAAAACTCAAGATGTCTGCAATAAAACAAGGGACCTGTCATACCTGTGACTTGGGTATAATGGTAGATGCAGAGATGAGGACATCAAGTGTCCCATCATTATCAACATCAGGTATCACCAAAGGCTGATGCAGGAACAAGTCGTTGTCAAGGTGCTGATTCCATAGGACAGTGCCTGAATAAGACACTCAGATTTGTTCACATATGATTCATATTTAACTGTGTGCACCAGAGTTTAAAAAAAACATGCTAGACCTAAAGTAACATAAAAAAGGATTTATCGTGACCAGCCAATATTATGCAAGCTGCTATCAATATAGAGCATACCTGACAAAAGTAGTTCATGGTCAATTTTTAAATATCCATTTCTCAGATCTATTGTTTGAGAACTGCAGGTATTCAATCATCTTGGAAATTAACATTCATATACAAAATAACAATATAACACCAAGTTACACTGATCTAGCTCTTCTAGCTTCTTTACTGAAAGTACAAGGTTAATGTGTTTAACCACCTATTTGGCCACTGACACACACAAATTACATAATACCAACATACCAGTAAGGCCACACAAAAACAACTTGTTCTACAGACTCTGGGAGCAAACATTTTGATGTAAGCATTTACTTTTTCTTTTTTTTTTCTGGTCAAGACAAATATGTGGAACTTTTGCCAGCTTGCCCAGAAAAACCTTCAACAATTGTTGAACTGGTGTATATGATAAACACAAAGCTAAGTCCATGTTTCATACCTTTAAGGATTCTTTTGGGGAATATAAGCCATAGCACAAATTATCAATATTATCAAGGACCAGACTTATTTGCAAACAGGAAAATTTGATCAACCAAAAATGGAAATGGCAAATCTGTAGAACAATAAAAATATTTGTATGGGAAGCTTACCTGTTCTGGTTTCAACACTGAACAAAAGCCCCCTGTAACCAACAACCAGACACTCCCGCCTCCCATCCTTGTTGATATCAATATGGCCGCAATTCACCGCTGTGATGTCACTACTGGTGTTTACGTGCCACACCTCTGCTCCATCAGATCCTTGGAGGAGCAGCAGACGGCCAGAACATGAACCTGTTAGGAGAAACATAACAGGACATAACCTAATATAAAAGGACATAACATAACATAAAAGGACATAATGTAACATATCAGGATATTAGGTAACATAAATGGGACATATGTAACATAACAGGACAAAATGTGACAATACAGGAAATAAAATGTAACATAACATAAAAGGACATAATGTAACATACCAGGATATAACATAACATTAAAGGACATGTCACATATCAAGATATAATGTAACATAAACAGGACATAACATTATAGGACATAATGTTACATATCAGGATATAAAGTAACAAAATAGGACATAATGTAACATATTAGGATATAACATAACATAAACAGACATAATGTAACATACCAGGGTATAACTTAACATAAACAGGACATAATGTAACATATCAGGTGTTATCATAAGACAAGGGGACATAATGTAACATATCAGGATTAATGTAAGATAACAGGATATAATGTAACATGACACAACAATGTAACATAACAGGACATGAAATCACAAAACAGGACATAATGTCAAATAACAGGAAAAAATGTAACATGACAGGACAAAATGTAACACAACAGGACACAACATCAATGTACACTGCCAAAAATAAGTTTCTTTAAAAGATCAATTTTCTTGGACCATTCCCTATAAATTTTACTATCAGAAAAAAAAATATCTTACAGCAAGAACATTTTCTAGGGTGTGGGGCAAGAATGCCTGGATTTTTACATTAAATGCTGTACACCAATGTACTGTGGCAATTTATTTGAGAAATATTTTATCCTCAAAGTAACAAATTAAAATAATATTTTATAGGATGGGTGATAAAGAGTAAGGTTATAGTTATCAACAAACTGTAAAAAAACTAGATGTGTCAGAATGACACGAATGCCCCCGCCTGGGGCAAATTATAAACATTTTGTAAAATTTTTTGTAAAGTTCAGAAGGTGTCGTATGGTCAAAGGTAGGTCAACAAGGGCAAAATGCAAACTCGATCTGTAACGGGTCATTATCAAGCAACACACCAAAAATCAGGCCAGTATCTGCAGGCATTTTGAAAAAAAGTCCATACATTTTTCATAAAAATTTCTGTCTTTCATGAAACTTTCTATGTTCAGGATCTGTCATTTGGTCAAAAATAGGTCAACTGGGATGAAATGCAAACTTGATCTGTAAGTGGTCATTATACGCCCTCAGACCAAACATTAGGCCATTATCTGTATGCACTGCACTGCAAAACGAGACTAGATGTGTCGGAACGACACGCATGCCCCCGCCTGGGGCAAATTAGAAACATTTGTTAAATTTTGTAAAATTTTTTAAGTTCAGGAGGTGTTGTATGGTCAAAAGTAGGTCAACAAGGGCAAAATGCAAACTCGATCTGTAAAGGGTCATTATCAAGCAACACACCAAAAATCAGGCCAGTATCTGCAGGCATTGTGAAAAAAAGTCCATATATGTGCATTTTTCATGAAAATTTATGTCTTTCATGAAATTTTCTATGTTCAGGATCTGTCATATGGTGAAAAATAGGTTAACTGGGACGAAACGCAAACTCGATCTGTAAGTGGTCATTATGCGCCCACAGACCAAACATTAGGCCAGTATCTGTAAGCATTGAATTGCGAAACTGGAATATTAGCAAAAGTTGATAATCATTTATAAATTTAAATTGGAGAGGTATATACCATGTTTCATAACAATCCACCAAATGCTGCCTGAGAAATAAGCTCCTAAGTTTTTTTCTATACTAAGCTCTGTGACCTTGAAAAGTATGTCAAGATCACCCATCTTTGAACTTGACAAAGATTTTGTAAAAATAATGCAATAGCACTGAAGAAATGAAGTTCCTGTGTTGAATACCTTTGGAGATATCCTGCACAAAAGGCCAAAATTGAAAAAATCAGATAAAATTTCATTAAAAAATCAGAAATTGCGGATGGCGCCACCAAAATTGTGCAGCACATACAGACCATCAGTCCCAATGATCATAGTAAGTTTTGTGAAAATCCACACAATGGTTCCTGAGGTATAAACTTCTGAGTGTTTTTCTATAATCAGCTCTAAAATGTAGAAAAATGGTTCAAGGTCACCCATCTTCCAACTTGACCGAGATTTTATCGATATACATCTTCACTGATGAAATAAAATTCCAACGGTGAATCCTTTTAGAGATATCCCGCTCACAAGGTAAAAGTTAACAGACGCGGAACGGACGGACGAACAGACACCGGACAGACAGATGGACGGACGGACAGCTTGGGTGACGACAATAGCCCATCAGCCTATGAGCTAAGGGCTAAAAACGGCTGTACATGTGTATTTGTCATGAAAATTTCTATTTTTCATGAATTTTTCTAAGTTTAGGAGCCGTAAAACGGTCAAAATTAGGTCAACCGGGACGAAATGCAAACTCAATCTGTAACTGGTCATTATCTGCCAACACACCAAAAATCAGGCCAATATCTGCAGGAATTGCGAAAAAAAGTCTGTACATGTGTATTTGTCATGAAAATTTCTATTTTTCATGAATTTTTCTAAGTTAAGGAGCCGTAAAACAGTCAAAAGTATGTCAATCGGGACGAAACACGAACTCAATCTGTAACTGGACATTATCTGCCCACACACTAAAAATCAGGCCAATATCTGCAGGCATTGCGAAATAAGTCCGTACATGTGTATTTGTCATGAAAATTTCTATTTTTCATGAAATTTTCTAAGTTTAGGAGCCGTAAAATGGTCAAAAGTAGGTCAACCGGGACGAAACATGAACTCGATCTGTAACTGGTCAATATCTGCCCACACACCAAAAAACCAGGCCAATATCTACAGGCATTGCAAAAAAAGTCCGTACAACTGTTTGATTTCAGAATGACAGAAGGACGGAGGACAGAAGGACGGACATGGGTAAAACTATATGCCCCGGCCACTTTGTGGTGGGGGCATAAAAAACTGTAAGAAAAGCAAGTCAGGCTGCAACTAAACAAAGTAACAAAGACTTGGCATGTAATAAAACATTTATTAGAAGTTCCCAGGACCTTCCCAGGCCTCACCCACAGGAGCCAATATCATCAGTCTGTAAGGAAATGTGAACAAGTCTGCTTAAAGGTTGCAGGGTTAAGAGAGCAGAATGAGTCAATAAACAAGGAGTGGATGACTTGTAAATGAAGCACCAGGAGTTGATCATATCAATTTAGGGGTGTAGCATGGAACAATTGATGCACTGAGTTGCAACCCTTCAATTAAACTGTAATCAGTTATTAAAAGTCTGAATCATTTTTTTTTTCAATTTTGTTTTTCCCATGTACCATCCCAAAGTCTTTTGTCAAAGTTGAAGGAACATTCAGCAATGTTGAAGCTATTTATTGTGTATAAATTCAAGATCATTTATATTGTATATAATAAAGATTTCCTAGCAGACTATGCAAAAGGCAAATGCAAAATTATTATTATTCTGCAGATTAGATCCATTACACAATGATATTCCATGGGTAACTTTTATAGATGGATATAACATAAATATTCAACACATAAGAAAACTTTTTAGACATCCAACTTTAATGGCAGTATTTTGCCTTCCTATAACATGTTCTGAAATTTACTGACATTTCAAGTACTTGAATTACATCTACAATCAAGTTTAATAACTTTTTAGAATTTTGAAGGAAGGATGTACCCTTCAGGTTGAATGTATATATCAACATGCTGCACTGACCTGCTTTTTGACAGTCCCTGGCACTGGATGTACTAAGGAGCACATCCAGCCTCCCATCTGCATCCACATCAACTAGCCTGACAGGAGATGCTGAAACTGGGAAATACACAAAAATTAAACATCAGGCATTTCATATTAATATAAAGTAATATTATAACCAATATGTCAGTCCTAATTAGAGATAAAATGCTATGATATGATGACTACATCCAACTTTTTTTCAAGATTTAACCAACATTCTTATAACTTTATCATGCATGCACATGAGCTCATTAACACAGACACAGACTCTATTAAAGAGTCTAAAGTTTACACAATAATTACTCTGATAAAGCAAACACTTTCTTTCATGTGGATTAGAACATCAATGAATTTATATTCCTTTTCCTGCTGGATGATAAATGCTTTTCACCTGAGTGAGGGAATGTTTTCTCCCAGTCTGCTGTTGTGTCATATGTTTTTCCCAGCAGAACTGATTTAAAGGAGTTGAGATATGGAAACACAAAGGCGAACATCGACGCCAAAAGGAGGCAGAATATCACAGATAGGGTGTAGCAGGCAATTCGGGTACGAGAGAGCTTGCTGTACTTGAGTACCCGGACTTTGACAAGCTCTGGCATCTCTGGGGGAGGTGATGCGGCCCCGTTACAGGTCTCCCCCTCAGGTAACTTTTTCGTTGACCCATTTTGGATGCTGCCTATGATGTGGCCATCTTGTTTGAACAGAACGTGGTCACTCTCGTCGTCATCTACGTCTTCCTGTGGCAGTTTGGCATACTGGGCTGTCTGCCTGGATGGTGCTGAGGAACAAAAATTATCTTAATTTTACACAAGAAATCCTGCATGAGAAACTCATGCACACAATACACATTATTATAAAGAAGAATCTTCACCTCAAGATAAATACTTTTCCTTGCTTCTATCATTTACTAATGTTCCGGAAAATACCAGTATGGAATGTATGTGTCAAACTAAATTTAAATATCCCCCTAACTGTTACACCATATCTATATGATAGCATACTTTATTTGTATCAAATGTGTTCATTTTGCCTGCAGTTCTTCTGCAGACCAAACATAGTAAAACTAGCATCATAACACATCAACAGGGCTGAACAACATCAATCAGAATGAGGTACCACATAACCTGACGACAGAGCAAAACACACTGTATTGTAGCAAAGTTAACTTAGGTATAATATATCAGGGCTATAATGAGGCAAAGTGAAAGTTACAATGCTAAGATCATGAAAGGGTATATATTCATTAACATGATCCTATCTGGATGTTATCTAGATACTTTACTTACAGGTTTAATATGGGAACCCAGATTGAAATTGACCCCTATACTTGAAGGGGGGTCTACTATTTATCCTTTATCTAGCATCCTGCATTGGCTGGGCATTCTCTATAAGAAATTTTATGACAATCAGTGAACACTGAAGCACATAAATGGCTGTTATTTGTTTGTATTATGTTGTATGCAAAACCAGTTAAATCACAACACTAAATGTCAGAGTCTTACTGGTACATTAGCTGCCAGAGATGCTGTTTTCTGGTTCATATGTGGCATGCAGTGCCATCATTTTGATTACCTGTGTCTGAGATATGCTGTCAGAGCTAATGGTCTAGACGAGAGTAAAAACAATATTGAACTGTCTGGGCCAGGGACTAGTCTGGAATCATAATTCAATATTAAACCTGTTCCATTGCTAGCTTAAGAATCTGTTTCAAATACCTGCTTACTGTTGCAGTAGACTATATCTCCTTAGAACAACTGACCAATTATTAAATCAATCAACGATCATTTCCTCTGACTTGGTAATAAGATGACAGATGATGACAGTTACAAACAAACAAAGTTTTACCGCAGGTTTATAATAACCCCCTTCACCTCCCAGGGCTGACCCTGACCTAAAACATTTGCTTTACAGCAACTGGCAACAAATTAGAGAATTTACAACAATACTTAACATAAGAAAGCATATTTTACAATCAACCTATAATGACTTCTACTGGTGTATAAGTATCTATTAAAATCCAAAGATTCTGAATCCACAAGGAGGAATACAGGTTGAGAAATGATGTATTTTAAGCAGAGACCTCTTAACAAGACAGGATAGATTGGTTCTCTCATACTCCAATGAATCTGTTATCTCTCAGTGTAGAAAATACTAGAGCCCACAGCCATGTTTGTCACACAAATGAGACTGGCTTGGACATAAAGACAGCTGACTTTAGTGTGTGTGTGTGACTGTGTGTGCGCCAAGCCATAAGAGGTATACACTCATCGAGCAGCTACAGGTTACTGCGGTCAAGACCTCAGCCCTGTGCACTCCTTAAGCATGTTCCCTGAGTCAACAGTTGCATTGCCACGGCAAGCCAAGCAGGGAGCCGTAGAGGGCGCCACCATCCATCCCAAGCCATTGACCTTTTTTAGAAAGCTACAGCATCCACAGCCACAAAGCCAGAAGCAATCCACATTCCCTCCACTGATCCCAGCAGCGGAGACCCAGCCATGTCATTCGAGAGTCGAACTGGATCTTGTGAACAACACTGCTTTGAGACCCATAGCCCTTGTACTTGCAGTTTTGGCCATTTGGACTGTATTAACCGGGTTTACCCAATTATGCAACTTTTTAGCAAGTTTTTTCTTCATCAGCAGGCTGACTTTAGTAGTAAGCCGAGTTTTGTGGCTTAAACTGAAAGCCTATATTCATTTGACAATGTTACAAAGTATCCATTTTATCAAAACCATTTATCTATATTACATGTGACATGTTGCATCCATTATCATTTAACAAGTGTGTGATTAAATATCAAGTATAGTTTATCCTGGTGGTTTAACTTTCATAAGCCAACATTTTCATACTTCAACAATCACACCATTTCCTTTCAGTGACAAGAAACATTTGTTTGGGGCGTTTTTAATTGTAACAGATTTATCTATTTGTATTAATTTTTTTCTCAAGCCAAACTGAGCTGCACAAAATCAGTTCACCTTGGCTTAATGAAATATTGGATGCGCCTCCTGATAAACTCTGCTGCCTTGGCTTAATCTTAACTCGGGTGGTGGCGCAAAATGACAGAGGCGCTAAGCCCTAGAAAATACCAGCAGAGAACTAAGGTGAGGGTAACAACCTACATGGTTGAGTGATCATATTCAAGATGACAAGCTCATGACCTGTTGCCAGCATTATCTATTGTATGAGGATGAAGGTATCCATTTGAAAGAATGACATTATTATTAAGTCCTATGGATTTCAATGCCTTGACCATTAGGCTAGGTACTACCCCAAATCTAGTGAACTTCTAAGTCTTTTTTACCTGTACAAGGTCATAAATTTATTAATATATGATTGGCATGAATACCTATTTGACTGATGACCTTAATGAATAGCTTCATGTTTCTACAAATCAGTTGCAAAATATGTCTTAATAAATAAATCATATCCTTCAGTCTCAGAACAGGTCTTAAACTTGCTATACTTCAGCTTTTCAGAGTTAACTCTAGTAAAATATCACAGAAATAGATAGAATGAAGTGCAACGCCCATATGGAACCACAGTTGGTAATTTCTTCTGACAGGTGGTTCCTTCCATGGAAACTTCTGGAAATTTCCAGCTCTGAAGAAATAGTTTCCTCTACTTCTTCCAGAAGTAACTCTTAAATTTCATGCGAGAATATATAAATCTAATAAAATTTTCAGCTTTATTTCTGCTTAAACATAATCTGTAAAGTTGTAAAGTAAATGTAAAGTTTATATAAATATAAAATGTTATCTTAGAATGTATGACTATTAGTTTAATTTAGTTAGACAATATGCCACCTGTAGTTTTGAGGTTGTCAGTTCAGGTGACATAATTCAAAATCAATGGACACAGGTTTCAGTCCAGTGGACCATGCAATGATAACCAGGTGATTACATTAAAATAGTGCAGCTTCACTGCATTTACCCCTGACTGCACCGATAGTCAGGGTATGGAGAAGCCATGTCATAATTATCATGGTTATATCCACTATACGAACAGTCAAACTGCTCCTTGTTATAATAGATTATTACCAAGCAAATACATATGTACAGAGAAAGGGTTTCTCATATTTTCTAGGTATTTTCTAGTTTTGGCATAATTCACAACAAGCTCAGGAACAGACTAGGTGTGTGCAGAGCTACAAAATTGGTGTTTTGCTATTGCATGCTTCATGGTAACTTAAGATGTAGATTACTGATAGGTATTGATTGTAGTCCACTATGTTTAACAACAGAACTTACAGAGAGAGATGCCAAAATTTAAATGAGTGATAATTATAAGTTTAACTGGTGATCACTGATCAATCATAGTGTAATATGACATAGGATATTACTATTGCGTTATATTTGTAGGAAGTGCAGTTTGCATACTATTTTAGATTCTACATTAGTTAGTGTGTTAGTATGCAGCACTGCATTAACCTTGGCAGCTATGCACTTGCCTGTTAAGATACAAGATGAGAAAATTGTAGTACATGTATATCAATCTGTAATTCTCTATCATGCAAAAGTAATAAAGCTGAGTGACACAAATTAGGTAAGAACTAGTTACAAATACAGAAAACTTCCTCTAACCCTCATGTGAAAACAGGTAGACATTTAAACAAGAATCTTTTGTTAAATAACATGTCAACACATACTATGCAACACTACATACTTATACACATCCATTAGCTGCAATTTTGGCAATACTATTAGAATGAAACTGACGAAATAATATTTAGATTAATCATAGCATTGTTCCTGTACACTGATTTTAAGTCATATTTTTTATTTTATTTAAAAGAAACAAGGCCTACAGGCCTAATGCGAACCTGTGCATATTGATATACACCAGGTATAACGCTTCAATGCTTATCCACTACTTTTCATATATATATGAACAATGCAAGTACTAAACATTTTGAACAAGAAACAATACACAAACATCACTGCTGAAATTCTGGCATGGGTGCACACAACACAAAAATTATGTAGGTGACACCACCAGCCTTGTATACGACAAAGCTATTTGACATGTATAATAATTTCAGGCTGATATATCAAATTCCTCCATAGAATTAAGCAGGCACATACACTTTGCAAAAGTCATTGTAGATGGCGACACCTGTCCTGTGAACGAGAAAGCCATTAAAGACACATAGACAGGTCAGAATATCAGGCCAATACATCAAACTTACCTTGAGTCTGATGCACGGGGCTGACCAGGCTTAGGTGAGAAAGGCTGTTGCCCCGAGTGTACTGTGACAAATTACTGGCTCAGGCTACTGCACTGAGTGTACTCTTGACCTGCACCTGGCTAGACTGAGTGAACTTTTGACCGGTACCTGGCTGCAATGAGTGAACTCTTGACCTGTTGCATAATCTGACATAGTTGGCAGTCTGCCAAAGCTATAAATAAATCCAGGCTGACCTTTTGCCTATTGCCAAATCTGAAATAGTAGCCACACAATTGCATAAGCTCACAGATTGGCTCCATATGCAGCCCTGAGGGGCATGACACCCATGAGGTGATCACATGCTGCCCATGAGGTGATCACATGCCTTGTGCTTGGCTGCACTGATTGAACTGCTGACCTATATTTGACTGCACTGAATGAACTCTTGATCTGTTGCCAAATCTGAAACAGTTGGCAGTTTCTCAACCTATTCAAGAAACATACACAATCTTGGCCTGTTATGTAACTCTGCTAAAATTTATCCAACACAAACCATTTGAACAAACTTGAGAAGGCTCGCCTCTGGGATCGTTTCTGTAAAATATTGAACAATTTGGCTGGACTGTTTACAAGAAGAAGACTTTTAAAGTTTTTTTTCAGCTTTTTCCCTGTTAAATCTAAGTAAATGCTGACAGCAAAAATAAGCTGAATCCATCAACATTTGATATGTGACTGATAATTGCATAAAATTTGGGGATGGTAGCTCCTGCTATTCCTGAGAAATTATGAGTTAGTGTACAGGTGATATGTAATATCATAAATCTACATTTTTTAAAAGCTTTTAAAAACATTCTTGTCAATATTTTCCATAGATATTCTGAAATCTAAATGTCTAGAGGCATGATGTAATGGATGCTGATATACTGGTGCTAGGCTAGATGTATCTGCTTCACACAGCTAACATATATGGTAAAATGACTCAATTCAATCTTTATAATTCAGCCAAAATTCATTTTTTGGAACCATAAAAGACAATTATTATTAGAATGATTCAGGGAATTATTCTTGCAAAATATTAAACAAACTGGCCTCAGTATCATCAGTTGAAAAACGTTTTGTAGGTTTATAACTCTTATGGGAAAATACAGCAAAATGGCAAAGTTCAGCTTCCCATAACTCAGCCAAAAATCATTGAACCAAAACCATTTGAACAAACTTGAATTATCAACTTCTAAGGATAATTAATGTGTGAGATTTAAGAATTTGGCCCAGTGGTTTTTGAGAAGAAGATTTTTGTAGCCACTTAGCTAACATGGGCTGTTATGGCATATGACTAAATTCAGCTTCCCATAACTCAGCCAAAAGTCACTGAACTGAGACAATTTGAACAAACTTGAATTATCAACATCTAAGGATAATTGATGTGTGAGATTTAAGAATTTGGCCCAGTGGTTTTTGAGAAGAAGATTTTTGTAGCCACTTAGCTTACTTGGGCTGTTATGGCATATGACTAAATTCAGCTTCCCATAACTCAGCCAAAAGTCACTGAACTGAGACAATTTGAACAAACTTGAATTATCAACATCTAAGGATAATTAATGTGTGAGATTTAAGAATTTAGCCCAGTGGTTTCTGAGAAGATTTTTGTAGCCACTTAGCTAAAATGGGCTGTTATGGCATCTGACTAAATTCAGCTTCCCATAACTTAGCCAAAAGTCACTGAACTGAGACCATTTGAACAAACTTCAGAAAGCAGTACCCTAGGATCATTTCTGTCGATATTAAACAATTTGACCGTTTCGTTTCAGAGAAGAAGTTATTTGTAGCTGTCAGTATGATACGGGCACTGATGACCCCCGTACAAAAAAGGCCCATGCAGGTGGCGCCACCAATACCTCAATTTCAGATATGACTCATGTGACCAACATTGGCATAAAATTTGGTGATGATAGCTCAAGCCATTTCTGAGATTGTAATTTTAGTATGCTTTTTTGGACAGATGACTAAGTTCAACTTCCTGTAACTCGGCCAAAAATCACCAAACTTAAACCATTCAAACAAATTTGAGAGACATTGTTCCAGGAATCATTTCTGTAAAATATTGGACAATTTGGCTGAACAGATTCAGAGGAGAAGCTTTTTTAGCTTTTTCCCTATAAAATCTAAGAAAATGCAGTTAGCCATAAAATAAGCAAAATCTGTTTTTTAGATGACTAATTTTATGCATAAAATTTTGTGATGCTAATTCTTGCCGTTTTCAAGATAGTATGGGTTAACGTACAGATGCCGGACGCCGCACGACGCCACACCATCGCATAAGCTCACAGGTTCGCTAAAAAAATAGTTCAATATCTGTTTTTATTTTTGTGTATCACACTATTACTCTTACTGTCCGCTAAATTTCACTTTCATTCATTACTTCCATAAGAAACCTCCTCCACTTTCTTCCAATGTCTCAGAAGAAATACATTTCTTCCGGGAGAAAACCAACCCTGTATGGAACATTGTGTTAATCATTCATTCAGTGCTGGCGGAATACATATATATGTTGATCTACTTGCCTTATAAATGGTTTGCATGATGACAGAGATTCAAGCCAGTAGCAGAAGCCTAGTCCTAATTGTAGCTGACTAGCCAATTAGTCTAGGTAGGAACACACATGAGAGCTATAGACTCTTACCCATGTGTTAATCAATAGCTTCATGTTTCTCCAATTAAACCACTATTACGTTACCAATATCATTCAGTTGCTATGGGGTCTTTATAACAAGTGGCCCATGGGCCATGATGCTCAGCTAAATTTGACTGGGTGCTCATTTCTTTTATTATTGTTATATATTGTCTGTGAGAATAGCCTATGGCTAATGAAACTGTGTTGAATAATGGACAGAAAACAAGGGACCTATGGGTCACGACGCTCAGCTGTTATATATGATTAAAAATATTATTTAGAAATGAGGCACATGCTGGTTTTGTGTGGTAATAAATATAAGCTGTATTATGAGTTGTTGTTGTTTAGCTTATGTATGACTTTGATAGTACCTTTGGAGACAGGGAAGAGGATTGATTTCATTTATTTTATTAACAAATGGAGTACTATTGTCACACAGATTTTGACTTGGCCATATAAATTATAAGCAGAATATATAATATAAGGGTTTAACTATTAATTAAAAAAAATTACAAATATTGTCCCTAATATAATTTTTATTAAAATAATAAGAGAATCATGATTTTTTAAAATGAAATATAACTGAAATGATTATTAAAATAATATTAAAGAATATATTCATGAATGCATTCATGAATACATTTTGAAAGTATTTGCACTGGTATTCATATACTTTCATTTTTACCTGAATTCCCATTCTTTATGCAAGAAATTTATAATGGATTACATAATCATATTCGTATTTAAATACAATTACAAAGTATTCGCACCATGTCTGGTATTTATTCAGTTTTCACCAAACAATGATGTTGAGAATCCAGAATATACAAAATTCACACATTTAAATAATGATCATAAGTACCTGGTTTTATGGCTTTTATTTATATTAAAAAATAACTGTAATAAATTCATTTTGGACTATTTTCACATCAATGTACACACTAGACACAGTAGGAATCTAGATTAATATTATCAACTGCATCTTTGTCTATCATTAATTTCCATCATATGATCCCTAATGATTAGTAATGAATAATATGATTTACTTCTTTATCATTAAAATTGAACTGAAAAATACCATAGGTGACTGCATGGTGTTATTTGGAATACGTGACATTCTATCCATCGATACAAGATTCTTATATCATCAGTAACTGCAAGTTAATTTCCTGTTATTATAAACTAACAAATTCCTTTTCTATTTTTCTTTAATTTATTATTACAAAACCAATAAAAATTTATTAATTTATTGTTTATTGTTATGTAGTTGGTTAAAACTACTAGATGAGTTGGGTTGGACACCTGGATCAACTGTGGCTGGCCATAAGCTGCCTGGATTCCCCCCGTGTATGCCTCGCCTCAAGCATGCATAATTTGCTGAAAGTTCAACAAGGTCAACATACAGGTGACTCAAGAGGGGCTTGAGAGAGCCAAAGTCTGACAGGGTCTCATAAAAACATTAATAAAAGCTACAATTTTTGGCCAATTTCTTTCAGCTTTCTAAAATTTTAAGCTGAAATCCTTATGTGTGCATGATATGAAAATTATATCAACAGTGCTCACAGGAAACAAACGTGCCATGGTCAAAGTTGGGCAAAATTTAAGGTACTAATTTTACATTTATACTAATAACTTATAAAATTTGAAAAATTCATAACTAATTTTGGGTATTCAATTGAATCTTGATTAAATAATGTTACATCCCTGACAAAAAATCTCTAGCTTCAGAAATCTCCTTTTTAAGGGAGTAAATATATTTCTTGATTTTTTACAAAGTGCATTATGTTTGGGCCCTAATTTAAAACAAATATGCAATACTGATATCATTCTGGCATGTGCATAGAGAATGAAAAATATGTATATTATTTATGATTAAAGTCAGATCAGTGGTTTTGATATTAGGCAGTCTTGAAGTGTAACAATGGGTTTTTAATGGAAAAATGAAGTTTTTCAATAATATCTTGAAGGTATTAAGTCCTAGTGACCAAATTCTTGGCATGGTTGGGGATTTTGGAGACATCTAGCTGTATGCCGAATTTAAGGAACTAAGAGCTGAAGCTGGGGAGCTGAGCTCTTGCAAACTGCATAACACTAGCTTGATGTAAAAAATATGTTACATGGTGCTTGAAAACCTGAATAAAATCTACAGTTTTTGATCAACTGGTTTCTAATTTTTGGTGTTAACAGTTGTAAAGATAGCAAAATCATGCTGTGAAAATTAAATCCACAGTACTTACAGGAAAAAACGTGCCATGGTCAAAGTTGGGCAAAATTTAAGGTACCAATTTTTTATTTTTATTAATATTTTAAAAAATTTAAAAGATTTTCATCTAATTTTGGGTATAAAATTTAATTTTGATTAATTAAAGTTATATTACTGGAAAAAAGGTCCATAGCTTTAACATGTTTTGTGTTAAGTGATCAAATATCTTTCCTGATTTTTTACAAAATGCATTATGTTTGGGTCCATAACTTTTTTAAATTATATAATACAGACAATTTCTTGAATGTACATAGGAACTATATAGAGGAATATCTATGGTAAATATGAGGAAAAACAGATGAGTGGTTTTAATATTAGGCAGTCCTGAAGTGTGAAAATAGGTTTTTAATAAAAAATTGAGGTTTTTCCTTAATTTTTCAAAGGAACGAAGTCGAAAAGACCCAGTTTTCGGCTTGGTAGGAGATCTTGGGGACATCTAACATTATGCCGAATTTTGGATTCCTAGGTCTTACGGTTTCAAAACGTGCCACATCTACGGACGGCACGACGGACGGACGGACGGACAGACGGACGGACGACGGACAATGGACCACGACTATAGCTCAGATGACTTATAGTCAGCTGAGCTAATAAAAAATTCAGGATTCATAGAAGAGCTGCCCAGTAATACCATGGATTTCACAATACAGGGTTCCAAGGAAAATGGATACAATTTGTACCCTGTCTGTCTGGGTGCTCAACATCATGTTTCTGGTCCATAGGGCCAGAATTTTTTCAATTTTTCGGTTTATAAACCCGCCGACCTCCGACATCCTCATTTCAGAAAAAAAATAAAATTGGCATTTTGACTTTTTTTTCCTTTTATATTGCGTCGCCGAATCCAACACGGTTGTTGACAAATGAAATGTTCAGTGACCGTGTGTATTAGATCACCTCAAACGTTAGAACTCTTATGATTGGCTAATTAATTGGCTAAGGTCACTTTCGTAATGAGAGAGGGAGGGTTTAAGCCAATCACAATAGGGTATCCTTGGGCCATAAATGCAATTGATTGGCCATCAAGTAGTCAAAAGGTTCAGCAGGGAAATTGAGAATTCTTGGAGAGTTTTCTGCACTACAGTACATTTTTAAACCAGCGTTTCTGTCATATTTACCTCGTTAAGCATATTTGTTTTAGATAGATGTGAATTAGAAAAGAAAATTAGTTTGGTTGCATAGCGGCTTTACCAGCTTTCCACTGTTAATAACTTGCTAGATATACAAACAAATTTACTTCTTAATACTGATTATTGCACTCAAAGTCAGACACTATTTATTACTGCAAATTGGCTAAGTTTCACAAATTTACTCTTAAAAAGTTTTAACCTGTCAAAACTAAAAAACGTAGTCTTGTGACGCTTAAAAGAAAATTACTGAACAGATGAAATTATATACTGCATCAGGCCAGGTCGTCATGTTTTCTTTTAAGACTCCAGGAATTCTCAGGGTTTCTGCAGGATTTCCGACTATCTGTAGTCTTAGTGGCGCGGGTTTATGTGAAGCGTAGGTTTTGTGGGTATTTTTACAGTCAAAACAAAAGCAAGCTAAAATGAAAGCCATTTAAAATGCAGAAACTTTGAAAGGATTCATTTAATTGTTCCAAACGGATGTGATGGAAGCTTTGATGAGTATGGATGCCGAAAAGCAATACCGGACTGACAGTGGCCAAGTGACGCCTGACGGCATATTAAACTGAGTACGGTACGTACTTTCACGGCCGTGGTAAGAAATGCAGATCTTTATTAATAAATAAAGATTATTAATACTTTTTAAACTTTTAAAATAGTTGAATTATTCAATGTGATCTCCAAAGGTAACCTCACTTTATTAGCAGTTGTTGTATATTCAAAGGACTATCAAACATGCGCAACACAAAAAAGAAAAGGTCATGGTCATGAATCAAACAACTTCGAGTTCCATGTTGTTGACATTTGAATTTTTGATAAACAATAGGCAAATAACTGCAAGTTGCATATTGTCATTGTTACTGTCATTCACGACGGAAAAATAAAAACTGCAGTCTATCATGCTAGCAGTGAATATTTAGTTTTCTCCTTGTATATATGACAAAAATATATTATTTTGTATTTTTTTAAAGTATTTGACTGATCTTTAATTTGTAAAACTATAAAAAAGACAGTTCACTTAATTGACAATGGGCAGTGACTGAAGTTTTATTTCAGGTGCGTATGAAATCATTTATAAGTGTTACTGTTTAAACTTTTATTTGTCATTATTTTACCTTCAATGACATTTTAATGGCTTGAAATAACAAGGCACACGCATGATTCATGTGGAAAACTCAAGAGGATGATAATTTTTTAATTTTTATATATTATTTTATATATTTTATATAGGTTAATATAGTGCCATTTAAAAAATGAATTTTATAACCCAACTGTACAATACAGGATTCACAAACACCAGTATCCAGGTTTGTTCCATTTTTTTTTTTTTCCCTACCTCCTACCTATCACTTTAGTCAAACATGTTCGTAAACCAAAGAATTAAAAAAGTCTGGCTTAGCTAGCAGAATATAAAGCTCACCATGATCCAATTTCAGGTGTCTAAAGGAGAATTGCCAAGGACTTCCTCAATGTCATGTTAGAAGAGTCTAGCTCTAGTGGATACAATTTGTGTCCTGTCCGACTGCTAAAAATCATGTTTCTGGTCAGTAGCTTGCAGAATATAGGTCACCATGACCTAATTTCAGGTTTTCAAGGAGGTTTGCCTAGAACCTCCTAGGATGTTGCGTAAGAAGATTCTATTACCTATTGAATACAATTTGTGCCCAGTCTGTCTGGGTATGACATTTTTTCCTAAAGGTCGCAAAATATAGGTCATGGTGACCTAATTTCAGTTTTCCAAGGACATTTGCCAAGGACAACTCAGAATGTCACATTAGTAGATTCTAGGCCAAACATATACAACATTAGGCCTATCTGACTTTCTGGGTGCTCAAAATCCTGTTTTCTGCCTGAAGGTCACAAAATATAGGTAACCCATGACCTAAATTCAGGTTTCAAAGGAGATTTGCCTAGAATCTCCCAGGATATTGTGATTCTAGGACTAATGGATACATTTTTTGCCTTTTCTGTCTTGGTGCTCAAAATCATTTTTCAGCCCAACAGAATATGGGTCACCATGACCTAATTTCAGGTTTCCTAGGACATCTGACTAGGACCTCCCTCAATGTTACATTAGAACATTCTAGGCCTAATAAATACAATTTGTACCCTGTTTTACTGTCTAGGTGCTAATATGACTTCTTTTCCTATAGGTCACAAAAAATAGGTCATAGGGACCTAATTTCAGTATACCATGGACCTTTGCCATGAATATTTGAGAAAGTTACATATGAAGATTCTAGGCCTAACAAATACAATGTGTGCCCTGCCTGACTTTCTGGATGCTCATTATCCTGTTTTCGGCCTGTAGGTCACAAAATGTAGGTAACCATGACCTTATTTCAAGTTTCCAAGGAGATTTGCCTAGGACCTCCCAGGATGTTGCGTTAAAAGATTCTAGGCCTAACAGAAAAAATTTGTGCCCATCTGACATTCAGGGTACCTTAAATCATGCTTTTGACCTGTAGGTCACAAATTATAGGTCACCATGACCTAATTTTAGGTTTCCAAGGAGATTTTCCTAGAACCTCCCAAGATATTGTGTGAGAAGATTCTAGGCCTAACAGATGGGATTTGTGGCCATCTGACATTTAGGGTGTTTATACAACATCTTTTCCTATAGGTCACAGAATATAGGTCATGGTGACCTAATTTCAGGTTTCCAAGAACAATTGCCTCAGATCTACCTTAATGCAATTTATGAGGTTTCTAGGCCTAATGGATACAAATTGTGCCCTATCTGACTGTCTGGTTGCTCAAAATCATGTTTATGGCCTGTAGGTCACAAAATATAGGTCACCATGACCTAATTTCAGGTTTCCAAGGAGATTTGCCAAGGACCTCTCTGGATAGACAGTAAGAAGAATCTAGGTCAAATAATTAAGATTTGTGCCCATGTGACATTCAGGAGGCTCATATGACATCTTTTCCCTATAGATCGGAGAATATAGGTCACAGTGACCTAGTTTCAGGTTTCCATGGATATTTGCCTAGGATCTTTTTTAATGTCAGGTTAGAGGATTCTAGGCCTAATGGATACAATTTGTGCCCTGTCTGACTGTTTGGGTGCTCAAAATCATGTTTTCGGCCCGTAAGTCACAAAATATAGGTCACCATGACCTAATTTGGGGTTTCCAAGGAGATTTGCCCCGGACATCCCTGGATGTTCAATTAGAAGTTTCTAGGTCAAACAGTTACATTTTGTGCCCTGTTAACTGACGGCCGGACGCCGGACAAAGGGTGATCACTAAAGCTGAGATGACTTTCAGTCAGCTGAGCTTAAAATACTATTAATATTATTATAGGTACTTATCCCCACTGGATAAGATATCTTTTTGATGATATTGAAGCCGGTAATGTATGATCTAATTTGCTCAGAAAATGCTAAGAAAACCAAGATTATTGAGGTAATGGTATATATATATATAGATAACAGCATGTGACAGCTAGCCAAAATCCAAACATATAAGAAAATCATCTCAAAAAAGATGATCTTTCTCTCTGGTTGCTTCAAAAACTTGGGAGTTTTTTTAATATATTAATACATCTGGCAAGTTGTGTTGCTTCACACAATTTATATAAATGCTAGTCAGATTGAAGATAATGCTCTATTTTCAGGGCCATATCATTTGACTGAAGTCTCAGTTATCCATAGAGCTGTAAGGATTCACCAGTGCATCGACACATCAGATACAGAGTCAAATAAGGTACTGATATCATCAATTACAGTCGTGACTTGATAATCCGACACTAAATGTAATTCGCTAATTTACGTCGGATTGCAAGGCTGTCAGACTGTCAAATCAATAAAGGTGACGGAGGGTAAAGATACAATGTTACCTAAATGTTTGGAGGACTTGTTATAATTCATTAATTATTTTGTTATAATAAACTACGTATAGGCCCTATGATATTGTTATGATTAATGTGAATTAGAAAATAAAAAAACATCCGTCATTGAGTACTCTTTTTATTTCTTTATATACGTGTCTATATATACTACGTTCGTCAAGATTGACGACCTATGCAGATTCTACAATTATGAGATATGCTTATATTTCTGAACAAACATTAACTAAATGTATATATTTGAACCAGCAGTTGATCTACTAAGTTCATGTGCGTCTAGAGAATGCAAGCATATCTGTCTGGTATCTTGTTCTTTTATTTTTCATTTTCACAGACTTTTCTAAACAAGGTATCGAGGTATACGAGGTATCGCTCCGCGGTCACGTGGTCCGCGCTGTTAAGTGCCTGGAAAAGGTCCCCACCACAATTCTCCACCTGCGGGTATTTCACACACCAAGAGGTTCATGTGTGCCACATACGGATGTAAACTGACTTAATTAGTGAGCCAAATTGACTCAATAATTGGTTCTCATGTACAGTTAGAACAATACGCATCACTGCATTTCACGCCTAATTGATCAGGGTGCTGTGTGCACGAGCCCGACGACTGACATCAAAGGACAATATACCGGTCGGATTGTCAAGTCAGACAATACGTCGGTATCCTTGTTTGTGTCGGGAAATGTCATGTCGGAGTCAGAATCCAAGGCTGTCGGTTTGTCAAGGCTAATTTCTATGGGTCCCGTTCGTTTATTGCAAAATACCGTCGGATTGCAAGGTTTCCGGATTGTTAAGGGTCGGAATGTCAAGTCGCGACTGTATAGTCTTAGATCTGGTTTAATTCAAAATAATCCATTTTTATTTTATTTGTATGGTATCATGAGATAATGTATCATTACAGCCCTAGTTACAGTTATACTCCATTCCACTGACCTGTGTCCACTGTTTTTGGAGATTTTCTTTAAAGTTGATATTTTCCAATAATTTCCTAGAAAACTACATATGAAAGTGAAAACCTTATATGTTATTTAAGAATTTTTTAATATATGTACAGGTTATGTTTCACAGCTTTTTGGCCTCTTCACAATGATCTGGCAGATATGATGTGTCCCTGTATGAGTAGCCATCTTTCATTTTTTATTTTAGCTGGTTAAATTGTTTAGATTGTGTACATAACATCATCCAATCAGCAGCTGTAAACTGAGGCTGTTTTTGCATGTGACCAATGACCTCGACCGCCATAATTGAGTCTGATATGTTGTAAAATGTAGACTGATTTCTCATGTTTTCAAATAATTCTGTTTCTTAAATATAGGTATTTATTTACCTTGTTGAAAATTAAGTCCTTTGATCCTCTAACCTACAATGAATTGTTTCCCTTATAATGAAATTTTATAATAAAAATTTTCATAGCAAAAAACAGGTGGACATGAGGGGATGAAACGGACCATAGTTAAAAACTACAAACAAAGTCTTGCACTGTTCATTAGTAAGACGTTAGTCTACTGCTTGACTTGAGGAATTTCACACAAAAGAAATTAACCAAGTACACGTTCTCCTGACAAATAGATTAACCTTCCAGATTTAGTGGCTGTTGCTCACTCATTCCCAATCTTGCCTAACATCGCTGAACTATACAGATGTTAAAGAGTTAAACTGCTACTGGTTACAAGACCGCACCAACCCAAAATTATTCAGCCCATCACTGGACTCCTTCAACAGAAACATGAACTTCTGAGAGCTGTTAATTACTCAACAAAATACTTGATTTTTATGTTCTCCTAGCCCAATCTTATCAACCTAGTTCCATTATTGTTAAGCCATGTCATATACAGACCTGTATGATGGCTTGTCATTTTAGTAGGTAATGGTATGGTATAATAATGGCTACAATATATGTATGCAGTATGCTACACTTGAAACAGCTTGTACTCTGTATATTATAAGATCAATGAGTGTTATGAATATATTCTTTTTTTTATGATTTCATTATATGAATGATAATAGCTGAAGATGCTGAAAGGCCTGCAGTATCAGTACTGTAAAGGAAAACTAAAATGTCCCTGTGCCCTGGTACTTTTGAAAGTACTTGGACCTGTAGCTATATTCAGTTCGAGCACCCCTTTCCACTTGTTTTATTCCTGATAGTTTTTATAAAATTCATTAAGGCTTGCTTACCTTTAAGTACCTCAGAGGCAAATCATACAAATGTCGCGATTATCTACCAGCAAAATAATGCTCTCTGTATGGATTCCATAAGGTTAATTTAGAAGGGAAAATGACAGATCAGATGTACCCAGTCTTGTGACATGTCAGTGACGACCTAAGATGACGGACTAAAAACACATCCACTTGACAATTAGTAGTAATGACATCACAGTGGTCTTTTTACATCACGTTTATTTCATCACCTATATACATCCCCTCTACATCGACCTATTATTAATAAGCATATACTTGGACCTGTACTTGGGACTGTGACAAGTACCTGGCCCAAATCTTCTTATATTCCATATTATATTAAATATATATATATAACCTGCAGTTTGATTTTAACAATTGCAGCTCTTGACTCTGGCATCAATCATGGACCTATTTGTATTCTAATCCACTATCTATTTTTTCCAGGGTTGTTATTTTTCCCAGGAAAAACTAGTTTTTCCGGGACAGTGGGAAAAACCCGGGATTAATTGGGAATAACTGGGGGAAAACTGGTTAGTACCAGGAATTACTGGGGAAAATGTCTGATCAAAATTTTTGAGAGAGTATAATGATGTATAGTTAATTAATTCTGTTTAATGTTGAAATTATATGTGTGCGTGTGTGTGTGTGTATATATATATATATATATATATATATATATATATATCCCAGAGTTGGGTCCAAAAGTACTCGTACTAATGAGTACTTTTTTGAGTACTCAGTACTCATACCTGAGTACTTTTTAAAAATCACAAAAGTACTCGTACTTGTACTCAAGTACTTTGAAAGTATTCAGTACTCATATGAGTACTTCATGAGTACTTTTGGGTGTTTCATATTTTTCTAAATACCCTTTAATCTCAATTCATTATATTAGTTATAGTTTATTTTAGAATATTATAGTAAGATATATGCAAACTGCCTACTTTATTAAGTTAATGTGTTAAGTATTTCAACTGTATATGGCCTGTTTATATGCCCTAGGGTTTACATTTCGCCTCAGTATCTTGATTAAGTATAACACAACATTGTATATATTTTTATTTTGTACTGGGTTTTCATTAATAAAAATAATTTTAACTTTCTGAGAATATATTTAATTCAATAACATCATTAAACAAGTTTGGTTACAAAAAGTACACATTTAAGTACTCATGAGTACATTTTGAGTACTTGGTACTCGTACTCGAGTGCTTTTGAAAAAAGTGCAAAAGTACCCATCCTTGTTCTCGAGTACTTTTAAAGAACTCAGTACTAGTACTCGAGTACTTTAAAAGTACCTGGACCCAACTCTGATATACACATACATTATGATACATATATACATATATGCATATATTTTCATATCTTGGTTTTGTGATTTGAGTATGTTTGTTTAAATACATATATATATATATATATATATATATATATATATAAGTATATAGATATATATATATATGTGTGTGTGAGATGATATTTCCTTTTAATTCAGTCAGATATCTGCTGGTCTCTCCTTTTATAAGATTATTAGAGGTTTTTCCCAGTTTTTCCCATTTTCCCACTTTGAGAGGTTTTTCCAAAGGCTGTAAATATCAGTATTTACCAGCTGGTAAATACCGCACTGGGAAAAACTTAACAACACTGATTTTTTCTCTCTATCCACTCAATAAATATCACCCTCTTTTGGGTTTTTCTCTATCCAACCTGTAGAACTGAATTTATCAGTTTATTGTTGCTCTACAAGGGGCACGCCCACCACGCCCCCTCCCCTCCCTCCCGTCCCCCTCTCCTCCACCACCCCATACTGATCCACCTGGCTGTCACTTGTGTCGGTGACCACCAGATTACACTGACAGTCAGTGAGTCCTAAGTGTTCATGTTATAATGAACAGTGCTGGCACCAGATTCTGGCAGATTGCCCCCTCCACTCAAGACAAAACGTACTACCGAAGATTCAATTGACAGTTAATATGTTTACCCGTGTGTATATTAATCACGACATTTGTTTATCACGATCAACTTGCCTACCTGGCTTGAAAACCCTGCCCAGCATTTTGTGTTGATGTGTTTACACTGCTGTCAATCCATCACCGCATTGCCTTTGTTGCCGGAAGTGACGCGCACGACGCCAGATGGCAGCACTTTACATCACCACTGACCACTTTTTTTCTTTTATACACGTCTTGAGCTGAATATTAACTACTTACAGTCAAAATGCTCACGTCTAATTTAAGCTGATCCGATATATTTGATGCATATTTTAATACATATTCTATGTGACAAGGCAAGTTAGACAAACGCTTGTTATTTAAACTATAAAAGAACTTCATATCATAACAGAATCTAATTCGTGATATCGACCCCAGATGGCAGTATATATTCGTCTTATAATATGTAAATAATGACTATTATCAAAGGAAGTGTCTAAGCAGCCGACATTCCTAGACAGTCCACACTCCATCCACTGCGCAGCCGACAATGCTTTAACTGATATCAATAAGTGTCTACTGCCTAGGTGTCAGACATTCTACACCTACTAGTAATAGTGAGTAAAATGTTGCTGAATTAAGAAAAAAAAAGGTAACAGGGTTGGATTTTCAACTAGGAAAATGAAAACACTAAATGCAGAATCACATTTCATGTAATTAAAATATTAAAATACAGTAAAAATTTAATTCTTATGCACTAGAATACAAACACCAACACTACATGTATCTCAAAAGCATGTATTTGCATTTCATTGACTGACCAGGTCAAGTGATTATAATGCAGTGTACACATTTTATTGTTTGTTTTGCACTAGACCCCTTTTTATGATCCACTGATGTTATTGTGGGTATTTATTAGCTTAATGGTTTGGCAATCAGGTACACCAATGATTTCATAAGTTAATACCACTAGTGGGTAGAGAGCAGATTCTGAGTTCCTGGTGAGTAGTGAGTGAGTAGATACTGAATATATGTTGGTCTTTAGGGCTTCACATAGAATAAAGGGTTAAAATCAAGGATAGTTAATAGTGGCTTGTCAGCACCATGGCAGTCAAAATCTCTGTTGGGGATGAATTTCCCTCTTTTTGTGATTTGGAGACAAAGTTAAATCTGTAACAAAAGTCCCATCATGTCAAATTGTGGAAATGGGATTCTAAAACCATTGCTGGATCAAAGAAGCGGTGTTCTAATGAGTCATTTAACCCTAAAATAAAATATACATCCCTTGCACACTTATGCAGGTGTCCATGGTGGCCGCAAATATAAAAATTGTCCATTCTGATTAAAGGAAGCAGGAATGGTCCCCCCACATGAACCGACTTTGTTTCAGATTTTCCTTTGCATTGAACAATTTAATGCCTTAGGACCCATTACAGTATACATTTTCTGAAAGCTAAGGAGATTTTCTACATTTTGATAAATATAAACTTTGTTTTCGAGGAACATGTTTCAATTAATAAGCTTTTTAAGGTATACATTTTCTGAAAGCTAAGGAGATTTTCTACAATTTGATAAATTTAAACTTTGTTTTGAAGGAACATGTTTCAATTTATAAGCTTCTTAATTTAATTTGAATATTAAGTACACCTTTTATTGCAAAAACATCAATTTTCAGGAATTTAACCAGTCCTGAGCATTACCTTAATGTATGGTTGAGTATATATAACCAGACCACACTATATCTCAGTGTCATATATGTCATGAATATTATATACAGTGAAACCTGTCTAAAGCGGACAGTCAAGGGACTCATTCATTTTGTCCTTAATAGTGAGGTGTCCTTATTAGGCAGGTTGACCTTGGTTGATAACTGAGGGATTATAAATAAAGACAAAGAACAGCTGCAAGAACGTGTTTATTGTATTATATCAGGTTTCATGTACATATACAACTTATCATGCACACATCATGCATTCAATAGTCATATACAAAATGTGATTATTTTTACTTATCTCGAGTAGTAAACCATATGAGGAGAAGGGTCTATAAAATCATCCGTAAAACAATGTTCATAAATTCTGCTGCAAGGGCGCGGTCGCTCTTTTTCGCGGATTCACTCGGTCCAATAAGCTCGACTTTTTCAGATAGCGTAAGCGCCCGCCAGAAGTATGCGTGGTGTCACCTGGCGGCATTGTCTAAACTATCCTGTTCAGCTGCCCAAATGCGATAATCTAAAAAAAAATGACGACGTTGATAATGCGAAGATTGTAATGGCTACGAACTTGGGAACATTATTTTTTTATAGGTGAATGTAGCTTTAGCCTTAAATAATCTTTTTTTGATGATGGTTGTTTGGTTTGATTTGCTTTGATGTTGATGGCACCGGAGATAAAACGAACCCCGACGAGCTTGTGCACGTCGGCACGGTACGCGTAACTACAGAGCGAGCACATGGTTGACACTGAGCAGATCAGTTTGAGTATATTGAGCAAAACTAATTAATTTATATCAAACAGCCTGCTACAACAAAGTGACTAGTTTATAGTAAGATATTGCGTGGTGAAATCGGGGAGGCACGGGTAATCGGCAGTCGTTTAATCATTTTAATGACCCCGCGGTCGAACAAATAATATGCAACTTCGCAACGTGTGAATGATCTACCGTAAAATAAAGTGACAGGATGTTTACCGCTTCACCCTTGCTTTGTTTATCCTATGAGCACATCACACCGTGACTTGAACACCTACACGCATTAAGGTTACAACTGGGGATTGCTCAATCCTTTATGTTCCAGTCCCGGGAACAACAGTAACAGTGGCCTTTGATGTTTTCCGGGGCGAGTGATCAGTGTCCGTCGGAGATGGCGTATCGTGTCCGTATTTGTCAGGTTCATTTACTCTTAGAATGTTAGTTTGAGTTGCAATCCGCTGTCCGTTGTCCGCAGTAGTGAGGTGTCCGCCTTATAGAGGTTCCGCTTATACATAACAAAAAGGGAATTTTGAAGAGACTTAAATATATTGTCCGTTATAGCTAGTTGTCCGCCTTAGTGAGGTGTCCGTTAGCCCAGTTTTCCCTATATATATATATATATATATATATATATATATATATATATATATGTGTGTGTATATTTTGTACAACAAAAGTTCAAATAAATAAATAGCTACTAGGTCTAGAATGTAACACATCTAGGCAGTTGACATTTAGTGATATCAGTTAAAGCATTGTCGGCTGCGCAGTGGGGAGGGTGTGGACTGTATTTGTCAGGTTCCATTTATTAAATTGCAATCATTATCGTGTAAGTGGACTTATACGTATAAATGCGGACGGTCGTACGCGTGTGTAAATTAAAAATTAATATATATAGTAATTGTGTCAGAATAAAATAATTATCATCTCTTTATCTTTATATATAGATAATAAAATACCAATGCGTGTTTATTATTTCGGTGTGTGCCATACATGAAAATACATGGGACTACACGACGTGCAAAATTAATTTATGATAAATCCGAGTATAGAACAAAGTAAACATGACTTTTCTGGTATATATAACTTGCTATGACATCATCATTGTGTCGCTCTTTTTACAGGGGCGGATCCAGGATTAAGGAAAAGGAGGGGTCCAGCCCTGGAGGAATCAAGACAAAAAAATAATAATAAAAAAAAGGTCCCCAGGACTGGAAAAGGGGTGTCCAGGCCGCAAAGATATGGCCTGAAACCCTTAAAAATGTTGCCGCGGCTGGAAAGGCGGGGTGCATGTCTTGTTCTCGATGACCCTCCCTCCTCCTGGATCCGCTTCGGGTTTAGTGGTTACGGTTCAACTTAAATTTTATGAGTACTGTTATCTAAAGGGAGAGAACGAAGTGGCACCGCTAATATACGACCTTTATATTCAGGTTAGATCAATCAGTATAGAATCACATATAAAACAAGTGACCCATGGGTCATGTCGCTCAGCTGACAGGGAAGAGATTCGCTAAAGGAAATTTTATCATCAGAATGGTAGTATTACCCATTCAACTGAAGCATCAAACAGATTAACCAACAGGCCAAGATTTAGTCTTTATTTATATATCTCAAAAATAGAGAAAAAATGTGTAAACTTTAAAAACTAGAATACGGGTAGCCGACAAGTGATCACGTGTATCCGCCAAAATCAGAGTGGAACGGTTGAAGTGAGGCATGGATTGAGTGGCAAGGGGAAATAGAGTGAGGTATGTTGTATATTAGCATGGATGTCTGCAGCCTAAATGTGTATGTAGGTTGTGCCACCTACCGCAAATCCAGAAAGATGTCCAAGTTGTATACATATGCAAAATTTTAGGCAGAAAAGTCAAACCACTACATGTGTATGAGTGATTTTAGCCAACGGCAGACAAACAGACAGACGCTGTGCAAAAATGGTTACAGGTGGCCCCTCCAGTTGACCTATGTGAGATCTATACACATGAAAAATTTTGGCCCAATCGTTCAAACGGTTCCCGAGATATGAGCTCGGATGTCTGCAGTGTAAACTAGAATGTAGGTGGCGCCACCTGTCATAAAATCAAGAAAGCTATCCAGGATGTATAAAACTGCAAAATTCTAGGCAGATATGTCAAACCACTGCCGAGATATGAGTGACATTATCCCACGGCAGAAAACAGACAGACGCTGTGCAAAAATGGTTGCAGGTGGCGCCACCAGTTTTGCGTATGATAAAAAGCTATGTGATATCTATACACATGCAAAATTTTGGCCCAATCGGTCAAACTGTTCCTGAGATATGAGCTTGGATGTGATCAGCTTGAACGTGAATGTAGGTGGTGCCATCTGTCATAAAATCAAGAAAGCTATCCTGGATGTATATGCATGCCGAATTTCAGGTGAATTAGTCAATTCACTGCAGAGATATAAGTGATTTTAACCCAAGGCAGATGAACAGATGGACACTGTGCAAACATGGTTATAGGTGGCGCCACCATTTTTGTGTATGTTATAAAGCAATCCAAGGGCTACATTTGTATAAATTTTATTTCCTGATTGGTCAATCGGTTCCCGAGATATGAGGGTTTATGTGTGGAAACAGATGCACAAATGGACGCTGGATAGAGGGGAAAGGTCAGAGATCAACACAAATTGGTTAGGCACTAGTTCACATGTGACTAGATAATTGGTGTAAGTTTCGGAAAAATCGGTCCATTTTTCTCAGAGGAGCTCTCTGGAAACAAACGTGGCGGCGGCGGAGGAACCCGGTCAAAAACATAGTATCTGCAAAACTTTGTTTTGGAGGATACAAAAAAACAGGTGGCTCCACCAGTCTGCAGAAACTAATAAAAACACTTAATGGTCAATATCCATGCAAAGAATCATGGTGATCTCCGCATTAGTTGTTCAGATACTTCAGATTTTGTATCATAAATTGTCCATTATTCTGAGGGATACTTCAGAGTCCTATAGCTTGAAGGATATGGGTAACAGAGACCTAATTTCAAGTTTCCACAGGCACTCTTCATGGGCCTCCTTGCATGACAAGAATGAAGTTTCTAGGTCCAGTTGTTGCAATTTGTACCCTGTTGACAGATAACCACATCTTTAAAGGTCTCAAAAAAAGAGAAAAAAAATTCGTAAAAATTTGAAAAAAATAGAGGTGGCGCACCAAGTCTGCAGAAAGCGATGGAACAGCTCATGATCAATATGTATGCCGAAAATCATGACCATCAGTGTTGTAGTTATTGAGATATTGAAGATTTTGTATGAAATTTTTGACTACTCTGGGGGGTACTTTGGGGCCCCATTGCTCAAAGGATATGTGCAACAGAGACCTAATTTTCTGGTTCCCATAGACACTTTTCATAGGTCTCTCAGTGTATCGAGAATGAAGATTCTAGGTCCAGTCGTTACGATTTGTGCCACGCTAACAGATGACAGCATCCTTAAAGGTCTCAAAAATAGAGGAAAAAATCGTAAAAAAAAACCCTGAACAAATACAGGTTGTGCCACCAGTCTGCAAGAACTGATGAAACACCTCTTGATCAATATGTATCCCAAAAATCATGACCATCAGTGATGTAGTTATTGAGATATTGAAGTTTTTGTATGAAATTTTTGACTACTCTGGGGGGTACTTTGGGGCCCCATATCACAATGGATATGGGTAACAGAGACCTAATTTCTGGTTTCCACGGAGACTTTTCATAAGTCTCTCAGTGTGTCAAGAATGAAGATTCTAGGTGCAGTCGTTACGATTTGTGCCACGCTAACAGATGACAGCATCCTTAAAGGTCTCAAAAATAGAGAAAAAAAATTCATAAAAAATCCAACAATACAGGTGGCGCCACCAGTCTGCAGGAAATGATGACACATCTCATGATCAATAGTTATGCCACAAATCAAGACCATCAGTCAAGTAGTTAATGAGATATTGAAGTTTTTGTATGAAATTTTTTACTTTTCTGGGGGGTACTTTGGGGCCCCATAGCTCAAAGAATATGGGTAACAGAGATCTAATTTCTGGTTTCCATGGAGACTTTCCATAGGTCTCTCAGTGTGTCGAGAATGAAGATTCTAGGTCCAGTCGTTACGATTTGTGCTTTGTTAACAGATGTTCACATTTTTAAAGGTATCAAAATAGAGAAAAAAAATTCGTAAAAAATCGAAAAATACAGGTGGCGCCACCAGTCCTCAGGAACTGATGGAACATCTCATGATCAATATGTATGCCAAAAATCATGACCATCAGTCAAGTAGTTAATGAGATATTGAAGTTTTTGTATGAAATTTTTTACTTTTCTGGGGGGGGGGGGGTACTTTGGGGCCCCATAGCTCGAAGGATATGGGTAACAGAGACCTATTTTCTGGTTTCCAAGAAGATTTTTCATTGACCTCTCAGAATGTAAAGTTACAAGATTCTAAGTCCAGCGGTTACGATTTGTGCCAGGTTAACGGACAGATGGACAGACGGACAGACGGACGACGGACAAAGAGTGATCGCTATAGCTCAGCATGACTGAAAGTCAGCTGAGCTAAAAACCCATCGACTTATTTCCCATGTCTTTCAAAAATGATATATATTTTTCTTATTTTAGAATTTAAAAAAAAAATAGTATAACCATTTATTACATTCTTAATAAACTTTCAAAGGAAAAACTGTGGCACTCAAACATTTGAATGCAATATTTCAAAAGAATGTTTCCATTTTCCAAATCCAAAATGTCAAAAGGAAAGATGATATTTCAGTATAATATGCGTCTTCATCAAAAGAAACCTAATTAATGGAGACCCAACCTGAAAAGTTTACAAATAAGAAAAAGTAGGAACGAAGCAGATCAAAGACAGTCGAGGTGTTTTTATGCCTCATATATATGCAGTACATAGCAGACTCTGCTTTCAACACGCTAATGGTATCTCCTTTTCTTTGTGTTCATATCTATACGAGGGACGGGCCATTTGGATACCGCCATGACTGAGGTGTGGCAGCCATCTTTGTGTTAAGCACCTTATGGCTAATAGTCGGAGTGGACAATAACTATTATTTTATCATCGGACCCCTTTACTTATATACATTAATGTATTCATAAAATGGAACCTCATAAAAACAACCTTTGCCTCACTATAAAAAGCATACATGTATAATGTTCGGAATAAGAAGACACGCCGCCATAAAGACTATCGGCATCAAACATGCACGCTCAAATGGTATCTGGTTTATAATTTTATAATAATTTTTTTTTCATGGGAGTTCTCAAAAAGGCTGTTTTTAAGAAACATGACAACACGTTTGGAGGCGCAGGGATTTTTCATATTCTTGCAGATTGTGAGCATCTGTCTTTTTGTTGTTTATATCGGCATATCATCTGATTTTGGTCTCACTGGTTCCCACAGTCAGAAGAGCGCTGAAGAATATCTGGACGATTTAAGGATGAAGATTGAAAGAGCCTGCCCTGGTGCAGGAGGTCATCTGGAAATAGCCAAAACCTGCCTCAGACGGAACTATACACATGATGAGCACAGACTAAGCACCGCAACGTATAAAACACGGAACGGAGACATAATTGCACAATGCCTTGGTAAACCCTCTCACTTTTGGGATCTCACACGGGATATGGTTTATGCGCAAACTGGTGAACCTTTAAGGTTTCCTGAAAATGTGAAGGCATATAGCGGCACCGAACCTGTTTTACTCTCTTTTATGAAAGTCCGGAAAAAGACCGTTTCGGAACCTGGATGCAAAAACCCCGTTCCTAACATTGTTCATGTTGTGTGGTTTAAGAAAACGGAGTTGTCATTTCTAAACTTTATCTCCTTCTTAGGAATAGAACGATACATTAAACCGGATTATATTCTTATGCATGGGGATGTAATCCCTTCCGGTCACTGGTGGACGGAAACTCTCGCGAGAGTTTCTAATTTATACCACGTCAGAGTCCCGGTACTAACACATTATATGGGTCACGAAATTATATACATTCAACACGTGTCCGACATCTACAGGCTTCAGATACTCTCAGGTAAGAAAAAAATTGCACACGGAAGAATCCATTGTTCTCCATCTGCTTACAGGTTTAGTTAATGTCACATAATCCTTTAAGTTTCACCGATTTGGTTATAAAATTAGCTGTTGAATGGCATCAACAGAACTTAGCCAGGTTCTGAGAAATGCGTGTGGTATGAGGCGGTCAGAAAGTTCCAAGAGCGACACCTATATTTGTCTTACCATCTCCGCCTGTCTTAACTATGATACCCACCGAGTAAAAGGACCCAAGCTTGCCACGACTTCAGGTATGATACATTCTGGCTGTTGTAGTGTGATAAGTCACCATGACGTATAGCGTTACCTTTTAAATATAAAATTGTTTCCTTCATCTCTGTCAACTGGCGCCTATAGATTATGTGGGTTTTCCCATAGATAAGACAAAACGTTTACCAGATCTACAGTGTCCAAGGTGCTGTCACCCAGAGACACATGGGCCATATTCATACCAACGATTCAAATTGCGATTTATTATATTTTTCTTTATTTTACTTTTATGCTATTACCCCCCGCATGAACTGTTTCATATTGTCTTGAAAACTGGAAAATTTCCCCTCTCAAACCCTACACCAATTCAAGTAAACTGCGTCTTGGATCCTCGAATGATTGCGGGAATTTGAAAACGGAAATAGGACGCGCTCAAAATTTTAAAGAATCCAAAAGAACAAGGAGGATGTGTTGATTTGGACTTGGGCTGACTATTTATTTTCAAATATTTTTCGGTAGAGAATTAAATATGTTGTTTTTTTAACATTCAATTTTAACTCTCTTTCTACTTTGCTTCAAATAAAAACTCTTAGAGGTAAAAAGGAATGCATTATTATTATATATCTATAATTAGTAAAACATGATTCTCCTTTTCTTTGTCTCAGATTACGGTGGGATCTATGTGGATTCGGACGTGTTACCGGTGGCATCATTTGATCCTTTGAGGTGTTTTGAGATGACAGGTGGTAGCACTGGCGTCGGAAGGTGGTGTAACGCCATTCTGTTGGCGCGTCAAGCGGCTCCGTTTATTCGCCTCTGGATGGAAGCTTATCGTAATTATAATCCCAAAAATTATGGTTACCACTCTTTAGCACTTCCAGTAAAACTACACAAGATATATCCCCAACATGTCAATGTCGAAAGAGAATCTTTCTTTCGGCCAAACGTCATGGAGTGCCACAAACTCGTGGCGTCTCACTACGACTGGAGTAGGAACTATGCGGTGCATGTTTGGAGAAGTTGCGGTCACATTCCAAACAGCGTACAGGAAATGAAAGATTCTAACAGTACACTAGGGGAAATAATGCGACATATCTATTATGGTTCTAAATAACCATGGTCACTCGTCAAGGGAGCCCGGACATTTGAGCTGGTTCGATCCCGGGCGTGGCTAGGAGTGGATTGCCTGACTACTGGGTTTCTCCGATGTCCTCCACCCCTACAGGTCACCACCTGAGCGGTGGAGAGTGCCACGAACAATTACGAAATGTATTTGTACAATCCATTTGAATAAACTAAAAAAAGGTCCATAAACGAAGACGGAATAATAGAGACGCGGTATATTGATAGGAACATGTGTGTAGGAATAAAACAAATCGTAACAAGTCGAAGAGGAACCTTTTATTTCAACAAACAAACAGACCACAGGTCATCTTCACAGAAGTGTGCCAAGCATGCCGCCACCTTGTGACCACAAGAAGAACTACTACTTTATGAATGATGATCCTAAATAATTCTGCTCTCTTCAAGTAGTTCTACTAGTTGCTCCCAGATGGCGCAAAGGATGAATAACAACGTGATGCAATGATGATGACGACGTCTCTTCTCTTCTCTTTTATCCATTTGTAAATATATAAATACATATGCCTTGTAGTAAAAACCCACAGGAGAAATGGCAGCAAAAATACAGCACCTCTTCCCGTATATATTATATTGGAATAATACTGGAAAACCAACATGTAAAATCGCAAATCACGCCACAACCATTCAAAAAATAAAGTCAATGATATCATATAAAAGATGTTTAACATATGTCAATGTCTCGGTGTTCTGCTATAACCTCTGAGGTTATACGATGATACATATTCCACATAAAGATTAAACCCTAGCTAAACTCTGTTTGCTCTGTGACATCTTTGTCAGTAAATCAAAATAAACACGGATTCATTCAACGATAAATATGACAGGACTAGAACCAGACGGTCGTGGTTTTTATAACGCTTGGATACAGGTTCATGGCAGATGGTTCATATTGCACTCATAAAAATGACCTCCCAATCATTCTCCGTGCTGCCCTCTAGAGGTAAATTAAGGAACTGAGCATCGGTGCTCCAGTCGGAAGCGGACCATCACACCAGAACACGCCAAAATAACACGACAAGCAGTTTGTGTATAAAGCTACATATCTCTGCCACCTCAAGGTAAAATAAGACGCATAAGAACTTGTAAAAGACACACTAAGCCACCCCGTCAGGACAGAGTACAAAAATGTAGCTTGTGTCATAAACGTTACCTGACATCGAAACATAATGGTTTATATTTGCTTGTTTAGGATTCTGTGTAGGACAGCGAAGGATAAACCCTGATCATGTCATCAACATATAGGCCAGAAACGACGGGATCAGTCTGTAAACTTTTTTCTTTTTCGTCCACTCAGGAGTTCGTTCACACGCTTCAGTCTGAAAAGAAACATAACTCTGTGATAACACCATGCAAGGGTTCATTGAAACAAGTAAAAGGCTGAGGATAACAAAACAAGTGGAATACAATGATAAAACATAAGAAAATCACAAAATCGAACCAGCTTCTTAATTTTAGTCTTGCAAATGATCAAAATATCATCAAAGACGACAAAATCACAATATGAAAATCGCAATTTCGTACGGGCCAATGGGTCATGACGCTCAGCTGCATCCATATTTCTAGAGACTGTAGAACGTAAATATATATTACAATGACTTTGGCGGAGTTGACCGTCTCCACTTTTATGCTGTACGTCTTATCTTAATTCAAGTATCTCAGAGCTCGGTTCTTATCATATTATTTTGTATCATGGTTTCGCCCAGATAAGGTGTCACATGCGGGTCCATGGTGTGTAATCATACCCACTACTGGGTAAAAAAACAAAAAAAACAAACGAAGACGCATTCACTGGTGAGTGATACACGGCTGTGGGACAAAGCCTTCCCACTGAGCATACAGAGCGCTCACCCTTGGTAGGGAATGACCGTGAAAACTCTGACCACTACTCGGTATATAACTTGAACTCTCGACCTAGAGGCTTTGAGTCCTCCTGGTTAAAGCAAAGTCATTCTCAAAACTGCTATTAAAATACATAAAATTGATAAATTGTAGGCGGTGGCTGAAGTTTTCCTTAGCTGTCAGATTCTCACAGCTCGAAAAACCAAGACAATTTATCAGGTAGTTACTGAAAAAGTTGGCCTTTAGTATGAAGTATTACTGTTGAGAGTCATAACTTCAGAGGTGCTGAAGCCTGTGTTTTTATCCCGTAACGCAGAGAGTATAGAAAAAAGTACGTAATTTGGAATTACACAAGGACGATGGTTTTCGATATTTTTGATACATAACTCGGAAAAAGTAGGTCATGGTGAGATACTTTACTACTATCCGGACTTCCTGAGTCTTTATACGGATACACGGTGAAGGAAGATCGGACGGACAGACATATCAGAAAAAGGGTCATCGACATATCTAAACTGACTTACAATGAGCTGAGTTAAAAGGAATCTTTGGCATATATTTCAACCAGCAGTGACACAGAAATTTCTTGTTTCTCTAGAATCTGTAAAATGCAGGTCCTTGGAATCCCAGTGCACATAGAAAAAAAAGAAATTTCCTGTGGTCGTTAAGTTCTACAAAAATTTCATTTTTCATACATCAGGATATTCATAATTACAGAAGAAAAGTCTTATATTATGCATTTGGCATAAATATTGAAAGGCTATACAATACCTTTACATCCCAGTACATATCAACCAGGACGTTTGGTACTGATGTTATATATCATCTTTTATCAGGTTATAGTTGACAGATTTTATTGATATTGTATATATGTTAAATAAAGGTCTGCTGTGACATAACAACATGCGTGGTTATAACTTTTCGGGGTAACTATGAAACAATTGTAAACTGCATGTATTAACTGTGTGATTATCTGGACCTCGGTTGTTGACAGGACTCATTATTACAACATTAGTCTGTGTCAATGTTTCGTTAACTAATTAGAAATCTTCGTAAGTTCAGCGTATAAGCCCATAAAACCTGGCGCGTTACGTACGTCAATATACTAGTGTATAAATATACGTGGTTTAACTCGAAACTCCTTCCTTTTACAAGTGTATCTGATTAAGCTTTTAATATAATGTGAAATCAGATAAAATGTATTGTGACTCCTTATATTATCAGGCTGGGGAAATGTACTGTTTTAGATTACCAAACGAAATTTATTGTTTAAAAATCAATTAGGATGTCACGTTTCCAAACACAATAGCTAAATAACAATATAAAAGTTATGTATGTGACAGGAAGACAAACCAGAGACTTCAAATATGATCATGATATTGTTCAAATCGGAGAAGAAATGAAAAACTCTTCAAAACCATTCCACTTAAAGGTGCCCATTATTTAATTTTAGGAATAATTCTTAAATGCGTAACAATGCGTAAAAAATACAGGTAACGCACTTGTCTTCAGGAACTAATTAAACTGCCAATTATCAACATGCGAGGCAGGAATCATGGCATTCCATGCGTTACTTGCGTACTGGAGTATTTGTACCAAATTTTTAATATCATGGGTTGCACAAACAGGCCGAATGGCTCAGAGAGTATACGTCGCAGTGACCTAATTTCAGGTGTCCAAGAAAATTTGTCAAGGACCTCCCTCGAAGTAAGGAGCTTCTGCGATTTGTGCCCTGACAATCAGACTGCCCGATGGAAGGGGACGGACGACGGACAAAGCATGATCGATCACAGCCAGCTGAGCGAAAAACAAAGGGGCTAAATCTGTAACCAGAGGATCACATTTGTTTTATTTTTTTTTGGATGGGCCTGTACGGCAGGAGAAGAAGAGATGTTCAGGTAATGGTGAAGCCAAATGTTAAACTGGACACAGCAATACATTCCTATATATAGGAGAAAAATAAACTAACCATGATGAGGTTTCACAAATGTCAGTAACGTGTCTGAGTAATTTCGTTTAAACTTGGGTACTAATAGCGTTAATGCAAATGGGGTATATGATTCATATTATCCAATGAAAATATTAGTCCAGCAACCTTGAATACTAAGTAGTGTCTGTCTGTTTGTGTTTACCCAGCAGTCCGTAGAAAATAGGTCACCGTGACCTATTTTCGAATTTTTATGGATGTTTACCTGGAACCTCTTTTAATGACAGGCTCTTTGGTCCAAGGGTTACAAATGGTGCACTGTTAACGGTACAACGAAATGACAGACGGACGGTGGACGAATTATAGCTCAAATAACGTCTGTCAGTGAGCTATAATATTAAAACATTATAGCAAGTAGGCACCCGGTGACAGAACAGGCTGTTGTTGCGCTGCTGTGAAGTCAGACGGGACAGCTAGCATCTGAATAGTGATAAGACCGTTTGTTATTGTACCATTCAGTCTACCTTTCTCTAATGTCACACATAGTATACAAAATATTGACCCATACACAAACGTACCGGTACACCCAAACACGATACGTGATATACATTGTTGTGTGTAAAGGTGCCGTGTAATTACATGTCAGACATGAAAACATGGGAAGTATGCAGAATGTGTTTACTGACACAATAGTGTATTCGATTAGTAAGTACTCGGCAGTCAATAAATTCTACATAGCTCGAATTCCCTTCGCTTATCTACATGATTTCCAGTTCTCTGACCGCAGTTGTCGAATGCCAGCACAACATAAACATTATTTATATAAACAATATTGTTCATAATGTAGACTTGTTATCTGCAATATTTAAAGCATTATGTATCGTAGCTTTAATACCATTTTCCCCTAATACTCGTACTCACAAATTATGGATTACTTGTAATAAAGTATGGTGATCTATGTATATATGAGAGAGAGAGAGAGAGAGAGAGAGAGAGAGAGAGAGTGAGAGAGAAAGTGTGTATGTGTGGGTGTGTACATCATTGAATTTACTATTAAACCAGTTAAACCCATCACTACAATGTATCCAAAATAAGTTCGATTCTACCTAATTTTTTACTTTAATTTTTGATTGAATTGAGACATTTATTCGAGCTAATGTTACAAGAAGGGCTAAACTATAAAGAAAGACTTTTCGGTAATATTTCCATAAATTTTATAGGTTGTGGGTGAATGAAGCATAGGTCATGCCGTTGCTTGATTTAAATTCCTGTTCGCTCCCCAATGTGTGGGCAGACTTTGTGAATCGATAAGGTCACGAAAGTTATTCAAAACGGAGCTCGATAGAACACATGCACGCGGTCAGTCCTTGCAATGAAACGATGATTTCATTAAAACAAGTTCAAAACTAGATGTGTCGGAACGACACGAATGCCCCCGCCTGGTGCAAATTAGAAAAATTTGATAAATTTTGTCAATTTTTTAAAGTTCAGGAGCTGTCATTAATCAAAAGTCGGTCAACGAGGGCAAAATGCAAACTCGATCTGTAACGGGTCATTAACAAGCATCACACAAAAAATTAGGCCTGTCAGGATCTGTCATATGGTCAAAAATAGGTCAACTGGGACGAAACGCGAACTCGTCATTATGCGCCCACAGACCAAACAACAGGCCAGTATCTGTAAGCATTGCATTGCGAACTAGAATATTAGCAAAAGCTGATAATCAGTTATAAACTTAAATTGGAGAGGTATGTACCATATTTCCTGATAATCCACCAAATGCGCCCTGAGAAATAAGCTCCTAAGTTTTTTTTTTCTATTCTAAGCTCTGTGACCTTGAAAAGTAGGTCAAGATCACCCATCTTTGAACTTGACCAAGATTTTGTAAATATCATGCAATAGCACAGAAGAAATGAAGTTCCTGTGTTGAATACCTTTGGAGATATCTTCACAAAAGGCCAAAATTGAAAAATCCGATTGAAATTCATTAAAAAATCAGAAATTGTGGGTGGTGCCACCAAAATTGTGCAGCACGTACAAACAATAATTCCAAATGATCATAGTATGTTTTGTGAAAATCCACAATGCTTCCTGAGATATATGCTTCTGAGTGTTTTTGTATAATCAGCTTTAAAACAAAGAAAAATAGGTCAAGGTCACCCATCTTCCAACTTGACCAAGGTTTTGTTGATATACAAATTCACTGATGAAATTGAATTCCAACGTTGAATCCTTTTAGAGATATCCCACTCACATGGCCAAAATTTAAAAATACAATAAAAATTGATAAAAAAAATCAGAAATTGCAGGTGGCACCACTAAAATTGTGTAGAACGTACATACCATCAGTCCCAATTATCATAGTAAGTTTTGTGAAAAACAACACAATGGTTCCTGAGATATAAGCTTCTGAGTGTTTTTCTATAATCAGCTCTAAAATGTAGAAAAATGGGTCAAGGTCACCCATCTTCGAACTTGACCGAGATTTTATCGATAAACATCTCCACTGATGATATAAAATTCCGACGGTGAATCCTTTTAGAGATATCCCGCTCACAAGGTAAAAGTTAACGGACACAGGACAGACACTTGATGGACAGACGGACGGACGGACGGACGGACGGACAGACAGCCGGACAGCATGGGTGACGACTATAGCCCATCAGCCTATGAGCTGAGGGCTAAAAAGGCTGTACATGCACATCTCTCATGAAAATTTTTATTTTTCATGAAATTTTCTATGTTAGAGCACTGTCAAACGGTCAAAAGTAGGTCAACTGGAACAAAATGCAAACTCGATCTGTAACTGGTCATTATCTGCCCACACACCGAAAATCAGGCCAGGATCTGCAGGCACTGCGAAAAAAAAGTCCGTTCATATGCATTTGTTATGAAAATTTTTATTTTTCATGAAATTTTCTATGTTCAGGAGCAGTACAACGGTCAAAAGTAGGTCAACCAGTACGAAACGCCAACTCGATCTGTTGCTGGTCATTATCTGCCAACACACCAAAAATCAGGCCAATATCTGCAGGCATTGCGAAAAAAAGTCCATACATGTGTATTTGTCATGAAAATTTCTATTTTTCATGAAATTTTCTATGTTAAGGAGCCGTAAAAACTGTCAAAAAAGTCAACCGGGACGAAACGCAAACTCGATCTGTAACTGGTCATTATCTGCCCACACACCAAAAATCAGGCCAATATCTGCAGGCATTGCGAAAAATAGTCCGTACAACTGTTTGATTTTGGAATGACGGAAGGACGGAATGACGGACATGGGTAAAACTATATGCCCCGGCCACTTTGTGGCAAGATATTTTAATAATCAAGAAGTTGATAAGTCGCACCTTTACTTCATACACCCGTACCAGGTTTTTTTTATTGTTACCAGTGGAAGCTGGACGATACGAATTGTTTGAAAAGTCATATTTAAGGCATGCATTTAAGAGCAGATAACGGCATTGGTAAATGGGCACTCACAATAAGGATAACTAGTTTCATGAACGATTAGTTATGCTAAAATGACGGTCGGGGGAGGAGTCCTCTAGTGCTTATACCCACAACACCCCACTCCTCCTATTGTGCCAAGCTTGTGACCGATATTATGAGCTGAAAAATGTTAAGGAACAAACATGCAGCACCCAACTGAAGCATGCAGAACACATTCTAGTCGCCTTCTCCCTAGGACAACATACATAACCGAAAGCTGTGTCTGAATGATCATCAGATCTCACCTTCCAGATGGCTCTGGAGAATCCTGAACGACCTGGACTGCGTAGTGTGTGTGTGTTCCTCGCTCTTCCAGGGAGACGTCTCCTCTACGATCTCCGCCCGAGGCTGCTGCTGCTGCTGCTGGGCGCGCACTGGCTGGGCGGCAGGTGGCGCCATCTGCTCAGGGGTCGCGCCAACGTCAATAGCTGCCCTGAAAGAAAACGCAATAATTATAGTAGGCCTACAATGTATCAGCGTTTTATATGATGAGGTTTTCTTAAAGTGACAAATTGCATGCCTGATTATCTGGTTAACTCGAGGTGGTGCTGTACGTTGTACTACTGAAAGCTGATAAAGCAAAACTGGTTGACACGCACTCGCACCAGTACAGGTGACCTGCCAAAAATTTGCTTTTTTTACCGATTGTCCGTCCTTATTGTTCTTCTTCCAATATCCAGGTTACTTGATGATTCCATCAACTTGCACACTTTTTTTACCCATAAAATAAATCTTCATGAAACTTGAATCAAAGGAAAAATTAAGTATGAGTAATGCCATTTTGCGGAAGGTAACCAAAATTGCAATTTTACTGCAAAAAGCATATTTGACGGAAAATTTGATAGTTCGATGACGTCACCAAACACATGACCTTAACAGCTTTATTTAGAAAATTTCGAGAAATGAGTTCTGCTGTATTTTGTATTTGGTGTCAAAAGAATAGACAATCAAGATGGCGGCCACCTTTGAACAATGAAGTCGACGTCATTTCCGGCTCTGATAATCTCCATCTTGGCCTGGTCGTGTCTCATGCCGCGGGTGGGAGTGCTGCAGATCTGAAGGATGCCATCTCCAGGCCTCAACCCCGCCTTCCAGGCCACACTGTTCTGGGATACCTAAAGTAACAAATATTTAAATGTTAACATACTGTATTATATAAAACGCAAATACGGTAATATTATTATGATAGTATATGTATTTATCACGCAAGTCCTTTCTAACGTCATATAAAAACTATAAGAAGGATGACATATAAGAAAGATATAAATATTTTGTTTTTATACTGAAACTATAAGAACTACAAATATCCAGACCGGTGCACTGTCTTATATTCGGATTTTATTTAATATAAAATTCTCACTCAATTGAGTATTAATTATACGTTTACTTTCAGGCATGGCCAAAACAAGCGATTAAATCAAGAGCTATAAAAGTTCGCATGTGAAAACATTGAAATGTTTGAGAAGATTGTAAGTCATTGGAATAACACACATGTATATAAAGGTCCATATCGTCCATCGAGTGGAAATGATTCAGGGAGGTGTAATCTTAACACGAGCTGGGCGAAATTAAAGAAACTCTTAAACGCATGTTTATATCATATCGGCGTGCAGTTCCTCCTGATAAATGTTAAAAGTTGTAAATTGCCTTGGTGCAGGGCTGAGAATATCAGAACAGGGACCCGGGCTCCAATCTCCAATTCAGTTATGAACCCATAGCAAGAAACGAAGAATCTCTTTTTTCTGTAATCATTGGCGGTTTCACGTACATTATCAATTAATCATTTCACTGATTACTGTTCCGCTGGTCATTGTCAAGCCGATGTATGAGTTTTCATGAAACATATTACCCATCTTGTCCATGAAACATATAATACTAAAAAAACACGTGCTATAGTCCATTTCACCACCTGCTGTCCACCTGTTTTTGTAGATGATTTACTTAAAAGTTAATATTTTTCAATATTTTCCAAGAAAACAACATATGGAAGTGACAACCTAATATGGCAGTTAAGAATTTTACAATAAATCCCCCATTTATGTTTCACAACATTTTAGTCTCTTTATCATGATCTGGCAGATGTGGTGTGTCCCTCCATAAGTAGCCATCTTTGTTTTAGCTGTTTATATTTTTTAGAGTGTTTACATGAGATCATCCAATCAGCAGCTGTCAGCTGAGGCTGTTTTTGCATGTGACCAATGACCTTGACCGCCATAAGTGGGTCTCATATGTTGTAAAATGTAGACTGATTTCTCATATTTTCAGAAAATTCTGTTAATCAAATAAGGTATAAGGTAGGAATTTAGTTACCTTGTTGAAAATTAGGTTCTGTAATCCTCTCCTTTACACTATAATTGTTTCCCTTGAAATGTTCCTATTAAAAATTTTCATAGCAAAAAACAGGTGGACATGAGGGGATGAAACGGACTATAATTGATATGACTGCATGAGTGACATTGTACATGTGAGAAGATTGGTTTTCTATGTGTTTTGACGATCACGCGTGAACAATATCACCTTATATAAGCAAGAGCAGTTTTCCAGATTTGAAAACCGGTGGGCAAAAACGTTTGCAGCTCAACCGAATAAACACTGGTTTGTCACACAGGCACAATATGTGATCCGTGTGTGAACCCACTGACAGAACTCTACAGGCGTCACGTGGTTATTTCACAGGCTGAATGGCGTGATTCGTGATACCTTGGTTATTTCAATATATATTATCATGTAACAATATAGCCTGCTGTCACGAAAGTTAACAATAATCTTAAATAATTGCGCTGAAATAATGGCAGTCAGTTCCGTTTTAGTATGCATGTTTATTTTAAACGTACTTCGTCGAAGTGCACGAAAAAAAGCTTTACAGGAATTATTATACTGTCGACATAATATATATATATATATATATATATATATATATATATATATAACCACATTCAGTTTATATAGATAAACTTGCATTATCTTTATAATTCTTAATTTGAATTTTGAGTTATATGTATATCTTACAGATGCTCTTTTTGCCTCAAAGTTTAATGGCCTAAACTCACTGCAAACATACTAAGGCAATGTAAGCATGTAATTATGTATTTAGAAGGCCAATTAAGTGCATTTTACGCTAAAGCATTTCTTCACACATTTTCCATAAACAGAATGCAGCTTTTGTGAGTACGATCCGATGCAGTGTCAATGCATAGGCTCTATCCGTACAGGTTTAAATGCATACTGGAACTTAAGATAAAGGATAAGCCTACTGTGTCTTTTCATAAATGCTTGTGCATTTTAGATGTTGGCTCATGCAATTATATTTAACGATATACATATATTGTATACATATCAGACCGGGCTCACGTGTCAAACCGGCTTGTGACATTATCAGTATGGCAGTGTCAGACAGTGCAATTGCTTTCCACACTAAATATTAAGTCTGTCCTGTGTATCCACGTTTGGTGTCCGGGTCAACATAAACACAATGGTGCCTAAAATCAACACAGAACGGATGTTTACATGTACCACTGGCGAACTCTGCCTCCGCGCTAAGCTAATCAAGTTTATATTAACGCCTTGCTCCAGTCCATCCATACAAGTAGAACCAAGGAGGTTACATGAGAACCGGTGCTGCATGAGAAATGGTGATGTTTCATACGGGTTGTTTGGGATAAAAGGGCGGTACGCCTTACAGGGGCGTAAGAGATTAAACGAAGGGCGTAGTTTTTTAGGGGCATCAGAGATTGAACGAAGGGCGTAGGTTTTTTGAGGGGCATCAGAGATTGAACATAGGGGCATCAGAGATTGAACGAAGGGCGTAGGTTTTTTTCCGGAGCTAAAATGTAAATTAACACCACTCGCTCCATCTCCCTTATCGTTCTCTTAATTAAAATTTCTGGATTACCTTCTCCATCCACGCAATCCTATTAACAAACCATTATACGTACGCCCTCTGAATCCCCGATTTCCCCTGGAATAATGCCCATACATACACGTGATTGCCAAATTAGGCGCAACATCACTTGTGCACAGGCGCGCTAAAGGAACCAATTGTTTTTATATATGCCCTATTTCAGGCTGATATATATTGTTACACGAATGCCCTACCCCTGGTATTACAGGGGGAACACCCTATGACGTCAAGGCAACCAGGGGAGGTTCCCTTGGCAATGATGCCATAGATGCTGCTCTGGATTGACAACAGAGCTGGTGATGCAGGACCGAAATTTGACCCGGGTAAAGCTGGTGTCTGTTTCAGCCTTGCCCTCTCTCTCGGTTTGGGGATACAGAGCGGGGCAGACGTGCTGAGCCCTGTCTCCCTGAATCACAGCGAGCCTTTTGTTTTACAGAAGCTAAGAAAAAGGGCCAGAGTATCATTGACAACTTGGTGTAGTTCTTCATTAGATCAGTATATATACTTTATGTAATCATAGTTAGTTCATGGGGCCTCTAGTTGTATTTTACGTAGTTCTGTCTAAATAAATTCTTGTGGCCACTAATTGACCTTCATCTGCTTTAGTCCATATTCTCTGTTGTATGCATGGAGGAGTATTTGTAAATTCAGCCACGCTACCAAAACTATTTAATTACACAAATCCCATCCCTGTATTACTGTTTATCAGCATACGGGATGGGGCCCGTTTTGTAAAAATATCAAACCCCTCCTGAGAAATAAACATGGACATACACTGTGCAAAAGTCATTGTAGGTGGCGCCACCAGTCTTGTGAACGAGAAAGCCATCAAAGATTCATGGACAGGTCAAAATTTAGGCCAATATATCAAACTTCTCTTGAGTTAGGTGCACTTGGCTGACCAGGCTTATATGAGGAAGGCAGTTGCCTCCGATGGAACCAGAACGAATTGCATTCTGCAGCTACTGCATTGAGTAAACTCTTGACCTGCATCTGGCTGCACTGAATGAACTCTTGACCTGTTGCATAATCTGACAAATTTGGCAGTCTGCCAAAGCTATAAATAGGTCCAGACTGACCTTTGGCCTGTTGCCAAATCTGAAATAGTTGGCAGTCTGCTAAGCTATTTATAGATACATACACAATAATGGCCTGTTGGTAAATCTGTTTACACATACCGAAAGACTTTGGCTACAATGCTTTTTTTTCAAGCTGACATATCCATAAGATTGGTTTATAAAATTGTTTAGAATTATAATATATTTATAGTCCTTTTAATGTGAAAAGTCCAATAATTCTGCCAACAATAATTTCAGTAAACTTGAACAAAGGCCTCCTAAGAATCATTTTTGTGCAGTGTTACAGAAGTTGAAACAACAGTTTTACAGAAGAAGACTATTGCAGTCCTCAGTGTAAAATAGGCTCACTGGCCACAAGACCAATTTCATGCAGCTTTCTTTGTCTCTACCAAATATAAATTAACTTAATAAATTCTTATACAAATGAAAGAACCCTGCCCTAAGATAATTCTTGTGAAAAATTAAATGATTCAGCTTGACAGTTTCATCAGAAACCATTTTTAAAATTATGAGGTTTTTGTCCGTAAAAAAAAACAGGTTGATGTAGATGGCACAAAAAAACTGCAATTTCAAATATGACTCATGTGACCAACATTTGCACAAAAATTTGGTGATGCTAGCTCCTGTCGATTCTGTTATGTCAGTATGCTTAATTGGCCAAATGACTGAGTTCCAATTCCTGTAACTCCGCTAAAATTCAACGAATCCAAACCATTTGAACAAACTGGAGAGAGCCTATCTCTGTGATCATTTAACCATTTGACTGAATCATTTCTGAGAAGAGGATTTTCAAAGTTTTTTTTTCATCTTTTCTTCGTAATATGTAATTTAATGCAGTTGGCGCCAGAAAACGCTCAATCCCACATTTGTTATGTGACACATTTTTGCATAAATTTTGCTTGATTCTAGCTCCTGCTATTCCTGAGAAATTATGTGTTAATGTACTGATGACTGATGACCCTCGTACAGAAAAGATTGATGCAGGTGGCTCCACCAATACTTAAAATTCATATATGAGTCATGTGACCAACATTTGCATAAAATCTGGTGAAGGTAGCTCCAGCCATTTTTGAAACTGTAATTTTTATATCCATTATTGGCCAAATGACTTAATTCAGCTTCCTGTAACTCGGCAAAAACTCACCGAACAGGAACCATTCGAACAAACTGGAGAGAGATAGTTTTAGAGATTATACTCCTGTGGAATATTGAACAATATGGTTGGGCAGTTTCGGAAAAGAAGATTTTTAAAGATTTTTTTTCTCGCTTTTTCCCTATAAAATCTAAATAAATGCAGATAGCAAAATCCGATAGTTTTGAGATGAAAAACTGTTTGCATAAAATTTGGTGATGACAGCTCCTGTCGATTTTGAGATAGTATGGGGTAACGTACAGACGACAGACGACGCCAAACCATCGCACAAGTTCACAGGTTCGCTAACAAATTACTCCTTGCTTAGCCAATTCTATTGTAAACTAAGCAAAACCCAACAGAGCACCCCGTAAATGACGTATTAGTCGAGTTACTGCTTGGAGTGAAATGAACTGAATATAGAGAAAGGTTTTCGATTGAATTTGTGATGGTAAAAGACACAATGTTTGATCGGTTATCATGGTGAGAAAATTTAATTTTTGTCAATGGCGGCCCTATTTTTTCATATTACAAAAATTGTCGTGAGGACAACCATTCTCAAATATACCAGTGGAACCCTACCAGCACTAATCATTCAAGAATCCTTGTACTATAGACAACTCATAGGTTCGCTATGGAATATATATAGGCGGCAACTCGACTCTATACATATGCGCTGGTGGGCGAGGGCTCTGTCAGGCAATGTCAGAGATATGTGAATGGTATTAGCATTACAGCAACAATATTAAATACAGATTTGAGGGTAACTGATAAAACTATTTTTGATTTGGCTTTACCAGTTTTCCAAACAATCCTTGGGGGGGGGGGGGTATCCACAAATATTCTTTGCCGTGGTTGTTTACTTACTAGGCTGTGCACAGCAGATTATAAGATAACATAAGGAAACAGTCAAGGACTATCAGCTTTATAATTCTTGTTCAAAGAGTTACATTAACGTCAGGTGTAGTGTACATCATGATTATCCTTTGGTCTTTCACCATCGGGGCGTAACGGGAAGACCTCGGCAGGTAAAGGCACATGTGGAAACTTTCAAGAAAAAAAAGCGTACAAGCCTGAATGTATACAGATGTCGTATACACCTGGTCTTAATGGCAAACCACGCTCAACGTAGCTTTACTCAGCCCCTCGCTCACTGAACCCTTCCCATGTACGAACAGCCATATTTCACAGAGTGTACATTTCGTACACTAGATCATCTGCTATACCTTACAAATATTTCTGATTCTACACACTGCGCACCCCACACTGCGCAGAATCGGACTCATAAGAGTAGGACTCTCCGGGTTTAGGGTTTGTGTGCATGCTTTTGAATCACAAATTAGCAATTCACCAAGGTTTCTACATACACAGATGGCGTAGGTATAAATGCAGTGAAGAGGTTAATGTAGTCTGTTCAAATACGTTGGATAAGAATTGTTTCAACGCAAAGAACATAAACGTGAGTGTTTTGAGGTATAAAGATGGGTGTCCTGTGGTTAGGATTTCACCGAATAAGTAATAATTTGTGAAATGTAAACAAAAGCTGTTCCATGAAATGTAACAAATTTTTATTTTAAAGTTTGACAGTTTAGACAAGTAGTCCCCGTCGTCCAACAGTGCCAAACCGGAAGAGGTTCTTCTTTAGTAGAGACGATTTTGGCGGAAGGGTGGTCTTGCCGTTCCGACAGGAACAATATAACACGAGGCTGGAGGAAAGACTGTTGGGCAAATTCACATATGAAAGCCCGTTTATTCTTAAAACTGCACCTCATAGAGTACTTTAACTCAATTTACACAATCAGAAAAGTTTTACTAAGTATACCTTCGATTTTCACCACCTTATTCAGGTACAGTGAGTAAGTGTTTTGAAAATTCACATAATAGTTTACAATGTGTTAAAGCTTTCCCCAAGCTTATTTGACAAGACGTTAACTTGAAAAAAATATACTTTTCACATGGATCCACAACACGAAAAAGAAGACACACATGTCAGCCACACGTTGTGTTAAATACGTGCCAAAGACAGCTAGGTTTCCCTCAAAAATAGGATGAGTCGAGGTCACATGCCTCCATAGTTATCTTTCATCGGGATCGTGATGGCTATATTTCGCTCTCAAAAACAGACGTACATATGTTTAACATACGACCATCTTAGTATTAAATCAGGCTTGTAATAGTTCCGGGGTTACAGTCATAAATATATATATAAAAGATGGAAATTTTGGATAAGCGTCCCTTAACCACAGATAAGGGTACCAGCAATTAGCCCAAACGCCCCCTGTCATGTGATAGGATGAAAAACAAAGAAAAAGATATGACACAATGACTCATCAACTACTAGTGATGCCTTGTGGTAATCTTATCGGTCGCGTGCAAATTACGTAATGTCACGTGACTCCGGTACATATGTTTTAGGAATATACTGGGACAGACAGCACTGTTCGAAACATCACACTTACGGAACAACAGAAGGTTCAAATAAAACTGACCCATATCTCTCTTTATGTCATGAATTCAGTATATATTGGATGTATGTATAGGATAGAGTTACGTGCTTAAACTTAACCGTCGAAAAGTGCAAGTACTCGTTTTTCAATATGTAAACTTTTGATGCCTTATATAAAAAGTTATAATAAATATTAAAATATTACCGTGTCTGTACAAATCATGATGTAGCATATGCAAGTATACATTCAGCAACGGTTCATTGCCTCAGTCAACAGTTCCAGTGCTATATACCTGTAAATGCGTTGCAAAACTGTACTCTCCAAGCTGAGCCAGGATATCCGGAAAACAACTAATCGCGCAAAAATAACGCTTATAATGTCACTTCATATAGGAACAATATTTATCATCTAGCAACCAGCCGCGCTGCATAAACCAGCGAAATTCCAGCCGACCAGACGTTACATTCATTGCCTCTCTTTTTCTGACAGTAACTCGGGTTTTGTGCGCTTGATGTCGTATATAACCAATTCATTTTGTAACAGTCTCACTCCCCACTTACCCGTCCAGTCATTTTATCCTGTAACAAATTACATAAGACGGAAAATACTGTATCCCTCCATAGGAAGGGAGCAGAGGACCAGTCTAAACAGAATTTACCATACCAATTTTGTTTATCTTCACAACCGCATGCATGCCGTTTGTATGCCGTTTGTAAAATTAAGCATGTAAGCCTATGGGAACGGTAAATTGCTCATATATCGTCAAGAGGCTGGGTCAAGGAAATCTGTTCAGATCATTGTTTACACGCGAATCTTAATTGTATCTTAGCAACGCGTGTGCTAACCTTGACCAGACAAACCTAAGCCACAGGAAATTATCAACCTACTGCAAGTCCTTCAATTTACCATGGTAGAATGGCACTTTCCTTTATTTTCTCCGCCATCACTAAACATGCAGGACAAGCGTTTATCCCCTTTCATGTGTATGTGCATGTGTTTGTTCACAACATAACTCGTGTAATGATGAACGACACCGCATGAAATGTTCTGAGCACTTAAGTTTCGAATAGATTTTGGTGTGGATCCAAAACATGATCCGGATTTAGAAATGTCATTAAAAATATTTACAGATGTTAAGCCACTTTTGCAATAATGATCCTGTGAATATGGGCCGAATAAATGAATACAAACACTGGTTTGGGAGCATCCCATGGAATGGAACCCCCCCCCCCCCCCCGCCCGAAACACACACACACAACTACACATGGCAGAGGCTTGAATTCCTTAAAATGCAGATTTCTAGTTTGTCATTACATCCTTCGGTTTATTAACAGGATTAGTTAACAGGTTTAAATGGATTTCCTAAACAATTGGTGGGGTAATTGATTCTGATAATAAGAACCCATTTTAAATGGAATAACCGCTCCATATCCTTCCTTTTTCAAACGACCATTCAATGAACAGATAAAAGCATACTGCAATTGAAAGAGGCTTATATTATTTACTCACAAAAAATCAATCTGATTGCAACCACAGAAGAGTTTTTAAGCGGATATATGTGCGGTCGATAAAGCGCGCAGTACGTCCTCAGATATCTAGTTTATATATATCCCTATCCGTCAAATCACGAGACTAATAAATGGTTATTTGATATAAATTTTAATTTGATTACGTGCATGTATTAAGGCCACCAGATTCCTTTTTAATGACATATGTATGATATATAAAACAAGCATATAAATACATTATGATATCCAATCTGAAAAATCAGTTATATCGTATTTTGATAAAAATTCTGAATCTGAATCCTAATCCTGAATGCTACATGTACATGTATAGTCTTCAAAATAAATCAAGACAAATTTAGTGACCGCTGCAGCTCCAAGCTTTACATGGATACATTAAAGGCATTGATCAGATATTCTAAATCGGTAAATAAAGATTACTCATGTAAGGATACAATATTCGATTTGTCGAATCTCCTGAAAAAACTGAATGGCCTCCAGATTAAATATAAAGTTTCAAGATCGAATCCCCGAAAGTTGATATTGTAATGCTTTACTTATTTTTGAATTTGTAAACAACTTTAACGTTTGATAATAATAGTAATATTATATATATTCCATGACTTAATTAAAATATTTTCTTTAACAGGTTTATGCAAGATTCAATGATATATTCCAAGAAACAGTTTAAATACTTGCAGAAAAGACATAGATACAGGACAATGCTTTGTTGTCCAATCCTGCACCGTTGAAAACGGTTTCAACAATCTTGTTTTATATAAATGATGCATCCCAGATAATACAAGATGGCCACCCTCGATTAGAGTACATGTGTTGGTATATAAAGTGCGAGTTTCCAAAATGGAGGTTGCATCACGAGAAATGTATAGCTTACAGGTGAGCCAACAAGATGGCCGTAGCTGTTTGTCAATGGCTCCAACCTCCATGCAGGTAGGCCGGTAAGATGCGGGCCGTTCCCATGACGTAGACACGTATAGCATCTTAGTACCCAGCTGTGTACACAAGCGTTAGTTGCCAGGTTCTGTGATAAAGATCAAGATAAGAAAACAAGTACTTGGCCGGACTAACCTTACGTAGTAGGATTCCAGATAAACAGCTCAATATGAGCAGAATCCCGCCATCCACCGCATATCAGCTGGTTTTATACAATCCATCACTGTAAACTGCTGTAAACTTGGTACAATGATGCCTGCCTTTCTTAATATCAGCTGCTGATAATTCTGACGTATGCTTCATGGATCGACGTCAATTTTTTTTTTAAACATTGGGACTCTTTTTTCGATTCTACAGACTATTTGTGGTCTATTTTTTTTTTCCTCCGTCAAGAGGGAATGCATTCATCACCGTTCGTGTGTGTGTTTGATGGTGTGTGTGTTTGTTAACAACATATATAACTCACGCAATCATGAAAGGAATCCCATGAAATTTTCAAGGCCCCTCGGGAGAGGGCCAGTGAAGAATAGATTAGATTTTGGTGTGGATATGCCTCACGATCAGGGTCCAGGAAACAAATGTGCAGTCACGTATGCCCAATTAAAATGTGAATACGGACCGAAAAAATGAATGCAAACACTTGTTTGGGAACATATGTACCAATGAAAATGGAAATATCGGCTAATTAGTGAATGAAACAAATGATGCAGGGAACCTCATACGGCGGAGGCCTGCATTCGTGAGAATACATATTTTTGGGGGTTTTTTTAAATCTTACATTAAATCTAAATAACATCATAAAACTTATCATATTTATGTATCGAGATAAAGAAGAGGCGATTGTCTGTAAAATATCTATATGCGTTTTCAATAAACCGTTTTTTGCTTGTTAATACATATTTTATACATCAGGTTCTTGGCAATTGGTTCCCCGCATTTCATAAAAAAAATTCCCGGGCTTTTCCCTAATTAATCAAGCCAATGTAATTAGATCTACTTATTTTGCACACTACAATCTAACCATTCATTCATTCAGTGGATATGCTGTTTATTTAAGAATGACATGGAACCCTGGGAAATTTTGTATTTTTTTCCAGAACTAATATACATTTATACGGATGAACCCTTTAGATATGCTATTTTGTTGACGATGTTTTAATTTCACTTTGCGTACATTGGCAAAGCAAGTTTATCCACATTATGCTGTGATATGCCTACACATATATATACGCCTGATACATTATAACATATACGTTATACATATAACGGGATTATACTGTCATTATAAATCTTCATAATAAAGGTAAGAGCCGGCAGTCCTGTACACTTACAGCCAATATCACTCCCAGCAACTTCCTTCATCTGAATCAGATGTTATCTTGACCCGATTTTATTATAAACATTTATATCACAGATCTTATTAATATAACATCATGGCTGTGGTATAATAATGTCTGCCTGAGCCTCTCAGGCTTTTTTGTTATCGTATTTCGTTCATCCATTATTTAATCCAATCAAATACATCTGTTGGTTTTGGTGTTATTGTTTTCTTATTCTTCAGCTCGGCTGATTCTATGTAAACGTTGCATAAAATAAACTTACCTGCAGAAATTGGTCTGTGATGATTGAGATACAGTATATGTTTTTGATATATCATCTATTAATTTATCATGTTAAAACTCTGAGGATATAGGTAAATACTATTATAGCCTACACTTAATGTCCAAGCTCCTGGAATCCACATCAATGAGAGTAGTGAAACCTGATATAACGTGTGACCCATGGTCCATGACGTTAAAGCTGCCCATTCACCTACCTTTTGAAAAAATGTACATATTTTCTGGCTTCCTCCTAGTATAAATTAATGATCTAAGGGAAAATTTAATTCTGAAAAGTTCTTATAAGGCCTCGGTGAAGGATGTATGAACTATTTTACCAACAAAATGTTTGTAAACACAAATGTTGACAAACAGGAATAACGTGTAACCGAAGGTGGTAGGTTGCATATATGCACAGGTGGAAAGGTCACTTGTTGCAAAGCGCCATTTGCAAAGTTCTGGCTTATCTGACTTCCTGCCATATACCCTTGTTGAATTTATTTTGATTATTTTGGCGGGCCACTACATATTATAAACACGTGGATATACACAAAACAAGCAGTCTGTGTGCGGTGATATCCACCTTTTCTGGCCTCGTTTTATAAGAGCTCTAATGCCTACCTTTAGTTTATAAAGGTCAGATAGGTGATTGGACCCCTTTAAGCCGTACATCGGTTAAAGATACATGCATGGTCATACAGACACCACTATAGAAGCTTGGTATGAGACATGGCCTACAAACCAGTAAAGTATCTGTGGCTTATATTTTGCTATATATAGATCTATGACTTCTATGTACTAACCGCCATGGAGGAGTTTTATATTACTGATATAACATGTATCCGTTATTATCCATTTTAGCCTCAAGTAAGTTTTTGACTTGATGCTGGATTGCATCATATCACGTGATGAGGTCCGGACCAGGCGCAAGTAGACATTTACTGGTTTACTGGAATTAACTTACCAGTAAATTCTTAGTGTTAATTTTGAACTACGCAAATACGTGTGTTGATCACTGCATCTTTAAACGATAGTACATAGGCTTGTTAGATTTGACAGGGCTCGAATATGATAGCATCATAGTCACAAATGAACAAAGTATACTCCGTTTCACCAACCTGTGTCCACCTGTTTTTTTTTGGATATTTTTTTTTTAAGTTTACGTTTTTCATTAATGCCTAGAAAACTACATATGGAAGTGACAACCTGATATGGCAATTAAGAATAAACAATAAATCCCCAGTTCATGACTCACAACTTTTTAGTCTCTTCACAATGATCTGGCAAATATGGTGTGTCCCTTCATGAGCAGCCATCTTTATCTAGTTATATTTTAGAGTGTTTACATGACATCATCCAATCAGCAGCTGTCAAACCGAGCCTTTTTTTTTGGCATGTGACCATGTGACCATTGGTTTCTCATATTTTTTTAAAAATCATTCTGTTTCTTAAATAAGGTGGATAAACAGGTGGAGATGAGAGGATGGAACAGACTTTAGGCACAAATTATTTGCAGTGTAATTATATAAATTTCCCATTTTACGCTGATAAGGGTATAGACGTTATGGAGGAATTTATCTGCAAGGCGCTCCTGGTCCGTACCTTTGTCATTGTGCAACACTTTTGGTGGAACACTTCTGAAACACTTGAGCCGCAAAATTACAAAATGTACAGTATTTTGCAACGAACTGAAAGCATGGACAAACGGGGTGTTGCTGTAGCTCAGCAGAATGTAAGTCCGGTAAATTAAAGACAAATATCAAATGATATTACAGCTGGATCGCGTCGGCACTCAGGTTTCAGTGAGGGAACATCTGTAAGAAATAGAGCCAGCACTTTGGTACAAGCAGTAAGAACCGCTGTGTGTGTATTATAAGCTGTCTGTACCTCCATCAGCCTTGGAGGCTGCTGAAGGCGGTCAGAGGTGATATCTATCCTTCAGGGATATATGTTGTGAGGTGTACCTCTACCTGAGGCCGGGAGAGGGGGGGGGGGGGGGGGGCTGATTTGCTGGCAGTGAATCGGGTCTAGAGATGAGCAGCAAACAACTGTAAAGTAGAAGAGCACCATTTTATCTAAATATAACCGGCCGCGGCACGGGTCTGCCTGCCTGGATATCAGTTTCAGGAGGGACTGGAGCACACGGGGGCTACTGAAGCCAGTACACTCGCTATCATAATAACTGGGAGCGCCGCGGGAACTCCATATCTCCTTCCCTAAGAATAACCTCATCAATGTTCATCATAACATACCAGTGGCATACATATGCATTAAATAAAACGCGAATCTTAATGGTGTGTAATAACCGCTCCCCGTTAGGCTACCAGCACTTTGTTACGGGACCTCCACTTTTGTTTGATGACCGATAAAAACTACTGCTGGCTGTTTGAGGCTGTGTTTATTCCTGTGATATATATCATTTGCTCTCTCATTCTCGCTCGCCTATTATTTTTTTCATTGATAACACGCTCATTTAGGAGGTGTTTCGTATGTCCCCTTCACATATCAAACAGTTCGGAATCTGGGGCGCGTCAATGCATGATATGTCTGCATGCAGCTGGTTCGGTGATTCTGTTATATACTGACACTTTTATTAATATACCTTGAATATGAAACTTTCCATGTGGTTTATTTACACATTTCCTTGTGTTGCTTCACTAGCTAAATCTTTACATATAATACATTTATTTACAAACGAAACGTGGTGTATGCGAGACACATTGTGCACCTGATACTGCAGCATGTAAGAACTCTTAGTAAAAACTCGCAATTTTGCATTATTTCACGAATGATTAATTGCAGCACTTCTGGAAACTTCTTAATGGGTTGCTAATTGGTCCACTATCAACAATAGTACAGACGCACCAAGAAAAGTGTATATAGCTGATTTTATGTATAGAGTAAAATAATATGTATCTTAACCATACTTGTCATTTTGTCATCACATTAACGTATGCTTTCATACACATTATAATTATATTAATATAAATGCCCTGCATTGATCGGGAATAATACACATGCATACACACCCTCACACACACACACATATATATATATTCTATACAAGGAGTTGGTCATACTGCATGAATGTATCGGTATAAATGCTTGCAGTAACTGACAGCCACATCTGCAAGGTATGGTCTGCCTACCAGCAAGGTAAAAAGTCTGCTCAGTGAGGGGCGCTCGAGATGCCATAGGCGGGCAAAGGAAACTTAGAGAGGGGGTGCACAAACCTTCTGTATGTAGAGGGGTTGTCCATATTCCGCCCCACCATTCATCCGAAAACCCCAAGGGGTGCTGGTATCATGGCGTCGCAAACGCACGAGATTGCTCATGGTGTGTGCGCGGGTTGAATGCGGCGCAAAGAGAGAGAGAGAGAACTCTCGGGGCGGCTTCCAATCCTTCAGCCTGCCTCAGCTCAGGCGCTCCTCAGTCCGTGACGTCACGCGCACCTGTAGCGTCTGTGAGACCACAATTAAGTCTCTGGTAACCAGGTTCCGGTCGGGATCGTCTGTCAGACTTGAGAGTTACTCAAGAACTGTTGACTGTTACAACTTCTCTGTCAGCACCGATTTAATCCAGCCAAAATTTACACAGCACTTGATATCGACAGCATTACTCCTACCGCCCGGAAGCCTTGCTGGAGCCTGGTGTACTATATGGCTGAAGTTTTGTAGTTATGTAGTAACATAATATGTGATACGGTGAACCTTTCGGCGGCACTGCCACCACCCGTGACGCAGCTGTCCCCTCAAGCTCACACAAATGGATATTTAATGTAACGGATATGTATTTATGCGGCACCGGACAAGTTATCTGCTGGAATCCTGTGTGGTTTTAACCATGCTTGATTCAGCATGCACATGAAAGGCATGCCGGTTCGGGAGATATTACATTACTCACTCAGGGACAGCGGGTGATAACGTACGAAGTGCCCGGGCCATTATTGTCACGTGGCTCAAATGACGCTTATGATAACGCCCGTGTGACTATCATTGCTATAAACAAACTAGATTCAAATAATTAGTTAATTTACAGCCCTAAATAATTAGTTTTTTATATGCAGAGCACATCTAAGCCTACATAAATTAGACTTTTGGTACGTATTGTTTTATTATAAAAAATATCGGTGAGTAAATGTTAAAACCATATTGCTGTTTTAATAAGTAGGTTAAATTTATAAATATTTGTCGGATTAAGATTATTCGGGGTTGCCTTGTATTGCTGTTTAAGAAAATCTTTTTGAGTAAATAATTATGTGCCAATGAAGAAATGAAATAAGAAGAAAATGTCTTGATGATAAAATTATGATTCTAAAATGAGTAAATTATACAGGTGGAATAAAATTTAAAATGACCTAATTTTGTCAATTTACACATAAGATGACGTTTTAAAGAATCTTGTACCATGATTGCATCCATCTTATACCGCTTGGTGCGTAGGGCTGGATTTATCTGCCGGAAGAACGTATACTTGGGTTGTACGTGCCTGTTGAAATAATTATAATATAAAACTACTATCATAAAAAAAATATTATTTATCTAGCGTCAAATCTCAAAGAATGTGATTCCAGTACTAGCACGAACATATTCGCGTACCACCAACATATTTCCCTCTTAGCATATACCCATATATCCGCTCCTATATTAAGTTACTGCACATAGCAAGAAACTATTTGCCCTTTTTTATTGAGAAATTTACCCAAACTGTCTGACCTTTAATTCTCTTAACTAATTGTCTTGGCGCAATTGTATGTAACATTCTATCATCGTTAACTGGCATACCAAGATGATAGGCGATATATAAAAAAAGTGCGCCTGTTTACCATGGTATAGTTTAACTCGGGCACATTTCACTTCGTTAAAATCTCAGAAAAAAATACAAAAAACATAAATCTTATGAAACACTAAACGTCTTAATACTTTGAAGATTTATTACAGACTGAATCATAGTTTTTTAAACTGATCTCATCTCCGACTTGATACCATTACTTACAAAATAACTTAAAGCCAGATTTTAATGACATCATACCACTTCGTTTCTGCTTATGTTTTGGTCTGGTGTCCCCATCTGATTGAGTAAGCCACAGCTTCATTCCATTCAGCGTGTTGTTCTGTATATGTCGGGTCTGTATATCGTCCAGTGATCCCACGCTGCCCCGCCGTCACACAGACCGACCAGATGTTACCCTGACACAAACACATGGCCGGCCATCTGGTATTCCCGGAAACGACCTTATACCTGCTTATCGCGTGCCCCTGGCCGCCATGGAACCACTAATGACGCTAACATGTCCAAACTGTGGCATCCGATATCAAAGGTGAAGTTCTTTCAACCGACGGACAGAATAAGACCTGTACATTTCTGTGTCCACCGGTGTGCGCCATCATGAGCATTTAAAGAGATCGGGCTTTGTTATATGGGACATTCTGATATGTCCATCTCATTTATTCCTATTGTGCAACATTAAAACTAATTTTTACTTGTAACATATGATCACACAAACACAAAGCAAACCCAAATATATAGCCAATAAAAATTGACTCCTCAACTGCTCTTTTTAGGGACTGGCGCAATGAGTCCGTAGATTACCCCTTGAGTTACCTATGATTATATCACTCCATACACACCTGTGCGATTGAACATATTTCGATTGATTATGTTCAGTACATCTATGTGTATTGAATGTTTGAACATTGAAAACATAACTGTTCAATTCACAGCAAAACCTTGCACACAGGAAGTGAAAATGTGTACATAATAGTACACAGACCTGAAGCATGATACAGGACTGCCGCAAAATACATGATGTTATTAGGCCTGTTCATGCTTCAATTCTCTCTGGAAAAATAAATCAGTTATTGATGATACAGATGCTTCATTCTTTCCTGAATGGTTATTTTAGATAAAAGGCCTGTCAAATTACAACGTAATGTGAACATTGTAATGTTTCATCCATAGATAATATTTTTATTTAATTTCCTTTCTATAAGAGTAACAGATTGTTTCGTGCCATAATCCGAATTAACCCTTTGGTGGGCCAGCGACGCAACAGACTTAAAGAAACTGTCGCGTCGCCGTCGGCGGCTAGAGTGTTTATTGAAATAATTCAATAATGAATGAATTTTGTGGGGATATATACCAGGTAAATTTGTTTAATAAGAAAACTGTGTTAAATGCTTTTGACGCTCTTCAGGCGTTTCACTACTGAACAAATGATATCGAAAAAATAATATTTTCCAAATATGATGGTTACATTTCGGCTTGATCTTTGTACACAGTATTGCCACCTGTCGTGAGAGATCAAAACTAAATTTCGGATTCACGGGTGACTTCATTTGCCAAAACAGCTGACCATGCAAAAACTTCTTATTATCTAAAGGGGAGTATGTAAAAAAATAGCAATGACAATCAACAGAGCAGTATCTCATGCCTACATCACTGTGGCATAAAATGTTAACTGGAGACAGACATGGACTGATACATACACATTGTTGAAAGATCAAAGCTTGTTTTGATCTTCTTTGATCAGTGGGTGCATTCTCGCGGCTGGAAGAGAAGATGAACCACGTGGATCAGTCAGACGATCAAACCAAAATAATATCACTCCATATAAAAAGAGACTCGTCAAAACAGAACATGGCACTGACTTAGTGTTTCATTGTTTATGGAATCTCTTCAAGTACAGCTACAATGCACAGGATTGTCTGTTCCAAAATTAAGTAAAACAATGAAATAAAACACAATACCAGCTTTGATGCCAATTGAAGCGTAAGAAATAATCTTTGCAATCTTCTTGTTTGATCCATAAGTGCGGAGTACCGAGGTTTTCCCATCCCAAATCCACTTTTTATAAAGAACGCTACCCTGTGAACAAAGTTCTGTGGGTGTCGTCAGTCTGTTCGTTATCGGTCTATCAGCAGCTTTCTAAACAATAGCTGGACCTATTTGCATGAATTTTTTTTACCCGTGAATGTTTTGTTAGGTGTGCTGCAAAACAAATTTAGTGGCGCCACCTACAAATTGCACTGGTGTACGAGCGATCTTACACAAGAGTACTTGGGGTTGTTATGTGATCACAATTAGCCAAACTATTTTTGCAGAGCTGTCGTAAACATTTGTCATATGGACTGAAAGTTTAATATTATTTGTCAATTCGGACTTAAATTGAAGATTTTCCCTGCAATGGCTTTATGGATTTCCACTGCTTTGCCATTTGTACTTGGAGTTACGCCACTCTAGTCGATTTCGCGTGGTTATTTTATTTTATTTTTTTATCTATTTTTTTTTGTCATTTGAGGTTTTGTCCATTTCCAGTCAAACAGAAGTCAGCAGGGATTGCTTAAATCTGACGGCAGTTTTGCCTTTCTCACATTAGAGAGACTTCGTTAGATAGCAGGGAGGCCAAATTGGTCTGATAATAATATTTGTTCAGCCCTGGTACACAGGTATTGCACATACATCGGTCAGAAGCTTGACAAAGCTTGATTTGTTTTTACCACTTGTGAATAGGAGTAAGCTAACGGTTCATCACAATAATATTATAAGGAGAAAACAAGATTCTCTATGCATATTTAACATATATATGTATGCCTGGTATGTGAATAGGTCCCTTTAAACATTGAATTTTCCTGAGTATCTCTCAAATTTCACAATATTAATTTAATTAGGCCTACCGTTCAAGTTATATATAAGTCCAGGAGCCAATGGGACAGCCATTTCATAATGGAGTCCATGAAATTCGGGCTAAACAGCATACGATCGAGGGTGATATTTATGCATTTTTCATACTTCTGCAATTACCCTGACCTTCAGATGAAGTATAATCGGGATATTTTATATATATATCGGTGAATGCATTCAGAAATACAGGTACTTCCTTAAAATGAGCTCGTTCCACGGCTAGAAAAAAAGGGGTGTCCTCAAGCATGGAAACTGAGCTGTGTGTGTTGATATGTATGATGCAAAGCTTGCAGGACATGACAAGGGATATATTTCATATACCCACACGTAACGGTCACCTGTGATAACCGTGGGAAGTGGGTCCATAAGGTCACCGCTTATACATGTATCAATCTCACAGGACCACAGGTAAACTGGCGACATACACAGGGTACATTCGTGTATGCATGGTTTGGCCAAATTGTAAAAGGGAGGTGCAAAGGATTAAGGTAAGTGCAACAGCCAAATTTTTATTTCTGTGATCCTTTTCATTAGTCCTTATATAGAGCCTTCTTACGTTTTAACCTTATTCTTATACAAGTATAAGCAACACAGAGTCCTATATATATATACCTTGTTATATACTGAAGTAAACATTAATTTGAGGTTTCCACTGAAAATTCAAAATTCCTCTCTAGGTTAATAAAGGTATAGAGTATTTATATTGGTTAATAATTACTCTGGTAATAATTAATCAGTGGCGTAGGAACCAGGGGGCCAGGCCCCCCCCCCCCCCCAAGTAGTGGTATGGGGGGGGGCAGGAGTATATCCCCCCCCCCAAATAATCAGAAATGAAGCAATTTAATTAACCTTAGGAACCCATTAAACAGATAAGTCTAACAGAAGAGACATTTCCCCTCAACCAGATACACCTGATATACTAATTGCCCTGGCCTATGTAGCCGGAGGCTGGACTTGCACATGAACAGAATGCATACTAGTTGGACTGAGCTGTGCTGAGAGGTCACCTCTGCTTGGGCAGTGGACTTTGACCACTGTAGTGTACTCATTCGTGTAAACATGTGCACAGTCTGCTTAGCACAGATCACACGTAGTAGTATGTTGTAACTTGAAGCCAGTTCTGTTCCAGCACTGGTAGTAGCAATGGACAGCAATAAGAATCCAAAACCTCCAAAAAGAAGAAAAACCAATAGCATAGCTAGTTTCTTCAAGCAGATTGAACCAAAAGGGTAAGTACAAGAATGAAAAATAAAGATAATGGAGATGGTCCATTTAATCATGTTCTACTTGATGTATGGAAAGTAGCTTTGGCTTATTTAATGAAATATAAAGCGTTCAAATTTATTGACAGGACTATATGATACACAACATGGCTTATAGCCGTTTAATACTGTATTGAACATTGGGTTTTAAATCATTTTGTACATTGAGTTTATAATCATCAGCCTTTTTTTTTGGGGGGGGGGGGAGGGCGGGCAAAGGCTGATCCAGTCACATCCAAAGAGCGTACAATGTCCCAAAGCTCAAATTCCAATCCACTCTGCTCCCCCCCCCCCCCCCCCTCAAATTTTTGGAATTTTTATGAACTTTATGTGGTGGCAGGTCAAGGAAGGAACAATGATGATGCATTAAATTTAATATAACGATGGGGTTAACCATGGATCTATCTCTATCAAAAATCAAAATGGAAATCCCTGTGCACATTTATGAATCAAAATTTTGTTACTCAGTGATATTAATATTATAGTCTGCACTATACAATACCACTACTCATGTTGGTTACAGAGCTTCTAGCGGAAACCATATTGTGGCGTGAGGTAGTCAGTGGTCCCTAGTTCCTCAATCCTTTAACTATTTTAAGTTTTTATTTCCCCACCAGTAATGAAGAAGAACAGAGCCAGAGGCCAGAAACAACAAATTCCGGTGAAACTGCAGAAGGCTCCAGGGTGGATGCAAATGACTACCAGGACATTTGTGCTGCTTCCAGCAAAACAGAAGATGTGACTGGTCCTGAGATAAATGATGCTGCTACTTGTAATGAAGGGCGTTGTCGCTCTGATGACCCACACCAACCTAGGGATGCTAACACTTTGCTAAAAACTAAAAGGCAGACCGGCAAAAAGAACGAGTTCAGAGTATTCAAGGCCTAGTAGTTTGACATGTTCTGTTGGATATCTCTCTGCACAAAACGTCACAAGGCCTTCTGCCTCTACTGTAGATGTGCAAGGCGGGAAAATTAGCGTACGTTAAGCAGACTCTGGGTTTTACAATTGGAAGAAGGCCATTGAAAAATTTAAAACTCATGAGAAATCAGCCAGCCACAGGAAAGCAATTGACAATTACTACATGAAAAAGAAAGAATGAATCATCTTTCCGTGAACAAGTGAGTGACCAACTGAAAATTAACCAGAGGCGACGACGGACAAATCTTCTCAAAACCCTGTCAACCATAAGGACACTAGCAAGACAAGGTTTGGCCTTCCGTGGACACAAGGAAGAAGAAGGCAACATGTTGCAACTTCTGAAACTAAGGCGGGAGGATGTGCCAAGTCTAGCTGAGTGGCTAAATGATGGCAAGTACCTCTCTCCTGAGATTATAAATGAGTTGATTTCAGTGATGGGGCTTAAGTCGCTGCAAGATATTATCGGAAAAAAAATCAAGAATACCTGGTATGCCATCATTGCAGATGAAGCACGGGATGTGTCCAATGCTGAACAGCTGTCAGTTTGCCTCCGATGGGTGGATGATGAATATGTTGTACATGAAGATTTTGTTGGGATGGCTACAGTACCCAAGAGAGATGCGCAAACTTTATTTTTTATGATCAAAGATGCCATTACTCGTTATGGTTTATCTCTGTCAAACTGCCGTGGCCAAGCATGTGATGGTGCCGCCAATATGATGGGGCACGTAAGTGGGGTGGCAACAAAACTACAGGCCGAGGAGAATAAAACCCCTAAAAATGGTGATCAGGCGGGTGGAATTGCAGACAACATGGCTCAGTTCAGTACATATTTTGGACTGTGTCTGGCCCAGCTGATCTTTAGTGCCACAGAAGAGCGTTCTTAGCAACTACAGTACAAGAGTAAAACACTGCAAGAGGAAAAGAAGTATGCCCAAAATGCCAGGAACTATCTGAAGAATAAAAGAACAGACATCACTTTCCAAAGCTTCTTCAGGAAAATACATGAATGTGCCCCAGACAAGGTCGAAGAGCCCAAACTCCCAAGATACAGGAAGCGTCCACGTCGTTATGATGAGGGATCAGATCCTGCGGAATTCACCGTGGAGCAGTATTTCAAAGTCCAGTACTTTGAAGCAATTGACCTTGTGTATAATGAAATTGAAATGGGCCTTGACCAGAAGGGAATTCAGATAGCTGCCGACTTTGTGTCACTTCTCTTAGACATAGGAAATGCCACTAATACCATGGACAAGGAGATAACCATCCAAGATTCTTTGGTTGAAATATACAGTGGAAAAGGAAAAGATTTCAAGAAACTTAAGAGAGAAATCATGATTTTCCCAGATTTTGTGCAAGAGAGGAAGGAGAGCTGCAAAGATTTCCGAGTACTGAAGAATGTAACAAACGTTACAACGATTGCTGACATGCTCCTATCAACAAATGTGAAGCTGTTCTCTCAAATTGATAAGCTCATCCGTCTGTATATGACAATCCCTGTAACCACTGCAACTGCAGAGAGATCATTTTCAAGTCTGAGGCGGGTCAAAACGTACCTGCGTTCATCTATGACACGAAAGGCTAAACAATCTGATGGTACTGCATATCCACAGGGATGACACAGACAAGATAAACCTGCTTGAAATTGCCTAGGATTTTGTTTCCAGGAATGAGAGAAGAAAAAACTATTTTGGAACCTTTGGTTAATGTCCTCAGTAGAAAGCGATTCAACAATGTGAAAGTAAAGAAATATATGCTAATGTTTGGCTTACTTTATCATCAGATAGATGTTTGCTGAGAAAATGGATGAAAACAATGTTTACTGTAGAAATTGAATATACCTAATGGAAATTGAATAATTTTGTTGTAATTTGGAGCCAAGTTTTTATCGAAAATTGTCCCCTCAGTTTGCAGGAGAAGCCAACTTTTACCATATATTTTTAAAAATTCTCCACACCGTGGGAGGGGGAGTTTCTCCTCCGACACCTACCCCCCCCCCCCCCCCTCCGCATTTATGTAGTTCGCCCCCCAATAATTTAGAGATTGCTACGCCACTGTTAAAGAAATAAAAGGGATGGTTCTGAGTAGAACAAACAGGCTTAGTTTATCTTGTGTTATAAGGAGTACGTAAAAAGCATAAATATTAATATTTCATAATTTTATAATCATATGCATGCAAGCGAGAGGGTACTAAGGCTTAAATAAAGGTCTCCTGATCCTATATAAAGTTATATATAATAAATTCCGATTACATTATAATCGAGCTACTCTCGATATATCTAGTAAGGGGAACTGGACACCCTCATATGTATACTATAATAAATGCCCGCCTGTAATTACCGACCGCCCTTTGGACCCGCTTGTTTAGTCGAAAGTCGTTCTCAGTGCAGATGAGGGGAACCTGTTTGGTATTCAAGTAGATGTAATGAAATAAACTGATTGACACGATCAAGACAAACAAGGGCCAAGCTGAAACAAAAAAAAATTCGCTAAATCTGTTGCTGCCGAGCTTCTGCAATGATTCGTGAAATTGCACCTTAATCTGGTAAACTGCCCAGGAAGGCTTGTTTATCGTTTTTACCTGTTTTGTCTTTCTTCCATTTAGATTATATTATACGTATATATGTGTGTTTTGCCTACAAAAATAATATAATGAATGAATAACGAAAACTTACTTTTTTTAGGAATACATGATGGACAAAATGGAGACTCAGCCACTTCTAGATGAAAATAAAAATGAAACGGACACAAAGCTGACAAAGCTAGGCATAGCTCGAGGCAATTCGGTTCTCGCCAGGTTTCATAGACACAGATTTATATCGAAAATCAGAAACACGCACATGCCAAAGACAGTTACCATGGTGTTACTAACCGTGCTGACAGTAACTATAATGGTCATCAATTCTACTACCTTACCCATGGCAGTTACATCAGCAACAGAAGCGGGAGGCGACGGTTTTACCTTATACATTTCTAGTTTTATATGGACGTTTCCTATGTTATTCATAACAATATTTATTTACAAGATATTCCTGGATTACCAATTTAAGATATTTCCCCGGCGGGGATGGGTCTTGATAACACTTTCCGGAGTATGTCTTGGTTTACAATCTGTTGCGTTAGTCCTCTCGGCGCACCCGTCAAGGACACCTCCCTACATACAGTCCCTCCTTATCGGGTTGATGATACCAAGCACCGTGGCCGCAAGGTTCATTCTGCTGAAAAAAGGTTGATATAGCAGGATTATAATTCTTTTACCTAGCGTAATTAGTATTAAATATAATGCTAACTTTAAGATAAAAACACCTTCATCGTTGTCTCAAATATTTAAAAAAAACTTGATAAATATTTCTAATATATCGCATGATGAGTGACACCTGGATCTTAGTTGGAACCCTGGGCATTTCCTTTGAAGTTCAACATTGTAAGTGCATAAGTGAAGATGAGCCCCATTCCCTGTACTGACATCTCCATTTTTAAGCTGGTCCAGTTGATAGAGAGACACAAGTTACCAACTTTAAATTTCTAAATGCGAGAAATTACTCCATAATTGCACATCTTTCTTTTGTTCGGTACATTTTAGCGATGATTAAAAGACCTATACCGATGGCTGCATGTATTCTTTTATATCATGTATTTTTTTATATCTCTCAAGGAATAAATAGGAAACAGACCGTGTGCATCCTGGTGTTGTTCGTCGGTTTATTCGTCTCTCTGGTTCCCTCCATGTTCCTAGAAGATCAAACAGTGGACCCAGAAACGCAGGGGAAGTGGTATTTTAGCTTAATAAATGCTCTTGGATGGATTCCACCGGGCGTGTCCTTTGTTTTAATGGAAAAGTTCCAGGATGAAACAGGGGTAAGAAATGTCGATGATTTTTCAATATATTCAACACCATGCTTAATGACTACAATTGAATACATTAAATTAGTAACAATATGTGTAAGTTTGAAGCAAATGTGTTATATTGCTAAAATAGAATGATTTTCATATTGATATGTTACTTTAATGTATGCTGCACATACGCTTTTTATTTTGTGATGTCTTACAGCAGATGTGAATATATGTGAAGTCTAACACTTAAAATCACTAAGATCATGTATCTGAAAAATCAATTGTCTTCTTTCATCGGGACTCAATTCAAACATTTATTCGATATTTCTCTGGGATCATGCGGCAAAGATACTTCTTTCTGCATTGACTTCATAGGCCCCAGTAGGAATACTTTTTTTTCCAGTTATCCTGCACCTCTGCGTTCTTGGGCAAGACATTTCCCATCATTTCCTATCACTGTGGTTGGTTAGATGGAGCATGTGTGGGTTCATCTGAAATGGTCAGGGATACGGACAGAATAAGGTTTCAGGAAGCAGGTCCAATCTCGTGCAGTGTGGTGGAAGAAAAATATGTGGTGCTTGTCTGTTGTTGAGTCAAGGATGTTGCATGTCTGGCTGCCTTTAGTTAGGAGTATGTTGACAGGAACGGGACCATTGTAGAACATAAGGGGGCAATCTGTCGTCCGACGTTCTGCAAAGGGTTGTCACTCTCGAACAGTGGTACCTTGTTTGGATGGCTTCGGCTTCATTTTATAGGCTGAAGGTATACACGTATGATCTGTCTTGCTGTATTCTGAAATGTGTTGTCTAATCCGTGGTCTACATGCTTCAGTTTTTGTCCGTGTAGAGTAGATGGTAGGTAATGCTGATGAATACACATTTACCTGGATGGAATTTTATCGTAGAAGTGTTCTTTCAGCAAACTATTGCATCCAGTACTACATCGAATAGCTTGGCATCACATTCACTCTTTAATAACTTGGTATAGTGCAGGTCCTGATTATGTCTATATAGAGCAGGAATAGTCACGGAACTGGTAGTGAACTTTGTTGGACTGGTGCCATGTCCTCATCACCTTTGAATACTGCTGTCTGCCAATTAGTCAATTTTGATATTTCGAAATTCATACCTTGTCCAGTGAGAAGCCAAGTACACAAACCTCAGTGTGGAGTTTGTTATAGATGTTGCCTGTAAAAAAAGTCTTAAGTCAGGTTGCAAAGCATAAAGTATGTTGTGTTTGTTGGCATGGGTCCCATGTCACGGGCCATAATATGCTTCGTTAGGTTCGTCACTAAACATGTGAGGTGACCTTTATTAAACACTGGACCGAAGTTGACAAGCTATTAGTCGTCCAGAACTCCTCATCCTTTGACAGACTTCAAAAAGATCTTCGTTAGGGGACCGTTAATGGCGTCTGTGAGTACCTGTGAGCCGATGTCTATGACTACCTGTGGGCTGATGGCATCGTGGCCGGTGGTCTCAGTTGGGTTCAGCCTCATGAAGAGCTTCTATACTCATTTTTAGGGGATGCAAATTTGACCAATGGACGGTAACTAGATTAGCCTTCCAATGTTTTAGGTTTGATGATTGTGCTTAAATAATTGCTACGAGATTGAAAAGTTTGGTAACTCAAACTGGAAAGGGCTTTTCGGCTTAACATAAGGTGTGAATTTCATATCGCTGTCATTTCCTTCCTTGCGTTTATCTACATTTTGGGACTTGTCTCACTTTTCCTCCTTTTGTACACTGCAAATTACGTATTGTCTGTTTCTTCACCACCTTAAGAATAAAAAATTATCTTTTTTCTCCAACAGTTCAATATATTGGTGATTCTGACATGGAGTATGCCGGTAGCTGCCGTGACGGGGGCCGGTCTCACCTGGCTGAACGTGATCTCAGGATTAGGAATGGTTTGCATCGTTTTATATCATGTTGCACCTCATGATGTGTAACCTAAACCTGGAACCGTGAAGGGCTCTTTATATGATAAAGTGGGCACATAGAGCAGGCCCAAGCATTCATACATTTATAAGTCGCCAGTATCATACGGGATGTGTAGAGTACATGGTTCCAGTTTTTCGGATAGGGAGACGACGTGTAGGTTATAGGTGAACATATTAACACATGGGTTTGTATTGTGATGGGGCTTTGCAACCCGTTCAGCGACTGGACTGATATGATTGGATGCTGACAGTGTCATACTTCTTGTTAATATCTGGCATTCTTAGTCGCAGAGTTTTCCATGTACTGCATGTTTGACTTATAAATGTGTCGACATTTTTTTTTAATCTTCAACCCATTTTTGGGGGATATAAAAAAGTCTCTTTGTCAGGAAAAGGGTTCAGTTTGTGCAAAATCCATGTCAATAAATAGTGTACAGGCAAATGTGTTATATAATGAGATGTGGAATACGTTTGCTTGAAATTTATGAGATGGGCGTGCCAAAATGTCATGTCATGCAGTGACCATTGGTCAGATATTGAAAATACTCACCCCGGCGCCATTTCTCTATAGTCAGATGTTGTATCGGACTGAATCAACGACTGAATGACTATAGCCTAACGAATAATTTTAGTGTCGTGCATGGTCCCTGCATATACATCTCCAATTTATAAAAAGTACTGATAATCAACAGCTGAATATCAGATATCAGGAAAACTCTTACGAAGTCACATGTCACTGTCGTTACCCAGACCTGACCATTGGTCCTTTGTGGACAATGTATAATTTTCATAGTGTAAACTAAATAGAAATACATTTTTCATGGGCCTAGGGAATATCTAAAATGCTCATTATACGTTTTCTATTATATATGTATTATATTGTATATTTATTGATCTTTATTTAAAGGCCCCAGGACCCGGACAGCTGGCGGAACATTTTCAGGCCACGCTGAGATGTTTATATCAAGGCGATCCAAGATGTTCGACTGTTCTTTATCTGTCATTGCTGGTTTACGTAACGTTCACGTACGGATGGATATTCTCACTGCTTCTGATTCAACTGGAAGGTGGCGCCACCTATTCAGCACTGGTTCAGGCGCGTCAGATTCCTATCGGGACTTTATTCTGGACTTTCTTTACTTTACTGCCGTATTTTCACTGGCACCCGACGTTCAGTACAACGACCATCTGTGTACTGGTTGGTTTACTGTTAATGGGCCCCGCGGTGGGGATGTACACGTACACGAGCGGCGATTCAACACCCGGAAACGAAAAGAATTCTGGGAAAAGCAAAGATATTAAAAACCATTGTTAAATTCATAAAAAAATAGGTTTTTACATTTCTTACTGATCTGACGTAAATTTCACGATAATTGTGATTTATAATTCCTTTCAAAGCTCCTGTCTGCTCAGAGCTGTTTGTGATGCTGCTCTGACTACTTCAAGAAAATGTATATTTGAAAACAAAATACTTTCGGATAATGAAGTCCTTTCAAATGAGTTTGGTAAGAATTTTTTCAAGGCAAATGACTTAAACATGGGTGTTTTTGTGGTGAAGAGGTCACGGAATAAGTAATATTTTGTGAAATGCAAACACAAGGTGCTTCCTTGAAATGTAACAATTATTTATTTTTAAGTTGGACTGTTGAGACAAGTAGTGCAGGACTTTCCCACAATTCCCAACTGGAAAGAGATTTAGGTAGAAACGATCTGCGACGGAAGTGTGCTGGTGCGTACCATTTTAACACTGGGTGAGTGAAAAACTCATCACAGTACCTTTTAAATTAACCTTCCGCCGGAGGTCGTTTTCTATTCAAAACAAATCTCTTCCAGTGAGATATTTTTGGACTGCTGTTAAGCTTTACAATAAAAAAAGTCACTTATCTTGGGAAAAGCATTTTATTTACATTAAACATACGCATGCGTATCAAATGTTACCTTTCTATGAGTTTTTACATATTTTATAAGCCTAAATCTGTTCTTTTTACTACTTAAAATCTTACGCCGTTGATATGTTGAATTCTACTGCATTGTAAATTACATTTAATTATATTATAACAATGTGCATTCCTAGATTTACTTTATTTCTTCTAAATATGTTTCACTATCCTAACCTTTCAGATGATTGGTGGACTTCGATAAATTTCGTTTTTATACTCTTTGCTAGAGAAAAAGTTTGAAAAAACTCAGTCTCAAACATCATGGTTTATTGCGCGCACACAAAATCTTAGTAAGATTTTCTATCAGATGGACAGATGGAAAAAGTTCAAAAGCAAAGGCGAAAGAAGGCGATCCTACAAAGATTCCCTAAGGACAACCGATATATTATATTTGAACAAAATCAATATTTTGGAAATTAATATCGTCCTAAATGAATACGTGACTGACGCGCATATACACGAAACAGGTACAATCGATTCCCCCTTTCCTTCGAAAGGTGAAAACAAAAAGGTCTATTCACATCATCAAACCTGTTCTCAAAAGTAAAAAGACAAAAATGGACCTTAAATGACCATCACACCCAAAGCAACATGTCTCAGTCTCAAAAGGTTCTATATTTATTGGTATGTTTAGCTTAGAATCAATTCTTGATCTGAAAAAGTGCCTGTTATTACATTTATGGCCAGATTTCCCTTTTGTTTATTATTACAATGTTAATAGGATAAGATAATTACAAACATTTGTTCAGTACCGATTCACGCACCAAAAAGTGTGCCTCAGTGTAAATAATAAGCATTATATGAACACTTCCGTTACGTGAAATGTGATCTTGGATACTGACGTTTTGAATTTCCAAACTGAACACATTCTTTTTAAAATAAAGTCTGAAGTAAACAAGGTTAACCGTACTGGATGGGGCAGTTAATAGAGGAAAGCCTTTCATTTCGTGACTATTAAAGGTCAAATCAGGTAAAAAGGTGGCCTGTAGCTCTTAAATAATGATAGTTAAGTCTTCGATTGTGTTTATAATGTGCGTACAGTAGAGCTGATTTGAGCTTTTTCATAGTTCACTTTATATCTAAGTATATACGACGTTAGATAGTTTAAGGAGGTCAAAATCTAGGCCTAACATATCCTGTCCTATATATTGCTTGCTATTCAAATTGGCATATATATGTCTTAAAATGGAGATAACAAGTGCCCATAAAATTCGATATGCAGAAAGTTTGAGCTGTGCGTATATTGACATGTATGACGCAAGCCTTGCACTTCATACTAAAGACTCGCATTTGATAACGGCACTGACAAGTAGACGGTCCATAAGATCAATTAAGGCATATCGACTTCACAGAACCACACATACACTGGTGAATACACAGGGCATGTTTGTATAGCGTTTAAGAAATCTGCAATGCCGACGTGATATAACGATAAAGATCTTGGTAGGTGATACAGCCGTGTTCTAAATAATATTTTCTGTACTAACAGGCAGTTTAAAAATCCCTATTTGACAATATTTGGACAAGTTGACAATTAAAATTTAAACTGAAAATAAGTGGAGACGAATAATCTTTGGTCACTGGTGCGTGAGTCTGAGTCTGAATCCTATGTTTCATTTCGGCTTGGTGCAACTGTTGTCTGGAACTCTAAACCGTTATTAAATATTATAGTGGCTTTAATTATCCAAACATTATGTTGTTGGTGGCCAGAGCGGAGCCCGGACATGTGACATATGATTAATTGGTATAAAACAACTGAGTAGAAACGCCTCAGACGGGTCATCCCAGGCTTTCACCTGACAGCTGCCCCGTGATTTTAAATTTCAGAAGCCAGTGTATCATAGGTGCTGGGCAGAGTTCGTGAATCGTGAGGACACGCCAACGATCATACACAGTACTTTCTATTAATTCAATTTTAATTTTTCCCCGCTGTTCATCTCATAAGAAACGTTTAAGTTTAAAATGCTATGTATTCTTTACATAGAAACACAGAATGATTTTTAGTGCAGTCAAACGGATACATCTCTGGCATTTCAAGCCGCTGACTTTGTTCATTCGCCACTGATGTGACATGCCATGCACTTTAACACACACACGCACATATCCACAACTTCTGACGCTCGATGACAAGGCCAAAATGTTCAGAAGAGTAACAGCAGCATCTGAAGCAGATGGCTGTGCAAAGTTAACAAATGGAGAGGTGACAAGAGGCATAAAGGAACTCAATTCTTCTACAGATGGAGCTGCAACTCCAACAGTTACACAAGGCAATTTATTTGTAGTTTAGGTCTTCTGGTGCTTGAAAGGATGGAACAGCAACTTCAAAATTCGGATCAGCAGTACCTGAAGCCTCTTTGTCTAAATGTTGACATGCTGTTAACAAACTGATGGTCAGGGTAACGTTACCCTTGTTGCTCCCTGTCGCCAGCATTTCTTCATTTCAGTCGCAAAGGAACATCAAGCCCGCTACCTGAGGACTGGTTCGAACCCAGTAACCCGAGACTGTCCAAAATGATGACACGCATACCGAATTCACTGCAACTATGGATTAGTTACATTATTATTTCTCGTTACCTTACATATGTTATTTCGTTTTTACTCTTAATCCAGTTGTTATAAAAAATACATAGCTTAAAGTATTTTGCTTTCAGATCTACAAGATGTACAACCCGGAAAGTCAGCCACTACTGGATAAAGGTTAACCGACCAAACAGCTGACTAAGCTTCGCCTGGCTCACTTCTTGCTAAATTTCAGAGACAGAGATGTTTATCATGTTTATCAAAAATCAGAAACACGCACCTGCCAAGGACGTTAACCATGGTGTTACTTACCGTATTGACAGTGGTTGTTACGGTAATCACTTCTACCACCATGCCCATTGTAATTGCGTCAGTAACAGAGGCAGGAGGCGACGGTTTTACCTTCTACGTGTCTGGTTATATATGGGGCCTTCCCTTGATTCTCATACCGTTATTTACATACAAGATATTCCTAGATTACAAATTTGAGATATTTCCCCGGCGGGGATGGATCTTGATAACACTTTCCGGAGTATGTCTTGGTGTACAAGCGGTTGCATTGGTCTTGACGGCTCACCCGTCCAGGACGCCTCCTTTCATACAGTCGCTGCTTTTCGGGTTGGGAATACCCAGTACTATGACGGCCAGAAAGGTTGGTTTGAAAGGAGAATTATTTGATAAATATGTAATATGTGACACATTCTACAAATTTATGCTGACGGTCCGTACTTACCTTTATTGCTGTTTCTTTTACTGTATAACTGTATTTTCATGGGAAAAAATGGTACTTTATACCAGTAGATTACTTGTGAAGAATAGAATGTAAGCCTTATGAAACAATGTGTCACGATAAATAAAATATTGCAATGCTTAGTCCCCGACACTAGTCTTTCAGTTCTCTGACGTTCAAAATTTAGACCTGCATGGATATGTCAATAAATATTTCACTCCGTGTACTAGCTGACAGCGCTTTTTCCTGTTTATATAAAGAAACCCAATTTTTATACCGTTGTCGAAATAGTAAATACATCTTAACATAAGATGACTGTATATTTTCCTTGTGTTTGTTTGATATTTCTCAACCATAGTCAAGATACCTATATCATGCACGCATAAAGTCAGCTTTTACACGTTTTGAAAGTTATAAACAAGAAACAGACCGTGTGCATCCTGGTGATTTTCGTCGGTTTAGTCGTCTCCATAGTTCCCTCCATGTTCCTGGACAAGCAAGCAGAAGATCCAGAGACGCAGGGGAAGTGGTATTTTGGTCTAATAAATGCTTTTGCTTCTATTCCTCTGGGCGTATCGCTTGTTGTAATGGAGAAGTTCCAGAATGAAATTAAGGTGAGAATTATTATTGGTGTCTCAGTAGCACTTCATAATTAAAATGTTCATTTCGACGAATCATACTTGACCCTTTACATCACATTGCATAAGCACAACAAAGGTGCAATGATTGCTGAAACCGAGATCAAGGCAAAATGTGTATCCATCTGAATCGGATGAACCAATGTAAAGTAAAAGAATAATTGCAAACGAAAAAATGATTATCAGCCAACATTTAACACTTAACTTTTATGTAAGATGAACTGAGAGCTTATTGAAAGATATGTCGCTTTCGTATACGTATAAAACTCCGTATGCAAGTCTCCTTATTATAAGATAACTCGCGTTTCCCCTGTCCTATTGTAACATAATTTGCCAGGGTTAAACTGAACCGAGTTATAAAAAAATGTGCGACATTTTTACGACAGTGTTACTTGGTGCGGTTTACGTTTTACGGTTTAATAAAGACTGTTTTACGTTACGCAATATGGCTTTCGGATTACAATACATGTTGTCTCGGCCCAAGACGTGTGATTCCGATCCGCTCTGCTCCTCTCCGTCAACATACGTCTTGGGAACGACCCTTAGGAAAACGCCTTGTAAGGTTCAAAATAGGAGACCCCTTTGGAATCGTGTAATTGACATTTCATGCGGTGTCAACATAAAATAATTACCTTTTTGTTGTCTTTGGATGTTTTGTAAAACATCTGCAAAGTATTGGCACCAAAATATTGCTCAATAGCCCTACTTATCCATAATTTTGCCAAGAGCTGATGTGTTTACATAGAGAACAAGCCGCCATGATTACATTAAGTGACCCACATTCCTTTGCAACGGGATTTAGACTGGGAACCCACTCTGATCTTATCGCTGTTTGAACTGGAAAAAGCGGGCGATAACAGATGTCGGTGGCGGGTACCAGTCGATCAACGTCCGCTCATTACAAATTCCTGTATATTGTTATGTTTAAATCACCGTGGGCTTACAAGGATCGTTAGGGATTATATTTCATTAATATATTAAGGTAAGAACGTGGTAAAGTTGCCAGAAAGACCCATTAACTACCAGAGACACTAACGGATGCATTTTGGTGTGTATATTTAGTAGTTTTAAGAGTTTTTTTTGGTGCCTTCTACCAGTGTCTACCATTTCACCATTACAAGGCCTAACTGTACAGGTCATTCCCACAACTGTGATCGTATCACAGTTGTGGATCCGCAACAACAATACATGGTACCAAGAGTGAATCCGATTTAACTCGTTATCATCCTTATCCTATAGCCGAAACGGGTCAAACTGAACCGAGTTATAAAAAATGTGCGACCTCCAACGACAGTGTTACCTGGTGCGGTGTTCGTTTTACGGTATAATAAAGACTGTTTTACGTTTCGTAATATGGCTTTCGGATTACAATAAAATGTATTTCTGTCTCTTTTTAACCATCTTATTTACATATTAATTTTAATTTGTTTGCATTATAACAGTTTAATATATTGGTGATTCTGGCATGGAGTATACCGGTAACTGCCTTGACGGGGGCCGGTCTCATCTGGCTGAACGTGGTCCCAGGATTAGGAATGGTTTGTTTCATTTTTATATCATATAACTCTCAGTCATGCATGAAAACCTAAAGAAAGACCACGTTTGTACATAGTTTAACACAGAATTGTTCATCTTTCTCCAAGATATGCACACTTTGACAGTCAAATGAATATGAAAGAGTACATGTCTAAAATGAAATATGTAATTTCTCTCAAATTAATAATGAAAGAACGAACATATCTGCCGCCCTTGACCCTAAATGAAATGGCATTAAAATATTTAGGACCAACAAATGTGGTCGTATTGTTAAGAGGTCGCAAATGTGAAGTGGTCGCAACTTTTGGATGGTCGCAAGGCTGGGTTCTACTGTAATATCCAGGGGTAAAAAGTAAAGAAAGAAACGCGTCCATCATAATTTTTCACATAGTCATACATTGTCCTGGTTTAAACAAAATAAATGAAATGCATGTTCTTGTACGTTTTCTTTTATCTTAATTACAAGGCCCCGGGACCCGGACAGCTGGCAGAACATTTCCAGGCAACCGTAAGATGTTTATATCAAGGAGATCCAAGATGCTCGACTGTTCTTTATCTGTCATTACTGTTTTACTTTTCGTTAATATATGGATGGCTATTCTCACTGCTTCTGGTTCAGGTGGATGGTGGCGCCGCCTATTCAGCACTGGTCCAGGCGCTTCAGATTCCTATCGGTACTTTATTCTGGACATTCTTTACTTTACTGCCGTATTTTCACTGGCACCCGACGTTTAGTACAACAACAGTCTGTGTGCTGGTTGGTTTATTGTTGATGGGCCCCGCGGTGGGGATGTACACGTACACAAGCGACGATACAACACCCGGAAACGAAAAGAATTCTGGGAAAAACAAAGAAATAACAAACCACTCATAAATTAATTAATAACAACAGTTAATGCATTTTTGATTACTTAATTTTTAAGTATAGCATGTTTAAATGAAAAAACGGCCAATTGTTTGATGTCAAATAAAAGACAAAATGCAGTTAATCATTGTAAACATTGCTGTAGGAACGGCATTTAAATGGACAATACATGATTTATCCTGTAGAAAGAGCTGGATTATAAAGCCCTTATAATATACCATACAATGTGCATTTTATGTTTCCAAAAGTGTAACGAATAATCTTACTGGTATATGTTCTACTGTATTGCGAAATAAAAGTGTGTGCCCATATACGCCACGTCATTAACCTGACATGAACAAACTGATACCCTAAATTGTCAGAACGTTAAATCTTATGGAGTGGAAACAAACAGTGAAAATCACATACGCTGCTAAGACTGATATTATATTGTAAAGAACATATGTATAAGCTTCACGAATCACGCCCAGAATGACTTCATATTGTCGTGAAAAAAAGGTTGCCATGTATGACCACAGGGTATGATGTAGGCCTAAAGCAAAAGCGACGCACGACACTGAGTAATATGATCATGCAGTCAAAAAACAAAAGTAAAAAAAAAAAAATAAAAGATAATAAAAAAGTAAAAGTAAGGCACTTAGTACTAGAAAGTTTATCCATGCCTGCCTTTCCAATGTTGTCCATTTCTATTTGTTTATGCCTTTGTCAAGATCTCTTTACGGGTCACGATTAACTTTTTCGGAGAAGTGTATCTTAATCGAGACAAGGAAATTTTTACTATATTTTGTAGTCATCTTATTTAGTGCATTCAAGATCACGGGGTTTCAGATGACACTTTGTACACCTGCATGGTTTTACACGTCTCAGGTCGTTAGCGTACACATTTACTACAATATATATATGATTAATATGATAAACTGCTGGGAAACATCACTGAGTGAGTGAACCGCGATTCGGCGGCGAATCGTCTTAATTATGGGCCATGATGAGCCTTGGTTGCGTTGCCTGTCCATTCATTAAGTGGCCATATAACCCGGTACGATTGTTTCCCCTTTTTTATAAGGGGCTTTGTTATCATTGTGATATTAAAACTAGTACGTTAGTATCTTATTCAGGTCCAAACTGCTTCATGTTGTCTTTGACAGTCGCCATGACACAAGTCCCACGTGTGAACGTCCTGGTATCCTGTTTATGAATTATTAACGGTATCACGTCTGTTGGAACTGAGACTTTATGCGTGTAATAGTTTTTTGTCCATATATTACCTGTCGGGGTTCTAATTCGTGATAACCACAGACTTACACAGGCTGGATCCATTTTTTGTAGCTGTATTCGCCAGTTACCTGGATTATTTATTAAATATTTTAAATTCTCTTGATATATAGCTTTAAGAGAGGTGCTCATCCAAATAATTAAATCCTGATGTGGCGTTGAACCGTAATATTTTTTTAAATATTTTTTTATTCCCTAGCATATAAAGTTATCAGCAGTTTAGTACTTTGTAATTCATAATTTGAATATGTAAATGAACAGCCCTGTGATTTGTTTTCATTTATAAAGATAGCATCCAAATGTTTCTATACTCAGGGATCGAGTTTTTCCGTTATTGCACTCTGCTGGGTCATAACACCGAGGACTCCCCCTGCAATTCCTCATATTCTTTGTGAAAGTTGCCTCAAATGTCCTCTTTAAATTATATGCACAATTTGAAAACTTTTTATTCTTAATATCTACGAACCACTAACCCATATTAGCGGCCCCTGTTCTCGAATTTCTGGTTTCGCCACTGCATGGCAATGACCATGAAAAAGTAACTATTCATGAAGTCTTTTGAAAAACAGTAATCCAACCCGGTGGTGTTTGGCATATAGCTTCAAATTCGCCTTTTAATAACTTCGGACAGTCGGTGTGCGAAACGAGATGTAATTGGTTATATAACTTGTTGCTAGATGTCAGCACCGGCATATACATATTTAACTAACACATACAGAACAGCCGTTGGCTAATAAAAATGTTTTCCTTGGGGAAAATACAAGAAGACACACACACACACATATATATATTTGTATAATGGCCATAAAATATAATAAGGTGAATAACAAGTGATTACATTAACACTGACACAGTGAAACAAAAAAAATATATATTAAACTGAAATGTAAATATGTGACACAAAGCATGCATATATATAATTACATCGGAGCCAGAAGAAATATTTAAATATACTGTGAACTGTCAAAATCTTTAATTGCTCCTCATTGACTGAAGAGATCAACATTATTTATAGTAGCCAGGGTGGAGCTGACGCAAAAGTAAAATGTTGTTTCTAACTTGGTTTTCCCTGGGTATCAGTCAGGATATTTAGAAAAGTAAAACAATAAATTCCTTTAAACAAGCAACAAGTATGCTTCCTAGTGCACAAACAGAAGGCATTCTATAAGAAGTAATGAACTGCAGTTTCATACGCGAGTTATCATCCGCATGGATCTGATGCATGGTCTACGTATACAAAGAAAATCACGGGCGGTTACAGGTTTTTGGGAATGGGGAGTTACAGCGGTGTGTAGGGAATTGAGGATTTCCCTCACATACTGTGGACACATTTTGAAAATTTAGGTCGCAATGGCGCAATCTAGGGCCGTTTTGAAATGTAAAACTTTCAATAATACTCTGTTACAAGTATTAATTCATTTTTGTCAAGTGAACTGTAAAAGATACAAGATCGTGCACCTAAATAAAGGTCCCAAGGTCCGGAAAAGTGTTGGGGGGGGGGGGTGTCCATGCCCCGAACATTGGTCTAAAAGCCTTAAAAAAGGGTTCTGATTAAAGTTACATCCCGTTTCAGTCCTGGCAGGTTTCCACCAAAGAATGCGCATTTTTTAATGTCTGTTCAACAGGGAGTGTTTACAAACTCCAGTCTCTCTCTTTTTTTTTCTTGGAACCGTCCAGGTGTGACAGCCAGGTGTTTCTTGACCTGGGCTTTCTCACAGTGAGAGCACATCCTGGTCCTGAACATGGTAAAAGTGACTCGGCGGGCACTTAATGGCCTACGTGTACAATGAATATCACGGGCGGATAAAGGTTTTGGGAATGGTGAGTTACAGCAGTATGTGGGGAATGGAGGTTTTCCCTCACATACTGTGGAAACATTTTGAAATTTTAGGTCGCAATAGCGCAATCTAGGGCGGTTTTAAAATTTATCGTGATGCAAAATCCGGCATTGTTATTTAGTATTAAGCGAGGATTGTTTAGTTTCATAAATTGTTTCGTTAATGTTAATAAAGGTCGATAACCTACATACATCGAACCCAGACACGTACTATATATATATATATATATATATATATATATATATATATATATATATATATATATATATTACTTTAGCATTAGCCAGCAACGACACTATATATATGAAATTCTGAATCACGATTCAGACTTATTTGGAGGTCCGTGAACGGCATCATGAGCATCTCGTTTTCCCGTGTCATATTCGTGCACATGCGTATTGGACAGTCGTCATGATAATACATCGTGTATAAAACATACACAATGCCTGCGTCGAGTCCAAAAGGGCGCTGATTCGGGTTATTGTGTACAAACACAGGCCGGATACAGACTGAGGTGACCCAACCCGTGTATCAGTTATCAGCACGGTGTGACACAATCTTTTGTCACCACAAATAATCAAGGTAGGGCTTACAGGTATTTCTACAGTTCAGTACTATACTGAAGGTAGTGTTCTCTCTCAATGAGGTACGTATACATACGGAGGATGAAAACATTAATTGAAATATAGAACTTTTTGTTTCAATATATAATAAGTGCTCACGGGATTTAAGAGTTAATTACTATACTATGACTAACATCCATATGTAAGTAAGTGTGTCAACATGAGAACTTCCGCCAATAAAGTCGCGATTCAACATACTTAGATGTGTGAACAACAATGGGGTAAATGTAACCTCTCCACCGACTAAAAAAGCAATATACGTGTGTAAGGACACTCCCTTTTTTTCTCGTGACCTGAGCAGAGTTGGAATCATGTATTCATTATCTTCTTTGAATTCTAATTTCGAAGCATACGGACGAATATGACAAATTATTGAAGGAGGGGTCCAACCCTCGAGGACTTATAACAATACCTAAATAAAGGTCCCAAGGTATGGAAAGGGGGGGGGGGGGGGCGTGCCACAAAAAAATGATCTGAAACCCTTAAAAAAGTTGCGGCGACTGAAAAGGGATCCGCTTCTGATTAAAGTTACATCCCATTTCAGTCCTGGCAGGGTTCCACTAAAGAATGCGTATTTATAATCTCTGTTCCACAGGGAGAGTGCTTACAAACTCTCTCTTTTTGCTTAAAACCATCCATGTGTGACATCAAGGTGTTTCTTGACCTGGGCTTTCTCACAGTGAATGCAAATCCTGGTCCTGAACATGGTAAAGTGACTCGGCGGGCCTGGCTCGGCTGACCATTCGGACATTGGTATCAGACGGAGGTCTTTATGTTAAGACTTAAGTTAAGCCTGTATCTCACTGGGCTGCGACTGCTTGCGACAAACTGCGAACGGCATTCGCGTGAGTCTCAAAAGTTTCTTAGAACTTTCGCGGCGGTCTCAATTTCCTCGCGTGCTTCGCAAAGTGTCGCTACCTTGTCGCACAAATTTTGAACATTTTAAAACAATTCGCAAAACAAACTTGCTCCAAAAATAGTCGCAGAGGCGTCGCTGGTGTCTCCAACCCGTCTCGAACATGTCGAACAAGTAAGTGAGTCAGGAAGTACGAGAACTGAGAAACAACTTTTAGAGGGGTGTGACCTATGCAACTACATTGCGAATCTTTAGAGATAAAAATGAGAATCTGACATTCTGGGTGCGAATTGTCGTGCGAATATTTCACAAATGTTGTGCGAATTTCTTGAAACATCGCATAACATTCGCGCGATGGTTATACGAAATCCAGCCGATTTTTGGACCAAACACTCGTCCGATGTACGCAAACGTGTCGTTAGTACAATTCAGTGTGATTGCAACTGAAAATTGTCGCCAAGTCGCGTATTTTCTCTCAATTGTTGTTTTTCTAACTAGTTGCAAGCTGTCGCAACCCAATGAGATACTGTCTTTATAGGCGAATGACGTTATTAATACAAATACTACAGAAATATCACACGTACCTTTAAAATGTATTTTAGGTATCAATGCAACATGTACAACTCTGAGAGAGAACCATTGTTGGATAAGCGTGCAGAGGAATCGGGGAACGGTCCAGAGCAGTTGATTGGATCACCAAAAGAACAGTATGACTCGGTGCTCGCCAGGTTCCAGAGAAACAGATTTTTATCAACACTCAGGCGCACTCAGGTCCCCAAAACATTCCTTCTGCTCCTGCTGTCAGTGATAACGGTGGTGTGCTTATCTGCCGTTACGATCTCTTTACCCCTAGCGACATCTGCCGTCCGAGCAGGCGGTGGGGACGGCTACACGATGGCTGCTACATGCTACGTGTTGACTTTTCCGATTTTATTCTCAGTGTTCCTTGTTCACAAATTATTCTTTAATTACCGATTTGAGCTGTTTCCCCGGCGAGGCTGGGTAACCATTATTTTGACTGGCCTGTGTTTGGGTGTCATGGTGACGTTCTTGGTCATGTCAGGACACCCATCAAGGACGCCCGCTTATCTACAGGCACTGCTGATTGGCTTAATGATTCCCACTGTGGTAGTTTCAAGACGCATACTGATAAAAAAAGGTTTGTATGTATGTATTTCATATAGAAAAACTTAAAACTCAAAAGTTATGGAATTCGGGCTTTAGTATTGATGTTTGCTATTAAAATGCTTAAAGAAGGTGATTCCATGTACTGATAGACGTAACTCAGTGCCAGGTCTTATCAACAATGAAAAAAAAGGCCAGAGAGTCGTAATTTAGTTATATAATTTGCCAGACGTGGTAGAACCTGTTCTAAGCGTTGCGACACAACAAGATGGCTCTGTTAGTGGAAGCAATTAAGTCTTTTTTTAATTTTATTAATTTATTTATTTATTATTTTATTTTTTATTGAGAAATTAAGTCTTAACCATTGCGTCGACTGGGCCAGTCTAGGAGGTCATGGTTTCTCCAACGTTCACCTGTCCTTTCGTCTTTGTTTTCCTAAATATGAATGTGTATGATAAATACAAACGTGATGGATACCTCTTTATGCATGAATATATTTTATAGTTTAAGAGTTGATTCAGATGCTGCGACCGTTCATTTTTGTCTGTTGATATATCTATATTGAAATTGCCAGGAAAATACATTCTCTGGTCCCACAATATTTTGTTTTTGTATTAAATACAAAGACCCATCGAAGAAAAATCAAAATCTTTAAAGATCCTTAGATGAAGCTAATAAAACAAAGTTTTGGCAAAGGAAAGCGCCTTCTGAGCGCTGTTAAATTAAAAAAAAAAAAAAAAAAAAAACTTGAATGGTGAGCGCCTTAAACTTGTTTATATCTACATCAGTCTGTAAAAACAAAGTTATCCAATAACAGCGAAGACCGCAATACTTAATCTAGAATTCATTTGGATGTAATAATAATTTTTCCTTTGAATGAACTGATGTATTTATTCCAATTTCAGGTATCAACAGGAAGCAAATACTTTGCATTATTGTTTTGTTTGTCGGATTTTTTATATCGCTGGTGCCGTCAATGTTTCTGGAGAAGGACACAGACGCTGATCCAACCCAGAGGAAGTGGTACTTCAGTGTTATGAATGGCGCTGGGTGGATCCCGTCCGGGATAGCGTATGTCTTAATGGAAAAGCACCATGAAGAAACAAAGGTGAAGGGATTCTTCTTGTTTTTAGTAAATGTATGCACTGAAATCGTTAAATTAACATAATCAACAATAACATTTTTCGAGTAAACTTATGTCATTAATACAACAACTGCAGGCTCTGTTAGACTAGCCAGGTCGATGCCATGGTTAATAATTAAAACTTAATTGCGCTTCTTGTATCGCGACGCTTACAACAGCTACTGCAACCTCGCGGCAAATTATTTAACTACTGCATGGCTCTCTGGCCGACTGTTTAGTAATAAGAGCTGGTACTGAGTTACGTCTGTCGGTACATGGAATCACTTTTTATTTTACGCATTCTAGCAATAAACATATATACTGAGGCCCTGGCAAACCTACCTCATTGTAATTGTCATATCTTGTCCGATCATAGTTTTCCATTTATTACCCATAGTCTGTCAGTGTATCCAAAAAAAAAAGGAACCGAAAACAGAAAATTACTACATCGGAGCACAACATAATAAATATTTAAATTTATGACTAATCAGAAAGCAAACTCGGTTTATGTCCCGATGAACTGTAGCATTCTTAACTTTAGGTTGATCTAAGCAGCAGTGGCGAATAAATAATACAGGGACACGGAATGAAAATTAATAATTTGTTATTGGCTTTTCACTCCGATAACGTATATCAGTTTAAAAAGTGTCAACTTACAGACTAGTGTCGTATGTAGTTTTGTCCTTTATTTTCAAGCCCCCTGTAACGTTATACCTGTCGTATATATCCATTTTGTTTCTACATGTATGATTATCAGCGGAGCACCATGGAGATTCAAGCCTGGACGATGCTCGTCGGGGTCCTGACATGCGTTGGACTTTTCTGGCTTAACTTGATACCGGGGCTAGGGTTGGTATGTCAATTTTTGCGGCAACTTTTTATGGGGATTCCTTTGAAGCCCAGTTATTCAAAATCTCATTTCCACGAAAGTATCTGATTTGTATTTCTACAGCGTAGATTATATATACATAATGATTACACTTTCATCCTGTTTTTTTTTTACAAAGATACATGTTGATATATATACCTCAATGATATACGTCTGCAAACTCTTCAAAAACAAACGCTTAAGTCATCGCACGTATGCATACTCTACATTTAGATCGCATTAGGTTTGTCAAGATATCAAATTTTGCTGAAGAAATTGTAATAGCTCACTCGACGTATATTTATTTATTTATTTATTCTAATATTAATATTACCATATTTCACACAGTGTTTGAACTATATATTTCAGTATTTTTATAATCACATTCATAGTGTATTGATAATTTTATATCTGCATATTTTATCATCATTTACATATATGTATAATTTGATTTCATTCTATTTTATTATCATATTTTAAGGCCACCGGACCAGGAGAAATGCTGAAACATTTACAGACTACTGCTAGATGTATGTACCTGGGTGACCCCGCTTGCTCAAATGTCCCATATTTATCTCTATTAATTTTCGGGTCTTTTGCCTTTGGATGGCTGTTTTCTATACTTCTCCTTGAGCTGGAGGGTGGCGCCATCTATTCTGCACTGGTTCAAGCTTTGATCATACCGATCGGCAGCCTGTTTTGGACTTTCTTCACACCTGAACCATATTTCCATTGGAACCCAACGTTCAGTTCCACGACAATTTGTGTTATAGTCGGTTTGTTGTTGATGTGCCCCGCGATAGCTGTGTACACGCACTCGAGCGAGGGCGAGAGGACCGGAAACGAAGGGAATAGCGTGACACCGACATAACATTTTTTTGTACTTATTGTTCAAAATATGTATATGTTATCCCAAATGATCTCACTCATTGTAAAAAATAATAATTTTTATAATTAATTAACATATTTTGCTTTTTAAACAAAAGCGGCATAAATAATCTAGTATTATACATTGTTACACCACGGAGACGGACAAATGTATGTATGTCTATCATTGTGAATTTTATCCTAAAAGTATAATATAACATGTATAACATATAAGTATATCATATTAATGAGGAGAGGCCTGGTTGATGTTGTACTCGAGTAAGCTTATGATATTGGTTTAAGGGAACTTCTTTATTTGTATATATATATATATCCCTGTTTTGTTAGAACATTAACGTTTTGCTGTTATTATACATGAGTCAACTGCATTTCATTGATGATCTCTAAGTGATCTCTTAATTAATTTAGATATGATTTATGACAAGGTTGGAGGTTCATGTCACATGATGTCGATTTAAAGAATATAAACCCATTGGTTTTTGAATGATACTGTCATCGCCATTTAATGCTGGAAATTCAGTTAATGGCATTAAAATATGAAAACATTTAGTTTACTGCATCATTCAAACAGCCAGTGGGGATCACTGGCAAGGCTTTCAGGAAAAGGGGGCGTAAGCGTCTGTGACGTGCGACATTTCGCTTGGACGGTCGATTCTTGAGGTAACAAAGTCACAAGCGTGCGTTCGGACGCTCGAAATTTATGATTGATGGAACAAAAGGATGAAAGTTGGTCCGTGAAACATTCACTGACCACTGTATGTCGACTATCCAAAACTCTAGTCAGTTGTGTCATTACTTTGCTAACAACTGACCCATAGGTTATATTTTAATATATTAAATATAATAATATAATAATAACACAATATCTCTTCAAGTTTCTACCTATTGAATATATATATATATATATATATATATATATAATCACAGATTATATATATATATATATATATATATATATATTTATTCACACGAGTCTGATAGTCAGAGACTGACATGAGCCTCTACAGAACAGGTGTCTGTCGGCCAAGCTTGGGTTCGGTTAATGTACTCGGATGTGGATTTCCGAATGGGCCCGACTGTACTGGCTGTATCACCTGTTTGTGACAACTCGCAAGACAGGCTTTTTGTGATATTATCAATAACATGCAAACTATTCTCACACTGTCAGTACTGTGCGACGGCAGTCTACATAGTCTGTTATTAACAAAAAAAAAAAAACAATAAAAAAAGGCTCTGCAATACACAATCCAGTAAAAGAAATACATTTCATATGAAGGTTTCAGGTGTATGTGATTTTGTCATCTACGCAAATACACCTGTACTTTTATATTTATAATTATTCTTATTCATATTAACATACCCTGGATAAATGAGTTTGGATTATACTGGTTTCTGTGGTTCAGGGTATAGCACAGGTTTTAAAGCCAGGAGATCGTGAGTTTGAATCTCAGCCAAGGCGGTGAGATTTTGTACGGTCGGCCCCCTACCGAGTGAGCGCTCTGCAGGGTTTACGGGAAGGCCGTACCCAACCGCCGTGTTTCACTAACAAACGAATGCGGCTTTCGGGGGTTCCTCAGCAATGGGGACGATTACACACCCAGACCCCACAGGGGCAGTAGTCACTCGATTTGGTTAACACCAGAATATAAAGGAAGCGCGTAATATTGCACTATCACATAGTCCGAAAGGGGAACAGAACTCCGCAGATGTATACATAAACTTTGTTAAGCTAGCAGTAAAAGTGGATGCGGTTACCTCTAACAAGAAAATATAAAAAAAAAAAAACAAAAACAAAAAAAATGTGTTTTGATTTTTTTGGCGTGGATATAAACAAAATGAACAGCTTGTGTGCGGGGGGGATCAGCATTTTCTGGTCAATTATTATTAAAGGTTGTATGATGTATCTTCAGTTAATAAATGTCATATAGACCCCTTTAACATAAATGGTATTAACAGTGGCGGAATATTTTTTTCACTAACACGAACAATTCATCGTGAGCCTCTTCACCACAGTGTACACTGAAGAGTCAAAATTGTCCCTTATTAGCTGTACAAGGGAACCGTGATACCATTTGATCTGGGTCTGTAAAACTTGATCATTACACATGTAAATATGAGACACAAATCTCACTCATGGACCAAGGATAGAATACTTAATTGCCATATAATCGTATCCATGTTTGTTTCTATACAATATAAAGCATAAAGTATATATTTTATGATCTATATTGAAACAAAGACTTATTTAAAGAAAAAAAAATAAAGAAGGCGAAAAGATGATGAATAAGAAATCTGGAGATATTTGTTTGTTTTAAGATTGTTATATTGTTAATTACACACTTGCTGTGAGATGTGAGATACGTGTTCTGTAAAAATCGAAATGTATAGCTTTAAATTTTTAACTCTTGAAACAACAACAGAAACTTCCTTCATATTACTGCAGATGTTATATCATAAAAAATCAAAAGCTACTCTCAGAATAAACAGGAACTAAAAGATATATTTAAATATAGATTTTAAAGCTAAAATGAAGCAGTTTGATGATACTCAGACCTTGTATGGGTAGAGTGGGATATGGAGGCTCAGACAGGCAGTCCTGGCTCTCATTTTTAAAAAATTATCTTGAACTCGGGCTTATGTGACTGTGAAAAAATTAGGTATGTCATTGCATTGGAGTGAATGAAAGGTCTAACCACAAATCCATGGGCACATAAGTGGAACAGCTCTCATAACTATACAACCAACAAACAATTTGTTTATGTGATGACTTAAATATTTATTTCGTTGCCTGTTCCCCGCGCTCACGGGAGCAAAACCTCCCGTTCTGAAGCTTAAAGGGCCTAATCACAAATCTGACCTATATAAACTAAAGGTAATCCCTTGGAGCTTTTATGAAAATAGGCCAGAAAACATTCATATCACAACACACAAATTTGTTTTGTTTATAATAACATGCTTGTAATATGTGGGGCCCCGCTAAAATAATCAAAACAAATTCAACAAAAGCATATCTTGTGGCAAGTCAGATAAGCCAGAGCTTTGCAAGTGGTGTTTAACAACAAGTGACCTTCCATCTAAACATATATGCAACCTACCACCTTAAGTTACTTGTTTTTCCCCGTTTGTCAACATTGTGATGTTTACAAAAATTTTGTTGATAAACAAGTTCATACATCCTTTAGAAGGCCTTATAAATACTATCCACAACCCAAATCTCCCTTAGATCAAAAATATATACACAGATGAAGCCAGTAATTACATAAATTCAGGAAGGTGAATGGGCACCTTTAAATGGGTTGGAATATCGTATTCTTAACCAGCTCTGCACCAGTAGGCTAAGAGTGTACCGGTAACTGCGATTGGCTCTGGAAGACCATTACCTTTTAGTGTTGGGGCCAGCTTGCACTTTTCTTTGATGAAAACCGAGATACCTATATCTGGCTGAAATTAAAGCGAAGGGAAAATAACTTTTGGTAGTAGGTCACTTGAGCTTTAAATGCAACGCACAGCCTTCTACTGTATTAAGGGGCCCTGTTTCCCAGCAATTTCCTGCCTTTCCGTCTGTGAAAGGTGAACAGTCTTCTTTATAACAAGGCTAATTGTGGAGCAGCTAAGGGGTCAGACGCCCGGGGTGTGCCCGGCCAACCACACAGTAATTACTAGACATACAGCAAGGATGTGAACAGCCTCTGTCCCAGCGGTGTCCCTGAGGTGGTAATAAGTATTCGGGAGTGGCACGTGAGAATATGTATAAATTTAGAATGAAGGATATTGGAAATCCTCATGGAATGATCTTTCTCTCGTTTGCATTTTTCTCTGTCGGGCCGATAGTGTAAATAAATTGAAAATCTTAATTTTTCATGCGCCTTTTTTTCACCCTAGTGCCTCTATACCTAGTAATTTCTCAGGGATTTTTATTGCAAGCAGCCCGGGAAAACGTTGTTGTTGTTGTAACATTATGTTGTAACATTAACAAACCCTTTTGTGGTTTATAGGAAGATCAATAATAACAATGAATTTTAAAGTGTTCTGCGGGTCATATGCAGGCATGTAATAATAAAAAAAAAATGCATTTATATAGTGCCATACAAAATCTCGTTTGCTCATGGCCCTTTACAATCAAATTTAAATTAATATAAATACATGCCATATTATATTAAAATCTTATACACTTAACCTTTAAAATACAATTATGATAGTAATTACATATATAATATAGCAGTTATATAAACCTAAAACTAAATTTCATACACTAATAACAAACTATTAGCTCTCTTAAAAAGAAATGTTTTTAACATATCTTTAAAACATTCATGTTTGTCTCTTATCTTAATTCTTGTGGCAACCGGTTCCAAAGCACTGGACCGCAGTGTTATATACGCGCGACAAAATGCTCAATCTCCAAAAAATTTTTTCTTTAGTCCTCTGGGTTGGACCCACCAGAATATTTAAGATTTAATGAATGATTCTGATATATTGTGTATTGGGGAAACCTGGGTATCTTATGATGAAGAGTTGACTACTGCTTTGACAAATTTATATATTTTGCAAGTGTTAGAGAAAATGTTGGTAGAGGAGGAATCATTGTATGTTTAAGAAAGAATTGCAATTTCAGCATAATAAATGTTCACAAATATATATATATAGATATAATTGCTTTAATATTGGATGGTGCTACTTTTAATTCAGAGAAACCAGTTCTGTTAATATGTGCATATATTGCTCCAGAGGGTCCGGTACTGTATGAATCTTTAGATGGAAAGTGATGGAATAGTAAGACTTGAAAGTATTATGGTAGATATGATGTCAAAATATGGAGATTTATATGTAATTTTAATGGGTGATCTGAATGCCAGGATTGGTAGAATGTGTGATTACATAGAAAATGATCATTTAGGATTCATCGGTTCGAATGAAGTGTACCCTTCAGATGAATTTAAAGTGTACAGAAAAATTTAAAGGATGGTAAAACTAACAAATTTGGATTTTCATTACAACAGTTGTGTTGTGCTTTTAATATTCAAAACATGAATGCTAGAGTCTTCCAGATATTGTAGGTGATAACACATGTGTAACACATGCTGGACAGAGTGTTCTTGACTACATTATTGTTATTGCTGAATTTTTTTATTAAAATGAAATCGTTTACAGTATTAAGGTTAGATTTGTCAGATCACTTTCTAGTGAAATGTACTTTAAAAGTTGAATCTGTACGAACAGTTCAAGAAAATATTGTGCACACAACTGCATGGACAAGGTACAAACTTAAGTCACAGGCTGTAGTTGAACTTTTAAATGATAATGAAAATTTGTATAATGATCACATATGTAATTTTAATTATTATGCTCAGCAAGATGTTGAAAAGGCTATTGAATATTTGAATAAAGTGTTACATATTTTTACTGAACCTAAATATTACCAAAGTAAAAGAGTTGGTCTCAACCAAACTGGTGGGATGATGAATGTGCTAAAGCGAAGTTGATTAAATATACAGCACTTGATAGATATAGGATATCTTGAAATATTTATGATTTGAATAGATACAAAGAGAAGAGACAACAATTTAAAAACCTTTATGATAATAAAAAGAAATCTAAACAAGAGTGCACTGTGAAATACTTATCAAACACTAAAAATATAAATGATTCATGGGCCTGTATTAAAAGTGTCTCAAGAAAGAGAAGAGAGTTAGTCACATTCCAGCAGACGATTGGTTTAATTACTTCAGAGATTTACTTAATGAAAATAAAAATGAAGTTAAAGAAGATTTTCACATTTTAGCTGACACATATTTCAAAAATAATTTTAATAGTAATTGTGTGGATCACTTAACAATGAGATAACAGTACTTGAAAAAAGACAGGCAATAACTAAAATGCACAGTGGTAAATCCACTGGACCAGATGGACTCCAGGTGGATATTATTAAATCAATTTTAGAAATTATTTTGCCTTTATTATATACTTTATTTAATAAGATTTTCAATAAGGGATCGTTTCCTGAAAAAAAATGGAGTAAAGCAATAATATTTCCATTACAAAAGAAGGGTTCTCAGAATGAACCTGGTAATTATAGAGGGATATCCTTACTAAATGTTACTGGCAAAATATTTACTAAAGTTTTGAACAATAACCTTTCGCAGTTTGTTGAGGTAATGAGTATTTTATCTGAATCACAAGCTGGTTACATGAAAGGATATATTACAATTGACCAGGCATTATTTTGTATGCTTTAGTTAAAAAATACTTGGTTAAAAAAGGTAGGTTTTGATGTTTATATATTGACTTTGCAAAAGCATTTGATTGTGTACAACATAATTTATGTTGGTATGTTTGATTAAAACAAGGCATAAATGGTAAATTACGTGTTATAAAATCAATGTATTCAAAAATGCAGTCTTGTATATATTAACTGAGAGTGATCTTGCAGATTATTTTGCATGTTCGTTAGATACCCGGAAAGGTTGTATGATAAGTCCTTTATTAAATATTTTCTTTATATTGTATTGTAACGTTAGATGGAAGCGATTGTCAAGGGATATATGTAATCTCTCAAATTTAATGACATTGTTATTTGCAGATCATATGGTTAATTGTGGAGATACTGTAGGTAGACTTCAGCAACAGGTTGATCTTTTCCAAAAGTTTTGTGAAAATTATGGTTTCAAAATTAATACAGATAAAACTAAGATTATGGTTTTAAGGAAAGGTGGTCCTTTTACGAAATGTGAGAGATGGTATTTAAAAGGTTATCAGATAGAAGTGGTTCTATACTACAAATATCTTGGTATTATTTTCTCCACAAAATTATCTTGGTCAAAAACACAACAACAGCAGGTTTTACAAGCAAACAAAGCTGTATGCTTGATTAAAACATTCAGCAAAATGTTAAAATATGTAAGTACAAAACATCTCTTTTATTTGTTTGATCAAATGGTAGTGCCAATACTAACATATGGATGTGAGTTATGGGGTTTTAAAAAAAACAGAAACAATAGAGAGAGTACAGTACAAATTCTGCAAACACATTTTAAATGTAGGTCATAGTACTCCAAATGCAGCAGCATCAGGAGAATGTGGCAGATTTCCTTTGTTTGTAACTTGCTTATTGCGTTGTATTAAGTATTGGATTGGACTTTTGCATATGCCAGAACACAGATATCAGAAACAGGTGTACAATATGTTGATGAATTTAGACAACAGTGGTAAATCAAATTGGGTATCTCAAGTAAGAACATTGTTGTTCCAATCTGGTTTTGGATATGTTTAGATGGCACAGTACATTGGAGATGTGAATTATTTTATGAAAGAGGATGAAATGAGAATAATAGATTTGGCTATTCAAAATTGGCGTGGTGATATTGAATTGTGCAGTAAACCATACTATTATGGTACTTTTAAATCTATGCGCACTCTAGAAAAATATGTTGATTGTATCCCAAATAAACAACACCGTACAGCACTTGCTAAACTTCGATGTTCAAATCATGAATTAGCTATAGAAATGGGCCGTCATAATAACATTTCTCGGGAAGAGAGGATCTGTAAATATTGTTTATGCTATGGATTCAATATTGTTGAGAATGAAGCTCACTTTATGCAAGAGTGTAAATTATATCACAATTTGAAGTTAAAATATATTAGACAAGACTTGCATTATCCAATTAATTTGTTTATTGAAATGTAATTATGTTTATACTCACAAATGATGGCAAAACAGATTTATATGTATGTAAGTATGCAGTTCTGTTACTTGTGTTAATGGCAGTTTACTAGAAAATATAAGACTGCTACCTTCCATTGGATTGTTGTACATGTTTAAATTGAATATTTATTGAAATGTTTGGAACTTTGGGCCTGAGGCCTTTTCCCTGAATAAAATTCTGCTCTGTTCTGGGTTGGAGACCCCTTTTCCAAAATCCTGGATTCGCCCCTGAGCCGGATGATGGCACCACTAGTGTAAAACTAAAGCATAGACCGTAAGTTCCGTGCTGGAACATATACACATCAAATATATGCCTGAAACTGAAAGGTAACCTGGTGCCATCCCTTGGAGTGTTTTAAAAAGTAATAACAAACTTTAATACTAAATGACTGATTTAAAAAAAAGTATAAATCTATCATCCGCATAAATTTGATAATCTAGTTTCAGTTTTCTAATAATATATATGACAAGGGACAACTATAGCGCTTAAATACTTTTAGGCCCCCGAACAGAGCCCCGTGGGACACCATAAACCAGCTCTTTGGACTGAGAAGTCGCATCGCATATCAGAACACGTTGTAAACGACAAAGACAGATAAGACTGCATCAATTTCATAGATGTCCCCCGAAAACCATAGCAGTCATGTAAACGATTAAGCAAAATTTGATGATCTCTGGTGTCATAAGCAACTGAAAGGTCCAGCATTGTCTACGCAACGGCTTTACCATTAGCTACAGCAGGTAAAATGTCATTCCATACACGTAAAAGAGATGTCTCTGTTGAGCAACTAATTTTGGTCAATAATATCACGCACATCGTCATATGCTGTAAAATGAAAATCAGCTTGTTTCTCTAACAGTTTAGACAAATATGGACGGTTTGAAACTGGTCTATATTTTTCATCAATCCAGGATCAAGGAAATCTTCTTAAGCAAAGGTCTAAGCCCATTTTAGAATACAAAGCACTTCATCACTACTAAATTATTTGTTGATAATTTTATTGATCGGCTTTGCCACAGAAGCTGCATATTTTTAATCATACAAGTTGGAATAGGGTCCAAAGAGCAAGAATTCGCTGTGATTGACTTAATAAGCTTAATAACAGATGTTTCTGTCACACCTGGAATATTCATCAGAACAAGGCATATGATCATCAGTCTGAGCAGGAGGTGCAGTCTCCTCAACACTTTCACGAATTTTTGTAATTTTGTCACTGAAAAAAAACCCCATTAAACTTGTTACCCAACTCAACATTACCTGTGTGTTGTGGCAGCTTTGAAGACTGAACGAGTATTGCATATGGACCAAATTTCCTTCTCCTTCTCTCGCCTCCGCTTTCTCCGGGTTTCGCTTATTGGCGAAAAATAATTTAACTTTTTTTTAATAAGTTTTGTGACCTGATTACGTTGAGCTTAAAACATCTGGTGATGAACGACAAGGCCTGTGCGCTGCCACAATCTCTTAAACCTTTGTCGTTCTAACTTACGTCCGTGTCCGAAACGTCCGTCTACCCCTTTATATACTTCAGTGCCAACTCTATGTCAAATCTAGAATTAAACATCTGTTAATAATATACCTGTAGAATATCTTAATCTTTATGGACATCCCAATGCAAACCACATCAGAAACGAAGAAATTTTCGAATCAGTATCTTGCAATCAATCCATTATATAACTGTATCATGTAATATGTTTATGTGCATATTCAGTACCAATAAAATATCTCAAACAATACAGGCCTTCCAAACCCTGAATTAAAGTTGTTGATTTCTGTCAGTAAGTTATAACAAATAGGCAACGCGCCATGAAAAAAATAATTTTATTAGGGTCATTCTACAGTAAACGTGTGAGGTACTTTTATGCTGAGGGGGAAAAGGCATAGCCTGACTAGAAATGTTTTAGATTTAAAATTATAAACTGGTGTAGAAATTGCTAAGAATTGATTCATCCCGTTTATTATTTTTCCAACTACAAAGGGTTCAGATTTAGCTCCTGATTTAGAAACAGAACCTTAATGTTCAGCAGTTTTCCTTGAAAAAATTGCTAAATCACTACAGATTACAAGAAGCAAAAGTAAATGCAGGCTCTCTCTCTCTCTCTCTCTCTCTCTCTCTCTCTCTCTATATATATATATATATATATATATATATATATACATGTGCTTGGCACTCATTAATGTGAAATGTTGGTGGTGTAATATATGTCAATTAAGTTACCATTTAGGTCTAGTGCATAGGTAACACCATTACACCTGAAAACATTGTCAATTTTTAAAAATAAATAAAACCCATTGTTTTATGAATGATACTGCCATCGCCATATTGATTGCTGGAAAATCAGTTCATTTCTTTAAGATATAAAATATTTAGTTTGCAGTAAACTGTTTACTGTATCATTCACCCAGCTTTAGTGGGGATCACAGGCACAAGCGTCCGACCGAGCGGATAAAAAAAGTTGATTCTTGTAGCATTCATTGCACTGCCGACAACCTAAAAATCTAATCATTTGTGTTATCTCTGTGCTGAAAACTGACCATTAGATTTTAATCTAATATACCGTATATATATATATATATATATATATATATATATATATATATATATATATATATACAGAATTTAAAACGAAAATGTATAGTTACACATTAACACGCGTTTTCATGCTGTCGCAATCGTCAGATGTGAAATGTTAAGGAACGGTTGATGACATTATGTAATTACGTTCACTCAGCCATGGTCAGGTGAGAGTGAATGGGGATTATGCTTATGTCTGCATTTGGAAAATAGCTCTGATCTTTTGTTAAGGGTTTGTGTCTTAGGGTACGTTATGATTTGAACCTTTTCTTCCAGGCAAAGATTACCACTTTCACTGGGGAGCTCTTTAAGGGGTGCGTGCTTGAGGACCCGCCATGCAGTCTATAAAATATGTGGTGTTTGTTTTCTGTTGAAGCCAAATGAACTTTGAGAATTCCGAGTCATTTTCGCACTTGAGGTGGCTGAGTTATTTCTTGTGGTTCTTGTAGGGGGATATAAAGTCAGTGCTGGCAATTTATGTCCAATGTTGGTTTTCTCCGAGGTTGGGAATGTGACGTCAGCGGCATAGAAAATGCCACCTTGTCGGCATGCTCCTTGAAGGGGGCACACCTTAAAAAAAAAAAAAAGAAAAAAAAAAAAAGATTTATTAAGTTTAAGCAAATAATTGTTATGATATATATGGATGCTGTAAACCACATGAAACACATCAAAGGTGCAAGTAATAATCAAATACCTATTTAATAATTCCATTTTAAAAAAGTAATGTTAATTATTACATTAATAATTATTACATTAATATTATAATGTTCTATAAATATTAATAAATATATTTCTTGTGAACTCTATATATTCATTTAGTGTTAAGATATTGAAAATCTGACTGAAAACAACTTTCATACGTCAATTACAATGCATAATATATTAGGAAATTAGATCAGATGACTATTTTAATCTCGCCTGGGCAGATTTTAAGCTCGCTTAAGTGATTTCAGGCGGATTTATACTTGCCTGGATGATACCAGACGGATTTAAAACTTGCCTAGGCGAGATTAAAACCCTGGCTTGTTCCATGATGGATTTTAATCTCGCTTAGGCGAGATTGCGATTCTGATCTAGTCTAGGCAAGTTTATAATCCGTCTAGGCGAGATAATCCGCCTTGGCGTGATCACAATCGCTATCTTCTCTAGGCGAATTTAAAATCCGCCTGGATTTCAATCTCGTCTCAATTTTTTTTTTAGCAGCCGGATGCTCTGCATGAGAACCAAGCAAACTAGAAATGACATAACGGAAACTATAACAGGCGCGGATTTTTTGCAAAGGGAGGGGGGGGGGGGGGGGTTCAACAGGTGTCATTTGGATGCTTATTCCGAGCAATTTTCTTGTCATGCATAGGCCTAAAATTGAACTAAAAAAGTCGATCGTTGAGAGAGAGAGAGAGAGAGAGAGAGAGGGGGGGGCGGTCTCGACAATATCCATATACCCAAAAGGATTTTCGTATATTAAGAAAATCAAACTGAAAATAAGCCTACATATTTTCTTTTGGCCGTCCTCAAAATTGCTGCAGTCTACAGCGCTGACATATAATAAACATTGATCAGTCCATATCACAGATAAATGGAGTCCGTATGTGTTGGGCCATCCTCAAAGTCGGCCCAACCTTCACTTTCAGTTCCAGTCAGCGAGCCAAAAGGCATTCACTGAATTCGTGATTCATTAAACCGTGCCGTTGTAGGCAGTTTTACGAGTGAAGTCGCTGGGTGGTTCCGAGGTACAAAGGTAGTTTTTGCCTGAAGTGAGACACAGATTATCGTTTTACAAAAAAAAAACTACAGACATGGATCAAAGTGTAAGTATTTCCATCAACACTTTGACCAACACGTGTAGTGGAGCAAGGCTGGCTGCTGGCCATGTCGTAACCATGGCAGCCTTCGCGCTGCCTTGCCCTGCATCAGTCCTGAACCACACAGTCACACACAGTCACACAACACAATGTGCTCAGAGTACAATACTAGTCAGACGTAAAAATAAAGTTACAACACTTGTTGCTGTGCATATTCCATAGGAATGCCGATGACACGCCAGTTGCACGGTTGCACAGTTTTGAAGACCTGCTACCTTCACCTTATATCGCCCATGTCATATGACATATATTATATATATGCCGGCCTTCATGCCATACCAGTATGACACGAATGTCAACACTCCTACCATACCGGTAGTGAGTGTGCATGCATGTGATCTTGCCATACCATACTTGAACAGTGACTTATGGACACAGCAGAGGGCGCTCAAACACTAAAAACCATAGCCTTTTATTAACTCTGGGGAGCCATATGATTTAATTACGTATTAAATATGAAGGATAGAACCACTATTATATCGATATATTTGATTTGTGAAAGATATATTATAACCTTTCCATTTGATTGATTTATTTTATTTATATTGATAGTAAGAATATTATAAAATATATGGGAAATGTGTCAACTTTAGCCAGACATTTCCAGCCATATAATGAACAAAATTCTTCACCAAAACTTTTTCATATTTAATATATATATATATGCATGAGAGAGACAGAGAGAGAGAATGAAAGAGAGTGGTAATACATAGAAGGTAATACATGAATTTCAATACAAAGAATACTAAATTATTATTAATACTAAAGTATTCCAATACTAAATAATATTAAATTTTGAGAGAAAGAGAGATAGAATGAAAGAGCTAGAGATGTAATATTTATTTATTATTTAATTTTGGCTTGCCATGTGCGAGATCCTAGACTTGAACTGTCCTATATATGAATTAATTGTTGTATATATTTTCTCTGTGTGTGACTGTAGTGTATCTTGGCTGATATTGGTATTAAGACGCTTAATACAGACAGTTGTTATTGTATGTTATTATTAAGCAATTATATTAAATATGGACTTGTCATGTGCAAGGTCCTAAGTCCTAGACATGAACTGCCCTACATATGAAATATTCTTTTTTCTTTTTTTTTTTTTCTTTGCATGTGCACTTTTTTTTAGCTCAGCTGACTATAAGTCATCTGAGCTATAGTCATGGTCCATTGTCTGTCGTCTGTCTGTCTGTCAATGAGACCGGCACATTTTGAAACCATCAGACCTACAAATCCGAAATTCAGCATACTGTTAGATTCCCAAAAATCTCCTTCCATACTGAAAATTGGGTCAATATGACTTTGTTCCTTTGAGATATTTAGGGAAAACCTCAAAATTTCCATTAAAAACCTATTATCACACTTCAGGACTGCCTAATATCAAAACAACATATCTATTTTTGTTAACATTTACCAGAAGTAGTCTCCTTTATATTTCCTATATACTTGCCAGGTATTAAGTCCGTTCAGTATAATTTCTTTAAGTTATGGGCCCGAACATAATGGTCTTTGTAAAAAATCAGGAAAAAATATTTACTCACTTAACATGAACAATTTTGAAACTAGAGACTATTTTCACAAGTATATAACTTTGTTTAATTAAGATTCAATTGTTTACCCAAAATTAGATCTGAGTTTTGTAAATTTTTCTAAGTTATTAGCATAAAAATAAAATCAGTACCTTAAATTTTGCCCAACTTTGACCATGGCATGTATTTGAATTTAATTTTCACAGCATGTAAACATAAGTATTTAATTTGTTTAAATCTGAAATTTGAAAATAAAAGCTTGCAAATTAGGTAAGTTATTGATTTTTAGCTCAGCTGACTATAAGTCATCTGAGCTATAGTCGTGGTCCATTGTCAGCGTCTGTCCATCAGTCCGTCCGTCGGTCCGTAGATGTGGCACGTTTTGAAACCGTAAGACATAGGAATCCAAAATTCTGCATAATGTTAGATGTCTCCAAGATCTCCTACCAAGCCGAAAACTGGGTCTTTGCGACTTTGTTCCTTTGAGAAAAAGGAAAAACCTCAATTTTTTATTAAAAACCTATTTGTACACTTCAGGACTGCCTAATATCAAAACCACTCATCTGTTTTTCCTCATATTTACCATAAATATTCTTCTATATAGTTCCTATGTACATGCCAGAAATTAGGTCTGTATTATATGATTTAAAAAAGTTATGGGCCCAAACATAATGCATTTTGTAAGAAATCAGGAAAGATATTTGAACACTTAACACAAAACATGTTAAAGCTATGGACTTTTTTTCCAGTAATATAACTTTAATTAATCAAAATTAAATTGTATACCCCAAATTAGATCAAAATCTTTTAAATTTTTAAAAATATTAACAAAAATAAAAATTGGTACCTTAAATTTTGCCCAATTTTGACCATGGCACGTTTTTTTCCTGTAAGTACTGTTGATCTAATTTTCACAGCATGTACAAATAAGGATTTAATCTGTTAAAATCTAAAATTTGAAAATAAAAGCTGCAAAATTAGGCTAGTTATTGAATTTTTTGGAGGCTCTTGTTGTCTTCCCTTACATTGTCAAGCAGTCCACTGTGGTCACTGTTGGTCATTCAGTGCAGCTCTGTATGCTCCCAAGGTTGTTGGCATAATGTTAGATGTCCCCAAGATCTCCTACCAAGCCAAAAACCGGGTCTTTGCGACTTTGTTCCTTTGAGAAATGAAGGAAAAACCTCAATTTTTTATTAAAAACCTATTTTCACATTTCAGGACAGCCTAACTACAAAACCACTCACCCGTTTTTCCTCATATTTACCATAAATATTCCTCTATATAGTTCCTATGTACATGCCAGAAATTAGGTCTGTATTATATGATTTAAAAAAAGTTATTGGCTCAAACATAATGCATTTTGTAAAAAATCAGGAAAGATATTTGATCACTTAACACAAAACTTTTTAAAGCTATGGACTTTTTTCCAGTAATATATCTTTTATTAATCAAAATTAAATTGTATACCCAAAATTAGATCAAAATCTGTTAAATTTTTAAAAATATTAGCAAAGATAAAAAAATTGGTACCTTAAATTTTGCCTAAATTTGACCATGGCACATTTTTTTCTTATAAGTACATTTGATTTAATTTTCACAGCCAGTTTACATATGGATTTAATCTGATGAATTTTGAATTTGAAAGTATAAGCTTAAAAAATAGTCTAGCTATTGAAGTTTTTTAGAAGACAATGTATTTGTATTTTTTAGCATCATGACCCTACTTTTGTTTACCTGGTAATCCAAAAATTGGCATAATGTTAGATGTAATTGTAAATATTCATATTCTTCCATACATTTCCTATTTACATACCAAAATTTAGGTCAGTATTGCATAATTTTTAGAAGTTATAGGCCCAAACATAATGCACTTTGTAAAAAATCAGGATATATATTTACTCACTTAACATAAGAATGGCTGAGACTTTTTATCAGGAATATAACATCATTTAATCAAGGTTCAATTGTAAACGGAAAAGTAGATCTGAAATTTGCAATTTTTCTAAGTTATTAGCATAAATATATAATCAGTACCTTAAATTTTGCCCAACTTTGGCTCGGCACAATTTTTTCCTGTAAGTACTGTGGATGTTATTTTCACAGCATGTACACATAAGGATTAAATCTGTTAAAATCTTAAATATGAAAAATAAAAGCTGCAAAATTAGGCTAGTTATTGAATTTGTTTGGAGGCTCTTGTTGTATACCGTAGATCCGCGTTTTGCCGCCGCGGCCATAAAACAAGACTTGCAGCTAAAATTCCTGACTAATTTTCTCGACAAGGGATGCGGCTATAAAACGCAGGTTTGGCTAAATTCAAACATGTACAAGAGACTCGACTGCCCGCCGAGGCGCAATGGGCGATAATAGGCTGAGGAAGGAGGAAGTGAATACTGAGAACGTATATTTTATGATATTGCATATTTGTATGTTAATTTTATTAATTTTAATTTTATTAAATGTAAAATTGATATTTTAAACAGGCTTATATGTATTATAAAACTTTTCTGAGTCAGTTATAAACCACGGCCATTTTCACGCAATGATTGATAAAAGATCGTTATTCACTCGCCAATATTATGCACTCTAACACTAACGGTTGTACCTATATTTGAGTATGGCTGCTAACCGGTAAAACATTATTTTAAGATATGTCTTGAACATATCATTTCTTTTAAAATAAACTGTAAAACAAAAGATAATCAAAGACCATAGTTCTTCGGCAATTAAACCTGGGTTCACGTTCAGATACTTCTTCGTTCATCACATTGTCAATAGATGGCGCTCAAAGGTCATAACCTCACCAGCTAGTTTCGTAATCTTTTTTTTATGGCACGTATTGCTAGCAGACGGTTCGGGCACCAGTGTGCATATATTATGATCAGCAGGACCCTGGGAGTACGCGTACAGGCTGTGTGAACATCGACGCGGGATTGTTTATTCAAAGGTTTTGTCAAGGTTGTTAATTGACCGACGTTGTATGGAATGTAAATAAAAGTCATCACAAAGAGTACCGTTGGCTTTGATGTCCCATTGAAGTTTAATTAGACAGGGAAAAGGCGCAAGGTACCCCAAGGCCCGCTAATTCCGTAATCATTTTATGTGGTATGTTTTGCCAATTGACGATTCGGACACTATTTTGCATATATTACGATCAGCACAACCCGAGGTGTTCTGGCAATATGATCACTGACGCAGGTGTCGTTTATTTAAATGTTATGTTGTTAAATGACCGACGATGTATAATGTCTAAATAATATTTAAATTACCGTCGTGCCATACAATGCTTTGACGTCCAATTGAACTTTAATTATCCAAGTTAAAGGCGCAAGATTCTCTGACATTCCATGATGTGTCAAATTAATTTCGTGGCTCTACTATGATTCGTCTTGGATGAGTCATCTATTCTAATCGGGTAGATCAGGCTGTTTAACCAATTAATTAAATTAATTAATTAGCAAAGCCAAGCAAAATACACAGTTGCAACTGTTTCCCAAAACTGTTATGCCTGACCGCATATCAGCATACCGCAGCGTTCCTAGCTGCAGCCTAGCGTTTAGGAATAGAACGTTTTTTCGTTGTGTTCCCATACATCATACACCACTCGGCAATGGAACGTTGTGAGAATGAGGTGCGGCCATTAAGTAAGGTTTTGAGAACTTTTTACTCCAGTGAAGGAGCCTTCCAGATATTTTACGAACATTGGGTGCGGCCATTAGACGACGTGCGGCGGCAAAACGCGGATCTACGGTACCCTTACATTGTCAAGCAGTCCACTGAGGTCACTCTAGGTCATTCAGTGCAACTCTCTATGCTCCCCAGGCTGTTATGTAATCCCATCACTCCAGCAAGCCCTCTCTCTTGTTGAGCTTGATCAGGCTGCCAGCATAAATACCACAGGGAGCCTTTCTCTCTCTCCCCCCCCCCCCCACCCTGTTGACAGACCTGTACTCTAAACAAGATGAATCTTATAATTTCAGTGATGAACAGTAACAACAGAGACCCCTCACTGAACCCACTGCTTCGATACACAGGACTAATATACAAGACAAAGCTGATAATTTTAATGTTAAAAAATTCTTTTTGTTGAGACTTGGACAATTTTGATTTTTTTTTAAGAAAAAAATGTTCAGGAATTTAATCCTATTATTTTATATATAGTAAAATATTAGGACCTAATGAAAGTGATAACTGTCAAGATTTAAGAAGATATAAATACTTTGTAGCATTTCGTTCATATCTCTTTAAGTTGGTGGGGCCTAGTTATCTAGTTTTTAAAATTAGAAATATTGGTCAAACTTTGTGGGATTAATTAACTCATATGGCCATATATTTAACTTTTGAAAAATTAATTACCTTCACACATTATTTGTTCATGAAATGGAACTTTTATATGACACTTACCGTAAGCCCATTTTTTCCCTTGGTGCATCACTAAATGGTTTCAGGCCAAAGGTTTCATTTATTACACAGTCCGTATGCTTTAGCTCATGTCCATTATTCTATAATTTACAGAGTTTCATTTAAGCTGGGCCATTTTCTCTTAGCTTTTCAAATGGTAATATACATGGAAAAACAGTAAGAAACAAAAATATTTTGCAGTTACTAATATTTTCCAAAATCCAGCTGAGCGACGTGACCCATAGGTCCCTTGTTTTTTCTTGAGGCTCTATTGTAGGCATTTGCTTTGTCCAGATGCAGGGTCCTACTCCAGGTCACTGGAAGTCAGCTATGCCAGGGTTTTTGATTTATTACAGTCACTGGGGGAGATCCCCTGCTGTAACTGGTGTACAGTTATTCTCATATCACCACCCCCCCCCCCTCCCCCCCCCTCCCCCCCCCCTCCCCCCCCCCCCTCCCCCCACAAACCCAACCCACCAAGTGTTTTGCAGTAATTGTTATTGTTTTCTCTGTATCTCCTTAATTGTAATGCTGTATCCACTCCAATATGCAAAAACTTTCCCTGAAAAAGTAATTCAAAGTGTAATCCAAAAGATGCCATGTTGTGTTAATGTAGCATTTTAAAAAAAAATCAATTTTCTTTTAAATGATTTTAACAAATATAATTAAGCCCATCAGTATGCTTAAATTTATGAAATATGAAGCAAAGTATGGATAAATAAAGACACAATTTAAAATTGTGAAATCTGATATAATTAAATATATTTTAAAATGTATACTTCCCTCATTAGAAAAACTGTTTAATATGATACTAAATTCAGGTTTTTACCCAGAAGAATGGAGTAAAGCTATAATCTATCCCTTGTATAAAAATGGCCAAAGTAATGATCCTGGAAATTATAGAGGTATCTCCTTACTAAATGTTATGGGAAAAATATTTTCTAAGATTTTGAATAACCGTCTTTTAGAGTATGTAAATGAACATGAACTATTATCAGAAGCACAAGCAGGATACCGCAAAGAATATTGTACCATGGACAATGCTTTTGTTTTACAGGGTATAATACATAGATATTTAATAAAATGCAGAGGTAGGTTTTACTGTATATTTATTGATTTTTCCAAAGCATTTGACTGTGTCAAAATATAATATTCTATGGTATATGTTACTTAAAAAAAGGAATAAATGGAAAAATATTAAAGGTGCTTAAATCAATGTATAACAAAATGAAGTCGTGCATTCTTACTGGCAGTGGAACCACTGAATATTTTAAATGTTTTCTTGGAACAAGGTAGGGATGTATGGTGAGTCCTTTGTTATTTTCCTTATTTATAAATGAGTTTTATCATCTTTTGAATACTTCAAACTGTCAGGGAATTTATATAAATGAAAATATACCAAATTTAATGATGTTAATGTTTGCTGACGACATTGTCAATTTTTCAGATACAGTCGGGAGATTACAAAAACAGATTGATCACTTGAATGTATTTTGCAAAAACTATGGTATGATAGTTAATATAGATAAGACCAAAATTATGGTTTTCAGAAGGGGAGACATTCTTTGTAAAACAGAGAAGTGGTATTTAGGAGATAAACAGTTAAATGTAGTTTCATATTATAAATATCTTGGAATTATCTTTACAAGTAAATTATCCTGGACCAACAGCAACAAGTGATGCAAGCTTATAAAGCAGTCTGTGTCATCAAAAGTTTTAAGTGAAGGTGTCATCATTTAAATGTGAAACAGCTTTTCTATTTATTTGATAGCATGGTGGTACCAATTTCATTATATGGTTGTGAACTGTTGAATTAATAGAGAGAGTACAGTATAAATTCTGTAAATTTGTTTTACATGTTGGATCAAATACTCCTAATGTAACAGTTTTAGGTGAATGTGGTCAGTTTCCTGTATTTATGAAATGCTCCATCCAGTGTTTGAAGTATTGGGTTAAGCTTTTGTATATGGATGATAAGCGGTATCCAAAACACATATATAAAATTTTATACCAGCTCGATGACAGGGGGAAAACAACTTGGGTTACACATGTAAGATCATTGTTATTTCAAGCTGGATTTGGATATATTTGGATGGCTCTAGATGTTGGTAATGTCGACCACTTTATCATTAGTATTAAACAGAGAATTATAGATATGGCACAACAAAAGTGGCATAATGATATTACGGATAACAAATAACAAATTTAGCAGCTCACATGTTATTATGGTGTATTCAAGTCCATGCTTACCATTGAAAAATATTTATTATGTGTCACAAATAAAGGTTATAGAACTGCTTTAGCAAAATTTAGATGTTCAAATCATACATTGGCAGTAGAAAATGGTCGACATAAAGGTATCCCGAGAGAAGAGAGAATATGTTTATTTTGTTAAAAAAATGGATATAATATAATTGAGGATGAAACTCATTTTCTATTGGAATGTTCTTTATATACTGATCTGCGGAACAAATATATACCAAAGAAATTCCATGAACCAAATGAATATAACTTCAAGTTGATACTAAATTTTGATAACTTATTCCAAATAACAAATTTAGCAGCTCACATGTTTTATAGTTTTAAAAGGAGATCTACAGTAATTGAAAACTAGACACTGTCATTTTTCTAGAAATATTAAAACTGTAAATATTTTAAAGAAACAAAAATGATCCCTTACCCAGATTCAATCCATTCAGCAATAGTCAGTAGAAAGTATATACATATAAATATATTGGTTTGAATATGTATATTGCTTGACTAGAGGTTAATATATTAAGGTTAATAAAGGAAAGTATAGTTATATTAAAAAAATGAGACATATTAGGAATAAAATGTCTTGCATGTACATGTTTATATTTTAGTTGTGTAAGTGCTTGAATTTGGTATTGGAAATTATCTTTTAATAGCATGTAAAATTAAAGTTAAGGATGTCTATTGATTATAGATTATTATTTCAATAGTTATTACTATTATTATTACTATTACTATTATTCTTAGGTATTTGCAAACTGGTTATTTTATCATTTCTTATAGATTGAAGATGCAATGTTACTTGGTTAGATGTTTATTTACTTATTATTCTTTGGTTGTTTGTTGTTTGTTTGATTGTTTGTTTACAATTTAAATTTAAATTGATCATAACTGTGAACTCTCCATTTTTGCTTGTATAATTAGACTTGTAAATGTTGATTGTATTGTAGGAACTATGGGCCTGTGGCCTTTATTTCCAGAATAAACTTTCTTCTTTTCTTCTTCTTCTGTGAAATCTGAATCAAGTATTATTTTTAGATATTTATTGTTTTGCAAATTTAATTTTTTGTGGTATAAAAAAAAAATAAACATTTGTATGCATGATGTGGTGTCTGACAAGATTGAGATGTATGATGATGCAATTTAGAATTATGAATCAACTTTTATATTCAGATATATATATATATATATATATATATATATATATATATATATATATATATATATATATTTGTTGCAGCATTTACCAGTTTGGAAATAATTTTCATTATATTTGTCTTCCTGTTGGTGCTGATATATAATTCAGCCATCTAAGTATGTATTAGTTTTACTTTGAATGTTATTTATAATATTACTTATTGCTATTCTTAGTCATATTTAGTTAAGCTATATTACCACACTAAACTAACATATGTCTACCCCACATCAGAATCATATTTTGTAAAATTTAATTAGATATTACACATAGAATTTAAACATATGGTAATAGGCATGGAAAAAATGAATTTACAAATAAGTATCATAAAGAATAGCTTCCTCCATCTTTTTGAATAGTCCCCCCACTCTAAAGCGGGAAATATGAGACAAGTTGGAGATGGAGAGATAATGAGAGAAAGAGTGAAAAAAGGTGGGAACATATACTCACAATCTACTCACGCTTGGGTTCAGCATATACAAAGGATCAATGAAAAATCTATGATGTGTTTGAAGTCACCAAGGCCCTGTTGTTATTGTTAATTATTTATTTGATCATTATACCTTTTTTGATATCAGCAAGTTAAACATTGAAAGTGAAAAAGAGAGTGAAAGAAAAAGAGATAGAAAGGAAAAAATAATGGAGGGATGAGTGATAAAAATAGAAATTGAATGAACAAAAGATAGTAAGAAAGAGAGAAAGAAATAGATAGAATGAGAGAAATAGAATGATAGAGAGAAAAAAAGAGAATTGAAGCACGAAAGATAGAATAAAAAGAAAGAACTAATGACAGAAAGAAATAATAAAGAGAGACAGAGAAAGATTGAAAAAAGGGAGAGTAAAAGAAAGAAATGAAAGTAAAAATCATAAATTAATAAATTTATAATTAATTTTCAAACATATACTTATAAGTTTATGGGCATTGAACAAAAAAAAAATTTTGTATTTTATTATAATACATTAAATTAATTTGGAAAATTTTACATTTAATTTAAATCAAATATTATATGTATTATATTTAATTATATATATTTATAATATAATACAACATAATATAACACAATGCAATATATTTCTATTTCTTATTCGTAAAACATCGAAATTAAGCAGGGTATCCAGGATTGACATTTGGCTTCTAATTGTTGGATTATAGTATGGCGTCCGGCTGCGGACATCCATTTTTAGTTCACTTTCGTTGAAACCCAACCTTCAATTTCCATATTTTATTCCATTTCTGGTATGGCATGAAGCATTTCACATATATATATATATATGTGTATATATATATATATATATATATATATATATATATATATATATATATATATATATATATATATATATATGAGATGGGGCAATATATAAGGAATATGTCCTTGGGGAAAGAAAATATCTGCAAAATAATAGTAGTAATTCCACAGAATTTTTATTATTGTAACCCAGCTGATTTATTATTAGGTTTTCTTTGCCCTATAAAAAGATATTCATTGGGCAGTAAAAAATAGTCTGAATTTTTCCCCAATTTTCCTCAGTCAAGACTTATTTAAGGAAATAGGTCCTACTTTTTTCAGTTTCTGTCTTTACAAAAATAAAAGATTAGGAAGATCCATTCAAGGAATTGATACAGACAGAGGTAGACTTGTCCCCCACTCTGATGAAACCATGAGATACTCAGTAAACTTCTCATCTTCTTGTCAGCAAGGATCCAGCAGCTAGGTTATCAGAGATCTTGCTTTATCAAGCCACTTTGGTATCTATTCCATGAATTATGAACAAGCCCACATGTGATGGAGCCGAAATCATAATGACCAGTCAAATCTAATTAATTTGAAAAATGTAAGCATTAGATATTTAGTCAAATTACCATCTGAACAAGAAAACATGCAACAGAAACAAGATAGGTTTACAAGCCTTTATTTGATTGGTCAGATTCTTGGTACCCTTCTTGCAATGCTAAATGTTTGGTCTAAAAACAGCAACAAATGTGCCTCAGCTTCTGAGTATACATGAAAAGCATGGAGGAGTCTTTTGGTACATATGTTCACATGTTCATCATTCATGAAAATGATGCTGGAGGGGCTTGAAAAAGCAAGTTCTCTGAAAGTGTACCAACCACTGCCTTTTTAATATGAAGATAAAATTTCCACAGACCTAAAGGGGCCCCATTCCAATATCTGGCAGATATTAAAGATAAGCTGTTGAACCTATATAGAAAGATGTTGAATGGCCATGCTGGTCCATCTCATGGAGATATAGAACAAGAATACACAGAAAAAGTCGGATCACCCTGTATGGGAATCGAACCCATGACCCTCCGATTGCCGGTCGTCTGCTCTACCACTGAGCTAACAGGGATCCCCAACTTCCTCTGTGTATCAGCACACTTTCATTGGAACCAGCGAAGTGACATCACTACTGTGACTGGTATTATACATACTACATGTGTCGACACGGCGACTTTGCATGTAGCAGTGATAAACTGATGGCCTTTTATGGTGTGCATCAAATATTATATAGAAAGATGTTGAATGGCCATGCTGGTCCATCTTATGGAGATGTAGAACAAGAATACACAGAAAAAGTCGGATCACCCCGTATGGGAATCGAACCCATGACCCTCCGATTGCCGGAAAGTGTGCTGATACACAGAGGAAGTTGGGGATCCCTGTTAGCTCAGTGGTAGAGCAGACGACCGGCAATCGGAGGGTCATGGGTTCGATTCCCATATGGGGTGATCCGACTTTTTCTGTGTATTCTTGCACACAACAAATGTTCAGTGAATGTAAAATCTTTGTGTTGTTGATATGCAGAACACAGATGACAAAGTTTAAGGCATGGTGGTTTAATCGCTTTTACCTGCCCTGCCAGATAACGGAGTTTGTACTATAGACAAACACTGACATTTTATAGTATCTAATAAAAAAGTCTTATCAACTCATATAATTTAAGGATGTTTCTTGGATCCATATGTAAATAATCCTAATTCATGGGGCTTAAAAACCAGGTCAGTCTAGTTTTCCTCCTTTCTCAGTAAACTAACTGAGGTCAACGCTCTAATGTTGAAGAAAAATCTTCCTTGTGGAGTTTAGTTTTAGGGTGTTCTCCTCATTGTAAGTACCAGTTTGTGGCTCTAATCAAATTGAATATGTGCACACATTTTTTTATTGGATGAACCTTTATGGGCATTAGCTGAAAAATACAGCATAATAATCACCTGTAACCATGGAAACGACCAGTAAGATGGAAGTTCGTGCTGGTAATGTAATGTTGGCTGTTTAGTCAAAATGATGGCCCAGCCTGTGTAGTAGGAGACAGCCTCTGGCTCGGCCAGCCCAGGATAGTCCCAAGGGGACCTTGGAATTGTATCACAATGGAAGTATTTGAATGTGTACACTTAGCTGAGATGGGTCCCAGTGATGGGAACTACATGTATAGCAGGATGGTACCATTTATTATTAAATCAGAAACCAGAGTTCCGTTCCAGTAGCCAGGCTTGATGACATTAGTTCATGTATAATTAACATGATAGCCAGACAGTATTTGAGTTCTCTCTCATCTTTGTTGCTACAATCAACCATAAACTCAGTTCACTATCATAAATAGGCCTACTATCTTTTGCTTCATCCACATATCTCCTACTGTCATTGCTTTATTATATATGTTCACTTTATCATCCCTGTCAAAATTCAAATTCATTGTTTTATTTTTTCTGATTCAGAATGTCAGGGTGAACATTAAATATTCTGTGGCCTGAATTTGGTAGCACAAACATTGATCAATTTTTTGCCAAACTTTTTCCAGCCATACTTTTTTTCACTGAATCAAGTGCTGCCACTAAATTGAAAAAAGGAACAAACGAAATCTTATCAAAATTGTATTATTTATCCTCTTGAAAGATGAGAATAAAATTTTTAAAATTTTGATGCAGGGGGTAAAAATTGAAGCGGGAGGTGCCTGAGAACCATACCTTTTTTTTTGCTTGTTCAGTCAGTGATGTTAAATATTAAGTATATCACAATGGAAGTGATACTAGCGTGACTGCTCTACCAGGGACGCTATACACTGCAGTTGTCCCAGACATCCTTTCCTGTAATGGCTGCTTATATAGCAAGATTCTCTGGGTTTAACCACCAGGTTGGGCACAGAGCACGGGAAGTGCCATCAGTCAAATGAGAGTGTGGTATCACATTGGGCATCCAGCTCCAATTTTAAAACGTGACACCCTCTCTCATTGGTCTGTATGATAACACCAGTTCTGGCATAGGGCCAAGAATCGGACTTAACAGAGCAGGTGTCACATGTCATCTCAAACTGAATACATTTGATCCATATCAGTTTCATAGGGAGGAGAATTGCCTGTAATTGCTCCAGCCCCATCTATTTACAGACCCACTGGAAATGTAACATGACCAGCAGAGCACAATCAGTAATTTTATTTACCAAACCATATCTCAAAGATAATAAAGTTGATCTTTCTGAAATTCATAGGGATGATTGGTGTCTATGAGGGCTCAAGACCTATCAAATTATAGAGCTGGCCAAGTCCAAAATGGCTGCCACAGAACAATCCACAACATATCAAAGAGCATGATCAGCAATTTTCTTTCATGAAAATTTGACAGAACATTAACACCCATTACAGGATCTGTGCTTTCAGATTTCAGACCCCTGTTGAATCCAATATGGCTGCCAGGCATATATTTTAAAATCCTTTTGTTTGCTGTTGATAAATTTCAGACCAACCTGACATCCAGTATGGCTCCAGGGCTGCCATTTTGAGGGACAAGCAATCACGGAGTCTAATTATAAGGACTTTTATGGTGACGGTCCCAGACCTCTAGTTTCTAGTGCCTTGTCAGAAAAGTTAAACAAATCAGCTTGTTTGCTCACACACTTTTTGAATGTGTATGAATAAAAGATTACACGCAGCTTATGATGTAATGTTGTATAATGTTTCAACTAATTTCATATAACTATGGATTTACATCTACAAGAAGAAAGGGATTACAGGCAATCTGCGGGGTGTAAAAAGATGTTTACTGGGCCCACATCTGTACTAAGATGACCATCAAAGTTTGATGGTTTCTTGGAATTCCCAGGGCCGGTCATCCCACATTGTTTAGCGAAAATCTGTTGGAAGCCTTATGTAAACCTCAGAATGTTTCTCTTGAAACACAAAAGTGGTTTAAGATTGTATCCTGGCTGGTTATTCATGATTGATTAAGGGGAAGCCAATCAGACAGCAATGTGTGTTTTATCATTTGGTCAGGATGCCATCAAAATTTAATCATCATTATTTGTCACTTCACTGGTTTCATTGTCAAGGTTTCATCCAAGTCCATTTGTCTGTTGAATGGCGGTGATGGTAACCTGTTTATTTAGTGTTCTAGAGCCTTCAGGATTATCTTGTTTTATGTCGTAGCCCAGGTATAACAATAAAACTCTAATGCTGTTTAGCGCATTATTCACACTAGCTGTGAGAAAAAGTTGGCACTATAGCAGGCTAAGCCTATGACCTCAACTTCCATTAGTAAAATCATAAATACCTCATTTATGTGTAACACATTTTTATAGTGACATATTTATGTATACATTAATTTTAAGTGGTTTTACTCAACCAGTGAACATATTTGGTACATGACAGTCTTCATCTCTTGATCGCCCACTTTTATATATTTGGCAGTTTTTGTCCAATAAAATAGAAAAATAAAAATGACAGACTTTGTAGTGTTCACTAGTGCACATATTACACTCCTCACACCACAATTACACAGTGCAGTTGCTCCAGATCTCCTTTGCTTTAACTGCTTAAAACTTTGTATTAGGAAGTTTTTTGTGTTCCTTCACCAGGGCTGGCACAGGACCAAGAATTGTAATTAGGCTGATGTGATAGCAGCAGTTATAAAGTAAAGGTGATACGGGAGGACTGCAGTATATACTTAGTAACCACTGCTTGAAGAATGTACATGTTCATATAAGTAATCAATGTAAGCTAGGCTAAAAAAAATAAAAGGTATGGTTCTCAGGCACCAACCACATCAAATTTAACCCCCCCCCCCCCCCCCATCAAAAATTTTTATTTTGATTTTCATCTTTCAAGAAGATAAATAATACATTTTTTTAAAGATTTTGTTTGTTTTGTAGTGCTTTAACCTGTTTAGCAACAACATTTTGTTAATTTTCTGTTTTTTGCTGATCACATGAAATTTTTATCGAAACATACCCAACATTTTTTAGGTAAAATAAATTTTGCCTGCCCACACTGGTTTAGGAAAAATGTGCCAGAGAACCATCCCTTTTTTTCTTAGCCTAATATGCTTTAAAAATGGATATTCATGTGTAGGATTGTTTTGCTGTAAATCAAATTAGAATTGGGTGTTTGAAAGCCAGTACTCAGATATTTGAAAGCCAGTGCTCTTTAGCAGATCATTCTATATCTGTTGATACTTTTAACAGTGCATTGAATTAGAATTTCAGGAATTAGTTTACTTTATTTTCAATCTGTACTCAGGCTGTTTAATCAGCAAGCTTTTGCTCCACAAATGTTCAGTGAAATAAATTGTTGACAAAATTAATGTTCTGTGCAGTATTTGGCAGGATGTATGAAAATGGATAAAAGTATGTATACATAAATTTTGCTTAATTGAACATCAATCTTTGTATTACCATGCTTTGCTTACGATCTGAAAAAATATTGGCTGAAATATTGAAAAATATGTATCATGTATATATATATATATATATATATATATATATATATATATATATATATATATATATATCATTATCTTAGTGTCTTTTTATGCTTGAAATTTATTTTTCTATTTTTGTTTTTCCATCATATGTATATTGATTAATCACACATTAATTAAATTGGCTGCTTTAGTATACAGTTGAATATATTGCATTTTCTTTTAAAATCATTCAAGATGATGCTTTTACTTCTGTAAAGCAAAACAGCCCAGTTTTCCAAAAGGTCATTATAGCACACAGTGCTGTTTGAAACAAAACAAGTCTTCAGTTTGACCAATGTAAACTACAAGAAACTAGGAAAAAAACTATATATATTTATATATGAAATATGTCCACACATAAGTAAGTCCATGCTCGTATACAACAAAGTCAGGTGTTCTTAAACATTCAGCAAATTTAAATGGCCAACAGTGACTGTTCATCATGTGTTGTCATGACAGCAGTATTAACTGCTATTATTTATTTATATGACATATTGTATAAACATAGTGATGTAACAAATGAATGAGGCATTAGCTGGCAGCATTACCTGGGGGGCTGTCACATTTACCTTTGCTGAGGCTCCTTGAAGACCAAATGTTACAACTCACATCAACCCACTTGTATGTGTGTTTGAACAATAGAATGAAAGCCTGTTTCCACACAGGTGATTTGTAGTGATGGGGGGTTAATGTGGATCAATACATTGGACAAACATCCGCTATTACACAAAACATTTGATCCAATTCATGTGTGTTGGCACAAGAAATCATGTGTAATTTAGCGAAGACATCCAAGTTGGACGAAACAAGCTTAGCTGCTGAACAACAGCATGAGTAGCAGAAATGGGATCTTCAAACCTGATGTGCGTGCGGCAGAAAGAACTCTGAAACCTGCTGCGTGATTGGTCTACAATTTCCTATTGATAATTTTGAAGGAGGACTGTTGACAGACAGCTTATTGGGTACACCAGCCTCAATCAATGCTTGGCTCCCCCTGGCAGTCAATGTTCAGGACGCGGCAGTCTGAGCAGCTGTTTTAGTGCCAAATGCTGTGGCCAGTGCAGGAGTTGCGGTGATGCTGTCATGATTGGTTCAAAGTCTGATTAAGTCATGTTCAGACAATACAATCACATCACATTTGGACTAATGTGGCTCCTTGCATGATTATGTTGATGTGACATCACTCTGAAGGCTTTAAAGAAGTGTTTGTTTATCCTTGCTACAAAATTGGTAAGTAGAATATTAAGTTTCATCCCTGATAATTACTGACTGAAACCAAGTTTTGTGATCACAGATCAAATTTCCATCATGAATCACAATCAAATTGAGGTTTTCCACTTTATTAAAAATGTCATCATTTCTGCCCTAGCTGAATGTGAAGCTTATATGACCTTGCAGTATTTAAATTAGGACATCCGTATCAAAAATATTAATCATCTTAATTGCAAGAGTAATTTATTTTTTTAAGGATGGAGAGCTCTTCAGTTCCACCTGCATTATTATCTCAGCAAAATAGGTTATGTTTTCTCTTGTGTTTTTAGTTTGTTCTTCTGTTAGCAGGAGAGAGAACTTATCAAACCTGTGAGTCTCTACAAAGTTTGATGGAAGTTTGACATGTGTCAGTCAAGTTAAAATAAATTATGGTCTAGGTCTTGATAAAGGGGTGGATAAAGCAGGAATGTTTTGCCTCAGTGGAGAAATGCACTCATCTGAGTCATTCTAGGTTTCCTGGTTACAGTTAGCATGTCCAGTTGGTTATATTTAAAATCATTCTTCATAGGTTTGTATTTTGTCACTTATACTCTAATATACAAATTCCTGCATTATCCTTGTTGGATTATCAGGCTTGATGTAGATGCTTTTATACTATTTTAGTCAACTTGTATAAACTGTGATTATGGTCTTCTTGTAATAAACAGTTTAAAATTATAGTGTGGTTTGAAATTTCATAAAAATAATTAACTTGGAACAATGATTTTTCCCAATTATTTAAATAAAATTTATTGTAACATTTGATGTGGCACAATAATCAGAAACACATGATGAACAGGATTTGGTATAAAATGCATAGAGCTAATATGCAGAGCTACACTTTTTTCATCCAAACTGAATTATTGAAAACAAAATCAGGAGTAATTTTGCCATTTTACCTGAAAACAGAACATATTGATTCTTAATAAATCATGACTTGACCTGAATATATATTTGCTTTAATTAGGGCTGTTTATCACTAGGCAACTCATGAGACAACCCGCTTCATGCTACGGCATGGCAATAGGCAAATCTGTTTGCGAATCTTTTTATCTTATATAATTATTTTATATCAAGAGATAATTAAATACCCCTACTGCATGTGGATTAATGTGTATACAGAATATATTGCTTACGAATTTGTTCAGTCCTAATGTATATGGCTTTTACCATGTACCAATGAGGGCACAGCAACATATACTGGCTATATACTGAATGTTTGATAAAGTTAAGCTTAGTAAGAGATTTTTACATTGATTCTTTGCTATTTCTGTATGTCTGATAGCTTACATTTGGGTTCCTAAAAGATTAAAGAACTGACGGTATTGCAGTTGACTAGTGTTTGTGCTACGATTCCTTGCACAGTTCGTCGAGTAAGGATATTCAACACATATCCCTAGTTTTCATACAACAGCAGATTACATCAGTTAGAATTGGTTGACATATGTGAAAGTATGACAAAAGTAGTGTTCATTTTGATGTTACTTTAAGATGATAGTTTCTGATGTTTGTAAACTTAATTATGAAGAAAAAAAAATCAGTGAAATGTCTATATTTAAATCACACTTAGAGGGCATTTACAGTCAATATTATCAGGGTACCGGTAATCAGATATATGGCTAAATATATATGGGAAACAGTAGTGGAAACTCTAGCTACTGTCATTCTGCAGTAAATCTTGTCATCCTGCAGTAAATTTTGTCATCCTGCAGTAAATCTTATCAGCCTCCAGCATTCCAGCCTTAGGGGCTTCATGTTGCGTGCTCTACAGGAACAGACTGATTGTGACTCAGTCTTGGCTCCTACAGCACTGTGTATAATTTACATCCGCATTCAAAGGACACTTGAGAGTTAAACTTATGTACTGATGAAGAACAAATCATTAAATGTTTTTATGTCACCAAATTGAACACAGGGATATTGTTTCTTAATTTCATGCTGTAGCAATGGGTGATTTGCTTTCAGAATTTCTCCCAATAGAATAACTCTAATTCCCTGCTGTTGATGTAAGCTGAGGGATTGAAGCTAGTTGAATAATCTTTGACATGCCTCATTGAAATAGGTTTTATAATGGTGAAACAAGAACAAAAGGGAGAAAGACCTGTACCTAGGCTTGTGATCAAATAATGTGATGTCACATCCAACAATTCTACCACCGTTCTTCAACGTAATGATGTCTGAAGGTCAATGTCGTTCCTTAGAATGGATGGGCTTACAGTTACACAGATTAATCTCCTTGCCATTAGAACAATAATGTCCAGGAAACCAGAGAGATTTGATATATAAGCTAAAAATTAGTTGTCATTTGTCTTCAGAGAATGTCACATACAAACTGAAATGAAATTACATTCTTATAGTTTATTCCTTTTGTCCAATTGTTTTAAGATTACACAGGCCAGTACATTTTTATGGCCATATTGTTCAAACAGACTATGATTACATATGTAACAGTGTTCATTCATTTGGTCAGACTGTGGTTGGACCTGTTAATTTGTACAGTGAGATTGTTTGAAGTTATTATATCTGTTCTTTATTTGGTCAGAATGTTCATTGATCACACCTGTTCATTTATCTGGTTAGATTGTTCAGTGAACAAACCTGTTCATTTATTTGGTCAGAATGTTCAGTGATCACATCTGTTCATTTATCTGGTTAGATTGTTCAGTGAACAAACCTGTCCATTTATTTGGTCAGAATGTTCATTGATCACACCTGTTCATTTATCTGGTTAGATTGTTCAATGAACAAACCTGTTCATTTATTTGGTCAGAATGTTCAGTGATCACATCTGTTCATTTATCTGGTTAGATTGTTCAGTGATCAAACCTGTTCATTTATTTGGTCAGCTTTTTCAGTGATCACACCTGTTCATATATCTGGTCATAATTTTCAGTGGTCACACCTGTTCAGTAATTTGATCAGAATGTTCAGTGATCACACCTGTTCATTATTTGGTCAGAATGCTCAGTGTTCACACTTGTTCATTATTTGCTCAGCCTGTACAGTGAACACCCCTGTTCATTCATTTTGTCAGACTGTTCAGTGATCACACCTGTTTATTTATTTGGTCAGAATGTTCAGTGATTACACATATTTATTATTTGGTCAGAATGTTAAGTGATCACACCTGTCATTTATTTTGTCAGAGTTTTCAGTTATTTCACCTGTTCATTTGTTTGATCAGTAAGTTCATTGAATTTATACGTTTTACTGTTTTCAGCATTTGTGGCTTTACTTTGAGCTGTTTATAGCTAGGAACAAGTGGAATGTCTGTGAGATGAAATGGATATGGTCATACCTGGTTCAGTCTAAATGCATTCAGCCAGACAGGTGCCATAATTCTTCCTTTTACCACATGAAACAAAAGAGTCCACAGAACATTGCCCCCAGGTGCTGTAACCTCATTGTATAAAATGTATGTCCGGAAATCATGCAATGTATGCATTGTTTAAAATGAAACATGCCAGAGGCCCCCAGACACATACATATATTAATGTTGTTGAACCACAGTGTTTGTCAAAAAACATTTACATTGTCATCGGCCTGCCAGATCATATGACATCACCAGATTGATGTCTGGCTGCCAGGGCTTTTTAAACAATGGCCTCCTGGTTGTGACACTAAACCTGGTCCTCCAGTAAGCTGATGAGCTGTAGGCTTACTAGTTGCTGTGACGTACCAGTTGCTGTGATCAAAGGATGCGGGATGATTTTTTTCATCGGGTGCTGCGAGATGTATATAAATGCTACCTTCTAGGGGCTTACTGTGCATTCTTAATTGTTCTTTAGGGCTTCAGTTTCAGGGAGTTTGTGGGTTACATTATATCCACAAAATTAAAAACCCAACAATCATTTAGTTTAATATAGAAGTTATTATATCCAGCCCATCATCCCTTTGTATTGAGTATTGACCTGTGTGGGCTCGTTTCACCATCCAAGTATAAGCAATGACCTATTGATAAGGCTTGACAGAATGCCTAGAAAACCTGGGGTTGTGAAAGAATTCAAAGATTTCAACAGTGAAAGACTAACAAGTGTTTCTATTAAAGTACATCTGCACTTACATAAGTAAAGGTGGATTTGCACCCTCTCTCATATTATTATGCTTAAATTTAATTTTTACCTCTTTTCTTGTTGAGCATGCATTTCTTGTTATTAACATCATCAGTAAAGTCAATAAATAACACCATAAACTACTCTGGAATTATTGTTCCATGTGAGCTTTAACCTCACAAATAGTGTTTCATGTCAAAACCACGAATGTTAGACCCACAAAATTTTCTGAATCCACAGTAAATATTTCACATTTTCAAATCCCCTGATCTAAAGGCTTGGAACACTATAGTTACATTTGCAAAATGTTTCACCTTACTCTGTTTATTTATCAGATAGAGTACACAAAAACTGATTATCTTATTACCACAGAACATTGTGTAAGGATCCAACATGGTCCAGGGAACCTCCTCCACAGGGCAGAGGCATTCCATTCCTAGTAATTCATTTCATTCTACCCACTGCTCCCATGGGAAATATTTGCAAAATTAACAGGACAGATTGCTGTAAAATGATAGGACTACTTTGAAATAAGCAGATTAGATTGCCTTAAAATGACAGAAGGGCTACTTTGAAATTAGCAGGATAGATTGCTTTAAAGGGACATAATCAGGAGCTATATATGTGCCTACTCTTCCACACTAACAGGACTACTTTGAAATTAACAGGATCAGTGACTGTAACATATTGGAAAAACTACCTTGAAATCAGCGAGATAGCAGGGTAGCCAATAAACATAATTGAAGAACATAATGGCTTGATAGCTATAAAAGTAATTGATGAACATATTGGAAATTTAATCTATAGAGCAGATTAGAAGAACATAATGAAAATTGTAAGGTTAAATAAAATCATAATGGAATCATTTCTTTGAAATTTTATACCTTTGCTTACGCTCTCGAGGCAGTGGAAATCTTACGCTTCTAAAGAAGCAACTGATTTTCACGCTGCCAGCCTTGACCGTTTATGATATATTTAGACACCAGATGGCGGTTTGTTGTCCGCTGAACAATACGTGCGTATGATGTGACAAGCAGCTAACCAGATGCTAAGAAACTAACACGCGACTGGCATCCTGGCTCAAGCCGTTTCAAATCCTGCTTCAAGTGCCGTTTGAAGACAAGTTTACATTCAAATTTTAATTGCTCCCTCTGCATTCTCGCATCATCGAGCGATTCGATTCTGACAGTAAGACTGTGTTACTGTTAGCGTAGCCATATGTCTAGTGTCTGCAGAACTGAAACCAGCCAGCGAGTTGTGCACGCAGCCTTTGTTGTTACATTTCGTTTGAATTACAGCTCACCGACAGGGCATCCTATGTGCCCAAGGCCCTAAGTAAACCACGTCTGCGGCAGTTCTCTCTGAGCCTGTGGCCTGTTCATACGGTTACCGGGACAATGAGCTGTCATTCAAAACGAAATGAACATGATTGGCCCCGTTTATTCTTCGCTTGCCCGTGTCTTCCAGCATGAGGTCTCATCTGATTGGACAAAAATACAGTGCTCCCCTCTGGTGTAGCAATTCAGGATACGAGGTCATAACAAACAGCGCTTACCATATAGGAAGTAGACCTATAGTTAAAGCGCTGTGTAAAGAGAATAACCTTTGCTATATAACAACAGTTCAGAGTAATTGAGATATGCCAGGATCAAATGTTTTGCTCCGACACATTGTAAACGCCAACATTCATGCATATATTTATCCAGTATTCTCACATGGGAATGTGTCCCATTGTTACTAACTTGATACATGTATAAATAAACCAGTGAGCTTTAGGTATAGTGTACCTTCCATGTGATATATTATCAATCATCAGATGCCAGCGGTTTTCTTCGTATGGTATCACAACAAATCCTATAATCTGGGATGAGAACACCTGTGGGGTATGCTGAATCAATATGGAATTACAGATCGGAAGGAAACCATAGTCAGCTAAACAGTACACAAAAGGCTATGGAGGCGGAGCTTTGGTTGGCAGTAATCAGCCTTGATGATCGATGCTGGGGTACTCTTGCTGGTAAAGCTTCTACAGCCAAGAGGGGAACAGTTGAAAATGACTAAAAGGGTAGCCATCCCCGTCAGTAATCATGCTGGTTCTGTTGCATCTGCAGCCCTAAATAATAATTTCCATAGAAACATACAGTGCAGAAGAGGGGTGAGAGTCAGTTCATATTTCATAATTAATCATCACTCTAAGTAAACTGATTGATAATCAACTAATAATCATATCAGCTGTACATTTCATTATCTGTAAAACTGTAAAATTCTTTGAGTGCTATAGCACTGTACAGTTTATATTTTGTTATATGAATCTATTATCTCCTGAAACTCCCTGCTAAATGCCGAGCGCATTCTCAAGTGAATTGTTCTTGAGCTTTCAGGACAGCATCATTTTTTATGGTCAGTTCACTTTCATCTTTTGGCTTTATTATAATGTAATCAGAGAAAACTTTCTTAAGTACAGGTGAACTTAATTAGGAAAATTTTCTAAAGTGCAGGTTAACTAAATAAGGAAAACTTTCTTAAGTGCGGGTTAACTAAATAAGGAAAACTTTCTTAAGTGCAGGTGAACTAAATAAGGAAAACTTTCTTAAGTGCAGGTGAACTTAATAAGGAAAACTTTCATAAGTGCAGGTGAACTTAATAAGGAAATCTTTCTTAAGTGCAGGTGAACTTAATAAGGAAAACTTTCTCAAGTGCAGGTGAACTACATAAGGAAAACTTAGTTAAGTGCAGGTCAACCATATGTAGGAAGGCTGACCTGAGTGTATGAGAATCAAACAGTCTTGAAGGTAGAAGAACCATATTTGGAATGCTCATTTGCATGTCACTGATTGCATGATGCTTTAGAGTGAAAACTCTACATCATACCTTTTTAAATACAGAGACAGTTTGTCTGAATATAGAAATATTTTCCTTAAAAAGTATAATGGAGGAAAATGTGATTTGACAAAAAAAAGGACTAAGCAGTTAAATTGACATGACCAGGAAAGTTCACCATTTATGGGAATTGTGGAAGAGTAACATGTCATAGTATATTCATGTCTTTTATCTTTTCTTTGCCTGGGTCTTATTCTAAAATTAGTTAAGTCCTTGATTTGCATGAATAAAGTCAGGAATATAATCAGTTCCCAGGTATGCTGATCAAGCTACACTTAGAAAATAAAAAAAAAGAATCATATAGCCATTAAGTGAATCAAAATCTAAGCAAATTGAATTACCTTCCATATTGCACCCATGACATCAATTTGTCAACAGCAGTAATGAGTGCCAGCTTTGGAACTACCCAATTTCATGCTTTTATGTGATTTTATATGAGATGTTGAACAAATTCATAAGTGACCAAAGGCAATAACTTGATTTTGATGTGATGAAATTACATTTTCTCTTAATCAGGAAATTAAATTAACTTCTTCACATAAATGTGCACCCTATAAATTCATTTTTCAGATTGATATTAAATAGATTTTTTCCAGTTTGAGACAGCTTTTGGGAAATGGTATGTTGAAAGATTTTTACAAAGTCAAGATATTTACATTAGTTTAACATGTTGGATATGTACAAACAGCCTTTGTCAATTAATTTTGAAGCAAAATTTCAGCTGATGATGTAATAAATTTGCAAAATATATATAAAATTACATAGACTGCTAAAAACATTTACATGGATCTTTGGAAACTCAAAAATCAAATGGTTCAAAACAAAATTTTGTCATTTGCACTTCAAATTTATAAATATGAAAGTCCTACATTAATCTGACAAGGAGGTGATACCTTGAATATAAATGACTGGTCATTTACATTATAAACATGATCCTGATTCAGCCAGGTCTGATCCAGATGATGTAATGAATACTAATGTTGTTTTAACATCTTCTGTGTTTTAAATGCATCATCCAGCTTTATATAATTAGTATCCATTAATATTTTGTACCACGAGGCAATATTTTTTATTTTTATTAAATGAATGCACATGCTAAGAAATTAAGAATTAATGTTTCCAGAATTGTGAACATAATAGTTATATATGTAAGATTAATATTCTGTTGTATGAGATTGGATAGCTTACTTCTAAAGATGGTCCTAAAAGACTCCAGTTACCTTTAACATAAATGCATTGACTTATTGTTTGTATACTAGCTTGGAAGGACCATTTTGACCAGTGAACCTGTTTAACCCCTGTGCTTCTCTTGACCAGCTGGTCATTGATTCATTTTGTGAAAGAGTACATGGGTCACTGGAGCAAGAATGAACAGTGCAAGTGTGCAGACTGACACCAAGTGCACTATATCACTAAATATTCTTTCACTACATTTAACCATTAACTCAAGTACATATGTCTATATTTGGGAAAACAAATTGAAGTCCAGTGAAGGTTAGAAAAATAACATAATCTTTCATCACAAAAAAGGAGTAGACAAGGATTTAGAGTTTAATCAAGCTGTGCAGTTTTAGTGGGATGGGTTTGATGGGGACTGTCATCCTCACTGTCTTGGCCAGCCACCAGCCCACAAGGTTCCTTCTGTTCCTTTGCTATGTTCACCAGGTTAATATGATTTCTTATCCCTAATTCCACAGTTAATTACAGCAGAAAAGTTACAGTATGCTAGTATGGAGAACACAGCATGCAGTGTCAAGCATAGCGTGTACTCCAGTATGGATGCTGGGCTGGCTGGCCAGCCTGTGTGACGTCACATGCAAAGGGTCTATACTGTCAGGTGTACCCTTGATAAAACTTCTACACTCATATCCTGTTTGAACTTATATGGTCCCCCTGATGTTGGAAGTAGGACTTCCCAATATACTCCCAATCAGCTGAAGACTATAGCAAATCTAAGTTTACCCCTACCATTGTTGGACGTTTCAAGCTCCTTTGTCCCTGGGTCTCTTTGCTGCTGTCACAGTGTGAACAATCACTAATGGCATCATTGAAAACATTCCATTGTAACAATTATGCCTGTGAGCAATGTCATTTCATGTTCTTCTTTGCCAGTCACCTAAGGGACACTTTTTGTAATACTTTTTTTCCTGCAAGTAATCAGGAAAATTTTAGCAGTGCATTAAAGATATGAAAATGTGTCAAGTGAACATAAGATTATTGCTGGTGACTTGATCATATAAGCCTGGCCTGTTAATGTAAAGAGTTGACCCCCTTGTGTCAGGTTACTTAACATGGTGTTCAGTGGGCACTGAGTGTGAAATCTTAGGAATTAATGCACTTGGCTCAACTCTTACAGCAGTGTGAATGTTCACTTTTACATGAGGTTGGCACGGCATGCCTGTTAAGCCATCATTTATGGGATATAATCCGCTTAAATAAATCAGATTTATTTTATTGCCTCCGCTTTCATCCCCATTTGTGTGTATGATTGTGTGTGTTTAATTCAATACATAACTCACACAATCATGAATGGAATCTCATGAAATTTTCAGTGCATTTTTGGAATGGGCCAGCTAAAAATCCCTCAAATTTTGGTGTAGATCAGGCTCATGATCTGGATTTAGGATTATCATGATCAAGATATATTCACAAATGTACATTCACTTATGCATGACTAAATCTAAGAATATAGGCTGAACGCAAAAACAGTTTTTGGAACATCCAACAATAGGGACCCTCCTCCTCCCCCCACCTCCCCTCATGGTGGAGGCTTGCATACCTTAGAATCCAGATTTCTAGTTATTATTAAAAAAGGTTTGGCAGTGGTCCATTGCTCAGTAGGAGTAAATCATATTTTTTATAAAGCAATTTTTTAACTGATTGGTAATGGGGACATGAAAGTGTGATTTCAGGTACAGGTCGTTATGAGAAACTCAGGTGGCGTAGCCCAGCTCAAGTTACTGGGTCCTGCAGGCACATCACAGGATTGATTGACTTGTAGGTAGGCTCCTTAAGGTCTCTTTTTATAGGTAGATCATCTTTCTGCAGTTAAGGAACCTCCTAGTAGGTTTCTTTACAGCCTGAGATGTAAAGCAACATGTTAAAAGGGGTTGATCCTATATTTTGTAAGATAAAAATGAAATTTACAATCTGGTTCCAAAAGACAAAAGTGGGTTTTTGATAGGATAGTGAATGTTTGGTCTATGGACATGTACCTACATCCCTGCAGGTCGTGATTAATACTGACCAGCTCACTGTTCAATTAAGACAGGTGATTTAGATTTTTCAGGAAGTTGTCGGAGAACTTTAGTTGCTTAACACACTGGAAGGACAGATGGGAGATCCATTTATGCTTCAGGATTAAAGTAATAATGGTACTCAAATTCTCTGTGATGTATGGTTTTTGTTTTCTTCTCAACTCTGTACCTGATCCATTCAGTTGAGAATAATTTTTCTTAGTTAAAACTCGGGAAAATTTTATTTTACAATATCACCTCTTGGTTAAAAGGACAATGCTTTTAATTCCAGCAATCAATTTTTTTAACTTTTTAATATCTTTAAAATAATCATAACTGACTTGATTCGGACATTTAAGAAACATGCACTTGGGCAGATGAGTTTCATCAATTAGCTGTCCGATTTTGTGTCTAACCCTGGCTAGAATTGCTGATACAGGGAAACCTCTGTATATGGGGACCTCTGTATTATAGCCATCTCTCAATATATACTGGCCTGATATATTTATAAATATTGATTTTGTTTTCACTCATGTCGTCAGGAATAGTGTGATTTAGAATAATTTATATTTTCAGCTTCATTCCAACATTTGATTTATGTTTTGAGATGTTTTATATATCTGATTAATATTTATGTATACAGTTTAATAGCATTTGCCATATATTCAGATTTATTGCATTCAGACTCATTTCTAAGAGGTTTTCCTGTGAAGATAAATGGCTGTGCACTTTATCTTGAAAGGCATTAGCCATATATTCAGATTTATTGCCCCCTTACAATTTAATCTGGGATTTTATTACATATATGATAAATGACCATATAATATAGTGGCATTGATAAGTTTAACGGGACATATTTATTCTTGTAAAATAGAAAACTTACATTTCCTGCAGGAATATCAGGAAATGGAGTCAGCTGAGGAATCAATACCAGGTCGTTATAGCTGATTATACACAAATTATGGAAGTTTGTGTGAATTTATAATGGCTTTATTGAATCGCTGAGTATCATATTGAAATTTGCCATCATAGGTTTCCCCCCGTCTTAAACAAGGTTATTGATCTGGTAAAAGATTAGCTGCGGGCTGCCCACTTATTTATATTGGAAAATCAAAATTGCTGTTTTAAGTGATTAGTGTCATTTGTTATAGGCCGACACCATAAAATATCTCAACATCTCTATATCAGCTGCATTATCCGTTGCCTGGCAACCAAATGTTGGTGCCTATGGGATAATTAGCAGAACATCTTTTCAGTTTTGTTAACAAACACATTAAATGCATACTGCTGATACTGAACTTAAATATACATTTATTTATAATGGTGTGGTTATTGTATATGTTTATGATTTTGTTTTTATTTCAAGAAGAAGCTGTCAAATACAAATGTTGCATTGCTAATGAATATATATGGTGTTTAAATTTTAAATATATATATTTATGGTATATATGTATTAGGATATCTTAGTTACTGCTAGAGCTGAACTTTTTAGTATCAAGTTTATATTATGTGATCTTTTTACATTCACCATTTACAAATTTCACCTGTGTTTTGACCTTTCTGAGTGTTGTGAAATTTGGCTCCTACCCAGGGTAAGTAGTCTGCAGGTTTAATGGGTAGGCTGTGCCCACTGCTGTGTATCACTCACAAATGAGTGTCTTTAGGGGGTTCCTCAGTGCTATATGACCCAGCAGTGGGGGGGGGGGGGAGAGATTACACACCCAGGACCTGCAGGTGTGGTAGACACTGGGTCTGGGTGACTCCAGGATACTGGAACTCTTCTTATGTCCATACTTAAAATTGAAATGGTTACCTCAATCAAAATAAGATCTTAAAAAAAGAAAATGAATTTAAATAAATTCTTCAAGAAAATCAGGTGAATAGTTGGCTGTAGAAGACAATATCTTCATTCCTCAGTGACTAGTTGAATCATTTGTATGTTATGCAGAGAGTACAAATTAACCCTCAGGTTTATATCTCCAATTAAATACAGTAGAATAGGTTTCCATGAATGAAACATAAACGGAAATACCATGTGATAAAAGGCAATTAATACTTCATTAATAAATTACTACACTAGGGAGGATTAAGATCGATTATAGACAAAGCAAGACTGTACAGCAGTTTAAACACAAACATTTACGTCATCTGTATTATAATTATAGTCTGATGAATGGCATGCATGGTTATATTGTAGCGCTCTGGGGATCTTGTGTGTGTTGGAATTAGCAAAATACAAACAACAATAAATAGTCCTCAAGTGGTAGAGTCTCGGTATATTCAGTAAACACATGTATACAGCATGCTGGTCAGTTGATGTGTCCAGCTCAGTGGTCGATTCAAATCTGCCCTTGCTACCCAGACATCTGGCAGCATCATTATACTTTGACCCTGACGCTACCAGGGTGACACTGATGGGTTACTCATTCTTGATTAAACCGCGGTTTTTACAGTAACACTGATAGGATCATGCCAAGATACATAAATTTACATTCTGTTACAGCTATTAATTAAATTTGTGTTTCCTCATGTTACTGATACATTATACAAAAACTACCTTATGAAATAAAATGAAACTTTACATCCACATTAAATGTGACCCAAAGATTATAAATGGTATCAAACTAACATAAAGCTATTACTTACTGTAAAGGTTATAACAAAGTTTAGATCTTCGACAGACACAGAAAATCCACTTAAATCATAATTGCAGCACCACTAAATAAGATACAAGGATGAAAACAGAATTAATTAAAGTTATAGGAATCTAGCAGCGTTCTTAATATGAAGCTAATATGTATAATACTGAGTAATTTATAGAAAAACTATTATGGCCCAACAGACACACATACTGGGGGTGACTGTCCAGTGGGTTGACCACATGGTGTGAAGCACTAAGGAACAAACTGGCCCACAGCATGGTTCTTCACATATAAAGTTAATAGTAAAGTTTAAACATACACAATTAATTAGCATCACTTATATGATTTCTACCACAGTTAATCCATATTGGCAAACAAATTTTTGTTAGCTGTATTAAGATACAACCGAGATTAATGACATGGTTAACTAATCTAAAAAAAAACATGTAGTTTCTTTAACTTATTGAACCACAAGGTGTAAACTGTGCATTACAAATGAATACAGATATAATGAGACTTATCTAACATGGGTCCCACCCATATTTCCTTGACCAGGGTAATTCTGCTCTACTAAAAACCTGTGCAGGTCTCTTTCATGATCATTAAAATGGAATATATTATCATCATTAGCTTTAATTTTAGTAAGGGTTGGCAGCATCATTAACACATCGAGCCAGGTTAATTATTTGCTTTTAGAGAATGTTGCTTTGATTTCTAGCATGATTAAGACATCTGTCATGTAATTAAAAAAAGAAACTGTTTGACGTTGCATCTGTTCCATAAATTTCAAAATGTTATCTGGTGCTACATTGAGAAAAAAAAAAATTTCTAATCAGTGTTGTTTTTGTGTTATAATGATGTCTGGATCAGCATCACGTGACATGATTTACTACTCACACATAGGCAGACACGTACATGAGGAGTCGATCTTGGTTTTTCCTTAGACTGTATTTAGCACTTGATTATTTGTGCAGAGTTCATTCATCAAAGGTACATACAGTTTAATGAGTATTCTGATCTGAGGAACTTAATTAACTGTAGTGGTCAAGCTTGCTGATTAATTGATTACATTGATGATTGATTGATAAAAATGAATGCATCTATACATGTATAATTGATTGCAAATTATCATGTATGCGCATACAAATAAAATAGTGAACAACATTATAACTTAACAATAAATCTAAACTAAATCATAAATTAACCTGAACTTTCAACATCCTATAACCATGATATTTTCTGTTATTATTGCCTGTTTCAATATCAACAGGCTGTCGATCTGTGGTTGTTACCAGACAAACAAGATGATAACATGATCTACCACCCGCTTTTTGTGAATATTGACTTATATAAGCATATTTATACAGAAATTGAGAAGAAACAAAAGAATCAATTGATTCCTACCAGTAATTAACATATCAGGTCATTTTAATGAATAATATACTTCTACACTCATGAATTTTCTAAGCAGGTATATTTTCTTTCAAAGTGATTCTTAATTATGTTCTTTAGGTAAACTTGAAAATAGCAATCATTACCAATAGTTCTACTTGGCAGAATGAGTCAATGTGTAAGCAGAGCTATTGGTACTAGGTATGGATTAATCTGATCATTTAAATAAATGAAAAGTGCACATCTAATATCTAAATTCATTGATGAGCAACAAACAAGAACATTTCTATTAATATATCATGACATATATGTCCTTACCCTTACGAAAATGAAAAGTACTCACATATATGTGCCTTATATGTCCCATATAAGGCCCTTATATGTCCCTTATATTTCCCATATAAGTGCTGTGTATGTGAGTTATATTTATATTGCAGCTATATGTTTAGCCAGGCACTGTTATATGTCAGTTATAAGGGAGTTGTATGTTTGTTATATGTCAGCTATAAGGGAGTCACACTTAAAGCTATTCTCTATATTTCAGTTATATGTGACTTGTATGGGAGATGTAAGGTAGCATGCACATGAAGGAGCTCTGTATATGTCAGTTATATGTCAGTTATATGTTTATATACTTTGAGGCTTATTGTGCTACAAGATAGGACTTAGAAATTTTCGAAGGGAACAAAAATGCTGCAGAAACTTCTAAGTCCCAACTCTTTATGTTTTTCAAACAAAATGAATTAAACTGAATAAATAATGAAGAAGTATGGTAATATGGGGGTCAAAATAACCAGCTTCCTCAGAATTTTAGGTATATTAAAAAATGATACTAATAATTAGAAATTATATTCCGCTACTTTTTTATCTGATTGATTCCTTAAGTGATGTAAACATTTCACACTAGTATTCATGCAGAAAAAAATCATTTAATCAAAACACAATATAAAATACATATTTTTTATATTTTGTGACATTGATATATTATAAGAAACATTATTCATTTGCAATGTAGTTTATATTCAAGTACTACAGAATCCCATTACCACTGATAACTAGTTCATAAATACAGAACATTGGGTATTGATGTGGTATGCTACTGACTTATTATGGTAAACCCTAAACATTATCCTAATATTTCATTGGATTTATGATTATATAATTCTAACAGCTAAAACACATCTGCCTTCCAGCTGTAAAATATTGCCATACAAAATCAACAATATTTATCAAAGCATTGTTATTTTATAAAAACAAATGTCTGCATCCTTATAGTGACAATAACCAAAATTCTTCAGGTTCAGTAATGAGTAGTAATACTGTATTCACAGATATATGTAACACCCCTCCCCCTCCCCCCATGACTGTTACTGATAAGGCCCAAGGTCTAGCTAGCTGTCTCAGCTGTACTTGCTGTGTTCCCTGGAGCAAAGAGATTGCATTCCTGTGTGAATGACAACATCCGGTAACCGTTGGGATCATATTTGGAACAAGCTGGGTTTGTCGACCAGAAGGGGAATTTATAGCTGAAAAGTGTCTCATTGGTGAGTACTCTTGCATTATTTAAGTTCTTTTTGCATGTTTAAATCAGTGATAGTATTAAGATGACTTTCACTAATCTTATTTTGCCCTGAAAATACACAATTATGTGTTTCATTCTCTATTAGGTGGTCCATATTTACAAAATACCAGCTCCTGTCAAAAGCTAAAGCTGTTGCCTCTATTTAGTGACAATGTGCATGTTCTATACATCAACATAAAGCTAAGAACATGCCCTTTTTAGTGATGCTATTTGTAGTTGGGTGTACATTTTACAAAAGGAAAAGCATGATAATTTGGGAATTTGTTTCACTAAAGAAGATTTCATTAGGTACTATTTTGATTCCCAAAGAGAAATCAAATCTGGTTCAATTTACAGGTCAATCAAAAGTGGATTTTTTGGGTCCACCTTGAATGATTTCTTAGTGCCATTTCACCATTAAAGGTCAAGATGTCATTTATAACATTACTGACAACCAATATATCATTGATGTACTGTTTCAGTTCTATGATTTGATGTGAGGTTCTTTTTTAGTCCATTTGTCTACTTAAATGTCAAAAATATGCAAGACTCCAAGTTCTTAATTATTTATTTCCAACAACATTTGTTTCTTTGATTTGGTTTCTTTACTTTTCTTAGAACCAGTATGAAGAAATGGTGGTGAAAGTATAAGAATAGCCTAGATATCTCCAGCCCTTGCAAGAATTGTCTGGTAAGCATATTCAGTTTATTATATAAAGTAACCTTTAAATCTTTTAGCAAATGGGCAATGTTATGATTTGTAAGTTTTTTTTATCAAATAGCTGGAGCATACAATATTTGAAGTAAAAATTTGGTGGTTAACATTTATATATTATAACTGCTTACATGTTAAAATTGTTGCAACTGAGTAACCTACTTTCTGAACCTACAAGCATCTTTAGGCCACAGTGTCTGTCCTGTGACCAGTATATTTGATAATCTGTATTATTTGTATATATTCTGTATATAAACTGGAAAACTCTTCCTGTGTTAGTAATTGAGAAGTCCAACTCTATTTACTTATAATCCTAAATGTTAAACAGGCATATTTTCAGAACATTTAAAACCCCTAGATAGAGAGCAGATGTACTTTCAGTGAAATAAATTTTTTTCTTTTTTGACTTGTGTGTTGCCTCCAGATAAGGTAAACTAATGTTAATGTTAAATAAAAGCAATACTTATAAGCATCAATGTGAAAAGATTATCTTTAAGCTTATTTAATTAAATAATTAATGTGAGAAAAAATGATTATATGTGTATACTAAGACTGGTAACATTTGTTTTTACAGGTCAAACAGGAATAGACGGAAAAGGATTTGGAGTGTGGCAAGGGTGTATATTTCCTTCCAGCCTTCATTCCCTAAAATGACAAGACTCTCAAATCTGACTGAACCAGGGAGTTTTAAAATCTCATGAAAATTTTATTTTCAGTTTACAAATGTGTAAATAAACATTTATTTTGGATACTGTGTTTTCATACTTTTATGTTTCATGTGACTGTATGAAGTTGATGACCCCCAATGTGACTGCAGGCCAGCTTTGATTCCAAGGAATTGCACAGTGCAGGAAGCTCATCACACAAACACACACACACACAAACCTTAATTTCTAACATCAACGGTAATTCCTTGTGAAATAAAGAAAAGAGTAAACACCTTTCAAAACAGAACATACAACAGATAGTAACTGAGCTACTGACAAACAGCACTGAAGGTGCATACACTGGACTTATATGTGAGTTATATGTCACTTATAAGGGACATATATGGCACTTATAAGTCCCATATATGTCACATATATATGACATATATGGGAGTTATAAGGCACATATATGGGACATATATGGGAGTTATAAGGCACATATATGGGACATATATGGGAGTTATAGGGGACCTATATGTGGAAGCCTTATAAGCGACATATAAGGCCCATATATGTGACATATAAGGCTCCTACCTAATTTGCATATAAAATCCATATACCAGACATATATGTGACATATATGGGAGTTATAAGGTTGGATATAAGGGACATATATGGCACATATATGTGCCTTATATGTGCCATATAACTTTCACATATATGGCACTTATAAAAATTTTCAGTAAGGGTACTTACAAGATGAGTATTAGTAAAGTCCATGCAAATAATAAGTCATAGAATAAGTATTCTTCTTCCACTCATAACTTTATCCAGTTGTTAAGCATGTTACATATCACATGGTTTTAAAAGGTTAGTTAATATGCCAAGGTGCAATAGGGCATAGTACCTTAAACTTTAGAAAGATTAGGCCAAAAAAAATTAAGGTATGGTTCTCTGGCACCGCCCGCGTAAATTTTTAACCCCAGTCTTAAAAAATTTTTATTTTGATTTTTAATAGAAACTTACCAATTTTGAGCTCCAGTCGCTCAGACATTTCTTTCAAGAAGATAAAATAATACAATTTTGATAAAATTTCCTTTATGTACTGCTTTTACTTGTAAAACAAAATAAATCTGTTATTATCATGCTTTTCCCTTATCATTTGACATTTTTATCAAAACATACAAAAAGATTAAAAATAACTCCTGCCCGCATTGATTTCTGAAAAAAGTTTCTGAGAACCAAACATATTTTTTGTCCTTACATGTTTTGGATTATGTTGTTTAAATATTTTTGATGGAATCACTACATAAGTAAATCCTCAAAATAATTAAACTGTTGTTTGATAAGTTGGTTTATATCTATATAAACATCTTACAAAAGTAGATTTATCATACCTTTGTTTTAGAGCTTGCTTTTCCCCTTAAAAAATTATATATCATTTGATGTGCCATGCAAAAAGATGTCTATAAATATCTCATGTGGATGTTGCAGGTGGAGACAGATTTGGCCAGGCTGCCATCTAGCATCTCATCATGGGGACCAAAGAGCCGAGCTGGTCATCACTGGATGATTTAGAATCAAAATGTTCCTCGATTCCTCTAGAATATGACGAATACCCATTAGACCTGGTTGCTACAGTCGTCAGAACATCTGCTCCTTCCACATGCACCAACTCACCGATACATCGACAACGAGCCCTGCTTCACAATCATGGGAACCACACATTAAATTTGAAACTTAAGGAACATCTTCTTTTTGCAAACTTTGAGGAGAATAAGCAGTTTCACCAAGGTGACGAGAAAAGAATATCAAAAAGAGGGCTGCTCCCAACGCTGTCATTGGACGATATGTCGGAAATTGCTTTAGAATTCCATAGTGTGCCTCGGCAACGCAGGCCTGGCTGCTGCACGAGATGTAAGACAAGTTGCGCTAGAAACTGCCGGCAGTTTTGCTCACCGTGCCTGACAGTTGATAATCCTTTACCTATAGACCCTAGCTGCCATGAAAAATGTTGTTATGCATTTATGCTTCCACCCCATGGTGGTGTGGGCCACTGGTTGACTCTTGCTATTTGTACACTTTTTGTGTACGGGGTGTTCTGGGCCATTACAGGACCTACAGCACTACCTGGTGGTAATTTCTTTGCACTAATTCTTCTTGTTGTCCTTGGCCATATTGCTGGAGCTTTGGTGAAGAAAATAAAGTTGCCGCCACTTCTAGGTGAGTTTGACACATTAACAAGGATATTCATTCATAACAGTCCGCTCCACCACCCCGTCCACCTGATTTTTCACGATTATCTCCATAGAAGGCAAACTTTCCTAACAAAACTTGCACCAATGGCAGAAGAAGGAAAATGCATAATTTTTGGTACCCCACCTGCTCACTTTACGGCCTAATTGACATCTCTCATAATATTGTTACAGGTGCTCTTTTTATTATGTGACACAGGCATAACTCCTGTTGTGGCACTTATGTCTGGCTGCATATTACATTCTATGTTTAATCCATACTGGTTGAACTCTTGTTGTAGTGCTGGCTTGGGGTGAGATCATGTGTACACCATGGTGTGTAGAGGCACGGCGATGTTTCCTAGAGAATTCCTGAAATGCATGTTTACTGTTGAGTAGGGTCCTTATAGACTGTTCGAGAATTGGAAAATTCTCAGCTTAGGGTGTGAAGGTATATAAAGGGGCTGTTTTTTTAACCAGGGAGAGAACAGCTGAGCAGATTCCAGCGGATGCAGAAGGGTGTGTCAGGACTTTATCCGACGAATGCGGCAATTATAGATTTTCAAAAACTTTCTTCTGGATTTTATGCATTTTGACTTCAGTTTACTTTCTGGGTTGTTGCAAGAACTTTCTGCTGGACTGTCATTCTCCGAGAGTATACATTTAGGGAACTTATCGTGGTGACGTTGTTGATATCCAGGTACTGTGCACATTATTTTCTATGTGATTGTATTTATTTGTTGTTATACCGCTGTTTTACTGTATAATTGTATTGATTTAGTGTATTGTAATGTTAGGGTTGTTTTAAGAATAAATTATAGTTATTTGTTAACAAAAAACCACTGACTTCTTTATTCATTCCCCTAGACATTTCATGCTGCCTAGTGTTACAGAATCTGATTTTTTTTATCTCCGTTACAGAATTTGTGTTCATCACCAATACGTGATCTGTTTAAATTAGGTTCGGTAACATAAAATTGGGGGCTCTCGTCGGGAAGCTTAATAGTTTTCAAATTTATTAGGCCTTGACCTGGACACATTGTTGTATCATACATTGTTTACAAGATTACATATTGTTTACAGTACATTGTTTACAGGATTTATCTCAGTGGTTTTTGTTATTGTTTTGACATCTTTACATGGCAGATTTCAAACCTGAGACATTTGTTGACGATCCCGACCCTGATCAGCTTGAACAGTTGTCAAAAGAACAGTTGTTGCGTTTTGGACAACACTTAGGGCTTAGTGTGAAAAAAGCTTTGAGAAAGCCTGATATCATTGCTAAAATCATGCAAGATCTTATTAGCAAAGGTTTAATTGAAGAGACTGAAGTTGAAACATCAAAAAATGATAGCCTTGCTATGCAATTGGAATTAAAGAAGTTAGAAATGAATTAGAACAAGAAGTTGAAACATCAAAAAATGATAGCCTTGCTATGCAATTGGAATTAAAGAAGTTAGAAATGAATTAGAACAAGAAAAACAGAGAGAAGAGAGGGAAGAACATGAAAGGTTAGAAAGAGAAAGACTAGAAAAAGAAATAGAAAGAGACAGACTATAAAAAGAAAAAGAAATTGAGTTAAAACGGCTGGAGTTAGAAAGACTTAAAGTACTAGAACGTAGTCTAAGTGCTGCCCCAACTCACAGTTTTGATGTTACTAAACACATTAGACTTGTCCTACCTTTTCAAGAAAAAGAGGTTGATAAATACTCTTACACTTTGAGAAGGTAGCTGAAAGTTTAAAATGGCCTAAGGAAAATTGGACTATGCTGTTACAAAGTGTATTGACTGGCAAGGCCAGAGAAATTTATACAGAGCTTTCAGTAGAAGCTGCTGCTGACTATGACCTGGTAAAATGGTTAATCCTAAAAGGTTATGAGTTAGTTCCAGAGGCTTACCGCCAGAAATTCAGAAATTGGGAAAAGCACAAAAAACAGACCTATGTCAATTAGCAAGGACAAAAGAGCAGTTGTTTGATCGCTGGTGTAGTTCTAAAAATGTGATGAAAGATTATGACAATTTGCGCCAGTTGATTTTGTTTGAAGAATTTAAGCGCTGCATTAACGCAGATGTTAAAACTTTTCTTGATGAGAATGACATTGCTGCTCAATTAGCTGATGATTATTAATTGACACACAAAATGTCCTTTACTAGCAAATCAAACCAGTCATTCACAAACAAGAATGTAAATCAGTAAGGTCAAAAGAAGTTTAAAGCGCAGTCACCCAGTACTAGTAGTCCTGATAGTTCAGCAAAGTCCATTGCTACACCTCGGTCCAAGTCCACTGTGTCTAAGTCCAACAAAGACCAGTCATTTTCAAAGAAAATCTGTAATTACTGCAAGAAGGAAGGTCATTTATTATCTGACTGCTGGAAACTTGCGAATAAAACAAATAGCAAACCTTCTGGTTTGTTTCAAAATCTATGCATAGCATAGTATTGTCGCGCTAGCAGGATCTTTGTGTCAGGAAATTAGCAAAACACAAACAATAATAATAAGTTCTCAAGTGGTAGAGACTTTGATGTATTCAGTAAACACATGTATACAGCATGCTGGTCAGCTGATGTGTCCAGCTCAGTGGTCAGTTCAAATCTGCTGCTGTCTAGACATCTGGCAGCATCATTATACTTTGACCCTGATGCTACCAGGGTGACACTGATGGGCTGCTCATTAACACTGATAGGATATCATGCCAAGATACATATATTTACATTCTATTACAACCATTAATCATGTTAATCTGTGTTTCTTCATGTTACTGACACATTATACAAAAACTACTTTATCAAATTAACTGAAACTTTACATCCACATGAATTGTGACCCAAAGATTATACATGTAGAAAATGGTATCAAACTAACATATAGCCATTACTTACTGTATAGGTTATCACAAAGTTTAGAACATCAACAGACACAGAAAATCCACTTAAATCATAATTGCAGCACCACTAAATAAGATTCAAGGATGAAAACAGAGTTAATTAAGGTTATAGGAATCTAGCAGTGTTCTAAATATGAAGCTAATATGTATAATACTGAGTGATTTATAGAAGAATTATTATGGCTCAACACAACATGTACCGGGGGTGACTGTTCAGTGGGTTGACCACATGGTGTGACACACTAGGAAACAAACTGGCCCACAGCATGGTTCTTCACATATAAAGTTAATAGTACAACTTGAACATACCGGTAAACAATTAATAAGCATCACTGAATTGAGCTCTACCATAATAGTACAAGAGCCAGGCTCTTTTCATGTAAATAAGGGGTACAACTCCTTTATTGACTCTAGTAAAGAATTTGATGCTACGGAGGCCCACGTGCCTTCTAAATCCAAAGAAGAATCCATAGCTTGTGGGGTAAAAACCTCAGTTGATTCCTGCGAGGAATTAAATAAGGCTAGGTCCTTTCAAGACTGCAAGGAGTATTCTCTGGATAAGGCTAAGTCCTTTTATGACTTTTGCGAGAGTATTTCAAATGAGGCTAGGTCGTCTTATGACAAACAGAAGTTTGTTTCTGCTTAGGAAAATTCCTCTGTTGACTCCCATGAGGATTTTGATGATAAAAAGGATGTAGATTCCTTAGATGACTCTGAAACAGAGTTTATGACTGACACCTTCAATGTCAGTTCTTTGTTTGATGAGGTTGAGGTAGTAGATTCCTCTCTTGACTCTGAAATGGAGTTATTTGAACCATTAAATTCATACATGATGGTTTTGTATCTTTTTCAAGTGATTTTTCAGATTCTACCCCTATTAGAATTTTGAGGGACACTGGTTCAGGCCAGACTCTCATGTTAGCAAACACTTTGCCATTTTCTTGTAGGTCCTTTACTGGTGCACATGCACTTTTTAATGGTGTGTTTTCAGACAAGCACACTTCAGTTCCGCTTCACAGTATCCATTTAAAGTCAGATTTGATTTCTGGGAATATTACTGTGGGCGTAAGAACTATTTTACCCTTTAAGGGAATTCAGTTGCTACTAGGCAATGATGTTGCAGGTGATAAAGTACAGCCTGTACCAAAAGTGACAGAAAAGCCGTCACTTGATCAGGACACTGATCCAGAAAGTCAGGAAATTCCTGGTTTGTATCCTTCATGTGCTGTAACTAATCTATGGCCAAGAAAAACACACATGAGGATGATGGTCCAGATAATAACACTCTGGGAGTCACTAGTGACTTGTCTAACGACTAGCCTGTATAGGATGCAGCATTCTCAAGGTCAGAACTTATCGCTGAACAGCATAAGGACCCTGATGTTTGTTTCCCAGGGCAGTTTCTAAAGATGAACTGTCACAGAACTCAGTTTGTTTCTATGTCAAAAATGAAGTGCTTATGCGTAAATGGCAACCACCTGATGTATGTGCTGATGATGAGTGGGCCATCAAACTTCAAATAGTAATGCCCAAAAGCTTTCGCAGTGAAGTTCTAAGCATGACACATGAGGCTCATTTGTCTGGCCATTTAGGTATAAATAAAACTTTATCAGAAAGTTAGTACACACTTCTATTGGCCTAACCTCCGGAAAGATGTTGTACAATATTGTAAATCATGCCATACATGCCAGATGGTAGGCAAGCCCAATCAGAATCCTCCTAAAGCCCCACTTAGGCCTATTCCTGCTTTAAAGAAACCATTCAGTAGGAATATTGTTGATTGTGTTGGACCACTGCCCAAAACAAAATCTGGACATGAATACTTGCTGACAATTATGTGCGCATCTACCAGGTTCCCTGAGGCAATACCATTGCGCAAAATTAATGCCAAAAGTGTTGTCAAAGCTCTGACCAAGTTTTTTACAACTTTTGGATAACCAAAATCCATCCAGTATGACCAAGGGTCTAATTTTATGTCTGGCTTATTCCAACAAGTTATGCTTGAGCTAGGTATAAAACAGTACAGCTCTTTGCCATACCATCCTGAAAGTCAGGGCGCCCTCGAGCATTTTCACCAGACATTAAAAAACATGATCAGAACTTATTGGTATGACACACAGAAAGACTGGAATGAAGGAATCCACCTATTGCTGTTTGCTGTTAGAGAATCCTTTCAAGAGTTCTTGGGTTTCAGTCCCTTTGAACTAGTTTTGGACACTCCGTTCGAGGTCCATTGAAAATGCTTAAAGAAAAACTCTTGTGTGAAAAACCTGATTCTCTTAGTTTCCTGCAGTATGTCTCAGACTTTCGCACTAAACTACACAATACTTGTGAGATTGCAAAGTCAAATCTAAAATCTGCACAAAGTAAAATGAAAACAAAGTAAGACAAGCACACTGTAAGTAGGACGTTTGAGCCTGGTGAAAAGGTCCTTGCCTTACTTCCCATCCCTGGCAGACCTCTGCAAGCTAGGTATTTTGGTCCTTACATTGTTGACAAGAAAGTCAGTGATTTAAATTACATACTGTTGACACCAGATAGATGTAAGAAGAAACAACTGTGCCATGTTATCATGTTGAAACCATATTATGACAGAAATAGCACATCAGATGTTGTACAAAATGTTACTGCTGTTAATTGTGTAAAAACTGACCCTGACCCAGTTAAAGTAGATACTGATTGTAAGTGTGATGTAGACATTCAGTGTGGTACAGTACCAATAAAAACTCAGACGTGCTTAAAAACCTGGATGCCAAACTGTCACACCTTACCGCACAACAACAACAAGACCTCAAAAACCTGCTGCGGAATTATGAACATTTGTTTAGTGACATTCCAACACGAACTAACATGTTGTGCCATGACGTCAATGTTGGCGAGGCAAGTGCAGTCAAGCAACATCCATATAGACTGAATCCAGAAAAGCAAAAGTTCTACAGGATGAGATTCAATATTTGCTGGACTATGATTTTATTGAACCTAGTAACAGTAACTGGAGTTCCCCATGTATTCTTGTGCCAAAACCTGATGGAAGTTACCGTAAGTGCACAGATTATCAAAAACTGAACTCTGTCACCAAGACTGACACGTTCCCGATTCTGAGGATCGATGATTGTATTGATAGAGTTGGTAGCTCCAGGTATGTTTCCAAGTTTGACTTGCTAAAAGGATTCTGGCAAGTTCCGCTGACAGAACAAGCGAAAGAAGTGTCCGCATTTGTGACGCCGCAAGGATTGTACCAGTATAAAGTTATGCCGTTTGGCATGAAGAATTCGCCAGCCATGTTCCAGCGCCTCATCCATATGGTTGTCAAGGACATTCAGGGCTGCGATGCATATATTGATGACCTCATCGTGTACAGCGACACCTGGGAGAAACATCTGCAAATTCTTCGCAACCTCTTCAAAAGACTCAGTTAAGCACGTCTGACCGTCAACTTAGTGAAATCTGAGTTTTGTCATGCACAAGTAACATTTTTGGGTCATATCGTAGGGCAGGGTCAGGTAAAACCTGTTGATGCTAAGATAAGTGCTATTTCTGCATTTCCTAGACCAGAAAACAAAAAGCAAATAATGTGTTTTCTTGGTATGGTTGGATACTACAGGAAGTTTTGTCCAAATTTTGCTGCTGTAGCTGAACCTTTGACTAATTTGTTAAAGAAGAAACAAAAGTTTGTATGGAATGTTCAGTGTGAAAGTGCATTTCAGAATTTGAAAGCAATTCTGCAAAGTTCACCAGTTTTAGCAGCTCCAGACTTTTCTGTACCTTTTAAGTTAGCTGTAGATGCTAGTGATACTGCTGCTGGTGCTGTGTTGTTACAAGAAGGCAATGATGGCATAGATCATCCAATTTGTTAATTCTCAAGAAAGTTTAACGCAAACCAGAAAAACTACTCCACTATTGTAAAAGAATGTTTGGCTTTGATTTTGGCATTGCAACATTTTGTAGTTTATGTTACCTCATCAGTCAGGCCTATCATTGTCTTCAGTGATCACAATCCCCTCACGTTCATGAACAAGTTGAAGTGTAAAAATCAAAGATTGTTGAGATTGAGTTTGTTCTTACAGGATTACAATCTTGATATCATACACATTAAAGGGAAAGACAATGTACTTGCTGATTGCTTATCGAGATGTTTATGAAATGTTGTGAACAAGATGTTTATGTAATGTTGTAAATAAGATGATTTTTGAGATGTTGTAAAATTTTAGTGATTGTGATCGCAAAAAAGTTTTTCCATGAAAACTTTCTTTTTTCTTACAGGAGGGGGGGGGGGGGGTGTTACAGGTGCTCTTTTTATTATGTGACACGGGTGTAAATCCTGTTGTGGCACTCGTTTCTGGCCGCGTATTACATTCTATGTTTAATCCATACTGGTTGAACTCTTGTTGTTATGCAGGCTTGGGGCGAGATCACGGTACACCATGGTGTGAAGAGGCAAGGTGATGTTTTCTAGAGAATTCCTGAAACGTGTGTTTACTGTTGAGTAGGGTCCTTATAGACTGTTCGAGTAGTGGAAAATTCTCGGCTTCGGGTTTTAAGGTATATAAAGGGGCTGTTTTTAGAGCCAGGGAGAGAACAGCAGAGCAGATTCCAGCGGACTCAGAAGCGTGTGTCAGGACCTTATCCGACGAATGCGGCAATTATAGATTTTCAAAGACTTTCTCCTGCATTTAATGCATTTTGACTTCAGTTTACTTTCTTGGTTGTTGCAAGAAATTTCCACTGGACTGTCATTCTCCGAGAATATACATTTAGGGAACATATTGTGTTGACGGTGTTGGTATCCAGGTACTGTGCACATTATTTTCTATGTGATTGTATTTATTTGTTGTTATACCGCTGTTTTACTGTATAATTGTATTGATTTAGTGTATTGTAATGTTAGGGTTGTTTTAAGAATAAATTATAGTTATTTGTTAACAAAATACCACTGACTTCTTTATTCATTCCCCTAGACATTTCACGCTGCCTAGTGTTACAGAATCTGATTTTTTTTTATCTCCGTTACAGAATTTGTGTTCATCATGCATACATGATCTGTTTATATTAGGTTCCGTAACAATATATATCTGTGGTTCATGGCATGCATTTATAATCTTGAATATTGATATGAAATAATGTGACATAACAGTGAAGTGCACGCATGAGGAAATATAAGTCTTTCTGTGAACAGGGTTTAGCAGCTCTTTATCATTGTTCCTGTGAATATGGGTGCCTCTTTTGTACATCACGTCTGTTATGACCTCATCACTGTTCCCTGCCATATCCATTTCATAGATTAGTGGCAAGATGTAGCTACAGAATAGACTAGTTACTCATAAAATGGTTTGAAATTAATTGTTTACAGGAAAGAGGCGTAAGGTAGGCTGTTATTTCCATGATCTAGTTAATTATGCATTTTCATCTTTCTGTACAAGGGGCAAAAAGTTATGGTGTTCTTTGACTCACCAAAAAATGTACGAAAAAAATAGTTCGACAGGGTTTGTGGAATGGATTGTTGTACTTCTTTCCAAAAAAATACACTGGTTTTATTATATCAAGTTCACATTAAATGCAACAATGGGTTGAATCAGTGGCCCCTATACCCTCTTTGTAATGGCACTTAAACAGTCCTTTTATGTCAGCAAGACTAAAAATGGCCTAGCTGACTATCAGTATATTAACATTTCCTACAGTTTGTTGTGATTAGAGCTGTTAAAATTTAATAAGCATATTAAGTTCAGCAAAAATATACATGCATGAACATTATGGTGAAATACCTTTGGTCATAACACATAAAGTTAAATGTTAATACTGAAACAGCTTTGTCCTACAAGGACTTGTGGTAGAATTAGAAAAAAAGAACTCACTTTAATCATTGACTTTTCCTATGTGAAGCATGGCATGAAGCTTAATTTAACTCAGTCATCTGTCATTTGGCATTTTTTCCCACAGTGATGGATTCCATCAGCTTTTACTTTGATGCACCGACACAGGTTTTTGACACACTATACACAGTATCAGTTTTGGGAGCCAGAAATTGTTCTTATGTGAGATAAACCCCCATTACTCTCAGCCCTTTGCATGTGTTGAATCTCAGTTGCATTTTAGGTATTTACAAATAGGCTGATGTCAGTTATTGTAAAAAAAAAAACCAAATGATTGAAACAATAGAAAAACAATATATAGAAAAGTGAGATGTAAAAAAAAAAATAAAAGGTATGGTTCTCAGGCATTGCCTGTGTCAATATTCCTCCCCTGTATCAAAAATTTTTATTTTGATTTTCAATAGAAACTAACCAATTTTGAGCTCCAGACGCTCAGACATTTCTTTCAAGAAGATAAAATAATACAATTTTGATAAGATTTCCTTATCATCTTGTGCTTTCACATGTTTAGCAAAAAATATTCTTTTATTATCATGCTTTTCCCTGATCATATGACATTTTTATCGACACAAAGAAAAAAGCGTAAAAATATTGCTTGCCCACATTGATTTCATAAAAAAGTGCCTGAGAACCAAACCTTTTTTTTTGCCTAACGGGATCTTTTTAGAACAGTTAACTTTTTAGAACTTTTAACAGACTTAATTATTTTTTTAGTGGAAGGCTTCAAGAGAAATGGTGAAAGTTTAATTTTATCCAGCTATGCACATATGGAGGTGGAGTGCTTTAAAAACAGCCCACTTAAATCTTTTTCTTTGAATTTACTTCATTCAGTGTTTCAATTTGGTTTCAACTTCTGTCTAGGTTTAGAAAGATTTGTGTCTGATTGATGTATTTATAGATTAATCAGGTGCATTGTGTCAGACTCTTGCATCCCAGACACACTCCATTAATAGCGTCTGGGAATATATGCGTGGTATTCTTCTATGGTTTGGTCTGCTGATAAATGGGAATCATGCAGGGAGGACTTTGGTACATCAGGCATAAACCATGGACTGACTCAGTGCTGGTCAGTGATATATGATATTAAACAGAGGTCATCTGCGAGGGGCTGCAATGTAATACAGGCCTGCCATATCAGTATTTTTAGCTCAGCTGACTGAAAGTCATCTGAGGTATAGGAATGGCACTAAGGTCTTTCATCTGGCTGTCTGTTAGCAGGGCACAAATCATAACCGCTGACCCTTGAACCTTGTAACTGAAATCCACGGAGTACAATGAAAAATCTCATTGGAAATTTGAAGTTTGGTCACTGACCTATATCCTCCGAGTGATTGGTGGTGTATGTACCCACCAGAATAATTAAAAATTTGATACGAAACCTCCAATATCTTGATAATTAATGCATGGATTGGCATGAATCTGGCCTTGAATTTTGACCACGACTATAGTTTTATCAGTTTCCAAAAACTATAGGCACCACCTGTATTTTTTTCTAATTTTTAGCTCAGCCTACTGTAAGTCATCTGAGCTATAGTGATCACTCTTTGTCCAGCGTCAGTCCGGCCGTCCAGCCATCCGGCTGTCTTTCCATTAACAGGGCACAAATAGTAACCACTTGACCTGGAATCTTCTAACTTGACATCTAGGGAGGTCCATGAAAAATCTCCTTGAAAACCTGGAATTAAGTCTCTGTTACCCATATTCTTTGAGCTATGGGCTCTATAGTACCCCCTATGGGCTCTATAGTACCCCCCAGAATTATGGAAAATTTGATACAAAAGCTCAAGTATCTGAACAACTAATGCTTTGATTACCATGATTCTTTGCAAAGATATTGGTCATCGATGGTTTTATCAGTTTCTGCAGACTGGTGGTGCTACCTATATTTTTTTCGATTTTTTTTAATGATTTTTAGCTCAGCTGACTATAAGTCATCTGAGCTATATAGTTGTGGTCCATTGTCCGTCGTCCATCTGTCCGTCTGTCGTGCTGTCTGTCTGTCTGTAGATGTGGCACGTTTTGAAACCGTAAGACCTAGGAATCCAAAATTCAGCATAATGTTAGATGTCCGCAAGATCTCCTACCAAGCCGAAAACTGGGTCTTTGCGACTTTGTTCCTTTGAGAAATTAAGGAAAAACCTCAATTTTTTATTAAAAACCTATTTTTACACTTCAGGACTGCCTAATTTCAAAACCACTCATCTGTTTTTCCTCATATTTACCATAAATATTCCTCTAAATAGTTCCTATGTACATGCCAGAATTATATTATTATTATAATTATAATGTCTGTATTATATAATTTAAAAAAGTTATGGGCCCAAATATAATGCATTTGGTAAAAAATCAGGAAAGATATTTGATTACTTAACACAAAACATGTTAAAGCTATGGACTTTTTTTCAGTAATATAATTTTAATTAATCAAAATTAAATTGTATACCCAAAGTTAGATCAAAATCTTTTAAATTTTTTAAAAATATTAACAAAAATAAAAAATTGGTACCTTAAATTTTGCCCAACTTTGACCATGGCATGTTTTTTCCTGTAAGTACTGTGGATTTAATTTTCACAGCATGTTTTTGATAGCATTTTGTCTGTTAACACCAAAAATTTGAAACCAATTGATCATAAACTGTACATTTTATTCAAGTTTTTAAGCACCATGTAACATATTGTTTACATCAAGCTAGTGTTATACAGTTTGCAAGAGCTCAGCCCCCCAGCTTCAGCTCTCAGTTCCTAAAATTTGCCATACAATTAGATGTCTCCTACCATGCCAAGAATTTGGTCACTAGGACTTAATACCCTACGATATATTAATGAACAACTTCATTTTTCCATTAAAAACCCATTGTTACACTTCAAGACTGCCTTATATCAAAACCACTGATATGACTTTAATCATATATAATATACATATTTTTCTATACATTCTCTATGCACATGCCAGAAATGATGTCAGTATTGCGTAATTGTTTTAAGTTATGGGCCCAAACATAATGCACTTTGTAAAAAATCAAGAAATATATTTACTCCCTGAACAAGAGGTTTGCTGAAGCTAGAGATTTTTTGTCAGGGATGTAACATTATTTAATCAAGATTCAATTGAATAACCAAAATTAGTTCTGAATTTTTCAAATTTTATTAAGTTATTATGTATAAATATAAAGTTAGTACCTTAAATTTTACCTAACTTTGACCATGGCGCCTTTGTTTCCTGTGAGCACTGTTGATATAATTTTCATATCATGCACACATAAGAATATCAGCTTTTTAGTTTAGAAAGCTGAAAGATATTGGCCAAAAATTGTAGCTTTTATTAATGTTTTTATGAGACCATGTCAGACTTTGGCTCTCCCCAGCCCCTCTTGAGTCACCTGTATGTTGACCTTGTTGACCTTTCAGCAAATTATGCACGCTTGAGTCGGGGCATACACTGGGGCAGCCAGGCAGCTTATGGCCAGCCACAGTTGATCCAGGTGTCCAACCCAACTCATCTAGTAGTTTTAACCAACAACATAACAATAAACAATAAATTAATAAATTTTTATTGGTTTTTAGCTCAGCTGACTGTTAAAGTCATCTGAGCTATAGTGATCACCCTTTGTCCGTCGTCCGTCCGGCCATCCGGCGGTCTGTCCGTTAACAAGGCACAAATTGTAACCACTGGACCTGAAATTTTCTTACTACCAGAGAGGTACATAAAAAATCTCCTTGGAAACCTGGTATAGCTCTCTGTTACCCATATTCTTCAAGCTATGGGGCTCTTGAAGTACCCCCCAGAACAATGAAAAATTTGATACAAAAGCTCAGATTTCTGAACAACTAATGCATTGATCACCATGATTCTTTACATGAATATTGATCATGGAGTGCTTCATCAGTTTCTGCAGAATGGTGGTGCCACCTGTTTTTTTTAGCTCAGCTGACTATAAGTCATCTGAGCTATAGTCGTGGTCCATTGTCCGTCGTCCGTCCGTCTGTCCGTCCGTCCATAGATGTGGCACGTTTTGAAACCGTAAGACCTAGGAATCCAAAATTCAGCATAATGTTAGATGTCCCCAAGATCTCCTACCAAGCCGAAAACTGGGTCTTTGCGACTTCTTCATTCCTTTGAAAAATTAAGGAAAAACCTCAATTTTTTATTAAAAACCTATTTTCACACTTCAGGACTGCCTAATATCAAAACCACTCATCTGTTTTTCCTACAAATAATCCTGTATATAATTCCTATGTACATGCCAGAAATTAGGTCTGTATTATATAATTTAAAAAAGTTATGGGCCCAAACATAATGCATTTTGTAAAAAATCAGGAAAGATATTTGATTACTTAACACAAAACTTGTTAAGGCTAAGCACTTTTTTTCCAGTAATATTACTTTTATTAATCAAAATTAAATTGTATACCCAAAATTAGAACAAAATCTTTTAAAATTTTTAAAATATTAGCAAAAAAAAAAAATTGGTACCTTAAATTTTGCCCAACTTTGACCATGGCACGTTTTTTTCCTGTAACTGCTGTGGATTCAATTTTCACAGCATGTTTTTGTTAGCATTTCAACTGTTAACACCAAAAATTTGAAACCAGTTGATCAAAAACTGTAGATTTTATTCAAGTTTTCAAGCACCATGTCACATATTGCTAGTGTTATGCAGTTTGCTAGAGCTCAGCTCCCGAGCTTCAGCTCTAAGTTCCTTTAATTTGGCATACAGTTAGATTTTTCCAAAATCCCCTACCATGCCAAGAATTTGGTCACTAGGACTTAATTCCTTCGAGATATTAATGAAAAACTTCATTTTTCCATTAAAAACCCATTGTTACACTTCAAGACTGCCTAATATCAAAACCACTGATCTGACTTTGATCATATATAATATACATATTTTTCTATACATTCCCTATGCACATGCCAGAAATGATGTCAGTATTGCGTATTTTTTTAAAGTTATGGGCCCAAACATAATGCACTTTTTTAAAAATCAAGAAATATATTTACTCACCTAAGATGAGAATTGCTGAAGCTGGAGACTTTTTGTCAGGAATATAACTTTATTTAATCAAGATTCGATTGTTTACCCAAAATTAGATCTGAATTTTGCAAATTTTTCAAGTTATTAGCTTAAATAAAAAATCAGTACCCTAAATTTTGTCCAACTTTTGCAATGGCATGTTTTTTTTCTGTAAGCACTGTTGATTTAATTTTAACAGCATATATACAAAAGGATTTAATCTTTTAAAATCTGAAATTTCAAAGGAATTGATTGAAAAGAGTTGCTTTTATTCAAGTTTTCATACACCATGTCAAGTATTGTTTACATCTAGCCCACCTAGTAGTAAAGCCCTCACTTGCATTATGTAACCCACCCAAGGCAGCTTGTCTTGGCTCAGCTGGGCCACTACTAGCAGGCTTCCCCTCTGCCCTGCATAACCCCCCCCCCCCCCTAGATGATGCATTAACTAGATGAATGTTATAATTTTCTGTATTTCATTTTATTCTTGGCTATGCTACATTTTAGATTTTGTATTTACCACCAGGGTTACAATGATTAAAGTGCACATTTAATTGTGTCCACAAAGTGGTGTATTGCTATGAAAGTGTGGATGTTCATCAGACAAGTAATTCCTTCCTTGAGAAGAGTAAAAACTTCACCAGGTGTGAAATTGACTTTTAATTCCAGGAATAAATTAAAGCTTAGATTGTAATTAGCATAATGATATTGTTTGTCCCTCATTCAACAATCAGTGAGTATACTTTATTTGAAAAGATGTTTTTATTTTACCAAATTTACAGAATCTTATTTTATTTTGGTGAATAAGATTAAGCATGTACTGAAAACTCCAATGTGCAAAACTTTTTAATAGTGATTCAAGGAATAATCTTGTAGATGCCATGTTGTGGCATTATTTTCTTTTAAATTCAATGTAAAAATTTTTGATTTAAAAATAATAAAATTAATGTGTATGCATAATATGACCCGTTATGAGCTACACTCTGGATGTATAATGATTGAAACTATAAGAATTCTAATATTTTAACTTATATTTTCAGTGTTTTTTTAATACAAATTTATAAAACTTGTAAAATCTTTTAAAATTTTTTAAAATATTAATAAAAATAAAAAATTTGTATCTTAAATTTTGCCCAACTTGGCCATGGCACGTTTTTTTTTTCCTGTAAGTACTGTCGATTTAATTTTCACAGCATGTTTTTGTTAGCATTTCAACTGTTAACACCAAAAATTTGAAACCAGTTGATCAAAAACTGTAGATTTTAATCAAGTTTTCAAGCACCATGTAACATATTGTTTACATCAAGCTAGTTTTGTGCAGTTTGCAAGAGCTCAGCTCCCCAGCTTCAGCTCTAAGTTCCTTAAATTCGGCATACAGTTAGATGTCTCCAAAATCCCCTACCATGCCAAGAATTTGGTCACTCGGACTTCGAGATATTAATGAAAAACTTCATTTTTCCATTAAAAACTCATTGTTACACTTCAAGACTGCCTAATATCAAAACCACTGATCTGACTTTAATCATAAATAATATACATATTTTTCATTCTCTATGCACATGCCAGAATGATGTCAGTATTGCGTAATTGTTTTAAGTTATGGGCCCAAACATAATGCACTTTGTAAAAAATCAAGAAATATATTTACTCCCTTAACAAGGGCATTGCTGAAGCTAGAGATTTTTTTGTCAGGGATGTAACATTATTTAATCAAGATTCAATTGAATACCCAAAATTAGTTCTGAATTTTTCAAATTTTATAAGTTATTAGTATAAATATAAAATTAGTACCTTAAATTTTGCCCAACTGTGACCATGGCACGTTTGTTTCCCATGAGCACTGTTGATATAATTTTCATATCATGCACACATAAGGATTTCAGCTTTTTAGTTTAGAAAGCTGAAAGAAATTGGCCAAAAATTGTAGCTTTTATTAATGTTTTTTTATGAGACCCTGTCAGACTTTGGCTCTCTCCAGCCCCTCTTGAGTCACCTGTATGTTGACCTTGTTGACCTTTCATCAAATTATGCAGGCTTGAGGCGAGAATCCAGGCAGCTTATGGCCAGCCACAGTTGATCCAGGTGTCCAACCCAACTCATCTAGTAGTTTTAACCAACAACATAACAATAAACAATAAATTAATAAATTTTTATTGGTGTTTAATAACAAATTAAAGAAAAATAGAAAAGGAATTTGTAAGTTTATAATAACAGGAAATTAACTTGCAGTTACTGATGATATAAGAATCTTGTATCGATGGGTAGAATGTCACATATTCCAAATAACACCATGCAGTCACCTATGGCATTTTTCAGTTCAATTTTAATAATAAAGAAGTAAATCATATTATTCATTACTAATCATTAGGGATTATATGAAGGAAATTAATGATAGACAAAGATGCAGTTGATAATATTAATCTAGATTCCTACTGTGTCTAGTCTGTACATTGATGTGAAATTAGTCCAAAATGAATTTTTTACAGTTATTTTTTAATATAAATAAAAGCAATAAAACCAGGTACTAATGATCATTATTTAAATGTGTGAATTTTGTATATTCTGGATTCTCAACATCATTGTTTGGTGAAAACTGAATAAATACCAGACATGGTGCGAATACTTTGTAATTGTATTTAAATACTAATATGATTATGTACTCCATTATAAATTTTTTTTGCATAAAGATAGGGAATTCAGGTAAAAATGAAAGTATATGAATACTCGTGCAAATACTTTCAAAATGTATTCATGAATGCATTCATGAATATATCCTTCAATATTATTTAAATAATCATCAGTTATATTTCATTTTAAAAAATCATATGATTCTCTTATTATTTTTAATAAAAATTATATTTGGCACAATATTTGTAATTTTTTTTAAATAAATAGTTAAACTCTTATATTATATGTTCTGCTTATAAGTTATATGGCCAAGTCAAAATCTGTGTGACAATAGTACTCCATTTGTTAATAAAATAAATGAAATCAATCCTCTTTCCCGTCTCCAAAGATACTATCAAAATCATACATAAGCTAAACAACAACAACTCATAATACAGCTTATATTTATTACCACACAAAACCAGCATGTGCCTCATTTCTCAATAATATTTTTTTATCATATATAACAGCTGAGCGTCGTGACCCATAGGTCCCTTGTTTTCAATTTTTAGCTCAGCTGACTATAAGTCATCTGAGCTATAGTCGTGGTCCATTGTCCGTCGTCCGTCCGTCTGTCCGTCCGTCCGTCCGTCCGTCTGTAGATGTGGCACGTTTTGAAACCGTAAGACCTAGGTATCCAAAATTCGGCATAATGTTAGATGTCCCCAAGATCTCCTACCAAGCCGAAAACTGGGTCTTTGCAACTTTGTTTCTTTGAGAAATTAAGGAAAAACCTCAATTTTTTATTAAAAACCTATTTTCACACTTCAGGACTGCCTAATATCAAAACCACTCATCTGTTTTTCCTCATATTTACCATAAATATTCCTCTATATATTTCCTATGTACATGCCAGAAATTATGTCTGTATTATTTAATTTAAAAAAGTTATGGGCCCAAACATAATGCATTTTGTAAAAAATCAGGAAAGATATTTGATCACTTAACACAAAACATGTTAAAGCTATGGACCTTTTTTCCAGTAATATAACTTTAATAAATCAAAATTAAATTGTACACCCAAAATTAGATGAAAATCTTTTAAATTTTTTAAAATATTAATAAAAATAAAAAATTGGTACCTTAAATTTTGCCCAACTTTGACCATGGCACGTTTTTTTCTTGTAAGTACTGTGGATTTAATTTTCACAGCATGTTTTTGTTACCTTTTCAACTGTTAACACCAAAAATTTGAAACCAGTTGGTCAAAAACTGTAGATTTTATTCAAGTTTTCAAGCACCATGTAACATATTGTTTACATCAAGCTAGTGTTATGCAGTTTGCAAGAGCTCAGCTCCCCAGCTTCAGCTCTTAGTTCCTTAAATTCGGCATACAGCTAGATGTCTCCAAAATCCCCTACCATGCCAAGAATTTGGTCACTAGGACTTAATACCTTCAAGATATTAATGAAAAACTTCATTTTTCCATTAAAAACCCATTGTTACACTTCAAGACTGCCTAATATCGAAACCACTGATCTGACTTTAATCATAAATAATATACATATTTTTCATTCTCTATGCACATGCCAGAATGATGTCAGTATTGCATAATTGTTTTAAGTTATGGGCCCAAACATAATGCACTTTGTAAAAAATCAAGAAATATATTTACTCCCTTAACAAGGGCATTGCTGAAGCTAGAGATTTTTTTGTCAGGGATGTAACATTATTTAATCAAGATTCAATTAAATACCCAAAATTAGTTCTGAATTTTTCAAATTTTATAAGTTATTAGTATAAATATAAAATTAGTACCTTAAATTTTGCCCAACTGTGACCACGGCACGTTTGTGTCCTGTGAGCACTGTTGATATAATTTTTATATCATGCGCACATTAGGATTTCAGCTTTTTAGTTTAGAAAGCTGAAAGAAATTGGCCAAAAATTGTAGCTTTTATTAATGTTTTTTATGAGACCCTGTCAGACTTTGGCTCTCTCCAGCCCCTCTTGAGTCACCTGTATGTTGACCTTGTTGACCTTTCATCAAATTATGCAAGCTTGAGGCGAGGCATACAGGAATCCAGGCAGCTCATGGCCAGCCACAGTTGATCCAGATGTCCAACCCAACTCATCTAGTAGTTTTAACCAACAACATAACAATAAACAATAAATTAATAAATTTTTATTGGTTTTTAATAACAAATTAAAGAAAAATAGAAAAGGAATTTGTTAGTTTATAATAACAGGAAATTAACTTGCAGTTACTGATGATATAAGAATCTTGTATCGATGGGTAGAATGTCACATATTCCAAATAACACCATGCAATCACCTATGGCATTTTTCAGTTCAATTTTAATGATAAAGAAGTAAATCATATTATTCATTACTAATCATTAGGGATCATATGAAGGAAATTAATGATAGACAAAGATGCAGTTGATAATATTAATCTAGATTCCTACTGTGTCTAGTGTGTACATTGATGTGAAATTAGTCCAAAATGAATTTTTTACAGTTATTTTTTAATATAAATAAAAGCCATAAAACCAGGTACTTATGATCATTATTTAAATGTGTGAATTTTGTATATTCTGGATTCTCAACATCATTGGTTGGTGAAACTGAATAAATACCAGACATGGTGTGAATACTTTGTAATTGTATTTAAATACGAATATGATTAATACTCCATTATAAAATTTCTTGCATAAAGAATAGGAATTCAGGTAAAAATGAAAGTATATGAATACTCGTGCAAATACTTTCAAAATGTATTCATGAATGCATTCATGAATATATTCTTTAATATTATTTTAATAATCATATCAGTTATATTTCATTTAAAAAAATCATATGATTCTCTTATTATTTTTTATAAAAATTATAATTTGGACAATATTTGTAATTTTTTTTAATAAATAGTTAAACTCTTATATTATATGTTCTGCTTATAAGTTATATGGCCAAGTCAAAATCTGTGTGACAATAGTACTCCATTTGTTAATAAAATAAATGAAATCAATCCTCTTCCCTGTCTCCAAAGGTACTATCAAAATCATACATAAGCTAAACAACAACAACTCATAATACAGCTTATATATTATTACCACACAAAACCAGCATGTGCCTCCTTTCTAAATAATATTTTTTATCATATATAACAGCTGAGCGTCGTGACCCATAGGTCCCTTGTTTACAATTTTTTTTCTCTATTTTTTAGACAATAAATGATGCCGTCATCTGTTAACAGGGCACAAATCATAACCGCTGGACCTGGAATCTCCTCACTATACATCCAGAGAGGTCCATGAAAAGTCTTTTTGGAAACCTGGAATTAGGTCTCTGCTACCCATATTCTTCAAGTTATGGGGCTCCGAAGTACTCCCCAGAATAATGAAAATTTGATACAAAAGCTCAAGTATCGGAACAACTAATGCATTGATCACCATGATTCTTTGCATGGATATTGATCATGGAGTGTTTCACCAGTTTCTCCAATCTGAAGGCGCCATCTGTATTTTTTCGATTTTTATGATTTTTTTTCTCTATTTTTGAGACCTCAAAAGATGCCGTCATCTGTAAACAAGGCACAAATTGTAACCACTTGACCTGGAATTTTCTTACTATACATCCAGAGAGGTCCATTAAAAATTGTCTTGATAACCTAGAATTAGGTCTCTGTTACCCATATTCTCCAAGCTATGGGGCTCCGGAGTAACCCCCCCCCCCCTCCCTGAATAATGAAAAATTTGATACAAAAGCTCAAGTATCGGAACAACTAATGCATTGATCACCATGATTCTTTGCATGGATAAAAATCATGGATTGTTTTATCAGTTCTGCAGACTGGTGGTGCCACCTGTATTTTTTCTCTTTTTTTCTCTTTTTTGAGACCTTAAAAGATGCCGTCATCTCACAGGGCACAAATCGTAAACCCTGGACCTGGAATCTTCTAACTTTACATCCAGATAGGTCCATGAAAAGTCTCCTTGGAAACCTAGAATTAGGTCTCTGTTACCCATATTCTTCAAGCTATGGGGCTGCGATGTACCCCCCTGAATAATGAAAATTTGACACAAAAGCTCAAATTTCTGAACAACTTATGCATTGATAACCATGATTCTTTGCATGGATATTGATCATGGGGTGTTACATCAGTGTTTTCAGAATGCACCACTTGTATTTTTTTTATTTTTTTACGATTTTATTTCTCTATTTTTGAGACCTTAAAAGATGCCGATCAGTTAACAGGGCACAAATCTTAATGACCAGACTTAGAATCTTCTGTCTCGACATGCAGGGAGGCCTATGAAAGGTGTCCTTGGAAACCTTGGAATTAGGTCTCTGTAACCCAAAACCTGTGAGCTATTGGGCTTCCAAGTCCCCCCCCCCTCCCAGAATAATGAAAAATTTGATACAAAAGCTCAAGTATCTACACAACTAATGCATTGATCACCATGATTCTTTGCATGGATATTGATCATGGAGTGTTTCATCAGTTTCTGCAGACTGGTGGCACCACCTGTATTTATTCGATTTTTTACTATTTTTTAAATCTATTTTGAGACCTTAAAAGATGTTGTCGTCTGTTTACAGGGCACAAATCATAAGTATTTGACCTGGAATCTTCTTTCTTGACATCCTGGGAGGTCCATAAAAAACTCCATGGAAACCTGAAATTAGGTCTCTGTTACCCATAATTTTTGAGCTATGGGGCTTAGAAGTACCTCCCAGAATAACTTAAAATTTGATACAAAAGTTCTGGTATCTGAACAACTAGTGCATTGTTAGGCATTATCTTTTGCATGCATATTCATCATGGATTACGTGTTTCATCAGTTCTTGCGAACTGGTGGCACAAACTAAATTTTTTAAAAATTTTAACACAATTTATTTCTCTATTTATGAGACCTCCAAAGATGTGGTCGTCCCTTAACAGGGCTCAAATTGTAACCATTGGTCCTAGAATCATCAAACATTACATCCAGGGAGAACTGTGAAAAGTCCCCTTGGAAACTTGAATTAAGGTCTCTGTTACCCATATTTTCTGAGCTATGGGGCTTATAAACACCCCTCAGAATAATTGAAAATTCAATACCAAAGTAGGGCACAAATAATAACCATTTGGCCCAGAATCTTCTAACTTGACATCCTGAGAGTTCCTCAAAAGTTCTCCCCAGAAACCTGAAATTGGGTCACAGAGACCTGTATTCTCAGAGTTTTGGGGTATGTTTGAGCACCCCAGAAACAACGCAAAATACACACAAATTGCCAGATTCCTCATGAAAGCTGGTTGGATTGTCATCAAATTTGTTGTGCTTATGGGTCTTGATGAAATTAAGCTAATATGCATGAATAATGATGCCACAAAAAGAATTTTTTAGTTGATAATAACATAAAATTACTTGCAGTTACTGATGATATAAGAATCTTGTATCGATGGATAGAATGTCATGTATTCCAAATAACACCATGCAGTCACCTATGGTATTTTTCAGTTCAATTTTAATGATGAAAAAATCAATCATATTATTCATTACTAATCATTAGTGATCATATGAAGGAAATTAATGATAGACAAAGATGCAGTTGATAATATTAATCTAGATTCCTACTGTGTCTAGTATGTACATTGATGTGAAATTAGTCCAAAATGAATATATTACATTTATTTTTTTAAATATAAATAAAAGCCATAAAACCAGGTACTTATGATCATTATTTAAATGTGTGAATTTTGTATATTCTGGATTCTCAACATCATTGTTTGGTGAAAACTGAATAAATACCAGACATGGTGCAAATACTTTGCAAATGTATTTGAATATGAATATGTACTCCATTATAAAATTTCTTGCATAAGAATGGGAATTCAGGTAAAAATGAAAGTAAATGAATACCAGTGCAAATACTTTCAAAATGTATTCATGAATGCATTCATGAATATATTCTTTAATATTATTTTAAAAATCATTTCAGTTATTTTTATTTTAAAAAATCATATGATTCTCTTATTATTTTTAATAAAAATTATATTTGGGACAATATTTGTAATTATTTTTTAATAAATAGTTAAATTCTTATATTATATGTTCTGCTTATAAGTTATATGGCCAAGTCAAAATCTGTGTGACAATAGCACTCCATTTGTTAATAAAATAAATGAAATCAATCCTTTTTGCTGTCTCCAAAGATACTATCAAAATCATACATAAGCTAAACACCAACAACTCATAATACAGCTTATATTTATTACCACACAAAACCAGCATGTGCCTCATTTCTAAATCATATTTTTTTATCATATATAACAGCTGAGTGCTGTGACCCATGGGTCCCTTGTTTTCTCAATTTATAGACCTTCAAAGATGTGGTCATCTGTTAACAGGGCACAAATTGTTATCATTGGACCTAGAATCTTCTAACTTGACATCCATGGAGGTCCATGAAAAATCTGCTTTGAAACCTGAAATTAGGTCTATGTTATCCATATCCTCTGAGCTATGCTTAAGTTGAATAGGGATACCACCTACAAAATTTGGCATTGATAAAATTCCTTTTGTGAATGTTTCCTTGTCAACTGAGCATCATGACCCCTGGGTCACTTGTTATGATTTTTTTCTATTTTTGAGAACATCAAATGACAGCAATCATGTAAGTTTCTCAGCTGTGGTTTCATCTAGTGTCCCAAAACCTGGTGGGTTAATGACCATGACTTAAGTTTCATCAGTTCCTGAAGACTGGTGGCACCACTTGCACTTTTTTCCTCATCAAATGACAGCAATCATGTCAGTTTAATGGCTGTGGTTTCACCATTGTCCTGAAACCTGGTGTGTTAATTGATCATGACTAGATTCTTCAGTTCCTCAAGACTGGTGGTGCCACCTGTATTTTTCCTATTTTTACAAATCGTTTTCTCTTTTTGAGACGTGTTAAGATGCAGTCATCTGTTAACGGGGAACAAATCGTAATGACTGGACCTAGAATCATCTCTCTTGACATGCAGGGAGGCCCATGTAAAGTCTCCTTAGAAACCTGAAATAAAGTCTCTGTTACCCATAAACTCTGAGCTATGGGGCTCCAAAGTACCCCCTCCCCAGAATAATTGAAAATTTGATACAAAAGCTCAAGTATCTGAACATCTATTGCACTGATCACAATGATATTTTGCATGGATATTGATCATGGAAGATTTCATCAGTTTCTACAGTCTGGTTGTGCCACCTGTATTTTTCAATTTTTATGAATTTCTTTCTGTATTTTTGAGACCTTAAAAGATGCGTTCATCTGTTAACAGGGCACACATCCTAATTACTGGATCTAGAATCTTCCAAGCTGACATCCAGGCAGATCCATGAAAAGTCTCCTATGAAACCTGAAATAATTAAAGGTCTCTGTTATGAATATCCTCCAAGCAATGGGGCTCAGAAATACCCCCTAGAATAATTACAAATGTGATAAAAAAAGGTCCATTAAATATCTTAACAACTAATGCATTTATCACCATGGTTCTTTGCATGCATATTGATATGGAGTCTTCCATTAGTTCCTGCAGAGTAGTGGTGCCACCTAGATTTTTTTTATTTTTGATGACATAGTCATGGTCCTTTGTCCGTGGTCTGTCCGGTCTTCTGTCTGTTTAACAGGGCACATTTTGAACCTGTTAGACCTACAAATCCTAAATTCAGCATAGAGTTAGATGTGCCTAAGTTCTACCAAACCTGAAACTGGTTTACTGCAACTTTGTTCCTTTAAAAAATTTAAGGAAAAACATCTGTTTTCCAGTAAAAACCCATTGTTACACTTCAAAACTGCCAACTTTGAAAACCGCTGTTGTAAATCTATTCATACTTTCCTATGAAATATATGCCAGAAATTAGGTCAATATTGCATAAATCTTTGAAGTTATGGTCCCTAACATAATGCACTATGTCAAAAATCAGTTATTATATTTACTTACTTGACATGATATTTTGTTTAGCAAGAGAGCTTTTTTCAAGCATATATCTAAATGCAAGTTGTATTCAAGAATTGAGATCAAAATTTTGTATATTTTTTAAGTTATAAGCATAAATGTAAAATTATTACCTTAAAAAAAGTTTAAATTTTGCCAAAGTTTGACTATGGCACATTTTTTTCATGTAAGTACATTCCCTTTAATTTTACATGATGGACAGATAATGTTTTAAGCTAATAAAGTCTGAAAGCTTTCATACACCATGTCAAGTGTTGTTTACATCAAGCCAACCCAGTCCAGTCTTTGCAGTGAGAGATGCAGCCTCATCTATGTTATGTAATGGCTTCACTCCAGTCTTCTCCCTTTACTCAGCTTATCTAGGCTTACCCTCTGCCCCCCTAGCCATGACAACATGACACTCAGGCCTTCGGAAATAAAATGATAGGGGCCTGCCCATCGTCTTCAGTCCAGGAAAAATCGACGTTTGGGGTGGCAGGCTGCTGCTATGCCCCCCCACACCGACAGGATGCATAAACAAGATAAATATCATAATTTTCTATATTTTATTCATATTTATCGTAGACTTTTGCTACATTTTGGATTTTTTATTGTATCACAAGGGGTTACAATGATTAAAGTGCAAATTTAATTTGTCCATTGAGTGATGTATTGCTGTAAAAGTGTGGATGTTCATAACATGAGGAATTGCTTACTTCAGAAGAGTAAAAACTTTGGGTTCTCTTAAAACATGTGTGTTTTAATTATGGTTTTCAGTATTAAATTATAGTTGCGATTGTAATTAGTATAATGATATTGTTTCTGAATCTTTCATTTAGTTAATAAAATTAAGCATGTATTGGAAAATTCAATGTACAAAACTTTTTGGGGGTTAATGATTCTAAGAATAATCCTGAAGATGCTATGTTGTGGCATTATGTTTTTTAAGTAATCTTTTCTTTTAAAAATCTTTTAAATTCAGTTTAATAATTTTAGATTTAAAAAATAATAAAATATATATGTGTGTGTTATTTGACCTGGTATGAGCCAAACTAAAGATAAATAATGATGCAACTTAGAATTCTGATTTAATTTAAATTTTCATATTTTTTAATGCAAATTTATAAAGTTTGTAAATTAAAAAAAAATGAATATGGTAAAAATTTTTCATGCAAAAATTAGATATGCGAAAAATAAAATTAATATTTTTTCCCTTATTCCATCTTTAAATGGTTTCAGGCTACAAGTTTCATATTACACAGTGCAGATGCAATGTATATCTTATTGGTTTGTTTTAACTTGCTTACCAAATATTATTTTATGCTTATTTGAAAATGTTAAATTTTAATTTTTTTACAGCATTTTATTTCAGGTAATAAATTAAATGCGTATTATTATGCTTCAGCTTATGTCCATTTTTCTATAATTTTCAGGGTTTTGTATGTTCCCAGTGGATATATTTACATGCATGTTACAGTCACTTAGTTGAAATACTGACAATTTTACAAATCCATTTTTGTGATCATGCGAGGTTCTTTCATCTTTCATGTAGTCCATAAAAGTGCAAAATCAATTAGCCTCTAGGATTTTATGTGCTAGGGTTTCAGTATCATTTTCAGGTCCCTTTTTACCTTTATTTTGAGAGTACCAAATTACATTGATATTATAAGATTCTCAGCTTTGGTTCATCTGGTGTCCTGAAACCTTGTGTGTTTATTATGTCTCAACATAAATTATTTTTTAAAAATCCTTCATAAGCTGTGATCGGTCCAACAGAACTTTTTATTTGACAAACTAGAGTACTGCTCCTCCAGACTTCTTGCTCTCTTGTGCAGTCATTCATTATCCAAATTATAAATCCACCCAGCCTTGACCAGCCATATACTTAAATTTAAAAATACTTAAATCAAAACAATTTCAACAAGTAACACTCTAAAATATAATTTTGCTTCAGTATGAAGTAATACTTACCATTTTTTACAGTGGTGTTTTTTCCTGTTGTTTTATTTAAATACTAGATATATGGAAGCTCACATGTTGAGCAAAATGGCAAAATTCTGTGATTCTATCACACGGACTTACAGGTTTTAAAGACAACATGTCCAAGAGGACTGTACTGCATGCTGTTATATTTCTTGCTCCTGTTCTAAACAAAAAGCCTGGTCTTCCTGGGATAGCTTCTTCTCCAGACAACCTGCTTTTTTAATGCCTGGATTATGCATTATATATGAAATGATGTCTTAATTATTAGTACTGGGGCAGCCTTAACAACCACCACTGGTGTAAATCCTAAACTGCTTAAGTGATGTACTGTGACTGAGTCTAATAAAAAAAAATTGGTTGGTGATTTTGCCTTTTCATTTTAAATTGGCTGTTGAGATATCTTACATCTATTAGCTAAAGATAACCTCTTGAACCTTTTTTAAAGATCAGCCAGAATATGGCAATCCCAAGATACCCAGGCTATTTGTGTTGTTTATATGCACTTGTTTATAACCTGTGGGGGGACTTGTAAAAATAATCCAAACACATTCAAAAATGACAAATGGTGGCAAGTAAAAAAAAAAAAACAGAGTTTTGCAAATGCTGTTTTGGAAATAGTGACCTTTCAACCTAACCTTCAAACAACCAACTACCTTATATTAATGGTTTATCAACATGTACCGATGTGTACCAACAGCTCGAGCAACAAGCTCACAGAGGCGTTATGAGGACTTTCTTAGTAGGAATTTCCAGCAGTTCATTATTATTATGTACCCAGAGTAAGCCAGTCTTACTTTGCGTCTGTCCGTTAACTTTTGGTGTCGGAGTGATAACTCAATGGGACTTTGATGAATTTTCACCAAACTTACCATAACTACTTACCAACTTATTATCTCGCTCGAGTTTGATTACAGGCAAGATCCACAAATATTTAATAAGGTCACGGGTCACAAGGCTACTTTGTGGTGTCACCACGATAACTTATGAAGAATATGAAGGATTTAGGTAAAACTGATCAGAAATGTTAATCAATAAAATATCAGCCCAAGTTTGATTTGCAGCAAAATCCCTCCTTTTATGAGGTCAGAGGTCACCACACTTCAGAGGCACCTTGGTGACTAATAATAAATTAAGTTACTGAAAATTCTGTGGAATTTCATGAAACTCATTTTACATATTTACCAATAGGGTTCCTCACCTGAATAACCTTCTCATCAAAATTCATGCATATTAAATGAGCTCACCAGATACACTATGAGCGTATATGCACGTTTGCAGTGCTCTTGTTAAAATTACAAATCCTTCTGAGGGATGGTACATTACTGGTAATCAAACATTCAGTGATGAAAAAGTGAAAGTATTCCAGATGAAAACAAATTTAATCTGATAATTACAGCAGCTCACAAGTCATTTTCATTAGGTGTCTGGCACTTGATGAATGAGCATATGTGAGAGGAGAGGGCTGTATGACGCATATGAGGGGAGAGTATAATCAGGCACTCGTTGCTGACTTCTAAGTCATTTTTGTAGATGTCTGATGATGATGGGCAAGGGTAACACAGAAGAGCCATTAGTGAGGCAGTGTCTATTGGATGTGAAAAGAAACTTAATCAGACAATTATTATCAGTCCCCAAATGATTTCAACATGTCTGACGCTGATGGATCAGGGAAAATTCCCTCAGAGCTTTTGCAGTGCCCTTTTTTGTAGTCTGTATAAAAGACCTGGGCAGGAATATACAGCCAGTTAATAATAGAGCCGGACTCCGGAGAGTAATGAGTCTATGTCATATGTCAAGAGCCTTGTTAGGGTTTTCATATTTCTGCAGTCCTTGAACTGCTGAGAAATTCCCCTGTGTATACATAAAACGTGATAACACTGGCAAAGACCTGCATGGAAGATCCTCACTGATAAAGTGATATATTCCACGGCATGTAGGCTTCAAACTGTAATCAATTTTTTTTTATATGTTATTTTTTAAGTAGCAATTGGTTCTCAAATGGACCAAATCTCATTGGGACAGAATCAGCCTGAACCCAAGAGGCTAGAAAGTCACTTTTACCTCTATTAATACTTTAACAATAATTCTTTTATTCAGAATTTTGTATTTTTAGTGAACCTGTGAACTTATGCGATGGTGCAGTGTTTTCGTCAGCCGTCCACCGTCCACAGTCATCTGTACGTTAACCCATGTTATCTCAGAAACCGTCAGAGCTAGCAGCTCCAAATTGCATGTAAGAATCAGTTATATGTCAAAATTCATCAGATTGAGCTTATTTTTGGGTATCTGCATTAACTTCAATTTTATAGGGAAAAACCTTAAAAACCTTTAAAAATCTTCTTCTCCGAAAATGTCCAGCCATATTGTCCAATATTTCACAGAAATGATCCCTGGAACAATCACTCTCAAGTTTGTTCAAATGGTTCCAGTTCCGAGAATTTTTACCAAGTTATGGGAGGTTGAACTTAGTCATCTGTCCAAAAGATGATTATTTCAAAGTCATTGTAATCTTCATAGTGCATTAATATTTTGTATCTATGTCTTAAATTCACCATTTATCTGTGATATATGCCAATTGTGGCAAAGGAATGTAAAGAAGAGATTACCAGCTTGGTAAGACCACGATGCCCTCCGTATTCCACATACCATTCAGGACATCAAATTAATGGCTGAAAGGATTCATAATTACCTCAGTGAAACAAATGGAAAATGGAAAGGATAAATCGATATTATAATTGATGTGATATTTGTATCCGCCAAAACGAAGTTTTGCGGATACTATGTTTTTGACCGGGTTCCGCCGCCGCCGCCGCGTTCGTTTCCGGAGAACTCCTCTGAGACTACTGGACAGATTTTTCCGAAACTTACACAAATTATCGGGTCACATGTGAACTGGTGCCTAACCAAGTGACCTTGACCTCTGACCTTTCGTCTTTGCCCAGCGTCCGTTTGTGCGTCTGTTTACACACATAAACCCATATATCTCGGGAACCGTTTGACCGATCCGGAAAATTTTTTTACACAAATGTAGCCCTGGGATAGCTTTATAACATACACAACAAAAGGTGGCGCCACCTGCAACCATGTTTGCACAGTGTCCATCTGTTCATCTGCCTGGGGTTAAAATCACTCATATCTCTGCAGTGGTTTGACTAATTCACCTAAAATTTGGCATGCATATACATCCTAGATAGCTTTCTCAATTTTATGACAGGTGGCGCCACCTACATTCACGTTAACGCTCCACACATAAACCCATATATCTCGGGAACTGTTTGACCGATCCGGAAAAAAATTTTACACAAATGTAGCCCTCGGATAGCTTTATAACATACACAACAAAAGGTGGCGCCACCTGCAACCATGTTTGCACGGTGTCCATTTGTTCATCTGCCTGGGGTTAAAATCACTCATATCTCTGCAGTGGTTTGACTAATTCACCTAAAAATCGGCATGCATATACATCCTAGATAGCTTTCTTGATTTTATGACAGGTGGCGCCACCTACATTCACGTTAACGCTCCACACATAAACCCATATATCTCGGGAACCGTTTGACCGATCCGGAAAAAATTTTTACACAAATGTAGCCCTGGGATAGCTTTATAACATACACAACAAAAGATGGCGCCACCTGCAACCATGTTTGCACAGTGTCCATTTGTTCATCTGCCTGGGGTTAAAATCACTCATATCTCTGCAATGGTTTGACTAATTCACCTAAAATTCCGCATGCGTATACATCCTAGATAGCTTCCTTGATTTTATGACAGGTGGCGCCACCTACATTCATGTTAACGCTGCAGACATCCAAGCTCATATCTCGGGAACCGTTTGACCGATCCGGAAAAAAATTTTACACAAATGTAGCCCTGGGATAGCTTTATAACATACACAACAAAAGGTGGCGCCACCTGCAACCATGTTTGCACAGCGTCCATCTGTTTGTCTGCTGTGGGATAAAATCACTCATATCTCTGCAGTGGTTTGACTTTTCCACTTGAAATTTTGCATGTGTATATATCTTGGATAGTTTCTCGTTCAAATAACAGGTGGCGCCACCTACAATCATGTTTATGTGGCAGAGATCCAATACTAATATTTTACATATGTAACTCTATATCCCCTTGCCACTCAATCCATGCCTCACTTCACCCGTCCTTCTCTGATTTTGGCGGATACACGTAGTCGCTTGTCGACTACCCGTATTCTAGTTTTTTCCATTATCATTTGATTCACCAATCAGATTGGTCCATCCCCCAATTAATATTTGATTGACAGGGCACGCACTCTTGAGTCTGCTTATTTCCTCTAATGTGCTTTGCTCCTGCAGAAATTGGGTTCAAAAGTGATTAATATGAAGCCTTTTGTGTATTAAATGTTTGCAGACCCTCCCTCCCTCTCTTATCACACTGCTGTCCTTGCAATTGGTCCATTCTGGTAAAATGCAATTTGCTTCTACCTTAATGGAAAATGAACAAAATCTCTCATCTTGCACCTGTGTCATATTAAAGAAAAAGACTCCTTTATGTTTTTTTTGTGGTCCATTTTGTATAATTCAAATATTAAGAAAAAGTCAATTATATTAATAACATTGATCTAATAGTGATATTCAGAAAAGCAGGTTCCACATATGGTACTTAATGCTTTGTCATATGTGTAACTGCACATATGTTATCATACCACAACGTACCAATACACTGCATGCATTAATTTACTCAACTTGTTTAATTTCCATTAGTTTAGCACTGATCGTAATATGGAAGGAATGAGCTAATATAAAATAAAAACTTACAAGAGCTTGAATACATATAAGTATTATACCACAGTTAATCTATGGCACTCTACTCCCACAGTTTCACCGTTAAAATCTTTCAAGCTCAAGTATTAATTAAGGATCAAACTGGCTCAACTCCTAAACTAAGTCCAATGCCCCAACAACTAGTCTAAATCCCAGTAGTGTGAAATTTGTCTGTTAGTCAGCGGATCATTACTGAAAATATTCACACAGATACAATATATACTGATATGGTTTCAACCGGTTTAATTTTTCTCTGTTTGATCAATACAGCACTGGCAGTGTTTGATGACAAACACCCGGTGTTGATAGAGAGTAAGAAAAAGATGATTCTGTGTTTACATTTCTGATCTGCTAATAGATCGAGGCATGTTTGCCCAATAGATAACCAGGAAGCATGTTGCAAAACATGTAGCACATATTCTGTGTATGAGTGCTTTATCTCAAAAGTGTGTGAGAATTATTGATCCCCAGCTTCCATGGAACAGGGGACATTGATTTGGGTTTACCAGTCTGTCTGTCTGTCCATCCTTCAGGTTTTCATTTCCGAGCAATAACTTTCCTAAGTATCATCTGATTTCATTCAAATTTGGGTCACTGATTGCTCTCATGCATACCTTTGTTGGGATTGGCTTTTGAGTGTCTGTCTGAAAATTTATTCACACCAGCAAAATGAAATGTTGTTCCCAATTCACAATCAGAAATTATGACCTGTGGAGACATCTTCAAGCGAAAATAAAAACTAAAACATATTGATAGGGCAAGCATAAAGGACAACAAGAGGTGGATGCGAGGGACATAAATTCCATGAATTTGCTTGTTCTCCATGATGTTATGTGTTTGCATACATAGATCCAGATCAATGGTAAAAAATATACCTACAGATATAATTCATTAGTGGCTATTATGTTTATACGCCCGTCATATGCCGTATACCCACATTCACTTCTGTCCGTCAGCCTGTCAGTCCATTAACTTTTAGTGTAGCCTTGATAACTTACCGGGGCTTTGATGGATTATTACCGAACTCACCTTAACTACATATACCAACAGATTATCACATCCAAGTTCGATTATGGGCAAAATCCATACATATTTAATGAGGTCATGGGTCACTAGGCTACTTTGCTGTCGCCATGATAACTTGCAAAGAATATGAAGGATTTTGGTAAAACTCATCAGAAATGTTTATCAATAAAATATCTTGTATTAGTTTGGTTTCCAGCAAAATCCATGTATATTTAATGAGGTCAGAGGTCACCGCACTTTGAGACACTATGGTGACTTAACAAAAATCCTATGGATTTCTCACTTCAATTAAATTCCTCAGCCGATTTCACAAATACTAATGAGGTCAGAGGTCACAAGACATAGGACATGCATAATATGCATGTTTGCGGCATGCTCTTGTTTATTCTGTAAACTAGTCCGATGAATCAGTGTTTCAGCTTGGATCCATATTTATACAAGAGTTCAGATTTTTTTCTATACTGAGTTTGTCTTATTGTTTGTGAGTTTTTTTTATCTATAACCTTCTTGGTTTCTAGAAGAAGCAGTAATTGTTAGTCTTGATGCAGAGCTAAAATCAGTTACTTCCTGTAGAATCCTCACTTCACCCCTCATTATTGCTTCACAACCCCCAGTGAAAACAGATTCCTAAAACCTCATTAAGAGCCCTTTAGTGTACATAAGGCTGTTTAAAAAAAAGCATAGAGGTACCACTGCTATAATAAACAGGACACAACACAATTTGCTTTGTTTTGTATATGATTTTGATGCATTTTACTATTCATCATATATGCATTCTGCAGTGGCCTTACTGGCTTTAGTGGATGTTTTTGCCCTCCACGGAGTACCCTCTAGTTTCCTATGCAGTAACTGAATTAGTTTTTGCTTTAAATATTGACAGTCATTGATTTATGTGAGCCAAATAAACCACAGCTGTAAGCAGTTTGAAGCAAAATGAGTAATTTTATATTGTGCCAAATATTCATTGACACCAGAGATGTTTATCGGAAATGTCAACAAAAATTTAGTTTGAAGTGTACGTGACAGTGCCCAGTTTTAAGATTTCCTATTGGATATCTGCAGGGATTTCAGGACCTTGCCGAGGGTTGATCAAAGTATAAAAAGGAAAAGGAAGAGAAATTTTCAATGGGTCTGCATGAGCTTTATCTGCTGGCAAGATATGAATCATTACTAGGAAAACATTCTCAGGTTATTTATAGTCACTTTATGGATGCTGTTAGAGATATAGGCCTGCATGGGTTTACTGTCCCCATCTTACTGCTTGTTGTGCTTTGTCAGTTTTAATGATTTGTTACTGTGTGATAGGTGTACATTTTCCATGAGTCCATGAATTTACTGTAAGACATTTCTTGTTGATTTAGTCTAAGAAACTTTGAAATTTCTACAGTAACATGAGACTTATTCACAAAACATATAGTTATTTTTTTACCATTAGCTGATATGTTTTATCCTACTTACCAAATCAAAAACAAATTATAGAAAAGAACGCCAATCTCCTTAAATAGACTACTGTACTTTATCATGGTCTGTTCCCTGTGTCATAAGTTCACCAGAATACATGTCTGTATTAAATGATATAGAGCACTTCAGGTTAAATTATCAGGAAGCATTTTGAGATATCTTAATTTTGGTAAAAAAAAATAAAAAAATGAAGGTACAACCATGATTTTCACTCAGCTTTCTTTGAGTCATCTGAGCAATAGAATTGACCCTTTGTTTGTAAACTGATCAGCTGTAACAAGTGTAAAGTTTTATAAATCTGCTTTAGAGGCTTCAAAAGTTAGACTGAGTCCTGGTAAATCGTGGAAAATCTTGGAATAGCTTGAAACTCAGAATTACCTAAGGCACAGTTACCTATACTGCCTTGAACTACAGGACAAATAGAAACTGATTTTGAGTACCAGTGAGGCAGAATTTCCTTCATTAACAAGTTGTTGAGCAAATGTTTTGGGTTGGTTCATAAATTTACAAAGAGATCATTTCTGTTTCTGTTGAGAGTAGTCAAATGTAGTTAATGAATTGTAGGACAGTAAGATAAAAATGTGGTCTATATTATCAGAAGGGGAAATATTTAACAAGTATCAATCAGTATTGAAACACAGAAAATATGAGTATTATGGATGGTGTAATAATTATGCTTTCTTTATATTTTCTTTTATAAATATAATCAACAAAAAAGGAACAAAATAGGGATCCAGAACTTTTGCAGTGATAGTAATAATATAAATTTTCAGCAGCCTTCTATGTACTGCATACACTATATACTGTATATTATCATCAGAATCTCAGAAGATTCAATCATTCAAGATATAGGAGCACTAAAAGAAAAAGAGAACTTTGGTAGTAATAGTAATAGTATACATTTTCAGCAGTCTTTTATATACTGCACTGTTTTGCTGTGATCATTAATGGAAGCACAAACAGGCTGTTAGCTGATCCTGATGAGCTGTTGTGGTCTGACTGGCAGGACTTGTTTGGCCTTGACATGTGTTCACCACTAATATCAAGTTCTATTTGATCAGTGAGATATTGATCGGGGTTCTGTAATAAAGGTCTTGGGAGAGATACAAAAAAGCTTATCTAATAAACCTTTCTTTATTGGCCCATTAAGTTATACAAGGATCTGCTATTAATATAATCAGCCTATTTTGAGCTTGGTAATCTCAATTAATTGGATTTGATGTTTAAAACATTACTGGAAAGAAAACCTGCTACCTTCATTAAAAACAAAAACAGAGAAAGCTAAATTTCTTAATATTTTTTCATGTTTTTTCACTAAGCTAATAAATGATAGCTGGTCCTGGTATTATATAGGACCCCTCCCCCCCTGAAAAAAACAAAAAAACTTTAGTTCCTCCAGGTTGAGGGCTATGGCTGTTTTATATCTTCTTAATTACCTCTCTCAGTCACCTATTATTGCTTCACAAACACTCTCAAATTGCAGTTCATAAATTTAAGTTGGTGGCAATGCAGGCCCTTTGCTGTGGCAGCATCTAGTACGTGTTGCAATTCTTATGCACACTCACTGCTTGTGATCGAAGCATAATTTCCCCTGTTGTGAAGCATTTTCCCCTGTTGTAAAGTATTTCCCCCAGTTGTGAAGCATTTACCCCCTAGCTATTGTGAAGCATAATATCCCCTGTTGTGAAGCATATCCCCCTGTTGTGTAGCATTTCCCCCTGTTGTGTACGTAGCATTTCCCCCTATTGTGTAGCATATTTTCCTGTTGTAAAGCATTTCCCCCTGTTGTGTAGCATATTTTCCCCTGTTGTGAAGCGTTTTCCCCAGTTGTGTAGCATTTCCCCCTGCTGTGTAGCATTTCCCCCTTGTAAGATTTGGCATGATAGATTGTATATTCTTGTATTTCATGTCACACTTAATGAGTTCAATGGGCTTCTCTCTCTCTCATTTGCAGCTGTTCTCAATAATAGGAATATTTTAAATATTATTATAACTTTACAGATTTTGTGAATTTAATCTTTCGTATACATTCAAACCTCTGCATTACCTTGGGACATATCACACATGTATAACAAGCCTTTGTTCCATGATGCCTGGGTATTGATTGCATAATCTCCTAGTCATGAACACTGGGTCCCGTATTTGTACAGGCCAGATCCTAATCTGTTAATCTCATCAGGGTAAAGGTGTTGATCTCATCAGGGTGACCACTAATGGGGGGGTCCCGTGATGTTTAGTCAGCTAAGAGCACACACAGATAGATGATATCCCTATAAAGTATTATTACACTGTATGTAGACCTTGTATATGTCAGGGTATAATCAACCAACTCTCCCTTCATTTCATTGGCCAGTATCGTGGGTGGAGTTCACCCTACCCGTCTGACCAATGGAGTGAATGGGGTGATGTTATTGGTTATATTCCAATGAGAGAGAGAGAGAGAGAACAAAAGCCAGGGTATAATCATGTGTGGGAGATTTCCACTTTGGCGACTCGGCACCTAGGACAGTTTCTGTGTATGGACATTTTTATCATATACTTTATACAAGAAGAATAAAAATGGTTACCTAAGTTACCAAATTTGTGTGTTGTGGCTGTGTGCCACAAGTGCCACAAACTTGCTTGAACGAGAGCATGACTGGGAGAAGTTTAGTCAAGTAATATAAGTTTACACCCTGTTGTGTAGCATTTTCCCCAGTTGTGAAGCATTTTCCCCTGTTATGAAGAATTTTCCCCTGTTGTGTAGCATTTTCCCCAGTTGTGAAGCATTTACTCCTGTTGTTAAGCATTTTCCCCTGTTGTTAAGCATTTTCCCCTGTTGTTAAGCATTTTCCCCTATTGTGTAACATGGGTCTTAGATGCTCAGTGTTTGCTTATGATGATGATAACTCAGATCTCTGTCACAGCATTTGTTGTAAGCATTTTAGACAAGTGATATTGATCTGGATCATGTTTCCTGGAGACTTTGGCATGTTGCTTGGAGTGGCATCTGAAAAATTATTGCTTATGCTGTCTCACCTGTATAATTTCTAAACTTTCTCTTTAAAACAGACCAAAATGATTAAGAGCCAATAACCATCCTTTTACATTGTTGACGGAGCTTGGCTGGACCCAGTTTCGGACCTGTCAACAGTACAGCTCCAGGACCATTTTCTCCTTCTTAAGCTTTAAAGCTAGCCTTATCAGGGCTCAACATTGACTTTTGAAAGTACCTGCCCAACTGGGCAAGTAACATCTAGCTTTTACTTGCCCTTCATGAATTTTTACTTGCCCTACAAATATTATTGATTGTATTCAAGAACACAAAGATCCTTTTTCAAGCCTTTACTTGGGTATAAAGGTGTATGTTGGATCAACTTGCCCAGTCAGACAAGTAGGAGGAGACTTCAAGATGCCCTTCCACTTTTTTCTGGAACTTTCACTTGCCCTAGGCAAGAGGTTAACCATTTATGTCGGGCCCTGCTTATGTTAGATGTTCAGCCTGAGTGGAGGTACCTGCAGTGTGATCTCAGTGTGAGTGTGATCTGATCTTCAATGATAAAAAAAAAACTTTAAACTTTAAAGGCTGGCCCAATCAAATTATATTTTTTAATTTTCATGTTAATTCCCATTGGAGTTATTATTCAGTATATGGAAAGCATCCAAGTGTTGTGTAAGTTTTTTCATCTTTTTCACTTCATGCTTTTGCTGTCAATGCAAACACTGCACATGATGAACAACTTCTGGGAAAATGTCTGATGGTTAAAACATTGTACATCTCAGATGGAGACCCTGTCACAACCTCAAAGCAAGGAGGTCAATTATAACCATTCTCCAAGCCAAAATCATCAAACTAAAGAGATGCTGCAAGATTTGCTCATATAGAAACTGTGCTTAATCGAAGAAATAGTTGTAAACCTTAAATGTGTGTAACTCATGTAATTATAGCAGTTTTATATAATAAATATATTATATTATATAATATAATAAATTTTATATGATAAATAGACTAACAAAATTGTGTCAAACATGTTTAAGACAATATCCTGTCATTTATAATTCATTTAAACAGATATTAGGCTTTATTATGCTACACACTTCAGATATGCTATAATTCACAGCACAATAGAGGTGCCATATTTTTTTTCAGTTTGAATATTTGGGACTAATTTGCAAAAGCAGACTGTCAGGTTCCAATTTTCAGTTACATGAAGTTTTGGTTCACAGTAACATACAAAATTATTCATAAAATATTTTTCAACTCTCAGGAAATTTTCTATTTTCTATTTTTATAATTCACTTTAATGTTTTCTATCCTAATTTAAATGATTTCCCGAGAGCACATGTGCCAAGCCAGTCCATCCTCAAGTGGCCTGGTGCCCCTCCATTCTATTTATCCTTTATGAATAAATGAAGATGACAGTATGCCGTACTTATTTATTTGATGCTGTATATCAAATGAATATTTGCTGTTTATTTATACAGGTATGTTGCTGGTGGGGTGTCTCCTAAAAAATGTGCCACGGATAAATGTAGCAGATAATATAGACAATTATTGGTCTGCCAGCCTCAGGTCTGTAAACACAAATATTTTCTCATGTTATTTTTTTTGGGAAGATTTTATTAGTTGTACAGGACAGATGAAAAGACATGTCAGTATGTATTCAAACTGTACAACATTTGAAATAAATACAGATGTATATAAGATGTATCTTATAAATAAAGATCATATTAAAATACTTTGTAGCAAATAATGATAAACAATTATTAAAATTAATAAAGAGAGTATGAAAATTGCAGCTGTTTGTAGAAAATGCTACTTTGGGATTCAAGAGACAAAAAATTCAGTGACAACCTTTTCTACAAGCATGCTCATTAATTGTGCTTAACTGTCATCTACTTTGTTCAGGTCCTATATATGTCACCATTGTGAGTTTTGTCAAAATAAAATAAAAAAAATAGTGAGAGGTTCAGACACATGGCTCATTTTTCAAGATAAGGTAGAATATTTCCATTTACTATTTGAAATATGACCAAATATGACTTTTTCTTGACTTTAAAACTGACCTGAACACTCAGTGTCATTCAGTGCCAGCAGTTGGCGCAGTCAGTGTAGGAAAGGTCTATTCATATAGATTAAAAGCAAAAACTGAAAAGAGACTGACTCAAACTAGCAGTACATTTAAACCTTTGACTGTTTAGTTCAGTATACTAAAGGCCAGCTTGATTGACAGCATAAATCCTCAATCTTTATGAACTGTTTCAGGACTGCGGCCCTGGTGGTGATTCTGCTGCGTGCTGGTTTGGGGCTGGATCCTGAAGCCTTAAAGAAGTTGTCATGGGTGGTCCTGAGGCTGGCTTTCACCCCGTGCCTGATAGAGACAGCAGCGGTCGCTGTGGGCTCTCATTTCCTGTTACATTTTCCATGGACTTGGGGCATCATGCTCGGGTAAGGTGCTCACAGATCATTACATTGTATCAGTGTCACATAAAGCAACAGTCTACAAGACAGGGGCCTGTCTGGATACAGCACTAACCGCTCACCAATCATTACAATATGATCAATGTCACGCAGAGCGGGTATCTGATTGACAAATGATTTAATTAAAGGAAAACAACGGCGCACAATGGCATTGTTATCTACCTCTATGTCTGGCCAGGATTTGTTCACAGAGACAAAGTCCATAGAAAAATAATGCATGACATTCAATACTGGATCAAATGTCTCAAGTTGGGTCCTCTTACATTTGATTAACTTGGGTCTTTTCAGCATTATAGAAACAATCCTTCAGTCAACTATGAACCATCCTTTGAAATGAACACCACTTTCAAAACAAAAAGTGCAATTTTGTTAATGGTTACAGTTCTGAAAGATACTGTTAAAGAAATTGTGTCCAACAAATATGAGCTTGCAATACTTTATTCTTTAAGTTGCATGTACAAAAAGGTCATTTGGCGCCGACACATAGAGCATATCAGTCAATGAATGTAGAGTAGGATTAATACTCTGGAGCTGTGTGCTATAAGAAGGACAGGCCTAAACTGGAGACAGCTACACACCTATATGGATCAACAATGGATTCTCCCTATAGGCATTTACGGATCCATAGCTTTCATAGATGCAGCTAAAACACACTTACTGACACTTATATAAACTAGAAGTTCAACAAAATAAAGCCCTTGGAGCAGGCTTAAGAGTTAGAAGGTTCACTAAAACATCAGAACTTAAGGCATGCACAAACACACAGACTGTTAAAGATTACATGATGGAACAATCCCTCAACACTTACAACAGGATAAAACATATCAAACTCAATAAAGATCTATACAAATGACCACAAGCATACAATAGCCAAAAATAATTTGTTTCTTCATTAGACATAATCCTACCACATCTTCTGTAGAGGGAGACTAACATCACATCCACTAAGCAAGCAGTCTTTTCAAGTAAGCTTGATCTTTCCTTGCACCCAGTTTGATATTTATAGACCTTAGTTTTCCATCTGTGTCTCCTCTGAATTTCTCCTTATCTTGAGGCCTAATTGTAAATAGAAAATAATTAAACATTCACTTAGATATCATCTTTATCACTGCTTAAGGAGTGCCTAGGACAGGGGTCCCCTATTTCCTCAGCTACGGCGCTTGAGTGCCATCTTTTCCTTCTTTAAAAAGAATGTTAGGTAGAACCTCCAAATAATGGACACTGATGGGACCCAACATTTGGCCGCATTAGAAAGGTGCCTCATTATGGTGTTTTTAGATTTTTTACCTACTTTTTAAGGGACTGCCAGTCAGTTGCCGTAGATAGGAGGTGCCCTAAATACAGAGGTGCCCTGAAGGAGACGTTCCATTGTATATTTATTTATGTAATACAGAGAATTACATAGTTTGACTGTTATGATAACATATCTCAAATATGGCTGTATATTAAAGCCATTCTTTAATGTCTGACTGTTATATAAGATATTAATTAATGTTAGCCATCAGAATTTCAAAAAAGGTAATTTCTTTTAAATTTGACAGTGGAAAATTAATACTATTAAACAAACAGTTGTTTATCCAATATGTGTATAGTTTAGATTACAGTTCAAATACATCTTTATATGTACTGATATTACTTACACACTGCTAAGTGTTATATTCTTTTCAAAACAAGTAGTTTAGTGGTGTATTAAAGCATTTCTTGCTTGATGAAATAGTTTATGATAAAGCATTTTGTATGATTTTTTTTTTTTTTTGGTGGCAGGTTTATTTTGTCTGCTGTAACCCCAGCAGTGGTGGTACCCAGCATGCTCTCCTTACAGTCCCGCGGTTATGGTGTGGACCAGGGTGTGCCTACCTTAGTCATCGCAGCTGCCAGCGTGGATGACGTTCTCGCCATCACAGGGTTCACGGTGGTACTGGGGATCATATTTTCACAAGGTGATTAATAATTAAAATATTTTGTCAAGTAACCAGTACAGAGCAGGATGGCTGGAATTAACTACCATTAATTTTGGTTTAATGCATCATTTCTGATGATCAGTCCCAAGTTAAATCATTCCTGGGTATTGTTTTTATTCGATTTAATCCATTTAGCAAGATGGATGTTTTGACAGCATACAGAATCTGTAAACAAGGATCCTTTAAAGTCAACACAAAAACTTAGAATAAAGCCCATGGTCATGACATGATGAAATATAATCTTGATATCATGCAAAATTCATCAAAACCAGTTCAGGGAGTTATGAATTGCCACATCTATAGGTCCAGTGTGAGTGAAAATTTATTAAAATAATAATAATTAATTCTCAATAATGGGTTTGTTATTAAACATTTTTGTTTTCTGCCTCATAGTCCTTAAATTTCAAGTTGATGTTAGTGTGGTGTGGCAGGTTGTGTTCATCAGCTGAATGCCATTGTAGCTCATTTGTTATATCTTGTTATCCCAGAGGCCTGAAGATTATGTTGGACCAATCACTGCTCATTCTGCTCTCACATGACCTACCTGCACTTCAAGCAGGCTTCTATTTGCATTTCTGATGAAGCTTTGTTAAAATCCCTCTATATCAGCACAGAAAATTTATGCTCTCAACATACTCTTACTCAAGCACTCTTACATAAATACTCCCACATCATTATATATTAGTAAACCCATTATCCAGGTATAGTCACTTGCTCTGCTCCCAGAAGTACTTAAAGACACATAAGATCTGTGGTTTATGAAAAATTACAAAACATTTTAATGACTACTTAAACTTGCCGAGTTCCCTCAGAGTGGAAGTTTAATTATGAAATTATGTTTATTGATATGAAATTTTTTGGCTGAAATTTACGATTTTATATGTTGATTGTGTTTATTCTTTCTCAATTAGGCAGTATAGGTTTGACAGTGGTGCGGGGACCTCTGGAGGCTGTGGGTGGCATTGTTTATGGTATGATCTTTGGTGCTGTGTGCTGGTACTTACCAGAAAAGAAACATGTGAGTAAAATGTGTTGGTGTTACAAACCAGAAAAAGTAAGCATATGATGTGCCCATGATTTGTCCACATTCAAGAACACATGTGGTTTATTAATGTTCACAAGAAAATATGCAACTGTTGCATTGCATGCACAAAGTATATATATAAAAGAGAGAAACATTGGATTTCAAAGTGAAATTTGCCTGTCAATGATCAATGCCCTTCAAAAGTAATAATTGTTCCCCTGTAAAATATAAATCACATTTATTTGGAATTTTAAAAAAATTTGTTATCATTAACTTTAGATTCTGTGGAAATGAAATATGGGTATTTAGTCATTGATAAGGATGAATGATTGTACCCTTCCACCATTGGTCATTTCTGCACAAAACAATTCTCTCCCAGTTAGGCACTGTGGAAATGCTGGAACTACTTCAAATCCAAAATTTGTTTCATTTTAAGGGAACACATTCACTTTACATTTCACATGTGCTTACTTACAAATATTACTTATTCAGTGAGGTCCCTACAACAAAACACCCGTGTTTATGTAATTTACCTTGAAACAAATCTTATCTAAGGAATTTGATCGGGCTACATTGCCCTCTTCACTCCATTTATTCTTATGCTATCTGTGTATGTAGAAGCCCAGGTGCATTGTGGGCCATGGATTCCAAAATCTGCAAACCCTAACCAGCAGATTCATACACTTGTGAGTCTGATCGTTCACATGGTTTGTCATTTGTCTTGCATATGAATATAGAACAAGAATGATATTGAATCAACCATACAGATAATGCATGATTTTAGCCTTGAAAATGTGTAAACTTCAGATGACAGCAATGTAACATACGCAGAATTTAGCACCAGGTTAAAGCATTAAAGTATGTCTGTATTGTTTCTGATTCTTCCTGAATCTTTCAGAGTAACATTCATATTAGTTTCCTGTCTTTCATTTGCTTGCAGCCAAATGTGGTGCTGTTACGTTTTGTGCTGCTCCTGAGTGCGGGGCTGTTTGCCGCCTTTGGCAGTCAAGCAGTGGACTGTCCGGGTGCTGGTGCACTTGGTGCTTTAGTTGTTTCTTTCATGGCTGCCCTGCACTGGCGAAATGAAGGCTGGACAGCTGACAAGGTAAGTTATCAAAAGATACATCCAGACTCCAGTAGATATCACTGACAACAACCCAGCTATCACAACCACCACTCAAAGAAGGCCAATTAATTTGGTCCCGGACTCATGTAAATCATAAAAATCTCCAGCCCCAACAAGACCACTTTGGATGGGCCCACAGTAAGGTTTCACTGTAGTTGTTATTTTTTTCTATACAGTAAAATTCTGCTGAGGCAATTAAAAATGAGGAAATTTTAGCATTGTATTTCCATTATATGAAAGCGTGAGAACTTATTGTTCCAGAAAAATGCTAAAAAAAATTTAAATGTTAAAAAGTCCCTCAGTGCCAAATGGTATTTATATACATGTATGTCAATGTTTGCCTCATTATATGGACATATGCTGGTTACTGGCAGGTATAAACATATGTAGGGATACAAATACAAGGCTGAAAAGGAGACACAAGATTAACAGTTAGTAGTTGCAATTATATGTTCCAAAATGGTGTCAACAGTTCAAGAAAAGTGTTGTACACTATGTATACTTTGATAAGTTTCATAGTGACATCTGATTATTACAGATAATCCATGAAAAATTTTAAGTAAGACAACCTGAAACTCCAATGATTAGCCAGATGATTGGCAGTTTGATCATGATTGGTCAGTGAAGTGGTGTATTGATTGATGATAGTGGGATGTTCCTGAGATTGGGATTTTTTTTCTGGTTAATTTATTTAATTGGATGAGAATAACAATGGTAATGTGGCAAAAATGCTGAAACTATTAAATAATCTGTATATGTACTATTTTTAAAAGTGTTGTAGATACACAGTTCTTTAAAACAGTTTTTTGTGATCCATTAAACCCAAATCTGTGCAGCAAATCCAGACATGAAAAGATGTGTTGTTTTCAATCCTGTATATTACATCTTCCAGTGTAACAAAAGGCAGGGCTAGGATAACCCCAGATGATATTGATTTCAGAATAATCTGATGTTTTACTTTTCCCAGGAAGTCTGTTGTTTCTAGTGATCCTGCACAGAATTGGAACATCTGTCAGTCCCCTTGTTTCAGCTGTTTTGCTGATGGTTTTAGCGTGTCGCTAAGCAGCCACAGCCAATGATTCAATTATGGACTGTTGTTTCCCTGAGGCCCATTGTGATTGTTCAGAATAGTTAGTCCTGCAGCCATGAGAGGGCAGCAGCTGTTCACTTATCCACCAAGTGATTTTCTCACAGGCTGTAACATTCTTGTTCTTATTTTTAGAACCCATTGGATGATGCCTTGGGGAATTTTTGGGCAATTTTGGAACCACTGCTGTTTGGCCTTATAGGGGCTGAAATCAGATTATCCAAGATCAGTGGATCAACTATTGGTAATGTATATTGCATAAGATATTTTAAAGATGTATAATTGTTTAAATAATATCAGCTGCAGCTGTTAAAAAACATTGTTAATGCCAAGCAAATATAAGGAATATAAAGTAAATAATGATAATAATGATAATAATAATTATGATTATAATGTAATGATAATTATTATTATGTCTCCCCCTTCCAGCAGAGACGTAGTAAGTGCCATTGTCTGTCCTTGTCTGTAGGATATCTTGTGATTTTGTGAATGCAATAACTTTTGAAGGACTGCATATTTTTTGCCCAAATTTGAAACACAAATTGTTCCCACCAAATATCTCAGACAAATTCGAAAACTGATGACCTTGACCTTCAACTTAAAGGTCAAAACTGAAAATATGTAAAATTTTTGCGAACCTCATTACTTTTGAAGTAATTCACATTTTGTCATCAAATTTGGTACACAACAATTCTTGGACAAGTTTGAAAACCAATGACCTTGACCAGGATCTTCAAAGTCAAATAAGCTGAGTTATAGCTATTGTCTTGTGAACACAATAACTTATGAAGGATTGCATATTTTTACCTCAGATTCATCACACAAGTTGTTTCCACAGAGTTCTTGGATAGTATGGGTATTGGTGACCTTGACCTTGATCTTCAAAATCAAATCTGTGCAATTTGAGGATTATCATGACCCCCATAACTTTGGAACTAACCAGTTCTTTCTGCCAATATCTGGGAGTAGTTTGATAACCAGTGACCTTGAACTTCATCTTCAAGGTCAAATCTGCTGAAACCTAGAATCATTGTTTTGAGATAGTGCATATTTCTACCCCTAATGTTTTCGGAAGGCCCATGGGGGGGGGGGGGAGACATATATCTGTTTTTGCAGCCCAAAAACAAAGTCATTCTAGTTTTTATTATTATTATTATTATTAATATTATTATTATATCTATGTCAGTAGAATGAAGCAAACACAGAAATTAAAGAAGTAATATCACTAAAGTAAAATGATCATGTACCAGTGGTTATTCTGAATGGCTTTAAAAGATCCCAGAATGAAACAATTAATGATGGCATTGATGCTGCAGGTTTTGCTGTTGCTGTGATATTCCTGGGTCTGGCAGTTCGGATGTTGGTGTCCTTCCTGGCAGTGTTTGGAGCTGGACTTAACCTCAGGGAAAAACTCTTCATTCCATTTGCCTGGCTCCCCAAAGCCACTGTCCAGGTAATTTTTATGTTCTCTTGCAAATATTGCTTTGTACCATGCCAAATGTGGTGTATCCAGTGTTATGACTTGAGCTGTCACCAGGTACAACCAGCAGTACCTTAATACAGGTACTTTTACAAGGTACCCAGGTACAGTTAGAGATACTTTTGATTAAAGGACATTTAAACTGACAATAGCTGCTTGTATCAATATGAAGTCAACCTGTCCATTTTCATTATTGTACATGTATCTACCTGGAACATACTTAATCAAGTCACAGACAGGTACAGGTACAGGTGCTCCCTACTCATGACATCTAGGTACACAACAGGAACTCTGAATTTGATACCAAAGTGCAGATACAGGTACAAGTAACGGCCCAAACACTAATTTAAATGAAAGAAAAAGGTATGGAAAATAGACTGACATTTCTGGGATTCCAGGGAGATGGATAGCCATACTGAAGAAACAAAAGAGGGGATTTACGTGATAACAATCTTGATCTGTTTGATGACCCAGAATGATATGTGACAAGACTAGTGAAGGAAAGAAAGATTTGCATAGTAAAAGATGTTAAAGAACACTGTTAAGGAAAGAGGTGATTAACATGATTTGTTGATTGTTAATATTGATGAGAAGTTCAATGAGAAGTAATGAGGTAATCAGAAGGAAAGTAAAAAGTGATCCTTGATCTACTTGTTTATGCATATATTATCAAACTGTAATGTTCTTACAGTCTAGCAGGCACACAGCCCTGACATGTGGGCTCATCGCTGGAGATTAAATTTTGTTTTTTTCCAGGCCGCCATTGGGTCAGTGGCTCTCAGTGTTGCCCGACGAAAAGGTGCCCCCAAAGAGACTGAGGACCTAGCAACATTGGTAAACCATTTTAAAAATATTGTTAAAATATTTTTTAAAAAATTATAGTTATATTCATTTATTTATGTTAATCTGTTCTGAGGTGTGAGTTTAAGTTTCAGTACTATGAAAGAAGTGTTGATCTGAATTTATTTGCATGCAGTAAGGAATTATGCCACTGTCCATGTGGTGCATGCATAATAACATCTAAAACTATATATATTTTGGAACCGGCACTGATGCTTCAACTGTTACATCATTCTTTAATTATTCCTTAGAGAAAGGGGCATTAAATAAGTTGTAAAATTTTGTTAGATTATTTTCAAAATGCCCCTTTTACATAATGTCATTTTTTGTGGTCATCAAATTTAATGAGTGGGCATAAATAGCTTTATGTCTTTTGCCAAATTTCTCAGGCATTGCTGCAGATATCAGCACAGGATAATAGATCACTTGACTGGTCTGCAGGTTCAAGTGTTCTCTTAAAGCTGAGATGATTTTTTTCTGTTCTGCTGTTTAATTTCATTATTGTACATTTGTGACAATTTTGCACAGAGTAAACATAAAACATCTTGGTCTCTTGTTTATACTGTTAGTTAATACCAGTTGGAGGGTAATATTTCATAAAAAAAATCATGCACATTCAACTCTACTCCTCAGTGTCATTAATCTAAAATATACCAAAAATAAGCACAAAATGGTCTGTATTTCTTAGCTCATAATTCATAAAAACAAAAATTTTGCAAACCAGTCTTTTGAAAGCGTCTTTTCTCCTAATGATAGATTGTCTTGAAATTTGTCATTCATGATGTTCCCGAGTCACTCTGACTGGTGTGCAAGACCAGTGATATCTATAATATCTGTAATATTTTAAATTTTAGACAACAGTAAGGTCACATTAAAAGCTCAGCAAATATATATATATATATTAATATATATATATATATATATATATATATATATATATATTGCTCAGTGCTGTTAGACATAAACATGTATTGGTATAATGTGTAACTGTCCAACAAGTATCCCATTTGTCTGTCAATGTAGAAATAATATCAGGATTGCTTATTCTATAAATTTGATTAAATGTTAGGTTAAAGATTGTGCCAAACAGCTTGGCATAATGTCATTTTTATCTTCTTTTTCTCAAGGTTGTGGCCATAGCAGTCCTGGTCATCCTTATAACAGCACCACTTGGAGCAATAGCCATCGCTGTGACTGGTCCATATCTGCTGCAGAAGTCACCCAGGGCTGAAGAGAATCATAAAGATGGAGAACTTACAGAGGTCACCGAGCTGACCACTAAGACAACGGACTCATTAACAGATCAAAAGCTTTGTAACAGTCAAGGAAACAGCATACAAGCCAATGAAGAAAATCAAGAGATATAAAGTGTCCCGCTGACACAGCAGACTATTCATAGTGACCAGATGTTTTCTTACAAACAGGCTGTCAATAATATCCAGGTACCTTTTTGTACACCATAGCTATCTGAAATTGCAGTGTCATTGGAGGATCTTGACTAAGTGAGCAGTAACCTACATATGTTCTCATTGTAGTGAGATGCACTGAACATGTCATATTTTTTTATTATTATTATTCAAACTAATTATCATAGGAAATGGGTTTGTTATTAACTCTTCATCAACACTGTTGCAGTAAACGTCATAAATCACAAGAAAACAAAAAACAAAAAAATTAACAGACAAAGGGTTAGTTGTTGTCATCTAAATAATACTGTTATCAATAGATATTTTACCTGTCAGATCATGGCAACGGGTCATGATATATAAAATATGCTTAAAATAAAAGAAATTGGGATTTATTTTATAGTAATGGCCTATTTGTTATCACTTTTGCCTTCTCATCTTAATGTCAGATTAAAAAAAAATAAGTTGTGAAGGTAGTTAATAAAAAGTGATAAAAAAGATGGACATATCTAAGTGAAACTGAATATAACCTTGAAATTACGACCACCAATGGGAACTCTGTAAAGTGGTCACATTTTCTAGGTGGTCTTCTAAGCGAGGTCTGATATAAAGAATATGAAAATATATATATAAAAAAAAGAATTGGGACCATGAAAAAGACCAGGTTGTTAGGTGAGCATGAGGTTTATCTGTATTTTGTGGTCTTTAGGACATATTTCTATATAATTCTCTGGTCCTGATGTGCATTTTTTTTTTTTTTTTGGGGGGGGGGGGTTTAATAAGAAGTAGTGTAATACAATCCATGTGTATCAGCACTTGTGTTATGACAGAGAAAATAATGGATGACTGTTGTTGAAGTGTCACTTGTGAGAAGCAGGGGTGTGTTTCAAGACCCTGTGATCATCAAATTTTGAGTAAACCATGGTCATTAGGCCATTAATGTAATTATTTTAACATCCCTTTATTCATTTAATCCTAGGGAAAAAACCAAGATAATTAAGATGTTCTTCATATGTTGTTTCCCTTTATTTATAATTATTTTTGTATTTTCATTTACAGTATGCTTACAGAATTTGTAAAATATGTATTTATATACCACAGATATGCTTAAACTCAATGTTTTCTTTACATTAGTAATTTTTTTAAAACTTGTCCACACCATGGGAGGGTATATTCCTTCATCCCCCTCCCCCTATGATAGGATTCATATCATACTTTATTATTGTATCATGTTCATCATGTATACTGTTTATAAAGGTGGTTTTATATGTGTTGATATCATATGCTTTTCTCAGATCATGATTATGAATCATAATTTTAGATTCATGTTAATCACAAGCATGTAATTTACAGGTCAGTGGTCTGCATTTCTGTAATGAACTAGGTGATGAATAAAAATAATTGATATCAATATTAATATTTGAAATGTCATCATTATTGTCCCTCTTTAAAGGGGCCCAATCACTTATAAAGCATGTTGAATTATCACTTATCAGCAAATTCGTGGAATTAATGTCCTCCGCTTTGGGCTATTGTTATCTTTCATGCTTGATAAGCAACCAAAATTATGACGTTTAGAAAATCTTGAGGTCACATGAAAATTTAAACATATGCACTGTAACATGTGGAGACATATGCAGGCGAACATTAAAACTAAAACACATGGAGAAATTAGATTGAAATTTGATAATTTTTTTTTAGCTGGAGAGAATAATTTTTCAATTAGACACCCCAAAATCAATCCCACTCAAGGAAAGGGTGAGAGCAATCACTGTCGCAAATTTGAATGAAATCGGATATATTTAGGAAAGTTATCACATGGAAACGGAAACCTGACAGAGGGACAGACAGAGTGACACACAGACAGGGGCCAGACACTCCAGAACCAATTCCAACCAAGGTATGCATGAGAGCAATCACTGACCAAAATTTGACTGAAATCGGAAAATATTTAGGAAAGTTATCGCACGGAAACGAAAACCTGACCAACAGACAGACAGACAGAAGCCAGGCACTCCTAAACCAATCGGTGCGATAACTTTCCTAAATATTATCCGATTTCATTCTTTATGAAAGACAATTCACGGGGACAATTCAACTTAGTGCAACTGTTAACTGACATAACAATACATACATCTGTATATGCTTAAAATTTATATCCTGTATGAATCAAAGCGCCACTTAAATACATGCACGTCAATACGTAGACGCTTTGTTTGTTATCTGCTAAAATCAATGTTATTTGTATTTTCATATCAGGCACGAAATGCACCGGCGTTCATCTGTTGGTGCGTGTATCACCGATTTGCATGATAACGTCTCATGCGTTTTTTTAATACAATCTTTATCTCTGAACTGTCGTATTTGCATGTACGCTGAATCACTCGTGTAGGTTATCTCTGCATGAAAAGCTGTGGCGAACAGCTGGAACGCCTTAACGTATAAAAACTGTTATTAAACCTAAATAATTAAGGCTTTGTGCTTTATGGACCAAGTTGTTAGATCCTGAGCAGCCAACATGCCAAGATATCTCGTGTGGTTTTGGTATCTGGTTCTTCTGTCTGGTGCTATTTCATGTTGTGTGCTTTATTGGTCTTCAATTAAACCAATAAGGAATGACCTTTATAGTGCTCTGGATGTGTTTGATCATCGTCCTGGTTCAATCTCAACCAGAACGTCGAACGTGACAACGCATTCTACGTATTCTAGCGTTAATAGCCAACTTGTTGTGAACCCTCATCCTTTTAAATATAAGATTCATCCAGGGAACCTTTGTGATGAGCATCTCTTCATGTTTATATACGTGCATACTGCTCCATATCATCCTATGAGACGGAACTTGATTCGTCAGACTTGGGGTAACCAAACGTTCTTTGATGACGTCAGAATCAAAGTCATGTTTGTCATGGGTTCGACGCTGAGGAACAAAACACAAGAAGCCGTCCGTGCTGAAGCCGCGCTGAACAAAGACGTACTTCAAGAAGACTTTCGCGACTCTTACAAGAATTTAACTTACAAGGCTATTGCAGCACTCAAATATATTACCCAGTTCTGCCGACATGTTCCATTCATTCTTAAAACAGACGATGATATGTTCGTGAACATGTTCGCCGTTATTGAGGAGCTCCGGGGCCTGCCCATGAAGGACCGCCGGAAGCTCTTAATGTGTTGTGCTTGGCCAGGGATGCCTGTGGAGCGGGCGCGTTGGAACCTGTGGCGGGTTTCGAAAGAGGAATATAAAGAAGATAGGTATCCCGTGTATTGCTCCGGGGCTGCTTATATTCTCTCTAGCGATAGCGCTGTAGCGCTCTATAACGCTTCCTTCTATGAGAAGTTCTTTTGGATAGATGACGTTTACATTACAGGTTTCCTTGCCAAGTTGGCAGGAATACCTCACAGACAACTGATTTATGTCTATGATTTCCTCTTCAGGAGGTCCAGCCAAAGCTATCTAGTTAACAAAGAGGGGATTTTCGAGAAATACTTCGTACACCTGAGATGGTTCGGATTTAACCCTAACATGTGGAACAAAGTTGTGGAACAGGTGAGACAGAGGAGGGCAAGAAATCTCGCCATAATACAGGCGGTGGAGCGACCGATTCAGCCTCCCTTTAATGCGGAGGGATGACACTTTATTAGTTTCAGATAAATTCAAAGACTCGGAATAAAGTGACTGGCCTATCAGCACTTCCGGCGAACGCAAAGTGAGAACTGTTAACACAGGCCTCACAAAGATTCGACCAGCATCTCTCAAGCTTGGAAAATGCAAAGAATGATGGTTCCAAAAATTATAGGTGTAAGATGAAAGACTTGAGAATGACTGTACGTATGACTGTTTAAATGCTAAGATATGGTATATTTTAGTTTTGTTTTAATATTCTAGAGTAGTGAGGTATATATAAGATAGGGACATAAGAAACCAAGCTAACTCCACTAGATCTACACACTTTATAAAATGATAGAAGGAGCCTAGCATTTTTTTCCAGTTTTTTCCTGATTGGAACTATTAACCCGATATACTCAGTCATTTGCCGCTGCAAGGAGTGCCCTATAAAGACCTTTTTGGACCGGTGTGGCCACACTTAATATTAATGATATTAAAGTTACAGATAACAGGAATGATGAAATATTGCATTGCCAAATTTACGTATATAGTGTCATCCATGAAGGGGAAAGGTTTGACTAGAATTTAAATATACTCCATGGGTCATATGTGATATTTTTCAAAGCATTAGCTTGCCATGCACAGGTGTAAAAGTGAAATATTTGATCTTTCATTATTATAAGGTTGTCTCTTGGTTGGTGTGAGGTCCCTTGCTTCGGCAAGGTCATTGAGCTGACCGGTTAACCTTTTATCCATGATAAAAAATATGGATAATTGTGGAGAAAGATGATCCCCAGAATCAGGAGTAGTGCAAAAGTAATTTGAATTCCTTTAGTCATCATGAGCAGTTAGTTTCGTTGAATCCATTGCCAGCTGCTTCATAAATGTCGGGGATGAGCAGTCGCTCAATTTGGTTCGGTATCCGGTTAAGATTTTTGTTTTGCCTGTAATTTTCTTTCTGTGTAAACCGGAAATCATTACAAGGAGAGCGATTCCGGGGACATGAGAGGGAACAGGTTTTTGAGTGAGAATTAAGGATAAAATAAAAAAAAAGTTTTATATAAAAAGGAATCTATCTTAATTTTATACCCCAGACCGCTGACGGGAAAATACGATGTTAAGGTGTTGGCTAGCTCATTAATATTGTACGAACGAACAAGAAATGAACTGTAAAAAAAAGCTTATTGCAAAGGTTATAATCGGAGAAAATCTCTGCATGATATATATTCTGTTTGCAAAGAGGGATGCAGGCCATGATGGCCAGGGGTTAGAGGGGTACCTAAGGCCCCCCCCCCCCCACCCCAGAAGCTCTCGATTAAAAGAAATATTTTTTAATGGTGAGAAATAGTTCACAAAATAGTTATCATTTATAAAGCATGCTTTATTTCTTGTACTGTATATACATGCTAATTTTTTAGCTCAGCTGACTGTAGGTCACGGAAACTTTACTCCTTCGAGAAATTAAGCAAAACCCTCAAATTTTTCATAACAAACTGTTACAGTTCAGGACTGCCTACTCCCAATACGATACCCATCGGTGTTATTTTGTTATTTTAGGTAAATGTGGTTCTTAATATATTTCCTATATGTACAGTCAATTTTGTGTAAGTTATAGAAGATACGGAGCCAAACATAATGTACTTTGTCAAAACATCAGGACATATATTAACCCACTTTACATGGTAACGGTTGAAGCTAGAGAGTCTTTTTTAAGCATATAACTATATTTATTTTAGATTCTATTGGGTAATTTATGAAAGTTATAAGCATAAATTTAAAATCAGTATTTTAAATTTTTGATACAGTGGTTTGCAGTGAGTGCTACAGCCCTGGTCTCCCCAAGCTGTTATTTAAATGCTTCACTCCTGGGCAGCTGGCTCCCTTTGCCCAGCTGAGCTAGGTTTCCCTCTGTGCCCCCCCTCCCCCCCCCCCCCACCCCACCTCCATGGACAGGGTGCATAAACAGGATGAATGTTATTATATTCTCCGTATAATTATTTTTTTTCAGACATTTGCTACATTTTGGATTGGTTTTGTATTACAAGTGGGTGCAATGATTAAAGTGCACATTTAATTAAGTGATTATTAAAGTGTACACCAGAATTTACATCAGGATATTATTTTAGTTATTTGCTTAAAATCTCTGCCATTAATGTTGCCCCATTTTAACAGTTACACATTTCTGCCTGTAAGCAATGCTGATTTAATTTCATAGGATGCACGTTTATGGATTTAAGCTTTGGATTGTTGCTTATATCTATGTAGTTAGAAAACCATGTAATTAAAAAACGGCTGTGTATATCAGGCATAGCCTATGCCATAAGTGGGATGGTTACCTGTGGCTGGTAATGTAACTTGACTTGGGGAGTTCGTATACTTACTCTATAGGTAAGCCAGCCAGTAGTAACCACAGACCCCTCCCCCGCCCCCTTTCAATTGACAGGTCTAATAAGCAAGATGAGTCCTATAATTACAGAATTTAATTTATTTTTTTCAGACTGTTCACAAAATTTTTATTTTCTTTTAAAACAGAATAAATTCACAGGATTTGAATCCCAAGCTCTACATTATGCAAATATATGTTATTATTTTTTTATATTCAGATGTGATAAAATATTGGTATCTAACACAAGTGCTCATTGGCATGTTTTAATATTTAATAAGGTTTATATGCAGGCGCGGATCCCCCAATCCCCCCCCCCCCGCTCTCACCCAACGAGTGAGACATTTTTTATGCATGACACCCGTTGACCCCTCCCTGCAAATATTCCTGGATCCTCGCCTAATATTTCATATCTCTTAAAATTGGTTATTATGCCTTGCTATGAATAACACTGGTACACTAATTTCATCAGGAATACTTGGCAAACCTTCATCAGATTTAATTTTTTGCTCACATGGCCATATATTTAATTATTGAAAACTATTGATTTATTTACAAATTTTTTGTTTGTTTTTGAAATGTATCCTTTCATATAACACTTACAGGCCCATCACCATTTTTTCTTCATTGCATCATTTAATGATTTCATACCACAAGTTTCATATATTACATAATGCAATTGCAATGTATACCTAATTGGCTTGTTTTAACGTGCATATCAAATTTAGTTTATGCTCATTTAAAAATGAAAAGTTTTAATTTCTACAGCATTTTATTTCAGTAAATAAATTAAATGTGTATTACAATACTTCAGCTCATGTCTATCATTTATAATTTCCAGGGATTAATACGTTCCCAGTAGATATAGTTACATGAGAGACTCCTGCATTTTTCATGATTTTCACAAAAGTGTACGTTCCACACAACCACTAGGATTTTATACCAATAGTCTCAGAAATCAGCAAACTCCTTTACATCTTTCGGAATATCCACTGGTACATCCTTTTGTATGTACAATGTACCCTGTAGGGCTCTTAAGGAACATCAGGACCAGAGCTGTCAACCCCGTTTGACCCATAAGTCTTTTCAAAAGTCTCGATATACTTATGCTTTTCTCGCACTCGCAGCTGGTTGACTGGAAGTGTTGCGCATATTTTCAACACTGGTTTGACACTATGTTAAAATTTTTTTTAACAAAAAATTAATGATTACTCAGTAGACTGAGCAGATGCTGTGTGCACACTTGGGGCATTGGCCGGATCAGAATCTACCGATATGGGTTTTCAATTTTGTACATGAATAAAAAAAGGAACGATATATGGGGGATAAATGGTATTTGGGGTAAAAGTGATCAGAATTGATTTGAAATGTAAAAAAAAGGGACCAAAATTGCTTTGAATTCTTGACATAAAAACATTGGAGAAAACTTGTTGGGGGGAGTGGGAGGGGGCAGCTGCCTCCTTTGTGCCTCTCTGGATCAAGTCCTGGTTTGATTAAGGTTTCGTGAAAATCGAGCAAGTGAATATACTGATTACTGTTAAAATCTTATTAAATAATGAGAATGTAATAGCTCTTTCATTAATCTACACGGGTAAGCCTCTTATACATGATGACATTAGTATATATACTGTACTTCCTGGTAAATGCATCGCATACATATATAGAGGTTATCAGGTTATCAGCCTAATAAAGATTTTGTAATACGGCGCACCGGTTCACTTCGAGAAGATTTATTGCTTGTGATGGATAAACTAGTTGAACCAGGATATATGCAGATGTCATCTGCTTTAGGATTCTGAAGGCAGGTGTTAATGGCAGTGGATGCCTGTAATAACTCATTTAACAGATAAAGCTGTCTACATAAACAAGCACACGGTGGACCGCTACAGGAAACAGTCATAAGTCTATGCGAAAAAAAAACCCAACTTTGTGGGGATTGTGGTACGTATTTTCTATATTTACAACATTAACTGTAGGTAGTGACGTCAATTTATCTTAAAGGGCGGAGAGTGATTCAGAGGTGGATATTAGGGCAGGTGTAAGATAGGGCACCATTTAGTAATAAACACACGGATACTGATATATATATATATATATATATATATATATATATATATATATATATATATATATATGATGTATATGTAATATGGCCGAGTTCATTCAGAATAATTTCTAACCAAACTGTTACACCGGTCGATGAAGTAGAAAGGCAGAAATGGATCAAACGTCTTTCATTCTAATTATTCATATATTTGAATCTTGTTTTATGAATAGCTGAGAGTGGGGGGAGTAATTACATTCATAAAAAGTGTGGTGGTATATACCATCATCCCCCGGCCCCTCCCTGTATCGACGCCCCTGATACGGTTTTTCAACTAGCATTTTTTATTCAGGATAAAATAAGCCCACCTTTTCAAAACGGCCTTTAAAGTTCTTATAGATTTTGTAAACTGGCTTTTTCAGGGGCGGGGCGTTTAATCTGGAGTTTACAAGTGGAACGTTGATATAAATCAAATGTTGAAGCCTGCGGGCCGACCTTATGAGCAAAATCTTGACGCCAGTTGGCAGATGGTCAATAAGGCCTATCCACTTAAATTTCAAAAGTCTGTTTCACTTCAGTCTGCCTGTTTCAGGTTTTAAGTTTTTTTTATAAGTTCCTAGAATTGAAGTAGATATATACAGTGTATTCTCCAATCATGTTTCTATGAGATAAACATACGGTTATCAATCGAAAGAAATGTCATCATCGATTACTGTGGATATAATATCGATATTTGTAACAAGCAAAGTCTAGAATGTAAACCGTGCCTGCCAGCGAGGTAGACGTGGCGAAACTATACTCGAAAAAAAAAATGACTTAATTTTCATTTTTTTTATCCGGGCAAGAAGCTATATATCGCTTAATGCATCTTGAAATAATTATAGAAAGACACATTCTGCAATGTTCTGCACGAAACGAATTGTAAAATTTATATTATTTTCTACCAATTCGACTGTTACGTTCGGTTTGCAAAAAACGGTTAAGAGTGTTGTTTATTTTTGTTTGGAATCAAATCGTGTCATAAAAATTGGAAATCGTACGGTTTCTTGCCAGAGCCATCGATAATCGTACATCGAACATGTATTATTCTGTACATTAAGAAAACCCCTGAAGATAATCTTAATAAACGTCAAAATCAGGTATTCGACACACACCCGCTCAACACGAGGTTGAAGTAGGGGACAGTATATATACGTGTGTAGGTGTGTGTGGGTGTATATGTATGTGGTTTTGTGTTGGGCTCCACTGGAAATTTTGGAGCATGCATCTTTAAAATTATCAAGGTATTGTTCCTGTAATCATAAATATCATTGAACTTGACTTCCTTTGACCTAAGTTTCATGGTGACATCCTGAATGTGATATCTTGAAAGTTAATATTATGGTTATATTTATATTGCTCACATATATTATTCAGTAGCAATGTGAGATTTCCAAAAAGGAGAAAAACACCTAATGACAATACCAGTCTTCTGTATACAAGGTATAAAGCAGCCCTTGACCTTTTCGGTCCAGTAAAATTCAAATTTCAAGACAATCCCTCCATGCACCCAGTCTTACGATATCAAATGTTTTGTCAGATTTCACGAAATAAAATGTCATATTGCTTTAAGAGTAAAAGGTCACCATCCCAGATTAAATGGAATCCATCCATCAACCGATATCTGACCTAAAGATGTGAGCCATTGATATTATATTAGTTATATCACTCTTTATTTTGTGTAAGTGATAAAGAGGCATACATCGTATTAGTTCGTAAAAATGGAGATTGATTATAGGGGACATCACTGTTCCTTAACTGATCTTTGTTCAGACCGATTTTTCTTGAGAGTAAACGTTTTGTCTGATTTTCGTCAAATATGGATTTATTTAGGGTCAAGGTCTTTTTCATACTAAAGTTCATGACCCCATATGAAATGGGTTTCATCTTCTCATCCATATCCATGCTCGTGCATAATTTGGGGAGAGGGGGAATCTTATTATTAATATCTATGCATGTTACGCACATTATTTTTGTTTTAGTGGTAGTGATGGGGATATGAACTGCACAGCTTTTCAATCCAATTCATAAATTTGTAATATTTTTTTATTTTATTTTTACGAAAATATGATTTGCCTATATATGCGAAGGGGCCGCGGTGTGACCGTACTTTAACCGTAGTATCACAATTTTCAAGGGATACACTAAGCTTGGTCTTATATTTTATTAGATGAATAATACAACCTTTACAATAATTCTTATAACATGCTGTTTTCTTACCAGCAAGCATTTAATTGGTAACCCACATGAGGAGGGACCCGTATACAGAAAGCTCGTCTTCGAAGGATCTGCTCCAGAGGACAAACACAGGTGCCATCTATTGTCATGAATACGAATTATTAATACTGGCCCAAAGAGCAACTGAAGAAAAGCTTAACGGTACCGACATATGCATGGCAACATGTAGTTGCTTAACAGTGCCAGGTAAATTTAACCTGTAACGTATCCTAATTCTGTCCACACGGGGGCATAAAAACTGCAAAGCGGAGCATCCCCTCGCAGCTGAGGCGTAATAAGATTTGATGTATAAAACTGTTAAGCCTGGTGAGTGTGTAAATCAGTAGAACATTACATGTATCACGTAATTGTATATTTAAATTTACATTTTAATTTTTAATATTTTAATTTACATTTCATTATGCAAGAAGGACACTGACAAGCACCCCCCCCCCCCCCCCCCCCCCTCCAAGCATGTGGAGCACAGTTTGGCTGTCTGATTAAAAGTTCAACTCTGTTCAGGGTAAAATCACTAAATGCCCACAGGTGTGTCATTAGGCAAGAAGGGCACTGACAAGCACCCCCCTCCCCCCAAGCATGTGGAGCACATTTTGGCTGTCTGAATAAAAGTTCAACTCTGTTCAGGGTAAAATCACTAAATGCCCACAGGTGTGGTCAGTGCCGAGCAACTGACCTCAAAATCAATAGGACCCTACCTGTATTGGTGGGCGACTTTTGTGTGAAGTAAGATCCAGAGGTTCATGTTAAATTTCTTTGCTTATTTAAAAAGCGTCCACAACTTTTGAAATATATACGCACACATAAATATTGTGAAATGTCGCATTCTTGTACTAACTGGACTGTTATTGAATAAGAAACGTCATATCTTGGAACCATTTCATTGAATAAAAAGGAAAATAAAATGCGGATAAAAAGAGTGAAAAAAGGGTAATTAGCGTTATATTCAGTATTATTTTTAATTATACCAAATGTTAACCTCAATCCTCTAAATTATATATTCCCCCGGTTTCAGCACGCGAACTGAATTTTATGTTTAACAACAATTAGCTTGACATCACAAAGAACATATGGAACATCTCTGTGCAGGAGTGTGTTAAGATGGGGGGGGGGGGGGTGTCACTGTTCAACAAAACACTTAGAGAAGATCAGCCGTTGATAAGCAGTTTGCGTTTCGCCTGCGTACAAATGGTGTATGTTATGGAACGTGCTGGTAACTTGATCAGACAATAATGGACATAAACAAATCTTTTGTGATGTAGGCCTATCTAATTCTCATAAAGGATGCAGCTACCCAAGGTCATTCTGCCATTATTGTAATTATTTTACCATCCCTTTTCATTAGAAACAGCATGAAAAGAAGATAATCAATACTGTCTATATGTACTTCATACATCATCGTTAGCTTTGTTATTTACAGGGTTTTCTGGTTTATAAACAGACCTACATGTGTACTCTGAAACACAAATTTTCAAAAATTAATACAGTCTCCTTTTCAAGTGCCTATATATTAGTCTACAAATGGTCGGTTTGTTCAAACAATTTTACACAGAGGGTGCAGTCCCTCCCATTTATGTCAAAACCCGGCGCACGCATATAAAAAATCTTAACAACCCGATGGTCACCAGTGTATCCGCATGTAAACACTTTCTGAGCATTTGTAATAGTTCGTGGACAAGTCAGGAGGCGTAGCCACTGAGACAACGTGATGCACCTGTCAAGGCAACAGGTGAAAATCCCAGGACCACCGAGGACTGGTAAAGTGCAGATAGTTCATGGATGTTCACCAATTTATGAGATTAAGAGAAATCTTTAATGCTTGTGTCATATCAGAGGACGCGGAGAGGAGGGTTCCATGGTTACTAACAGCTTATAAAACTAGATATTTCTGGCACCAGAGATGATGAGTAACCCAAGACATTGGGCATACCCCCTTGGCCAACTTTTTCTGAAGCATATATACTGATACTTTACAGGCTCAAGGTTAACAGTGAAGGTCACAAATTTTTAACTTGTCCTGCACATTGGCTGAAACAATATAAATATCAAAATTGATTACAAATAAACAGATCTTGAAAAGTTATGATCATAAAATACTGTATTTCTGCAGATTTGACCTTGAAAACCAAGGTCAAAGTCACTTCTTCCGCATCATGTCTTAAATCTTACACGAAACAGTTTGTGTGTCATTTCTTTGTAAAAAGTTTGCACTTTTTCATTAGATATAGGTAAAAAAAACGCCTATATTTCGCAATGTGACCAAGAAGATCAAGGTTATGAGTTTTCAAGACTGTCAGACAAACAGGTTGGAACCATTTGTGTATCAAATATTGTAGGTGAAACATACCAAACTCAAGAGTTAAGGAGTACACCAAAATCATGAATTTCAGCCGATTTGACCTTGAAAATCAATTAAGGTCATGGTCATTGGTTTTCGAATTCATTCAAAAACTTACCATCTGATATCTTTCATTTTGATTTTCAGAAAGAATACATCAAGCGACTTGAGAAACATGTTTTGTTTTTGTTTTTATCAAATATGAATTCCAGGTCAAACTTAAGCCACTCTCATATTGGAGGGCATGAGCCAAATCTAAATATACTTCATCCTATAACCTATATAAATATATACATGTATATTAAACGAAAGAAATCTTTCCATTAGTTTTATAAAGCTCACACTACTGTTAAGGGGCAATTATGGGGGTAATTACAGGCACGAAAACAAGAAAAGGATGAAAGGTGGCGCAACCTGTCTATCGTACAAGATAAAGTTATCCGAGATTGATCTTCATCCAAATTGAATTTTGGACAAATCTAGCCATCTTCCTTGATGCTATTAAGATTTTTTGTGATTTAAAAAAAAAAAACTCAATTTAAGGTAAAGTTAACTCCGCCAGTTAAGGTCATGACCTCATTTTAAATAGCCTTCGTCCTCTGAACCATACCTATGCACATATAAGATTGATAGAGATCCGTGAAATATTTTTGAGTTATCTCGCAAACAATTTTTTTTTTTTTTTTTGCGGTGGCAGCGGCACCGCGCTAAAACAATATTATCCCCCGACTTTGTCTAGGAAAGAAATAACGTAAAAAGGGTATTTTGAGATACCTTTTACGCGACTTTACGGATTTTTTTTCGGTCCCTGAAATTCTCAGCGTTACCATATATGTTTATAACCACTAATGCCATTGGCACCAGCTAAACATCCAACTGTGCATGTCAGTTAACTGTGTTTAAACTTTCCGAATTAGTGCAGAGCAATCTGATTCTGATTCTTGATCTTGTGTACGGGCGAGGTCCTCGCTGCTGATATAACGGGGGGGGGGGGGGGGGGGGGGGGCTACCCAGGATTTTAGTGTACATTTTTAAAAATAAATCAAAACAGAGGAATTTTGTGCACAGTGCACAGTATGATGTACATATAATATCACGGCTGTGTGCTGCTGTTTTTTTTTTTCAAGGAGAATGTATCTTCCCACAGGTCAAGAGATACAGATGTTAAGCTTTTGAAAGGCTGAAATTTGATAAATTATCCCAGTTGCTCTGTTTGCATAAAATGACTGCTTTGAGTGTAAGAATTCTTCTTGTTATATATGAGATACAAATATATCTTTGCAGCATGGAATGACTGATTTCTCGGCTATAGAAATGGTGTACGACAGGGAAATAGATAGGCCTAATTTCGCCCTTACATTTTAACATATATATTGATGTTCTACTGAAATCCTTGCAAGAGAAGGCATTGGCTGTCATGTATAGGTCATATATTTACTGGTAGTCATATGCTGACGATCGACGTAACTGTAATAGTGTCATCATTTGGCAGTTTGCAAATTATATGCTCGATATTTGTAACACATAGGCAAAAGGATCCGGAGTGCTATATTATACACAGAAAACTGTATATATGAATGAAGATAAACCAAAATGGTCAGGAAATATTGCAATATAATATATCACTGAATATTTTGGTTTTCTTATCAGAAACAACAGTGGACTGCAGAAAAAGCGGGGTATGTTCTTTTCTAATATTAATAAATTTTAAGCCAATTTCAGGCCTCAACCTCAACAATTTCTTAATAATCTTTTCAAGTCATACTGTACATCATTTTATGGAAGCTACTCTTGGAACATAATTCATACAAGTATGAAGTATATATAGAACTCTTGCCCATTCAGAGGTTTACTTGCGGTCTGGAATCAACCCTTCTATGCACATACATATCCTTGATCAGACGCCAGGCCTTAAATAGTCGCATGTTTTATTTAGTAGCCGGGTCAAAACAATGTCTAAAAAAATTAAACGCCTGCCTTAAATTGACGCCGGGTCTTGTTCAGAGGCCGGATATCAGAGAAGTTTCCACATGTGCAGCCATGTCTTTTACCGTCATTTTAACGTGTGCAATGGACGGATCATATTGACCGGAGGAGATTGTTGTATGAATTTCTTGTGTGTGGGTTTTTGCGTTAATAAAATGTTTGCTTCCTCTTTAAATCCTTCTTTTAACTTATGTGTCACACCTTTTTTCAATTTTTTAATACCGGGCAGCAAATATTCCCGATTCGTCCATTATGATTACAGCCGATCACCAATCTTAGCAAACGTGACGCAAATATAATGTGATACAGCTAACGCTATGACAAGCGCTATCACCACTGTCAGTGTCACGCGAAATCGCGCCTCTTGGTTTTTAATGCGTCCCCAATGTTACCATGCTTTCGAGATAATCGGTTATTAATATTATTTCCACCTTGTTGCTAACTACAACATTAGATGGAATATTGCCGGCATTCATTGTCATACACTAGCATATCTCAGTTCAAATACGCTTTATCAATCCGAATTAGTCAAAAGTCGGGAGGAAAGTGTCATAAAAATAAATTGCGCAGTATCAAACCCCCGTATTCTGATGGAACACAGACATGTGACTTGCCAGTGGTTTGATCCCATCCACTTAGCATGTAGACAGAGAAGAGATTTATAAAACTGTTATTATGTATGTGCATGTATTATTACTATGTATATAATTTACTTGTTTCTTTTATAGCTCACAGCTAGAGGGAGACATGATTTGTTTTATTCGAAACAATCCGAGTTATTTATGTGACACATGTAATTCTAATGTACACACGATTGAATTGAGTGAACTTTCTTGCAAAGTTATGTCGCCTGAGGAACAGGCGATAGGAAGCATCGTCCTCACTTGGTGAATTTAAGAGATGACATGCCTGACACTGCCAATTTTGACTTAAAGGTTTCATTGACTTTTTCATCATTCATCTTACAGCTGATTAGATTCCAAATTGAACTACCAACTGTTTTTTTTTTTCTTTGTTTATTGTTAAACTTTTTGAAATGAAGCACTTTCTGTCCCGATATATTATAAATAAATGATATACGTCAGCCATGTCTAGTCTTAATCTTGGAGCCTTAACAGTAGTATATATAAACATTTACAAGGTCTACAGGCCTAATGCGGACTTGTGCAATGCATGGGATATGCATTAAGTATAATCTTTCCCTGATCATATACTTGTAAATTATTTGAAAAGTACTTGACTACCAGGGGCGAAGCAATGCCTCCCCCCCCCCCCCCCCGGTCGCATCCAGTGCTCGCCGACCTCTAATAATTCCACTTAGTCTAATTATGATTAAATTTTCTATAACACAATCATGGAATTCCTGTCACTAGTATTCGCAGATTTGGGACTTATTTCTACATTTCATTTAACTTGTTTGATCCTGCAAATATGATATTTATTCATCTTGTGGAGCTGATATTTCTAATCGGGTTTGGAACGGTATGCTGTGTTGAATAATTGTGAGGCTGTATACACACACACACACACACACCCACATACATATATATTCATATATGTGCATCAAATTGCCTTTGCTATATATATAACCAGAGGTGGCCCGTATCAAAGCCGTGCCGACGCCCTTGCAGACCTTGGGAATCCGTCTCAACAGCACGGTCGCCGTACTCAAACCGTGAGAAGCTCCCTGTCCCTGCTATCATGGTTGCGATCGAAAAAAATGCGCTTTTCCCATAAATTGACCGTGAACAGTTGATCTCGGAAAGTCCGTCGAGGTCCGTACTCGCACTCACGACATGTGCTCTGCTGTGTCCTGTATGCTGTCGTGACCATGGACCCCGATAAAATGCGAAGTTTAACATAAGACTTCAACATTTCAGTTAATTTACCACGAACATTACATTAAGGAGATATTTTAAAAGTTATAAACGTAGGTGAGCCTTTTCGCCAATGACATTGCATGTTGAAAATGATTGAAATTCAATATTCTAATTTTGAAGAAATATAAACATTAAATATTGAACCCCAAGAGTTTGACTACATTATGCAAAGACATAACAGTTACTGAGGAACAGAAAATCTTTATATTTTTTTGGGTGATAAATGCCTAAAAATCTACTCTGTACATTGTACATGTACATGTATATTTAAAATTTTTCCTATGTCGGAAGGGGTATTTCCACCCTCCCATACCCTCCCAGTGGTCCTGTTATTAACATGGTTCATAATTGAAATAAAAAAAAAAATATTTATATTTTCATACACTAAAATATATAATGTAGTATATATATACATATATATATATATATATATATATATATATATATATATATATATATATATATATATAGATAATCAAGTTTTCATAATACCTGTCAAACGCCAAGCCAGTATTAGCGCCACTCCACCCCCCCCCCCCACACCCCCTCCCCCTCTTCTCGATTTTCTGGACCCGCCACTGATTACAGCCTCCTAGACTGGTACCCCCGCTCTATTATGGCACCGCTGCTCTAGGCCAGTCATAGAGACGGGCGTACAACGCCATCTTCAGGACTCCCGGCAGACTGGTTCCAACTCAAGTATGATTTATATATGATAAAAATAAGCATTTTGTTTGCTCAGAGAAGTTGTTAAAAGTTGGCTGTACATTTCGTGTGACATTTATGATTAGATTAATAGATATTGATAATAAACCAATACCAATATAAAGTATTCAGTATATCGTATGATTCGTATCATCTATACATCCATCAGTCAATTTTTGTGCAAAAACTCATTTTTCAATACTTGGAAACTTTAAAGAACTAAAGAAAGTAATTTTATAAGTAATCTTCACGGATAACCAGCCAGGATCGCGAGAACGTCCATGACAATTGATGTGAGCGTACAGACTGGAGTTGGAACCAGTCTACAGGTAGGTCAGGAGTTGCAACTGGGAGTACTTAAGATGGCGTTGTACGCCTGTCTCTATGCTTGGCTTGAGGGCCTTAATAGAGCAGGGTACCAGTCTAACAGCCTCCTCCCCCTCCCTTAATCCTGGCTACTCCCCTGACTACTTTTCAAATACATATGTGACGTATACGTACTAAAAGCAAGTACTAATACTACTGAACCTGAGAATAAGCCCCAATTACCAAGCATCACTCTTGAGATACTGGCAAGAATTTACACTCCCAAAAATGAATTTAAGTGGCGCCATCAGAATTGTGTACAAGAAAAATGTATGATAGACATACAAAATTTCCCGCAGATACGTCAAACCACTCTGAGTTATTAGCACAGATGCAATGCAAAAGCAAGTTTAGGTGGCACCACCAGTCTTTTATACGACAAAGCAATTCAAGATGTATGGACATTCAAAAATATTCAGGCAGACACATCGAATCACTCCTGAATTACTGGCACGAATGATCACATGAATGATTGTAGGTGGCACTATCACTCTCGTTTATTAGAAAGTTACAAAGATATATAGCCATGTAAATTTCAGGCAGACACGTCATACCAATATTGAGCTAAATTTCACAGATGAATGCAACCAGTCTTGTATACGAAAGTCTTGTATACGAATTTATACTACAATATTTAAGACTAATATGGTAAATCAGCCGGAATGAGGTTTAGGATGTGTTTTACCGCCCGCTCGATAAATGCTCCACACGAATCTATACTGCGTTCCCCTGCCGCAATCCGCATACCGAGCGCCGGGCAAACGCCGCTTTTAGACGATTCTAGGCCTAACGGATACAATTTGAGTCTATATATCTAACTTTCGGGGTGCTCAACCCCTATTTTTTCCTTAAGCTCGCAGAATATATAGGTCAAGGTGACCTAATTTTGTTTCCATGGACGTTTAATCTGAAACTCCCTGAATTTAACATATGAATATTCTAGGCCAATGGATACAATATGTACCCCCGTCTGACTCTCTGGGTGTTTAAAATCATGTTTTCGGCCAGTCGCTCCGAAATATAAACAGATGTTAGAAGAGCAAGAGCAACTGTAGGTGGCACTATCACTCTTGTAATGTATACGACAAAGCTATTCAAGATAAATGGACATTTCAAATAGTTTAAATTAAAAATAACGTTTTGGGGAATAAGATGTATTATCAGGAGATGCCCTGATTGACTTGACAAAAAAAATGTAATACATGTTCCCGCTGGCTGAAACACCGCGTGTTGCCCTCTTAATCGGACCTCCGGGCAGCGCGGCCTTGTTTTGGTTAACAGACTGTGTTTACCAACACGCAGAGCCATAACCTGGTGTATGCGAGGAAATGAGACCGAGTGCTTGAATGGTTTTGCTAGGAAACATTTGTATAAAGTAAAACTGAACTGAAAGTGTGAACGAATAGCCAAAAAGTAGCCCCTGATTATGTCCCTTTAACGAATGACCAATCTTTACTGGTCTAAAAATGGAGATAAAATGCGTAAAAATTCGAATAAAAACAAGGCCTACAGGCCTAATGCGAACCTGTGCAAAGTTTAGTCCTGCATATCTACCTTAGTCGTTATGATTTAAGCAAAATGGACGTTTCTGACCTGCAAGTTTCGGACTAGGACATTTTAAAACCAGAATATGGGTAGTCGACAAGACACTCTGTGTATCCGCAGAAATCAGAGTGGGACGGGTGAAGTGAGGCATGGATTAAGTGGCAAAGGGAATAGAGCGTGGTGTGTTGCATATTAGCATGGATGTCTGCAGCTTAAACGTGAATGTAGGTGGTGCCACCTGTCATAAAATCGAGAAAATTGTCCAGGATGTATGAACCTGCAAAATTTCAGGTGGATAAGTCAAACCAGTGCCGAGATATGAGTGATCTTATCCCAAGGCAGATCTGTTAACAGATGGATGCTGTGCATAAGTGGTTGCAGGTGGCACCACCAGTTTTGACTATAATGAAGAGCTATGTGAGATCTATACACATGCAAAATTTTGGCCTAATCGGTCAAATGGTTCCCAAGATATGAGCTTGGATGTCTGCAGAGTAAATGTGAATGTAGGTGGCGACACCTGTCATAAAATCGAGAAAGCTTTCAAGGATGTAAAATACCTGCAAAATTTCAGGTGGATAAGTCAAACCACTGCTGAGATATGAATGATTTTATCCAAAGGCAGATGAACAGATGGACGCTGTGCATAAGTGGTTGCAGGTGGCACCACCAGTTTTGCCTATGATGAAGAGATATGTTAGATCTATACACATGCAAAATTTTGGCTCAATCGGTTCCCGAGATATGAACTTGGATGTCTACAGAGTAAATGTGAATGTAGGTGGCGCCACCTGTCATAAAATCGAGAAAGCTGTCCAGTATGTATAAACCTGCAAAATTTCAGGTGGATAAGTCAAACCACTGCTGAGATATGAGTAATATTATCCCAAGGCAGATGAACAGATGGACGCTGTGCAAAAATGGTTGCAGGCGGCGCCACCATTTTAGTGTATGTTATAAAGCTATCAAAGGGCTACATTTGTGCTAAATTTTTAGCCTGATCGGTCAAACGGTTCCCGAGATATGTGGGTTTATGTGTGGAAACAGACGCACAAATGGACACTGGGCAGCAAGGAAAGGTCAAAGGTCAACCAAAAATGAAGGCGCAGCAGTTCACATGTGACCTGATGATAAACCCGATTCGCTTAATATGCAAACCGAGTTTTTTCAAACAGTTGAAAGATATAGTTCCAATAACCTGGGAAATCTGCATCTAAACATTGTGTCCAGACGTCTAGACGCTGTGTCTAGACGTCTAGACACATTGTCTAGACACCCCCCAGAGCCAGGTCAGTTGCCATGGTGTTGTCTGGACCCCACCTATTTGTACTGAGTGACCTCTTGACTTGGCTGCATGAAGTCAAATCTGTTTTCAGATACAGAAAGCCTTTTCCAATTGGCTACAATGCTTTTTAAAACTGTATTTACCCAATCTATTCTTATAAAACTGGCAGAACCCTACCATAGAATAATTCTTGTAAAGTTTAAACCAATCAGCTGAACAGTTTCATCATAAATCAGTGTATAAGAGTTTAAAATTACATTTTCGCTTGTAAAAAACACATCAATGTAGGTGGCACCACCAATACCTCAAAATCAGATATGACATATGTGACAAACATTGGTATAGAATTTGGTCATTATAGCTCTAGCCGTTTCTGAGATTTTAATTTTAGTGTGCTTTTTTGGACAGATGACTAAGTTCAACCTCCTGTAACTCGGCCAAAAATCTCCGAACTGGAACCATTCGAACAAACTTGGGAGAGATTGTTCCAGGGATCATTTCTGTGAAATATTGGACAATTTGGCTGGACAGTTTCAGAGAAGAAGATTTTTAAAGGTTTTTAAGCTTTTTCTCTATAAAATCTAAATTAATGCAGATACCCAATAATAAGCTCCAGGGCACCAAGTTTCACGTGTGACGAATTCTTACATGTAATTTGGAGCTGCTAGCTCCGACAGTTTCTGACTTACAGCCATGGACGGCGAAGAGCCAGCCCTGGACGGCGGACGGCTGACGACGGACGGACGACGCTGCGCCAACGAATAAGCTCACAGGTTCGCTAAAAATCTAGGTGGCGCCACCAGTCTTCAGAAACTAATGAGGCACTCCATGATGAATATGCATGCACAGAATCATGCTGATCGAAACATTAGTCTTTCAGATACATGAGCTTTTGTATCATTTTTTAAAATTATTCTTTGGGGTACTTCTAAGCCCCATGGCGGAAGGAAATGGTTAAAAGAGACTAAATTTCACATTTCCAAGGAGATTTTTTATGGACCTCCAAGTTTGATAAGTAAGAAGATTCTAGATCCGGCGGTTACGATTTGTGCCTGGTTATCGGACGGACAGACGGACAGTCAGCTGAGCTAAACCTAGGGACTCATGGGTCTCGACTCTCAGCTGAATTTGTCTATACAGATATTTTTTTAGAAATTTTTCAGAATGATAGTCCTGTGACCTTAATCAATGACCTTGTGACCAAAAAATCTTAGATCTTATTATCCTTGAACTTGCAGCATTTAGATTATTGTAACAGTCTTTTAAAAAAGTGACCTTGACCTCTGACCAGGTAACCTGAAAGCTACAGATTTCCTCACTTTAGGAAAGTAATCCATGTGTGGAAGATGGAAATTTCGGGATGAAAAGTTTGATTTACAGTGCATCCACAATCTTTTTAAAGATGTTGCCCTGTGACCTTCAACTTTGATCTCTTGACCCTGAAAATCAAAATGAATTAACTTAAGTGGTGGGTCATTATTAAATCAAGTTTGAGGCCAATCCGTCAATCCAAAGCAGAATTATCATCCATAAACTAGTTTGTGAATGGATGGGCCGTTTGACCTTTGACTCCATAATCAAACAGAATCTTTCCCTTTTTGCAGGTTAGCAATATCTTGAAGAGGAAAGGTTTGCGATGAAAAGTTTGACTTCAAATGCATATACATTCTTTTTAAAGGAATGAGTCCTGTGAGCTTGACCTTTGACTGTTGGACCCCAAAATCAAAATAGGTTCTTACTTTTTTGGTGAGCCATATATAAGTTTATTTTGAAACCAATATGTGAAACTAAACTAGAGTTATCATCTGGAAACTCATTTGGGAACAGACGGCCCCTATGACCTTGACACCCCAAATTAATTTATGCTCTCCCCATACTGGCAAGTCAGCTAAATGCTCAAAATGGAAAGTTTGCGATGAAAAGCTTGGCTTAAAATGCAGCCATAATCATTTTTTTAAATAAGTATGTCCAGTAACCTTGACCTTTGGACCCTAAAATCATATAGTTTCTTGCTTAAGTGGTGGGCCATATGCAAGTCAATGTGTCAATCAAACCTCGAGTTATCATCTGGAAACAAATTTGTGTAGATGGACGGATGGACAGTTAGACAGCTAGACAAACAGACGGACAGACAGGATGATTACTATAGGGCATCCACTTGTGATCAATAAACACACCAGGTTTCGGGACACAAGACGTAATCACAGCTGAGAAACTGACATGATTGTTGTCATTTTACAGTATGAAAAAAAATAGAAAAATATTTGTTCAAATAACAAAAAAAATACAGGTGGCGCCACCACTTTTCGGGTATCGACAAAACTAGTCATGGTCAATTTTCAAGGCAATATACATGACAATTCATGCATTAATTATCAAAATATTGAAGGTGTTTTGTATCAATTTTTTCATTATTCTGGGGGTTACTTTCAAGCCCCATAGCTCAGAGGATATAGTTCGCTGTTACCTACAAGTAATTTTAGGTTTCCAAGGAGATTTCTTATTGACCTCCCTGGATGTTTACTTAGAAGTTTCTAGGACCAGCAGTTACGATTTTACGCCCTGCTAACGGACGACCGGAGGGACGACGGCCAAAGCGCCATTCCTATACCTCAGTTGACTTACAGTCAGCTGAGCTAAAAAACTGAAGACCATAAAACAAGGTTGATTCGAATGGCGGTCGGACTGAAAGGTTTTAAAGGAGATTTGCATAGATCTTTGGATGTACAGTTAGAATTTTCTCTATTGGATACATGTCATCCTCTTTTGTGCCATGTCCGATTGTCTGGGTGCTCAGAATCAGTTGCATGTCGCTGACCCCATTAAATATGCCGAGAATGTAATTCAGGCGAGGAACAAATGTTAATTTTTTTTATTCAAGTAAATCCTTGAGATTTTTTGTCGCTTGAATCCTGTTTTTCCCCTCAAGGGGGAAATGGAATGAAAGCGAGAGCATATCACCTCTTTTGGGAAACATGCTATCTAAACAGGACTTAATACTCCTGTGGTACGCATTTCTGTGGTCCATTTCTCAATAGAAACACAACCAATAATAGGGATTCAACCGATTGTGATTTTTACCATTACAGCCCCGCCTAAGTCTGGTGACTTCAGATCTCCTTAAATATGCATGAATTTTACCAGGAATCAAACTTTGGTGTGACCTTGTATTAGTTAATTTATATTTCTGTGGAGTTTTCTCAAAAAGCAACATGTTACAGGTATTAAAGTTATTGCTGCAACACCACAAAATAATCTGGCAACCTCGGACTTAAATATGCATGGATTTTGAATTTAATCCAAGGTGAGATATTCCATTGGTAAGAAGTTATGACGCGTCTTGTGAAATTCCAGAAAAGCTGTTTAAAGTTATCACGACAAAGTTAATGCACGGACACAAGGCAATACCTCATTAAATATGAGTAAATTTGATAGAAATCAAACTTTGCGAGACATTATATTGGTTAATATTTCTGCAGTTTTATAAATATTCAAATATTCCTGGTTTTCAGGCTGACTGATACAACGTATATCCCAGTGACGGCTGAACTTATCCCCTCGTTACGAAGTTGCAGGAGGGGATATAGTAATGCCTCCGCACGTGCGTCACCTCCGTCCGGAATTGGCTTGTGGGCCGATTTTAAGCCAAGCCTGGCCAAACTTTTCATTTTTAACACATGGCTCACCAACCCATATATTACGAACCAATTTGATTTTGAGGTCACGGGGTCAAAGGTAAAGGCCACAGGGCAAACTTCTTGAAAAAAACTTGTGAACTCATTTTAAGCCAAACAGACAAATAGCTTTCATCTTTCACGTATGGCTGACCAATCCATTGAGGAAGAATCCTGTAGACTTTGAGTTCATGGGGTCAAGGTCACAGAGCCCTCCTGATTATCACACCGTGTTATACACCCATTCAATGCTCCTATGCGAGGGGCTGCGCCACATTGTGGTGTCCTTGTTAAATGTGGATAATGTCCATAAACTGACGACATGATCTGTTGGCAGATAGATACGGAGTTTCATGAATATTCTATAAAAACTCTGATAACTAATCACAGTTACAAAGTTCATGGACAGTGAGTGTACCATGATACGTCCAGTCATAGATGGGCGTATAAAACTGGGCAGTGTTCTCCCTCAACTTTGGTTTAAAAATATATAAAAACCAAACAAGGCAATCCCTATAACCATTTGTAGGAATAGCGTTCTCCAAAATATTTATGCTCTGCAGTGGTTAATAATATGCAAACATGCACTCTTCGTAACAATTTAATAAAAATACAGGCCTGGATTACCAATTGCATTTGCATGAGCCAAATTCTAATTGCGGGACTTGTACATAATATTAAAGGGAAGCTAACGTAAGAGGACCAAGATTATTTGTTGCCTGAAGTAAAAATATTCGCTTTAATAAACTGAAGAGTTTGCATTACATTGTGTATTTATGAAAAAGACAAGTCTGTAGTAGCAGTGTTTTATTTTCATATCAGAATGGATGCCATAAAAAAAGGAAATACAACAATACTGGTACAATATGACCAAATAATCTAGAGATGCACTACAAGTGAAGGTCTACACCACCGGTACAATTTTGCACAGGGCCATACATGACAAACAAAATGGGGAGGAAAAATATGGCAAAAGTGAATCAAGGTTCCTTGAAATTAATTGATTCCTGTCCTTAGTGTAACCGATCTTTAAATATAAAAATTTGTTGGATTTTTCCATTACAAATGTAAAGCAGCTGAATTGCTGTGACTATTCTGTACATTAATGTCAACTGTAATTTCTACAGCCCGAGGCTGACAAGGACTACATGGTAGCGAGGACGTAATCGGTATAGCCCCTAGGAAGTAAAGACTACACGGTAATAATGAATGTCCATGAATGTGATCTAAAACATATCATCCAGATGAACTGATCTAAGCACGTGTTGCCCATCACAGATTAGGCCAGTTGACCACAGTCGGCAATCTTGACCTTAGCCTTGGGTGATCCAGATTCGCTTCCCAGGTCCTCCATCTTTCTGACAACATCGAAACCTTGTTCCACATGACCAAACACCACATGTTTGCCATCCAACCTGAAACAGTAAAGTCTCCATCAGCACATGGATAACCAGTAAGTGGGTATCATCAGATTTGTCCAAGAAGATCAAGTTAAAGTCAAGATTAATCAAACTCCTTAGGTTTCAAACCCTGGGAACTTGGTTGAAACATCTGATGTATCAAATTGGTGAAAGAAAATATGCAGTTATTTACACTTAAGTTTAGGAGTTCACCTAGATCTTTATTCACTGAAACAAAAGATTTGGTTAATTTGATAAAATAAAAACATCTTTTTAAATGCAGTATACACTATATGTCCTGTTTTTTTTTTAAGTGCATCATGTTTGGGCCTGTAACTTCAAGATATTAAGCAATACTGGCTTAATTTTTTAGTATGTACTAGGTGGGCTTGATGTACACAATTTAGTATGTACATAGGAAATATATGGATATGCATAAAAATATTATTAAAAACCGATCAGTGGTTCAGATGTTAGGCTGTCCTGATGTGTAACAATGAGTTTTTAATGGAAAACAGAGGTTTTCTCTTAATATTTCAAAAGAACAAATTCCTAGTGCCACAATTTTCGGCATGGTAGGAGAATTTGGGGACATCTAACTTAATGCAAAAGTTTGGATTCCTAGGTCCAACGGTTTCAATACGTGCCCAAACGGACAAACTGCTGGATGGATGACAGACAAAGGAGTCAGCTGAGCAAACAATCAGTGGACCATAAGGTGAATCTGAAATTGACACAAAGGTGTGTCATTACAAATTATTAGTGTTATGATCCAGTGAAAAATATTTGTCAAGGAACCTTGAAAAATGGACAGAATGACTTGAGTGCTCAAAATCAGTCATTTGTCCCTAGGCCTTAGAAAATAGGATACAGTCGCCTTACTTTAATAAGGTATCCAAGGTTTACCAAGAATTCCCTATATGATTCTGTGACCAACTGGTATGATTTGTGTCTATCTGACTTAGCTGGTGCTAAATACTCATAGCATGGTGCTAAAGGGTCACAGTGACCTTATTTAGGGATTCTCAGAAGAACTGAATTAAACTAGAAGTTTATAGATCCAACAGTTACCATATGTGCCCGCCTAACTAATAGGATGCTAAAATGATGTTCAATCACACGCTCACAGGATTTTGTCAAAGAGACCTATTTTTTTAGTCCAGGGAGACATTACAATCACATCTCCGAGTCCAACATTTTAGTTTATGAGCAAGACTGACTTTCAAGGTGCTCAAATTAGGATTTCGCTCAAACCTCAGAGAGTATGGGGCATCATAAGCAGAAGATCTCCTGGGATGCTGTGTTAGAAGATTCTAGGCCTAATAAAATACAATTTGTGTCCATATGTCAATCAGGTCGCTCATACGATTTTATTTTTCATAAAGGTCATAGACTATTGACCACGGTGATCTTACGTCATGTGTCCAAAGACATTAGCCAAGGACCTCCCTGAATATAACGTTAGAAGATCCTAGACCGTATTGACACCATTTGTGCTCTCAGTCTGACTGTCTGGGTGCCCAATAATGTTTTCTGCCAGTAGCTCACAATTAGCAAATCACATAACCTAATATTAGGCTTCCGACGAGATTTACCTAGAACCTCCCTGGTTTTTCGGTTAGAAGTTTCCGGGACTAACAGTTGAGATTTGTGCCTTGTTAACAGATGTACGGCTTAACAGCTGACAGAAAGGGTTATGGCTTTAGCTCACTGACTGTGCAATTCAGCTGAGCTAAAAAAACAATGAAATTTTCTAAGTACAGTGGTGGTACATGCACAGTTAATTAACACAATGGATCCTCAAAGCAGCTATTCAATTTATGTCTGTTTACCTGGTTCAGATGGCTTATATTTGATGACTGCATTAATTACATGGTAAGCTTTAGAAAAAAGCTGCAGGTTTTCAATAATAATAGGTACAGATTTATATTAGGCAATTTTTTCTGCAGCATGCACATTATTTTGGAAAATCACACATTGTGTTTATAATGAACTGCAGTACAGGGAGGGTATCGGATTTAATTCTGCAAAAGAGGACTTACCATGAGGTCTTGACAGTGCAGATGAAGAACTGTGAACCATTTGTGTTTCTGCCAGCATTGGCCATGGACAAGATTCCTGCAGAGTGAAATAAGACAAATGAAAAAGAATTTCATATAACCCTCTTGAATTTGTTTTTAATAAGAAACAAGGCCTACAGGCCATATGCAAACCTGTGCATTGGGATATACATAAGGTATAATGCTTCCATGCAGGACCTTTACTTTCAAGTACATGATGTTGGACATGTACATATATGTAAAATGCAAGTACTAATTATTCTGCACCCCAGTCCAAGCACTAATTACAAAAACGTCACTACTTAAATAACTGCATGGGTGTATACAACACAAAAAGATTGTAGGTGGTGTCACCAGGCTGGTGTACAAGAAAGATATCCTATCAAAGATGTATGGGCATGAAAATTTTCAGGAAGATACTTCGAACCAATCTTGAGCATGTGCACATGTACATGAAACAATTGTAGGTGGTACCATAAGTCTTGTACTGAACAAAACTTTCTGAGATGTATCGACATGCATCATTTCAGGCTGATATCTAATAATCTAAAAGCACTCCAGAGAAATAAGCAGGGACATGCACTGGCGCCACTGTCTCAGATAACATCTTTTTATTTATATACCCGAATTTAAGCTCATAAATCAAAACCCTCCTGAGAAATAAGCAGGGACATAATGTGCAAAAAAAATTGCAGGTAGGGACACCAGTCTTGTGTACAAGATAGCAATCAAAGATGCATGGACAAGTGAAACTGTGATCCCAATATATCAAACTTCTTTCATTAATTAACATTTATATCAAGTTTTATCAAAAGCCCTCATATTCCTCACTGTTACTGCAACAATGCCATAAAGTAGCCCAGGGACCTCGGACCTTATTTGATATGAGTTGATTTTGCCCATAATGGAACTCAGACAAGAGTTAGTGGTAATGGTGCGTTTCGCAAGATCCATCAAAGACCCTGGTAAGTTGTTGCAAAAACACTAAAATTTAATGGACAGCCAGACTAAATCCATAATATATCTGTAATGAGACTGATGTATAAAATTGCGCATAAATTGGAAAAAATAAGGTGCTGCCACTGGCCTGCAGAACTGATGAAACACTCCATGGTCAACATGCATGCAAAGAATCATGGCAATTAATGCATTAGTTATTCAGAATTTCAGTCAGATGAGTCAAAACTTTTTAGTTATCTAGATGACCATGATAACTGGAAGCATTGGGGAATGTAATGAGTAAAGGGGACAGATTTGAACAAATACTTGATAGATATCTGTCATGGTTGTAGCTGAGAAATACGGCTGTGACATTTTAGGCTGCAAACTGTGTAACAGAGGTAGGGCCACCTGCAGGGTTAACCAAAAGCCAGCCATGTGATCATTATGCCAAAAAATTTGGTAATGATTGGTACAGTGATTCATGAGATGCACGTTAATAGATTTTTCACCAAATAAGTATGGAAACATGAATTCAGAAAATGTGGTGATCAGCAAAATTTGAACTCTGGTGGAGACAGTCTGAAAATAATTCTATTCAATATAGTATTCATCAAATTTCTAAGGAATCCTTGCATATGATTTGAAGGCTAAAGTGTTCATAATGACTTATCTGAAGGAAAGTGATCAAGACCTCTTTGTAGCAAAATATCGATGAACAGAGGTTGTCCACCTGCAGGACAATCATGTCAGTCATGAGTTGAGCAAGTCTGTAGAGTATGGAAAAGAAGGTACGCTCCCGAGGCTTCGGAAATCTTGCGCCTCTAAAGCTACTGATTTTTCCGCTGCCTGCTTTGACCGTTTATGATGCACTGAAACACCAGGTGGCTTGTCTGCTAAAAAATTGCTGATGTGAATAACAACCAATCAAATGCAAGTAAACAAACACTCGACAGGCATCAGGCTCTGACCAGAAACCACATGTGAAGCCATTCTCTTTGAGCCTATTGCCTGTTCAAACGGTTGACGGGGCCATGAGCTGTCATTCAAAACGTAATGAACAACATTAGCTCTGTGTATTAGCCCTTGGCTGGTAAACCATGTTGTCTTCAGCTCAGGGTTTCATCTGATAGGACCAAAATACAGTGCTCCCCTCTAGGGCAGAGATTCAGGTTACAAGGTCATATCAAACAGTGCTCAGCATAAAGGTAGTAGGCCTATAGGTAAAGTGCTGTGTAAAGAGCGTAGAAAGAAAGCAGCAAAGGTCATAATCACCATGCTAAGACCCCTTTATAGCTAATGCCTCTCAGCCTCCAAGTTTACATTAAGTAAACATTCTTTTAACAACCCCACCATCCCCCAGCGAACTATTCAGTTTGTTATAAAAACAGTTTATCCATTTGAACAAGTGACGTACCTGGTCCAGTGTGCTTTAAGTTGAAGTTCTCATCAGCAAATTTCTCCCCGTAGATACTCTCTCCACCTGTGCCATTGCCACGTGTGAAGTCGCCACCCTGGATCATGAACTGGGGGATGATGCGGTGGAACCCACAGCCCTTGAAGTGAAGAGGCTTCCCTGACCTGCCAGAGCCCCTCTCTCCAGTACAGAGGGCACGGAAGTTCTCTTGAAAATTAAAAACAAAGCACACTAACAATGCTGCCAGTCAGGGACTGTGTATTTAACTAGAAAATGTATTGGAAACTGCTTGATTTAATTATTAATTTATCAACGAAATATTGGCACTATCAATGCTCAATTCCACAACTGCCAAATAAATTTTACAGTAATAAGTGATACCAATATAAATTATTAAGATGCAATGTTACAGTCACAAATTAAAGTGAGGTTGCAGCACGCCATATTTTCCGTAATTTTATCAAATATTGATAAGATGACAGCAAATCTGTTCTACTAAAATGTCACCACTATGAAGGAATGCTGAAGCTGGTTATACATTATGCACACCCAGTCCATAATCATCATCATGAAGATGTTGATATGGAATAAAAAAAGAGTAAAATAGTCTTTCCTGAGCTTAAAATCTTGATACTTTCAAAGAACACAACTTACCAGCCGTTTTAGGAACAACATCTGCATACAGCTACAAAAAAAAAAAAAATGAATAATGCAAAACTGAAAAAAGTATCTGCCACAAAAAAAAGACATTATACCATAGAACATAAAAATGAGACTGCATTATCGTTATTTTATGCTCATATAGAACTTATGATCTTCTTCAATATCATAAAACATACAAGTTATTCAACACAGTGACATGACTGGCATAACTTGGCGATGTTGCTAATGTTTGCTTGGTGAATTCTTCTGTATTATCATGCAGTGTTGTTCATTTTCTAAAAAAGTATACACTTGTTAGTAATGTTACTTGTGATTAAAAAAATAAATACTTGATCCATTCAAGCCTGACAGTTCCAGGTATTTACCAAATCTTTGGAGTCACTGGCAGATCTAGAATAAACTGTTAGAGGGGGGGAGGGGTGGCTCAGATTCTAGATTGCATGTTGGTCGAGGGTGCAGAGTGCCAGAGGGGGGAGGGTGTTAGAGGGAGTTTCCCCCTCACACGAAAAGGAAATCTTTCGAAGATACAATGATTAAGAAATTAAATTTGGGCATTTTCGTGAACTTAAACCAGACATTTTTATTTCTGATAAATTGGATACAAAGCAAAAGTTTTAATATACAGGCCTAAATCACTTCTGTTTGTCCTATAGAGGGTGTGTCCCCCTCACATGCACAGTGAGGAATTTTTTTCAAGATATGATGATTAAGAAATCAAATTTGTGCATTTTTGGGGCACTTTAACCTGAAATTTGTATTTCTGATAAATTTGATACAAAGCAGAAGTTTTAGAATATTGGCATAATCACTTCTGTGTCTGAAAGGTTCTAAAGGTTGACAGTTTGTCACCTAGTAATACCTAGTGACTAGCTGGTATATGAATGGTCATATATATATATATATATATATATATATATATATATATATATATATATATTTATATATATAAATATATATATATATATATATATATATAAAACACTGGTGTAGGCCCACTGGACTTTATCTTCCAGTGATGACAGTACAAGGACTCTTCAAATGGACACAGTAACTGAAATATAAATTTATTCCTTAGCATTTACTCATGTGAAAAGTTGATATTTCTGGTACTGTTCGTTCTTTGTGTGTTAAATCCAGTGCTGATTATCTTGAATTCTTGATGATACATTTCACTGTCAAGGAGTTAACAAGGACAAGGTAAAAAGGTACCTTATCCCAGAAAACACATACAATTTGCAATTTCCATGAGCCCAAAAAAAATTCTAGTGGGGGCAATCGCCCCCTTTGCCCCATCTTGGATCCGCCACTGGGAGTATACCATTATTTTCCTGATAATCATCACAGTCTGTGAGAGGAAAGGGCATGTGCTCCATTATCTTTTGAAATTTGTTATTAATGATGCAAACATGCAACCAAATTTTTTAACAGATTTCAAAATAACCCACTGTTTAGCACACCACTCATTGCCATAATCATACATTGAAAAGGGAGCATCAGTACTCTTTAAAAAAAATACTTTAGCTAGACTAGCAGTGTTGACTGTGGCTCTAGACTCACAATGACAAAGGCGGAATAAACCTAGCAGCACATCCAGTAATTAATCACATTATTATGACAAAGCTGCCCTCCATCACTTGGCTGGGCTTAGTTTACCGCCAATTTTCATCTCGTGGATGCGACATCAAAATCAAATGAATATTTATAACAACCGCAATTGAAGTTTAGTATCATCTCTGCAATCTTACAACTGTTCTTTTACGCCCTTCCGTAGCAACTGTATGTTTTTAAACGAAAATATTCAGGATTCATTCCGGAACGATGCCGGGTGTCCATGGCGCATGCACGCCGGTCACGCCATGCGGAGCACTTGCGCTCCCACAACTGCACAAGGAAGCGATAAAGGGACTCACCTGAAAAACGACCCTCCCGATGGGTTTCTCATTGACGCTTACATCGAAGAAAACCTTTGGGTTGCTGGGGTTATTATGAGCTGGGACAACGTTCGCCATTTTCTGGGACTGTCAAAAACACTGGAGAGAAACCCGGAAATTCTGTGGAGCACGCCTGGTCCCGATGCCGGTTGGAATCAAAATGGCCGAATGAATGGTCTATTTCCTGTGGGCTCGGCTGCTTAGATGTACATTCGGGTATTTCCGTAAATTTGTGAATATTGAATATCGGCAATCTAAAGCTGATTCCTTTTTCTCAACTGCACTATGCGTTTTAAATCGTATAATATTTCTATAATTAGTATTCATTTAAAAAAATATCATTAATTTCCATTCTCTACGGAAATTAACGATGACACCTATTTGCATTCCGATTTGAAGCATTGTGCGCCATCACCATCCTTTCCACCTCTTTTTACCTCTTTCGCCGGCAGATGGCGCATACAACCTGCTGACGCAGATCGGAAAACATGCCATTAAATCACCGTGTGCTAAAAGTAGACAAACAATGAGGTGGTTGGTCTCGGTCTTTTCAACAGCATATAATAGGCCTCCAAGGTTTCCTGGCTGTATCCTATAAAGGACATGGTGTAACCTCGGTTTTCAAACACGATATGTACGTCATCTATATATCAATAAATGAATGTTTACACACTAAATTATTGATATTATTTTTGTCAACTGGTAAATATACTAAATTCAGGCATAAGTGTTAATCATCTTATTAATGTCTTCATAGGCTGCCGAAATGTGTAATTTTTTTCCCCGAGTAAAGATGGGACAACCATCTTGCGCGGTTTAACTTCTAAAGGCTATATATATATATATATATATATAAAGTGGGATTTTTTAAAATCATAATCGACGATTGAAAAATGAAAACCAATTAATGTTCCGTTTTGATGCTGTTCGTTAATTTTTGTTTGCATATCTCTGATGATTATGCAAAAATGCAATCGATTTAATGGATTTTGAAAGAAAACGACAATCATCGATTTAATCGATCGATTAATCGGCACACCACTTATATATATATATATGTGTGTGTGTGTATGTATGTATACAAGAATATCTGCAGTTATACAAGTTATGTAACGGCTGATCTTAAATGGACTGAATGCAGTCTAAAACTTTAAAAATCAAAGGAAATTATCCAAAATGTTTAAAAAAGGTTTGAGTTATTTAGAAAAAAAATCCAACCCCTTTCATATAAAGTCGAGCCTTCTGACTCTAAATTTTATATGCTTCTGAGTTCCACGTCCTTAGTTCGAAAGGTCCTTTTTAGGTCTTTTTCTTATAGGCTTGTCTTTATAACGGAACTCTTATAGATTCAATTTCTAATTCTCACAATGCTTAGGAGAGCATGAAGCTTAGCAGAGATTATGCATCATTTCAGCTTTTCTGAAAAGACTGCAATGAAAAGAAACTTGAACGTGCACTTGCGACGCAGGGACATTCAAGTCAGAAGATGAAATAAGACACGAATGACGTCATGCACTGAATCAATGCATCTATCAGTTCAAATGTAACAAAAGTAATTTGTTAGCCAAGCCCAACATAAAAACTACATGCATGCATGTATACATGCGATATGCAATCGCAAGAGAGGTGACTTTTATAGTCCTATATATTTATATGTCGGGCTATAATAAGGAGGGGGGATATATGTACGACTTTGGAAATAAGGCTGAATTCAGACATTAATATCAGGAGCAAATCTGTCCATTATATGACCGATATTTTGCCCAACACTGTTAGAAAAAAGTGTTTTATAAAGGGTTGGAGGAGGGCTTTTTAAGTGTCCAAATACAAAAACCCTTTATGAGTTTTTTAACAAAACCCTTGCCTATAAATTTTTTTAAAGAAAACCCTTTTATATAAAAGGGTTTTCTAATAAAACCCTTTGATAAAGAATGGGTTATTTAAAAAAATCTTTTATAAAAGGGGTTTTTAATAAAATCCTTAAATATAAGTTTTTTTTTATAAAACTTTTTCTAGGAAACCCCTTAAATGGTATAAAATACTTTTTACTGGAAAACACTTTTCATACCCTTTACAACACCGGGGGATTTTAATGTTTGGTATCCTTGACAATATTTAAAGAAAGCAGGTACAGACAAAAGAACCTTTGATTCCTTGAAGGTTTACATCCTTCCATAGAGACATTTTATCTGCAAAATATTTTGTCGTTATCTGCAGTTATTCATCGCTGTCCTCCATTGCCTTTTAGTGACCTTACTTTTGGGTTCAGGAACGAGCCATTCTCGCATGTAAGTATTAAATATGGATTAAAACTGAATTAAAATTAAAATGTTTATTGAAGGGAAGTAATCATGAAAAAATCATGAAAATCAGTGTTCAATAACTAAAAAGTGTTGAAACAGAAATAGAACACTCATGCGCAACCCCACAATTATACAAACTTCTATTGATAAATATTTTTCTTTAATACATATGATCTAAAATTATATTATGATAAAAGTTATATTGTATATATTTACTATTTTTACAGTGCCACCATATTGCCTACAACAAAATATTAAAAATGTATCTCTGCTGTTTATATAACCTGAGAAATATGTATAGTAAAGCACCCATAAGAAACACAATTACAGATTCAAGTAAACAAAAAATACAGATTATAAAATAAATGAAAAAATGATAGCTGTAACATGAATGGATTTTTGCTGTAGATGTTGTAGCTGTCAGAACTGGTGTATTCTTCAATTCAATCAATGAGTAATTAACAAAGATTCTATAGCATTGGTACATGAAGAATATATGATAAAATAAAAATGAAAGTAATATAATGATATAAAAATAATATCAATATCAAAATTACATAATACAACATAGAACAAGCAGCATATATAATCTTCAAGTGGTTATATGCAACAGTCGTTCTAAATGCCCTTCACGTTAACCATTGTGTTTATAACACATTCTGCCTGGTTTCACAACCAGCTAGGAAACCATAAAGCCAAAAATTGTAGACACCAATGGCAGCGGAGTATTGCAATTTACTCTCTTAGCTTGAGCTTTGTTGCCTAAGTAGTTACGTGATGCCTCATCACCTCTTTCTCAAGTAACAGACAGGTACGATTCAGTCCTGGAGGGTATTTGTAAGCAAATACCCAGAAGCATGAAAACCATGCATCCAGGGCAAGGCTGAACTGTGTGCTTTGATCTTGCATGACGAGGATCCCGCCTGCTATTATCTGATATGTTCCATTCACTCTGAAAGTTGTTGGAAATTGTGTGTTCGCAGCCTGCAAAATATAAAATAAGTATTTATGAAAATATTCCCCCCATTCTTTATGGAAATAACCTGGCAAATTAATCTGAATCAGATGTCGAAAAGGTAAAGGAATGGAGTGGAGGTGTGATGGGCTCGAAAGGCTCCTCCTTAACTTAAATACTTGCTGTGAATATCATATTTAATGTCTTCATATACCAAGATTTGATAATAAAGTAAATCATTATAAATTAGAAAGTTATGCTCACCTTAATTTGTTGTTCAATATCTAAACATAGATATATATATTAAGATAGATCAACGATAGGACGAGTCCATCTATGAATCGCTTAGTACTCACATCTCTGGTCCTCTCCAAAAACTGCCGGTAACTGTTGATAGTGGAGCCCTGCCTCTGTGAACAAAAACAAGCATGAATTACTTATTATGTTAAATCACCTATTAAAATATAAGATAATTTGCAGAAATCCACAGTGCCCTTTTTAGTGGCCATGCAGGATTTCTCATATTGAAGCTGATATATTTTTTTTAAATATCAGGGGTTATTGTTTGACTTCATATACAGTCTTTTCGTGTTGAGTAAAATGTAAGTTATAAAGACCTACTGTGTTCTTGCTTATAGGGCAAAAGCAGTGTATGCACTGACAGCGAAGTTGTTATTTAAGATGGCACAACTACAATCGTGTAGAACAATAATAAAACAACAAAGTAAAATGACTCTTTTCAATCATATATCACACATACAAGAACCAAGGCCTTAGTTATCACCAATACCATGCCAACTGTAAAAATCAGCTACATGCTAGTCATCCTCATTGAGTTCATTGATGCATTATGATTATATTTTTGCAGTTGTTCGCATAATCCAATCAAGCTTGATCAATATGCATTACTGTTATATTTGCCTTTCTGTTTTTACATGATTTAGGGGAGATAATGAAGCTTGTAATTTATTTCTGAATTTCACAGAGGTAGACGGTCAAAGTAACCTAATTTCAGTTATGGAAAGGGAACTTGCCATCTGTCTGCAAATTTCAGATATGTAGTTTAAATAGATTTGATTGAACCTGACTGACTCAAAATTATACATTGAGTTGATGTGTTATTTACAAATTCTTTGTGGCTCTAATGCCATATGCACATAGAACAAATATCACAAGCCTTTATACGCAACTCCATGTAGCCAGTGGAGTTAAGGGCAAAATAGTGATAATATTATTTAAAAAAAAACATATATATACACACTAACACATTGAATCACAAACACAGGATCATTTCTTCATTTCATCATCAATTGAACTTGGCTTACCTGTGCGCTTACTTTCGTCCACTGTCACTGACAGAGTTTTTTCATAAGTTTTCTTGAGTTCTTGGAACATCTTCGCCTTGTACTTGGTATATCGCATCAGTTCACTCAGAGATCGCAACAGAGTCATATAGCTTTGCCTTGCACTTCGAACCCATGGTTGATTTTGTTTTCCTCTATGAGCTATAATGAAAAAAGGGAAAACACAATAATGTTATTATACTGTTGAACTAATTCGAGACATTCACAACAAGACCACAGAAACTACCTGACTTGTTGCCAAGTTGCTTCTAACATTCTTATGACTTTATCAGGCTAACCTTTCCCAGTATATAATTTAACCGGACCGTTTTCAGTTATTTAGAAGCTGCCATATTTATTTTTTATATTACCATAATAAATACAAAAATTACAGTTTATTCATTAAAATTTATGGCCTAAGGGTTTTTAAGTCCTATGTATTGAGCTTTACACTATATATTTAGAGGCATACATTACATGCATATTGCTTTTTGTACATTTCATAAATCGTACAATAGAAACCATATTTCCTCATAATAGATAAAAAAAATTACTGTAACTGACTGATTGATGTGTTAACTTACGAACTGCCTATGACGCAAAATGGGGAACTCTCCCAGGAAGTCTGGGATCCCAAAGTCTTCACCATACATCTTTGAGAGACGGTAACCTGCAGTTCCTTTCAGCTTACGGGTTACCAAGACCAAATCAGGTTTGGACTTAGAGGCTTCTGCTTTTAGAAACCTGATGTGGCGTGTCCTGCTCTCCTCGTCTTCTCCGTCTGCAGTTGTTTCCTGGAAAATAGAATAAATAAAGGTGTTTGACATAATAAACAGTTTGATCATTGGAAGATTAGCATAAAATGAAATAATAAAATAAGGGATGTATGAAAATATCCATCTAAGTAAACCAAGAATGTATAGGTACTCATTTAAATTGTTCTATAAAAGTCATGAGGCAATCCTTATGGCTCAGGTGGTGGCGTTTGATGGTTTCAAGAGGTTGAGGAATCCTGAGCAGTCATGTAAAACCACCAATCTTGCACTGGCCACTATAACCCACTCTCTTGGCTACACTTGGAATGAAACCCATGCAGGTTGCCAATGGAGAGAGCCTAGCTCGTTACAACTAAACTGTCCACAGTTATGGTTTTCCTTATATAATTACTGATGAGAGAATGTAAAAACCAATTGTTCCATGAAATTATGTTTAACCTGTGATGGCAGTTTCGCTCTTTTCTTTGGTGTCTCCTTATTCATCTGGGCCTTTTTCCGCTTCCTGACACTTTTACCTGGTCTGCCGTATTTCTCTCTCATATACATAGAGATATCACCACAAGGTATGAAATGCCTTTTTGTCTTCATCTTGGAACGAAGAGTTGTCCACTACGAGCCCTTGAAATAAATTTATATATATATATATATATATATATATATATATATATATATATATATATATATATATATAGTAGCATTAACTTCTTTAGGATACTGTATATATCTTACATCAGTGTAATCTGTAAAACAATTTAGTTTACATTTTGTTCTGTATAATATGTATAATAAAGTTTATATCAGTTTTCTTTATCTTCTGTTGCTTCATAATTAATTAATAAGATATTAGGACCCCAACCCCGCTTTCCTTGACTTGATTTAAGTTGTTCAGAAGAACATTTAAAAGTTTAATTTTATATTTATCTTTTACCAGCTGATAAACCCGGTATACCGGGCTTTTTTTCCGGGGTTTAGGAGATATATTTACTGAGATATTGAATGTTGGCTCATTTTTTATTATGAAAATTAAAAGAAAATATAGATTTTTAGTGGGTTACTCTCGGAATACGATATGTACAAATATGTTTTACTGTTATTTTGTGGCGCTGTGCTAGTGGCAAAAATCATACCCCGGTATGTTTACCTTGAAGACCTGGTCAGTGATGGTTTAAATTGCGAACCGGAATGAGACGCGGAGGCATACACTGTTTCGTTGATATTTGACTGGTTTCTATCGATGGACGAATTAAGAATAGGTTGATGTTAGGACCACATGAAAGATTAATTATATGTACGTTGCAAGGAAACTGTTCCTGAAGAAGGAAACAGAAACATGCATACATCGTAAGTAGCAGAAGCAGACCCAGCGGGACACATTGGAGTGGGTCCGTATCCCATTTTCAGCCACCGCAACCTTTTTTTCATCGTATCAGACAAATTTTGAGGCCTGAAACCCCCGCCACCACCCCAGCCCTGTTCCTGAAATTGTGACCTTGAATTAGGTTTTGTCATTAATCCTCCTGGGTTGAACTCTTCATTTCATAAATGGAGAAACATGTGTTTTTCTCTGTTACTGACCACGCATGTGGGTCAAATCCCTCACTGAAAGCAAGCGTTATTCATATGAACAATAGTCCTTAGTGTTAGAGGTTAAGTGACCACTATGCACGCATTCCGGTGTTTGCCGAAGGCAGTTCGGCTGTGCTCGGAAAAAAAATGGAAAAATCACTCAAAATTATATGTATATTAAAAATTATTTATTTTCATATCGCCTATGTCACTGCGGGGATAATAACCTTTAAAATGATGTATGGCACAATATTGTACACAACGCGGTTTTATAGAACATTGCGAACAAACGTGAACCGAATTCCTTTTATAAGTATTAGATATTACACTGACCAACACAAAAATGGCTTTAAATTCCTCTCTTAAGTGCAAAAAGGTGATACTTACAACTTCACCCAGGAAAGGATAGGATGCAAAAGTGCTCCTATGATATTCATGTATCCCTTCCTTGATGGACGCCTGTAAATACAAGAATGATGATATACGCTCTTTGCAAACACTATAAATTGGGTGAAAATACTGTTGCACAAATTTTGGAATATTACTTAATTGTGAAGATTTTATACTCTCCTTAGTTGTGAAGATTTTATACTCTAAGTTTTGTCATGATATTACAATTATAAGATAACCTGAAAAATTGGACAAGACTCGTAGAGTGAGGCAGTGGCAATATTGATGAACTGAACACCTAGGATTACGGTTGATATAATTAACCGGACACAAATTAAATGCAGTCTTCATTATCATCCATAACACTGACAATATATACAATTTCAAGAACTCACATGCTTTGGCTCTGCTCCAGAGAAGAAGTGATGGCACTGACGACGTGTTTTCGGTTTGAGCTGCCTGGAAGGTAGTCATATGAGCTTTTCTTGGTCTCTAGTATGATTCTGACCGTCGGAGGCAAAGTGGGCAGCCGTGGGAAAAAAAATTTAAGTGTTCAAGTGAAACCAATATTGCAAAGATAATTATCAAAACGTAACAAAAGTTGAGTACAAAAATGATACACCACTTAAATGTAACATATAAGGCCGTAAAAGGTATGGTTCTCAGGCACTTCATTCAGAAAATCAGTGCTGGCGGGCGATATTTTATTTTTGACCTTTTTTGTATGTTTCGAACAAAATGTTATATATGATCAGCATAAAAATGATGCAGGCGAAGCCCGAGAACCGTACCTTTATAATAACTGTGTATTCATGCACTAACACACACTGTAGGTGCAGTTCATAAAGTGACCAATATACGTTTTACTTCTTTTATTTTTTTTACAGAGCTCAACATCGAGACTGCTTGTTCCGTTGTTTCGTTTACCACAAACAATCCCGTTTGAAACAGTGAAATTAATCTTACTAGTATGTAAAGAGTCCATATATAAGGTATGTAGGTCTATATAAAATGCTATATGCACAGCACAATAAGAATGAAGAAAACAGATCACAATATGGATAATTATAATGATGATACTACTGGTATATTAAGTAACAGAGCTGCTATATCCATTAACGCTGCCATCTTCTTTTATACAAAATGGAAGGTAATAGTTCTTGACAGGTATTGTTGACGCAAGTACTTTGACAAGTATTCTACATGTGAAAGAGATATATGCCACCAATTAAAAAGAAAAAGCTCTCTAGGAGTTAATAGTTAACAAGACATTTTATAATGAATGAAAGATTTTACACATACCTCTGTTTGGCCTGAAGGCAAATTTACTGCACCACATGATACAATTCTGTTCACTGGTCAAAACAGGAAATGACATCAATATCATGTGCCCCAATGTTGACACTGGCCACTGACATAAACCTCATTTCAATTTTAAACAAGCTTCTTAAAACCAGCCAGAGTGGCACAATGCATGCTAAACTGGTCCCCAGAGCCACCAAATGAAGGGCACCCGGTTCAAATCCAGAACAAGGCATCAACTTTGTTTCTATGAAATTACGTTTTTACCCATTTTAAACATAGTAATTAATACCTTTTTAAACATTAAATCAATATTAAACATATTCACATGTAGTTTGATTTTTGCATTTACACACACACACATATATACATACATACATGCCGGAAAAGGTCTGGTATTAATATGTATGTAAAAGTTCATTTCACCATAAAAGCAACAGGCAAACTACACGTTTTGCAGGAACAAGGCATCTTCAGCTGCAGATTTGACATGATAATGGAGAATCTATATGTGTAGATTAATTAAAGCTTCAGTTCTTTGTACATTGGAAAATATGACTCATTTTTACATACTTGTATTCATCAAGGTCATCAGTAACTTTTCTATCAAACTGTTCTGCTGGGGGTTTGCTGTTGCTCTGTGAACTAGCACTGGTTTAAACAGAAGTGGAAGTGAACAGTTAGCATGCCTTTAAAAATTGTTAATAAGTCTTGAAAGAAGTGATGTAATGTCAATATCACAGAATATTGTTAAGTTAATAACTGTACATATGTTATTTCACAGGTGCCAGTTCTCTGTTATAACCAGTTAAGTATCTCAATATTTTTTATCTATTTTGCCTGCAACACCAACATAAATAAATATCCTATAAACTGTAAAATGCATATAGGGCCTATATATATATATATATATATATATATATATGTATATATATATAGGTATATATATATATGTATGTGTATATATATATATATATATATATATATATATATATATATACAGTGAAACCTCGTTGTGTCGAAGTCGAAGGGACTGGCGATTTTACTTCGACACAACCGGAGTTCGAGACAATCGATGTTCATTATATTCAACCTCTTCAGCTTCGATTATCATCGATAAATACATGTATAGGGCCTATGTTATTTAGGTCTCACAAATGTTTTCGTGAAAGAAAACACAGATTTTATGTACATTTATCATTAATAATAAAAAATACATAAATACCACCAACAGTAGGATTAGGTTAATCAAGAAAGTGAAATAAGAGCATAAACATGTACGTGTATAAAAGCACACAAATCAATAAATGATTGGCCAGATCATTTTCAGTTCAACACATCAGATCTTCTTTAAAAAGGCAGAAACCTTGATCTTCTCATCATTCTTGATCCATGTACACAGCGTGTTGGCGTTGATGTTGAAGTCCTTTGCAATCTTTGCCTTGGTCTTGCCACCACGTTTAACTTCGACCAGAGCTTTTTACTTCTGCTCGATGGTCTTTACATCAAGCTTACGCTTAGCAGGCCGCGACGCCATTGCAAACAGGACACGAAAAACATGAAATAAAGCAGTAATAGGCTACTGTATAACGTACTCTATGGTAAATTAGAGTCAGTCTGATATAGATCTCATCTTCCTCCATTTATACAGAGTCCTGTATGTTTATCCTAGACACATCAAAAGTAAGGATTGAATTATGTTTGGTTTATCAATAACTACCCGTTGATGCTTTTTCGGCGAGAGAAGAAAGGCGTGATAATGAGTTACTAATTGGCCTAACAAGGAAACAACGGACTAAGTATGTCAGCCATCGCGATTGATGAGTAAGATCCTAGCCGGTATTAATTATGTAACTAGTCATCGCGGCCGTAGGTATGATTCTTGAACCATGCACAACTGTTGACCAAACACTAAAGCGGCATGACTTTGAGTCGACAGAGCCATCGCGCTTGATAATTATGACTGCTCATCACGGCCCAATCATGATTGACGGGCCCTGTACAACTGTTATCCAATCATGACTTCGAGTTAAGCGATAGAAATATTAGCTGGGACCAACAAAACACCTCGACACATCCGGTTTTTCGACACATCCGACTTCGACACAAGCGGAGTTAAATTAGTAAGGTTTTTACTATTTTTTGCAGGGACCTCACGTTCGACTTCGACACATGCGGGAATTCGACTTAACCGAGTTCGACACAACGAGGTTTCACTGTATATATATATATATATATATATATATATATATATATATATATATATATATATATATATATATATAACTAACTGCACTTCAAGAAAACACAGACCTATGCAAAAATATTAATGAAAGAATAATCAAAATATACCTTTCGGCTTGTATCTCATCTTCAGCATCTGAGTTTGAAAGTGAACATTGTCTAAAAAAATCATATTGTCCATTATCAAATATATCGACAAACAGCTACTTTCTCTGTTAACTATTTCATACCAACAACAGCCATATAATTTCATCAAGCCTGGTACAAATTCCCTGTAAAGTTTATAGATAAAATAATTGCCTCAATGAACTTCTGAGTAAAGATGAGTTATTTAAAACATTTTCTATTTACAATAAATATTTTTAGGTCAAATCTGATTTTAAATTACAAGATTTAGGAGCTGAATTTCAACTGAGTTAAGGTATAAAGTTCTGAGATCTCTGCAACCAGTGATGAGGTCTAGGTTATTCCTGTGAGCCATCATACTGCTTAATTTGGGTCCTATTTCTCCCAACTTCATGTTGCATTAAGGTATTTATTGATTAATCCATGTATGACCGATTTGATTAAGATTTTAAGAAAATGTAGTTCTAAAAAAATTGTTGACATAATTGCTCAAAACACAAGTTAAATCAACTAGCCATACAAACTATTACACCTTGTGGTAACAATTCTGAATGATTTAAATTTGGTGACCTCTGTCAAATATTTATTATTTATAGTTCCCGAAAATCAAAAGCAAAGTACTAACTCTGCAAAAGTGGACAATACATCCTCAGATGTAGAAGCTGACACTGCTGGCAGTGACCTCATGGATGCATCATCTTTACCATCATCAGTCTCCGAGTGATGAGTATCTGCCTTGTCCATATCAGGCCCTCCACTTGCTTTTGCAATTTGTTCTCTCCTACATTGAGCAAGGTTAAATTAATGCAAAATCCAGTGGTACTATAAATACAGCTCCTTTTAAAGGTTCTTCCTGATCAGGACCATGATAAGTATTTGCATAATATCAGTTTGTACTCAGGAATAAACAATTAAGGGGTTACAACAAGTAGTGTAATTTAAAATACAAAAGTAACTGTTACATTGTTCGATCAGTTATTGTTGCAATTCTGTGAAGCTTAATGTATGTTTTTTATTGTCAAGATGAGCTTTATTGCTAAAACTGTAATTATTAGCCAATACACCTTACATTTAATAGGAATATCAGCTTACCTGGTGGAAGAGGATGTTTCATTTTTGGCATGGTCATTAATGTCATATTCTGCCTTTTGATGATGTGTTGTCCCCAGTACTGAACTGGATGATGTACATGCTGCTGATGGACAACTCTGTAATGTTGACATATGTATAGTGTTATACATGCATAACGTAAATCATACATGTTACAATACAGTGCCAAAATTTTGCTTAATTTATTAAATGCATGAGATAAAAAAAAAACATTCCAAAGATTTGTAAATGCTGAAACTGAAATATCCCGTACAAATGGTTAAGGTCAAATAACCTGGAAAACAGCCCTGCTTCTATGTGGTATATAAAAATACCTGACAACTAAATAAATGTTAATTAACAAATACTTGAAAAAAATCCATGCAGGAATAATACCTTAACTAAAATTAAACAAACATTTGCTTCCATGTGACTTTGAGACAAGAGATGAAAGTGACATTTAAAGGAGCCACTGATATACATATATTGATATACATGCTCTATTTTGATAGCATTCTGACAAACATCAACGCAGGCAAACAGAATTGATACAAACAGGTCGATCTAGTTTCATTTGATAATAAATTCCACAAATGAAGATCAAGGTCACTCACAATTTTATTCAGTTTAAGCGTCATACTAATATCGCTGTTTTAACAATATTTGAAACAAAGTAAATGAAAGCTCCAAAGGTTTTAGAGCTATACTGATCAATATAATATCTTGAAAACAAAGGCCACAGCACCTTAAATAATAGTGGTTTAATGTTGATGGGGCCAGCATCTACTACAGGTATTTTAAAAGTGTGGATGGCAACATTAAAATCTATGGAGTACAATAATTGAATGCAATGTTTTAAAGAAAACTTACATTTCTCAAATTGTTCCTGTAGACACCGAGGAGTTCTTGGTCAACACATTTCTTCCATTCAGGAACTTAACTTGTGCCTTCATGCATGCTCACGGGGAAAAGCTTCTCTACAATATGGCTTCTGTTAATCCGAGCAAAGTTTCCCCATCCACTTCTGCAGCTAATGAACACTGACTTTTAAGTGACACACTAAAGACAGCGACCATGAACAATAATTACAAATGTACATATAAATACATGTAGAAAATAGCTCATTAATACAAAATTCCATGGAACCAGGTCAGAATTCAAATATATGTTTCAACAAGAAAAACATGTTTACACTTAGATATATTGACAGAATTAAACTCAATTTTTTTCTATCTGCTTATAATTAACTTAAACATTAAAATGGGCAGCATTCTGAATAGTTTCGGAAATCATATGACTGGTATTCAGCTTAAAAATTGATTTATATAAAAACGGTATAGGCTAAGAAAATCAACCGTATTGGAGATCTGAGTAACAGGGGACAGAAGTGATTGATAATGGAGAGTCCACAATGGAGTGTATGCCTCGGTAGCAAGGTCAAGTCCAAAAATAATATCAGGTGGAGATCCGTGATCTAGGACTACTACTGTTCACAATTTTCAGATTTTGCATATCAACTATATACTGGAGATCTAGCGCAAACTGAAACGGCAGCAGAAATTAAGATTGGATTTAACCAATAAAAAGAAATTTGAAATCGAAGATTTTGCACAGCGGGGGACTTAAGTAGGTGCAGCTACAAAAAAAATCTTTAACAATATATATATATATATATATATATATATATATATATATATATATATATATATATATATACGTTGGGCCCTAAGATCACGACTGGACAGAGTATACACAGACTGATTAGTACCTACAAGATAATAATTGGCTCTTTGGGGTGCACGTCCGCTAGGTTAGTTTGTATAATTTCATTGACATTCTATATCGACAATACGTGATTACCTCACCCACCCAAATATCTAGATGGCTACGTCAACACAAGAGACCCGATTCGTGTCAAACAAAGGTATCAATTTCCATGATTGTGGCATGTGTCATCAAATGTATACCTGTATATAATCCTGTAAGTTGAGAACAGAAAGACCACACCTAGAAGAGCGACAGGAAGGAAAGCTGCATTAGAAGGTATGTTATATACAGACGAATGTATATAGTTATTATACTTAATGATTAATTGTCACTGATGTGTAATGAGTAATTATCAGTAATATTTAATTGTGAGGAAAGGAATGAGTTAAAAAGTATTTGCATGAGGTATATAAAGGTGAAATGCAGGGTATTTTGTCATATATCCAAAGAACAAGGGTTAAGTCTGATAATACACTATACATGTTTAAACATGAAAAAAATGAAATCTGTAAATATCAATCTCGTTTCCAAATAAAATCTAAACGTTAGACATAATGTCAGTATTTTACGATAATTTGACCTATAATAATATTTTAACCTTTCTGACCCTTTTTCTAAAAATTTATATAATTTTAAAAGTTTGATAATGATGAAGGTGATTATTATGTTTCAGATAAGATGGCAATTTTAGGTGCCACCCGTCTGGGTTGTATATTTACAATTCTCGCGGCTTGCTACGGTTATAACAAAGGTAGGTCCACAGACAGCAATATATATGTATATTTAAACAAAAAGAATGGAAAAAAAATAATTCCGTTTTTGTGTGGAATCCATTAATTCATTAGTGTATCAGCCAAAACGAAGTTTTGCGGATACTATGTTTTTGACCGGGTTCCGCCGCCGCCGTGTTCGTTTCCGGAGCACTCCTCTGAAACCACTGGACGGATTTTTCCGAAACTTACACCAGTTATCGGGTCACATGTGAACTGGTGCCTAACCAACTGGCCTTGACCTCTGACCTTTCCTCTCTGTCCAGCGTCCGTTTGTGCGTCTGTTTCTACACATAAACCCACATATCTCGGGAACCGTTTGACCGATCAGGTAAAAAAATTTGTACAAATGTAGCCCTATGAAAGCTTTATAACATACACAAAAAATGGTGGCGCCACCTGCAACCATGTTTGCACAGTGTCCATCTGTTCATCTGCCATGGGTTAAAATCACTCATATCTCTGCAGTGGTCTGACTAATTCACCTGAAATTCGGCATTCGTATACATCCTAGATAGCTTTCTTGATTTTATGACAGGTGGCGCCACCTACATTCACGTTCACGCTGTAGACGTCCAAGCTCATATCTCGGGAACCGTTTGACCAATCAGGAAAAATAATACACAAATGTAGCCCTTGGATAGCTTTATAACATACACAAAAATGGTGGCGCCACTTGCACCCATTTATGCACAGCGTCCATCTGTTTGTCTGCATTGGGTTAAAATCACTCATATCTCTGCAGTGGTTTGACCAAAATACCTGAAATTCGGCATGCGTATACATCCCGCATAGCTGTCTTGATTTCCTGACAGGTGGCGCCACCTGCTTTCAAGTTCACGCTGTAGACATCCATGCTTATATCTCCGGATTCGTTTGACCAATCAGGACAAAAATTTACATAAATGTAGCCCTTTGATAGCTTTATAACATACACAAAAATGGTGGCGCCACCTGCACCCATTTTTGCACAGCGTACATCTGTTTGTCTGCCTTGGGTTAAAATCACTCATATCTCTGTAGTGGTTTGACCAAATTACCTGTAATTCAGCATGCGTATACATGCTGGATAGCTTTCTTGATTTTATGACAGGTGGCGCCAGCTTCATTCACGTTCACGCTGCAGACATTAATGCTTATATCTTCTGACTTGTTTGACCAATCAGGAAAAACAATGGTGTCCACAAAAATGGTGGCGCAACCTGCACCCAATTTTTGTACAGCGTCCATCTGTTTGTCTGCTGTGGAATAAAATCACTCATATCTCTGCAGTGGTTTGAGTTTTCCACCTGAAATTTTGCATGTGTATACATCTTGGATAGTTTCTCGTTCAAATAACAGGTGGCGACACCTACAATCATGTTAATGTGGCAGACATCCATTCTAATATGTAACACATGTAACTCTATTGCCCCTTGCCACTCAATCTATGCCTCACTTCACTCGTCCTACTCTGATTTTGGCGGATACACGTAGTCGCTTGTCGACTACCCGTATTCTAGTTAATCTAGTGACTGGTGACCAAAAAAAAAAAAAAAAAAATACAATATAGTGTCTGGAATAAACATGAGAAAACATCGTCAGTGGTGTAAGCAAAATCAGGCCACTGCGGCACCCTGGATTATCTTATGAAGGGGATGGAATGTTTATATTAATTTTTTTATTCTGGCTTTCAATGTTAATAGATATGGATTTATTTATGTATATATATATATATGTATATATATATATATATATATATATATATATATATATATATATATATATATACATTTTGTATATATATTCCAACCGTCAGTGAACCGACTTTTCCGTGTATACCATTTCCATCCATCCATCCATCAATATATATATATATATATATATATATATATATATATATATATATATATATATATATATATATACATTCTCAGGGGTCTGCATGCACCCCTTTGCGTTTCACCAGTCAATGCGATTTTACTGGTCATATATTACCAGTACCACCATGCATGCAGGGTTGATCACCGTTGCTTGGTTTATTGTCTGTTAGCAACCATTTTCCCAAAATGATATGTATAAGGGAGGATATTGATAGTTATTTTTGTGGAGTTAGGGAAACACCCAAGAAGAATTAATTAAATTTCAGAGGTAATCTGGATCACAAATACAAATGTTTTTAACGGATCCTATATATATATATATATATATATATATATATATATATATATATATATATATATATATATATATATATATATATATATAATCGATCCTATATACCATTGCGAAAAAGAGCAACCGAAAAAGGCCTCTTCATCAGCAGCAAGGGAACTTTGTGTATGTTTATTTGTGCATGTGCTCTGGTGGGCAGTGCTGGCCTGTGATGCAACCATCCAGCTGGTGAAAGGTAACACATTTGGAATAATTGATTCCCTGTCTTATATGGATATAATACAACTTTTGCTTTGATTTTTTATAGAGGAGTGTTTGCTGATTGCGCTACCTTAATGTAAGTTTCAGACTGCCTGAATAAAACATCATGCATTCAAATTCATCTTAGAAAAGTCCGAGGTGCAGCTACATTAAAGTTTCCCATGCACACCGCGGTATATGGACCATCTCAGGGTTCGATCAGCGCATGCAATTTGAGTTTATTTTGTTGTTCTCATTTACTCGCTCCTTCAGCTATCATGTATTAAAAAATAAGGTCAAGTAAGATCAAATCCCTTCAGTCGTATTAATCAATTTTCTTCAATGCCACACAGGGGGTTCAATTATGCTTTCGATTTTTTGCAACACCCTAAGTGATATTAGGATGTAATGTTATCAAGTGTGAATTTCTCATATGATTCTAAGGTCCGAGCCCATCACTTTTGTACGAAGAGGGTGCACCACTCCTGTACCTCAACGGATCGGTTATCAAATTCCCACACAGCGTGGTTACCAGGGTAACAGACCTGAACTCGGACAGATTGTCGGACCTTATAATTGCCACTGATGGACGTCTATTCGTGTGTCTTGGTGGACCAGCTGGAAGGTACATGCATAGTGGTTTTATATGTTGTCCTATATTTTCTTGCTGGACACAGTTATGCATGGTTGTGTAATGTATTACTTGTATACCATACGTTGTAATCTATTTTTTTTTCTGTACAAGTATACTGTACAGGTTATCCTGAGAGGCTCCACTTTTCCATGACCCCTCCTAAAATGCAATGTGGGTTAAAACAATCTCAATAGCCATTTCTGTGGTATGTTAGCCTCGGTAAAAAAGCATAAATGTAAACAATGCATAACAGCTATGTCGATATATATACACATGCAGGAGGGTAAATGTTAAATGACTTTTCTTTATATACTTCCTATATATGTGATTGTTAAGGAATGTTCCATATAAGTGTTAAATTCTTTTGATAGATTCGGACCCCCAACACCCGTAAAGAACTCGGAGGGCGAGGTAGACACAGGTATGAGGGGCGACGCTCAAACCAGTATAGCTTACGCTGATATTGACGGTGACAGGAAAGCGGATCTCCTAGTCACCAAAGGGACCACACTGTACTACATGAAGGAGACAGAACGGAGCGGGGAGATCCCTACTTTTGGGAAGATGCAACTTCTGCGTGAACTTGACTCTAACCGATTTGATGTGACGGACTGGAACAGTGACGGGATGGGTGACGTCATCACTGGGTCATTTGATGGGTTTCTTCGTGTTTATTTCAATAATGGCGAGCAGGGAAAGCCAAGTTTGGCCGACTATCATCAGCTTCCAACCCCGATCCCAGGTGCTTACAACCCATGGCCTAAGGTTATGGACCTGAACGGAGACGAAGCCCCTGAGATACTGTTTACAAACAACTGGGGCTATTTTCACATTTTCATTGAAGTTAATGGTGTTTACAATAAGCTTATACTGAAGTTAAAAGATATGAAACCAATCTATGTCCGTGAGCGTTACGGGGAACACCAGGCTATGGAACCAGTAGACTTGAATAACGATGGGATTCTTGACTTCGTGACATCAGGTATGAAAGGTGACGTCATATATTATAAAGGAATCAACAGTGTGGCACAGAAACAAAAAGAAATAGAATATATCATGACACAGCATCCAAAAGACCTTGATCACCAGATGAATGTTAATGAAAGCTTGCACAATGTTTTATATGATACTCATAATTTCTTGCATAAATTCCTCATGAACAAGGTTTTCACAGAAGCCCAAAAGGATTCGTTGCGTTTGTGGTACCTGTCCCATCTCGCGGACCACCCACAGTATTTCAAACGCCGGAAGTTTACAGTTCCGGGGAGTGCTCAGTTCGCAGGATATATCTGGACAATCGTACTGGACAGCCTACCAGACACCCGCGCGTATCGGAGACTCCTAGCCAGTATCACCAACCATACTGGGTATGCTGGAAGTCTTCTTGAGAACTTTGGCATCCTTTTGATAAACAATGATGGCGCCTCAGAGGAAACCGTTAAATTGATTAACGACTTTCTGAACACGAAGAACCCTCTCTACTACTCCATTGCGAGTATCCACCAAAAAGGCTACCTCAGAGGCGTCCACTCTCGCTACGGCAGTATCCGGAAAAGTGGCGTCAACATCTTCACTGGGGCTGACTGGCCTGAGAACTCTTTTCCAAAAGACTGCGCTGTTTGTAAACAACAAAATCGGAGTCCAGAAATACTGGCGTTTCTGGCAGCTGTTGCGCACGAGTTTGCGCACAATGAGCTGGATCAAAAACTTGCCCCGGCTTACAGGAAAACCCTGTACGAGCGCAAGTTCGAGATTCTGAGGCGGGCTTCCAAAGGCCACGTTTCCTGGAAGTCTCCAGTTACTGATGGCATGGATCTTGAGAAGACCAAGCAGCACTTCCTGCAGCAAGGCTGGTGGGACGGCAAGTCTGACTGGAATCAGGTATTTGCAAACCATTTCCAATCTGGAGAGGGTGTGGCCCTCAAGAAAAACGTCATACGAGACATAAGTATGGACTACCTTATCAACAACCCACAGGAGGCGTTTGCTACTCTTTCAAATGAGTATTTCGCGGATACCAAACTGATGCTTGATTTTGCGATGGAACGGATGAAGGCTGGTCATCCTTCATGCATGGACTGGTTCATTCTCATAGCTAATTACTATTCGCTTGGGGGAAGCATATTTCCTGCTTACGTCATTGATGGCAAAGGAAACATTTCAAGCTTCTCAGGCACCCTTTCACGTGACTCGCGAGGTGACGTGAGCGGATTTAAGTTCGACCGATCACTCGATTTGCCTGGACCTTCAGAATATCATTGTCGTCTGGAGGAAGGTGGTTTCGTGAAGTCTTGCTTTGGTATTTATGATTTCACGGACAGTTAAATTAGCGGAAGTAATGAAGCAAACGAGAATGACGAGCTCCTGGGGCCATCCTTGATCGTGTGCCATAAAAAGCAAAAACTTTTTTCAAAGATACATATACCCATTCTTTTCTATAGATCTATATATTTAACCAATTGGAATCATTTTTTTCAATACTATTCTCTATTTTTCATTTTCCATATAAAAGAAATAAATGAAGATTTGTACTTTATTCTGAATTTTTATTCTTAAATTGACTATGACGTATACCTTAAAGTACAAAGAAACTTGTATATATTTAGAAATATGTTTCACGAACGGTTTTCAACAAGCAATATGAACAACAAGGATATATCTTATTATAATTTGGGGAATTAGGGCGCCGTCAGAAGGGTGTTATCCCGCTTTAAATTTTGCCGATACACGTTCCTCTGCCACAAACTCTCTCCACGAGTAGATTCTCGTCTGAGGGCAGTTGCAAGAGTACTTTCGAGCCCCCTTACAGTTTTAAATATTTCTCCCAGTTTCAGGAAACCGTTCATGGGGACTGCCATTTTGCTAACACACTAAAATCCAGCTGTAATGCAAACAAAAAAGGATGGTTCTCAGGCACTTTTATTCAGAAATCAGTGCGGGGATTTTTTGTTTGTTTACCTTTTATTTTATGTTTCGATAAAAATTTCATTTGATCAGGGAAAAGTATGATAATAATAGAATTGTTTTGCTAAACAGGTAAAAGCACCAACAAAGATAATCTTATCAAAACTTGAAATTATTTTAATAAACTTGAAACAAATGTCCGAGCGCCTGGAGCTCAACACTGGTAAGTTTCTTTTCAAAATCAAGATAAAAAAAATTATGCGGGGGGGGGGGGGGGTTAAAATTGATGCACACATTGCCTTAGAACCATACATTTTTTTGGCCTAACCTTTCGCATGTCGAAATTATGGTTATACCGCTAGTATGCCTATGTCACAATACACACAACCCTTTTGACACAATCATTTTGTGAATAATTACTGCCTCTTGTAAACGGTACTCATTCAGTAGAAAATGAAAAAAAAAAGAACCCGGAAACTTGGTGATTATTTTTAAATTTTATATGTCATGTACAGATTTACATGTGGACAAAATGTGTCCATAAATGTAGTATATTCAGGAATGGATACGAAAGCCATTATTGTAGTTGTGTCTTGTGCAATTCCCGTGCATATTAACCGCATTGCAAACATGTGATATAAATAAGTTTCTCTTGATATATTATTATATACATGGGATAATACCTGAACCGCAAGTTGTGACTTGTAACATGAATGTGTCATTATCTCATCTATGTCTATGTAAGACAGTAAACTGAAAATTTAAGGGACAGAGTTCACGCATAGTACCAGACTTTCGCTTAATAGTGAAATCACGAATATTGTTTGAGAGTGCCTTTAATTAGGTCTTCCCTAAAAGTGTTTCAATGCATGTGTACCGTGACTTTGCATCACATAGGTTCTTGTGATTTTTCTACTAAAATAGGTGCAGACTGGTACCCCACACTATTCAAGTTGAATATAAGCAGCAGGCCACATTAGCACACGGTACCAGTCTAAAACAAATATAATATGCTAAAATATTCTTTACAGACCAGGTGTGCATAGAATCGGTATACAGAATAAATAGTTTTCATTACTGTTGCAATATCATGATAACAATGAAAGCTTAAAATAGACTTGTGGTAATTCTTGCCCTCCACTGTAATACCCACCCATAAATATGTATAATGTGAACTGTAGATATCTGGCATGTTCTATCATATTTTCATGTACCATGGCATACATGTACAGAAATTATTTTCAAATCACCAAAAATGTTGCACCATTCTTATTACTTAATTAACAGCCAAGTAATAAAAATTCAATTTTATTTATATTATGGATCCCAAGCAGCTCACGTGAACAAGAATGGTATACTTGGGTAACTTAAAAATCTGATGGATTAGCTTTTATATACCTGGGCTGCCATAATCACATCAAACTTTGAAAGAATTGATATAATCTTGATGTAACGTGCAATAAAGTATTATCAAAACAAATTTATAAAGAAACAGATTAATCTCATCCTTGTATTTTCGTTTACAAATTCTATAATATCTCTCTTAAAAATCTTACATTAGTATCGAGTAGATTAAATTATATATTTTAGAGAATGAAACATTTGATATACATCAGTGCTCTGCAAGGATGTAATATAAATAAAAGAATACAGCATATGATATTGATTAACTCTCTGAAAAGGAGTGACATAATCAAGATTTAAAGAATAAAGCATATGATATAAATAATAACCAGGTGTAATATGCATTAAAAAATACAGGATATAGTAAATATCAGTATAGTCATAAGGTGTGACAAATTAAAGAATACAGATATGATAATTTTAAATAGTGCACAAAGGTGTAATATATATAACAGAAAACACAATATCTTAAACATGATTAAAATGAAAAGGTGTGGTAACATTTAAAGAACACAACATATGACTTACATGCTGTTTAAAATTTAAATGACATGTAACACAGATAAAAAGTGCCAGAAATCAAATCTCACTAATATTGATATTTAACATGTCACCTCTAAATATTTACAGATAATGTAGGGTAAACCAGCACCCTTATAAACACTTTCCAGATATAATATAATTTTATGTAATATGTGAAATATACATAAAAAAAATATGGTAATAATACCAAAAGAAAATAAAATTTTACAACACTGATACCCATTCATGAATATTGTAATACATAGTTATTCAAAAATACATAATTATTTAAAGGCATCCACATGATATATAAATTTACTTTGCATCCATAACATTTGTGTATCATTTTTATAAATTATTTCACTCTAACACTGCTATAAAAGCAAATGATAGGGCTCACATACCGTAGATCCGCGTTTTGCCGCCGCGGCCATAAAACAAGACTTGCAGCTAAAATTCCTGACTAATTTTCTCGACAAGGGATGCGGCTATAAAACGCAGGTTTGGCTAAATTCAAACATGTACAAGAGACTCGACTGCCCGCCGAGGCGCAATGGGCGATAATAGGCTGAGGAAGGAGGAAGTGAATACTGAGAACGTATATTTTATGATATTGCATATTTGTATGTTAATTTTATTAATTTTAATTTTATTAAATGTAAAATTGATATTTTAAACAGGCTTATATGTATTATAAAACTTTTCTGAGTCAGTTATAAACCACGGCCATTTTCACGCAATGATTGATAAAAGATCGTTATTCACTCGCCAATATTATGCACTCTAACACTAACGGTTGTACCTATATTTGAGTATGGCTGCTAACCGGTAAAACATTATTTTAAGATATGTCTTGAACATATCATTTCTTTTAAAATAAACTGTAAAACAAAAGATAATCAAAGACCATAGTTCTTCGGCAATTAAACCTGGGTTCACGTTCAGATACTTCTTCGTTCATCACATTGTCAATAGATGGCGCTCAAAGGTCATAACCTCACCAGCTAGTTTCGTAATCTTTTTTTTATGGCACGTATTGCTAGCAGACGGTTCGGGCACCAGTGTGCATATATTATGATCAGCAGGACCCTGGGAGTACGCGTACAGGCTGTGTGAACATCGACGCGGGATTGTTTATTCAAAGGTTTTGTCAAGGTTGTTAATTGACCGACGTTGTATGGAATGTAAATAAAAGTCATCACAAAGAGTACCGTTGGCTTTGATGTCCCATTGAAGTTTAATTAGACAGGGAAAAGGCGCAAGGTACCCCAAGGCCCGCTAATTCCGTAATCATTTTATGTGGTATGTTTTGCCAATTGACGATTCGGACACTATTTTGCATATATTACGATCAGCACAACCCGAGGTGTTCTGGCAATATGATCACTGACGCAGGTGTCGTTTATTTAAATGTTATGTTGTTAAATGACCGACGATGTATAATGTCTAAATAATATTTAAATTACCGTCGTGCCATACAATGCTTTGACGTCCAATTGAACTTTAATTATCCAAGTTAAAGGCGCAAGATTCTCTGACATTCCATGATGTGTCAAATTAATTTCGTGGCTCTACTATGATTCGTCTTGGATGAGTCATCTATTCTAATCGGGTAGATCAGGCTGTTTAACCAATTAATTAAATTAATTAATTAGCAAAGCCAAGCAAAATACACAGTTGCAACTGTTTCCCAAAACTGTTATGCCTGACCGCATATCAGCATACCGCAGCGTTCCTAGCTGCAGCCTAGCGTTTAGGAATAGAACGTTTTTTCGTTGTGTTCCCATACATCATACACCACTCGGCAATGGAACGTTGTGAGAATGAGGTGCGGCCATTAAGTAAGGTTTTGAGAACTTTTTACTCCAGTGAAGGAGCCTTCCAGATATTTTACGAACATTGGGTGCGGCCATTAGACGACGTGCGGCGGCAAAACGCGGATCTACGGTAATCTTATCCAGTACCTGGAATATCCTGATGTGGTGCATTCAGTATCTAATTAAGTACAACTGATGTTTTGGAATACAATACATCACATCATGCATATATAGCTGGCACACTTATTTAATTCTTAGCTACTGGATTTAATCAAAAAAATTGCAGAAAGTCATTAAAATTGTCATTAAACCAAAATCCATCACAGTACCCTGTCCAGGACCCTGTCATAATCCTAGTTTACGATATCACCGTAATGCTGACCTAAATCAGGTGTTAATCTGAAAAACATATCCTGATATCAAAATATAATGCCACTTTCCCAATTAAATACTTAACACTTCAATGTGATAACAACAAAAGCTATTTGGTAATGTTTCTGTCACACACCTTAGTTTATTTATAGAAGACTTTATGAGACTGTTTTATTTGTTCATTTGTATTATCCTTCATTAAGAGACAGTATAAGGGGAACATCTGATGGATTTAGACACTGTCATAATACCTACATTACCTTTCAAAAGAGCTATCTTGCCATGAACAATGCTCCCTGCAGGCTCCTGAAGAAATATTTATAGAGGAGTCCTTATGATGAAAAATACTCCTGAGCTTTTAGGAATTTCAGCCATAAACATAGGAAAACTATAGGAGTTTTTACTTCACAATCATGATTTACTTGGGTTACTTTACAATGACTATCAATTGTCCAAACAAACAGGATATACTAGTAAATTAAAGGTTTATATAAGAATTTTCTTGCTAAAAGTGCATAGTTTCCAGCCTCACAAGCTGTATGAACAAGGATTTAAAACAAATCCTTGATTTTCATTTGATGAACTCATTGTCTTTTATTATACAAAATTACAAATCAAATAAAAACATGTCATGTTACTAATTTTTAATATGAACCTGATTCTATTAGTGTAACTCTATGTTTAGCGGTAACTTAATTTGTACATGTATTTAACATGTTAACATTTTCAGCACTTTAGTAATTTAACAACACCTACCTTTTGAAAAAGAATTTATGTGAATTCTGGCTTCCTTTGAGTTCACTGTGGAAGTGGTTACTTTGGTGTGTCTGAATTTTTGCGCTTTTTTCAATTTACAGCATAAGCATAATTTGAATTTTCGAACAAATCAGTATGCAAAGGTGATTCATTTTGTATCAAAATTATTACATTATTTAAACAATTATATAAAAGATAGGTTTGTAGAGCAACCTACCTCCCACCATAACAAGCTCTAGTTGACCTTGTATATATGCTATACTGTGACCGCAAGGTGTAAACAATACGTAATTAACTGGGACCAATCACATTTGATGATGCAATGGTAAGGCCATGTTGTTTGACATCTGTGTATGTTGTAGAATTGCTAAACAACAACAACTGTCTTTATAAATTAGAAGCAGCCAGCTATGTGTGAATCATGGGTGCCTCTTTGTCTCACTTCAAAGAGGGAGGAGGGAGGCTTATATTGTCAGGGTTGTATTAAATAAAGAGTGTTCTTAATCTAGCTCCCGCTAAAACTGTGAAAATTCCTACCCCGCTTTCAAAACCACTTCCACAATATATTAATGATCTTAAAGTAATTCCGGTTAAGATGCCTTTGTTGATTTTTTTTTTACTTTTTTTACCACATAAAATAAACACTTTGATATAAACAAAACAAGCAGCCTGCATGCTGTGATATCCACATTTTCCGGCCTATTTTTTATGAAAGCTCCAAGGGATTACCTTTAGGCTTTAGTTTACTAAGGTCAGATAGGTGATTAGGCCCCTTTGAGACCCATGAGTGAACCAGAAGCATTCACAATGGTGAAAACTGACCTGTCTAATAACGCTACTTGACAAGCAGTACTTGTGAGTTAAGACCACTCTTGGCCAGGCACAAAGGTTTTCTTTGTACACAGGTTTTACTGTGCATGATCTATGCAAGATGGTAGAATGACAAGATGGCTGGGGCAATGTTGCAGCTTAATAACTACAGTTAGATATTATCAAAGAAATACTTCCAAGAGAAACCAAAAAAAATATCATGACTTGCAGTGAAGGGAAAGTGTAATTCTTGAAATGAAGGATAAGAGATCATTTTGTTAAAGAGGAGATTTCTAATTACATCTTCAAGGACAGACAGCATGTAATGATGCCAACACGAATATCTGCTTATAAAAACCTTCAAATTTAAATTCAAAGGAAAGATGTTTCACAAGTGAATAGTGACTGTGCACTGGTATTTTTTTATTTTATACCAGGTACCTATATTTTTATTGATTTGATTTTGTACATATGAATTAAATTTATTCACAGTAAGTGGTTCTGTGAATTTTGGCTCTAACAAAAAAAAAAATGTATATAAAAAATCTCCTTAAATGTACCTTTGTGTGCAACAGATCAAAACTTCTTCAAATATGATTATTTAATTTTGATTTTATGATATAATTAACATCAATGTTATTTGGATGTAAATGAGACTCACAACCTTATGACATGTATATTGAAAAAAAAAATTCCAATATATGTCCTACCATTAAACTTATGTCAGCTCCCTGGTTTCATGTTTGGATTGTCTGCAACTTTTTTGGCAGCAGATTCCCTAAACTTCACCAGAGTATAAAGTATACCCCCAACAAGGTTCATAGTAATTCCAGTGACTGTGAACCTATTGAGGCTTAAACCCTCAAACAAGAATATACCTATTGCAGTTTGTGCTATTGATTTCAATGACCCCACAATACTTGTTGTGAGGGCAGAGTTCACCTGAGTACACATAAACAGTAATAAATTAAGCAAGCACCCCATCATAACAACAAGAATAAACATTGTTATAAATACTGGATCTGTGGCCTTGAATGACGTGATGGCAGACGGCAGTTCCCCGATGGATAACGCTGTGATGAGGAAGATGGGCAGAGTATTTACACTGTTGATGTGGACTGTTTCGAGAGGTCCAAAATCAGCCGCACTCTTCTGTACCAGAATCAGGTACACTGACTGTATGATCACACTCGCTCCTCCAAAGATGTATGCCTTCAGGTCAAACCCTAGGTCTCCATAACCTGTAGCAATAAGAAGAAAAACATACACATAATTATCAGGCCTTATTTTATCAGTTTTCATTTTTGAGATCAAAATGTTTGTCTTCCAAGATTATTTGAGGATTAAGAAAAAACTCATTTCTGCATAATCATATATTTTTGTGTTATACAAGTAATGAATACACCATATATTTAATCAAAACCAGAACTATATGCACATAAGCAAGGACTACCATCAATCACCCAGTTTCTAGATAAGGATTATAAAAATATGAATCAGTATTAATTATCCATTCATTACAATAGTTTGACATTATAAACAAGAAAACATGCATGTATTATTTTATTACTGCAATTTAAATTGAATTTAATATACATGCATATAATAGCTCTTAACTTTATAGTTTTTTTTCTAGCTTGTATATACAGAAGGGTAGGAGTCTATTAAGATTTTGACCTCTAATATGTGTTAATGTATTTCATTATATTCCCACCACAGCCCCACCCTTTTTCAACTGTAAACAGGTTTATCAAAGTATACTCACCTGCAAGCACACAGCCTGAAGTGATGAGGATTACTGTCCCTGTCAAAGCAATACTCGGTGGACCCTTCTTCAGTATTAGCATTCCTAGTAACAATATAACCAGGGGGTTACAGCGCTTTATAGCACCATACATGGGTATATTCATCCCACTCAGGGCACTGAGGGCCAATATAGCATTCAGCGAGTAAAACACTGAAGGCAAGATGAATGATTTTCCCCTGGAGAGCGAATACCCCTCAAACTTTAAAATGCTGCTCCTCCGTAATATCTCAAATGTGATGAAAGTAACAATCATCTGGCAACACATGAGGAATGCTGGGTAATTAAAGTCTTGTGAATTCAGCAAACCCTTGTTAGCAAAAGCCATCCCAGCTGAGCAAATGCCATACAGTGCAGCCACCAAGAAACCTCGGATTCTACTGAAAACTGATGGAGGTGTATCAGTCTCTTCTAATTCCAAAATCTCTTTCTCATTCATCTTGCTCATCCTTATTCTTTGGCTTGTACTGCTATGCCGGAGACGATGATTGCTGAGCACTGATGATACCATGTATGTGTCTAACTGACCTGCCTTTCTCACCCTTTTACTTTTGTGCCATATAAAAATGGTATTACTTATAGTCTTCCAGTTTCAAATACTTTCAATACCCTATTTCTTTCTTTCTTTGGTAGCGATTCCATCAACAAACCTGCAAAGTCATGGAGAGACTAATCAGTCATTGAATAAAATAGAACAATATATAAATGACTTTTCATAAATGTACCCATTATCTACACAATACAAGGGAGAACTTATAATTTTACACACCTTTAACTCCTTTTGATTAAAGCAGTGTATATTACAATTATGTGCACAGATATTTAAAACCAACTTTTCATCTACCCTTCTCTGGGTAGTTAATTTAATGTGATTTCTAGCTTAACAGATCTACTTCAGAACTAGCCCGATTTAATAGGACTCAATATCACTAGGCCATGCCATACATTGGGTCCGAAAGCCATAAATAGTGGAAAAAGAGGCCATTACACAGAATGTTGCTAACATTTATAAATAGATCCGTTGCATCTTCTTTGACTGCCTGTTTACTGCCAAACAACAAGACACTGGAGTATACCATTTTAACACCAATAAGTATGTTTTGATAGCAACTAAAATTAAACTTGGATGATCATTTTTAATCATTTACTGACCTTTTTACCAGAGGCATGTCAGCAAGTTCAGTAGGGACACAGAAGAACAGTCCAACAGGTGCACTAGATGACCTCACTGATAGCTTCGCTGACTCAAGTGATTGACAGCTAGAATGTTGTTACATATTGTTTCAACGGGTCCGGCTCTGCACAGTGACCGCTGGCACGAGGTAATAAACACCTGTTGACACTGCTTACAAGGGCTTTGGGTGGTGTGTAGTCTGAGGCTTATATTGCAGAAACTCTCACTGTATAGCTAGCGGACTCAATATATGGCAAGGCCTAATAATATTGAGTCTGATTAAATCGGGCTACTCCGGAAATGTCCACTATTATGAGGGCCATCAGGCCTCTGTGCCCGCACCAGAACTCCCTGGTTTATTACCCTGTTTATAAATGTTAGCAACATTCTGTGTAATGGCCTCTTTTTCCACTATTTTTTCAACAGAATGAGTGAAGGTTCCTGGATTCTCTATAAGCAGATGGCTTGCCTTTATTTGTTGGAAAAGGACAGAACAAGCTAAAGGATATGTTACAGACCCAGTCAATTTATTTAAAAACCTGGGACTCCTGTTTTCACGGCTAGAGGACCTTTATTCTAATATAATATATACTCCACCTACCGCTTCACTACTTAGCTATTAATTAAAAGTGTAGAGTACCTTAAGCTACAACTCAGAATTGGGCAAAACCCGGGTTTTAAGCATAAAACCCAGCCCAATGGGTTTTACTGGGTAAACCCGGGAAAACCCGGGTTTTATGGGCAACTGACTGAACTCAAATTTCTTGTACCAGCTTGGGAAATTCTGTTTGCAGTATGCTCATTTGCTTTAAAATATATATAACTATATAAATATATATAATATATAACTGATATTGGTGACATATAGCAGTTATAATGATAATTTTAAAAAAAAATCATTTGAAAAAATCAGGAGTCTTTAAGATGTTGTATAAACCTACCGTACTTTGTAACTCCCATTATTTCAATCATATTTTTATCTGAATCTATCATTTGTATTATTTAATGATTTTGAAATAATTTCCTTTGTATCAGTGAAAGATTGAAAGTGGATGGATTACTTATTGGGTGTTTACAAAAACTGGTTAACTGGTTGGCCCAAGATGGTTACTGGCTGCCAAGTGTCAACTGATTGGCAGTACATGTATAGGATACGTACCACACAGGTCCACAGCAACACCTCAGTGCTAGTGTCATATGCATCCAATCTTCTCTGTATGCCAGCCAATTCTGCTGCTGTAGAACGTGTATTCTCTAACTTTTGCTACATACAATTTACAAAACAAGATTCGCAATAGGCTTGTGACCTGCTATCATGCCTTTTGTGGACTTTCTGAACTGGACTGGCAGCAGTTTGTTTAAAACAGTTTGAACATGATGCATGATGTATCATAATAGCATTGGTGCATGACACAATTTCTTGCTTGTGTGGTTCTTCATTAATATCTGTGATGTTGCTCATCTATTGGTATTAAACTTATTTCATGGCCAATCACTGTAGTTTTATCCTCTTATTTCATGTGATTATATGCATTTTATGCAGCGATTCTGAGATTGAAAAGAATGCTTCTAAAAAAGCCAATTCTGCTGCTGTAGAACGTGTATTCTCTAACTTTTGCTACATACAATTTACAAAACAAGATTCGCAATAGGCTTGTGACCTGCTATCATGCCTTTTGTGGACTTTCTGAACTGGACTGGTAGCAGTTTGTTTAAAACAGTTTGAACATGATGCATGATGTATCATAATAGCATTGGTGCATGACACAATTTCTTGCTTGTGTGGTTCTTCATTAATATCTGTGATGTTGCTCATCTATTGGTATTAAACTTATTTCATGGCCAATCACTGTAGTTTTATCCTCTTATTTCATGTGATTATATGCATTTTATGCAGCGATTCTGAGATTGAAAAGAATGCTTCTAAAAAAGCCCATATCATATTGCCCATTAAAACCTGCATGTGGGTTTTAAGGCTTATTGCCCACCCGGGTATATTATAATAAGGGGTATTACCCACCCGGGTTTACCCGCCTGGGTATTACCAGTGATTACCAGCCCAACCCTGCAGTACAACTTGTCTAAAGCATGTATAAACCTCTTTCAATTACAATATTAACATTTATATATTAAATCTGTCAATGAGGTTGATTAGCCAGATATTTCCTCGTCTTCAGCGCGATCAGCCTTATTAGGGTGAGAGGAACCAACCCATTAGTATTACCCTGATTACTAGGCATTAGGAACCACTGAAATAAAGTGTTTACATTTAAAGATACACAAATGTTCACCCGATACATGGGCGTGGCACCGATCTATTACCTACAGACTACAGTTCTAAAGTTATTTTGAGACAATTGACATACAAACCATTAATCAGTCATTTCCAATTCCATTCACATTGTCATTGATTGGGTGTACTGGCTGATCTGGTCAGTGATGTTCTGTTCTGACCCTCTTTCATGTGTATATTGTCAAGTGACAACACGTCAGCAATGCTATGGAGCCTCTCACAGGCCTGTTTATCACCTCGATGCCACAGATTGATTACATTGTGACAGCAACACACGTGTCACAGCAGTCGGCTAAGAACAGTGGCCACGGGCAAATCGGCCGAAAGCACTACCACGCGGACCAAAACCTGGAAGTCACACGCCAAGCCTGTCATATCTGCCATATATGTCACAATAGTAGTACATACCAAAAAAAAAGAATTAATATTATACATGTTAATTTGTGGATTTCCAGTGTAAATAACGCAAGAGTTTGTATTAACATATTTATATATTTATATATTTATATATTTATATTGAATTTCATATTATGCCAGCTTCTCACCGTATACAATAATAATACAATTTAAATTATATTTTATTATATTACTAAATCTATTTAATGTATAATTAATATATATTATTTTTTTATACATATCTATCAGATACTCTTGGCCTACATCAAATAAATATTTAAGTCGTGGATAATATTTTATTGTTCTTGCATGTACCTGATATCAAGGAATTTTACTCATATTTGAGATGAGATATCTCTTTTAAAATAATTACTTTTAATTACGGCGCTTTTTATATATCATAGATGCAAGGAATATATTTCTTTATAACATACCTTCTTGATGATATAAAACACAGGAGCACTTAAATAAAATATATTTCACTTAAGTGTTCGACTGATTTCTTGAAATATAATAACACAAAAGAAATGACAGAATCGTTGTAGTGTACAGCAAGACCTATGAATAATACCAATTAATGTCACCGAGATTTCGCAGAGTATAAATTATAGCGACAGATTGGAAAATTATAGAATTTTATTGCTTCATAAGGTAATCTTAAGCAAAGAACATGCTAACTTAATGTATTTAAATGCCGAAATCTTACTTATCTGGGATAAATATTAAACAATAACAAAATTAAATTACATACGATTTGAAAATATATTTATTAAAGAAATTGGGTATCTCAAACATAATGAAAAGAATAATAAGTCGTCGTAATTTTACTTTAATTGTTAACACAAGGAAGAAAGCTTCTTTACATAAATTTATAACACTGAAAACCACACAGATCTATTGTATACAGCATGGCATCCGAGTTTGACGTCCGTTTTGGCATTCAATTTAGATTCCAGTATCTGACTTTCGACATCCAGGTTTAAGCCCATACATCATATTTTGCCGTTTTTGAGAGGCAAAATAGCAGACATGTGATAAAAAAACAAAATTGACTGCAAAGTGTTGCATGGCAGCAGCTGCAGATAAAACAGAAAGGTAAAACTAAATAATAATTTTTAGCTCAGCTGACTGAAATTCACCTGAGCTACAGCGATCACTCTTTGTCCGTCTGCCTGTCTGTCGTACCGCTGTCTGTCCGTCCGTTATCAGGGCACAAATCGTAACCACTGAACCAAGAATCTTCTTACTTTACATCCAGGGAGGTCTTTGAAAATTTGAAACAAAACCTTCAGTTTCTGAACATCTACTGCGTTGATTAGAATGTTTTTTAATTGCATTATATGCGACAATATCAAGGATCCTAGATACCGCCGCATAAAAAGCTTCAGAGTAAACTGGAGGCTTTCTGGAGATCTCGGACCTTTTACATCTCTTTTACAAGTCGGACCACTTAGTACAATCTCGGACTACCCGGTCGACTATCTCGGACCACATTCCGTACCATCTCGGACCACTATATCGGACCCATTCAGACCAAGATCAGACTCATGATGTCGTTGTCAAATGTGTATGTTCCGTCTTCAAACGATGTTAAAGCTAATTATTAAAACATTATTACTCCTCGCATAACTGTTGCCTCTCTCTCTTTATCATTTTCTCCATCATTAATCATTCGCTTTATATCGTCTTAATACTAATTTATAAATAATTCTAAAGTATATGAGTGTGTGATAAAGAATTAAAGAAAGACAAAATGAATGTAAGATTAAATGAATGAAAGAATGAATGAAAGATTGAATGAAAGGAAGAATGAATGATAGACAGATTGAATGAAAGAAAAATTGAATGATAGACACAATGAATGAAAGTTTGAATGAGACTAAATGAATGAATGAATGAAAGAAAGAATGAATGAAAATAGATTTAATGAACGAAGGACTGAATGAATTGATGAAAGAAATATTGAATGATAGACAGACAAATAAAAGATTGAATGAAGGAAGGAAAGAATGAATGAAAGTAAGAAAGGTTGAATGATAGACAGTTTGAATGAAAGAAAAAATGATTGATAGATAGACAAAATGAATGAAAGACTGAATGAGAGAAAGATTGAATCTCGTTTTTATATTGTATATATACGAAATTCTAATAAACCTTTCAGCTCTTTGAGTTTAAATATGGTGTCAATTCCCACTTTTGAATTTATGTTTCTATATCTAAACTACAACTGTTTTCACTCTTTCATATTATCTAGTACAGTAGTTGAATTGTAAATATGTAACAGCGATTCACCAGTTCTGAGTCTTTAATTCACACGTGCTTATTTGTTCAGTTTTGGTTTACGTAGTTTATCACAAATTTCATATTTTGGGTTTCATACCTCTTTTAATATTGTTTATATTAAATTCTAATAAACTTTTTTTTTTTTTTTTTTTCATAGGCATAATACATATACATAAACATAGACAGAAATAGGCAACATTTATGTACATATACATACATAATTACAATATACATAGACAAGGACAACACAGTAACTGATACTAATGCGGTGAAAAAAAATGCCTTGTAATTCATAATTCACTTATAAAGTGCATTCATATATATTTATATCTATTTAAACATACATATATATATATATTTATGTAGTCATAACATTCTTACAAGTAATATTACACTATCAGAGGTAATATTGGACTCCATTTCCTCAGATGGTGCGCCATCTTACATTGTTTTTCTGCAATAATGTATTCTTCCTTTTGCAGTGATTTCACATTTAATATAAAGTTGTTGAACAAAACAGAATCAGATGAATAACATTTTCCTTTGTATACTGTGAGTTTGTACAATACTATCATTGTATTCATCAAAATATTTTTTTCAGTAACTGGAAGAATACCAAATATTATATTATTTGGGAGCATACCTGACATAGGTACACATTCACAGATCCTAAAGTACAGGTTTTTTGTGACTATACAATGACAAAAAAGATGTAATATGGTCTCTTGATACAGAAAACAATAGTCACATCTACCACTATCAACTAAATTCCATGTGAACAAATGACTGTTTACAGGTAAATAATTATTCATAATTTTATATTGAAACTCTCTTGTATACCAGTCAGATGAAATCTTATAAATCGATTGAAATCTTAATTTCTTTTCCTCATTCGTAACATTTAAATATAAATCCCATTTTATTTTTCTGCTCATTATTTTCTTTTCAATAAATTTATTATATAACATTTTTGAATCTAGGTTTGATATCTTAAATGGATCATTCTTAATAAACACAGAATCATCATATTCCTGCATATTCACAGTATGCTCATCTTCTAATATAGTACGCTGATATTTTGATATAGATGACACTATTGATTGTAACTTGAATTTATCTAACTGTGTTAAATCTCCTTTACCTAGAGTGCTCCAAGATTTTAATGACCCATCAATATTTATTAGATCATGAATGTAATTTATCCCTGCCGCTGACAATTTTTTGTTAAAGTAAGATGCTTTGTTGACATTAAATAGTTTGTTATTCCACAATGTTTGTGATAATACTTCAAATTTAGTTGTAGGGTAGCAATCGAAAAGTTCAGCCCATGAACACAGGCATGATTTATAAAAATTTGGCAGGGAAAGTGGGATCCTCTGTATATCAAAGTTTGATCGTATGAATGCTACTCCACCAATCTTACGTAGATAACCTGTCACCAACTTCACCCAAGGTTTATCTTTATCCGTAATTAATCGTTTTATCCATAATACACGTTGGGCTTTTAACATTGATTCTACATCTGGAACTTTAAGACCACCTTTTTCATAGGATCCAATAGCAGTACAATATTTAACTTAAGGCTTTTTATCCTTCCATATAAATAAGTTAATCATACTTTGTACTTCAGTAATGAAGCCCTTTGGAGGATCACACATATTAGAGACATACAATATTGTAGATAAAACAAGTGATCGAGCTATTTCAACCCTTCCATACACTGTCAGTGTACGAGTTTTCCATAAATTCAAAGTTTTCTTAATTCTTTCTTTTATTCTTGTGAAGTTTTGCTCCACAACCATATCTGAATCATAACAAAAGTATATACCCAAAATTCTTATGACATTTACAGTCAAATCTAACCATCTACATTCTATGGGTTTATCCTGTCTGTTTCTATCTTTGCCTAACCAAGCTGCCTCAGATTTATCGTAATTAACTTTTAAAGAGGAATACTCTGTAAACATGTTGATTAGTTTGATAAGTTCCTTAAATGAATTTACATCATGAATGAAAAAGGTTGTATCATCTGCAAACATACACATTTTAAATTCTGTGTCATAGACCTTTATTCCTTTGACATTATTATTTGTACGAATCTTATGTACCAATATTTCGACAACAAGTAAAAACAAATAACATGCAAGGGGGTCACCTTGACGTGTACCCCGTTTTATTAAAAAATACTGAGTAGTAACTCCATTATTAATAACTGCACTTTCCAACTTGTTATACATTGTTTTTACCCATAAAATAAAATTTTCTCCAAATCCAAACCTTTTTAGAACACTAAACATAAATACATGATCTACTGAATCAAAGGCTGCTTCAAAATCCGCTGCAAACATAATACCTGGTACCATTCTTTGCTTGCAATAACTCAACATATCATCAATTAGTCTGATGGGATCACCAATAAAACGTCCTTTTATAAATGCACTTTGTTCTTGCGAAATTATCTCTGGTAATATTTTCTTCAACCTATTTACCAAAACCCGACTAAGTATTTTACTATCTACATTGATTAAACTTATCGGGCGCCATGACTTAATGAACCTGGAGTCTTTTCCTGGTTTTTCTAATAAAGTGATGATTGCTTGTTTTTGGCTTGCCGTCATTTGACATTCAATAAAATTGTGATTCATACATGATACTAAGTCTTTTCCAATATCTTGGAAAAAATGGATATAAAATTCTTTACTTAGACCATCATTTCCAGGTGATTTGTTGGATGGCATAGACTTAACAGCATTAAAAATCTCATCCAGTGTCACTGGACCATCACACATGGATGAATGTTCTTTAGTTAGAGTTGGCATATTAACTTTACTTAAATAATTTTCACATTGTTCTGGTGTGACAGTAGAAACCCTTGTAAAACGTTGCATAAAAAAATTTCTTATTTCATTTAGAATATCACTTTGGGAGGTTAATACATCATTATTGCTTTTTAGTAATTTTCATACTGATGTTTTGCCCTTATTTCTTTTTTCTAAGTTCAGGAAATATGCAGAATTTCTTTCACCATATTCTCTCCACTGTGCTCTTGAGCGAATTATTATTCCTTCAGTTATATAATTATACATAGTTTCCACCTCTTGTTTTACTTGTTGATACTCTGTTACTATTGAGTCTCCCAGATGTTCACATAATTTTCTTTCTAATTCATTCAGTTTACTCTCAAGAGCGGCTAGATTTAATCTTCTTTCCTTAGCTTTTGACTTAGAATATTCTACTGTGAATTGCCTTATTTTGTATTTCAAAAATTCCCAGCGGCTTGCCGGATTATTATATGAATAAAGTTCTTTCCATGCAAAAATTTTATTTTTTAACTCATTGACATACACTTCATCCTGTAAAAGAGAATTATTAAATTTCCAATACCCCTTTCCTCTTTTATGTTCATTTAAGACTTGTAACTGTAAATTAATAGCTGAATGGTCTGTACCTACTGAAGGAATAATATCCGTAGACTGTACAGATGGCTGAATGCTATTTGAAATTAAAAAATAATCTAGTCGTCTTTGTGTCAAGGGGAACCATCGCCTCCAGGAATATCTTTTAACATCAGGATTTCTTATCCTCCATATATCTATGACCTCAAATTCTTCAATGATTGACTGTATTTGCTCAATAGACTTTACTTTCAGTTTTTCACCATCAGTGTCAATTTTATCCATACAAACATTAAAATCACCCCCTATAATTAGCCTTATGTCAGTATCAAGTACCATCTTTTTTATTTCATTATGCAGCTTTTGGAAATACTCTACCTGTTCCATTTCTGTGTTTGGTGCATATATATTACATAATAGAGTGTGGCACTCTTGAATAATACATTTTAATAGGACCATCAGTATCAACTGTTACCTGTTCAAATTTAAAATCTGTTTTCTCTCCAATCATTATCATAACACCTCTGCTTGCTGATGTACCATGTGAAAAATAAACTTGCCCACGCCACTGCTTAGACCAATTATTCACAATTTTTAAGTCACTGTGTGATTCTTGGATAAACCCAATACCATTTTGACAACCCTGTTTACAGAACCAGTTAAATATTTTCTTTCTTTTTTCATATTGTCTTAAACCTCTGACATTCAATGACACAATATTAATGATATTATCTGAACAATTATATGATACCACGATCCATTTCTTTCCTTACCATTGTTGCCATTGCACTTGAGAGACCTTCACTTTTTGTGGCATTAATACAGTTACTTGTTACATGAATAAAACACGAGTAGACAGAGAATTCATTACATGAATAAACACATTGAGACACAACAGACATTCTTGAATAATTTTTTACCAAAATACCCTTTTGGGCCTACTTGATTTATTTACTATAAAAATATTTTCACTCCTTTATTAAACATAAAAGGTTTAAATGAAAAGATGTGTTATCCCACAAATTACATTTAATTCTAAATGCATAAACTGTGGAGAATTAAACATACTACAGATACAATATAATTATAGTCTCTTGCATTCCTTTCTCAAATCAGAATGGTGACAAACTATAAACTGATACCAATCTATATTCATAATACATTGTCACTGATTATATTTCTAGTCTGATTAATGATTTGAGAACAGGTTGCCAAGATCATCTCCATAGTTCACTTGTACAATGTTTTCTAAATCTTCTTTATTCTGAGCAAAAATCTTTCCATCCCAAGACCATACTGCTTTAACTCTCTCATCTTTCTTAACCCTGTTGAATACCTCTAGCATTTCTTTACAAAGGTCATCAACAATAATGATACCTGTGTTTTTCAGCGCCTTTCTCTCTTTAATAACTGCCATTCTATCATCTCGGCTTTGGAACCGAACAATCATAGATCTTGGTTTACCTGATTTTTTCTTGCCAACTCTGTGGGCAGCATCAATTGTGTGAACTGGCACATCTACTTTAAGTTTTTCTGTTATTAGTTTATGTACATTGGTTTTACAATTTTCTGCATCATGTTCAGGCAATCCAATAATCTTTAAGTTTGATTTTCGGGAGTACTGCTCATTACTGATGGCATGTTTTCTTGCCTCTTGAGCTTCCCTATTTGTTTGTACACATTCCATTTTTAAATTTGCATAGTCTTGCTCTAATTGTGACACTTTTGCTGAAAGGGACTCATTTTGTTTTTCCAGTTCGAAAACCCGTCCTTCCATTTTTTCTACATAAGCATCCAACTGAGTTTTAAATTCTTTTTTCAAGTCATTTTTCAGTTTGTCCAACATTTCACCAAGTTTCTTTTCACTGACTCCTTTGCCTGACATGGTTGCAGATTTTGTCTCACAAGTACTTAATAACTCTGACTGAAAATATTTTGTTTTCTTAATAGACAATAAAGAAGAGTCTGAGGAGCTGCTTGATAGATTTGATCTTAGACGCTTCCTATCATCAAAGTCTGACATACTAATATGTACTCAGAAACATTTAATTATTTCATGACAAAATGATTGAGCAGGCCCAAATAAGCTGATAATTATTACATTATATATAAATACATGTCACAATATTCTAGACAAGCAATAACACAAAAAATAACAAACCTGATGGGTCAGCTGGTGTCTTGCCCTGGTGATATTGGAGGGCCTCACTAATAATAAAGTGACTAAAGGGAGTGCACTTGCACTGAACACAAATGAATAGAACCAGATTGCCAAAGAGAGTGCACTCGTACCTAGAACAGGTGCATTTTGGAGCCAAAATGGTGGGGCTATTATGTTTGAGAACAGTACTCTTTTGTAATTTTATGAATCCAAATATTTCAAAAGTTTTGATTTTTTTCCAAATTAAAACTTTACAAATTTTACAATAATAACATGGTTCATAAGAGGATACAATTATTATTATGATTACTTGCCTGGAATGTAGTTAAAGTTAAAGATTTTTGGAGAGCTCCAGACACCCTAGCACATGCTTTCTTGTACCAGCTGACCTCTCTCCTAATAAACTTTGTCATTTCCCTTTGAGTTAGAATATGGTGTCATGCGTTTCACACAAACTATTATTAAGTGTAAATAAAGTGTGTGTGCATGTGTGTGTCAAATGTTTTTTGAGTGTCCAAACAGAATTTTTAATATCTGAATTGCGCGCAGATGAAATAATATTTTGTATTATATACATAACATCGGTTATTTCATAACGAAATCGCAAAGTGGTCCGAGATCGTAGTGGCCAGATACAAAGTTGTCCGAGATCGTCGGCCCAGTGGTCCGAGATCATAATGGTCCGATCTGAAGTGGTCCGACTCCGTATGGGCCGAGATGTAAAAGGTCCGAGAGCTCCAGGTACCAACTGGAGTACTTAAAACCCTTGTCAGGGAAAAAATCTTGTTAAATCAAATATTACATTTATGACAAGGAAACTTAAGTAATCTAAGGAAGATATAGTACTTTATTCGAATGACCACATTACCACTGGGTACACAGGCGGCTACCGGCCAGCAGTGGCTTGGGGAAACCCAGAGCAGACATCGTTCCCAGCATATCACCGTTTATAAGGACAATATATATTCTTCTAAACAACAATGTTATATGTGCATTTGATAAGAATATCTTTACTTCATAACAAAAATAACATTTTAAGAGGAAATATAAGAATTTAATTATCATGTGCAGTGTTGTTCCTAGAGTGCTGCATTGCCACAATTTTATTGGCCGTGTCCCTCTGTTTTAAGGCAGGCGCACCCATGTGGACGCACTATTTTCGCTCGTGTTCCCTCATAATTTAAATAATGCGATCCTTAAATAAACTTAGTTACATGAAAATTTATATACAGATTAAAAAAAAATTTGATGTACGTATCCCTTCAGAAAGATTTGGGGATATCCTCTGGTATCTGAATCCCTGATAAAACTACACGTGGGATTACATAATACACACAGGTTTAATGGTCACGCCATTGATGTCTTGAATGCATTGCCTCAGGGTTGGTCCATGCACATTGGAGGTATTGCAACTGTTCTGACAAAAATCGATGTCCTAGTGGTTGGAATAAAGTTGCAAGCGAGCGTCCAGTGCTCGACTCGGACTTTATTTTTATTGAGCCTACATAGTCTCACGATAATGCATTATAATTATTCATAAACATGAATTTGAAAAAGCAGATATTTTTAGGATTTATCGAAGTTTAGAAAGTGCGCCAACAGCCAACCTGATCAATATTTATGGCATTTCACCCCTATAATTTAATCTGCAAAGTACGGTTAGAAACTCGCCTGCCCAGAATTTCGAATGTTCGCGTGTCTTGTTAAGCAGTTCTCAATGACGTTAGAGAGCTTTGAATTATCAGATCGATCATTTCATTATAATGCCTTAGATTACTTTACTACGATGAGTTTTACGATTATTTCCCACAAAGCAACTTAGGTCAGGTCTTCCACAATGATCGCTAACAATTAGCCTGTATAGTGACATCGTTTCGTGGCAGGCCAGCCAACCGACGGCGGCTCTTTTTTTATTGCATATTCCTATTCTGGACTGAATGTGTCATAAGCTTTAATTTGAATTGGAATTCCTTCATACATAGAGCCTCAGGGTCACGTGATTTCGCTGCAGCCCGGTATGAAAATAAGTACAAGCCGGAGAATATACTTCATCCAAAATGTGATGTTTCTCGTGACTAAATGACTCACTATCACAGTATATTATCAATATGAAAATGTCATAATTAAAAAGAACAGATCTATTTTGTTATCGGTCCTGGACCAATAATGCAGACATTTTAAAATCTTTTGATACTGGTGGATCAAAAGTATGACATGGCGGCTATAGGCAGTATATTTTCCCCAGTTAAGCTGACATTGTAGGTTAGCACAAAAATTTCAGGAATCAAGATGCACTGATCTAAATATTCTGAGTACAGTTTCTGTAATAACTAAATTTCGATTTTTGAAAAGAAATTGTGATTCTAGTAGTTTGATACTAGCCTAACAATTATAAAAAGCCTATTAGGCAATGCCGGCCGCAAATTTTCCCAGCTGACAAGTAACATCGTTCCACATCTACGCCTACGGGTAAATGACACTGAAATGTCACATTAAGTTTCAGTTACCAATTCTTTTAGTTTTCTTGGGAACAGAAATTTGGATGTTTATTGTATTCTTTTCATTCTTGTCAAACTATAACTTATATTACCACACCGGTAACAGACTTTAACAAACTGACGTCGTACCCGAGCAACTTACGGTGGTACGGTTGACTTTCTTAATAGTCCATCTTTATAACATTAATAGATGGTGAATAAAACCTTGCGTAAATGTTTGTTTTTTCCCCCGTAAACTGAGTTGTTCCAAACATGTTTCGATACTGACTTGCCACTCAATCAGCAACAAAGATGATTGTGTGTCAGCAATTTGCAATATATACATGGTCATCAGTGTATAATGATGATATCGAGACAAGAATTTCCTAGGCTTAAGTTTTAAGAAGACTTGATATTGATAACCTGTAATATATGTAACAATTCAAGCCTTTACAATACCTGTTATTCATTTCAAAATGCGCTAAACTTAATACATTCATATTACATAGATTATTTTAACAATATTTTGCTTCAAAGAACGTGTCCCCAACCTAATTTTGGTTTGTCCCCCAGAAATTTTATCAAGGGGCCCGGTGTCCCTTTGTGTTTCATGCCTAGGAGCAACACTGCATGTGGAATGTCTCCAGTTTTCTAAAATCATATTCTAGGGCTTTAGCACAGCGTAGCGTAGTAAGAGAGCACTGGAGCTCGGGCTACATGATTTTTTGCATGCATATTCATCATGGATTGTTCTATCAGTTCCTGTAGACTGATGGCACCCCCTGGATTTTTCGAATTTTTAAGCATTTTTTACTTTATTTTTAAAACCTTTTAAAGATGTTGTCTTCTGTGAACCGGGCACAAATTGTAACCATTAGACCTAGAAATTTCTGACTTGACATCCCGGGAGGTAAATGAAAAATCTCTTTGGAAACCTGAAATAAGGGCACTGTTACCCATATCCTTTGAGCAATACTGCTTGTAAGTACCCCTCTGTATAACTAAAAATTTGATACAAAACCTCGGGGTTTCAGCACAACTAATACATTCATCAGTCATCACCCTGATTCTTTGCATGCAAATTCATCATGGAGTCTTTCATCAATTCCTGCAGACTGGTGGAGCCACCGACATTTTTCAAGTTTTTACACATTTTCTTGAAATTTATATTTTTTCCCTCAACAATGCGGTCTGCCATTATGAGGTCATAAATCTTAACCATTGCACCTAGAATATTCTAACTTTACATCCAGGAAGGTTCATGAAAATATCCTTGGAAACCTGAAATTAAGTCTCCTTTACCCATATCCTCTCAGCTATGCTATGTGTGAAATGGGATACCACCTACAAAATTTGGCATTCAGATGATAACATTCCTTTTTCGAATGTCTTCCCTCAGCTGAGCATCATGACCCATGGGTCACTTGTTAATAATAGATCTGACTGTTTTATATATATGGTTGTATGTCTATAAGATAGGACTGTTTAATTTATCATGCCAGTAGAATACAAGACCCAGTCTGCCACACTGGACCCAATTGTGTTATTGTGGCTCTGTAGTATATAATACACTTATACAGAGTACCATGCCTCTGCCTTTATTTATATAGGGTATGGGTTATTACAACGGTCTGCGTAGCACTTGTTCTGACTGTGTGTTGTTTACCTGTGTGCATGCCATGTGTTACATAAACACTGCGAATCTCCTGGCCCACCTAGTTCCAGTTGCATCTCTATACTGTAGTATATAAAGAGCAACAGTCCTCTGCCTTCATTTGGCGCAAGTTCGGAATTGTGTCTACACCCTCCACTTGTAAACAGCTGGTGGATGTTATTAAATGATTTCAAACTATACTGGAAATTTATAATTCACTCATTATTACTATCATAACTCATCAAATATATGCCCTCTTTACCTATTTGAGGTAACCCAAGCCGTAGACAGAATTCCAAACTTGCTCCCTTCATTTATTTATTGGATGGAGTGCATATATTATGAGCTCACTTGTTTTGACCTAATTCAACAAAGCTGAATGACTCTGGTTACTCTGTTATTCAGCCTCAACTTCCGTGTTTATGTTGTGCCATGGGGCTGTCAACATGGTGTCAGCGGGCCAGCTAGCAGCAGAGGACCTGTCAGTGTGACCCCCTTGATTTAAAGACAAAGTAGCTATTATGGTTGGCAATAGTGCATGCATTATACAAAATGGATAATTACCTGCGCTATGACAGCTCTGTTATTGATATAATCAATTATTAATGGTACAATATGTTGTGCAATATGGCTGAGACTGGTAAGATTTGAGGTTAAGGGTGTAGCATAGTGAAGCTTAACTTAACCTCTATTTTCATTGGAGTAGTCTGACCTTGTCATGGGATCTGACGTTGATTTACATTAGTGTCATGGAAACTTGTTGCATGGAATAGAGAGCAAGCTCCCTTGAACAGAAAGACATGTCAGGTTACTGCCACTGTACATTAATTATTTTCATAAATGGATAATCGATGTTTATTTTAACGGTTTTAGACAAAAAAATGCTGTTTACTTGACTTAATACTTCCTTAACTCACTGTATTCTTATCCATTTGTCAAATTGCGGCTATCAACCATCGTGCAGCCTTGCTGACCATGCATGCATATAATTAAGCGGTATGTCCTTTTAACACTGGAGTGTGCGTAGCCAATAGTCTGCTTCAGCCTAAAAGTGCATGTTTATCTTAAATATGTTTAATTTTCATCATGGAAAGTTTTCATTGAACTGCCTTGTCAGCTATTACAAGCTGTTATCACTCAGTTATATCGCTTTATTCACCATTTATGGCAGTGATCTGACCTTTGTTTATTATCTGGTAAACACCTAGCTGTGATTTTAGCTCAGCTCACTGAAAGGTAATTTAGCCACAGGAATGGGCTTTGTCCATTGTCTGTCTTAGCGTCAGGCCGTCCTTTAGCAGGGCACAAATCATAATTGCTGGTCCTAGAAACTTCCAATTGAAGATCCAGGGAGGTCAATAAAAAATATCCTTGGAAACCAAAAATTAGGTCACAGCGACTTGTATCCTTCGAGCTAAGGGGCTTGAAAGTACCCACCAGAATAATAAAATATCTGATACAAAACACCTCCACTATCTTGATAATTAATGCATGTATTTAATTAATCTTGCCTTGAATAATGACCATAACTAGTTTGTCATTTTCCAAAAAGTGGTGTCGCAACCTGTATTTTTTGTTATGTTAACAAATATTTTCTCTATTTCTTTCCAGATAATAACACCAGGTTGGATTGACACATGGATTTCAAACTTAACTTAAATATGACCCACCACTAAAGCAAGAACCTGTATGATTTTTGGGTCATAAATTGAAAGGTCAAGGTCACAGGACTTGCTTATTTAAAAAGAGGCTTTTCTTGCCAGTGTGGGGAGAGCTTAAATAAATTTGAGGTCACAAGGTCAAAGGTGAAGGTCACAGGGGCTATTTGTTCACAAATTTGTTTCCAGATGATAACTCCAGTTTAGTTCGACATATTAGTGTCAAACTTAATTTATATATGGCTCACCTCTAAAGTAAGAACCGAGTCTATTTTGGGGTCCAATGGTCAAAGGTCAAGGTCACAGGACCCATTTCCTGTATGCATTTAAAGCCAAACTTTTCATCACTAACCTTCCATCTTCAAGATATTGCTTACCTGTCAATAGGGGAAGATTTTATTCGATATTGGGGTCATAGGGTCAAAGGTCAAGGTGACAGGGTCCATCCATTCACAAATTAGTGAATGGATTATAATTCTCCTTTGGTAGACAGATTGGCTTCAAACTTGATTTAATAATGACCTCCCACTTAAGCAAATTAATTTTGATTTTCAGAGTCCAGAGATCAAAGTTGAAAGTCACAGGAGCAAAATCTTTAAAAAATATTGTGGACACACTGTAAATCAAATTTTTCATCCCTAAATTTCCATCTTTCTCACATGGCTTTCTTGCTCAAAGTGAGGAAATCTGTAGATATTGAGGTTACCTGGTCAGAGGTCACTTTTTAAAAGATTGTTACAATAATCTAAATACTGCAAGTTCAAGGATAATAATTTTTAAGTTTTTTTGGTCAAAAGTTCATTGGTTAAGGTCACAGGACTGTCGTCCTAAAATATGTCATTTGAAATACCGTATAGACAAATATATATGTATATTTACTATTTTTATTTTAGTTTTTAGATGTAAGAGATACATGAAGATCTGATAAGAATGACAGACTTTGATGAACGCAGTGGTATAGTTCCAAGTAAAGCACCATGGGGACAATGGTGGCAAACCATGGAAGAAGTATTCATAGAGATTGATGTCAGAGACGGCACCAGATCAAAGGATATATTGTGTGTCATAAAGCCAAGAAACATCAAAGTTGTGGTGCATGGAAATGTTGTTCTAGATGTAAGTGTTGGTACCTCCACCAGGGAGGTTGTGTTTTCACACATGTTTATTTGTTTGTATACATGTCTGTTAGCAAAGTTACACAACAATTACTAAACTATTCTCTTAAGAAACTTTAAAACCAGAGATTCAGTTGCTTTTCGATAGAATTTATGTGATTTTTACTTATTCTGCATACACATTAATGAATTTGTGTAATTCCTGTTAAGAAATGTTCTAATAATGCCTCTATGACAGATGCATGAGCTGTTTTATTTACAAGCTGTAGTTGATAAACAGATACATTGCAATCTAAGGTAGTTACGGTATTTGCATATATGTAGAAGCTGAATGATCACTTGTTGCAATACAAGGGTACTTCCGACTTGCTGCTAGATGTCCTCGTTGAATATGTTGGATTATAAACAAAAGGAACAGCCTGTTTGCAGTAGAGTTTTTCATTTTCTGGCCTATTTTAATAAAGGCTTAAGGGATCATCTTTGACTGATAAACCTCCAGTATCAGAAAACCACCTTTAAGGGGGGGGGGGGGACTTGACCTGGGAAGACCCCATTAATTTTGATATGGACATAAATATAAAGGGGCAGATCTAGACATTTTTTTTTTTTGCCTTGGTGAATTTCACTATTCTGTGTGCTGATATAGTTTAAAGTGTAACCACCATCAGACCTCATTACCAGTATAGTGGCTCCTGGTTCACCAAATTGGCTTTTTGAACATAAAATATTGGAAATAGAAGTGTGTATGCTTAATACCACAAATATATGTTAGATTTTGTCTGTTTTCTTCCCAGGACCAGTAATTCTGTATGACTGTGTTATGTATAGTCTACCAGCATTCCTTGCACACTTGTATGACTGCAAGGGTGTTTACAGAACCCAAAACCAAATTTAGATTATAAGGAGTTCTAACCAAAAAGAATGATAAATAATGAAATGTGTTGTTTATCTTTCATAATCTGCAAAAAATTGGATTGAAGCTAAAAATCTGTACTGATATGTTGTATTTTCATATTTGCACCAGTTAGCTCTCAAATCTGCTAGCTTTTTAAGTAATGCATTGTATAATTACCCTATATTCCTTTTCATATTTTTCCTAATGTATAACTGTTTAAAACCCTTAATTTTTATCATGGTAAGGCAGTTATGTCATTGACACATCACAGACAATCAATCATTTGTTCTATATTTCACTGGTCTTAAATGTAAAATTTTGATTTCAGGGTGAATTGCCTTCAATTGTACAACCAGATGAAGCAGTTTGGACTTTAGGTAATGATTGGAGAGTCCATATTTAATATGTTTCAGTACCTTTCTTTATCAGACACTCAACTAAATTCTTAGGCGAAGTCGCTCTGTGGACACATGTAGCAGGTATTACTATGACTTACTACTGTGACATCACTAACTAGTGACATCACTTAATGCTGGCTCCTGTGCAAGTATGCTGTGGACAGAGAGGTTGTGAATCTCCTGTAGCTTAATGCTAGAGCAAACGACTGGTAATCATCAGGTCATGAGTTCCATTCCAATATGGCGGGATCCAACTTGTCTATGTATTCATTCTCATATGGAGTGAACCAACTTTTCTGTGTATTCATTCTCATATGGAGTGAACCAACTTTTCTGTGTATTCATTCCCAGATGGAGTGAACCAGCTCTTCTATGTATTCATTCTCATATGGAGTGAACCAGCTTTTCTATGTATTCATGTTCTCTCTATTATGTGTGTGTGTGTGTGTGTATATATACATATATATATACAAACATATATATGCATGTCTTTTAAATATATATTTACTAAACAGAAGATAAGAAGCTCCTCAGAATATGTCTGGTAAAGGCTGACAAGTCAGCAGCTAACTGCTGGGATTCCCTGCTGGTCGGACAGTTCAAAACTGATGAGTTTACCTATGACAAGATGGAGAAGAAGATGACACTACAGAGATTTCAGTCAGAGGTACTGCTTAAGTATACTAAAATATCACTAACACATTAATATATATGATTAACTGGATATAGACTCAAGGCCTGCCTGGGGTGAATTAGCTGTATAAAAATGTGCCACAGGTTATTATAATGAAGAATCTCAGGCTGTAGACTGAAAAAAAACACCTTTCTGACATGTTCAATATAGACATATATATATATATATATATATGTCCCTATTGGAAATAATCATGATCTTGTTGGTTCTTAAAAGATCATTCTCGACTTGTAGTGAGAATTAAAAATACCTATCAAAGGTGTCTTATTCTATTTAACTCTGTAGAAAACAATGTATCGGACATATTTGCTGTGACTTTGCAACTTTTATTCTAAAACTGGAACCGGGTATACAACAGGATTATCGGCATTTTCCAAAGTCCATATACTTAGCTGTTTTGAATGGCTATTACGTCATTTTTAAACCAGATTAGTATTGTGTTTTGGGAAAATATCAACAAACTGTGTAGGACAAAACAGGCATTTTAGACAACATATTACTTGGATGGTTTACAACTTTCATAGCATTAAGACAGTTAGATATGATGTCCACATGGGCCTTTCACTTGACTGCAGAACATTAGGTTATATTTGTATTGCAAGTGAGACACACTCTGACATGGGAGGCTCTATAAGTCCAAGAATTCAATACTTTATAAGAATTCTGTATTGTTTTACAGAACTTTCAAATATACATGCGATTAAACTAAATATTAAATACAGATTGTTAGTAGATTCTAAAAGTAGCCATCATTTACTTAAATGTCAGTTGAACTAAATGTATTGTATTAATATTAAGTATATATTTTTTTTAATTTCAGAATCCAGGATTTGACTTCAGTGGGGCTGATATTACAGGAAACTATCATGGAGGGGGACCACAGATGCCTTCATGACCTCTGACCTGGTGCAGAGTTCACCACTATTCAAGTTAACAATCATTTAGAGACCATCACACCATTGGGAATAACAAAACCAAGTGTGATGGTCAGTGGCCATTGCCAGCTAATTGCTTGAAGTACAGATAATACATGAAACACTTAAAGGTATCAAACTATACATTCAGAAGAATGTCTCCCTAAATGTCACCAGGAAAAGGGGACTGAGGCCTTTAACACACTGGTGTTTTATGCTGATAAATGTGCTCTTGTTTGTTCAAGCATGTGAAGATCATGTTCTACTACAGTTAAACCTGTCTGAAAGACCACCCACCTTATAAGACCACTTATGGTCCTATTCCAGTATTTACACTGGTTTCATAGAATTGTAAGAACTGTCCATCCTCAACTGACCTTCAGTATGTACACTGCATGGAAGGCGGTCCATGATAAATACGCCACTATTTGTTTTTGATTTAGGGGTGTTTATGGGAAATGCTTTTCATGACTTATTTAACATTATCAGCCCTTTTACATAAACTTTAGTATTGCTCATCTTTGTAACATTGGCAGAAATGACATAGAGACATGGTATGAAAACAGAAACTTGTGTTTGAGACACTTATTATTTTTTTTTCGGTCAGAAATAGTTTTTGTCGACTGATATGTCCTTACTTTCACTTCCTCTTTGGAAGTTGTACCTGCTTCATCTCTATTTTTTGTATGTAATAAGAAATAATAAATTATAATAAAATGAGGAGTTTTTTTTTGTGTTCACACAAGTTGAAAGAAATTCTTATTAGTTTGTCAAACATCAACCACCAGGTTCACAAGAAACCTGCCAAGATCTTGTATCTCACAAAATATCAATAAAACAAAAAACAGTTTAATTCCAATTCCTCTGAGGGTATCAGTGAGTCAACATCACAGGTGCCAACTTTATGTCAAACCTGTTAAATTAAAAGGGGGTGGGGGCTGCATAACTGAGATTAAGGTGACAGCTGCTGTTTATACAAAAATATGTCATACAATATTTCTTGGAAACATGTAGCAATGTTTATGGCAATGCACTCCTGGACCTGTGGTAAGGATTATGTTAAATTTTTTTAACCATGAAAAGCACATAGTGAATATAGGTGGCACTATTTTCAATATCATACTGCCTCAAACTAGATGCTGTTCAGGACCTAAGACCTCATATTGAAATCTTGTGGTTGGTTTTATCATTTATTTATACCTTTTAAATGTACTAAAGAATAAATGAATTCTGTGGAGGGATGAATATCCTTGAACTCAGTTATTTTTCTTTTTTTTTTACCTTACAAGTCTTCGCCCTTCCATTCATGCAGTTTTTTGGACAAATGTACACATAGCCCCTTTCCATATGTGCCAGTTTGCTGATAATCTATTTCCTGCAGAAAATGTTTTCTACAAGAATGCTTTTTTTGTATTAAATTTACTTTCTACTTTATACTAATCATAAATTTAATGCATTTGTTAACATTTACACTGATGAAACAGCAGGTACAAGGTGGAAACTGATTGGTAGATAACATTGTATTCCATCAGCTAGAAACACATGGTTGCTGTCTTCTGCCACATATTTCCTTTGCCTGGAATTGGTTCAAATGCCTTTGCAAAGTTAAGATCTCTGCAAGCAGCCCCCCCCCCCCCCCCTTAGGAATCGCACACATTGAAAGGAGATAATGTTAATAAACTACATGTAGTCATCAGAGTTAATGGATTTATTTTCTTGCGAGGGTATCTTATGGGACCTGTGCAGCACTTGCATGTATGAAATGGTGCCCTAAATGTCTGGCTTCCAACGCAGAATTAACCAATAAAAAGCTTAACATAGATATATATGAGATAAAATTAACTGTTTTGATTAAATGATCTGTAAATGTTTACATGCACAAATCACTGTGTCATCATTCTCTGCAGAAATTGCTAATATTGGTATCAGTAAGTTCTTGGTTCAACAGATTGCAGATGCTAAGTTCACTAGTGCAATACAAACATATATCATCACAAAGAAAAAAGCCTGTTGATATCTTATTCCATAACCAAAATATAATACAACAAAGAGTAAGATTCACTTGCATGAAAAGACATTTTTGCACTGATTCCAACTAGATGTTGATGTGGTTTACAATTTTTATTATGTGGCTCATCACAAAGACTTTGAAACACTGAAAAAAAAATAATATTCTTATACTGAACAGAGTTAAAAATAAGAACCAAGTTGCTGTGAAATTGAGGTATTGTGGGTATTGTTGCTTATACAACTGATCTACTTGCTAGACTCCAAATTCGTTATTGGCCCTCCTCTCTGAACTGAGGCACTACTTATGTATGCAGTATTGTATAGACATCCTCTTTTGTTATTTATTAAATCAATTTTTCTTCATGTTCATTTATCGGTGTTCCATCTGACTGTTCAATTGTGGGTATTTCTCCTTTCTGTTCCTCTGTGGGTACTATTTCTTTCTGTTCCTTTGTGGTTAATTTGTCTCTTTGTTCACTTGTGGGTAAGCCTTCTCTGTTTCCATTAGTGGGTATTTTTTCACACTTTATACTTGGGGATACTTCCTCACTATGTATACTTGTGGGCATTTTGTCACTTTGCTCATATGTGGGAAATGTTTCTTGAGTGACACCGCTAGTCTGGTTGGCAAGTGCACTTAAGTCTTTTAATACTTCAGGCTCATTTGCAGGGTCAACTGAGGTCATGGTTTGTCCCTCACACAGCACAGAGGTCACCTTATCCAATGCCAAGGTCAAATTTGACATAATCTTGTTGACCTCATCTGCTTGCACTGTGGATTTTTCAGGATTAGTCTGCGTGTTGACATCACTGCCACCTGGTGGGTTTTGAGATGACCCACCATTGGTAGTGGTAATCATCTGCTCAGTCTGTGAAGTGGTTATTGCAACTGAGAATGAACTATTTTTACTCAACTCATTAACACCACTAACCTTTGAACAAGATTCTTTCACAGAATCACCATTTATATCAATGGAATCAACTGCAACATAGTAAGAATGGTCTGTACTGGTGACGGCAGTCTCACCAGCAACAGATGCAGTACTGTCAGCACATTTATTGCTGTCAGCCTGTTCTTTACCACTGTCAGTCTGATCTTTATCACCGCCTTTGGTGCTGTTCTGACCAGCCTGGTCATTGGTTGCTTGGTTGTCTTTTGTCTCTGATTTATGCTGCATACACTGAACAGCTTGTTGATGCAGCAGTGTAAGCCTCTCCAGAATCCAATTTGATTGGTCCACACCTGTCAGGATGGAATCTGATTGGTTCATAGCAGTCATTTGGTCAAATGCAGCTTGTGGGCCTAAAAGATGGGAAACATTTCCAATGATTATACAGAGCAGCTATTTAATACTTATTAATCATATTAAACAATATATATAAATATATATATATATATATATATATATATATATATATATATTATGGAGGCAATATGTTTACATTCTTTTACTTTTAAAAGTGAAAGTAATCTTTTAATGCTTTGCTTTTTTAATTATAATTTAACAATTTTTTATGCATTCTTTATATATTTAATATGAACTCTTTTAATTTTCTTTCATCAATTTCTTTCATCTTGCTGGTAATTAAATGACATTAAAATTACGAATTTATGAGACCTCCACTGGTCTTGGAACTTACAAATATTTAAAGCAAATATTTAATAAAATAAAGTTACTTTTTTTTTAAGAGACTGAGTCTCATTGTTTATGTTTGTCTTTTTTGTGCTTCCATCTCTGTGTTTCTGTCTCTCTTTCTCTGTGTCTATGGCTCTCTATCTCTGTGTCTCTGTTACCCTGTCTCTATGTCTAAACCTGTGTATAGAACTTACCATATGGCATTATGAGCTGACAGAGGAGAACCATCAAGTCGTCATGTCCAGACTGGTGACAATGATTCAGAGCTGACTCCAGGTGCTTCAGGCCTTTCTTGACCTCCGACCTCCAGAGGTCAAGGATAAACATTGTCAATTCAGTCACTGCATAATTCAGTACCTGGAAAATACATGTATGAAACAGCAAATTGCATAATGCTTCCATAATAAATTACACGGTTATGAAAAGATTTAAGCTCTAGAGAGGTGACTGTTAACTACTCAGGGGTTTCAAATTTGTGATATTTGTGAAAGTTTTAAGTTGTGGAAAAAAAATACACCTTGAACAAAAATATGGGTAGTCGACAAGCCACTGTGTATCCACTGGAATCAGAGTAGGACGGGTGAAGTGAGGCATAGATTGAGTGGCAAGGGGAAACAGAGTAAGACGTCTTGCATATTAACATGGATGTCTGACACATAACATCATTGTAGGTGGCACCATCTGTTATTTGAAAGAGAAACTATCCAAGATGTATACATATGCAAGATTTCAGGTGGATAAGTCAAACCACTGCTGAGATATGAGTGATTTTAACCCTAGGCAGATGAATAGATGGACACCTAGCAAAAACTGTTGTTAGTTTTGCAACAAAACAGGCGAGTAAGTCCAACCACTGCCGAGATATGAGTGCTTTTAATCCAAGGCAGAAGAACAGATTGACGGTTTGCAAAAATATTTGCAGGTGGCACCACCAGTTTTGCTTTGATGAAGAATTATGTAAGATCTATAGTCATGCAAAATTTCATTAAGATACTTCAAACCAGCCTGGAGATATCAGCATGGATGTCTGCAGCATGAAGATGAATGTAGGTGGTGCTACCTGTCATAAAATCAAAAAAGCTATCCAGGAAGTATACACATGCAAAATTTCAGGTGAATAATTCCAGTCACTGCAGAGATATGAGTGATTTTAACAAAAGGCAGATGAACAGATGGATGCTGTGGAAATATGATTGCAGGTATATCAGTTTACTGTATGATATAAAGCTACCCAAAAGCTACACCTGTGCAATATTTCAGCCTGATCTGTCAAACAAGTCTGAAGAAATGTGGTGTAATGTGTGGACACAGACACAATTATGGACGCACTGCAGAGAGGAAAGGTCAGAGGTCAAGGCAAAATGGTGAGGCACCAGTTCACATGTGACCTGATAATTGGGTCAAGTTTAGGAAAAATTGGTCCAGTAGTCACAGAGTTCTCCGCAAGCAAAAGCAGTGGAACTTGGTCAAAAACACAGTATCTGCAAAACTTTGTTTTGGAAGATACAATAAAACATCCTGTCAGCACTGCTTAGCAGTCATTTACTCATTTTGACAGATTATTTCTGAAGCTAAAATGACGGCACATAAATACAGGTCACAGGAACCTAATCGGGGATTTATAAGGAAATGTTATCAGTAATTTTAAAGTTTAATAAACTAACAGTTCTTTGTAGACTTTCAGAAGGTAAAGGTGAGAGCTTATAATCTGATATCACTGATGACAACCCAAGAGGCTATCATAAGCTTTAGAAGGTTATTCATTCTACATTTGCATGCCCCGCCATGACCAGTCCCCATTCACTCCTGGGTAAAGAAAGCACACCCTTCTGGCAAAGACTCAGCTAGTAGTCTTAGACAATGGTCAGTACAGTCCCCAAACCCACAACCTTGTGGTCACAAGTCCAGCACCCTAACCATTATGCTACCACACTCCACCCTACCATTCTTTCATTTTTAATATATATTGACATTCCTGTATAGATGTTTGCAAGTTGCTGCATAATCACTGTAAGCTTTCCCCAATACTTGAAACTGAGTGATAATGGATAATTGACTTTGACATGTGTGACCTTAGGAATAAGGTCAATGTCAAAACTGAATCAGATGTATTTCTGTCACCTAGGGTAAATATTTTCAGATTTTGAAAATAAGCCATCTTGGAGATAAAGAGCAAGCATTGGCAGAAGAAAAAGAAATTTTGAAATTGATAGCTTTCGCTGGAAATATTTTTACCTAAATATTGACACAGAAATAAACACATTAGTTCCTATAAGCCTATTCTTCCCATATGGAAGGCTTGATTATTATAATTTTTCATTCTGGAAGTAGTTAACACTGTAACTCACTGGTCTTCTCATGCCTCCTTTTTGTCTGCCGGACTGTTTATCCTGTAAACTGGTGTAAGCTTGTTGGATGTCACTGGGGTCAGAGTTCATGATGTTTTCTGAATGCCAGGTACTGATGACATGCTTTATTAGTGTCTGACCTCCTATTAATCGAGCTGTCCATGGCAAGGTATCAGAATTATCTGCAAATAAAATCCAAACATACATGGACAAAAGCATGTTATCATTAGCATATACTAGAAACAACACCAGGCTGCAAATATTCAGTACTGTGAAATTACAAACAGCAATTAGGAAGGAATTTTTTTTTATTATATAAGTGGAAAATCATAAAACTCCCCCAACATTCTGGTTGGCAAAATGTAAATGAAATTTTATATTTCTGATCATTTTTATGGCGTGACCATTTTATTTTATGTATACACCTTGTTGTGGCTCATATAAGACAAATATGTTTTATAGACTGATACCAGAGCTGACTGTAGAAATGTCTTCTACTAAAAATCTTGTTTTGAAAGACTTTTTCTATTAATAACCTCAATTGTAAAAGGTGCCACTTTATATTAACTTTGCTTAAGAGGAATTGCATTTGTATGTACAAGAACATAATTGTTCAGCCTTCTTTTTCAGGTTTTCGTAGGCTTATTTTTGAAACCTGAGCTTTACTAACCCTCCGCAGTGGTGGTTGCCATGGCAACATCCTTGGCTCCATCTGATTTTTCAATATGTTCTGATACAGCAATGTGCAGCACCAGGCAACAGTAACCACTCTGTAAAAACATGAACAAGAGCATCGCAAAGGTGCATAATACACCAGTTGTATGTCTTGTGACCTTTGATCTAATTAAATATGCAAGAATTTTGCTGTGAAATGAATTCAGGTGAGAAACTGAATTGGTTAAAATTTATAATGAGTTTAATGAAAATCAATCAGATTTTTGGTAAAACATCATGATGCCCCCAAGGTATGGTGACCTCATTAAATATGCATGCAGTTTGCCAGGACTCATTTTTGTGAAGTCATGCATCTTGTTATAGACTGACAGCTCAAATGAATTGTCCTTTAACTTAAAAATACCTCAAGTATCTTTAAACAAATTGTAATGCTGGTTTTAAAACACAAGCATTCAACCTTAAAATAACTATTGTACCTTACAGTAATCTGTGACATAGAACTCCAGCGCCTCTCATCAAATTGTGACATTAGTTCAAAACACTTGTACTTATCTTGAAATATTCCCCATTATGTCTTACCAAACTGTGATGCTACCTGAAAATATATACCCCTTGATCCTCTTGCGCTCCTCATACAGCAATTTCACACTGCATTTGTTCCAGATCTATCTTGATCTAACAGCTGATTTATATTATACAGCATATTCTCTGGGTCTCACCACCAGGGCTGGCACAGAGCAAATAATTGTAATCAGACCAATGAGAGCGTGATGTCACATTGTGCATCCAGCTCCAAATTTTAAACTTGCAACTTCCCCTCTCGTTGGTCTGATTCTTGACCCTGTGCCAGAACCAGTGTAATCAGATCACATGTTAAAATTTGGAGCTGGATGCACAATGGGATACAACACACTCATTGGTCTGATTACAATTCTTGGCTCTAGTGTATAAAGACTGCATCAGGAGTGTATGAGCTTCTTAACAATCTGTGATGGTAGCTCAAAATACTTTTACTTTACCTTAAAATATTCCTTGTGCCTCATAACAAATTGGAGTGCCAGGTCCAGTAATTCACCTTTGGCCTGACAGTCATTGACCAGACTGTTACCATACATCTGGGCTGTCTCAGCATCCTTCATAACAAATGCAATTTCTGCTGTTGTTTCCAATACTTCTGTGTTAGTCCGTCTACTGAGTGTGGTCAGGGCATCTTCTTTTTTTCCAGCTGATAAATAACTGATAAAAAAAAGCCACAGTTTACATTAGGTATTAAACCTAGTTGTACAACCAATGTTAAATGAATTGAGTGTAATTTAACAAATTAATATGGTTACCATGTACGTATAGTGTTCAGAGAAGAGCAATTGTAGCTTCTTCATTAATTACGAACCTGGGCAGACTGGGGTTCGTAATCAAGCACTGGAAATTTAACTGAAAGCAGCCAAAATTTAATACCACTGGCCCACAAGCAGCAATATTGAGTTCATACCATCATTATAGGCAGATAATATAAAAAATCTCATATTTTTTATAATCTCAATCTTTGTCTTACAGATTACATGAAAATCTGTTGGTATTTATAATATCAAAATTTTGCCTTATGACACCACAATCACAGATTATGTATGAGATGGCTATGAGGCTAAGGGTGTAAATTATTCTTCACCTTCATAGTTGGGGTGCTTTTTCTTGAGGATTTCATTTTTTGCAATAATTTCCCTTTTACATAAATTGCGTATTTTGAAACCTCCTGACCAAAAAGCCAACAACAGTTTCTGTCATGTGTACATACCATGTATTCTGTATAGGCATTAATTACAGGTCTCCCATAGCCTCCTGAATTAAAGAATGTTTGATCTCCTGTTTACTAAAAAATTAAAAACAATTTTATTTTAATGACTTAAGTTTCACTTGCTTCACTGTAAAACTGAAATGAGAACAATTCATTACCATTTAGTCATAAGTTCAAAGTTGGTGTCTCCAATTTCCTGTAAATAAGAGGCCCAATATCCCGGCAGGTCCTGAAGCAAAGGGTCATGAGGTGAGAGCCTCAATTTGGCTAAAGTCAAGGCCTCTCTGAAAGAATAATAAATGCATGCGAGCTGAAAAGTTTCCAAAACACTTAATATAGCTGAAAACAACTTAACCTTTGACCATGTGGTCCTGCTGACATATATTACATCACATCTAAAAAGTCTAAAGATTGTAAATTTAGACAAAATCCAACTCAATTCTTATACGTAACTTCTATCTGAAAGAGATGTCATTCTCACAAAGGAACACACAAAGAGAAAGGTATTATGTATTTAAAAAAATTCTAGGCCTAGTCAAAACAGCACACTTTGTGCAAAACCAACCATTGCAAATAATGGAATTGGCCTCTGATTGACACAAATACCAAAAACTTCCTATAATATACCTACAAATGTTTACAAAATGTACATTGACAAAGCAATCTAGCTGTAGCTTACCAGAGCTGACCACAAATTTTCCTCCAAGAAATCACAGATATAATGCCCATCATGGATATTAAAAGGACCATGTGGATAAGTTTGAGTCCCTCACTCTCACAGTATGTATGATGACAGACAAGTATGCTGCCATCACTTGGAATTTCTTACTGGATATTATCAGTATGTACACAAACCCCGGTTCATTAAAGTAAGGTCTTCAGACAAACTTATTTTCTTAAGCCTCTGCATCTTACACCAAACACCTGTATATTATATTTGCGCTCTATAAATACAACAGACTCACCTTAACAACCCGTGCTGTTTGAGCATCTTGATGGCTTGGTGCGTTTGGCGTATCGCCAGGAGATAAGTGGTAGCTTTATGGTACTGTCCATTCTCTACCAGCTGGGCTGCATACTTCTGACACAGCTCTGTCCACAGATGTTGAGAACCTGCAAAATAAACAGCAAACTACAATATTCTGGTTTTTTTTCTTAATAATTTAAAAAAATCTATTTTTATTTCTATTTCTCTTGAATATGTCAAAAACACAAAATATTACTGACCATGCTCAGTGACCTTTCAAGGTCATCCAAAGTCATTCTGCAAATGCCTCCCTATCTATAAATGAATCTTAGGGTATGATCTATTACTCCTGATAATCTCATGCTTGAATAATGAAATGCACAATTTCTCCATTATTTGAGCTTTAGCAATCTAACTGAATATGTCAGTCTTAAGATCATTCAACAATCAACCCATAAACCTGCTACTAAACCATAAACAATGGAAATTGTCTGTGAAAAGTATATATATATTTCTGGTAAAGGTTTATCAATTAAATAGGTGTAAAGGTCAGATATCTGTTTAAGGCACAAGGGAATGAAATGGGAGATAATGAAGTAGATTAAAATGTCTGGATTCTTTGGAAAGCAAACACTTAAGAACTGAGCAAATAAAATAAAGAGGTTTAAAACTGGATACAGAAAAAGGAAATATGTATGTTTAAATTCATTTAACAGCAATGACAAGTATTTTTTTAAGAAATGTTTTAACAAGACCATAAAACTTAAAGACAGGAAACCTGAATCTCGACCATGAAAGAAAAGTTTTTTAAATACGTCATACAACTGAGTTTGATATTCAAAAGTGTGGCTAACTTTGAGAAGAATTCTAATAAAAATAAACACAAAGTTTTTTTTCATAGCATTTTGAATCGACCACATTGATTCCTAAGACTACAACAGGTGTTAAATAAAAATATATATATACTCATAGGAGAGAGTGCGATCAGCCAATCAGAGAGGTGGCCTCTATCTGCTGCGGACCTGAGTGCCTCTGTGATGTTGCCTCGCCATATTTGTAATATTAGTGCCTGCTCAATGTTTCCTGACTGGTAATGGTGTTCCTCTGTGAAAAATGAATAAAAGCTTACAGAAATGTAGAAGCATATTGAACACTGAGCATCTTTTGTAACTATACAGCCAATGTTGGTTGATGACTTAAGGTTGGTAGACTTGAAAATATAAAATGTTTATCAATTTTCCATGAAATTATAGGGACCTGTTTTGCTGTACACTCTTTACACAGCGCTTTAACTATAGGCCAATTCCCTATATCGTTAGCGCTGTTTGTTATGTCCTCATATCCTGAATTGCTACACCAGAGGGGAGCACTGTATTTTTGTCCAATCAGATGAGACCTTGTGCTGGAAGTCACAGCCAAGTGAGGAATACACGGAGCCAATCATGTTCACTTTGTTTTGAGTGACAGCTCATCACCCCGGTTACCGTCTGAACAGGCCACAGGCTCAATGAGAATTGCCCCAGACGTGGTTTGCTTAGGGCCTTGCACATAGGATGCCCGGCCGGTGAGTTGTAATTCAACAGAAACATAACAACAAAGGCTGCGTGCACACCTTGCTGGCTGGTTTCAGTTCTGCAGACAACAGATACATGTATGGCTACGCTAACACAGTCATAATGTCATAATCGAATCGGTCGATAATGCAAGAATACAGAGGGAGCAATTAAAATTTGACCGTTAACTCTCATCCAGCGGCACTTGAAGTGCAGCTATGGGCGGAGCCAGGATGCCTGTCAAGTGTTTGTATATTGGCATCTGGTTGGCTGCTTGTCACATCATATGCATGTTTTTTTCAGCGAACAACGAACCACCATCTGGTGTCTAAATATATCATAAACGGTCAAAGCTGGCAGCGTGAAAATTAGTTGCTTCTTTAGAAGCGCAAGATTTCCGCTGCCTCGGGAGCGTAGTTTTGCTGCATTCCCCACCTTTGGGTTTAATGGTGATAACCAGATGTCAAGTGGTACATAAATGACTTAAAACCTCGCGGTTCTGAATGAACAGAATGAAAAGCCCAATGACTGGAGGTCACATTAGCCACTCAAAACTATTGTTTTTATACAAATTAAATCATGGTTTCATAATTTTCTCCCTGTATGCTTCCTGCCTGTGTTCAAGAAATTTCAAGTTTATTACACTAAAACATGCAGGGTATTCCATTTCAGTGATTTCAACACAGGTAAGTCTCCGTGCATGTTTACATGTAGTTGGGTTCATATTTGTGGTGTATAGTTTTTACAATTTTCATTTTTCAGTGTTTTGCTTGGGTTCTTTTTTTGTAATCCAGGATACAGTAATATACACAGTATATAAATATAAATATATAAAGTATCTGGTATGAATTAATTAGCATATGCCCAAAAATCTTAACAATTTGACAAGGACCCAAGGGAACAAAGAGTAAATGATAATTCTTGTTTGTTACATAAAGATAATATGAAACATACTGTATTATTTATGATATAACATTTTTATTCATGGATGACATAAAAGACCAGTTATGATTTTAAGTGTAAATCTTTTGCCTTGAGAGGCTCCTGGCATAGATAATGTACATGAGAGGCCAATAATGCCACAGTATTGACACTCATGGCAAGCACTCTATGAGCTTAATGGGAATGCTATCCCCTCAGCCATGTGCCCCAACTTAATGCATCAGTTCAACTGAGTGGATAGGGCATCTTAATAATGAAGAATTATTTTCGTGATAATTTCCCTCCAGCAAATATCACCAATTTAGAAACCCTCATGAACAAAAAACTAACTACAATATCAATCCTACCAGTGTTTTTAAGGAAACGTAATTAAAGACAAGTCACATATTGCCTGTTTGACCTTTGACCTCAAAACCTACCTTCTGCTCTTAATAGTCGGTACACATCTCTCCTTGACCCAAACAATCCCAGGTGTATACTCTCCTCAGGTAAGGGCTCATTACCTTAATACAATAAAATAACTCATAAATATATATGATCTTATGAAAAATCATGAGCTGCAGTTATTAAAAGTAAGCAGTTACTAAATGACATCACCATCTTTCAAATCAAGCCATAGTGGGCAAAATACACCATACAGAAAATCAAACAGAATGTAATTGAGGTTTACAGCTTACCATATTACAAAGATATGGAACAAATATTTTACCCTTTGTGCATATACCATTTCAATAAATAAGCATGTGTTACTTTCTTGTCACCTTGCTTTTAATCAACAAAACAATAGTTTTACCAACTCTAGAACCAAAAAGTACCACTTGAACTTTTGCCCATTTGAAGGAAGATTAAGACGAGGTCCAATGGTCAAAATTTGTGCCCTGTCAATGGCCTACTGGATAGCCCAACAATGGACAAAGCGTGATCCCTACAGCTCATAAGACTTCCAGACCAGCTGACTTCCAGTCAGCTTAGGTAACCACATGCTGCTTCTCTTGTTAAAATAGCATGTGAACAACTCAAATTTGACATATTTTAATTAAATCTCCTTGAATTGTTTTTGAGAGGATCAAGCAAAGAGCCCTAATCGTCAGCATCTCTAAGCTCACTCAACCAAAAAAAAAATATCTGTGGTACAAAAATAGGTGCAGCAATTACAATAATTCTTCAAAACAATATTTTGGATATGGCCTAGGGACAAAAGAGGGGATGTTCAGTACCTTGTGTACAATCATAAATAACAAATGTTTAGCTGAAAGAGTAACAGATGAACGAATTTTAACAAGAGCTAAGTCTGAAAACTTCATATCAAGGTCAGTCAATCTTGGTCTTTACCATAGAGATACTTAGCCAATAGAAGGCAGTCCTTTTGTCCAGCCAACTTGCTACAGTTTTCCTTGGTAGCACATATTGGAAGCAGAGATTTGAATCTTCTCCTTCTCTTAGACTCAGATACTGAAAAAAACAACAAACATGATCATTATGTTCTACTCATACAGATGTTCTGGTTGTGAAGATTTTCTCATTTGTTTCTAACTACACTGTTAGAATGATCCGAAGAATATCTATATGCTCACCTAAATATTTTTCAATTTTTTTGCATTATGATGGCATGATAGTGATTTTTGTAAAAAGCCATTTCCATATATAAATAAACAAATAAATAAATAAATATATATATATATATATAATTCTATGCACTATTTTTATGCATTGTGAAAGCATAATATTTTTATAAAAAAACACATATACATATAAATATATATGTTTGAATGTTCACAATGTATGATGATAAATCATGTAAAAGACACAAAATAATGCCTGTAATTTTTATAACTTTTCATAACTTTACATTAAGTAATTATCTTATTACTACAATGATTATTACAGGAGGTATATGTTAGAATATTTGAGCTCTACCTTTTTTTACTGTTTCCATGACAGGCTCAGCGGTTTCAGGATTAGCAGGTTCTGTTACATCCTCGGGCCTCTTCTCTTCACTGACTGATCTTGGTTCCGTTCGTGCAGCAGAGTCATCTATACTTGACAGCTGACTGGTAGATTCAACTTCACTCACAGCTGCAGAGGAAGAGCACAACAATAAAAAGCTAAAACTTTAAATATCTGTAAATATAAAACTACTTTATATTTTTTTTTTCTTTTTAGACCAAGCTAAGCTTAAATATACCTGTGTGGACAGATTTTTCAGAACTGAATTCAGTAAACTGTGAAACAAATGGTCAGTTTCAGAAAGAAATTTAATAAAGGAAGGGACATGATATATATGGGATTCAAGGATTATAAATCAGTTGACATATAATTTCAGGTACCATCTTAACAGCATTACAATATAGGTATACTGTATTGGAAAAGGCCAACTGATACCTAGTCCAAAGTGCATAATGTGCAGAATCTATTCACAATCATACGACTCAGCAGGTAAAGGATTGTGAGTACAGAAATTCTGTCCCTGCAATGCACTGGGTATTCTAAAAACACCAGTGGTGTAGGTATATACACAGAGAAAAGGGAAGTGTAGTCCATTGAAATATGGTGGAATAAGAAATGTTTCAAGGCAAATTATGTGAACATGAATGTTTAGTGGCAAGGAGTTACTAGATCAAGTAATATTTGGTAAGTATGAAGATTTACAAGATAAACAGAAGGCTTTTCCTTAAGGGTGCCCATTCACCTACCTTTTGGAAAAGAATTCATGAGATTTCTGGCTTCCTCTGTGTATGTATTAATGATCTAATCATTCATCTAATCTAATAAATTTTGGTTGTGAAATGTTCTTATAAGGCCTTCGTGAAGGATATATGAGCTGGTTTATCAACAACATGTTTGTGAACACAGCAATTTTGACAAAAGGGAAAAACTTGTAACCTAAGGTGTCAGGTTGCATATATCTGACTTACTGCCGAATGCCCTTGTTGAATTTGTTAATATTATTTTGGCGGGACCTCACATATTATGAAAACTTTAATATAAATTATACCTTTAGTTTATAAAGGTCAGATAGGTGATTGGGCCCCTTTAAATCATAACATATTTTGAATTTGAAGTTTGACAGCTGAGACAAGAAGTCCCCGTCTCCCCCCCCCCCCCCCATTTCCAATCAGAAGAGGTTCATTTTGAGAAGAAACAACCCTCTGACGGAAGGATGCAGAACGTGTACAAACCAGAAGGGGTTTCTGATTCTACAGCTGTTGATCCGTTCTCCGACGCCTTCTGCATCAATTCTTCTTTACGCTGCTGTATCAGTTTTTCAATTTCTGCCAGACTGATTCCTGCATCCCCGCCTGCCTGTGGGTCTTCTTGTGGGATTCCCTGAGGGACTTCCTCAGTTACTCTCTGAGTGACAGGCTGCTGTTTCTTCTTCCCACGTTTGTTTCTTGCTGGTCTCTTCTCCTGGGCTGATATGTAATTTTAATATATATTTTTTACATATACAATCTGATTAGTTCTCACCTTAGTTATGTTTTGGCAAATGACAGCATTCCATGTAACAACAGAGGATCATATTTTAATAGGTATCTCTGAATCTACTTTGTATAAATTCTTGGACACTTCCCTTTGACATGTTTTATCAAATTTCCAAGGACCATTTAAATGACAAACAAAATACAGCAAACTAAATTTTTTATTTTTTTTATATTATGCAGAATGAATTTAACAAATGGCTTTATATTTACCAACATTATTTGATACAGGTGTTTGAAATTGTGCATGATATCCACTCCAAAATATGATGCTAAATCATATAAATACTTATGCTGGTTTTATATATACACTTTTTTCCCTAATTTGCTAGGATAATGGGACAACTTATACAATATTCCATAACAATCAAGAACTTGTTTATGTTTGGATGGCAACAAAATAATCATCACTGAATAACACTATTTCTTTGGACATACATTCTCTCTCTCACTCTCTCTCTCTAACACACACACACATATTAAACTAGAAAAATCTCTTGTGATTTTGAGTTAAGAAATTATTAAATGAAATCAAGGGGTTGCAATACAGAGCATCTATTATGTGATGCATTGTCACATATGTATATACATCAGACTACCTGGAGGAGGAGGTGGGGCTTTGTGGGTCTGTTCAGACACTCTCCAGTTCTGTACAGTGCAGTCATCTCCTCCACTAAACACCACATCAGGATCCAAAATACTCCACTGCACGGAGAACAGACGACCTTGGTGACCCCTGAAGTTTGCCAGTGGCACACCTTTCATCACATCCCAAACCTGGAAATGGATCATAATTTTCATACTTCAAGCGACTATAATAAAATATCTATATCTATATTTCCCATTAAAATTACACAAAATAATCATACTAAAAATCATATATATTTTTTAAATTATGCTGCAGTACAGGTTATTAATTTTTTAATTAAACTACATTGTTTGACAAAAATAATGAGAATTACCATTTTTTGTTTTTTATTTTTTTTTTGGTGGAGGTTACCACCTATATTTTTAATGCTAACTTAACTAACAATTAACATCTGCAGAATTTCATTCCAACTTCAGACTATTGGCCAAGGTAGTAGCACACACTTCCTATCATTTTATATCCTGGACACCTGTGCTCTACTCCAAGACCACAGAAGCCAGTAGAACAAATTTTACCTGTGTGTGTACATAGGAAAATAATCTTTGTAGACTGGGTGGGCCTCAATATGTTTGCCAAAAAGAAATTTTATTAAAAAATATTAAACCTCTGAGGAACAATAAACAGAAGGAGATTATGCAGGCTTAGTTGACTACATGTACACTAGGTGTCACTACCTGTGCAGTGCCATCATAAGAGCAGGACACCAGTCTGCCCTCCTCATGGACACTCCATGACAGTTTGGTGATGCGGTAGGAATGCCCATCCAGCTGGTGGTATGTGTCGGTGATGTTTTTAGGGTTCTCCTTGGAGGCCTTCAGGTCACCTTCAATAAGAAAACTAGAAAAGGTTTATTCTGCATATAAAAACCCAGAACATTAAATATGTAGTTCTTATTCGGCATCCACGAAACGCAAAATTATGCAATTTTCACTGGAGCTTGGAATTTACTTTTGATCAAAGAAAGTTGGATCTCAGGAGGCCCCACTTGCAGATTCAAAACTTAATGGAAAAGATTGGAAGGCGGCTCTAAGCTATATCACATAAAACAAGCAAACACAGCTCCAAAAACATTCACTATAACTCGGATGTGCAAGCCAGGTGACAGAGATAAAACTGGAGAGACTAAAAATAAGCATGTGGTTGCCTTCAAATTCTCTGCAACAGCTCCAAACACCCTCACTGATTGCAGCATGGGTAAGGTGGACTATCTTTTTAAACTCATATCGTTATTGATATTGATCAAGGATTATTGCAAATATCAGTTATAAGCAGTCAAAATTTATTTATGCTAATACATAATCAATGTATCTCTCCTTTGCAAGGAACCATATGGTTCTTATCAATTCAGAATGAATGAAAATTCAAAAACAAATTAAATGGACAGAACTACAACACTACTTTTAAACGCAATCTTTCAGTGAAAATCACATATCACTGATCATTGGTTAACAGAAGTATACTCACCTAGGACTGTATCCAGATTAATGACATGTATGCTGGATTCATTTGACCCTGTAGCAATCCAGTTTTTATGTGGGGAGCCCTCTGGGGACGATGCTGTGAAGTCAGGATGCCAGCAGATACAATTAATTAATTTCCTGTGAGTCTGGATGTGGCATAACAGCATCATATCCGGGGTCAGCACATCCACAGACCTGCAAACATGGAAATATTAAGATATTACTATATTTCTGTAATCTCATCAAGCTACATAACCATCATTATATTAATTAATTTTATCAAAAAATGTGTGCAAAACCTTAAACAATTGGACAGGGATGCAAGCAAACATTGTCCAAGAATAAATTACTGTTCATCAAAGATAATATGAAGGATCTGATATAATTTATAAAAGCAATCTTTGAAGAAGCAAGATCTATATTTTATTCTTATTATCAATCTTTTACCAACTAACTTGCCTTCAATACCGGGACCTCCTTATTTTAAGTGACAGTGTACCAGTAGGTCATGAGGCATTGTTAAAAATGACAAAAATATTTGCCTCCTCACAGAGCCTTATAATGCAACCTTCCATACAGGATGTACAGGCACTGGACGCTGGTCAGTGACTGTCTGTTGTCAGAGGGCCGAAATGGTGCTAGGCTTTGTCCAACCCAAGGGATATTTTAGACTTTATTGCATATTTACTTCAATATATCTGCTGTATTTTACTTACCCCACGTCATTCCCTAAAGCTACCACTGAAAAATCTGGCTTCCAGCTGATTTCACTCCAACCTCCAGGACGATGCTGAAATGGACATTAAATAACTGAGAACACTTTGTTTATGCAAAATCAATTTCTCCGAAAATTTACGCATAAAATTTATGACGTATCTAAAAAAGTCTGATTTATCATTATAAAATAATCTTCACAAATATTGGATTGTTTGACCAAGTTGCGATCAAAGATAAGGTATGTAACTTTCAAAGGCATCTGAAATCATTATTTAAAGTAACTTATGAAGATGATCTGAATATCAAGTTATATATTCATTCCATACATTTCTCCTTAAGAAAAGTTAAAATTATGTATAGGGATATACAGAGAATACAACTGCGTCTGTATGCATCCTTTAAATCAAGACTGGAGCAAGAATATTTTGTACATAAATTACCAGCTCCCCTATGGTAGAGGTCAAATTAAGTTCAATAAACCTCCTGTGGTTTGGGTATACCTGTAGCTGATTTTTCTCGAGTATAATTTTGTTGAGGTTTTTTGCTGACTCATCAAGTTTGCCAGGGTTGTGTATCAGTATATTACCATCACCACAGCTGTACAAGACAAACGATGACCTCTCACCATCTGCTCGTGGTAAATATTAAATAATAAAAACATTCATTATAAACTAACCATTAGGCCAAAATAAAAAAAAAGTATGGTTCTCAGGCACTTTTTTTCAGAAATCAATGCGGGCTGGCGCTTTTTTTATTTTTAATTTTTTGGTATGTTTCGATAAAAATGTTAAATGATAAGAAAAAAGCATGAAAATAACAGTTTTATTTTGCTAAATAAATAAAAGCACTACAAAACAAAGGAAATTGTATGGTTTTATCTTCTTGAAAGAAATGTCGGAGCGCCAGCAGCTCAAAATTGGAAAGTTTTTATCGAAAATCAAAATAAAAAGTTTTGATGCGGGGGTTAAAAATTGATGCAGGCGGTGCCTGAGAACCATACCTTTAATTTTGTTTGGCCTTAGTGGTTTGCCAATTAATTGATAATATTGATGATTGGTTGTTTTCTATCATCATCCATTTTATTGGTTGCATCTTTGCATAATTGATCATAGGCAACTATGGATGTATGTACATGCAAATTAATAAAATATCATATTATTCAGATCAAAATAAATCTGTGAAACATGTAAGAAAGACAAGGCACAGGACACAAAGCAAACAGCATTTAAACTTAATCTTGCTGTGCAATAAAAGAATGATTTTTATCTAGTTAATTCATACCTGAAACCCCTTTTGTGAATTTAGATCTCACAAAATAGTAAAATGTTTTCAAATCTACCAGTATGTAAAACATTTTTTTTAAACATGTTTAAGAAAATTGGGTTTAAAAATAAGAGATCCAAAAATCTCTTTGAAGTTTTTGGGGAAACAATGCTAAAAAGATAATTTCTAAGGTGGAGGGGTTTAAACCCTTCTTTATACTACCAAGTCTGTGGCAAAGATTTCACAGACCTTGTTTCAGTGACCCTATCTGGTGATTATTTCAAGAATAATGAATAAGCCTGCACATATTCAGGCTATTAAAATGCCAATCAAATCAAGCAAAAACTAGATGTGTCGGAACGACACGAATGCCCCCGCCTGGGGCAAATTAGAAACATTTGTTAAATTTTGTAAATTTTTTTAAGTTCAGGAAGTGTTGTATGGTCAAAAGTAGGTGAACAAGGGCAAAATGCAAACTCGATCTGTAAAGGGTCATTATCAAGCAACACACCAAAAATCAGGCCAGTATCTGCAGGCATTGTGAAAAAAAGTCCATATATGTGCATTTTTCATGAAAATTTCTGTCTTTCATGAAATTTTCTATGTTCAGGATCTGTCATATGGTGAAAAATAGGTTAACTGGGACGAAACGCGAACTCGATCTGTAGGTGGTCATTATGCGCCCACAGACCAAACATTAGGCCAGTATCTGTAAGCATTGCATTGCGAAACTAGAATATTAGTAAAAGTTGATAATCATTTATAAATTTAAATTGGAGAGGTATATACCATGTTTCATAACAATCCACCAAATGCTTCCTGAGAAATAAGCTCCTAAGTTTTTTCTATAAAAAAGCTCTGTGACCTTGAAAAAAGGTCAAGATCACCCATCTTTGAACTTGACCAAGATTTTGTAAATATAATGCAATAGGACTGAAGAAATGAAGTTCCTGTGTTGAATACCTTTGGAGATATCCTGCACAAAAGGCCAAATTTGAAAAAATCCGATAAAATTTCATTAAAAAATCAGAAATTGCAGGTGGCGCCACCAAAATTGTGCAGCACATACAGACCATCAGTCCCAATGATCATAGTAAGTTTTGTGAAAATCCACACAATGGTTCCTGAGATATAAACTTCTGAGTGTTTTTCTATAATCAGCTCTAAAATGTAGAAAAATAGGTCAAGGTCACCCATCTTCGAACTTGACCGAGATTTTATCGATATACATCTTCACTGCTGAAATAAAATTCCAACGGTGAATCCTTTTAGAGATATCCCGCTCACAAGGTAAAAGTTAACAGACGCGGAACGGACGGACGGACGGACAGACACCGGACAGACAGATGGACAGATGGACAGCTTGGGTGACAACAATAGCCCATCAGCCTATGAGCTGAGGGCTAAAAACGGCTGTACATGTGTATTTGTCATGAAAATTTCTATTTTTCATGAAATTTTCTAAGTTTAGGAGCCGTAAAACGGTCAAAAGTAGGTCAACCGGGACGAAACGCGAACTCGATCTGTAACTGGTCATTATCTGCCCACACACCAAAAATTAGGCCAATTTCTGCAGGCATTGCGAAAAAAAGTCCGTACATGTTTATTTGTCATGAATAATTCTATTTTTCATGAAATTTTCTAAGTTTAGGAGCCGTAAAACGGTCAAAAGTAGGTCAACCGGGACGAAACGCGAACTCGATCTGTAACTGGTCTATATCTGCTAACACACCAAAAATCAGGCCGATATCTGCAGGCATTGCGAAAAAAAGTCCGTACATGTGTATCTGTCATGAATATTTCTATTTTTCATGAAATTTTCTAAGTTTAGGAGCCGTAAAACTGTCAAAAGTAGGTCAAACGGGACGAAACGCGAACTCGATCTGTAACTGGTCTATAACTGCCCACACACCAAAAATCAGGCCAATATCTGCAGGCATTGCGAAAAAAAGTCCGTACAACTGTTTGATTTCGTAAGGAAGGAAGGACGGAAGGACGGAATGACGGACATGGGTAAAACTATATGCCCCGGCCACTTTGTGGCGGGGGCATAAAAAGTGGAAACACCACTCTGTTCACACACAATCTAAACAAGAACATGTACTGCTCTCTCCGCTTGCTACACAGGTTCGATCCCTGGTGTGGCTATGAGAGTGGGTTGTCGATCATCCAAGACTGGTGGCTTTCTCCAGTTTTCTGGTTTCCTCCACCCATACAGACTACAGAATGCTTTCATCTGTGCCATGGAGAGTGCTTTGATTAGTTATAATAGCTATTTGTACAATCCATGTAAAATAAAAAGGTTTATATTAACTGGTTAAATTGAAGGTTGTGGAATCAATGTCTGTGAAAGTGGAGTTACAGACTTGGTAGTATGAAGAGGGTTTAATCGTCTACCCTTGCATGATGATATAGGATCTGTTTGTAGCATGATTCTATCACTGAAGGCTCTCCTTACTATATCTTTAATTAGTAATGAACTGGTCAGTATGTCACATATTATATACCTGTGTTTGATGCTGGTGCTGGTCCCCACGTGACCACGTACACAGTCTTCTTGTGATATGTACTGGATATCAGTGGCAGTCTGCAAAGTAAAAAAAACACAAGTCATTGTTATCTACAAGGGCAAATTAATTGATTTTATCAAGCTCAAATCAGTCAAATTATCTGTCATTCATGAATTATAATTTCCACTCGATCAATGTTCCCTTGGATCTCCAAGTAATTATTACCATTTTGCACACTGACTATTTGATATAAATAATAAATATACTAATGGTTATGCTCTTTTGTAAGGAAAGATCGCGAAAATGAGACCCTCCCTAAACAATGAAAATCACAAAAATTTAACTTTGTGAATATGAAGGCAACCACCGTATACACCACCTTTACACCTTGAAATACACATTTAAAACATAACCAACTAGAACTGTAGTCATAGCCTACATTTACCTACATCAGGATGTTAACTAAAGTGTTCCTGTACTGGTGTATTCAGAGTGTCATGGTTACCCAGCAATACACAGGTTAGTCCCAGAACAATGCCAACCCCAGTACCCATGAACAGCCCAACAATGAAAAACAATCATTGATTATACAAATATATTATGGTGAATCAGATTCCTCTGACCATGGTTGCCGGGTTTCTTTCAGAGTGTTTTGTATTTTCGTGCAAGTGTTATTGCTTAACAAATCACCGTACTTATCACTGTCCATGCTATCAATGATAGCACTGATCAGATCAGAAGCAAGCTGTGCACTGACTTCTGGGTAAATTGTGCATCTCATGTGATCTTTTTTGCAAATGATGGTGGTAAAATCCAAAATTGAATTGATCATTCCTTCAATGTTTCCCTAACTGTCCATTAAATGTCTTAAAAATCTGTTCAGAAGTTACTAGCAGACAAGCCAAGTAAGGAGCCATGGGTGAAATATAATAACTCACCAAACTGGGGGAGTATAATTAAAACCAAAACTTTTGAATCTTATAAACCACTAACTGATTACCCTTCCATCCTTTTGCACCTGAAGACCAGCTTTGTTTCCTCCTTAATACAACAGATGGTATGAAAGATAATCCATTGGATTTACAGTCATTGTTTCTGAGAGATGGCACTGTAAATTGCCCTTAAACAATGTTTAATTTCTCAGGCTTTATGAGAAAATATAGAATATGCCCCCCTTAGGACACATTTGGCATCATTCCTGGCAGTTCAAGACAAAAAGAAAGCATATGGCCACTAAGGTGAATTGTGACAAAAGTGGAGAGGGGTCATCTTAATTTACAATATAGCTCTAAGCTACAACTTATGACAGGTATGTCATATCATATACCAGTTTTAACCATTTATGTGTCCAGTGAGCAATGCTTATACTTACTTGCCAGTGATGACATCATAGATGCCTACTCTGCCTTCTTCTGTACCAAATGCAAGCCAGTTTTCCTTGGTGGGATGCCAGCCAAGCTGAATTCATGAAGTTATTAAGCACTCTACATATGATCTATCAATGCTCTTCTAGGAATGCTAAGGCCAAAAAAAAAAGGTATGGTTCTCAGGCATTTTTTTTGAGAAAACAGTGCAGGCAGGTAATATTTTTTTTACCTTTTTGTATGTTTAGATAAAAATGTTATATGATCTACAAAAAGCATGAAAATAACAGATTTTTTTTGCTAAACAGGTAAAAGAAAATCTTATAAAAACTGTATTATTTTATATTCTTGAAAGATTAAAATCAAAATTGAGTTGTCCGATGCAGGGGGGGGGGGGGGGGGTTTAAATTGACTGAGAACCATACCTTTTATTTTTTTTTGGCCCAATACTTTTCCTATATCCATCTGCTCATTCATATTTTCACTTTCATCCAATCATTAAAGCAGCATGCTTATTTCTGAATTTTCATTTGTATACAAAATGGAACACTGAGAAACAGAAGTACAACATATAAATATCCAATAAAGTTATGTCTTCAACCAGGTATAAAACTCATTTTTAATGTTCATCTAAAATTGACAGTAGTTTTAAGTAGGGCTGAAAGGAGTACTCGAGTGCTCTAGTCAGGGTAATACTTACCGAGTACTTGAGTCCAAAATTTGGACTCGAGTACTCGTGTTTTATATGCACATTTGAATATACTGCAAATTTACGGGCAGTCTGTAGGTCTATTTATTCATTATCGTAGCCTGGCATATGGCTCTAAATATATGCTAGTCAAATTAACAAAGGTCTTGTTATGACATATATCTGTTTCTTTGTTTGGATAAAGTTAAACCATCACGAAGTCAAATATATGCATATTTTGCATCGGTAAACAGATGTCTGTTTTATCTTTACAGCGTTGCCATGGTAACGAGTACTCGAGTCCGAGTCGGGTAATGCCTATCGGGTACTCGAGTAAAAAAATTTGTACCTGTTTCAGCCCTAGTTTTAAGGCCAAATTTTTTAGGAGATCTACTTTCTGGGGTCTAGTATGAATTTGAAGTACCTTTTTGACTGATTATAAATGGAGAAATGTTTAACCAGGGATGTTACCTAAATTCATACTTTCAGCAGAAATAAAACCAAGTTTGTAGGTTACCACTTGAGCTGGAGGCTCATGATGCTAAACCCATTGTAGAAGAGTATTTATTTACATATTAGTTGAACATAATACATACACAAGTGACTTTTGCCTTGATTCCTTGCCACAGTGTTGTACAATCATACGGGTTGTCATGGTTGCCAATGTTCCACACCCTTATCAAAGTGTCACCACAGCCTACCGCCAACCTTCCTGTCAGGGAAATTATTTACTTGATCAAATATGATAATTATATCATTTGCAATTTTTAGAACAATGTGATAACAACAGATTCCCGGTGAATATTGTTCAACTATGTAATACTACAAAAGTTTCTGCATTAACTAGAAATCCCATGAATATAAATTTTGAGGAGACAAAATAAATACCATGGAAAAACTATGTTAATATATATTATTATACTCACTGAGAGTGGTAACTGATGCATTATCTTACACTGATTACTTAGTCTGACTGTATATGCATCAAACTAATTCCTTACTGATTACACACAGATCTAAAGGAAAACAATATAATATATATTAATATGCATATATATATATATATATATAACTATATTATTTTTTAAAAGAATAATTGTAGATACCTGGGTTAATGCTGGACTGTGTTAGGCTGTACACATATCCTCCCAATGTTGGTATGGTTCGTGTACACTTGAGAGAATCCAAATCCCAGGTACACACCTACAAGAAAAACAAACATGCAACAAATATAACTGGAGCTCTACCACACAGGATATGGCCAATGCAGTTTCTCATGTAGTTGGAGGAGAAAAGCAATTGGCTGGTCAGAAGTTCACTTATGCAGGCAAGTATGGTTTAGCAAGACACTCATTACTATGGATGAAACTGATTGTCCTCAAGTTATTAGTTTATATATGTTCTATGAACTTAATGTGATAATTGAACAAATAAGAGGTTTGGCCTACAACTATTGTGGATCAGGATGCATGGTAGATTTAATACCGGTAACTTATACATGTGACAACACTTATTAATGTGAAGGAAAGAAAAAGTATAACTTAGCCTTGAACCTTCATGCGAGGCAGTTCTAACACAAACTTTGCTAAATGCAGCAATTTGTCTATAATTTGTCTTTTCATGTTCCTGAAATTTTTATCTTTTTAATTCCACAAAAGTCTTTCAAGAAAAGTCCATAGTTAATATCAAGATGATCGGTATTGTAAGGCTTTATGTTCAGTGTGCACCCAGCTGTGATAAATGTGGCTGAGCAGACTTGCTATTAGGGAGCGCAAAAAATGTTGGCCTGCATTTATTCTTTCAGGCAGTCATAAGCAACCTCCACAAACGAGAGTATCAATTTTAGGGATATCCCATATTGTGACTCTTAATTCCAGTTTGACCTGATGTTGGGGTGTCTTTACAGGTCAGGGCAGCTCACAGCTGTCAATTAAAGGGACCCAATCACCTATAAAGCATGCTGAATTAACAAGATCTAGGGACCCATGGGTCTCGATGCTCAGCTGCATTTGTCTATAAGGATATATGTTTATGAGGTCAGCTGAGCTAAAAATAGTTTCTTGCCTTAAAAATAGATTTGTACTAAAAAATATTGTCATGAAACTATATGCCTACTTCTGAAAATGAGTGTTAAAAACAGTAGACCGGGCATGATCACAGGTGTCAACATGAACACTGCACCTGTTTCGCATGGCCACAACACATGTAAAACAAGCGATGCCCTGACTGACTTGGCCCTAAAAATGTAATGCATGATCTTGCTGGCTGAAACAATTTGACCTCCTGTTACATGGCCTTGTTATGGTAAATAGAAACACGTGAATTGTGTTTAACAACACACGCAGAGCCATAACAAGGTCTCAAACAGGTGGATGGGAGGTACTGAGACTGTTGCTGGGATGGTTTTGCTAAGAAACTTTTGTATAAAGCAAAACTGATTGCACCTAATTATGTCCCTTAAGGATATAAAAATTCACCAGTGGAATAATACATTGTGATAGAAAGTGAAATATGGCATCAGTATCATCATATGATATTCATGTATAAATACAATGACAATATTTGATCATCCAATGAAAAGTGACCTGCGCCATTTAAAACAGCATTAAACAGCATTTCATTTGCTAATTCATGTTTCAGATTTAACTGAGCAAATTTTTAAACCAAGTTAGTTTTAATCAGGCATTGGTCAATATAAAAGCCCATCTATCTTTCCAGTTCACTGGTTGTCATAATTTGAAACTTTACAGAAGATAACTGAAGATATTACAATACTGGAATCAATTTCACTTAGCATATACCTGTTAACTCCTGCCTCTTGGGGAACTGGGACCTCTATTTTCATATTCCTAATATTTTCATTTTGTTGCCTGGATGAAGATATGGCAATATGCAGGACCAACTATAAATGTAATAACATATCCCATGTTTTGCCCACTGAGACTACTCTCTTTGAATATTCTCCTTGAACCTCATGAAGTCTGGATGAATATATGATAATATGTGGGATCAACTACATGAAGATATGACAATATGTGGGATCAATTGTAAATGAAGAAATGACAATATGTGGGATCATCTGTATAGAGCACAACATAACGGGGTATTTCCCTTGGGTGCCATACAACTGAAGTGAAGTCATATTAATTTGTGGGATAGACTTCACTATTTAAGCTAGCATTCCATATTTGCCTATGTTGTATGTATGCATCTACTGAATGTTTGCATAATGCAGCTAGAAAACTGATGCCAGTGATTCCATAAACACATATGAGGGTCGGGTGCATATACATCAAAGTCAGGCATTTAATATAGAGCTGCATTAGTAAAGTCATCTGCCAAGGGAATACACCATCAGGTTTTCACTGATGTCAAAATTTGTAATTTCCCCATCTTTTTCATATGTATGTGTTTTCAATTGCTACAGTGAGCGATCAAAAAGTGCTACATACACATGTGTATATACCCTTATGTACTGCATAAATGGAATGAATCCAAGGGATTAAAATGTGTCAAATTCCTAGCTGCATATGCATATGTAAAGCAAACTTACTGCAGAGCCACATATGGAATGCCACCTTTACACATACCTGTCGGTCCATGGACACAGAACACAATATTGTGGAATCTTCACCTTGAGCAGCACACAGATTGAACACAAGACGGCTGTGCCCCCTGGTGGCAGAATCAGTAGAGAATTGAACCCACTTCTGTTTCTCAGACTTGGTCAGTTGCCACAGTAGCAAGTTCCCACTGTGAAAACAGGTTGATTATTCTCACATAAGTGTGCAAAATGGACCTCAATATTCTGTTTGGTCATATATGCTTTCTCATCAATGTGAATTGTCTTTTATTATGCTTAAGAATGCATCATGAAATGTGAAAGATTCTCATTACTGTGAATATATTTATATTAATGTTGCAATACTTTTTTTCATATTTTTTTGTGGAGAAAACTGCCTTCAATATTTGTTCATGCTAGCTGGCTTTAGAAGTATATGCATCTGAGGAATTTCTTTCCAGTTTTGGACTATATGACAGGGTGGCAAGACACTCCTCTTTCATTTTAACCCTGTTGTTAACCAGGCCCAGTGAACACCACACCTGCCTGCCCTGGGTGTGGGATCATCCCCATTGCTAGGTCACACCATGGAGGAACTCCTAAAAGGCCCACTCATTTTGTGAAAGAGGACTGTGGGGCATAATCTTCCTATTACGTCTGCAGAGTGCTCACTCTTGGTTGGGGCCAATCTCAACACTTCTTAGCTGAGGTACTAGCACAAGAGGTCCCACTTTGAGTCCTGTGCTGTACCCTTTGACCACAAAATCAGGTGCATGATGCTATTCTATTATATGTTACTTTAATACTTTTACCCTCATATATAATGGAGGGTTCCAGTTGAAGCAGCTTGATCCCTGATGGGTTAAAGAAGCGGAGTTCATACAATTGATAAATAGGTTTAATAACAGCTGACTTGCCTACAAGACTAATACTGAAAGTACACTATTTGGCCCAAACTCAGAGGTTTAAAAATACCTTCACAGGAGCTCACACCAGCCACTTGTGTATGATAAAGTCATTATGTACATATATTTAAGTAAAACACATACTGACAAATAAGAATATCTTTGTAGATTGAAGCAATTTTCTAACTTGTAAAAGACACAGGTTTACCCATGAATATTGTTTGGGACCTCAGCCTTCATTTCAGAAGCAGCAAAGCTGGATGTGCTTATGGTGATATATTCCCTATTGATATTTACCATCCAATGTCACACTCCTCATGCAGTGGTTATACACCTTATACACTTATTATTTACCCATGACATACCATTCTAATTGGTCCAATTCTTGTCCCTGTAACAGAACCAGAACCGTTGTAATCAGACCTATGAGAGCAGGGTGTCTCAGGTTAAAACTTGGAGCTGGATACACAATGTGATACCATGCTCTCATTGGTCTGATTGCAATTCTTTGCCCCAAGCCAGCCCTGGTGGTGAAACCCAGAGAATTTTGCTATACAAAGCAGTGGTTAAAACAAAGGTAATCTTGCATGACTGCATTGTATCATCACTGCATGAGGAGTGTAATACCTATCAGCTCTATATAGCTATATTTATATTTTTTATATATATATATATATATATATATATATATATATATATATATAAAATATCATATACAATATTATCTAAATTTATTTTTATATTTATACAGTAAACCATAACCAGTTGTTTATTAGATTACCTTGGAGTACTGGATATTAATTCTGTAGGTTGCTGCGGGGACCAGAGGAGTGCCACCCAGACTCTGCTCCGTCCTCCGTCCTCCTGCCACATCCTCTGTCCAGGCACCCTCTGTATCAACACCTGTCTGCCCTCAGCTGTACTCCAAACACGTATTGTCCTGTCCTTCCCCGCCGAGGCCAGCAGACAGCCCTCCTTGTCTGACTGATCTGCATCTGTTCAATGGACCAAATGTTTGATTTCATTAACAAAGAGAGAGGAGAAATTCCCAAACCAGGTCAAGTCCATCTCGAGTCCAGTTAAAAAAGAAAGGCTCTTCATATACTATAAAGACTTGTATACATGTGCTAAATTCAAACCAATCTGAGAGGTCATCATAACCTAGTTTCCAGTATCCAAGAAAATTTGCCCAGAACCTCCCTGGATGTTGCGTTATAAGATTCTAGGCCTCACAGATACAATATGAGCCCATCTGACTTTTAGGGTGCTCAAAAAATGTTTTTTCCCCTATAGCTTGCAGAATGTATGTCAAGGTCACCTAATTTCATGTTTCAAAGAATGTTTACAAAGGACCTCCCTGAATGTGACATTAGAAGATTCTATGCCAAATGTATAAATTTTGTGCCCTGTCTGACTGTCTAAGTGCTCAAAACCATGTTTTAGCCTGTTGCTTGCAGAATATAGGTCACTATGACCTAATTGCAAGTTTCCAAGAAGAGCTGCCTTGGACGTCCATATATATATACAGTTTCTAGTTCAAATGGTTACGACTTGATCCCTGTTAAAATCCAGACTGCATCATCTGAAGGTATCAAAAACAGGAAATTCTGTAAAAATTAGAAAATATACAGGCGGTGCCACCAGTCTTCAGGAACTGATGAAACTATCCATGATCGATATGCATGAAAAAAAATAATGGCAATCAATGCATTAGTTGTTCAGATACTGGAGCTTATGTATCAAATTTTTAACTTTTCTGCATTGCACAGACCCCGTAACTTGGAGAAAAAGATTGCAGTGTCCTAATTTCAGGTGTCCAGGAAAAATTTATTGACCTTGAATGCATTTCTGTGCTGTGTGCAGTTTTATTTTACCTTCATCCTTTCTAATAATGCTTTCTCCCTTGAGGGGGCACCACTGCAGAGACTGGACCTCATCATCATGGCCTCTGAGACGATGGAGAACTTGTGCACGTTGCTGAAGAGAAACCACCAAAACTACCCCTCCTCTGTAACTGTAATCATTAAAAAGAATAATATCATTAAAATTATTATTATTATTGTTAATATACCACAATTATATAACACTTTTTATTCAAAGAGTGTTAAAAAGTGCTTAACAATGTACATTTCTTAAATAATTATCAACATAGGTAAATCATATAGGCGATTGTCAAATTACAAATAACACAATGAATAAATCTTATGTAGTAAAAACAATTTAAACATTAAAAATATTAGGAAATTTAAAAACTTTCAACAACACAAGACAGAACAATAAAAGAAATAAACAGACTGAGATCAAGTAAAAATTTTTAAAAATATAAAAATTTACTTGTGTACAACTAAGAATCATAATTGATTTATTGCAGCTAATGTGTAGAATTAATTGGCTCTTAAAAAATTAGGTTTCATCCATCCAGTAATTTCTTGAAACTAGAAATTAGAAGCTACCATTTAAATATATATCTACATCTCCTGAAAAAATGTAATTTATATGATGTCTGCAAGGATTGATTTTCATCTAGTTTCACTAATAACAGTTCAAAGGAGCAATAATTTTATTAACTGAAAATATACTTAATAATTCATTCATATCAATTTTCATTGCAAGATTGCAAGATGTATCAGGAAACTAACAGTAACCCTTTTACTTAATGCATTAATATAAGTTAATGACATACCCTACTGCTACCTTGCGGTCTTCATGTGGTGAACAGGCCAAAGCAAACACATGACCATTCTCTGGTGTGTAGGTCTTAGTGATACTGTGTGTCAGGTCCCACAGCACAAGCGCTCCCTTCTCATCACCGCTGATCACATGGTTAGCATTTGTGGGAGACCACTGCGCAACTGTGATCTTGTTCTGGAAAACATATTTCAACATTTAGTAATGATACAGTATTTTAAGGTACATGTATTTTGATACTAATGTTTGGTAGCTTTTTAATATCTGCAAATTTTTGTCAGTGCTGGCCCAAACATGTGGTTAAGTTCTCCCAATGCATACAGGATTTGTGGCTCTTTTTGCCACAAGGGGACCTTGCATGCAGGTCTCACAGGAGGAAACTACTACTACAGTACAGTTCTAATTAAAGCTATCTATTCACATAAGTTTTCTATAGAATTTATGCAGTTTCTGACTAACTAATGAAACCTAGTTAACTCCTTTTATAAAAAGTTATTATCACACCTCATATAATTATAGTGGATATATAAGTTTAATTATCTACATCCTGTCTGTAAATACAGGAGTGTTGGCAATAGGAAAAACCATGATGCTGAAGGTGGCAAGTTGCCTATATGCAGAAGCTGAAAGGTCACTAATTGTAAAACGCCATTTGCAAAACACTGGTTTGTCTGACTTGCTGACCTGTATGTGTTTACTGAATGTGTATGGATTATTTTGGTTGGCCGTCCACATTATACAAGTAGATATCAACAAAATGAACAGCCTGTGTGATGGAACTGGTATTTTCTGGCCTATTTTTATGAATGGTTCAATTTCGGGAATGGTCAAACGAAGAATCAATTAGAGATTGGTGTGGATCTGGCACATGATCCAGTTCCAGGAACATCAAGGAAAATTCACAAATGAAAAGTCACTTATAATGCACAAATGAACCTGGAAATATAGGCTGAATAAGAGGTTTGCATTCATTAGGATGCAGTTTTCTAGTTATTCATGAAAATAATTCTTATTATTATTTATCTTAATTATTAAATTTCTACCTGGTGAGTGTCATGTTCATGGAGAAGGGATTTCTCGGTAAGATTCCAAACCCTGACCCTCCTGTCATCCCCGGCCGTACAGCACTGCAGAGAAGAACTAGAAAATCTATTGAAAGACACCGCCACCACACGCTCTGAGTGTGCTGGGGACAGACTGGCCACATAGGTTGGCGGGTTCTGGTCTATTCTCATTAAATTCACTGAATTTCGCCCACCAGCTGCAAAATACAAGTGCCCCTTGTATTTATGACAGTCGCTGATGCAACTGCAGTACCAGTTCGGAGAGACGGCTAAATGTATCCCGCTCATCCTGTCTTATTTCTAATGTAGTAGTATGTCTCTATGATGCCATGGCATGCCGGCGTCAGTTATTCTCTAATGTACCAGTTTACGGGCACATCACAGAACGTGAACTGAGAGTTATTCCCCTAGTTCCTCCTTTCACCACTAGATGGCGGAAGTAAAGCAAAGCAATCGTATTTTTAACCGGCGGGGAATCCCTTTGCACTAGTGTGACCTCAAGACCCGGGTCCGTTGCGATGAATCTGCGCGCATACACACCTGAAGCGCTTTGGCATTGGCAAAACCAACGAAGCAATTAGTTATTTTCGTAAAAAGTGTAGGGGCAAAGGTATATTTTCCCCACCTCTAATAAAGTGAGGAGGCATGGGAGGCCATCATTTCCGGGTGATGTTTCATTTTTTAATGTTTGAGGCCTAATTAAGTGATTTCAATTTCTTAATTTTCTTCCACGGTAACCAAACCCTCGCATCTGTTTTGCTCCATCTCTGTCTAATTCGGGACTTTTTTCTGCTTAAATAAACTGGCCAAAAAGGTATGGTTCTCCGGCCCCTTTTTAATAAATCAGTGTTTTTTATACCTATTTTTTGTACGTTTCGATAAAATCAGGGAAAAGCATATGACAATTACAGAATATTTTTGCTATACAGGTAAAAGCACTACATAGCAAAAGAAATCTTATCAAAATTCTATTATATTATCTCTTAAAGATGAAAATCAAAATAACAATTTTTGAGGGGTGGGGAGGGGGGAGGGGGGGGGGGTTAAAATCGACGCGGGCGTAGTCCAGAACTGGTCTCTCTCGGCCTCGTTCTGACTAACGCGGGCGGTGCCTGAGAACCATACCTTTTTTGGCCTTAGAAACACTTCCAGTATTAATTACTGTTAATAATTGTTGATGTATATCGAGACTAGGAGTAGGATGCTACCTTCCTTTTGCCTACTATTTGTATAAGCCTATTTTAATTTTCTCCTTTGTATCACTGATTCTTTGTCTTTTAGTTTTGTTATACATTTCCTTCTTGTATTTTATTTCCAAATTAAACAACATATTTTGTACGCTTTTCTCCTTCTTCCATCCACCTACCTTTGGCCCTAGTCAATTTTTCTTGATAAATTTCTTCCGATTCCATCATCAATTCAGCATTTTCTGCTGTGTGTACTCATCATGAGTGTACTCCATGATTTGTAATCCTCCAATGGAAATTAGATCTCTTTCTTTGGTTTCCCTAGCTGTTGCTCTGTTTAATGAACTAAATACATTCTATACGAAATTCATAATTTTTCGGTTCCAATTTAAGTGCAAAGTCTCACGAAAAATTCCAAATATATTTGGTTTTGCCAAATCAATATTTTAATAGTCATAGACCTACATATGTCTCGCAAATCTTCATCTTTTAATCATCTACTATTAAATTTCCACTAACATTTTCTTCGTTTCTCTGATTCTTATTCAATAAAATCAAAGACTATCCCGTAATGACCTGAAAGAAGGTTAAATTTTTTAGTTTAAAAAGTAATCCAATCTGCTGAAACACCACTGGCTTTTCTTCTCCATGTAAAGGCTCTTTTGTTGTTGCTTTTTTTCTCGCCAAATCTCTTGTAGATTATATAATATGTGTTTAATTTTATTTATTTTATTACATTTTCTTTTGATTTACCAATTGGATCCTTTTCTCTATAGGCACAGTATTCCTTTCAGAACGCACAAAAATATTAATTGTGTTTATTTTTAATTCCAAACTGTGCCATTGAGTCAAAAGTTTATAATAAAAAGAAACCTGACTATTTTCTGCATTGACTGACTGAAGATGTTTTTCACTTTGTCGAGCAGCTACAGATTGCTGTGGTCAAGACCCCAGCCCTGTGCGCTCCTTAAGCATAATTTTGAGAGCCAATAGATGTGATGCCACCAAGCCAAGCAGAAAGCCGCGAGAGACCGCCACCGTTTTACCCGCACCGGTGATTTTACAGAAAAGCCACAACACCCACGGCTACAAAGGCAAAAGCAGCATACATTCCCATCACCGATCCCAGCAGCGAAGACAGAGCAATGCCAATCGAGAGCCGAGCTCGATCTGTGAAATGACAGAGGTTCGAGATGAGTGTCATTTTATACTTGCAGTTTCGGCCATTTAGACAGTATTAGCAAGTTTTTTCTTCATAAGCGTTTTCTGCATTGGGAGAGTATATATTCAAAATATACTATTATTATAAGTATAGTTTGAAGGCTCGGCTGCAAGAGTGCCTTCGGTAAGATATAAGTTGCTGATACTAAGGATAATGTATATGTTCACTCTGCACCCCCCATAGTTATATTGGAGAGGCAGCAGCCCCCTTTGCCCCCTTCTTCCTGCACACCTGTCAACAATTAACGTCAAAATTTGTCTGATACGAAGAAAAACAAGTGACCCAGGGGTCATGACGCTCAGCTGACCAGGAAGACATTGACAAAAGTAATTTTATCATCTGAATGTCAAATTTGAATGAAATACTTTTTCCAAACTTGACCTTTTGTATAAAATCATCCAATATTCATTGGGATACTATGGAGCTCTGTAGCATGAAGGATATGGGTAACAGACACCTATTTTCAAGGTTTACAAGATGACTTTTCAGGGGTCTCCCAGCATGTCAAAAAATAAAATTCTAGGTCCAGTTATTATGATTTGTGCCCTGTTAACAAATCCAAATGTTTATTCTGGGGGGTATTTCAAAGCCGCATAGGATGAAGGATATGGGTAACAGAGATGTAATTTCAGGTGCACAAGGAGACTTTTCAGGGGCCTCCCAGCATATCAAGAAAGGAGATTCTAGGTCAAGTCATTATAATTTGTGCTCTGTTAACAGATGACCAAATCTTTATTCTGGGGAGTACTTCGGAGCCCCAGAGCATGAAGGATATGGGTAACAGGGACCTTATTTCGGGTTTCCATGTAGACCTTTTATGGGCTTCCCTGGAGGTGAGCACAAAGATTCTAGGTCCAGTCATTATGATTTGTGCCCTGTTAATATATGACCAAATCTTTATTCTGGGGGGTACTTCAGAGCCCCATAGCTCACAGAATATGGGTAACAGGGACCTTATTTCGGGTTTCCATGTAGACCTTTTATGGGCTTCCCTGGAGGTGAGGACAGAAGATTCTAGGTCCAGTCATTATGATTTGTGCCCTGTTTACAGATGACCAAATGTTTAAAGATCACAAAAGTAGAGAAAAAAAATCGTAAAAAATAAAAAAAAAATATAGCTGGCGCCACCAATCTCCAGAAATTGATGAAACACTCCATGATCAATATCCATGCAAAGAATCATGGTGATTAATGCATTAGTTGTTCAGATACTTGAGCTTTTGTATTAAATTTTGCATTATTCTGGGGGGTACTTCAGAACCCCATTGCTCGAAGAATATAGGTCACAGTGACCTAATTTCAGGTTCACAAGGAGAATTTCCATAGACCTCCCAGGATTTCAAGTAAGAAGATTCCCGGTCTAGCGGTTACGATTTGTGCCCTGTTAACAGACATTACCTGGATGGCCGGACGGACGACAGACAAAAGGTGATCCCTACAGCTCAGATGACTTTCAGTCAGCTGAGCTAAAAATTGAAAAAATACAGGTGGCGCCACCAGAATGCAGAAACTGATGACACATTTCATGATCAATATCCATGCAAAGAATCATGGTGATCAATATAATAATTATTCAGATACTTGAGCTTTTGTATCAAATTTTCCATTATTCTGGGGGGTACTTCGGAGCCTAATAGCTCAGAGGTTATGGGTAACAGAGACCTAATTTCAAGTTTTTAAGGAAACTTTTCATGGGCCTCTCAGCATGTCAAGAGAGAAGATTCTAGGTCCAGTTGTTACGATTTGTGCCATGTTAACAGATGACCGCATCTTATGAGGTCTCAAAAATAGAGAAAAAAATTCGTAAAAATAAAAAAAAAAATACAGGTGGCGCCACCATACAGCAGAAACTGATGACACATTCCATGATCAATATCCATGCAAAGAATCATGGTGATCACTGCAATAGTTGTTTAGATACTTGAGCTTTTGTATCAAATTGTCCATTATTCTGAGGGATACTTCAGATGACTTACAGTCAGCTGAGCTAAAAACACTTAATGGTCAATATCCATGCAAAGAATCATGATGATCTCCATATTAGTTGTTCAGATACTTCAGCTTTTGTATCAAATTGTCCATTATTCTGAGGGATACTTCAGAGTCCTATAGCTTGAAGGATATGGGTAACAAAGACCTAATTTCAAGTTTCCACAGGCACTCTTCATGGGCCTCCTTGCATGACAAGAATGAAGTTTCTAGGTCCAGTTGTTGCAATTTGTACCCTCTTGATAGATAACATAGGTGGCGCCACCAGTCTGCAGGAACTGATGGAACATCTCATAATCAATATGTATGCCAAAAATCATGACCATCAGTGATGTAGTTATTGAGATATTGAAGTTTTTGTATGAAATTTTTGACTACTCTGGGGGGTACTTTGGGGCCCCATAGCTCGAAGGATATGGGTAACAGAGACCTAATTTCTGGTTTTCATGGAGACTTTTCATAGGTCTTCTAGTGTGTTGAGAATGAAGATTCTAGGTCCAGTCGTTACTATTTGTGCCATGCTAACAGATGACAGCATCCTTAAAGGTCTCAAAAATAGAGGAAAAAAATCGTAAAAAATCGAACAATAAAGGTGGCACCACCAGTCTGCAGGAAGTGATGACACATCTCATGATCAATAGTTATGCCACAAATCATGACCATCAGTCAAGTAGTTAATGAGATATTGAAGTTTTTGTATGAAATTTTTTACTTTTCTTGGGGGTACTTTGGGAATCCATAGCTCGAAGAATATGGGTAACAGAGACCTAATTTCTGGTTTCCATGGAGACTTTTCATAGGTCTCTCAGTGTGTCAAGAATGAAGATTCTAGGTCCGGTCTTTACGATTTGTGCCTTGTTAACAGATGTTTACATTTTGAAAGGTCTCAAAAATAGAGAAAAAAATTCAGAAAAAATTGAACGATACAGGTGGCGCCACTAGTCTGCAGGAAGTGATGGAACATCTCATGATCAATATGTATGACAAAAATCATGACCATCAGTCAAGTATTTAATGAGATGTTGAAGTTTTTGTTTGAAATTTTTTACTTTTCTGGGGGGTAGTTTGGGGCCCCATAGCTGGAAGGATATGGGTAACAGAGACCTAATTTCTGGTTTCCATGGAGACTTTTCATAAGTCTCTCAGTGTGTCGAGAATGAAGATTCTAAGTCCAGTCATTACGATTTGTGCCTTGTTAACAGATGTTCACATTTTTAAAGGTCTCAAAAATAGAGAAAAAAATTCGTAAAAAATAAAAAAATACAGGTGGCGCCACCAGTCTTCAGGAACTGATGGAACCTCTCATGATCAATATGTATGCCAAAAATCATGACCATCAGTCAAGTAGTTAATGAGATATTGAAGTTTTTGTATGAAATTTTGGACTTTTCTGGGGGGTACTTTGGGGCCCCATAGCTCGAAGGATATGGGTAACAGAGACCTAATTTCTGGTTTCCAAGGAGATTTTTCATGGACCTCCCAGGATGTCAAGTAAGAAGATTCCAGTTCTAGCGGTTACGATTGTGCCTGGTTAACGGACAGACAGACGGACAGACGGACAGACGGACAGACAGACGGACAGACAGACAGACAGACGGACGACGGACAAAGAGTGATCGCTATAGCTCAGATGACTTTCAGTCAGCTGAGCTAAAAATTGGGTACGTACCCTCTGCATGCAGTCCCGTTGGGTCCGCTTCTGCTACTTACGAGGTATGCATATTTCTGTTTCTTTCTTCAGGGACCGTTTCCTTGCAACGTACATTTAATTAATCTTTCATGTGTTCTTCACATCAACCTAATCTTTAAACGTCAAACGATAGAATCCAGTCAAATTTCATCGAAAACCTGAATCCCTCCCCCCCCCCCCCCCCCCCGTCTCATTCCGATTCGCCAAGTAAACATCACCACTGACCAGGTGTAAACATACCGGGGTATGAATTTCTTGCCTGTTCGCGCGATGATCACTTTAAAAACTCAAATTTAATTTTTTTAATATATGTTGCTACTGTTTCTGTTTCATTGTGCACACTTTCCAGCGTGTCTTATTTTATCGAAATGATAAGGTAGAATAAATCCATTAATGACCGTATATGAAAACGTTTCATTGAAGTGTACAAAAATAAAATAGCACATGTATCTGTTTTCTTATCTCATACATTTCAGTGTTCGGGGAAGTTACATATGTTTGCGAGCCATTTATAGTAACAAATTAATGTTGTTGACACAAATGTGTTACCAGGTCAGGTCATGTTTAATAGAAGCCCCATAGAATAATAAGATATAGTAAAGGAAACGAAGCAAGTAATATAATATTGTTGTATTTATTTTTATCATTGGTTGTGTTGAACAGCAGATCGGTTAATTTATGTATCGAGTATTGGGACTTATAGGGCTATGGTTTGTTATATTTTAACTGGCAGAAGATTCTGGAGGTCTATACCAAGCTCCTCCAGAACCCATCACTCGCTCCTCCAGAACCCATCACCCACTCCTCCGGTCCAGAACCCATCACCAACTCCTCCAGAACCCATCACCCGCTCCTCTAGAACCCATCACCCGCTCCTCCAGAACCCATCACCCACTCCTCCAGGACCCATCCTGACATGCCCTTCGAGCGTCGACGAGATGGTATATTTATCACGAATAATTATGAGTCGATTAATGAGAGTTCAGCAGATCTAACGTGAGCCGCTCGGGTCTTCTCGACTAGACGGAGCCTTGTATCGTGGTGACGGCAAACTGTCCATGTCAGCTGCTGAATATAACATACACGGTTTAAGAGACCGAAACGCGAGTTGATTTTATAACAATCAGAATCACTGGATTCAGGTCTATGTGCATGCAAGAGCTTAGTGCATGTAATTTTGACTCTCGTTTCTGACCTTTACTCTTAATTACTTAATTACCGAGGTATTCTCTATAATACCACTGATTTCAAGGCTCTGTGGTATATTCAGGTTAAACCCATAAGTAGCATTTTTGAAATGACGGAAAATAGTCCACCTGCAATATCCACCAGTGGTCGGTACCGCTAGGCAAAAAACTGACAAATCTTCAACAGTGGTCTCTTCTGCACAACATTCACCCGTGGATCGGGTCGCATCCCGTGAAACAGTTTGTAGTGAATTTACAGTGTTGTTTTTCTTCAGTGTTATATCGCTCTGGCTTTGCCTGAAGGCCATAGAGCACTTTACACGGGAGGGCAACTCTACCTTCTGACTTTTAAAAATATTTATTATAAGGCAGTCATGTAGTTGAGTCCAGGCCACTCGAGTCCAAGTCCGAGTCCTTCAGGTTATGTGTCCGAGTCCACCTGCTTCGAGTCCGAGTCATTTGGAACCAGGTCCCACACAAATATCCTTAAAGGACAATTTAAAATGGAAATTCATTTTACCATGTGCATTTTTAAGTTATTTTTTAATATTTAAGTTATTGTTCACACATGCTTTTACAATAAAGGTTAATTACATTTATAGCTCCCGAACCTGAGTATATAAAGCTTGATTAATATAGTGTTATTATTTTGTAATATTCTGTTAGTAGTTCGCACATGTACATGATAGTACGTGTTATAATATGTGGTGTAATATATGTACAAGTCATTATAATATGTGGCAGAGTTTTTTTTTTCTACTGGACTCGAGACTGACTCGGCCTGATTACTAGATTCCTGACCTCCGAGTACAAGTCCGAGACCAGGACCCCCCCCCCCCCCACCCCCGAGTCCAAGTCCGAGTCCATAGAAAAGTGGACACGAGTCCAGGACCCTCGAGTCCAAGTCCGAGTCCCCCCAAAAATGGACTCGAGTCCGGACTTGAGTCCAAGACCGGATTTGAGTCCTACATCATTGATATAGGGGGGTGGTAGGGTCATGAATAAAGATAAAGACAACCCAGTCAAGACGTGAGCTAACCTGGAGATCACTGTGATATCATTAGAGAGTCACGGGTGTGAGTTCATAACTATGAACCAACTGTGAACTCATGGTTAGGTCACTGCAGTGAGTTCATGTCTGTTACACAACATTGAGTTCACAGTGATATCACAGAGTGACGTCAAAAATGTGACACCACAGTGAATTCACAACCGTGAGCTCACAGTGGTATCATGGCATGAGTTCATGTTTGTTACACAACAGTGAGTTCACAGTGATATCACATGATGACGTCAAAAATGTGACATCACAGTGAATTCACAACCGTGAGCTCACAGTGATATCATGGCATGAGTTCATGTCTGTTACACAACAGCGAGTTCACAATGATATCTCAGGATGACGTTATAAATGTAACACCACAGTGAATTCATAACCATGAGTTCACAATGATGGCACTGCTTGAGTTCATTTCTGTTACACAACATTGGGTTCACAGTGATATCACAGGATGAGGTAAAAATGTGACACCACGGTGAATTTACAACAGTGAGCTCAAAATGATATCATAGCATGAGTTCATGTATGTTACTCATCAGCGAGCCCGCAGTGATATCACAGGATGACCTCAAAATGTGACACCACGGTGAATTCATAACCGCGAGCTCACAGTGATATCATGGAATGAGTTCATGTCTGTTACACAACAGTGAGTTCACAGTGATATCTCAGGATGACGTTATAAATGTAACACCACAGTGAATTCATAACCATGACTTCACAATGATGGCATTGCTAGAGTTCATTTCTGTTACACAACATTGAGTTCACAGTGATATCCTAGGATGAGGCAAAAAATGTGACACCACGGTGAATTCACAACAGTGAATTCAAAATGATATAATAGCATGTGAGCTCGCGTCTCAAAATGAGACGCCGCGGTGAATTCACAACCGTGAGCTCACAGTGATAGCAATGCAGTGTGCTCATGTCTGTTACACAACAGTGAGTTCACAGTGAAATCACAGGATGACGTCAAAAATGTGAAACCACGGTGAATTCACAACCGTGAGCTCACAGTGATATCATGGCATGAGTTCATGTTTGTTACCCAACAGCGAGTTCACAGTTATATCACAGGATGACATCAAAAATGTGACACCACGGTGATTCACAACCGTTTGCTCACAGTGATATCATGGGATGAGTTCATGTCTGTTACCCAACAGTGAGTTCACAATGATATCTCAGGATGACGTTATAAATGTTACACCACAGTGAATTCATAACCATGAGTTCATAATGATGGCATTGCTTGAGTTCATTTCTGTTACACAACATTGAGTTCACAGTGATATCCCAGGATGAGGATAAAAAATGTGACACCACGGTGAATTCACAACAGTGAACTCAAAATGATATAATAGCATGTGAGCTCGCGTCTCAAAATGAGACGCCGCGGTGAATTCACAACCGTGAGCTCACAGTGATAGCATAGCAGTGTGCTCATGTCTGTTACACAACAGTGAGTTCACAGTGAAATCACAGGATGACGTCAAAAATGTGAAACCACGGTGAATTCACAACCGTTTGCTCACAGTGATATCATGGCATGAGTTCATGTTTGTTACCCAACAGTGAGTTCACAATGATATCTCAGGATGACGTTATAAATGTAACACCACAGTGAATTCATAACCATGAGTTCACAATGATGGCATTGCTTGAGTTCATTTCTGTTACACAACATTGGGTTCACAGTGATATCCCAGGATGAGGTAAAAAAATGTGACACCACTGTGAATTCACAACAGTGAGCTCAAAATGATATAATAGCATGTGAGCTCACGTCTCAAAATCAGACTCCGCGGTGAATTCACAACCGTGATCTCACAGTGATAGCATAGCAGTGAGCTAATGTCTGTTACACAACAGTGAGTTCACAGTGATATCACAGGATGACATCAAAAATGTGACACCACGGTGAATTCATAACCGTGAGCTCACAGTAATATCATGGCATGAGTTCATGTCTGTAACACAACAGTGAGTTCACAGTAATATCATAGGATGACGTCAAACTGAGACGCCGCGGTGAATTCACAACCGTGAGCTCACAGTGATAGCATAGCAGTGAGCTCATGTATGTTATCCAACAGTGAGTTCACGATGATATAACAGGATGACATAAAAAATGTGATACCACAATGAATTCACAACTGTGAGCACACAGTGAAAGCATGACATGAGGTCATGTCTCTTACACAACAGTGAGTTCACAGTGATATCAAAGGATGACGTCAAATTTTGACACCGCGGTGAATTCACAGTGATATCAGAGTGATATCTCAGGATGACTTCAAAATGTGACAGCACGGTGAATTTACGGCTGTGAACTCTCAGTGATATCATGGCATGAGTTCATGTTTGTTACACAACAGTGAGTTCACAGTGATATCATAGGATGACGTCAAAAATGTGACACCACGGTGAATTCACAACCGAGTTCACAGTGAAATCATGGCATGAGTTCATGTCTCTTACACAACAGTGAGTTCACAGTGAAATCAAAGGATGACGTCAAATTTTGACACTGCGGTGAATTCACAACCATGAGCTCACAGTGATAGCATAGAAATGAGCTCATGTATGATATACAACAATCAGTTCACAATGATATCATAGGGAAACGTAAAAAATGTGACACCACGGTGAATTCATAACCGTGAGCTCACAGTAATATCATGGCATGAGTTCATGTATGTTACACAATAGTGAGTCCATAATGATATCTCAGGATGATATACAAATATGACACCGCGGAGAATTCACAACCGTGAGCGCACAGTGACGGTATAGCAGTGAGCTCATGTATGTTACACAACGATGAGGTCACAGTGATGTTGTGGCATGAGTTCATGTATGTTACACAACAGTGAGATTACAGTGATATCTCAGGATGACGTTAAAAATGTGATACCGTGATGAAAACACAACCGTGAGTTCACAGTGATGGCATTGCTTGAGTTGATGTTCGTTACAAAAGAGTGTGTTCACAGTAATAGCAGAGAATGACGTCATAATGTGACACCTCAGAGAATTCACAACCGAGAGTTCTGTGTGATATCAAGGCATGAGTTCCTTTCTGTTACACAAAAGTGAGTTCACAGTGTTATCACAGGATGACGTCAAAAATGTGACATCGTGGTAAAATCACAACCGTGAGCTCACAGCAATATCATGACATGAGTTCATGTCTGTAACACAACAGTGAGTTCCCAATGATATCACAGGATGACATAAAAAATGTGATACCACAATGAATTCACAATTGTGAGCTCACAGTGAAAGCATGACATGAGGTCATGTGTATTTCACAACAGTTGGTTCAGAGTGATATCTCAGGAGATGTTAAAATGTGACAGCACGGTGAATTTACAGCAAAAGTGAGTTCACAATGATATCAAAGGATGACGTCAAAATCTGACACCACATCGAATTCACAACTGTGCGCTCACAGTGATAGCATGGCATGAGGTCATGTCTGTTACACAACAGTTAGTTCAGAGTGATATCTCAGGATGACGTCAAAATGTGACACTGCGGTTAATTCACGGCCGTAGACTAATAGTGATAGTACTGTATATAGCACTGAGCTCAAGCATGTTACACAACAGTGAGTTCACGGTTATATCACTGGATGAAATGGCACCGCAGTGAATTCACACTGTGAGCTCACAGTGTTAGCATGGAATGAGTTCGTGCATTTCAATGTCATTTCAGATTTTATTTGATGGTATTTTCTCTAGAAGTAGAATAAGAAAATTAGGAAATCGATTTTAAAAGGAAATATGATGTACATGTTACACTCCAAACGTGAAATTGCCCACATCATGAAATGGGCAGTTATTTTACCCATTTCGTGAACTGGGCAACCACTTTGCCGAATGAAATGGGCAAATTCACTAAATGCTGCTTGCCCAGTTCATGAAATGAGCAAGAAAACTGTTGCCCATTTCATGAAATGCGCACCTTTTAAACCTTTAAATCTCTAATGGATTCTGATTACCCATTCTAGCTAATATTAGATAAGGCATATATGTAAAAAATCCCTGTTTTGTGTCAGATGAAAACAAAACATTGGAATAATTCTCTAAACTTTATTTTTATTATAAACACGTATTATATCATACAAATCAGCTTGACCGTATAAGTAAATATAATAATATTTAGCTCCAATGACAATGATACATTTCACTATATTTCAGTATATATGTTTTGATATTTTTAGTAGTATTCGTGGGGTTCACAATCTAATGTTAATCATCATATGAAACATTTAAATATTTCAGGTTCTTCAATGGCTGTTTGATGATCAAAGTAAATTGTTAACGTAGCACAAGTGAAAATATGGTTTCCTTTCAGGGTTTTCAATATTTGATGTATTAAAATACTTGAATGGGTTTCAGCAGGAATGTTTAAGATTTTTAATTTGAAACTTTTAAGATCTATATATACTTAAATATTATACTTTACCAGTTTATACTATAATATTGTTTATTTTCTCACATCTCAGAGAAAACATATTGAAACACTTATTTAACGGCAGGTTTCAATAATTATTTCATCTTAATAATGTTTAAATGATTGCTATATAAAATAATTAGTTCATGCACTTTAATTGAGTTTGATCTGTTGCTTTATGGAAAACATTAAGTCTGATTAATAGTACAGGTATTCATAATCATGTAAATGAGATGCTGTTTTCAGTAGTGTCTTAAATATTTTCAGATTATGAGGGCTATAAAAATCAAAATCAAATATAGCTCAGTTACATTTTTAATTTGATATATCTACAAGTTGAAGAAATATATATTCTCTCAATATGTAATATTTATCTAAGCTCATCATGTAATATATGTTCAAACAGCTTTTAGGTCTGAAATTCACAAATGTGCATCTACTCACTTTTCTGGAATTTTAATAATATATTAATATATGCTTTGAATGTCACCAAAATACCAATTGGCTAATCATTTGAAAATAACTGGGCAAGCAAAGTATACTTCTGACTCAGATGTCACTATATAGACCAACAATCCTATGATTCACAAAGACCATTTTTAATTTAGCAGTTGAAACAAACAACCTACAAAGCATGAACTCACAACCAACTCAGTGTGGTCAGTTAATGAGTACATACAATTACTTTGAAGGTTTCATTAGTTAAGTGATTATCAGGCCATAGAGCTATGAGATTGATGAAACTTACCAATATCAGTTACTCATATTTCATGTTTCTAAAATAATTTAATGTAATTGGTAATAAATAAATAATGTAAAATATAGCTTAGTAATAATTATGTACATTAATATATTAATAATTGAAAACTAGATTTATATCAATATATACATATAACTATATACCTATAAAATGTTAGCTGCAAATATGTCTTTTTTCACTTTATCAATTACGATTAACTCAATCAAAATAGGGAAAGGCGTTCCATGCACATTATACATTCAATTATAGTATTCCTTAATACTTACAGAACTGAGAAATATATTGCCGATTGTTAAGTTGCTCATTTCATGAAATGGCCAAGCAGAATTTAGTGATTTTGCCCATTTCACGTAATGGGCAAAATAACTGCCCGTTTCATGCACGGCCCATTTAATGTGCAATATCACATCTGGGGCGTAACATATATATATATATATATATATATATATATATATATATATATATATATATATATATATATATATTAATATTCGTCAATCTAATTAATGTTCATATGACATTGAATCGATGTCAAGTTTTAGATGTCAAATTGACGCCAAAATGGCATCAATATTTTTTAGGTATAAGATTGCATGCATGCTTTTTAGGGGAATCATTTTTATTGGCCTTTAATATTTTTTAATGATACAAGGGCATGAAGTGTGTTTCAAATGATATGCAATACATATAATGTCAGTAATCATTGTGAAGGTCAAATACTTGTGTATTGCTGTTATTAAATTGCTTAAATTAAAGACGTACTATATCAACATTTTCATGAGGTGACGGCACTATTATACCCATGCAGCAATAAAATACATTAAAAAATTTAGAAGCTTTGTTTACCTGGCAGAAGTTTATGTAAATTCAGGGAACAAAAAAAATGGTAATAGTGCATTTTATTGTTCTTTTATTAATTCAGACCCATATGAGAAGGGGGAAACCAACCGAGCCGGCTTAGTTCCAATTTTAATAAGAAATAATTGGGTATAAACCATTAGGAGTTTTGGCGGGTTGGTTTACGCATGACTATAAAAAAACTGCATGGGCATAAGATATGGGATCAACAAATGTGGCTGAGAACAAACTTTGGGTAGCTAACATCGGAAATGCATGATGGAAACGTAAAAAAAACAGGATATAATTTCTAAAAGGCACAGACATGGAGACAGACCGAGGTCATGTTTGCATACAGGTTATAATAAATGCATTTTTAAGTAGTCTCTTGAAATTCGTAATTTGAGTTTTAATAAAACCTTAAAACACAAAAAAAATAAAAAGTGTAAACATATATTATTATTTTAAAATATCATCATTTTTATTATTATTTTATTTTAGACAATCATACATTACATTATAATCATTTCCGTAGTTAGTTACATAAAAACATAAAAAATATATGCTTAAAAGATTATAAAAATAATAGTAAAAAAACTAATGCAGATTAAAAAAAATGCATGCAATGTTTGTTTTAATATGTGTGATCATCACAGTGATAATGTCCATGCATATAATCATGCAAATTATCTGCATGGTTGTAAGAAAGTAATAAAATAATAAATTTCTGCAATATGAAAGTAGATATATTTGTAAGAGTATAACAACGGGCCTTGAAATAAATTGCAGCTAGAGGCAGCATGCAGTTACTGCTATAAACATCAAAACTCGGTAAAATATTTGGTATCGGTGGGATATGAATTTGTTCCCTCTTACCCTATTACACCAACGTTATGCTAAAGTATGGCGTTGTTGATTTTGTCTTTTTGTAGGTGTTCACTATGTAGCACATCAAATACTTTTAAAACATTTCAACAAAAGATTTTCGTAATATATTAAAAAAATAAGAATGTTTTACAGGAAACAAATGATGTAACCCTTTCAGAATTATGCCCTAAACAGTTTTTAATATAAAATGGCTTTAATGGGAAAATGTTTGAATCATAAAAGTTACATTCTATATACAACCAGCAAAATTGAATATAAATTTTCTTATATATGGTAATGAATATATATTGTCTTTAAAGGTAGAAATTAAAATTTAATCAAATAGAATATTTCTATATGATGCTTTTAAAATGTTTTAAGGTTATTATGATGAAATGTTCCTTCTTATATATGAAATTAATTCATCCATATTATACCTTTCTCTATATCATTAAGCCCCCCCCCCCAACCTATTCACACATATAGTGAAAAATTTATATCATAGCAAACATAGTAAACAGTACTATTCAACTTTTTATATTTAATTTATATTACGATTGTCAATGTGGATGTTCTTAACCCTGCACATCACCTTTGGATATGCCTGTAATTTTATTGCTCTACATGAATTTTACAGTCATAGAAGCAGCTGTTAATATTTGTTTATGGTAATACAATTGTCAATAAATCATAATTCCCTTTCAGTGAAAGTACAATTGCGCTAAAAATGACTATACCCAGACCCTTAATTGCTTGTTTAAATGAGACCACCGGTCCTGCAATGGACGTGTTCTCAAACAACAAAGAAATTGCTGAGTGTTAAAAAAAATAGTGTATTCAAGACAGAATGATATACGTAAAAGGGGGGGGGGGGGGAGGGGATTAGTTTAGCTGCATGTTTAACTGATCAGCAATGACCTAACAACCCGTTGCCCTTTATATATATATATATATATATATATATATATATATATATATATTTATAATTATTATTATTATTATTATTAGTATGACCGTACATTGTGCTTATTTGTCTGATGAATATTAAACCTGCCATAAATATATTGTTAATATTTATTAACATTTCAAAATCTGATACATACAAGGAGAGTCAATATTTAATTGAAATATATATATATATATATATATATATATATATATATATATATATATTTAATCCTGTATTATATATTAAGCTGAAAGGGGAATAAAGATATGTTATATCATGTTATATACATGCATCAACAAATGCACATACATTCTTATCTGATGTATATATAAACTGCTATTAATCAAGAATCTGGTATAGACTGCTATCATTTCCAAACTTGCAATTTAACCAGGAACCATTAATTAGTGGACTATACATGATAGCAAGCTCATTCTGTGAGCACTGCGGCCCTCTCACATCAACTGTCATATGTCACTTGTCAAATGATCCGCTTAGGCGCACTCATGTACCAGTAACCCCCCGCCCCCTGGCACTGGGGTCGTCTTTTTTTCGGAGTCCTTGTGATGCCAACATTCTGGCGGGAAACTAAGCATTGCAGCCGAAACTACCGAGACACCTGTTCAAGCATTGTGAGTATATCTTTGTTCTTCATTCCTTCCTGCTTTAATACCTACAAAGCTATATGGTAAAAAAAATTGGTACATAATTTTAACAAGACTAATTGTGCGGGTTGCATAAAAATCAGCCGTTTCCTTGGTAAAAGTAAACGGGGAGGTTTCCTGGCCAGCTAGCCAGTCAGATTCAATAGTATCTTGACCTACTGTATATACAAAAAAGATGATATGAAATGTAGTTATAAGGTTAATTTAATAAATCCATATATGTTTATATTTTAATATATATATATATATATATATATAGTGTGTGTAAGTGTTTTGTAATAACCGGTATTTGTGTATATATTATTCAAATGTGTGTGTGTCTGTGTGTGAGATTATTTACTAAGTTTTTCTATACAAGTAGTTGATCATAATAGTGTGACATATAAGTGTGACTTAATTTATATTTCAGTTTGAATTATTATTATTATTATTATTATTATTATTATATATATATATATATACACACACACACACACATATATATATATATATATATATATATATATATATATATATATACACTCTTTTATACAGGCAGCCACTGGGACTAAAAAATATAATACAAAAAGGGAAAAAGGGAGAGGCCTTATAATACAGCAGTGAGCATGCAGGGTTAGAAATCAAATGGGGCCGGGAAATCTAGCCTTGATATAGGATGTTGTTGCATTTAAGTGTGGCTGTACGCGGGAGTTGTATTGTATATATAGATACTTTTATGAATATATTTGTAAAACAATCTTAAGATACCATTTGTAAAAATAAGAGTTAGCAGTTTTAAGTGAAAAAAAAATCGGACCAATGTAAAAAGAAAAATTTGGGGAAATGTGTTAAAAACTGTTTCAATAATTTTATGTAAATTACAGTTAGTGATTTAAAGGGGTATGAATCAATTAATAAAATATAAATGATAAAAAAATTAATATTTAACAAATCATAATTTTCACTGTGCATTTTACAAAAATAACAGAAAATACTTAAGGATGTGATTCATTGCTACTCAGCTCTCATTTAAGTGGTCAGCTAGATCCAGGGAAGTCACTAAAAAGTCGCATTGGAACCTGAAATTAGGTCACTCCGAGCTATGGGGCTGGTAAATACGCCCCCCCCCCCCGCCCGAATAATCGAAAATTTGATTCAAAACCTTGATAACTAATACATGAATTGCCCTGAATCTTGCCTTGAAGATGACCATGACAAGGTTTGTCAGTTCCCGAAAACTGGTGGCGCCACTTTTTTTCTCATTTTTACGATTTTTTTACTGTTTTTGAGACCGTTAAATGACAGCAATTATGACTTTTTCTCAACTGTGGTTTCATCTAGTGTCCCAAAACCTGGTGTGTTTATTGATTATGACTGGTTTCTTGAGTTCCTGAAGACCGGTGGCGCCACCTGTATTTTTTTCTTTTTTTTATGATTTTTATTTTGAGACTACCACATTATATTGAAACTATCAGATTTGCAAATGTGATTTTATCTAGTGTCATGAAACCATGTGTTATTTGGGACCCAATAGAACAAGTGGATGCCCTATAGTAATCACCTTGTCCATCCGTCCGTCTGTCCATTTGTTCGTTTTTCTGTATGTCCGTTTAAATTTGTTTCGTGATGATAACTCAAGTTTTGACATGTCAATTTCAAACTTAGTAATATATAGCCCACCTCTATAGCAAGAAAAACAGAGGACCCACCTATTTTTAAAGATTTTGGGTGCATTTTAAGCAAAACATTTCACCCCAAACCTTCCATCTAGCAAATATAGGTGACGTGCAAATAGAAAATCCATCTGATTGATTTTGGGGTCATGAGATCAAAGGACTGAAATATTGGTTTCAAACTTGACTATTATATGGCCCATCACTAAAGTAAGAACCCTTTTGATTTAGGGGTCATGAGGCCAAAAGCCAAGGTCATAGAATCCGTGCCGTGACCCACAGGTTCTTTGTTTTACATTCTTGTAACTCATCTGCATGAACTATAGTCGTGGTCCATTGTCCGTCGTTCGTCCGTCCCTCCGTCCCTCCGTAGATCTGGCACGTTAGATCTGTTAGATGTCCCCAGGATCTCCTACCAAGCTGAAAACTGGGTCTTTGCGACTTCGTTCCTTTGAGAAATTAAGGAAAAAAATGCCTAATATCAAAACCACTCATCTGTTTTCCCTCATATTTAACATGAATATTCCTCTATATAGTTCCTGTGTGCATGCAAGAAATTAAGTCTATTAAGTATAATTTTTAGCTCAGCTGACTTTCAGTCATGCTGGGCTATAGCGATGGGTCTTTGTCCGGCGTCCTTCCGTCTGTCTGTCCGTCCGGCCGTCCGGCCGGCCGTCCGTCCGTTAGCAGGGCACATATCGTAACCGTAGGGGCTAGGGCCATGAACCCTATGCAGTCTTATAGGTTATAAAAAGATCTCCTTGCAAACCTGAAATTAGGTCACTGCGACCTATATTCTCGAAGTTATGGGGTGTGTTTGCACCCCCCAGAAATAACTCTTTGAGACAAAATTTTCATCCCAAACCTTCCATCTTTCACATACAGCTCACCTACCAACAGGGGAAGAACCATAATTTTTTTTAGGTCAAAAGGTCAATGGTCAAGGTCACAGGAGCCTCTTCTTTGAAAAGCCTGTGGATGCATTTTAAGCCAACCCTTTCATCCCAATTCTTTGATCTTTCACATATAGCTCACCTACTAAGTTGGAGAAGAATCCTATAGATTTTGAGGTCACAAGGTCAAAGGTCAGGGTCACAGGATCCACTTCTTTGAAAAGGTAGTGGACACATTTCAAGCTAGACTTTTCATTCCAAACTTTCCAGCACTGATATCGCTTCTCTGCCAACAGGGGAAAAGACCTGTTGATTTTGAGGTCAAAGGTCAAGTCGCAGCACCAACTTCTTGCGTGGAGTCATTTTCAGGCAAACTTTTCAATCTGTACCTTCCATCTGTCACATATGGCTTACCTACCAATACGGGAAGAAGCCTATTGATGTTGAGGTCAAAAAGTCAAAGGTCAAGGTCACAATATATAATTGTTCTAAATGCTTGTGAGCATATTTCAAGTGTAACTGTTCAACCCAAACCTTCAGTCTTTCACATATGCCACATCTATGCATCACTCAGTTTGACTCAAACTTCATATTTATGGGTCTTTTTGCTTGAATAAATAACTTATTGATTTTGGGGTCAGCTGGTCAGCAGGTTAAAGGTTGCAGGTCAAAGTTATTCACCCATTGGTTGCCAAGTAATTACACCAGATTTAAGTGGTCAGTAGTTACCCATCATTTAGAAAGAATCCAGTTGATATATGGGCAAAAGGCCAAGGTCATGGATGTTCACAATTACTTATTTTATAGACCATCTCTATTTTACTTGTATATTTAACCATCCCACTCCAGCTGGAACATCTCCCTGTGTGGCTGTAATTGTGAGTGACACTGGTGACATATGACTCCCTTTTGTATCAGCCTATTAAGTGATAAGGCTCAGTGAAGTACCTCGTTACTTCATAACAAAAACACTGTTGTCAGAATGCTTCAGCCAGGCATTAAGACTATGAGAGTTAAGTGTTAAGGTTTAGCTACTGATTTATAAGATGATGGGAACATTTTGCAGTTTATTTTATGAAATACTAGCAATAAACTTAGTTTCCTAGATATCTGAATATTTTAATATATATCACCACATATAAAAGCAAATGTTTGTTCTTATAATATGTGGATGTGTACCTTGATTTAGGATGGCTTTTTGTTTTATTTCAAGACTCTTAGTCATTTCTGCATTTCTTTACTTTCAGGGTTGGCAGTTTACCTACCCTGCTGACCCCATTGAAAAGCAGAGTGATAATAAAAAATATTGGACTTACACTTTTTACAATTGCATATCTATAAATCTGATATGAGGGCCTGGACATGCCTTTTGAATTATTTTGGGCATTCATTACTGGATAATTTGCCCCAAGTTTGGTCTCTTATTGGAGAATGTGGGATATCAAATGTCATACTTGTCAGAAATCCATTATGTCTGCCAGTTAGCCACCTTAGAAATTCTTTCTTCAGTGCAGTTTCAGTAATTTTTCTTTAATGTTTGGTTCGATTTAGAGAATGTTTGTTGTCTGATTTCAGACTTGTCAGAAGTCCAATATGGCCACCAGGCAACCATCTTTTAATCCTTTTGATCATATTATCTCAAGAACAGTTAAAGTGAATGCAGTTGGATGTATATTTATGTAATCTTGTAAAGGATTGGGTCAAATATTTCTGAATAAATATTACCATCATTTATAAAAGTGCAGTACAGTTGGCTTGTATTGAATAAAAATTCATACAGAAGCACCTGTTTCTCAATAATTCTTGCATGTATTTCCTTGATTTTTGCTATATATTTTGATCTTATATTTGCCCTTTGTGGTGTTCCTTTTGAGACTGACAGGTTTCAAGCAAGCTATTGGAATAGTTCCTGATAGCTTAACAATCATGCATTTTCCTCAGACCATCAATTCACTGTGTTTTAATCAGACATAGGTGATATATATTTCTGTTGTCATAGAAAATTTTCAACAAATTGGCAAATTGGTTCTTCAAAATTTGACTGGAAGTTGTGAATCTCAGTCCATGATGTCACAGGTCATGCTTGGCAGCTGAGCGTCATGACCCATGGGTCACTTGTTTAAGTTATGGGCCCAAACATAATAGACTTTATAAAAAATCAGGAAAAATATTTACTCACTTAACATGAAAAATTTTGAAACTAGAGTCTATTTCCCAAGAATATTACCATGTTTAATTAAGATTTAATTGTTTACCAAAAATTAGATCTGAATTTTGTATTTTTTAAAGTTATCAGCATAAAAATAAAATGAGTGACTTAAATTTTGCCCAACTTTGACCATGGCACTTTTTTTCCTGTTAGTACCATTGATTTAATTTTCACAGCATGTAAACATAAATATTTAATTTGTTTAAATCTGAAATTTGAAAAATAGCTTGAAAATTAGTCTTGTTACTTATTTTGTGCTTGAGGCTCTATTGTAGTCATTTGCTTTGATAACAGATTAAAGATGCAGGGTCCCACTCCAGGTCACTGGAATTCAGCTATGCAAGGGTTTCTGATTTGTTACAGTCAGTAGGGGAGATCCCCTGCTGTGACAGGTGTACTGTTATTTTCATATCACCACCCCAACCCCCCCCCCCCCCCCCCCGCAAACCCAACCCACCAAGTGTTATGCAGTAATTGTTATTATTTTCACTGTATCTCCTAAATTGTAATGCTGTTTCCACTCCAATATACAAAAACTTTCCTTAAAAAGATGTAATCCAGAAGATGCCATGTTGTGTTTATGTAGCAATTTTAAAGAAATCAATTTTCTTTTAAATGATTATAACAAATATAATTTAACCCACCAGTATGCTTAAATTTATAAAATATTAAGCACATTATGGATAAATAAAGACACAATTTAAAATTGTGAAATATAAATCAAGTATTATTTTTATATATTAATTTTATCCCCAGACAAAGTCGGGGGATACTATGTTTTCATACCGGTCCCGCCGCCGCCGCCGCCGCATATAAATCTTGTTGGCGTGATAACTCAAAAAATATTCCACGGATCTTTACCAAACTTGATATATGTATAGATATGGGTGAGAGGACGATACCTATTTAAAATGAGGTCATGACCTTGACTAGGAGAGTGTCCTTGACCTTGAATATGTCTAATTTTGGGGAAAATCACACAAATTCTTAAATATCTCAAGAAATCTTGCATGGATTGATCCCAAAATCAAGTTGATCGAAGATCATGGATAGGGTTGTCATGTTCCAGAAACTGGTCGCGCCACCTATTATTCTTTACTTATTTTCGTGCCGTTTAATACCCCCAAAATTGCTACTTGACAGTACTGTGAGCATTATAAGTCAAAAACTAATGGACAGATTTCTTTTATATTATGCATATACATAAAGATGGGTTATGGGATGATGTTTATCTAAATTGGGGTCATGACCTTTCCTATTAGAGTGGCCTTGACCTAGAATATTTGCCATATATGGTGAAAATAAGGGATGCATGGATTGGTCCAAAAATCAACTTGATCGAAGATCTTGAATAGTATTGTCATGTACCGGAAACAGGTGGCGCCACCTGTTATTCTTTAACTTGTCTTCGTGCCGTTTAATACCCCATCATTGCCACTTAACAGTACTGTGAGCATTACAAGTAAAAAACTAATGGACAAATTTCTTTCATATTATGCATATACATAGACGTGGGTTTGGGATGATGTATATTGAAATTGGGGTCATGACCTTTCCTATTAGAGTGGCCTTGACCTAGAATATTTGCCATATATGGTGAAAATTACACAAAATCCATTAATATCTCAATAAGGGATGCATGGATTGGTCCAAAAATCAACTTGATCGAAGATCTTGGATAGTATTGTCATGTACCGGAAACAGGTGGCGCCACCTGTTATTCTTTTACTTGTTTTCGTGCCTTTTAATACCCCATCATTGCCACTTAACAGTACTGTGAGCATTACAAGTCAAAAACTAATGGACAAATTTCTTTCATATTATGCATATACATAGACATGGGTTTGGGATGATGTATATTGAAATAAGGGTCATGACCTTTTCTATGAGAATGACCTTTTCTATGAGTGTGGGCTGATATTAATTGTTGCTGAAGATGGGGGGTCTATTCTTAAAGAGGGGGGGGGGGGGATTGATTGTCTGCGGTGCCAAGAAATATCTAGTTGTTTTGCAGATTTGCAGATTTATTTTTGTGGTAAAAAATAAATAAACATTTGTATGCATGATGTGGTGTTATCTGACAAGATTGAGATTTATGAAAATGCAATTGAAAATTATGAATTATTCAGTTATATATGTTATATTGGAAATGTATAGAAATGTAAACTTATAATAAAAAAAATTTGATGTGATAAAAAAATGAGGATCTAATACAAACATTTGTTCATTATTTTCCTGCCTCAGCAGAATTGGAGATCAGCCTTTATTTACCCTGTATTTATGTTGTTAATTTGATATATTTCAACTGTATATATTTCATAAAATAAAAAAAAAAACATATATATTAAATAAAATATATTATGCAAAAAAATAGATTCAATTAAACGTCAACAGTTAATCAAAAAGCCAACTAATGATCACGGTAATAGTACAGACCATTTGTTCACAAACTGCTCACATGCTTCAGTTTCAACATTAGGAAACACATGGTTAGGTCACATAATATTATTTGCAACAATTTCTTGCTCATCAATACAAACAAATCATATAAACCAACCATAGCCCATATTACCTCTTCCTCTTACACTTTATCTCCATTTGATATTATTTTAGATTTTTACCTTCAAGGTCAACTTCAGCTGAGCACAGTGACCCATGGGTCCCTTGTTTAATACATGTATTAGATCATTAAAAAACACCCAGTAAATTATACAATAAAGAATGAATTTGAGATGGGCATGTTAAATATTTATTAACTGAAATAAAAACATCAAATGTATGAATTCATATCAACCTTTACAATAAAAACAAAGGTTTACATAATATAATGTGACCATTGAAACCTATGTTATGTATACCAAGGCCATGCCAGCACCAGTCATGACAGGTTATGTAACACACTCTTAGAAATAAGGTTTCCATGGGCATCCCTGGGGAACTCTGTAGTTTCAGGTAAAAACTTGGTGGTTCTGTATGCGTTAAAATGGTTCTGTGCAAGCGACAGCATTCTTTTCAATAAAGCAGGTTCCACAGCCACGTGAAGGGTTCCTCAGACGGAGTCATATGACCTTTTGCGCACGATACACGATACCCGTGTTTTCTTTGCTAAAAGAAGCTGAATGTGGAAAGGGCACAGCACTGAAGAATGTTTGAAAATCAGATAAGTATAAGACTTTTTAACTAATAGAAACTATTTGATCTTGATTTATAAAATTGTTGGAAGCAGACCCGACTGTAATATTTATTATCAGCAGGTTTATCTGATGGACTGGCTTTAATTGTCTATCTGTTGTACTGATCAGTCCTGGCCATCGGTGACCTTAATAGACCCGTAATGACAAGATGGCAGGTTTCCTGCTGTAGGGATAAATATACGGCCCACTAGTAGTGTGAAGATTCAGGAGGTCAGACATGTTTATTGCTGGACTGTATGTACGACTATGACATTGCTGTGTAAACATTTTGTTTCAATGAAGACCCAGCTAAGCCTGCTGTACAGCGAATACCTTTAGAATACCCTCCCATGCAGACAACATTCACTTTTGACTTTTCCACCATGATTGACCAGCTGCCTTTCTTACAGAAGAACATGATGTGACCAAATTTCATTATGAGCAGAACATAATTTGTTTGAAATGCAATAGAAATATTTATCGAAGAAAATGTGGTTACAATAAGTGATCAATTTTAAGATATAAACACAGTAGAAAATGGGCCTTTATTCAAAGTAGTACTATTTATTTTTACCAAAAATGCTGTCTCAAATATTATGGGAAATTAATACAGTACCACTAATATTATGGATATTATTAGGACCCCCTCCCCCTTGAGTCCCATGTTATGAATTTCATTTTTTTTTTGGGTATAAGTATGAAATTGAATAAAGGTTTATGCAGACATATATTTATAAATTCCTTTTTGCAATACATTTCTCCAAAAATGTTACAAACAATTGTGTAAATGATAGACTCTAATATATATAATGTGGAGCGTTATGACAATGGGTCACAATTTTCTATGTCATTAAGGCATGATATACATGTAAATGAACACACTGATTCGTAGTTAACTCCATTGATTTAAAAAAAACATGTCACAATTCACATCCGCTCGATCTAAATAAATATTGTTCTATATTTTCAGGGTGAGTGAAGACTCTTCGCTAAACAAAAGACCAATTATGAAGTATGAAGAGCTGAAGACGAAATGTTGAAATTTGTCATGGTGGTAGTATCAAAGCAAATGATCTTGCCAAGTGCAAAAACGCATTCAGCATTTAAAATAACAACAAAAGTCCCAGCAACAAGAAAACCAGCTCTGAGCAGATTGTCATAAACTATACATTTATTATATATTTTATGATTGTCTATAACACGTTTAACTTGTCCTAGACCGATATGACCAGCTTTATTATCTTCTTGAAGTCATCTGAGCTTTGTTATAAAATGAAGTTTGGCACATGCATTTTGTGTGTATGAGGCCAGCGCATTAACTGTTAATGTCTAACAGGAAGTGAAGGCAGGCACATACTGAGTGAAAGCAACCAAATTTCCTCTTGATATCTAAGAGGGAGTGAAGGTAGGCACATTCAGATCTAGTGTGAAGCCAGCCACATTTGCTTTTGATATTCAGCTGCGAGTGAAGGCAGGCACATACTGAGTGAAGATAACCACATTTCACCTGATATCTAATAGGGAGTGATGGTAGGCACATTCACATCGAGTGTGAAGCCAGCCACATTTGCTGTTTTTTATTTGATAGTGAATGAAGGTAGTCACACACATTGCGTATGGCTAAACTCATTATAGAATTTGTTAATATATTTATTTCTTTATTTAGAAATGTGTTTAATAATGTTAATAAGAACACTTCACCTACTTTGAGTTTTCTCATTTGAAAAATATTTATTATTTTTACATCAATTACACTTTATTCAAAAGAACTTTGTAAAACTGCTTGGCTTTAAATTTGAGAATGTCCCATTCAATAATTCAAAAGAGAATAATATTACAGTAAAAATGTCAAGTCAAATTCATCTAATTGCTTTGCTTACAATTGAAAATTCAAATTGTCTCTTTGACAGGATTTTATGCAGTTGGTTGATATTAACCTACGATGTCCTGCAATATGCTGCCAAATCAACAATGATGCTGGTGTTATAGAATCGATAGCAGAAGAATCATGTCATGCTTTCATCTTTGCTGATAATATTCATGGAGAAAGTGGATGCAGAGCCTCTTTTAAACGAATATGAAATTGATGGCTGCGTATATTGCATTATAAGCCTCAACTGGCCCAAGAAGGACCAACTAATCAGGATTTTTACAGTTAAATGTGTAAAGGGAAACAGAAAACCTATTCTATAAAGTTACTGCAGCATAAACTTTGAAGCACACAAATAAGAGGTAATACCAATTTTAGGATTTCTGTAGTACCCTGTGTCACCATTCTAAGAGAGAGATCCTGAATGTTACATCCAATCATTTCCTTGTTCTGAACTGCACATATGTAGTATATGAATTTCTTCGTTTAAAGTAAAATAAAGTATGTTTACCCCTGTATTTTATTCTTGTTTTTTTTTACAGTTACTATCCATTTGATAAAAAAAAGTCCCCCATTAAAGTGTCATAATATCCAAGAGGAATGACATGCCAGTTGAGGGCATACCTCCGCCAAGGAAAAGGAATCGTGCTAGATCTGTTCCTCTTTCTCGCCCTGCAGTGAATTTGATTTGGTCCTGTCTGGTTTGGTGTAATAGGTTCACCCAGAATATGTATAAACTGTCAAAGTTCCTGTCGAAACAAATAAGTCAAGGAACCCAGTTAATGTCTGTAGAACCATTCCTGATTAATTTAAACAAGTGACCCATGGGTCATGACGCTCAGCTGACTGGGAAGAGATTCACAAAAGGAAATTTTATCACCAGAATGGTAGTATATACCCATTCAACTGAAGCATCAAACAGATTAACCAACAGGCCAAGATTTAGTCTGTATTTATATATCTCAAAAATAGAGAAAAATGTGTAAACTTTTAAAACTAGAATACGGGTAACCGACAAGTGACTACATGTATCTGCCAAAATCGGATAGTGAGGCATGGATTGAGTGGCAAGGGGAAATAGAGTGAGGTATGTTGCATATTAGCATGGATATCTGCAGCCTAAATGTGTATGTAGGTTGTGCCACCTACCACAAATCCAGAAATCTGTCCAAGTTGTATACACCTGCAAAATTTTAGGCAGAAAAGTCAAACCACTACATGTATATGAGCGATTTTTGCCCATGGCAGACAAACAGACAAACACCGTGCAAAAATCTTTGCAGGTAACCCCTCCAGTTTTTTGTATGATAAAGACCTATGTGAGATCTAAACACATGCACAATTTTGGCCCAATCGGTCAAATGGTTCCTGAGATATGAGCTTGGATGTGTCCAGCGTTAACTAGAATGTAGGTGGCGCCACCTGTCATAAAATCAAGAAAGCTGTCCACGATGTATAAACCTGCAAAATTTTAGGCAGTTATGTCGAACCACTACAGGGAAATGAGTAATTTTAGGCAGCGGCAGACTAACAGACAGACGCTGTGCAAACATTGTTACAGGTGGCGCCACCATTTTTTGTGTATGTTACAGAGCTATCAAAGGGCTACATTTGTATAAATTTTATTTCCTGATCGGTCAAACGGTTCCCGAGATATAAGCTTGGATGTCATCAGCGTGAACGTGAACATAGGTGGCGCCACCTGTCATAAAATCAAGAAAGCTATCCTGGATGTATACACATGACGAATTTCAGGTGAATTAGTCAATTCACTGCAGAGATATGAGTGATTTTAACCCAAGGCAGATGAACAGATGGACACTGTGCAAACATGGTTACAGGTGGGGCCACCATTTTTTGTGTATGTTATAAAGCAATCCAAGGGCTACATTTGTATCAATTTTATTTCCTGATCGGTCAAACGGTTCCCGAGATATGAGGGTTTATGAGTGGAAACAGACCCACAAATGGACACTGGATAGAGAGGAAAGGTCAGAGGTCAATGCAAATTGGTTAGGCACCAGTTCACATGTGACCCGATAATAGGTGTAAGTTTGGGAAAAATCGGTCCATTAGTCTCTGAGGAGCTCTCTGGAAACGAACGCCGCCACGGCGGAGGAACTCGGTCAAAACATAGTATCCGCAAAATTTCGTTTTGGCGGATACAAAAATACAGGTGGCTCCACCAGTCTGCAGAAACTAATAAAAACACTTAATGGTCAATATCCATGCAAAAAATCATGGTGATCTCTGCATTAGTTGTTCAGATACTTCAGTTTTTGTATCAAATTGTCCATTATTCTGAGGGATACTTCGGAGTCCTATAGCTTGAAGGATATGGGTAACAGAGACCTTATTTCAAGTTTCCACAGGCACCTTTCATGGGCCTCCTTGCATGACAAGAATGAAGATTCTAGGTCCAGTTGTTGCGATTTGTATCCTGTTGACAGATAACCACATCTTTAAAGGTCTAAAAAAAAAGAAAAAAATTCGTAAAAATTTGAAAAAAAAATAGAGGTGGCACACCCAGTCTGCAGAAACTGATGGAACAGCTCATGATCAATATGTATGCCGAAAATCATGACCATCAGTGTTGTAGTTATTGAAATACTGCAGTTTTTGTATCAAATTTTCCATTATTCATGGGGGGGGGGGGGTATTTTGGACCCATACAGCTTAAAGAATATGGGTAACAGAGACCTAATTTCAAGTTTCCATGGAGACTTTTCATGGGTCTCCCTGTGTGTCAAGAATGAAGATTCTTGGTCCAGTTTTTATGATTTGTGCCCTGTTAACAGATGTTCATATCTTTAAAGGTCTCAAAAATACAGAAAAATTTCGTTAAAAAAAATGAACAAATACAGGTGGTGCCACCAGTCTGCAGAAACTTATGAAACACTCCATGATCAATATCCATGCAAACAATTATGGTTATCTCTGCATTAGTTGTTCAGATACTTTAGCTTTTGTATCAAATTTTCCATTATTCTGAGCTGTACTTTGGAGTGCCATAGCTCAAAGGATATGGGTAACAGAGACCAAATTTCAGGTTTCCATGGAGACTTATCATGGGTCTCCCTGTGTGTCAAGAACGAAGATTCTAGGTCCAGTCGTTACGATTTGTACCTTGTTGACAGATAACTACATCCTTAAAGGTCTCAAAAATGGAGAAAACAATTTGTGAACATTGAAAAATACAGGTGGCGCCACCAGTCTGCACAAACTGATGAAACATCTCATGATCAATATGTATGTCGAAAATCATGACCATCAGTGATGTAGTTAATGAGATATTGAAGTTTTTGTATGAAATTTTTGACTATTCTGGGGGGTAATTTTGGGCCCCATAGCTCGTAGGATATGGGTAACAGAGACCTAATTTCTGGTTTCCATGGAGACTTTTCATAGGTCTCTCAGTCTGTTGAAAATGAAGATTCTAGGTCCAGTCGTTACGATTTGTGCCACGCTAACAGATGACAGCATCCTCAAAGGTCTCAAAAATAGAGGAAAAAATCGTAAAAAATCAAACAGTACAGGTGGCGCCACCAGTCTGCAGGAACTGATCGAACATTTCATGATCAATATGTATGCCAAAAATGAAGACCATCAGTGATGTAGTTATTGAGATATTGAAGTTTTTGTATGAAATTTTTTACTATTCTGGGGGGTACTTTGGGGCCCGATAGCTCAAAGGATATGGGTAACAGAGACCTAATTTCTGGTTTCCAAGGAGATTTTTCATGGACCTCTCAGTGTGTCAAGAATTAAGTTTTCTTAGTCCAGTCTTTATGATTTGTGCCTTGTTAACAGATGTTCACATTTTTAAAGGTCTCAAAAATAGAGAAAAAAATTCGTAAAAAATCGAAAAATACAGGTGGCGCCACCAGTCTGCAGGAAGTGATGTAACATCTCATAATCAATATGTATGCCAAAAATCATGACCATCAGTCAAGTAGTTAATGAGATATTGAAGTTTTTGTATGAAATTTTTGACTTTTCTGGGGGGTACTTTGGGGCCACATAGCTCGAAGGATATGGGTAACAGAGACCAAATTTCAGGTTTCCATGGAGACTTATCATGGGTCTCCCTGTGTGTCAAGAACGAAGATTCTAGGTCCAGTCGTTACGATTTGTACCCTGTTAACAGATAACTACATCCTTAAAGGTCTCAAAAATGGAGAAAACAATTTGTGAACATTGAAAAATACAGGTGGCGCCACCAGTCTGCACAAACTGATGAAACATCTCATGATCAATATGTATGTCGAAAATCATGACCATCAGTGATGTAGTTAATGAGATATTGAAGTTTTTGTATGAAATTTTTGACTATTCTGGGGGGTAATTTTGGGCCCCATAGCTCGTAGGATATGGGTAACAGAGACCTAATTTCTGGTTTCCATGGAGACTTTTCATAGGTCTCTCAGTCTGTTGAAAATGAAGATTCTAGGTCCAGTCGTTACGATTTGTGCCACGCTAACAGATGACAGCATCCTCAAAGGTCTCAAAAATAGAGGAAAAAATCGTAAAAAATCAAACAGTACAGGTGGCGCCACCAGTCTGCAGGAACTGATCGAACATCTCATGATCAATATGTATGCCAAAAATGAAGACCATCAGTGATGTAGTTATTGAGATATTGAAGTTTTTGTATGAAATTTTTTACTATTCTGGGGGGTATATTGGGGCCCGATAGCTCAAAGGATATGGGTAACAGAGACCTAATTTCTGGTTTCCAAGGAGGTTTTTCATGGACCTCTCAGTGTGTCAAGAATGAAGATTCTAAGTCCAGTCTTTATGATTTGTGCCTTGTTAACAGATGTTCACATTTTTAAAGGTCTCAGAAATAGAGAAAAAAATTCGTAAAAAATCGAAAAATACAGGTGGCGCCACCAGTCTGCAGGAAGTGATGTAACATCTCATGATCAATATGTATGCCAAAAATCATGACCATCAGTCAAGTAGTTAATGAGATATTGAAGTTTTTGTATGAAATTTTTGACTTTTCTGGGGGGTACTTTGGGGCCCCATAGCTCGAAGGATATGGGTAACAGAGACCTAATTTCTGGTTTCCAAGGAGATTTTTTATGGACCTCTCAGAATCCTAAGTTACAAGGTTCTAGGTCCAGCGGTTACGATTTGTGCCTGGTTAACGGACGGACAGACGGACAGACGGACAAAGAGTGATTGCTATAGCTCAGATGACTTTCAGTCAGCTGAGCTAAAAAGGACCTTAATAATGGTTTTGCAAAGACCCAGCGGAAGTAATTAGCACCATACAAGGTTCCTCAAGGGTTTCAGAAGGAACCTTCATTCAGGGTTCCTCAGGGAACCAAGATGGGTTCCAAATATGTGACAAGCCAAAGAACCAAAATGGGTTCCACTTAGAACCCTTTATCAGCTCAGCTGACTATAAGTCATCTGAGCTATAGCGATCACTCTTTGTTTGATCACTCTTATTCCTTACTCATCAATATAAACCTAGCATGTCAACCAACCATGGCCTATGTTTCCTTTTCCTCCAAGACATCGCTTTTTGTTATTATTATAGATTTTATCTTCCTGGTGAACTTCAGATGAGCACCGTAACACATAGGTCCCTTGTTTTATAGTCCCGCCATCAGTCATCAGTAGAATTTCTTGTTAACAAGATAAATTTATCATAAACAAGTATTGCATTTCACCCCTCAAATGTGAAACAAGTATAATTTATCCATTTCCTAAACAAGGTTAATTCTGAGGAAATCTATGTTAAGTTACTCCTGTTACATATGAGGTACTGAAGATTTTTCCTCAGATTTGACACACAAGATGTTTCCTTCAAGTGTTAGAAGTGTTTGAAAACTGGTGACTTGTGACCTTGATCTTCAAGATCTAATCTACAGAAATCTAGGATGATTGCATGTAACCCCCTAACTTTGGAGATATTTTCTTTAACTTTTAGGGGAGGCCGATTGGGATTGGAGACATTTATATCTTAAACAAAGCCATACTATTGAATTTATTCGTTTATCATGTGTAAATAATTTTCACAAAACCAATTAATAACGGCTGTTTTGTTTTAGCTTGTGTGAAGACTTTTAACAAAGAAGATCGAATAACACCCAGAAGAGCCCGAGAGGATGTTTCTAACATCTGTCCAATCAGAAGTGTCCAGACAAAAAGAGGTCTTTTTGGCCAATGCTAATACGGGACTGAGGCGGACAGCAAATAAGTGAAAGGAGAAGTATTCCGATATCATATATGTCGTGTGTAACATTCAGTGCAACCTGACATACTGTGAAACATTAGAAATAAAATTTATAATTTTATGTGTCTTTTCCGATTTGGATGTTATGCATATTGGGTGTGTGTGTGAGGGAGAGAGAGACAGACAGACAGAGAGAAAGAGGTGTCATGGTGATATCACAAAATGATCACCATGTGACCTCAGCATGTGACATCTCTGTGACATGAAGAGAGTGCGATCAAGGTGAAATGACAGTATCACCATGTGACCTAAGCATGTGACATCACTGAGTCACCAGTGTGAGGTTACAAAATTCATGTCACAGTGAGGTCACAGCATGAGGTCTGTGTGAGCTAATCTGTGATTTCGTGGTGACATCAGCATGTGACATCTCTGTGACATCGAGATAGACAGATCATTGTGAAGTCACAGTATGATCACCATGTGACCTAAGCATGTGACATCACTGTGTCACCAGTGTGAGGTTACAAAATTCATGTCACAGTGAGGTCACAGCATGAGGTCTGTGTGAGCTAATCTGTGATGTCGTGGTGACATCAGCATGTGACATCTCTGTGACATCGAGAGAAACAGATCATGGTGAAATAACAGTATGATCACCATGTGATCTAAGCGTGTGACATCACTGTGTCACCAGTGTGAGGTTACAAAATTCATCTCACAGTGAGATCACAGCATGAGGTCTGTGTGAGCTAATCCCTGATGTCGTGGTGACATCAGCATGTGACATCTCCGTGACATTGAGATAGACGGATCATGGTGAAGTCACAGTATGATCACCATGTGACCTAAGCATGTGACACCACTGTGTCACCAGTGTGAGGTTACAAAATTTATGTCACAGTGAGGTCACAGCATGAGGTCTGTGTGAGCTAATATGTGATGTCTTGGTGACATCAGCATGTGACATCTCTGTGACATCGAGATAGACAGATCATTGTGAAGTCACAGTATGATCACCATGTGACCTAAGCATGTGACATCACTGTGTCACCAGTGTGAGGTTACAAAATTCATGTCACAGTGAGGTCACAGCATGAGGTCTGTGTGAGCTAATCTGTTATGTTGTGGTGACATCAGCATGTGACATCACTGTGACATCGAGATAGACAGATCATGGTGAAGTCACAGTATGATCACCATATGACCTAAGCATGTGACATCACTGTGTTACCAGTGTGAGGTTACAAAATTCATGTCACAGTGAGGTCACAGCATGAGGTCTGTGTGAGCTAATCTGTGACGTCGTGGTGACATCAGCATGTGACATCTCTGTGACATCAAGAGAGAGATATCAGGATGAAGTCACAGTATGATCACCATGTGACCTAAGCGTGTGACATCACTGTGATACCAGTGTTAGGTTACAGATTTCATGTCACAGTGAGGTCACACGATGAGGTCATGTGATATAATATGTGATGCCATTGTGAGATCACCGTGATGTCAAATTCCCGACTGGGAAACCTGTTAAACAACGAGTGGGTCGTGTACTTAAGGGAAATTATGATGTGCCCTTGTCGAGGCATTATGGTACCGAGCTTTGTCGATAGATGTCTCTGTATGCGTATTGAAACTTTGACCCTCGGGATTCCCAGAAAGTACTTTTCGCTGAAACCCACGGTGTGTTTATCAAACAACCAGGGATATTTGGGTGGATCCCCAGCAGCCAGGTACCACATACAATACCGGGGGCGCAGCAAAATCGTATAAGAACAGAGAAAATTCAACCTGAACACGTACCACGGCCAGTACCTGCCGTCAGCTGTGTCATAGCTCGTCAACAGACCCGCCGGCCTCGTCCGGGGTAGACTGACACTGTACACAAGGCATCGTAAGAGACCTAAGGTACAAACATGGCCCACTAAATGATTTATGTTCATACAAGGTACGCTAATTATCAAATTACGAATACTTCAGTGTTCAAAGTAAAACGCATATAGCCATGAGAGAAAGAGAGAGAGAGGTCCCGTTAACCTAAAATAACCCCCCCCCCCCCCATGCCCCCCCCCCCCCCGCTTGCATCCAGTACTCCCGGAATTTCATTGAGTCTAATGAAATTCCTGCCACTGGTATCCACAGATTACTACGAACTTATTTCAATATAAAGCATCGCACATGCAGTAATTAATGTATTGCTTATTTATAATTCTATATTTCAATAGGTTTTATCGTACAAATATGATATTTTGTATATATTCATCTTATACTATTGATATTTTTAATTAAATTTAAAACAAGTGAGGTAAGAAATATTTAAATATATTTGATTGCCTTTGCGACATATTTCGGCCCCCTCCTCTCCCTCAATCCCTGCTATACCCCTGAAATCAAATAGCAATATTTTCACAAGCTGAATATATTAGGTAGTAATAATGTGTAGTTATTATTACATAATTACATGATTGATATGATATATAGCCATATTATATATACATACATGTATGAACTAACTTGTATAATTTAAATAAAAGTTTCCCACCAAACAATCAAATGCCCAGTTTAAGAGCTTAATTTTCATAATATCCATCAAACAAAATCCCAGAATTAGCGCCCCTCCTCGAATTTCTTGGACCGCAACTGGATTTTAATGGAATATTATTGCAGCAGGAAATGAAAACGGAGTGGACTATTCCCAATTTATTACAAACCTGAATTTTAACGAATCTTGATAATAATTTCTTAAATTTCAGTCACGGTGATGGCCTCTGCAGTTAGACGTGGATATCCGTGTTGTTCATTATGTTCAGCGCCTGTCAGTACATCAGCTCCCAGGTACCAGAACAGCACACCACACATCTGTGCCACTTGTATTACTAAGGTGAAGGATATCAAATTATCCAACTTTATTAAACAGGAACTGCCTGATATTACTGAACATACATCAGTAGATAAACATATTACTATTGGGGACATTGTTGGGTTTACGGTTATGGTATCCCAGCGAGAAAAATGTTGCGGCTTTTGTGCGAAACGGTACAGGTACTCTAAAGCATGCGTTAACTGTACGGTCTGCCAGAAATACATGTGTGAGGACTGTATGGTGCAGCACCAGTCAAACGACAGACTATGCAGTCATAAGCTACAGTACCTGTCTAGGACTAAAACCTGCCAAACACACCATAAACCAATGACCTTATTTTGCCAGAGTTGCTCCATTGATCTTTGTAAAAACTGTTTGAGAGGAGGATTCCATGATCGACATACTGTGGGAACAAATTTCGGAAACCAGTTTAAAAATGATAACTACAATACTTCAGGGAGTCTCGGCATTGGTAGTGCCAGGTACATGGGAGCCTGTAAAACTAAAGCTAGGCATGAAATACAAGGCCAAAACAGTGAAAACTCTCCCGATTTTCCTTCTACAGTGAGTGATATGAGCGATGATGAATTATTTAGTACCGATCAAGTTTCGAGTGGTGGCGCTGCAAGCAGATTCCTTGGGTCAAGCCAAACGGGACTTGCTCGAGACATATGGAAGAATGCGATCGCTGATATTACACCCCAGGCATTATTTGGTAAGGGGAACTCCTTTGATGTCTTTGAAACCGACGAGCAGAGAACTCCAGCCCCGGCATTGCGAAAACATGCAACGTCGGTACAGAAACAACAATTTGGGCTATCAGAGGAACCGGAACCACCAGTAGCGCCTGCGCGGCCGGAACCACGTGCGAAGCCACGAGTAGCTCCTCGGCCTGACAGAACAGCCAGAGCACGAGACCATGAGCAATATACTGAACTGTATGACCCAATGCATACTCAGGGCGCTGTTAAACGCTCTTCTGTTTTAGAGGGAAGATCAAGCGGGATCAGATTTTCAGCAGAAAATAGCCGTGATCCAGCAAAACGTCCATATTCCGAATCTGCACACGCACTCGAGGCTACCGATGTAAACCTTCTAGATTTTGACCTGGACGATTCAGAGAGTCGCTTGGGACGTTTTGAAAGTGAAGGAAGTACAAACACTGTTATGAACCTAGCAAGAGGTGCAGCTGCCTCGACTGTTAAGAAACCTACCAGAGAAGAATGGGTGTGTTCTTATTGTACACTTAAAAACCATGGCCGGCATCGTAAGCTGCGATGTGCCATGTGCGGTGGACACCGACATAAAACAAACGAGAAACCGTGCAAATCATGTGCGTGGTTTAATCCACCTGAAAGTGACCTCTGTCAAAAATGTCTGATCAATTTCGAAACGGAGGAAGAGGTTACAATGATGACTTTCTCCTAGGAACTGAATACTGAACAACGCAAGAGCATTATAACGAGCGCCATCTGGTGGTCAATATTTAAAATAAAGTTAAAGTGATAAAATCCCCAGGTGCCTTTCAATATACATATGTTTATGATTCCATATGAACTTTTTTATCCATGCCTCTCTGTATATGTCATATATTAACTTAATGATTGCATATGCATCAAAATGTGATTATACCTTATGCATTAATCTGTATTATTCTCTTCAATCTGCTTGATACACGTTTCGCATCAGGTCTTATTTAAGGCCGAGAGCATTTAAAGTATGTATTGGTGACAAATACTCATCAGAAAAATGTTTACAGTTCTCATAGCCACAAGGATCAGTTCTGTATCTGGCATATGCAAGTATCCTCCCTGAAGACCTGTCAAGTTTCATCAGTATAAATGGATTTGCTGATGACCATGCATTATTGTAGTCATTTCTACCACAGAAAGATGGCGAAGACAGAATTATCAATAGTATTGAATCTACAACTGGAAAAGTAAGATCACAGATGAACAGTAATAGACTGAAAATGAACGATGCAAAAACAGAATTCATATACTTTGGAAATTGCTAAGCTGGGACGTAAATGGAACTGCAGATCAACATGTTAATTAATTAAATATTTAGGTGTGCAGATAGACTCTGAACTGAAATTAACAAATCACATAACTGCAAAATGTAGGAAGGCCATGATTGCACTTGATAAGCTGATTTATGCGGAAATATTTAACAGCGGATGCATGTAAAATAATGGCATCCGGATCAATATTATCACATATATAGACTATTCAAATGCTATAATGTATGGACTGGGTGATCACTGCCATATTAATTTTTGGTAGACGTGAGAACTGCTCTTTAAGAACTACACAGGTTGCCTGTACGATTACGTATGTGGTATAAAATTATATAACTTTGGTACATAAATGATTAAATGGTGAAGCTCCAGAATACTTGAAATCAATAATTAAAGTAAGATCTATTAATCGACAAGGCTTAAGGTCAGGAAAACATCAGGAATGCGAAGATTTGAGCAACATCGACGAGTTTGACATTTTAAAACGTACCCTAAATATTTATTTATTCGGTAAGTTTAAAGTTTTTATATAAATATTAGTGCATATATCACACCTTAATGATGCTTTTAGAATGGTTTTAACCTGTGTCAGTCAAACTGTATTTTGAATCTTTTGCACTACTATTGTAAACCGCCTCCGGATAGTTAAACTTGGTCTTGTAATTGACTTATTTGTTCGCACTGGACTTTTTTCATAGAAATCCCCTGGTCCCGAGCCTTTGCACAGTTTTGTCTTGAACTATCGTGAATGATGCAAAGTGTATCCTAAGGGAGGTCATTTTCTTTATTTTCCCATAATGTCAGAAATATTTCAAATTGTTTTTCCGGAAGGGGCAATCGCAGCGCCACCTGACGTAACTACAGTTATCCTGAACTACTTGTTATCCTGAATCAGAGCCTGAGGCCCTTCGATAGTCAGACATTACAAAATGTTCAGTTCTTCCTGGATAATAAACAAGGATAATTTGATTTTATTATTATAAAATAAAAGATAAATAGGGGTTGAAGTATACTTTTGTATTTTTTGTTGCTTTTTTATTTACAAATTATCATTTTGTTAGTCCTATGTATTTCTCTGGCCTGTGCAACAAACTGTTAACCTGTCACGGGTGTACGTGTTGTTGTATTATTTGTTATAATTAAAATAGGTTTACCAGTCTTCCTTATATAATAGCAATCTGTCGTATTTGGGATGAAACAGAACTAGTCTTCAAGTGTAAATAACGAACAAGTACCATAAGCTTGTGACATAATAAAGAAAAGATCATCATTTTATCTCCCAGATTCTCAAAGTGTTGTTGCTATGGATGTGACTAACCTGTATGTTATGTAAGCCAAACAACAAAACTCCAGTTTGTGAAATCACACAGTGAGTCAATTACAGACAATTGTGAAGAGCGTGGCGATGATCTTGTATTGTCACGTGCAGAGCGGATGATGTACTTGTATGGTCATGTACAGGGCGTGGTGTTGTAATAGCAGGGTCTACTGCATTGTGGTGATGTACATGTTTGGCCTTGTGCAGAGGGGGATGTACTTGTATGGTCATGTACAGAGCGTGGTGATGTACTTGTATGGACATCTGCAGAGGGCGATGATGAACTTGTATTGACATATGCAGGGCGTGGTGATGTACAAGCTGGGTCATGTACAGAGGGTGGTGTTGTACTTGTATGGCCATGTACAGAGGGTGGTGATTTACTTGTATGGTCATGTGCAGAGCGTGGTGATGTACTTAGTATGGTCATGCACAAACTGCACTGCTGTACTTGCATGGAAATGTGCAGAGGGAGGTGATGTACCTGTTTGGTCATGTGCAGAGGAAGGTGATGTACTTGTTTGGCCATGTGCAAAGGGTGGTGATGTAAATGTATGGTCATGTACAGAGCTAGGGATGATGATGTACTTGTATGGTCATGTACAGAAGGGTGGTGATGTACTTGTATGGTCATCTGCAGAACATTTAATTATTTGCCTTAAGCCAGTGGGATACTTATAAAACAAGTAGCCCATGGGCCATGACGCTCAGCTGAATTCGAGGAACCCTGATTAATGGGTAACATGACTCCCTGGGTGCTCAAAATCATGCATTTTGCCAATAGACCTCAGACCTAGCATCCAGTGACCTTATTCTACATAAAGCCGCTACAATTTGTGCCCATCTGACTAATGGAGTGTTAAAATCATGTTCTTTGGCATAGCTTGCAGAATATAGGTCACAGTAACATTATTGCAGGTTTCCAAGAAATGTTTACAGGAACCTCCCTGGATCTAGGTCCAACAGTAACCAATCATGCAAATCTGTCAAATGGGGTGCTCAAATCATGTTCTTTCATATATCTTGCAGAATATAGGTCACAACGACCTAATTTCAGGTTTTCAAGGAGTTTGCCTAGGACCTCCCTGGATTTACAGATTCTAGGTCTAACGGTTACAGTTTGTGCCCTATTAACAGCAAGGGTGCTTCATTTGAAGGTCTTAAAAATCGAATACCTTGAAAAAATACAGGTTGCGCCACTAGTATGCAGGAACTGATGAAACACTCCATGACCAATACGCATGCAAAGTATCATGGTGACCAATGCATTTGTTTTTCAGATATCGGAGATTTTCTCTCAGATTTTTAATTATTCTTAGGGGTTCATACGAGCCCCATAGCTCAGAGGATATGGGAACACCTAATTTCAGGTTTCCAAAGAGATTTGCCTGGGAACTCCCTGGATGTACAGTTAGAAAAGTCAAGATCAAACAGTTACGATTTTTCCCTGTTAACGGACGACCTCTTCATTTGAAGGTCTCAGAAAAAGAGAAAATATAAAATGCGTAACAATTCGATAAAATATAGGTGGCACCACGAGTCCGAAGGAACTGCTAGATCAATATGCTTACAAAGAATCATAGCAATAAATGCGTTAGTTATTTAGGTACTAGAGCTTTTAAATCAAATTTTTAATTATTCTCGGGGTACTTACGAGCCTCATAAACCAGAAAATTTTTTTATATAATATGGCATTTGTATACAGGCAGGCTTTAGCAAAATTTAGATTCAGTGACCATTTGTTATGAAATTGAAATTGGAAGGAGAAATAAAGTACTAAAAGAAATGATGGTCTGTAAAATGTGTAATCAAGATGAAGATGAGATCCATGTTTTATGTTTTTGCTCTAGATATGCAAATTTAAGAAATTAATCTTTAAAAGAAATTAAAATATATATATATATATATATATATATATGGTTTAATTAAGCTATTAAAAATCCAGTCTTTTCATGTTCATTTGAATGTGGCGAAATATATTTATTTCAGGTACAAAAATTAAAGAAAACCTCGATATGACAAGGAAAGTTTATGATTATGAAACAACACAACAGCAGGTAAGACAACCATGTATAATATTCTGGTATAATATTAGGCCAAACAAATAAAAGGTATGGTACTCAGGCACCGCCCGCATCAATTTTAAACCCCCGCATCAAAAATTTTTATTTTGATTTTCAATAGAAACTTACCAATTTTGTGCTGAAACCGCTCGGACATTTCTTTCAAGGAGATAAAATCATACAATTTTCCTTTTTTATGTAGGGCTTTTACTTGTTTAGCAAAATAAATCTGTTATAATCATGCTTTTCCCTAATCATTTGTCATTTTTATCAAAACATACCAAAAAATTAAAAATAAAAAAACCGCCCGCTTGCATTGATTTCTGAAAAAAAGTGCCTGAGAACCATAACTTTTTTTATTTTGGCCTTAGGTATGTATTTTATGAATATAATCATGTTATATAATCAATGTTCAATTGCATTTATTTATAATTGTACCATTGGCCACAAGGCCTTTTTCTACTTTTCTTTCTTCTAATTACGAGCCCCATAGCACAGAGGATATATATAACAGAGACCTAATTTCAGGTTTCCAAGGGGATATATATGGACCTCCATGGACGTCAAGTAAGAAGATTCTAGGTCCAACATTTACGATTTTATCTCTGATAACCAATGACTGGTGCATTTGAAGGGTCTCAGAAATATAGAGAAAATGTGTAAATAATCGAATAAATTCAGGTGGCGCCACCAGTCTAGAGGATCGGATGAAATACTCCATGATCAATCAGCATGCAAAGAATCATGATGGTCAATACATTAAATATTCAGATACTCGAACCTTTATATCAAATTCTTAATTATTCGGGGGGGGGGGGGGGGTACTTACAAACCCCATGACTCAAAGGATAAGGGTAAAAGAGACCTGATTTCAGGTTTCGAAGCAGATTTGCCTAGGACCTCCCTGGATATACAGTTAGAAGAGTCTAGGTCATACATTAACGATTTGAATCGAAGTTCATTTGAAGATCTCAAAAAAGAGAAAAAAAAATGCGTAAAAAATTCGAAAAATACAGGTGACGCCACCGGTCTGGAGAAACTGATGAAACATTCCATGATCAATACATTATTGATCATTGCGATCAATGCACTAGTTATACAGATACTGGAGCTTTTGTATCAAATTTTAATTATCCTGGGGGTTCTTACGAGGCCCATAGCTTAGAGGATATGAGTAACAAAGACCTAATTTCAGGTTTCCAAGAGAGGTTTCATTGACCTCTCTTGATGTCAAGTTAGAAGATTCTAGGTCCAACGATAACGAGTGGTGCCCTGTAAATGGACGACCAGACGGCCGGACGGACTGGGAGGGCGGACAAAGAGTGATTGCAAAAGCTCAGATGACCTTCAGTCAGCTGAACTAAAATAGCTGAGAAGTAAAGCTAAGGTAAAGGGCCTGTTCTGATACCTCATTTAAGTAAATATTTATCTCTTGAATCCATTACCAAAACAAAAGCCAAAAAAAGAGCCGATCCCACGTTGCAAAGGTTGTCCGGTTTTTATATCCACATATGGGGACCCGCAAGAATGGCCGCAAATCATAATCTCTTCTCATCGGACAAGCACAACCATAGATTTGCAAATAACAAGCGATTATGTTGCTTCATATGTTGTCAAAAAAAAAAAAAAAAATGGAGCGCTAGTGCGCAAACAACCACCTAAGGATACCATGGTTTTATTAGTTTTTAAACAAATACTTTGTATAAAGACAACCCCTAGGTCCATCACAAGTACGTCATAAGAACTTTTCTTCGCAGAAATTAACTAGAGTTCATTAAAATGTTCACAGAGTAAATCTAGAATCGCGCACACTCTACAAGTAAGATAGATGGATAGATGAGGTAGTTTTTGTTGCATTACATTCAAGCCATGTATCAAACCACCGCCAGGAACGGTGAACAGCTGGCGTGTCCTATACATGATTAATCTGCTGTTATAAAGCATATATTCACTCGTCCACGCATGCATGCAGTTCTGACAAAGTACGCTGGTCCACTTACAAAGTGACATTACACGGTCTGACAGTCCGATTATTGTAAGATTAATATTTCATCAGCTTTATTAGTTGCTGGTGAGGTATTGGTCACTTTGAAAAGATATCAATATTAATACTGACTAGTCTACACACCTGACGATAATGCACAATTAAAACGATCAGTCTTCAGGGCTGTCTGCATCTATACTTCCGTGGAAATGTACCGTGTAACACCGGGGACTAACCTAACCTTATTGAATATTCGGCGGGTTATGACACTGCATTTGGTATACACCTGGTATTGTCGCCGCGCTCTCTGTCTTCCAACGTATTCATCATGTTTGGTATATAACAACAATTACAAACTTTTATTGTTGTAAATATTTTACGTTTGGATCTACAGAAATATGGCCCGCTTTTATCGAATAATCAACTGTAAATGCAGAATGTATAAGGTAGCCTCAGATGTTTTATTAAACACATTTCACAACGCAATGCAGTATACATCCACTGTTTAGCCATAGACGAATAAAGCATACGAAACGAGTTTTTTTTTGTGATAACACCTGTGGAGTAAACACAAGGTAGATCCTACATATATATCCTTCAGTTCTGTTGAATCGTCAGACACTGCTTTGTCGATAACCCGAGACTGAAACGTCCTACCGAAATGTACCAAACGTTGCTGGGGATTTCATCTGTTCTGTGGTACAGGGTAATTAACACAGATTAGAACCTTAGCACAAACGGTAAGTTGAGGAAGACGAGGACTCTACCGCACAGGTGAGTCATTTGAATATTACATGAGTACTATACCTCGAGAGATAAATTCATCTTTTATATGACAATTTTTAATTGGAACTCTGACTAGGATTGTCAAAGACCGAGACTCGAAGAAAGAAGATTTGATTGAAACCTCACAGAACGGAGGACACTCGTACTCGGATAATGTGGATTTCAAATTTATCTGATATATTTCGAACATGTGCTTGTGTTTAGGATTGGTATATGAAGTTGTATTAAAAGCTGATCTAGTCAGTTGTAATGTTGGTATGTTTAGCATAACTGACTGACAGTCAACCGAGCTGTCAGTGTTGGATTTACATATAAACTTAGCGGGCTGCATCAAGGGCCTCATACTCTAGGAGGCTTCGGTCTCCTGCTAAAAATGATAGAAATGTAGCACTAAAGCCCCGTTCCCACTTTCACGAATTTGACGCCGAATCGCCACGAACTTCCATCATTAAAATTCGTAGGGACGTCGTGGGAGTGTCGTAGATGATGTCTTGAACATTCGGTAATGTTCGTAGCGAGGTCTTGAGCACTCAGAATTCGTGGCGCTGTTTTTTGAAATGTTCAAAATTAAGCTTTGTCGTCACAATTCGTAGCTATAAGTCGTAACAGTTTCTTGGTAAGTCGTATGAGAGTCTTCATAATTCTTGTAAATTCGTGATGTAAAACAATGTCACGAATGCTCACGAAGGACATCGACTCGACTTCAACACGACTACAATACGACTACCAAAAGAACCTCTCAAGAGAGAGTCAGGTTCATAAAGCCCCTTCCTTCTTCCACGAATTTGGTGACGAATCATCAAGAACTGACATCATAATGTAACGGAAAATTTTATTTTCTTAGTGATTTTTAACTTCTTACAAACCAATGAGGAATAAGGTTTAGAAGTAAGAACACTGTGTAGATTTATAAATTTGTTTTAAAGAAGATTTGTATTGTGGTTATTGGTTCCAAATAAATTTGAACTAAAATAATTTGAAGAAGCTGAATCAAATTACGTTTCCTTTGTAATTTGTATCTTCTTTGTAAACAAACAAGGAAGTTTTTGCAGTGAGTAAACCATGTAGATTCGTAAATTTGTTTTAAAGAAATTTTTTTTTATCGTTAATATTGGTTGACAAAATAAATTTGAACCAAAACAGTTTAAAGAAGCTGAATATATTTTACAGTTTCGTCATACTTAAACAAATGGTCAATATAATAAATTATGAATTTCCTATTTTACTATGGGAGAATAAACTGAGCCTAACACAAATTGATATTAACAGAATCTTATATCACATTGAGAGCTGAATCAATAAGATATTTTAACCAATATTTTGAGAATACAGATATTTTACACCCGATTAAGACGGTCGTCTACTTGGACTTGAAGAAGTTAACATCGTATTTGCCACCACATAAATAAGTCGTAATTGTCTAATTACTCAAATCAAATGAGACATATATTATCAGTGTTTTAAACTGGATAACTTTTGTCAAATTAAAATATCTGGAGAAGTTGAGTAAAGTGTTGTTATGGTGTCATTTTACTAATATCGTCTTCTTTGTGACATTGCAATAGCCATATATCTCATATATAGCTATCTAACAATCCGTAGCAAAATTGAATGATCGTAGGAGTATCGTCCACAAGTCGCAGATCAATCGTGGAAATATCGTACCAGTATCTTAGACGTCGTCACTGAGCCGTGAACATTCTTAAAAGTGTCGTGTCATATCGTGCTGGCTTCGGATCACTGTCGTAGCCAATCGTACTGGCATCGTACTCCTTTCGTACAATATCGTGGTCGTGATGGAATTTTTATCACTCGACAGGCCGATTGGCCACGAATCGCCACGAATTCAACATCGTGGCGATTCGGCGTCAAATTCGTGAAAGTGGGAACGGGGCTTAATTCTCCATTTACTATGTAGAACTAAGGTCAATATAATGTGTCAAACTTAGGACAAGTTTATATGATCTATTTCATAACAGCTCCCAGGAATCGTAAATTTTAATGATCATATGTGCAAACATTTGCATGTCACGACTGCAATACGCATAATGTTTTTTATCATAATAAACTACAAGCAAAAAGTATTTTTCCTTAGGAAGGGTTTGAAAGTGCCAAAAAGAAGGAAGGAAAAGGGCCGGCATCAAAACAATGATAGACCACCACCCTATAGTTATGGAGTATCCCCCAATAAAATTAAGGTTTACAGTTTATTTATACCCATCATAATAGCAAACAACAACGTGTTGTTGAGGTGTTGATGAAGAAGTATAAAAAAGACGTAGACCCGATTATATTTAATTACCCTTGCACTTCTATCTGAACAGAAAAAAACGAGGTTGCCCTTAACAGGAACACTGTATACAGCCGTCAAGATATGTTTCAACTCTTATGCAAGGAGCATATTTACAAAACTTCTCAAAATATCATGTTTTATTTCCTTGAAGCATGATCTATTGTTCTCTGATCTTAGAGTTCTGTGCGTGATATTTGATAAGCCGCGAGATATGGATTTCAATTAATTAATGATTAAGTTGGATAAAGATATGTTAGACAAAACAGTTACTGCTGTTACTGGCTGTAGAAAATTCGGAAGGATATATATATGAATATTCAGTTTATTAAGTGATAAAGTTGGATAAAGATATGTTAGACAAAACAGTTACTGCTGTTACTGGCTGTAGAAAATTCGGAAGGATATATCTAAGAATATTCAGTTTTTTATCAATACATGTGCAATACATTCATCTAAAATATAAAGGTGATTACTGGATTAACGGTCCTTTTTAACAATGCTATAATCTAAGAATTTTCGACTTCTAATGGATATATAAAAAAAATGAGTAGCTTTCTCTCTTGGTCAGAGGGGCCTTCATGGATCTCGTAGCCAAGGGCTCACGAAGGACTTACAGCTGAAACCCGTGTGAAAACAACATCACACAAAACCCATATATCAAGTACATAGCCCACACCAAAGGAAAAGAACTTGAGATAGAATGGACACGTTACCTGTTTATTGTAAAATTAATTGAGGGATTAGCATGAGGTGCGACCAGTCGGCGTCTATATGATTACAAGTTCTGCATAACCTGTCAGTTATGTTTTCCAAATGAGTGATAATGTGTTTTTCTAAGAATATAAATAACTCGATAAATGAACCTGTGAAGCGTGAAGTTAATGGTTCTGATTATTTCCGGGGAGTCGCCGATTGTTAATGGAACCACGTAAAACTGAAATCCATTATATTTCAATAAATCAACGATGACTTATAAGAAGTTGTATTGAGCCTTTTTAAGCTTTTTGTTCTTTGATAGAAGGTGACCAATCGTGCTTTTTACAACACCGAGGAAGTGGCGGGGTAGAATACCACACTTACCAGTGGTAAAATGTGGATGTAATATTTCATGTCTTAACTGCCGCTTGCCTGTCAATTAGGTCTAGGCTCAATACCAACCCTTGTCCAAGCCCCGCCAGCCTCCGGTGCACATACAGCAAACCAAACCAGCTATAAAGACTGACGATTTGGATGATAGCCGGGAGTGAGTGAACACTGATGACGTATTAGAGCAGCCCAGCCATCCGTTGTACGCCGAAGCCATGGGAACGGTAAGACCCTAATTTTTCTCCGCCTCATTAACAACTTTGTGGATGACCTAAAGAAGGCTATGTTTTTTGTAAACATTCTAATAATAAGTAACCGGTGAAACGTCGGTTGTAACGAGTAAGTAAAGTCCGTAAGCTTATAATTGGCCGGGTACGTGATCGCTGGAGCTTTCCTGCTAGGTTTTCAACTTTAAAACTATTACTTTTTATGCTCCAGCAGCAAATGCCGTATGTTATATTGATAACAGTACTACTACTACTACTACTACTACTACTACTACTACTATTAATAGTAATAATATTAATAAGATAATAGTAATAATATTAATAATAATAATAATAACAATAAAAATAACTTTAAAAGGCGTGTCCACTCGGACTACACATTTAGAATACAAGCACTTTCGGACTATGCATACCGTCGAAGGGATACAATCAATTCAAAACTAGTTAAATGTGACAGATGTTCCGCTGTCAAAGAGCTCAATATGACAAAATGATTTTCATTGTAAAAATGATAAACGAAATTATATTTTGTCGTTACGATTGCATTCTTGTCCTTTTAACGAACCAGTTCTTTTTTGTCTGCCCATACTTTGATAAATTCATATTACGGCACGGGTACATTATTCTTTTGTGGCATGCAATTAATCCTATATGAACATCTAGGTATTTAAACTTAAACAGTGTATTTATAACACGATTGAAAATTCAAATGAATTGATCGCCAGTTAAGTTTACTCAAAGAAATACGATTCAAGGGATTAGCATCACTGCATTATTGTATCTCCAGAAAGTGAATTTTAGGAACAACAAGTGCAAAATCATTTGCTTGGATATCTTCAATAATGTTTGTAATTTTACGTTCCTATTCTTTCGAATTCGGATGATTTTTTTTTGCATCATCCTAAACCGATCCTGTTTGGCTTGTCCGAAAAATCAATAAAAGTTTGGAGGGGTAAAATGAAGTGATAAATATAGGTGGTCATAATCCGCAGAATATTACTTGATCCCCTAACAGCAAATCCCTGCAAGCTTGCATGACTTATGTATGCGCTGTTGCGTCGTCTCGATGAAACTAGTAACAAGACTTTTTTTTATGTGTTGAGGTATTTGATAAAAAGGGGTTGTAAATGAATCGCTCGTACAGATGGTTTATTACGGTAAACAAAAGTATTTTACAAATTCTACTCCGCATAGATAAATCGCAATAAACCTTTTTATTTTATTATCAGGGGCAACGCAGGAGTATCCAATAGGGTTGTGTAAATGGATTGTTTCTTTTGGGACATCCTTAATTTTCTATGTCTTTCTAGTTTAAAAATCCTCGATGTGACGATGCTCTGTCAAACTGTGATAACAGCGATGATGACGGATTCCAGACCGAAAAGGCCCAGCAATGTTCAAGAAACTGCGGATGTATATGTCACTTATCAATGAACCCGAATGAGGCTAAGGATAAGACGAAACAAAACCACTTAATAAAGGTTTTGGGTGATACCAGAGAATTCCTGGAGGCAGCCAGTATCTGTGGCATGCGTTATGTGGCCTGCAATGGTGTGGGGTACTTCCGGCGGTCGTTGTGGGCCGCTTGCGTCCTTGTTGGTTTTGGTTTTATGTGCTACCAAATACTGGATCGGATTGACCATTTCAAGAGCTTCCCAACTAAAGTGTCAATCGATCTCGGGTATGAGCAAGCCCTACCTTTTCCAACGATCACCATATGCAATGAAAACATGTGGAAGAGGAGTGTGCTCATGTCGAAAAAGTATCACTTCTTGAGACCGCAAGAAGCGGTAAAGCTTGCCAGCGAAATGTATCCTCCAATCGAATCTGTCCGTCCGGATTTCACAAACATCGATTTTTCACCAATTTCTGAATGGGGTGAATTTTATGTCAACCACTCTTTCACAAAAGAAGATCTATTCATTAAAGTAAGTAGTTAAAAATTTTTATCATATTTCAGGTGATAAAAAAGACAAATGGGATGCGTTTTCGCGAATCTCTTTCACTTATTAATATTCAGACATAATGAAACTAATGAAAGTTTGTGGAAGCTTTAAACGCAGTTTCGGTTTATGCGCATTTTCGAAAGATGAAAAACACTCAAGTTTTCTGATATCATAAATAACAAGGACAATGCATGAATGATGTGCTTGAGAATCGTTTTAATGGCACGGATGAAAGTATATAAAATTTGTAATTTTTAATTGTGCGATGGGAACCGTACATATGCATGACTTCTTACATTTATAGTTCCTTCTTATTTTCTAGTAAAGTTACAATAGAATTTCGCCCAACCCAAGTTTTATTTATCCATCATAACATTTCAGTTGTCAGTAAGGTGGTATACACCGTAGTACCACTCTCAGTGGGCACCTTTAATCTATATTGAGTACATATTTTGAAAATCCCATTTTTCTCTTCGTTATTATTTGCATTGCTGACATTGCTTTCAATGTGGGCACTTCCATAAAGTGGGCAGTTTGGTCCAGTCCCATGTGTGATCACATTATAGATGTTTCACTGTATTTATAACTACAACAGAAACGGATCCCGGGGGGGGGGGGGGGGGGGCTGTTAGGCCGAGGGAATCTTTTTAAAGGGTTTCCGACCAATTTTCCGGACTCGACCCCCCCCCCCCCCCTTTTCTGAACCTGGGGAATTTTTTAGGCTTTTTCATAAGTCCTCCTTGGCTGGACCCCCCCCCCCCCTCCTCCTTTTTCCTGAATTCTGGCTCCTCCCCTGTACAGATACAGCGTGTAGGTCGAGAATGTGGTAGAGAAATATGAATAACCAGTTTTTTTTTCATGTACTGCAGTGTGACTGGCAAGGCATGGACTGCTACAATCAATTGACGCGTGTAAAAACAGACATGGGCGTATGCTTCTCTTTCAACCAAGGTATGGATAAATTAATGTGTACTTATTGTTCATATGAAATAATACTAAAGAGTAAAAAAAATGAAGTTCATTAACCAATAAAACACATTTATATGTAAAACAAACTGAAACAACATCCACATATAGCGACCCTCGGGTGAACACTTGTAGTTTACAACTATTGTACTTCATTGTGGTAACAATAGAACATATATTGAATTATAAGTTGAATGAATGTATATTTGTGAGCATGCGAACAATATTTAACTTCAGCCAGTTTATATGAACTCAGAAAACGGCATATGTGGCTAAGTATAACAAGGCTTCACTATTCTTATTAACAGAGGGGAAATTGCTTGCCCGAGGAACTGGTCCAATGAACGGTCTACAACTGGTATTAGACGCCCAGCAGGACGAATATGTAGCCCCAGCCGACAGAGCCTACTCCGCCGGATTCAGGGTAGATCTTACAATAAAATACATACAGAGAGAGAGAGAGAGAGAGAGAGAGAGAGAGAGAGAGAGAGAGATTGTTCCGATACACTCTGTAGTTAGATTAATGTTAAAAAATATCAGCTCAGATTCTGTATTCCGTCTGCTCATACAACCAGTCTGGTGTCGCGTCTGCATACAGCAGGTGACGTTGATTCTATGCCTGGCTATGTAGATCTTGTCTCGCCCAGACGCCACTGTGTCTGTGGCGCCAGTTGATGATGTTAATGGTAAAATTAAACGGTAGATGGCAGCAGCAATCCTTTAGTCAGGTCTGGAGAAATGCAAGGATATGTATCCGAGGCCCTGACTAAGTGACGCCTATATAGGATTTTATTAATTATTTTGACACCGCCTTTATTTTGAGTTGCATACCCAAAAGAGAGCAAAAAGATCATGTGCAGCGACGTTATTTCAAAACTTTTTCATCTATAGATCCTGTGGTAAATCTGTATATAAATATATATATATATATAATATATATATATATATATATATATATATATATATATATATATATATATATATGCTATTTTTCCGAACAGATTCTGCCCCATTCCTCCAATGAGGTTCCTCGAATGAAAGCGCTCGGGTTGAAAGTTGGTCCTAACGCACAGACTCTCATAGGAATGACGATCAAGAAGGTAAGATGGTGTGAACTATAGCGTAACATCTACACGGAAAATCCGATGATCTGTGTGCTGTGAGCTTAAAAGAAATTTTCATAAGATTGATTATAGGTCTATCTGTTTCTCTTGCTCCTTAAATCAAGTAGCTTGTTATGAAAATGGGAAATACAGTTTTACTGAGCTACAGCCCTGTGACGCAAATACAAAAAAGTTTTAATTGTCTTGCGTATAAAATTTCTTGGGAGGAGACTTTGCCCTGTGAACTTTGGTCAGATATGACTAAATTGATTCGGACCCCGACAGACGTCATTCAGCGTCAGACATGCTATAACCCTACACATTTAGGATAACAAGTGGTTTACCCTTAATCAAGACATGCGACCGTAGACATCCGAGGATTAGTGTGTAACCAAAATGGCAGCCCTGATGAGGGGCTTCGAGATACTGGGAGAAATAAATGCGGTTTCACACCGGATGCGTCCGACCGAACGAATATGACACGAACGAATATTTCTGTCGTTCCGACTAAAATCCTGTCGCATCCGAAATTTCATACACACCAAATCCGAATGATATTTTTGGTTTCCAACCGAGGAATTTTCGTCTCCGCAATTCGTATTTGACAGCTTTATGAGAAATATATCGGATGCACTACAATATAGGCTAAATGCTAAATATATATATTTACATATATATAGACCTATATAAAGAAAATTGTCGAATATTTTTGAACTTGTAAACTGGTTTTCTTTTTAAATTTTGTTATTAATAATAATTAATAATAATGTTTATCTCTGAGTTCACTGACTGTATAATTAAAAATTATTGGGCCTTGCTAGGCACCAGCTATAGCCATGAGTTCCCGGGTGACAGAGTTTTTTACCAGCCTGGACCTAGATTCCCGTTTCAACATGCCTTTAAAAATAATAGCGCAACCTGTTGTTTCACCAGAACAGATTCCATTGCAAACCCTGCAATTTAAGTTAAATTAGAGTTTGAATCACTAGTTTAGTTTGATTAATATTTGATTTTCATATCTGCCATTATGATTTATAACGGTTTGCCCAAAGCTTTGAAACTTCTGTTTATATTTATCTAAAAATAATACTTTTGTAATAATACAAAATGACACATGAAAAACATTTTTATTTCATGATTTTTTTCTAAATGTAACGCGGAACATTTTATTTTCGGGGGAGGGTTGGGTAATGACCACCAAGTCCTGGATAATGTTGCTTATTTGTTTACATATCGCTTCTACAGCTGACTTATATTCAGAAGAGTCGAAAGGGGGGGGGGGGGGGGCTGGGGGGATGATCAATCAAGTCATCCCTTCCCCCTCCCCTTTCAGAGAATAACTGCTATATTGCAAATAATATATTAAGAATTAGAATTTACCATGAAATATTATATCTTAACCTGGTTTAATAGTCTAAATGTTTTGTCCTTAATGGTATATTAAAATAAGTGGCAAAGCGGCGATTGAAATCTCCTTTGATTGAAATGTGATTTTCCCCCAAGAAATATACATATTATATAAAAAGTCTGATTTTAATGGAAAATTCATTGTAGCTAAAAAAAGTTATAAATATATGTTTAAATCAAATAAATTTGATTGAAATATAAAGAATCATTCTTTATATATTTTTCTTTTATCACATAATTTTAAAACAGTGGACAGGGAAACAACATTTCTTTGTTGTACAGTATTATATATCAAATAGGTAACGTACAAATGAACCAGTCTGTTTATAAATGTTCCAGCTCTTTTGTGTTGAAGGTGAAAAGAAGCCATTCTTGTCCGATGCGAACGACAAAAAATAGAACATGTTCTATTTTATTCGTTCGGATAGCATCGTTCGGATTAGGTGTGTATGCACCAACATAAAATAAAGTATTTTATTATTTTTCGTTCGTATAGCAAATTTTCGTTCGGACGTAAAATTCGTTCGGACGCATCCGGTGTGAAACCGCCTTAAACCTGAAAGGTTTCGATAAAGGAGCGGGGACGCGACACGAAAGTACTCAGCGGACAGCGCCCAGGCGAGAATCTAACTATGGAGAGAGTTTGGTAGCATGGGGACATGTATATAGGTAGAGTGTATAGCGAAATAACCCTTTTTTAAGCACAAGATACAAATATGCAGATCATGTTGGCTCAAACATTGTAACTGAATGTTCAGTATGTATGAAAACATTGTTACTTACTCTAAAAAAATTCAGACGTTTGTTTCCATATATTTGTTCTTGCTCCTTTCCTATAAATGGAGGCCGAATGTTCAAGTAAAGTTTGAATAAAATCATATGAAAAACAGGTCTTTGTATATTTTATTTTCAGCACAAATTTATGGAGTATCCACACGGGGACTGTGTGAATAATCGAACACTGAAATATTACCCCAACTACTCTGTGTCCGGATGCAAGACGGAATGTGAAACGGACTTCATCACGAAAGAGTGTGGCTGCCAAGAACTACACATGCGCAGACATGCATATCCGATCTGCAACCCGAAGCAGTTATCCTACTGCGTCCGTGCGGCGTATGAAAACTACATCAACAAAGGAGAAGAAATGAGATGTGTTTGTAACACGAGTTGTGATGACATCGAGTACAGACGAATAGTCACCAGCTCTCTCCTGTCAAAATTCGTTGTCAGGTTCCTCGCCAAGAGAGAGCGCGGCGTCTACTCTGAGCAGGACCTGCGAGATAACCGCGTCAGTGTGGACGTGTACTTCGAGGATAAGACCGTCACTACGATCCGCCAGCAACCCGCGTACACAATTTACGCATTGTTCTGTGACTTGGGCGGTGCGCTCGGGTTCATATTAGGATCAACTCTACTGATCCTCGTTGAATGTCTTGATTTTATACTGGTGTCTCTGTATGCTTTAATTTTGCGCGACCGTAGCGCCGCCTTGTGGCCATGGTCAAAAAAAGAATCCTCGAAATGAGGTGACTGAAGAGCAGAAGAATAGTACGAGACGAACAGTTCGTTTTCGTTAGAAGAATATCTCAAGAAAAATATAACCCCGTTTCTGTATATAGCTATATTTAAACTGTGCGAGAGGCAAATTGGGTCACTGGGGCCAAATTGACGGCCGTCCAAGCACAGAGCCGATGGTCTTAATATTACCTTTTATACGCTTTGAGAAGAAGTCACATATAAAGACATGTGAATGACCAACCAACGTGCATCTGCTTCTAAAGATAAATACCATTTCCTCGTTGTCTTGGTCACAGAGGCGTTAAAGAGCGCATGGTTGAAAAGACGGAAAATTTCCAGAAATCTTTGGCGTACGAGAAGTGTAGCAATATTTACTAATGATTCCACAGGAAATCTTCGGAAATTACATTTTTTTATGAAAAGGTCTGTTGTCCATCTAAATATAAGCAGTACAAACAAAATCATGTTGCCACGTTGCCATGAGAATAAAAGAGTAACACTTTATATGATACGCGTGCAAGGAAAGGACTGTAAGTCATCTGAGCTACAGCGATCACTCTTTGTCCGTCGTCCGTCTGTCCGTCTGTCCGTTAACCAGACACAAATCGTAACCAGCTGGACCTAGAATCTTGTAACTTGACATTCTGAGAGGTCCATGAAAAATCTCCTTGGAAACCAGAAATTAGGTCTCTGTAACCCATATCCTTTGAGCTATGGGGCCCAAAATTACCCCCCAGAATAGTAAAAAATTTCATACAAAGACTTCAAAATCTCATTAACTAGATCACTGATGGTCATGCTTTTTGGCATACATATTGATCATGTGATGTTCCATCAGTTCCTACAGACTGGTGGCGCCACCTGTATTTTTCGATTTTTTACGATTTTTAGCTCATCTGACTTTAAGTCATCTGAGCTATAGCGATCACTCTTTGTCCGTCGTCCGTTCGGCCGTCCTGCCATCCGGCCGTCTGTCCGTTAACAAGGCACAAATCGTAACCACTGGGCCTGGAATCTTCTAACTTTACATCCACAGAGGTCCATTAAAAATTTCCTTGGAAACCTGGAATTAGGTCTCTGTTACCCATATTCTTCAAGCTATGGGGCTCCGAAGTACCCCCAAGAATAATGAAAAATTTGATACAAAAGCTCAAATATCTGAACAACTAATGCATTGATCACCATGATTCCTTGCATGGATATTGATCATGGAGAGTTTCATCAGTTTCTGCAGACTGTTTCACCACCTGCATTTTTTTATTTTTCTACGGTTTTTTTTTCTCTATTTTTCAGACCTCAAAAGATGCCGTCATCTGTTAACAGGGCACAAATCGTAACAGCTGGACCTGGAATCTTCTCACTTAACATTCAGAGAGGTCCATGAAAAGTCTTCTTGAAAACCTGGAATTAGGACTCTGTTACCCATATTCTTTGAGCTATGGGGCTCCGAAATACCCCCCCCCCCCCCAAGAATAATGGAAAATTTGATACAAAAGCTCAAGTATCTGAACAACTAATGCATTGATCACATGATTCTTTGCATAGATATTGATCATGGAGTGTTTCATCACTTTCTGCAGACTGGTGGCGCCACCTGTATTTTTTTCGATTTTTTACGATTTTTATTCTCTATTTTTGAGACCTCTTAAGATGCGGTCATCTGTTAACAGGGCACAAATCCTGCGGACTGGACCTAGAATCATCTCTCTTGACATGCAGTGAGGCCCTTGAAAAGTCTCTGTGGAAACCTGGAATAAGGTCTCTGTTACCCATTTTCTTTGAGCTATGGGGCTCCGAAGTACCCCCAGAGTAATGGAAAATTTGATACAAAAACTCCAGTATCTGAAAAACTAATGCTTTGATCATTATGATTCTTTTTATAGATATTGATCATGGAGTGTTTCATCAGTTTCTGCAGACTGGTGGGGCTATCTGTATTTTTTTTATTTTTTACGATTTTTTTTTCTCTATTTTTGAGACCTTAAAAGATGTGGTCATCTGTTTACAGGAAACAAATCATAACAACTGGACCTAGAATCTTCTGTCTTAATATGCAGGGAGGTCCATGAAAAGTCTCCTTGGAAACCTAAAATTAAGTCTCTGTTACCCATATTCTTCGAGCTATGGGGCTCCGAAGTACCCCCAAGAATAATGGAAAATTTGATACAAAAGCTCCAGTATCTGAAAAACTAATGCTTTGATAACCATGATATTGGTCATGGAATGTTTCATCACTTTCTGCAGACTGGTGGTGCCACCTGTATTTTTTTCGATTTTTTTACGATTTTTTTCTCTCTATTTTTGAGACCTTAAAAGATGAGGTCATCTGTAAACAGGGCACAAATCGTAGACACTGGACCTAGAATCTTCTGTCTTGACATGCTGGGAGGTCAATAAAAATATCTCCGTGAAAACCTGAAATTAGGTCTCTGTTACCCATATCCTCTGAGCTATGGGGCTCAGTAGACCCAAAAGAATAACTTAAAATTTGATACAAAAGCTCTAGTATCTCAACAAATTGTGCATTGAATGCCATGATTTTTTTGCATGCATTTTCATCATGGAGTGTTTCATCAGTTCTTGCAGACTGGTGGCGTCACCTGCATTTTTTTCCAATTTTTATGCATTTTTCTCTATTTTTGAGACCTTCAAAGATGCGGCTGTTTGTTATCAGGGCAGGGAGGTCAATGAAAAATATCCTTGGAAACCTGAAATTAGGTCTCTGTTACCTATATTCTCTAAACTATGGGGCTTATAAGCACCCCTAGCATAATTGAAAATTTGATACCAAAGCAGGGCACAAATTATAACCATTGGACCTAGAATCTTCTAACTTAATATCCAGGGAATTCCATGAAAAATCTCCTTGGAAACATGAAATTAGGTCTCTGTTACCCATAATCTTTGAGCCATGGGGCTTATAAGCAATTACATTCCTATAATTTGTTTATTGCTTCAGTTGAATTGGTATATACTACCATTCAGATGATAAAATTTCCTTTTGCGAATCTCTTCCGAGTCAGCTGAGCGTCATGACCCATGGGTCACTTGTGATGTAATCATTCGATTTTGTTACTCTAACATTGGTATTTAATCACAAAATATTGTAATGTTTTACTGCGAAAGAAAGACAGTGTCCTTACCGCTGTTTAACTTGACCTTGCCTAATAAAGCTCAGTTCGGCACATCTCAAAATGGAGCACGGATGATGTTGTCACAGATAGGATTGCTGTTTATTTACTTTATATAACTATACAGACTATTGACCGGGTACCGAACCCATTCAGATAATCATTAAGACAATTCATAAACTTTGAATGTCAACATATATTTAACCGCAGATGGTGCGAAAACAGACATCACTGTATATAACTGAACACGAGGTCTTAAAAAAGGTGTTTTGTATGCTTCGATTTTCAACGCTTTGGTGTATTTGAATTAAAATGTTCATCATTTGACATCATGCGTTCCTATATGCGTAATCGGAACATGAATCTTTTAAATGGATAAAATAAAAATAACTGAAATACGGCTGAATATTGATTGAGTGTTACAAGACAACAAGTATATAGCAAAGAGTGTTCAGAAACACCAGTACTATATATCACTTGCCATATTAAAAAAAACTGTATTCAGTACAGAATCAAGTGAATGTCTGTGGGAGGAGTCAAATCGAGCGCTATATTGTGTTTTCATAGATAACCATTATATATTGAGCGGCCTTAATTGTCTATTTCCTATAGGCCTCACGTGGCAAATATATACAAACAACAGCCTGAACAGGATAATCATACTGATGTTCTATCAGAAAAAAAATTATTCCATAGAGAAATTACTGTCGGGTCTAACAACGGGAGCTTCTTGCCAGCCTATCTCAAATATTAAGTAAATAATGAAGAGATGGACCATATAGTGAGAAAAACGCCAGGAAAATGTCGGATAAGTAACAGTTATAAGGAAATGACCAAGAAAAGGAACAAATTTAACACTGATAGCAATTCAAGCGCCTGTTTTACACGGTCTCCCCGATACGCACAATGTATAATCTCGTAATCTCGTAAAGTCTCGGCTTTTCAAACCACGCCGTTAGTTTCATTCTAACAACATTCACCTGATGATCGGGTCGCATCCCGTGAAACAGACTTTCGTAAATTTACAGTGAAGTTTTTCTCAAGTGTTATATATATATATATATATATATATATATATATATATATATATATATAACTCTGAAGAAAAACAACACTGTTAATTCACAACAGTCTGTTTCACGGGATGCGACCCGATCATCAGGTGAATATATATATATATTATCAGAGTTACGCAGTGAACATTATGCAGTAGAGCTGCGAAATATATATGAAGGACCTTTGTTTAAATAAATGTACCAATGTAAAATTGCATACAAAAAGGCTATAACATTCTAGCTATCTTCTTGTACTTTCTCTACGTTCGAATAATATATAGTCAACGATATATACAACTAGCTTGAAATAATAAATGTGTTATAAATTGCGGTAACCCAATTCTCACAATTTACCATAATTTTCATTATAAACATTTTTTTCATGTATCTGTTTATATATATGCGTGTGTGTGTATGTGTGCGTGTGTTTGAAATACAAGGCCTTAATAATTAGAAATCTCCACTACAACTACAAAACGAGGCACATTAAGATCTTAAACTGAACCTGAATTTGGCATTTGTGCCATGGAATATATATAATGCAAACAATCAGGGGTTTTATTTGAAACATAGCTGTCTGTACATGTGATGAAAAAATGAATTCCTGAATGTATAAGAAATTTGGAATACTGTCAGATTAATAACCACTATCAGTTATTTAGATGAAAACAACTTAATAAAGGAGAAATAGGATAAAAAAGGAATACATAATAATTAGGTATCATTTTTATATTTTAAATATATTACACATTCTGATTTCTATGATATATATATAAAAACACTTAAATGTTTCATTTCTGTTAATCAATATTATAGCCGATACGTTGGCATGTTTTAAATAACAAGTCGAGTATCGAGTCTGTTTACTCCAGATATCATATTCATGACGGCCATATCTGTAACCCCCGACCTGCGTAGCAATTAATCTCACCTGTCGGGAGTTCTAATTAACACAGACTGTCGTTTTGTCGATCCTGACCACGCTCGCCATGATTAATGTCCTTAAAATTCCTCTCCTGAATTCTAATTACATTTTAGGTATTGTAAACGTGAAGCGGCAGTGTCGATAGCAACCAAGCCCGTAACGATCGTGTCTCCGGCTATTAAAAATATGACTTAAAACTAAAATAAGAACGTCAGCGTAAGCTTAGTGACTGGTACTGATCAGAGTTAGTCTTTTTATCAAACAGATCAGTTCACACCTGTAATAAAAATCCCCGAATGGTCTGCGCTCGGATCACTGTCGACAGCCCTATTGTGTGAAGAACTCACGGAAGGAGGTGAGATTCAACCCAATTCGTATATTCGTCATCGGTTCTAACATTAAGACGCTATAGCCCATCACTGCAAACCCGGTAAGAGGAACCTTTAACTAATTTTTAATTAAATTAAAAAAAATTAATTTTCAGCAATTAATTTCTCTTCATGGCCATATCTGTTGATGACAATAATTTTTTATCATCTCACACTAACAATAGATTGTTGATTTATGTGTGTATGTTATGTGATTTTTACAACAAAGATTTTATTTATGAGAATACTTAAATAAATGTAAAACGTAATGTTTCAATTACAGGAACCAGCTTCGTTCACAATGAAAGGTTTACTAACCAACACAATATCATTTAAAATATATGATTACACGTATAAAATGAGGTTTTAATTAAATATAGCGATTACTAGTGTATTTATAGGCACATATATTATTTCATGATAGTTTCTCATGGTTTCTAAAAAACTGTTCACCAAAGAATTGAAATGATTACAGTTTGCTTGTAAGTAAGTTTGGTATTCACTTGTCACGAAAGGAATGAAATAATTACATTGTCATGTTGACTAGGTTGGTGGTGATCAGATTCTACCGGAAGAAGCTGAAAGGCATTTGGTGATATTACAAAAGCAGGCACTTGCAGCAATGCTCTTATTTCCTTCTGCAGGTTATGACTTGTGGATTATTTGTGACCTCCTACATAGAAAACATTAAGCCTTACAGGTTTTGCCTTTAGTTTTTATTGCTTGTATTTGGAAAATATATGACTGAGTTAGTATATTGATTTATGACAAACAATATTATTTATTTTATTTCTTTTAATGCAAGGGGTTTACCAGACAACAGGGCAGACAACAAGAAACGACGTGAAACATTCTACTGGTTGCAAAGAAGAAAAAAATCAATAATTTTTATTCAAGAAACACATAGTACGAAAGACATAGAGTATATGCTGCGTTCAGAATGGGGTCATACAATTCTTTATAGTCATGGCAGCAGTAACTCGAGGGGAGTTGCCATATTGATTGAAAATCACATTCAACATGAGATACATAAAACAGAAATAGACAAAAAAGGTAGATATATAATTGCACATTGTACAATTTTAGGTATACATATCAAATATATATGGACCTAACAATGGCACGCCATCCTTTTTCCATGACATTTATTAATAAGAATGAAAATAAAGGCAATGACAACAGGCTCCTTGCAGGAGATTGGAATACAGAATTAGACTTAAATAAAGATTAAACTGGAGGTAGACTGGATACAAATAAACATAGCAAGAGTGTTATATTAAACTTTATGGATGAGAGTGGACTGATTGACATATGGAGATACAACAATCAAGAAGTAAAAATATACTTGTTCCATAAAACTTCCATATCCGATAAAGGGCTGTCTTGTTTTTTTCTTAATTTCAAATAGGCTTAAGAAAAAAGCAGTTATTTCAGAAATTGTACCCAATTATCTAATTTGATGACCTTGCATTCAGAAGTAAGAATGGTAAAGGACTATGGACACTGAATAATGTCTATTTGAAAGAGAAAGAGTATAGTTCACTATTAAATTCAACCGTACAAAACACTGCGAAAGATAACATTGGTGCCAATCCTGGTTTAATATGGGACACCTTGAACATGAGAATAAGAAGAGAAAGTATAACATATGGAACTTAAAATAAAAAAAAGGAGATGAAATACAAGCATTAGAAAAAAGATTAAATCATTCCTTGATAGAAACTATAGGAATATGTAGAATATATAAATACAAAGGAAAGAAATATCTATAAAAAAACTATTTATAAAATAAGATTACCTGACACAATTACAGATAACCAGAACGATATTCTATCGGCAGCTAGAAATTATTTTCAGTCATTGTATAAAAAAAAACAAGTGGATGACATAAATACAGAATATAAAGATGATTTTTGGACATCATTACATCCAACAGTAAAACATTCAGACAATACGCAAGAATTTCTAAATGTGCCTCTAAATAAACAGGTAAAGGAAATTACTCAAAGTTTGATGTCACAGAAAAATAACAAAACTCCAGGAAGTGAAAAAACATTTTGGGACCAACTTAAAACATACTTGATACAGAACTTAACCTACTTAGAATATATGTGTAATACCAGAGATATCTCATATTTTATGGGTGTTATTAGTCTAATTCCAAAGAAAGGTAAAGATGAAATGGAAATGAGAAATTGGCGACCTTTATTCTTACTTAATGCTGATTATAAAATTATTTATGGAATTGTAGCCTCTAGAATAAAAAAGCCATGCCTGAAATAATAAATCAAAATAATACAGGTTTTCTAAAAAATAGATTAATTGGCGAAAACCTCAATCAAATTATTAAGAGTATTTACCAGGCAAAAAAACTAAATGGTTCATTGATAGATTTTGATATATCATAAAGCATATGAAAAACTATAAAGAGGATTTTTATCACAAGCATAAAATATTTTACATTTGGATCGGTAAAAGACAAGTGGTGTAATATACTTACAAACATTCCAGTAACTATATTAATAATAAAGGTTTGGTGTCTAATTATTTTGAAATTTCAAAAATAGAGAGGCAAGGCTGCCCATTATCCTCATATCTTTTCATATTGTGTGTGGAAACCTTTGCAATAAACATTAGAGCAAATCAAAACCTAAAGGGATACTTTGGAAACAAAATCTTGCAATATGCAGATGGCACTTCAAGTACTCTAAAAGATGCAGACTCATTAAAAAAAGCATTTGAAATATTTGAACTCTTTTGTATTGGTTTCGGACCTTAAGATAAATATAGATAGATAGATAACATATTATGCAAAATAGGATGGTTATATTATAGAAAGAAGAAACAGAGAGATTAAAGCTTAAATGTTCCTGGGAATAAAAACAACTTCAGAAATGAAACATCTTATGAAACTTAATTTTACTCCAGCAGTGAAAAAAATAGTCTTCTTAATATTTGGTCATATAGAAACATTGCATTTCAGGGAATGATAATAATATTAAAAACGTTTGCTTTGTCACAACTTACATTTTTCTATCAGTGGTACCTGCACCTAATAAATTTTTTTTAAGAAATAGAAAAAACAAATGTTTGAATTTATTTAGTCGCATAAAACTGAACAGATAAAAAGAATAACATTAGTGGCACCATATGAATGTGGGGGTCGGAGGATGACTCATATACAGACCTATAAAACCTCACTCAAAATTACCTGGATAAAAATATTACTACTCCCGGAAGCAGAAGTAAGATGAAAACATGATATACTGAAGTTGATTAAAGATGGCTCTTCATTCTTCAAATATAATTTAGCAAAAACAGATTTACTGTATATATGTCAAAACATCAATCCGTTCTGGAGAGAGGTTTCGGAAGCTTGGTACTTATATACTTTAATAATACCTGGGAGATAAAAATGATATTCTTAGTTAATGTATATGGATAAACTGTAAAATCAGGATAGGTAATAAATCAATATTTAATCAATATTTGCTTGATGCCGGAATACAGAATTTAGTTGACTTGCTAATAATTGATGAGAATAGACCAAACATGTTTAGCAGTAACAACGAATTAAATAATATTTTTGGTGGTCCATACATTTTCTAGAATACCGGGGACCGTTATATTCCTTCCCAAAGGCATGGCAGAAAATGCTAATGGAAACAGAAGGATCTTAACAAGAAAAATAAGTTAAATTTATTCTAAAATGTAAACAGGTTTCGAAGATAATATATGATAAAATGACCAATTTTGTATATAAAGCATCAGAAATGGCAGTAAAAAAATGGTTTAGAGACCTGAATTTATATGGAAATACTTCTCCAATTTCCACATCTTTCATAAACACAATGAATATAACAAGAATTTTTCAGTATAAAATACTGAACAGGATTTAAACAACAAAAACTTTTTTCACTTAAAATTAAGATTAAAGATTCTGAAAGCTGTTCCTCTTTGTCTCAGGAAGCAAAAATCAATTTTCGAGTTGCTATAGGAATGCACAATAGTGCAACATTTTGATCAGATATTACATTATGGCTGAACAGGAATGGGAAGGTAAAATAACCTTAGGTGTAAATTTGGTGATATTGGTGAGCAGAGATAATGGTATCTTGAGTCTTATATTACTCATTTTAAAAAATACAAATATATGCATGCAGGTGCAAACAGGCGAAACCAACAAAAAGTGAAGTAATAAACTAGGTTAGGTAAATATTATATGGAGAAACATATTGCAGCCAAGAAACATTGTAAATAAGATCACTGGAGAAAGTGGGGAGTTTTTTTCCACTTCTAAGATACTTTTTATTGACTTTTTTACATATAAATGTAGTTGATTCTCTAGTGTGAAAGATTGATATATTCTCTTTGTACATAAATCATATGTATAATAGAAATATTATTATAGCTGGTATTTCAATTTTTAAAAATGTGTTTGGATGTAATGTGTGTATAGTCATATATATTTATATATATGGGTGTGTGCGTGTGTATGTATGTATATGTGGGTCTAAGGGTAAACGATATGAAAATATAAAATAATAACAAATAAGGATCTTTTTTTCTATAAGTAGGCCTAAATATTTTTAATCTTTTTGGTATTTGGATGAACATATTAACTTGATATATATATATTGTTTGTACGTTTTTGTTTACGTATTATGTCATGTGAAAGGTATGTGTTTTGCCTATTGGGTGTTTATATACGTGTTTGTGAAATTTTAAGAAAAAAAAAAGAAAAAAACACGTTAAATCTTCAGCGATTATAGCTATCCCGCTTTTATCCTGACAACCATAAAATATATTTAAGGGGCCTGTTACGATATATGTCGTCTATTAACTCAAAATATTTCCTTGAGCGTATTATCAGAATAGGCTAGGTAACGCCGATCCCACCAACACAGACTGTTCGTTTCATTTATATGTGTCTATAACATGTGGGGAGCGCCCGCCAAAATAATTCAACGAGGGCACCTGACGGCAAGTAAAATGAATAAGAATTTAACAAAAGGCGTTGGAAACCTGTGACCTTTTAACTTCTGTAAAGATGCAAATAACCTCCTTAGGTTAGAAGTTTTTTTTTTTTTTATTTTGTTTACATTGGCGGATGTACCGTGCTCACTAATAGCTTGTAGATACACAAACACTAGCATCCGTAACAGGGGTATTATAAGAAGTCCTCTTAATATGAATTACCTTAGTTCATTAATATGTATATGGAGTGAGAAAAAATCACATAAATTCTACAGAAGCGGGAGGTGAATAGCTGGCTTAAATAGAAAACTCGAGATATAAAAGTTAAGAAATCATAATACTGGAGTTCCTGTTTCAAGACAAAAGACTCCACATCCAGTGGCAGTCCAGGTCAGGTCAGTCGTTGGTTACTGGTCAATTGGCCGGGACGTGTTGCTTGATAATGCGAGAGCAAATACATGTGTGAGAGGATTAACTGAGCTGGCTCTCCGGCTTATTACAGGTAATCTGGAGAGCAGATCACTGACTGTTGATTACAACAGGCCGGCTCAGCAGACGACAGCTGGACTGCACGGCTCCCGGACGTGTCGCAAGGTATGTCTCTTGACCTTTGGCGTTCTTGCGGTAAAGATTGCAGCTGCGTTCGTACACCAGTGCCGTTGAGGTATTTCCAAAATTGTTCACATCAGCTGCAAGATAAATTACTCATGGTCTTTATTTAAAAATCCCTTAAGTTATTCTTCTAAACCAACTGCCTATAAAGTATCCTGAATCGATTTGTTGAAAAAATATTCTTATATAATATTTGATATATTATTAGATATATTGTATGTTAGACATGTTATTATAAATATTGTAGATATATAACAAATGTTCTTAATTTATAATCCCCTTAAGTTTTTCTTCTAAACCACCTTGCCAAATATCCTTAATCGATACAGTTGTGGATAAATATACTTGTCTATATTTTCTTCATATCGATGGATTGTTTGTTAAATCATTGACTTGATAGACCAACAATATTGGAGGTAGACCTTTCTTTATTCACGAGACGCCTGAATATATAGTACATACCACATACAAATAAACATCGTTTGGAGTTTTTGACAATGAGTTCATAATGAACATTTACTTTGTAATAAATAAATTGCAATCCGGCAACTCTTAGAAGTGACAAAGAATTTTGCAAACAGTTAATGTAACAAATCAGAAAACAGTCGATCTATGTCCTCATCACGTTTCACTAATGAAGGAAACCATTTCATGAATAAGTAATCATTCTTATAACACTCTCATAGTCAGCTTGATGGTGGCACCAGATATTTGTTATACAATGCACTGTCTTCTGAAAAATGCGCTCAGAAAGCCATTAAGTGTACTTTTTTTAATTTGATTAAATATTTTATTATTTCGGAAAGAAATATATGATAATTATTGCCTAAATATTGATGAATAATCCTCTGTGCAAGAATAAGTAGTATAATAAGATTAGCACACAAGCCGTAAAGAGCACATAAACAGAAACATTTTTATATTGATATTATAACCCATACATCAACATAACTTATTTTTTATTTACTGTTTGCCTGAGTTGCCTTCCTGCTCAATTCAATTAAAGTCAGCTAAGTCGTTACCACAAGAGGTATAGATCTGAATTTATAACATTTTAGAGTGACACTCGGGGGGGGGGGGGGGGGGGGGCGGCTCTGAGCCATATAACATGATGGAAAACCATAATAAGTACATGTACTTGTAGTATCCTGTATATATCTGGTTTTTTTCTCCTGTGTAGACCTTTTACAGTTTACTATGGTGTAATTATATACCTTTTAACAGCATAAACCGACCCATCCCTCCCCCCCCCTTTACCCACCACAAAGAATAGTTGGCTTTTTTAACGCCAAAGTACCCCTAGCCTTGAATCATGTCAGATCAATGGGGTTTTTATAATTTCTCTATTTTCTGGGCATATCCTGACACTAAAATTCATCTAAGATTTTGCACGTTCTTTCATATTAAGATCATTCCTGTAAACTCTTTCTTGTATAATATTTTATCCGAATTGGTCGTCAGGCACGTTGTGCTCAACTGTCAACTATAATGTCGGATCAAAGAAGCTTCCTTAACACAGTTTACGTTGGTTTATAAATTGGTCCTATGTTATGTCATTTGACATATTAGATATTTATTTTACTCAAATGGTAGTCTTAAGCAAAATTTAGAAAATAAGAAGATCTACCCATGTTGTACATACTTGATATATTTTAAATTCTGATAAACGCCACAACTGATATAGCGATAGCCTGCCACCCCAAACGTCGATTTTTTATGAACTGAAGACAATGGGGTGACAGTACAAGCTATTGGGTTCGTATCAATTCTGGTAAGTGCAGAGTAGCACGCCATTTCTGACACTACCTTTTAATTTACATCTGCTTCTCGAACTGTCATTTTTCCTAGTTAAGACAAAAAGTGAAGGCATTCTGTTTGGAAAAATAATAATTATTATATTCAGGGTTGACTTATGTGTATTCGTGCAGCAGTTATTAATACCGGGGGTGGTTTTATTCGAAAACCTTGTCTCTACGTCCGTCATGCAGCAGGAAAAAGGGCAATTTCCAAAAGGCAAAACTCGGAAGACGGAAGTCGGATGCATGGATTTTTTTAAAATAAAGCAGTGATCGAAGCATAATCAAAATGCTACTACATCATTAAAAAGTATCATTTTGTTTTATGCAATTGATAGTATAAGGTCTGTTCTATCTTCAAATGAAAAATCAAAGTTATACATGTGAAAGTTATATATCATTTTGTGCTCAGAAGTGCACAGTTGTAGTCCAAATGTGTAAAGCTCGGAAGCAATGGTCATATAATCGTCAGGAAATGTATCAACCATTTTAAATTTCTTCAAAATGACATAATTCAATCCCTCTGTAATATTCATTAAGCTGTTTTTTTATAATATATTGTATTCATATTTTATTTCATTTTCTAAAACAAGATTGTAATAAATCATCAATATCTTACGCTGTTACCATATTTTAAGATGTTGGAAACATGAAAAAAAATAAAAGTTTTGATAACATTTTATTCACTTTACATATGTGTCCCAATAGAATATACCCCGAAAATATTACAGAGACATCAACAGAAAATTTGACAGAACCACAAAACGTCCAGTAAATGTTTCTACAACTTGTTTCAATTAAATATTTTTTTTTATGTATAAATTGAGAAACTTTTCCTGTTCCTTTTACTAAACAATTACATCATCATTATGTAGCTCTTAAACTCTAGCAGAATCTGTTATGTTATACATTTGATGCCATATATTTTACATTTAATGGCCAGAGTGCACTTATTGATTTATATTTTTTTTGTAAAATCAAAATTGTGATATTTGCTCCGATATGTGCTTGTTGCAAATGGAACCTTTTTCAATTCATGTTTTGAAATGTTGCCAAAATAATATCATTTTGCGATAATATAAAATAAAACAGTTTCTGTTTTGCAGAACGATTCAATATTGCTTCGATATTTTATGCTGTTAAGTTCGACATTCCACAAACTTTAATACTTTAATATATATAGATATAAATTGTTACAAAGTAAATGTTATAGATATAAAAAAAGTCAATTTTATAATAGAACCTGATACAAGCAACTGTATATATATATTAAGTCCGGAGGGAGGGAGGGAGGTTCGAAAGCGCACAGTACTACTATATATAAAATTCCGACTATATATATGTATAGTCCGGTGATTATACCAGGCCTAAGAAAAAGCATCATATCTGTTAACGTTTGATTCTGAGGGTAAAAATATAAGAATCAATAAAAATTGTATACACGCAATATTCTGATGCATGGAGTTTTTATAAAGATCATTGATTTCTATATAGCGAAAGTAGAATTAGAATAATAAATATTTGTAATTGAAATTTTTATCTTAGCGGTAAATATCTAATAAGATTTATCGAAACGATTTGGTTCCATAATTCCATGACATGGTGCAAGATGACCATTTTTATGTAGAATTTCAAGGTATGAATCTTAGCTTACAACAGTTTTAATAAACTGCCAATATTCGTAGCATCTTTAAGACACCAGGTCACCTCGACCTAGACAGACTTGAAGCTCCAAATGTCTTATGTGTCGTTAAAGATTCTATTTATGAGTTTATTTATCTAAGATTTTAAATCCAAGCTTCTCCTTAACATGCACATAACGTTTGAGAGTGAAATTAGTTGCAAATATATTTTAAAATATTCTTAAATATGCATTTATCATTGTTGAAACATCAGAGAGAAATTATTAGAATATAAATATCAAGGTTGATAAAGTTGAAAAAGATAGAGTTGAAAACTTGAAAAAGTTTTAATTTTTGTTTAGAAACCAACTATATGCTTAAACATACAAACAGATTAAAATCACACATGTACGAGTATGTGAGGCCTATATATTATCTTTACTATTTAATTCGTTTTCTAAGATATATTTTAACAAGTTTTTTTTTTTAATATTGTAGAACTCTTACATATTGAAAGACATTTCGCTTAGGTTTTGTGTAGTGCATGTGTGTTTGTTGATGTTCCAATGAAGTCCAATTGGGATATATTGAATTTTCATATTTGTTCAAAAATATATTACTGATGTTTTAATATTGAATGACATCTAAATTTATAAATGTTTTTTAATGCCGTATAAGGGTTCATTATATCATATCTTAGGATATATCATGTAATATATTAAACACTCATTAAAAGCAGAATCATGGCATGCATAAGCAATTTAAATGTATGCATGCAACTATAATTATATTGAAACTGTAATTTTACTGTGACTCTTAACTGACCAAAAGTAAACCTAAGCGTGTCTGTGACTTCCGAGTTGGATCACATCCCAGCAAGAAGAATTGAGTGACCTCCGTCTATAACTTTGAGTTAAGAGAATGGATAACTGTGATTCTTCACAAAATTTCAGTACAGATCTGATTTTATCGAAATAAACAAAATAGTATTGAAACGTTAGCATTTCATATATGCATTATTGCTTTTTTTATTTAAAGTGTCCGTTTTCCAGCTTCCTACTTTTACACACACTTCCGCCATGACACCTTCTGTTTTCAACAAGAAGGACCGCTTCATGTGAATCGGCGCCATATAGAGAGAAAGGAGGTAATAAATGTAATTATGTTTGTGTAACAACATTTCATCTTCGATATTAAGCACATGTGACATGACAATATAAGCTTCTGGTGTCAAATAATACCACACAGCAAATATTTGATCCAACCCTTGAATGGGCGTTCTGTAATGACTCGCATCATGACTCCAGGCCCGTCAGTTTATTTCAGAAGCCTGAGAGTCATGTTGTCATGGCTATAGTAGGGCGTCAGTGCGGCATAAATAGGTTTAACTACGATTAACTGAGGTCCACTATCGGTTCCCGCCCGGCTTGCCCCGAAGCCCACACGGCACCTTTGGGAACTCACCGTTGGACGCGCTTCTGTCATTTCGTGCAGTTTCGATTGTTTCAGCAGTTGTAGGAACTTAATTAGATTTTCACAATCCATAAAAGCCCAAAAGACGGAAGTGTTTTAATATTTTAACTGAACCGTTACCAGTACTCTAGAGTTTCCATATATTGCTGAATATACAAATATTAATATACTAATAATATATAAATGGATGATGAATAAAATATCCAAAAAATATATAATTATTACACAAATATAACAGAATGGTATCAAACTTACACCAGAGCCAATTGTATTAGGCCTGGCCTTGATATAAGTGATCGAGGAAAGGAAATTATTCATGACCATGAATTTAAGTGGCCTTCCAGTCTGTTACATGTAGAATAAAATTATCAAATTTTAGAACGTGATCTAACATATATTTTGTCGGATGACAGGTCCGGAAAGTACCGCGACCGCATGAAAGGAATCGGTCCGTCATAATTTAATATGTTCGACTGTATCCGCGACCGTACCACGGCCGAAACCGCGTAACAGGAATCGTAGCTTCAGTCTTTGCCTGGCCTGTTAGATGCAACTATTCTATCGCCACGTCCCAGCTTTGAAAGTTCCGATTTTGAAAATAATGCAGGTTTTCTCGTCTTAAATTTAAGAGCAAAGCTTCTGGGACGGTCCAGTTGTGTCAAGACAGTAAATGTAAAAATCAAGACTAATTGGTCTTATATTTTGCAAAAACGAAATTTCGATTCTCCATTATCTTTAATTATTTCCATGTAACCCACACCGTGGCTAAATGTTCTGTTCATGTTATCTGCATGGCTCTTTATCCTTGAATGAATGGAGCTTTAACACCTTAAAGGACAAGTGTACTTTCACAAGTGTATACTTTAAACCGTATTTTTAAGTCGTTTTTAACAGTCAAATTATTTATACATATGGCTCTGCCGCACACAAACCAGCAGACCATGAACACCCTGTAAACATTAAACAATCAAGCTGCCATGCTGGAAAACAAAGAAATATGTAATATAACTTAGGTATGATTTCCATGACTCTAACTTTTTTCTCAGGTACCATATGGAAATTTCTAAAGGCGTAGAAATCCTCTCAATGTATAAAAGGCAAAGCCTATCTATAGTTACATTTATCTTTGATTATCATAATGATCCTAGAATAAACATTTATATTCGCCTAAACTAACGTTTCGAAATGTAAACATATATTATTAAATCCCTTAGAACATTTTTTTTCGTATTATATATGTGGGAGGCAAGGTTCAACACGGGTCTGTACTTATTCGGTACGGTTCCAATCCAGGAAGAAGCGGCTTCAAGAAAATCCCACACTTCAACAAACAGAACAATAACCACTGCAGTTATTTTGAACATAATAATCCTAAGTACAAAATATACGTTTGTCCCTTGTACAAGTCAGCACGCAGTAATTAAGAACTCTGCTTATTATCACAGGCTATGCTATTTGTTTCAGCTACAAGCATATATATTGCTACATTTCAGCTGCACAGAAATTAAGTTCTCTAAACAATCTGGTAACTCATCCACCTTTTTTCCCAATGTTCTGCTACATATTACTATCAGTACTAGACTACTCGATCAAATTACTGTGAGATTTGCATAAATGTTACTCTTTAATAGTATTATCCCCTGCTCTGCAGTATTAAATAAACCCTTAGTTTCAATTAAACATGATTACAAGTAAATTACATGGTACAGCAATACGTATTCTCAATGTACACCATAAGATGCACGGTCAGTTTTAAACAAACAGAAATCTGAGTACTTCCGCCCAATATGAATCTAGACTTAAATTAAGAGTTTTTCTGATCCCTAAATAGCACTCTCGATAATCGGTTGTATACATTTTGAATAATTCTTTACAATAACCAGCCTAAAAATATTCACAAAATATGGAAGTTATAACCAAAGCATAAGCCAAAATATACACCTGGCTGCACTATAACCTGTACTACATGGAAACATATGACACATTTATCATGAATCAGTAAAGAAACGATACTGCGTTTAACAAATAAAGTTTGTTTCCTCCCGTCTTTTAACCTTTGAAGAGGAATCGGTCTTCATGCGAACAGCTACAATATTCCTTGTTATGGAACAAATGACAACCAATGAAGCGGTTGTCCTGATTCCACCTTTAACCACGACGGCAATACACAGTAATCCGTTTAAATAACTCCAATAACGAAAAAAAAATAACCTCTGCCGCGTCTGAACGTTTGAAATATAAATCCGGAAAAACAAAATTTTCCAGCCGCACATGCGCATTGACAACCTAACTGGCTGACTACCGGCGAGTGATTTTATCATTTTAATGGCTGTTCAACACAAATGTAAAAGCGCTGTTTTTACCATACCACCGACGCCCGACACATGTAAAAGATTCCTTTGTCATATAAAAATTAATATGTCATTTCTCATAAGTCTATACATTCTGCACTTTAGGTTGCCAACTACCTATGGCATCCAGGTATTGGCAGTTGATCTGATAAAGCCTTTTTTTTATAAAAGATAGTCTTAAAAAGGTAAGAATAACATACTCGCTGATTTTCTCAAAGTAATACAGGTTCCCATTTATACAGCTGATTATTCATAGTATTTCAATGGTTAGAGAGAGTAGGTATTCCTTCTATATAATAGGAACGAAGCACTTGTATTTCTTTTTTTTTTAATTTTGTAGGACAAAAAGCATAAATATGGTATTATCAACTACACCATTTCCAGCACATGCACTGTGTGGGGATAGACTGCGCGTTAGCCTTCTAGCAGCACCAAGTTCAAGGGATCTGGTACCATGGGATCTGAATGCTTCCGATCCTTGCCCCCAGGGAGTGCTGGTCCCAGAACAGCCACCCCCACCACCTAATATAACCAGCAATATACGTTTTCCTTTCCAACTTAACCATGTCCCGGCCTTAGAAGCCGGGTTTAAAATCGCCACCTACGTCATCGCCATGATCATGGCCATCGTCGGTAACGTGATTGTGATCATGATCGTCCTGATCAACCGACGCATGCGCACAACCACTAACTACTACATCCTGAATCTTGCAATATCAGACTTGATGGTCGGCTGCTTCTGCATGTGGCTCCATCTAGGAATCAACCTGAGTAACAACTGGATCTTCGGACGGGTGGCGTGTCATCTGAACCCTGTGCTGCAAGGCAAGTGTTAAATAGTATATTAGAACTTTTAAAATATAAATAAAAATGAATCGAACTTTTACAAAAAAAGTTTAAGGGTAATATGCCTGAAATATAATTCTTCAAAGTAAAAGATAGTTCACTTGAATGAAAAGTACCATCACTTTCATTAGGAGAGAGAGAGAGAGAGAGAGAGAGAGAGAGAGGGAGAGAGAGAGGTAGTATTATATATTTCACCAGGTTGACGATCACATTCTGTAAACGACGATTACAAGCATGTAAATTCAAAACCATGTGATTTAGACCAAAACAGTTAATAGCATTTTAAAAATGATCAATCGGAGGCAGTTTAGATGCAGTCACAAAAATTCAACGAGTAAAAGTGCTCCGGCAGCAAGATAGTAAAGGCGCATGATAGAAACAGACATATATTTAATTTAAAGAGAAACATCAGAGAAAGAAAATATTCACTGGAACATTTAACCAGCGTTGTTCATTTTAACAATCACGGGAGCGTTCGTTCAAATATCTTCTGAAGTTTCAGTTTGTGACAAGGTAAAATAAACGTGAGGTCAATGGCAGGTCAAAATAGGAGATTAATTGATGTCCGAGGACCGGCGTCTGATGGTTATGTACACAAATAATATTCTGTGACGATAAGGTCTAACCAGTCTGGGGTAATCTAAACTTAATCAGCATTATGAGGTCCGAAAATCAAAAGTGAATTTATGGACCATCATAAAAATACATGGGTTTGATGATGGGTGCCGCGCTGATCATGTATTGCCATAATTTCTAAAGATAATTACGGTTTCTCATGAGTGTTTGTCAATATTTGGCCAGCTCCGTTCTTCATTGATGTCAGAATTATCTAGGATATGACACAGATCGGCTTGTAATCCAGCACTGACTGATGTCTTCCTGTATCAGCGTCGGACCGCGAGGTGCGGGAATAGATTGTCTCCTGGTTACATGGTCCGAACATTGTAGCTAAGAGGTCACGCGTGTCTTACACGTTTCCTCGCCCGTGTTAGGTCCTCACGGATCACTGTGATGCATCGGTTATATTGCTTGATCAAACGATTTCATTATGCTGAAAGACAAAAGTATTACTGTCATTTGTCTACTTTGCCGCGATTCGTTACCAAGTTTCAGGAGATTTCAAGATGGTCAAGAATTAATACCATAAATGTTCGAGGCTTTGCCAGAAAACCCATGTATTAAAAGGAATTTCCTATGACGATTTATCAAATTCAAGGTCATTACTCAAAGATTTATCCTCTAGGCTTAGGAAACCTGTTGGAATCAGAATTCAATCCAAGGACAGAACGTAAAATGATGCAAGGTCTCTGTGCACTGTAATGATTTTTCCAAATATCCCCATGAATATTTAGTGTGTAAATGTATTAATACAGGTAATTTATTCTACAGTGTAAAAAGTGAAGATCTTTCTATCCTTTGTCCCATTCCCAAAACATTAGAAACACCTCGGCCAACCATTGTCGATCAGGCCCGAATGTATCTATGGCAAAGTGATTCACCAAAAGTTTATTTCCGTTCCTTGCGCCCGATATCCTCTGGGAATCTAAATCTAAGAAAGAGTTCGGATTTCAAAGTTCTCCAAAGAAATACACTGATAAGCTAGATTACGGGATATATTTGCTTGATATGTTTTTGGACATCAAATATATGTCCAGATGTCGATAAGACTTTCATATTTCAATTTTGGCACAGATTCCACATTTATTGCAAACCTTTAGATTTAGCCTTGCAATACAATTAACTTTCACATTTCATGTTGTCATTAAAACATATTCATGAAGGTAATGAAATCGGTAACACCAAGAAAATTCGTTTGAGTTGCAAGCGAAGTGTTGCCAAAAATATTTAGTCTGTATGACATATTTCAAATATAAATATATATATACTTAATCACATTTTAAATACATTATAATTAACTATAAGGCTTTAGAAAATAAGGTATTATGTTTCAAGTAAAAGTAAATTCTAAACCAGGTTTAGATATAATGTTCACAGTAAACTCATAAATGGGAATAAATTCTATAACTCTATTTATTAATGTATTTCATTTGCAATATATAAAAGTTATTCTCTGAATATTGGAGGGGAGGGGGGATTAAAACATTGATCATCACCCCCCCCCCCCCCTTGTCAAAAAAGGAGAGGATATATACCCCCCCCCCCCTATATTGACGCCCCTGTATATACTAGTATACACCCATGAACAATGGATTCGGCTGGTGTGCTCTTCAGGGTTCCCAATGACAGATTTCACGTAAAATTTCGAAAGATTTATAAACCCTGCACTCCAGTGTCTTAAATAGCCCTTTTCTGTCACGTACAAGACCCTGGTTGTCAGAAAAATCGTTATACAAATATATTTGGCTTGTACACGTGTAGGTTTTTGTGTTATATAGATTATTTAAATAATAGGACCCCATTTGTTTGCAGTCCTCGCCGTTCAGGCCAGCGTCCTTTTTTTGACCGTCATTGCCGGCGACAGGTTCTTCGTCATCGTTTATCCAATCAGAGCTCGTTTTACTCGTCGCTACGCGGCGCTGGTGGTGGCAGTGACGTGGGTGATAGCTTTCATCATGGCGCTTCCAAACGCCTTCGTGCGGCAGTACAGAGAACTAATCTGGAAGGATTATCATCAGAAATGGTGTACTGAGAGTTGGCCTCGGTATATCTCGGGAAGTTACGTGGATCCCAAGAACAACCAGACTCGCTGTACCACAGACATCCCCGGACGACGTACATATTACTCAGTACAGATTCTAGTCATGTTTTTCCTGCCGATCTTAATAATGGTGTGTGCGTACATCATTATCATACACACCCTGTGGAAACGCAATGTTCCTGGCGTCCCGACAGATAAAGTCCTCTTAATGCAGAGACGAGCCAAACAAAAGGTAAAGATATTCTGAATATTAGGAAAACCTCGTCTATACCTAAGTTCTCTCAATAATGACTTAAATTATCACAAGTGTCATTCTGAATACATACACACGCATGCAGCAGAAACGTCACGACCTCTTCCTTTTTGTTGATTCCTTAAATTCATTATTTAGAGTACAATTTCTTTATTTATTAACGTCACTGTAGAGCGCGGTTGATTAGGTTAATTTAAGATTTTTTTTTCGAGGGATGTCGCTGATGATAAAGAAAGATAACAATAAATATTTGGTGGTACCGAGACATCCCTTCATAATTTCTGGATAAATTTTGAATACATCCATAATATCCCTATCTCGATAAATATATCCATATGGATAATCTTGTGTCGATCATCTCTGTAAAAATGTTTTCTGATACTCAGACCCGATAACGATAATGGACTCCCGATTGGCAGCACTATTATACATTTTACTGAACATGAGGAATTCCTGACCAAATGGCCGGGTAGTAAGCAATGTTATTAATTGTGAGACTTCATGAAAAAAATAAAGGCACCTCGGTTTAATTTGAATATGATATTTATTCGGGACAAGAAACGTATCTTTTTATCTACCACCGAGAAATAACAGTTTTATTAATTCCATAAAGAAGTGATTATGCTGATCTGAAGATTATAGAAATCTTCCTTGTCTAGGAACTTTTTGTCTTATCGGTCGCTTCAAACAATGTAGATTAATTCATTAATCCTTCAAACAAATTATATGTACGTTGTTTATCATTAAGCAATAATAATCTTTTGAATGGACATCACATTTTCAACCAGTCATATTTGGACGAACGCCCTTATTTTTAGTACATATCTATCCACCAGGTGGTGCGCATGTTGGTTGTGGTATTCTTTGTGTTTGTGGTCTGCTGGACGCCGTTCCAGGGACTACTGTTGTACGATGCCTACTCCACATGGCAACAGTCGAGAGCGGTGGGTGTGCTTTAATTTAGTCCTTTCTTAATCATACATGGGTCGAGATAAAATGGTATTGCCATATGATATTGAGGCTTAATATAGAAGATTATGCACTGAATTGCACAGTTTTACCATATATGGTATATCGTTGATCATAATATGGCAATTTTTCTTGTAATATACGAGCTAAGTTAGAGTTTGTACAGCTTCTGATTTATGAATTATATAGATTGCACGAAGAAATTTGTGTCTTAGTTTCAAGAAGACCTCTCACCTTTACGTTAGTTGACGAGGAAATGCTGAGAGGAGAAGTAATCAAAGTATCTACAGTTCCTGATATTTTGCTATACCACTCATTAGTCAAACCTTTTTACACACATACACACACACACACACACCCTCCCTCACACACACACACATATATATATAAATAGTATATTGTTTAATCTTCAGATCAACCCAGATCTGTTTTACGCAGCGACATACGTGGCCTACGCCAACAGCAGTATCAACCCACTGCTATACGCTGGTCTAAACGAGAACTTTCGGAACGGTTTCATCGAAGCCTTTAGCTGCCGTTTGATTAAGAAAAGGGTCCAGGTCGGTCCAGGTAAGTGCATTAGGATTTATATTTAATCATATGTTATTCAGTCCTTAAGTAAATGAAGTTGGCGAAAACAGTTACAAGTATATATGAATTCATTAATTCCACGGTGTAGAAAGTAAGGCCTCGTTTTCGTGCTTTATCTCGCTCATGGCTTTCACCGTGCTGTGTCGCAATTATAAAGCGCTCAGATTACCTCTCTATGAAAAGGATGTTTTGTGACTCTTGTAAATTAGAATAAATGAAAATTGCACTCCATGGTGACCCATAGATTCAAGAGATAGACCAATGAATCAATCGAAGAAAGCAACGTATATTTCACTTGCATACAAATAAATCGTCAATTATTACCGATGGCATATCGTGATAACATACCAGTCCCTTCTTTGATGTTGCGAGTACAGCTTGAAAAAAAGTAACATATATTAGAACTTAAATGGTATTAAATATGAAAACACTTCTGGAATGTCTTTACAGCAATTGTCTCTACCGTCGCGGGAAATGCAGTTGCCAGCAGCAGTGATCCTGCCGGAGAGAACCAGCACCATTCGACAAAGAACAGAATGGCGGCTAGCAATTACATGGCAAAAACAAAATGGCGGATCGCAAATTACAGTTCTGAAAGACCAAACGATCCGATTCCTGAGGCAGAAAAGACCACATCAACCGCAGTTCAACATAAATGAACTCATTGTTTGATGTGTTGAGATGATTTGTGTATCAGTTCTGCCGTTGTCGTAAATAATATTCGACAAAGGCAATTTTCCATCGCAAACACTCTGACGTGTTTATCAAGCTTATCAAATCCATACCAGGGGTAGGTCATATGCAAAATGTCATTTTCCCCAAAGTTAGCTGTACATGTCAGAGATTAACTTTAAACGTATTCAATCTTAATTATAAAATACTTAGGAAGACAATAAAGATTATGGGAGATGTAATCTGAAGGATTGTCAACAAAATGTTTTAATCCATAGTCGTAATCATAAGACAATCATATAAATAAAAGGAATCTACGGTACAAGGTTTGTAAAACAGTTTTAAAATTTGCGGGGCCTGAATAAGATTTATATTTAATTCAATGGATGAGATAACTCATTCAAATGAGATTCAGTGTTTTGGTATTAGAGGGATTAGAATATATACCAGCTCACAGGTTTTTAATCGGCTTTGCCGGCGTAAAAGAAGAAAAGGGCGTATATCGCATTTCCTTTTTAGCATTTGGTCGATTTTAATTGTTTTTCTATTTTCGGAATATTGCAGAGCTTTTTTTTATTTCCATATAAAAGTACATCATCATTTTAAAAGGAAGTTTCCCTAACATTTGCATGCATTATTAACAATCCGGTCGTTTAGTGCTTGCTCATCACTTAGAATCGTATGATGAACTATGATGATTCGGTGTTCATGGAGTTAACGTTTTGGTGTTTATAGAGTTAACTTTTTGGTGTTTATAGAGTTAACTCTTTGGTGTTCAAAGAGTTAACGTTTTGTTCTAATTCCCGATTGCGTTCAAAATGTATATATGAATGTATGAAGATATCCACCTCTTCTGTTCATTCATATTTCCGTAAACAGAATCGATGTCTACCTATATATACCTATATATAATTATATATCCCCGATTTCTTCAACAGTTCTTGCCATTGTTTGTATACTCCGCCCAAGATCATTAATATGCTAATAATTTATGGACATGTATGATTTTTGTGCTTGTTTACATGCGTGTGTTTGTAAGTAAGCCTCTGGTATAATTTAGTTATCACATATTTCACTAAAAAGAAGTGTGAGCATTGAGTAATTATATCATTATATATATTTTATTCATCCGTTAACTTTAATAAAAAAGGATATGTAACATTAATTGAGAATCAAATGAATGTACCATATGTGGTGCCGGGGACACATTTCACTTATTTTGGCACATTGACGAATACACCAGATATATTTAATTAACCTCATGGGATTAACTTGTATTTGGTTCTCATATACATTGTCACGTTTTGTATTGTTGGTGCCGCCTCAGATGGAGTGATCAAGATATATTTATGATATAAAATTCCAACAGCTGTTTCTAATTAAGCATCTTGATTCATCACGAGTATGGCTTTTAAGCTCTTGTAACATCGCTGTTTATAATTGGCTGGGGTCGGTTATTTTAATATCGTTTTTTATCAGATTCGGACAAAATATACTTGAGGAAAATGTGATCCTAATTCCTTTGTATCATCAGAATTCCAAGTCCTTCCACATACCTTAGTTTTCCAACTTCCTTGGCATTTTGCTCTTTTCATTTTTACGAAGAAAAGACAAATTGCTCAGGGGAAAACACTGGGCCGATCCGAACCCATGTCGGTGGCGCACATGCCCAGCGTTCCAACCGCTTCGCTAGAAAAGCAAGCTTCACCAGCGAGACAGTTCGGTCTGCTTTATGTCACCCCGTAACATCATGTTCAACCAAACTGCTTGATTTCCTACAATATCCAACATCACATGCTCTTTATATAGCCTTTAAAGAAAATAACCGAAAGGGGGGGGGGGGGGTTGGTTCTGTCGATGTTAAATCCCACCGTATGCTCACTTGGAAAAACAAAAACATCATCACATGTTCTTTAGAAAGTACAGGTTATGGCTGCGGGCATGTAGACGTCAGATCCACCTCGTATATTGGTAATTACAATGAAACAAACATGGATACGAAACATATAAACAATTTATTGATAAACTGGTATAAAAGAAACATTTAACAATATGCACAAGATGTAATATTTAAGTGCAGGACACAATCACACTTGTGCAGTACCTTCAGCGCTCCCTTATATATATATATATATATATATATATATATATATATATATATATATATATATATAGTTAAATATATAGTTATATATATATATATATATATATATATATATATCGCAGTTTCTCTATTTTTTACTTTATTTATCTGAGATTCCCTAACATGCAGGAGAATGGGGAGTTATCTATCGCCTAATATAATAAATATTACCCTTCCCTAACCCTAACATATAACAAATACATCATCAACTCAGCAGATCATCTGCTCACAACAAACCGTCCTGACTTCCAAACACACGAGGCTTAACAATATAAAAACCGATCAACTCCTCAGCTCAGGTTCTCTTCTATCCAGTGCCCTGTCTCTACCTCATTGGCGCCACCTGACGGCGAGAAATAAGTGTTCGGGCCGTTATATTGACAACAAAGTTAATCTTTCGTTATAGATATATTCCAAAAGTAAAGTCTAACTTATCTTTAACGATGTGGTCCTAGTCTGGGCCTTTATCTTTTATTGAATTTAGAAAGAAAGAAAAAAACTCTCAGTAATGGCCAGTTACACCTGACCACAGCAGACAATCGTTACGCCCAATGCGCATGCTTGTGAAAAAAGGTCTGTTTCTCCTTTATTGTCATGGCAACGTCTTAACTCGATGACAAATTACATATTTTTCATAAACACAAACTTAATATATCAGCTTTTAAAGGGAGAAGCTCTCGAGTGATGCGCGTCCATCGAATGTTTAAAATCCGTGGTCAAATAAAAGAAAAAGGAAAGAAACTTGGACAGAGATGAACATGATCGCAGTGGAGCGACATCTGGTGCAGACCCGCCGCAACTACAACGTTGAACCAGTCTGAAAAACCATCCGCCATATATGATCCTCACCAACAAAATCATAATCAGTGGTTCATTAACATAGATAACAGGTAACTGTCATGTTTTACAAGACCATCTTTGAGAGCAGAATGGTTTAAGACCACTAACAAAATCATTATCAGTGGTTCATTAACATAGATGACAGGTAACTGTCATGTTTTACAAGACCATCTTTGAGAGCAGAATGTTTTAAGACCACTAACAAAATCATTATCAGTGGTTCATTAACATAGATAACAGGTAACTGTCATGTTTTACAAGACCATCTTTGAGAGCAGAATGGTTTAAGACCACCAACAAAATCATTATCAGTGGTTCATTAACATAGATAACAGGTAACTGTCATGTTTTACAAGACCATCTTTGAGAGCAGAATGGTTTAAGACCACTTACAAAATCATTATCAGTGGTTCATTTACATAGATAACAGGTAACTGCCATGCTTTACAAGACCATCTTTGAGAGCAGAATGGTTTAAGACCACTAACAAAATCATTATCAGTGGTTCATTAACATAGATAACAGGTAACTGCCATGCTTTACAAGACCATCTTTGAGAGCAGAATGGTTTAAGACCACTAACAAAATCGTTATCAGTGGTTCATTAACATAGATAACAGGTAACTGCCATGCTTTACAAGACCATCTTTGAGAGCAGAATGGTTTAAGACCACTAACATAATCATTATCAGTGGTTCATTAACATAGATAACAGGTAACTGTCATGTTTTACAAGACCATCTTTGAGAGCAGAATGGTTTTAGAGCTTATATTTTGGGCACAATTTGTCATTATCAACAGTTTACATAAGAAGCCTAATGGTATTCTCTCAAGATTTTTTACACGATTGTTAAAATACATTTGCTTACTGTGAACATGTGCATCACTTAAATATGCAGTGCATGGCTTGCCATTGTCTGAGATCACACAGAAACGAAGCACACGCCACTGAGTGATTAAATTCCAAATAAAACCTTTTCCTTGTGCATTTTTATTTTGTCATTCCTTTTCTTTGTCGATAATTATTTCACAAATTAACTATGCTATAATATATCACTAAATCTAAAATCTCATTCAGAATATCAAACAGATAAAGAGGAACTTCCACGAAATATCACCTGGGTGCATAAATCGCCCTTACTAGTAAATCAATCAGATTCCGGTACCGTTCACATATCCCATCATGCATCTGTGCGCCTTGCTTCTTTGATAATGCGTTCTAGAATATTTCTTTAAGTGCAAAAAACAACTTGAAACCCAACCTATCAGCACGGTTGAGCAAGCACCAAAGCTTTGACACGAGAGCTGTTTCTTGACAACGAATTGCGTCTTGTAAAACCGTTTAACTGAGGGAATTACGCTGCTTCATCAGTCTTGCTCAGTCTGGTAGAGGGGTATTGGTCGCATCGAACGGTAACACACTCTATTCTTACCCGTGCCTATGTATACCTGTGGTAATTATAGAATCACATAGAGATCCATATATAAAAAACTGTATAACTTGGGGCCTGTTTCAATAAAGTGACTTAATCTGTAGTTTCGACGTACGAGAGACCAGCTGTGACAACACGACTCAGTATAGACACTCGGAATTGGGCTGGTTGGCCTACTTGAGTCGTGATACAAGCAATGTGGTGGAATGCATCGCAGTGATCCTCCATCATGGTGCATTCATATCGTGATAAATAACCCACAATCTTAACATTAGGCTACGAATGATGAATCAACACAAGAGTATACATGGAACTCACAACCCACACTGAAATTCCGTCTTCATGGTAACGAGTCATTTCCTGTATCACGTACAAGTTGGCTGCCTCCAGTAACCCGTGCGAGCCATGCCTATACTCATGCGGTCAGAAATTCAACAAACATGCGGAGGGATTTACCAATATGCTAAGTTACAACGGAACTTTTCTGGCTCATGTTTGGTGTTGTTAAAAAGTATACTAAAAACTAACGATTAGTCTGATTTATGTTAATTGGCATTGTACTTGTAGACCTGGAGGCGTTGTCACAAATGACAAAAATATTTGCCTCGTCATAGAGCCTAATAGTGCGTTCCTCGCTGAAGGATATAACGGCACTCTGACAGCCAGTACGCTGGTGGCACACTCTCTAGTGCCAGAGGGCCGGAATGGCGCTAACGAGAGACATACACGTTTCATTATGATTAACATTGGTTGTGTTGCAATAAGGTGTCTTAAGTCATGTAGGGAACTTAAGCCCGTGTGTCACTGTAGTTACCATGATGACGTCATAATTGTAACAATGGTATTTAGGCCTGCTACAGGGCTTAAGTCCAGTAAAATATTATTGCAACAGACCCATTACGACGTAGCAGAGTGTAACAATGGTACTAAAGCCTGCCCCAGAATTAAGTCTTAAAATGTTATTGAAACAAACTCAAGGAACGAAGCTGTGTTTGTTAGGGAAAACAGGTATATATGATATCGGCAGAGATATGAATTGCAGAGAGGGGATGTCATGATAATCTCAGAAATCATTAGTGACACATCACGTGACCACGCAATATGAACCCTCGAGGGCCGACCAGAGCTTCTTGGATCGATATACTCATTGCTATACTGAAGAATGAGTAAGTCCTGTATCAAGACGTTATCAGTCTGTCATATTGCCTTGTGAAAATAGGACGAGCGAATTCTGTAAAATCTGGAAAGAGAAAAACATAGAACGTAAACTCACAATTAGTAAAATACTTAGACAGTCGAAAGGACCATCTAGCTAGTTTAATATCAGACATTCAGACAGGTAAAAACTTGAGTTGTGTAACATAAGCTAAATGGTCCGTTACATCAGGTACTATTAAGGCCTACATGGTACAACAATGTGTTTTGGTAAATTTGTTAAATGATCGTAATAGTTATTTTACGATGACCATTTAATAAAATTGTAAAAACCCTATAGTCTCGCAATTCATTTATTCGTACACATCACTCCTCCGGAAACTTTATAGACCAAGCACATGCCTATAAATGCTTGTTTGGCTTAGAACTGTTTAATTAAGCTCTAATTATACATACATTTTACGCAAAATAACTACCGACGACATTTATCGGTTGTTGGAGATTTTTTAAACGGAAATCATTAATAGGTTTTTATTGATTGGTGATTGGGTTTCGGATATTTTTTGGGCAATATGAACAGTAAAGGTGACTTTATACATTCAATTTTTAGATCAAAACTAAAAAAAAAAATCCCAGCGGATTTGTAAAAGGTCGTTTCGTACCATTATAGTTGACTATGCCGTCCCCGTCCAGGTCGGCTTCCCGGATCATTTGTGCCACCTCTTCGTCCGTTAACTTCTCGCCGAGGTTCGTCATGACGTGACGTAGTTCCGCCGCGCTGATGTAGCCGTTACCTTCCTTGTCGAACACTCTGAACGCCTCCTTGAGCTCCTCCTCGCTGTCAGGGTCCCGCTGCTTCTTACACATCATCTGTAGAAACTCGCTGAAGTCTATCGTACCGTTACCTGAAATATATACAAGGGCTAACTTGATGCCAGGGGTCGTGTTTCAACTGGGCAAAAACTTGTTTGAAGTAAGATGTGCCTGAAATATTTCTGTCATTTGAAATTTTTGTTGATATAACTGCAGCTTAGAAGATATCAGTACACAATAAAAAGGTGTGTAATAAAACCATCCTTCGTACTGGAAAAAAGTAGTCTTAATAGACAGGTGCTCTTATTAGATATATGGTCTTTTTGACAGGTTCCACTGTATATCGGGTATGGGGGTGTAGCCATGTCGTCCTTACAAAATTAACACACATGCGACCTTATAATTATATTCACCTATCAAGAAGGACATAATCATGTCTAATTAAGGATAAAGAAATTGATGACCTTTATGTGTACTCTCGATTTGTTTTAAAGGTAAAAGAAATTATTTCATTTACATTTGTAATTAAAATCAAACCCTAAATGTTTCTAAATTAAGACTAGTAACTGTTTTATATACAAATTACATGAAGGTTCAGTTAATTAGACACAAGTGCTTCCATTTTTTCCGATTTTTGTTTACTTTCAATGCCAAATTGAACTGCATTTTATCTTAACTTCACATATGCTCTTTACACAGCGCTTTAACTATAGGCCTACTTTCTATATGGTTAGCGCTGTTTGTTATGACCTCGTTTCCTGAATTGCTACACCAGAGGGGAGCACTGTATTTTTGTCCAATCAGATGAGACCTTGTGCTGGCAGACACGGGCAAGCGAGGAATACACGGAGCCAATCATGTTCATTTCGTTTTGAGTGACAGCTCATCGCCCCGGTAACCGTATGAACCGGCCACAGGCTCAGAGAGAATTGCCGCTACGTGGTTTACTTAGGGCCTTGGGCACATAGGATGCCCGGTCGGTGAGCTGTAATTCAAACGAAACGTAACAACAAAGGCTGCGTGCACACCTCGCTGGCTAGTTTCAGTTATGCAGACACAGTTATGCAGTTACGCAAACACAGTCATACTGTCAGAATCGAATCGGTCGATGATGCGAGAATGCAGAGGGAGCAATTAAAATTCGAACGTAAACTTTTCTTCAAACGGCGCTTGAAGCGCAGCTATGGGCTGAGCCAGGATGCCTGTCGCGTGTTTGTTTATTGGCATCTGGTTAGCTGCTTGTCACATCATACGCGCGTTTTGTTCAGCGGACAACGAACCGCCATCTGGTGTCTAAATATATCATAAACGGTCAGCTTTGTCAAAGCTGGCAGCGTGAAAATCAGTTGCTTCTTTAGAAGCGTAAGATTTCCGCTGCCTCGGGAGCGTAAACTTCACATAATACTTACACCTGATCTGTCTTTCCAGTTTAAATCACCTGAGGTTAAACTGTCAGTCCTGCTTTCGGCGATACATACGTCCTTCTCTTATTCTTAGATAATACTATCAGCTGCACCGCTTAACCTGGCTACAAAAATATAATGCAAGCTGTTTGTTCTTTGTAGCATGTTATTTTAAATTTTACACCCGATAACCCCCAAGTTTTCATTTTACGAGCCAATTTGAAGTGAAATAAACTAAACTTAGATTTCTCACGTAATTATCATCTACCCGGTGGCCGCACTCGAATAATAAATTAAACGTGGCCAACCTTTTATAATTATACTAATAAAATTTTATTTATATAGCGTAAAATCCATCCACGTGCTCCAAAACGCTTTACAAAAAAGAACCAGAACATATTAAAATTAATTTAAATTACTACGTATATTAAAACCTGCTGTTTAAAACAAGATCGACATGGTCGTTTTTCATTTGTTGTTTGGATGGAATGAGTCGCCCTCTATCATTACTCAACCTAACTATAAAATAGGTCAAACTTGCAGGTAATAAATCTAAATCAGCAATTTTTTTACATATCTCGCCATATTTTTATGAATTATGGGTTTACAATTTACATGATTTGTGAAAGGATTCATAAGTCATTCACGCATGGTAAGGGTATAGCTCCGATAATGTTAACTTCCGTTACATGTAATTGTTAAACGGATGTATACCGGAACTTTTGAGGTGGTCACATAGCTGTCTAGACAATCAGGAATATCCTACCGCCTGGCTTGGTTTTGTGCAAAAGCAGAACAGTCTATTACCATGCCACAACTATTACTAGATCCCCGCCTATGTATAACTAATATAACTATCATGTCCTAGCATGACGACGAGACATCAATCCCGAGTTACAACAGCAAAGCACCTGAGAGTTGTTTCGGTGCGTAAGACATTCACCATGGCTTGAGTTAAACTTAGCCGAACTGATTTCAAAAGGCCGGAGCGTAGTGAATGCGTGTCAGAGTGAACGTCTCTATTCATGTATTGTTTAAGAAATTTTAAATTTAATGTCATTAGCTCGTTTTATTTTTAGCTTTTGTCCTCATCACTATAATAGGCGTGCGCATACCTGCAAAGGTACTTTCATTGCTTGATTGCTCTATTAACGGACCTAAACATCTCATTTTGTATAATCGCATTTATCTAATATTTCACTTAGCTTCCTTTTAAAAAAAATATTAATATAAAATGCACTAAGAAGATCTCAAGGATAAACTTTTAAGAATAAACACGTTCCGGTCCATATGCATGGATGGAATCAAAACGAATTTGTATAAGCCTTAAAGGGCAGAGTGACCACTGTACAGTTTCATGTATTTTCGGCCATGTGAGGGATTGTGACTGTATTACCGTCAGCGTCCACCTCGTGTATCATGTCGATGAGCTCGCTATCCGTCGGGTTCTGTCCCAGGGATCTCATCACCGTCCCAAGCTCGCTGGTCGTTATGCTCCCGTCCCCATCCTGGTCAAACAGGTCGAAGGCTTCTTTGAATTCTACAAAATACAAAATTAAGCCTGGAATATAAGTGCTATAATCAGGTTTAAACTTATTGTGTGTCCGATAGCAGAATTTTAAGATCAACTTTTAACATCGATGTCATCCTGAGAATATTGTAAGCGAGCAAGAAAATCTGCACTCTAATGAATGCAAGCCTCCGCCATGAGTGAGAGTAGATTTGTTTATTTTCCTTGATGACGTTCCTTAATCCTGATCATTATCCGAACCAACAACAAAATTTAATCGATCCTTCATTGGCCCATTCCCGAAATGCCCTACAATTTAACGAGACCCCGTTCAGGATTGGGTGAATTGTGTTGCGAACAAATGCACACACACAAACAAACACACACGAACGAGGATGAACGCATACCCTCCTGATATGAACTAATTAACAGGTTTATGTCAATATACTTGACCGGTCCTCTTTGTAAAATAAAGAGGTTAGTGACTGGACTGGCAATTCATATAAAGAAATACGGACATAAAAATATAACTTAGACAAAAGATAAATCTGTACGTTTCTATATGATCAGAGAATTTTCTAGTTTTTTCAAGTTTACCATTATTCCGGGGAAAATGCTGGATCAGCTCCTTGGTTAAGTTTGCAATATATAAAGGTTCGCCCTTAATACTTCCTTAGCATATGTTAAGGTTGTTTATTTGTGAGTTTTAAGGATACATTGCTCCCCACCAAAATGTCAATTTCAAGTGTATATATAGTTCCGTCATAAGGTTCCTGAACGTCACTCTTAAGTATGTCCGTAAACAACTCTTCACTGTCAGAATTTTGATCATGTGTGTTTTAATAATACGTTAACCTGTTGTTCCTAAAACCAGCTTTGTTTAAAAACAAACCAATGGAGACAATTAATACTATGTATGTATCTAGGTGTCTCATTGTTCTAAATTGATGTAAATCCTTTTTACGTAAATAGGATACTCATGTGGTAGATTATAGGCCAACATCGCAGGGACGCTGTAAGGCTGAGGTAATGTTTTACAGCTTTATAAGATTATCAGAGTATTTCTTATTAAAAGATCCCGTTAACTAATGTGACGAATTCTGAATCAGGATAATAATCCACTTTAATTATATTAATATCTAAACGACAGGTGTACAGGTAAGTACATCTTTTAATAATATTGATCGATGCAAACGACAAAACAGCTTCAAATATAGATATCAAAGCAGGAGTGACGATGAAGGGGGGGGGGGGACTGTGTTGGTTTTGAATAAATATATTTGCCAAATCAAAAAGCTTCCTTAAAGGTTACAATAATTTGCGGGATTTGAAAGGTTGTACAAAAATTAACTGCTTTTACAAGTTACAGAATTTTTCTGAAAGGAAGTTCATCCAGTTCATGCCAGTTAAGAATAATACACAAAATAAATATATGATTAGCCATAATCAATAGGACCGTGATATCCCTAATGCAGAATGAATATATAGACAGCCATATTAGTTAAATAAGTAGGTGGGCATCTGTACTTTGGTACAGTTATTCGTGCCTTTTTTATATAGAGATACATCTCATTAGATTAACCTTTGAGGTAAATACTACAGTTCCATTTAATTTTTTCTACTTTATTTCACCGCTTTTGAATATATTTTAAAGATGTTTTTTTTTTCTATATTTAGATTCAAATATTTATGTTACTATGCATATCTATATTTTGCTTATTTCCATTTCTGTATTTAATTATTGAGTGAAACATATTTCTCAAGGCACGTTTCCAAATTGGAAGGTCAATGAGAGAAAAGATAACTGACATTTCAAGTAATCGATTGTCAATCAGCATAAGCTGGCCATTCTCTCAGAAATGGAGCTCATTGTGGCCTACAAGTTCCAAGATCAAGTGGTTCACGTTTGTAATGTAATACGCTTTTGGAAATTTGGACCAGTACAAAAATACAAAAGAAATAGGGAATACTGTAAAATTATTATCGAAAATTGACTTTTCAGATTGTCAGCCTGTCATAATTTTAACGAGGACTGCACCGGGATTAATAATAGTCCCAATTAAATATTTTATTTTGGGAATACTAGTAATTTTTTTAAATTTCCCAGACAGGCTGAGTCAACCTATAATTTTATATTACAATTGACTGCCAGTGCTATCTTACATACCTGAGGGAAAAATGACACAGATAATCAGATAAGAAGAAAAAATCTGAAGAAGAAGAAATAAATTTAATTATCAAGAAGCAGGCTGAATGAAGTCTTCTTTGGAGTTGCGTGACATGTAAAAGTCAATATGTATTTTTGTGTGGGTCTCAAACAATGTCACTGTTCAAATTTACACTTCAAAGAAATTGAAGTATGGCTATGACTTATTTATTTCTTTTAAATTGACATGGTTTTTACTCTCTGTGTTACAACGTTTACCAACAAAATTATGTTATACAACCGTTGACTACATTCAGAGTCACATGACATAATGTATATAGGTTATAGGTTCACCTTTTTGCGTGAGCTAGTCTTGCTCGAGAACTTTCAGAAGGATAGTATTTTATGAATATAACCAAAATTTGTAAGGATTGTTTCTGTCATATTCTGTTTGATTTTAGATTTAAGCAATGAGTGTAAGTGCTCATGAAAAGCTTATGCAGCAATTTGATTGCTATAGATAAAGATCTGTTCATGTAACTTTGCTTTCACTGGGAAGAAATCGGTGAAATATAAATGCTATGGCTCCCTTAAGTTCTTTTCTTTAAAAAATACGTCCGTGCTTTTGTCCTCTACCAGTTCATGACAACATGCGCCGATGAAGAGAACTATGTATAGGGTCACGGGCTGTAACTTGCCCTGACTTGATGTTACAGACCCGTGTACACATCCTTTGGGCCATCTCATAAAAAAACTTGTCATAATTATCTTGAAGTGTGTATACATATTCCTGACAAATCCTTTTCATTATTTGTCTAAAGGTTTCTACAAATAATTCAAATAAGCCAGATATTTTGAAATACTGATGTACACGTTTTTAACGATTTTTTTTCACCTTTTCAGGCCTGGAGAGACGAGGTCATTTTAATATCTTCACAACAACTTAAAGAATTACCACTATTTATACATGGCTCACACACCTGTTCATAATGTATTTGTAAATTCGTTGAATTAAGAAGAAATTGGTACACGGCTTAAACACTCTAAAATTCTCCATTTTAAGAAATATTTAAGAATGAAACAAATTCGTAGAAACTGATAAACTTATTCCCTTAAAGCCCGTAACATCCTAAAGTTTAACAATAACACGTATGCAAATCTACATATGCACCGATAGTTCCTGAAAAGCTGCATTCGAATTTTTGAACTCCCAACTTTAAAAATAAACAATACAAATTTAGCAAGGTTAAATGTCGACGTTTTCATGAGAATTTATATATATATATATATATATATATATATATATATATATATATATATATATATTTATATATATATATGCAGTTTAACTGGAGAGTAGGATATTTCAATATTCGTGGGTTTATTTAAACAGCCCTAACCTATGACTCTGAATCATCTCCCAACCTTAAAGATAAATCAGCGCCACTGTATCCAGGGACCGAGAGTTCAAAAGATTCCGCAAAATGCTACCAGGCCCGTATGTAAATTATGTTCATTATGAACCCTCGGAAGCTGTAACCACACAATCCATTATGACAGGTTCACATATATACTTGGTTTGTCATAAAGAATTCTGGTAAAAGTTCAGATGCTTCACATATTCCCCTGGGGGTCTGAACGATTATTATATATTAAAATTAATTCAGGAATAATATGCAAAATTTAAAATTCAGGACCCTCATGATACCACAGCAAATATTGGTTAATATGCATATGCTTTACGTCATCATATAATAATATACAACTCAACATTAAAACTCTTATATAGCAACATGATATCAATCCAGGGGAGCACAGCGTGAGCAACATCTTTTAATAATCTGAATTAAACATGAACTGCCGGTTGAACACTAGACCTTACGTTACCTGGGGCATGATTTGATTAATTTTGACGATATAACAGCGCCAAATATAGAATCCAGGGACTTCAACTCACTGGTGGACATTAATTAACAAGGAGTGTCTGACTGCTGCGACCCTTCGCTCCTTCGCCAGGGAAGATTAATTATCTGAAGGGGGAACATTGACTTCTGCCCTTCCAAATGCAAACTCTAGCACAACCTGACTGTAAAAAAAATGCAGTATTTCTGGCATATTCATAGTGGCTGTTGTATCGACAGGACAAGCTGAAGAAGAAAACGCTGACAAAAACAAATATACAAAAAAATATTAAATTGAAATGAGACACAATATGAAGAATACAATATACTTCGAATTAATTTTCTGTATATTTGCGAGTTTCAGAATTCATCATAGATTGCCATATTCCAGTTTTTGTTTAGAATTAATCAGCCATTAAATATAGATTTTGTAGCCGATTTTGTAGGCTGTAAAATCCATAATACATTATCATTTACTATTGGGCGTTGTTACAGGTGCTCATTTATTTTGTGACACGGGCGTAACTCCTGTTGTGGCACTCGTGTCTGGCCGCGTATTACATTCTATGTTTAATCCGTACTGGTTGAACTCTAGTTGTCAAGAGAACCTTGGGTTTTCACGCCTGGCCGAGGTCACGTGATGGCCCTGGTGTGTGGAGATACACAGCGCTTTTTTCTAGATAATTCCTTAAATGCGTGCTTACTGTGTTGTGCAAGATCTTATAGACTGTTCGAGAAGTGGAAAATTCTCGGCTTGGGGTGTGAAGGTATATAATAAAGGGGCTGTGTTTTAGAGAGGCAGGAGAGAGCAGCAGAGCAGATTCCAGCGGACGCAGAAGCGTGTGTCAGTTTCTTGGACTTTATCCGACGAATGCGGCAATTATTGATTTTCAAAGACTTTCTTCTGGATTTTATGCATTTGGACTTCAGTTTACTTTCTGGGTTGTTGCAAGAACTTTCCACTGGACTCTCATTCTCCGAGATTATACATTTAAAGAACTTATCGTTGTGACGGTGGTGGTATCCAGGTACTCTGCACTTTGTGTATTTTACTGTGTGATTGTATTGATTTGTTGTTATACCGCTGTTTTACAGTATAATTGTATTGGTATAGTGTATTTTATTGTTAGGGTTGTTTTAAGAATAAATCATATTATTTGTTAACAAAAAACCACTGACTTCTTTATTCATTCCCCTAGACATTTCACGCTGCCTAGTGTAACAGAATCTGATTTTTTTTATCTCCATTACAAAATTTGTGTTCATCACGCATACGTGATGTTTATATTAGGTTCCGTAACAGCGTATACTCTTCGAATAATCGGGGTCATTACATAAGCCGCCATTTTGAGACTTTAGACTGGCTAATGTACGTGCAGGGTGACAGGACTATACCGATAATGTAACTGGTGTTATTACAAACATCCATCTGTTACTCTTTGAACACGTTTAAAAGATAGGTCTTGACTTTTAACATTAGACCTTTCATCATTCATAATATCTCACTTAGTCATAAGAAACTTTAATTAAGAAGAATACGGTTTCTCAAGCACGGGGCGTTAATTTTGACACCCATTAAAATGTTGTTCTGATTAACTGTAGAAATTAACCGCTCGGAAATTTCTTTCAAGAAATTAAAATGATAATTTATATAAATAAACTACAAAAATCCCTTTTGTCTTGTTGTGCCTTTTAACCTGTTTAGAAAAAGGTAAAGGTGCGGGTTTATAGTCTGATCCGTCTTTACACTTTCCCTTCCTGCATGGTCTTTCTGGCCTGTTCATTCCTGCAGCTTTTCTCGGCTCCCTAGGAAGCATACAACCCAAGCAGGGAGCATACAACCTAATCAGCCATTACAGGCGCTAAAAGGTTATTTGTTCTACATTTGCTTGCCGCCCATGACCGGTACCCATACACTCCTGTATTGGTCGAGAGAGCTCACCCTTGTGGTAAAGATTTCGGATAGGAGTCTTAGCGCAGAAGGGGAACGGGACGCGAACCCTGCCGTCACAAGTCCGGCCCCTAACCATTAGTATTTATGTTGTATTTTACCAAAACCTGTGATAAAAGATAAAAATATCGCCCGCCCGTATTGATTCATGATAAAAATTACCTGAATAACCAACCGTTTTTGGTCTATACTCAGATAATATTTTTCTTTGTCTTTTTGCTTTGACATTAGCAAACAAAAAACAACAAGTGACCCATGGGGCATGACGCTCAGCCGACTGACATGTTGATAATATGTCCTTGCACAGTCACCAATTAAGATAAGTGGCATCATTGTTCATGCATATTAGCTTAAGTTCATCAAGACCCATAAGCACAACAAATTTGATGACATTCCAACCAGCGTTTCAGGAGGAATCTGGCAATTTGTGTGTATTTTGCATTATTTCTGGGGTGCTCAAACATATCCCAAAACTCTGAGAATAAAGGTCACTGTGGCCCAATTTCAGGTTTCTGGGGAGAACTTTTGAGGAACTCTCAGGATGTCAAGTTAAAAGATTCTGGACCCAATATCAAATTTTCAATTATTTTAAGGGGTAGTTCTGAGCCCTATAGTTTGGACAATATGGGTGACAAAGACCTAATTTCAGGTTTCAAAGGAGACTTTTCATGGGCCTCTCTGCATGTCAGGATAAAAGATTCTAGGTCCAGTCATTATGATTTGTGCCCTGTTAACAGATAACATCTTGTAAGGTCTAAAAAATGTAGAAAACAATTTGTAAAAAATACAGGTGGCGCCACCAGTCTGCAGAAACTGATGAAACACTCCATGATCAATATCCATGCAAAGAATCATGGTGAACAGTACATTAATTGTTCAGCTACTTGAGCTTTTGTATCAAATTTTTAGTTTATCTGGGGGTACTTCGGAGCCCCATCGCTTGAAGAATATGAGTAACAGAAACCTAAATTCATGTTTCCAAGGAGATATTTCATGGACCTCCCCGCATGTCAATTAAGAAGATTCCAGGTCCAGCGGTTACAATTTGTGCCTGGTTAACCGACGGACGGTTAGACGGAGAGCTAGACAGACAGACAGACGGACGGACGACGGACAAAGGGTGATCGCTATAGCTCAGATGACTTACAGTCAGCTGAGCTAAAAAAAAACCTACATCTAATATATAGATAAACAGGTTATATGTTGTAAGGATATACCCATATGCTCCGTATTTCGCTACTTAGGGTCAGTAAGCATGCATTTATGACATAAGCAGAGTCGCTTACGGATTAAATACATAATACTTGAACCAGATTCATTTACGCAATATGTGTGCAATCTGAATTCTTGACAGACATGCATCGAGTTCACATTTTGCATTACTTATATTCAAGAGCCCGTTAGCTGTGCTTACGCATGTATACTTCGAATGGCATTTCAGATAAATAAAATATAACTTTTTGTTGGTCACGTTGCAGAATACTGATAAATAACTTTCCCGAATGTAAAGAATAAACAGAACATCAGTATGCATACACCGGTACGCACTGTTATCTATAATGATCTGAAGTATATCACAGATGTACAATAACGGCATATGTTCTCCTCTGTTATGCGGATCGCTCCTTCACTGTTATGCTTGACTGGCACAGATACTGATGAGGAGCACGTTATGCTTCACTGACTTCCAGGTAGGATCGCATACAGGCCAGAATCACGGTTGTGTACAGGTAGAGCGTGAAGCAAAATCTCTGGAAGTTCCAGGAAACGCAAAGGTGAGTCAAAAAGCTTTTATATGGCTGTTTATTTGATTAAAATTATTTAATGCTGAGGACAAGTATACTGCACAAAAAAAACACTGACCTGTTCTGAATATATTTTATTTACTACATTATTAATGTTCATGAATATAAATATGTCTATTTACCCAATTTTGTAAATTGTCATTATTAACACATATATATCCCCCACATATATATATATTACATATTATATATATATATATATATATATATATATATATATATATATATATATGAAAACAAAAAAAGATGATTTAATCTGTTTTGCCACTGTTTCAGTACTTAGTCAGGCACCACCCATTTTGTTTTGAGTTCGGTTGCTAAGGATAGGTAATTCAAAATGACATGTTTATCAAAAGGAAATGTGTGTCATAATAATCGTCGTATACAATTAAACGAGTACCCAAAAGAATATGGTTACTTTATGTTGACATCAATTGTCAGGTGCAGTAATACTGTTGAAATATAAAATGAAAATTGCAAAATATAGTTGTTGGTGCCCTCATCGTCGCATATCTAAGGTGTATGTTCGATTTAAAAAAGTGCCACATAGCAATTGTCTTCTTTGCAATTTTAAACATGAAAAATATAGGTCATACTTTGCCTAAATAAGTGAGGCCACCGAGATGTAAGTTGACAACAAAATGAGAAAAGTAAATCAAAAGTAACTGATCATAAACGACGCATGCGCAGTACCTAAACTACCGCAACCGCCAATCCCTCGAGGAGGCGCCAGCTAAAAGACGTGAAGCAGCAATAACTTTATTTGTGGTGGAAGCCAGAAAGCTGTACTATCTCCTTCCTTGGCTATAAATGACAAAGTAAATCATGTCGATGAAGCTCCTGAGGGTATATATGATGGTAGGAGCCCAGTCTATTGTAACTTGACAGCGGTGTTCCAAGGGCAGGCCGGGTACCAGGCTAGACCTACTGCCACGCTGGGTTCTTGGTCAATCAGTCTGTCTTCAAGAACATGCACCGGTAATATACAAGGGCATCGCTATCGTGTGGCCGGCTACCGCCGGTGCACTGCATGGTATGGGCAGGGTAATGTTTATACATACTGGTATCATAACTTCAGCGTAATTTGTTTATATGAGTATTTTTTTTTATACACGAGTATTTTAGTGTGTGCTTTCGACCGGAAATTTCTCTAAAATATGAAAGTAAACTAAACGTGAAAACTAATTTTATAGATTTGATTAAAAGAAATATTAATGCTGAGACTGACGATCTTCCTTTAATGACTATGCTTATAGGGCATATGACTTGGACTTATGGAAATAACTAATCTTGAACCTTGCAGGGGGTCTACTAATTTCATCATCATGTTTAACCAGTTTGTTAGCAGATTTCTGCCCTGTTTAGTGAAATACAATATGTAACCTGGATATGAAACAGGTAGACCAGTCTTGGCGGAAGATCATGGTAACCGAGACCAAAATACCGTCGCAAGCATGCAATGTTCGATTCCCAGTGTTGCATGGACACCATAATCATCCAAAGGGCGAAATGATAATGTGTCACATGTAATAATATGAAAATGTTGATAACTAAGATAATACCAGTTCTACCTTGTAGTTTCAAAACAGCAGAGTTCAGGGTGTGATATTTTTAAACAAAAATGGTGTCTACCCAATTGTGACAGAGTAATAAATTACTTGGGTAACCAAACGAGAGGCAAAGACGTACTTTCCACTGTGATGTAGAGAGTAACAAAAATCAATATAAGTTGGGCGCAGTGCAGTGGTTTGAGCAATAAACTTCTGAGCTGGGGTCTCTGGTTTTGACACAACTATATATTTTCTCGCCAATTGTAAAGTATACAAAATATGAACAAAAATTATGAACGGAATGTGAAAATTCTAACACAGTGCACCAGCACTAAATTGTCAAACCTGATTAAACCACAAACTCTCGTGCGTAAGATATTGTATTAAGCTCCCCATTAGGTGGAAAAAGTCCACTAGTTCAACCCTGGACGGACTCCTCGTTCGTTTCAAGTGACATTGAGGATATTCCCTGAAGGATCCCCCGCAGAGGTGGGAGGAGGTGCTACCAGAGCAGACGACAGAGGGGTGACAGAAACCGAGTCTGGATGGTAATTGGCGCCAACATGATGAACTCATAAGAAGTATGATGCCACCTGCCGCGAGCACTTAGCGACAAAGCAAGCTGGCATTTGAGAATCTTGCCACTCCTTCAGAAGACTTTATTTGGGCTCAAAAAGGGCTGTGACAACCGGAACTTGGTATGATGACTGTTCTTCAAGTGTTAAAACAGAAACTGTCACAGGTAACACCGGTTGTGATACCAACTTTCCTTGCTACCATTAAAGAAATGCACTATACAAGTCGAATTAACCACATCGCAACCCAGCTTTTCATCCCTGGGAGCTATTTTTAAGGGAAGCCATTGATCTTGTGAATTAATATCGCTCCACACTTAACTGGTCGGTGGTGATCACGTGTGAGTCGTGGCCAAAATGGTGCCAGCTAAAATTAGACAACATGACGAACACAGTGATGGAATTACGTAGTGACTGACGTAGCGACTGCTCTATAATGCATGAAGCACATTCTTTCTGCGCCGCTGTGCCTCTAATTATATGGACCGCGTTATAGAAAAGTGATGTGTTTTAGGGTGATTCCATCTTGTTTGCGTCAAAATAAATACCCATATATAGATCAAGACATTTAAAACGGTGATATTTTTAACATTTCTGCACAAATATACCAAATATATCTAGTTGTTGAGTCTGTTTTTGTTTAGGTGTTCACATTTGGTATTATTATGGTCCCCGATTCCGGAATCAAGGCCTGCGTTATATCTGTGTAGTCCTTCGTACTCGGAAAGATTAACACCCTAGAACTCCCTCATCTGTTTACACTTTCAACATATTGCATATACTTATTTTCACTTCAAAATTAAACCTGTAGCAAATTATATCTGAAGTTAATATTTAAGATCCGGTATAAAGATATGAGAACTGAGCGAAATATTAACTGCAATTTAAAAACAAAGAATGCCAGAAATTGCCCAAAATCTAAGATAAACCGGATCATTATGGGCTGAGGTCAAACAAACCCCCAATTAAACCAAATTAATTAAAAGTCTCTCTGTCCGTTAACATTTTAATATTAGGAAATAAACTACTTTTATAAAAATTCTTCCCGAGATATAAACATGGTTTTTATTAAAACTGACAAAGTTATGTGTTACGGGCATTAGGTAGCAATCTGACTACGTTGTCCAACAAGATCCTCGAGTCAGCTAGCACGTGTTTGAATAAGGGTAGTTATTAATTTTCTTTTGGTGCCGAGTCACACCTGGATGTTATATTGGAAGAATCTTAGGGAAATGATACGGAGAAGGCGAGCAAATAAAGGATACAATCATCATGATCATCATGATGAATATTGACTACAATCCATACTATTCATTTATTTTTTTTTTGTTTTAACCATAATAAACTGATTTATAAAATGTGTTTGCAAAGTCCATATTGTCATGCCGAGCCAGGAAATGAGGTGAAACATAAGAAGACCACGGTCATTTAAGATGTTTACTTCATCGCAAATGTATGATGATACAAGCAAAACAATATACGAGCACCGCTATGATAAACAAGAAATAACTGCCAAGTTAAACACGGGCCTCGCGAGATGATTTAGGGACAAACATTTGCAGTAAGGGACGCCTGTTGAGTAAAACATCACGATGCTTATTATAATATTTTATGTTTTGCAAAAAGAGAGTAAGCTAAACTGAAGAGAGATGCTCAGATTCTGATACGTACATCAATTTATGATGATGAAAGCATGTAAATACCGCTGGGGAATCATATAATGCAATTTATTGTCCATAATTACAGGCGAATGTTATCGTTGTGTTTGATATGGAAAATATTTATTTGCCTGTTTTAATGCGATGGCAAAAGTATATAGTTTATTTCATGAAGAACGTGTATTACATGAAGATAAAACATTACATGTCAAAGATAATAAGCCAGCTATATTGGACATTTAAAGGAAATGATATATACATATTCGTCGAAATACGCGTGTTTGCTTCTAAATAAGAAACAGCTAGTACTTTATAAATATATTAAAGGGGGATGAATAAATATTTTGCATGTGTAAATTCAAACATATCTAATAATGAAAATCTTAAAATAAACATAAATATAAAGTTCGCTTGCATAGACGTAGACGCACATAAATATAATGAACAAGACCACGTTTTCCCTCAGATGATGAGCACATTTCAAATCTGATGATACACAAATTGATGTTTTATCTCTGCGATGAGGAAAACAAAAATAATGCTCTTTTTAAGAAGGGAAAGTACATTTTTTATAGTGAACAAACATTGTGGCAAATTTAGTGCGGTATATTTACGTATACATACAGTTGATGACGAACATGCACCTATGTTATATAACCTCAGACTGTGCGTGTGTTACGTCATCAGGTGTTGAGAAACGCGTGCTCAAGCTGCCGGCAAATGTTATAATGTTTATAGGAGCGGGAATGTGTTTTGTATTATCGCTATTAACCGGGGGCCTTGGCGATATTGTGTTGTGCCAATAACCATAACAAAAACCCTCCTTGACAAAGCTCTGCAGCTGCTGGTCGTCTGGAACCCGAGAAACGGAGCTTCCAAGTGGCGGTGCCTAGATCGGTACGAGTCCATGCCGATAGTATACACCCGACCTCCAGTGCATATCCAAGAAATGGCGCCGCTCCAGGGTTTCTCCCGGACCTGTCTGGCTAGCTTCGGGCGTGTGTTTCGTCTGCCATTGATGCCAGTGCCAAGCGGTCCTGTTTCCAAACCGCACCCCCAAAGCAGGAATTTTAACTGATCGTACAAATCTGGCTAGTCGTCAAGTCTGACTGATAGCGCAGCACTGGAACTTGCACATTATGTTAAATCTCCTATATTTAACATCGGGTGCCAATCCCCGCTCCAGACCTGTCATCAGTGCTGATATTTCTATCTACTTAAGTGCTACAATGAGCCGTCCTCCTGTAACTAACTTCACTCGTTGATAGGTTAAAGAGTCACGTGTCCCCCTCATCCCCTCTGTGTCCAATTTATCTACATCCCCCGGGCATTATTTACACCCATAACATATTAACTATAAAGGCTTTTAATGTAGCATATACCTATTTGTCCACTTCGTCGCGATATTACTTCAGTAATTTTCATCAAACAGCACTTTAAACAACCAGTGACTGTGAAATTACATGGAAGTTAATTTGTAGCAGTCGTACGCCTGGAAATGCACCCCTGAATGCCTTTTGATCAATGATGCACTAGATGTGTTCATCATTCCTTTAGGTTACAGCTTTTACCGCCTAATAGGTAAAACGGCCCCTTTCAGTGGCTTTTTATCTGCACGAAGTACGGACCCCAACACGTATTCTGCGTCTCAGCAGACACCTACCACCCATATTCTTTCGCACTCAGTAAACTCCGCCCTCTTCTTCTTCCAGTTTACATCAGTCAATAAGAACAATAAAGCGGTACGCTATCACAGAAGTACCGGTGCTCTCCGTTGCACACCTCTGTGCAAAAACACTGCTTCCCTGCATGATTCTAAACATTGTCACGCATGGCAAGAATCTAGGACACGTTTTACAGCTGCACGTTTCTAGGTACTACTTAGGTGCTGAAGTTCCTATTTGTGAGCTGAGACAGGAACAGGAAAAAAACATGTATTTAGGCAAAAATAAGGTATGGTTCTCAGGCACCGCCTCCGTCAATTTTAAACCCCCCGCATCAAAAATTTTTATATTAATTTTCATCTTTCAAGAAGTTGAAATAATACAATTTTGATAAGATTTCCTTTGTTATGTAGTGCTTTTACCTGTTAAGCAAAAAAATCTGTTATTATCATGCTTTTCCCTGATCATATGACATTTCTATCGAAACAACAAAAAAGGTACTAAAAATCGCCCTGATTAAAAAAAGGTGCCTTAGAACCATAATTTCTTTTGGCCTTAGAGATCAGCATTAGCGCAGGGAAGGCAAGAAGCCTCTTCCGGTTATGAAATTGAAAATAAGGTCAAGGTTAAAACATTAATATAAGGTGCAAACCTGTTACCAGTTACCATAATGATCAAAGTCTGTTTTGGATGAAAAGAACTACTAGACAATTAATGCTAGACAATAAAGGCTCAGGCCGGGCAGAAAAAAAAATATGAAAAATTAGGTCGATGGTTTTTTACGCCAAAAGACTTTAAAATGCCCCACTTCAATCTTAACTAAAATATAAATACAGAAACTTAACCAGTGACAGTGAGGATGTAATTTGTGTCAGTGTGAAATTAAAGTGAATAAATGAATGATCACTAGTACCGGCAGGTCCGTTTTTTCTTAATTAGATTTCAATTTATAATTTTTTTTGGCGAAAGATAATAAACCATGCATTTTCTCTGCAGGTCGGTTGTATAATACCGGTAACATGAGATTTCTTTAACGGGATAAAACATAAGTCAAAATTATACATCTTTTCGGTTCATGTTTGATGATAAACTCTAAAGAAATTGCCGAATATTAATGGAAACATTGAGAAAATTTAGACATTACAATGAGATGAACATTGAGACACTGCACTGTGGCGTTTGGTCATTAAGTCAAGATTTTTCGCTATGACAGGCAATTTGTAATATATATTTTATGACTAATTGCTTGTTTTGAAGCTGTATTTATATAATGCAGCAATCAAGAGTGTATTAAAGTGACTTGTTTCTATATTATTACCACATCGTTTTCTAACTGTTGAAAAAAACCAACATGCATGCTGTGACTTGCTATTGCGCGAGAAGATATGAAATCAGAGGATTTCAACTCCACTGCTTCGGATATGTCGGAAAAGTTTCTTCCTTTGGCCATTTTTTCGATGACATGAAAGTGCACACTACGTTATAAACTTGTATCGAACTGGGGCACATACTTGTGTTATACGGACAGGTGGTGCCGTCCATGTGCTTGACGTCTGACTCACTCCGGACACATGGACAGGAGTCCGCCATTAGTTGTATCGAGATTCTGACTTTATGTCTTGATCCACTCGGATTACGCCAACGCCCCGCGGGGATAACTGATTGTGAAACCGCAGCTTCCTTGTCAAACGTTGCTGTAGCATCTGGTTTATCCTCAGCTACTTATGGAGTACCTAATTGTGGAAAAGCTCTTGGAACCGCGTCATCTCTTAGCACTTTGTTAGCATTATATGCGTTATATATGAATAAGAGAATTTTAAGACCAACCTGTTAATTGAAATTATTTATCATATATATATATGTATGCATGTATCTGCGTGTAGTTATATAATTTGACACATTTTATTATGCCCGTATCTTTTATTTGATTGCCAGTTCGCAATGTTTGCATTTAAAGGTGTTGGTAAATATATCATAATCACCTCCTGTAAATAGGAAAATCGGTTGCAGCTCTAGCATGTATATGGTACATAATATCTCAAAGAACTTGCATTATACAAGATATTTACTTATACGATCACAAGTGTGGTGAATATGATGATTATATTACCAGCATGGTAAATGAGGCCACATACAGGACAGCAGTAATATGACCTAAATATAACAAGAATCAAGTAGATTATACAAATGTTCAAACAAGAGCATGTAATTCGTGACCTGGTTTCACAATAACCACGCTTCATTGTTAATTATAGGTAATATGTAATGACAGTCATTACGGAAATAAGTTATAATGTGTATAACCATGCATGGCAGACCGTTTTTATATTAACAGCTAAATAGTCAGATGTATGTATAAACTTCATATATCCGTGTCTGAAATATTAAGGGATATAGCTTGAAGAAGAAACAACGAGATATTCGGGTAAGAAAATACTACATGTAAATTTAAATTTCTTTCCATATTTATTTAGGTATTCGTTTAATTTCTGTAAACAAAGGTGAAAAAGAAACCAAGTAACGGTCTAAGCTTCTTACCTAACATGAGCCACGGTTAACACACATACAGACCCCCAATATATGTGAGGGTGTGTGTTTGTGTGTGACAGTGTGTGTGTAACAATATGTTCGGTAGGACCATTTGTAGACGTTAAATCATTCGTAAGCTTATGACGATTAAAATGAAAACTGAAACATTATAAAGCAAAGGTTTTGATTCCAATATTTCGGGTCAGACCATCCGACTAGATCTTTTGTTTGCAATCCGGAAAAATACAGACCTCCTCTTATTATCACGATGTCAATAGAGGTCATTTAGGAACATTTTATTCAATAAAGACAGATTAGGGTGCATGTTAAGGGTGACTATAACCATTAAAATATCAAGCGCTTACACAGATTTTACTTGTATACAAGCCTCAATATTTACATGAAAATACAAATTTAACTTCCTAGATAATAAACACTGTACATAAATGTAAATGATATTCTAATAATACTAATATGCACCGTAACTGAAGTATATAGTCGTGGAATTTATCAGTATCAACAGGGTTATGATGATTGCACATATATTTGATATGAAACATCAATAACTACATGATAGAAGGCTAAAGCCCTGCAGGTTTGTTTTGGTATGTATATATTAAGAGTGGCCCCCACCGTGTTCTCGGACGAGCTCGAAAACTGACGACCTTGACACTAAACTTTGAGGTCAAATTTGCAGAAATCTATGATTATGTGACCCAGTCGTGTTTAAACTTTATATTGTATATTTTCCCTCAAATTTGGGGCTCAGTGGGAAGTCCTTTGTCTGACGTATTTCCAAATACAAAGCCATTCTAATTATTTTATTTTCTTGAAAGAAATGTTCAAACAGCTGGAGATCACATGGGTACATTTCTACCGAAATAAAAATAAAGTATTTTATACGTGGGGGGAGGGGGGCTCTAAATTTATGCGCAGTGCACAATAAACAAACATATTTTGGACCTTGTTATTAGTAAATAAAACTGCTATAGTTTTCTTCATCCACAGAAAGAACATAAAATACTGGACTTATCTATTTTTATCTATTATCGTTGGCTCCTGGTTTTAACCACATTCACATATTGCATGGTATTCATATACCATATTAGTTCAAACAATTAATAATTCTCCCTTATATAAGTAGCCTGATAATATCTTATGAAATCACCCCCTGGTTTGAGCGCTAACATGTAACCTGGTAACAAGCCGAACTCAAGAAGGCGAAAGGGTTCAGTTTCGAAGGAAATTATCCTAATTACTCCGTTGGTACGTCGTATCACATTCCTGCACTCTAATTTGTTCACTGGTGGTGTATTACTTTGTCCCCAGCATCGGATTCTGAGGACCTCTGTTAATTAGTTTCAGAAGTATGACCTTTAGTATTCAATCCTAACAATAAACGTGATCAGCTTCCTTACTTATTAGGGTTCACTACGTGTAGTTTTGTCCAAGGAACGTTGATAGACGCTTAGGCGGTTATAAAACTCGTATATCACGGCAGTTGTGACCCTGACAATGACAGACGTTAGCGACAGCTCCGGGTCTCTAGCAACAAAAGTTGTAAACCACAATTCTACATATATAACCAGTGATTATAGATATTGTACATAACCCAGAATATTAGATGTCACGGCAATTCTGCTACCTAAGAGTGAAGAATATGCTGTTTTTCTTGATTTTTCTGTATTCAGGAAGTTGTCAGGAACACGTGAGGACAAATCTATGCTTGGATATTTGTTAAAATTGCGATTTGATGTGACTACAACTTTCTTGAAGATATTTGCAATTCCTTTCAATTGATTTGTGAAGCATTTATATGGGCTACCTGCCGTTAGATTCGAATCAGTATCCTGGACACGGCACTGAAAGTTCTGCGGATCAAAATGTAGTTCTGATGTAAATTGGAAATGAAGACCGGTTGGAATATTAAATTTATAGTTCAGTTTTAATCTACTGGCAAAGGAAAGTGAAAAGACAATACACGCAGCCTCAGATTAAGTCATGTAACCTTAATATAAACCTAGCTAGATTGAATATTATGCGCCGTGTTTACACAATCAGCAGCTGCCGCCTCATATCGCCTTCCGTGATATAATTAATAGTGCTTTTAATATAACCAGACCGTCCTTCAAATAAACCCGTATTTGTTATACTACAAACATTATGAACACATCCTCTTCCCTTTACCAAGTGTGGAATCAAAACCTAGTGCATGTCCTGGTTTGCAAAAGAATACATTGTCGGGAACCTTCTATTTTCTAGCTGCTTAACCCCTTGATTATTTTGACTTTCAATATCACTATGTAAAATTATTTTGTCACCATCAATCTCTTGCCTGTGCACTTCCGTGATGTAATTGATGGAAGTTTACATGCCCATTAAAAAGTCCTGCCTCGGCAGAGTTTGGGGAATCAGATAGTATCGACAACACTAAACCTGCTGCAGTCAGATATGGCAGCGCTGACTGCTTAAAATCCATATCCCCCAGTAGCAGGACACAGTCAGCCTGGATGCCCGACAAGTCCGGCTGCGCATGCGTATAATCAATTCACCAAACCGAGGCTACAAACCGGAAGACATATCAGATGCAAGAAAGGAGGTGTTTTTCAACGGCTTCTGTGCCTTCGATTTTATCCAAGGCACTGTTGGTAGAGTTGATGGACAGTCAAAAAAGGGTAGGGGGGGGGCATCTTCCTAAAGGACGTCCTCTATCATTGGCGGGAATTTTTTAGATATATAATCAATATTACATTCTTTATATAATAAATTAGATGGCTGGCATAATATCTTTTCATGTGCCAGGGGCAGTTTTGTGCAAGGGACAACCCCCCCCCCCCCCAAAAAAAATCTGAGAAATATAAAAATACCCGTTTAATGAAACACAGAGCAGAATTTCTTAACGTGATATTTCAAAAAAGGATTATACTATGGAGGGGGCGCCGGCCGCCCATGAACTCAAATTATTGCCCCCCTCTGCGACACCGCCCCTTTTCTAGAAAACCCTGTATCCGCCCCTGTGTAACAGTGCTGTCATAAAGGTGAGTAGTGGTCTTGGTGTAGGAGTTGTTCTACAACTCTAGTTACATTACGTTATAAACTTTGCTAGTGACAGTGAAAGACATATCAATATATAGCTTCCCTGGAAAGTTGCATTAGTGGAAGGTATATTCCTCTTAGTTTTAATTCAATGATTATTGTGTCGCTGAGAAAATACTATACACACCACTGACAAAGCTTGCATAAGATTTCCCAATGATCCAATATTGGAGAAAATGTAGCTTGTACTTGGGTTTTCACTGACACAATCACGAGACAACTAAACAGACGGGCCCATGCGCGTATAAAACTGTATATTATTGTGTCAATATTGTCGTGAAATGAATAGATCACAGATCGCATGTACATGATAACAGGAATACAAGTGTTATTTCAACTGCGAACCCAGAAGAAAATTTTGAATTCTGGGTCACCGGAATGCATCACGACTCTATTAAGGCTCTATGCGGCCAAGTTAAAATCCTCACTTGATAGTCGTGATATATCGGCCCGAATGGAAAAAATATTAAATCAAACCAACATATTTGCTAACTCAGCTTTAAAGAAATATATATTTTTAAGCAATTTTCGCAAGATTTGGCTCAGTGTTCCAAACTGTTATGCACAGTAACACAATATGTCAATAATCCAGACGTTTTCCGTTTGATCATTCTAAAAGTCATAACGGACATATGACTAGCTAAACGTTCTATTGTTCACACCTGTGTGACCATAGGGCAACGTTATGACGGGAATGTCTTCGCAAAGATTGATGGCGAAATCTTTATTTCCTTTTGTGGATTCAGAATTGAAAATTTAATAATAACACCTCCTATTCAGAAGAAGTAGAAGGATTAAGGATGTAAGGGCATCAGTTGGCTACTTTGGCGGCTTTATCTCCGGCATGTTGGGATATAACGGCCTGAGCCGCCGTCTTTGGGGGCTTTCCTAGCGCCCCTATCAATTTTACTTGAAAAGGGATAGTGCCAGGAAAGCAAAACAATATAAATTTATTTGAAGACCGACTGAGCGTACAAAAGATTTCTTTGTAATCCGAAATCAAATTTCCGCAAAGCTTTGCCACAAAAGGAGCACAAGTTACAGTAAGACTCCGTTCTTGGCTGTTTTATCCCCGACGCCCTTCACATATGTGAGACTAACAAATGCACCTGGCAGATAACAAAGGTTCCATATATTACTAAATTCTACGATGTTCATGCTTCATCTCAAATTATTACATTAATGTCATAACACCAAGACATTACCGATATCCTCAAGCGGATAGAGCATCCCGGCGTGGGATACAATGACTGCCGAAGTGTCGGCGAGAAAAGAGTTAAACGTTGACCCGAAATGTCATTGTGTCAAGTTAACGGACGCTCGAAAATTATTGTTGTTGGGCCGAGAGGCTCAAAATGGCTCTTGTAGAAGTCACCATTTTGAACGACTTCAAACCAACCAGTTGTGTAAACACTGCTGAAAACTGAGAACTTCACGCATCTTATGACACAATATCTAATCATGACAGTATACGAAAATGATGTGAAAGATACAATTTTATACAACTCTAGAGTTTTGGCCTGAGCGTATATATATATATTTATATATATATATTCAGCCATTACGTGTGGGATGGTCTATGCTCATGTTCTACTAATTTAGGTAGAAAAGTGAAGAATCTTGTAAGCAGTCCATCTTCTCATCCGCCCACATGTAAGTAAGAAGACCGGAGGTTGAGGAAGAAACGTTTCACCTGTAACAGTCTAGTTAATACTTGTCCGACACCTCTAACAGGTGACTCACTTTTATTTCTTTCTCTGTGCCATCCCCTTCTGTCGAACATGCTTGCTACCGATCACCGCCCGAAGAAGCTGGTACGGAAAGCAGGTTATACCTCATCCCCCACTGCGATTATCAAAGATACTTCCCGCGAGGAAGTGCCGAGCCAGGAATACGCACGGAGCCTGTTGCTGACTGTCTTGCCCCGGTCAAGGACAATTGAACATACATGCTTATGTAATTACTTACATTTTTCTATGACGTAGATACATGCAGTAGTTATGTAAACTCATACAGCCGTATGGTTACAGCACCTGTTTAACCGAGTTATATAACGAGATATTCCTTTTTTTATCATTTTATTATTTATACTAAACGCCACAGTGTGTTACGGTTCTGTAAAATGTTATATGCATGTATACGTCTAGAGCTTTTTACGTTTGATATATATTCGTCATGCTATATAGGTTTGTTTTTGCCATACTTATACTCTGGCCCAGAATGTTATTGTTATATTATATTACATTCATTTATGTGGTGTATATATGTGATACATGGATTTACGTATTCTATATTCAGACGGCCAAACACTTTTCAATAAGGTTAAGACAAAAGAGGGTATAAAGCGGAATTATATAGACTTGCAAATGTAACCATTATCGCTGCTAAGCTATGAAAATTAGCAAAATGCATTGGCCGTTCACCGATTTATACAACGGGCATGCACACGTATTAAGTTTGTTATTGTTCGGATTCTGCAGGATGTTCTAGCAATTCAAACCAGTTTTAAAACATAGATCACATCCGGGGTATTGATTTCCATTATATCAAATTCTCCTATAAAATACCATCACACGCTCCTCTGGATAAAGCTTATATTTCATAGAGTTTCAGGTCCATACTTAAATGGGTACACAGTAGCACGCAGTAACTATCATATCCTAGGTTCCTGTAAAATGTATGACATGTAAAATGTAAAATGTAACAGGGACACGATATAATGCATTGTTTTGATATAGATTAATTAGGAAATTGCTTGGGAAACTTATTATAATAAGCGGAATATTATATTTACACGGTATAACGTAGACACCACTTTACCAAAATACTGTCTGTTGCAAAAGACACAATGCGTAGCATCAACTCTTTACTCGTTTTACAAGCAGGGAAAATATCATATAGACAAATCACCGACAATAGAGCTATGGTTGCAACTGTAAATAGTTTCCTTTGGCCACACACTAGCGAACAAGATGAAACAGGTTTTATATGCACTCTATATGTACTCTAAAGATATTAAAGAAAATCACATTGATGTGTTATAAATAGTAGGTTTTAACTGATTTTAACGTATACATACTCGTATATGCCTGTGTGTAAGCTGAAATATTAATCTATTCGCGAAATCTAGTTTGTCTGAAAACTACTATGACTGCTGAATTATTCACGGTCCCATGCAGGGGAAAGCTGAAAACAAGGGAGACAACTACTTATATTACACCGTCTTCATCATTCACGTTAGACAGAAACTTCTTTAGGCCACGGTTTTACTGCAATTAAAACAGTTAAATTAGTTGCGTGAGGGAAAGTGAAAATCTTCCCCGGCTGAAATATTAAATGAAAAGTCATACAAAGGCTAGAGTTTTCGAGCAAATGTTTCGTTTATCGACCAAACGAGAGGCTAAAATATTAATTGTTTCCTTTGAAGCTGTCTCCTGTCTCGAAAAGTCAGGTCTAGACGATGAAATGAAATATCCGCAGCACTGGATACTACCGGTTTCAGTATTCTGGCGCTGACAACGCGGGTCACAGGCGTACATTGTTCCATGTAAAGGTTGAATTATGCTTTTCTCGGACCCTTTAAATTTGTGAAATATATAGAGACGCCAAATTTTCACTTATTGGTAGTAGTCAAATGTATATGGGATAATTTTTTAGGTTTTTATTTTACTCCGTGTCTCCACGTAATTGCAAATCTATCCCGTATCCGCAGTCCTTAGTAAACATATATTCGGATCCCTCACAGTCACTTTCAGTGTGATTCTCTTTCCACGTGTATGTAGGTACTAGGTACGTGCTCCGTATGCGCGTCTGCCAAAAAAAAACAGGCCTCTTGAAAATGATGGAATAAAGAGTCAATCGATTTACAGAAAGTAAAAATGGCAAAATGTCCTAGCCGACCTCCAGAGTCGGGTCAGCGGATGATGTTTTGATATCTGACAAACTGTATTATCCATACTCTTTAGTTTTTTAAATATCCTTTGATATATCTATTTTTATTGCATTTAGATGCAATCCTCTCTTCGTGCATTTAACATGCAAGTGTCATTAATATATCATCACCAACATCCTCTGCTTCCGCAAAGAGATGAGACATTTTGACAGCTTCTTCCCGATTGTTGTCCCTGCATTGTCTAAAGAGGCACGGAATGCTGTCCATTTGAAACTCGTACGTAACTATGGAAACACTGATGATGGACTACGCAATATTCCTCAGATATAGTTTATCAATGGATTGTATTTGTAACACCACTTAAGATGTGAACAACCAGGTTCTTTTAAATGTCAAACCAACTGGCTGAAAATCGTACATTGTTACAGGTGCTCTTTTTATTTAGTGACACGGGCGTAACTCGTGTTGTTGTTGCATTCTATGTTTGGTCCGTACTGGTTGAACTCTCGTTGTCATGCTAGCTAGTGGCTTTCTCGCCTGGCCGAGGTTACGTGGACCCTGGTATGTGGAGAATCACAAGGCAATATTCTTCTAGATGATTCCTTTAACGTGTGTTTACTGTGTTGTGCAAGATCTTTTAGACTGTTCGAGAAGTGGAAAATTCTCGGCTTGGGGTGAAGAGTATATAAAGGGGCTGTGTTTTAGAGCCGAGAGGAGCAGCAGAAAAGATTTCCAGCGGAAGCAAAAGCGTGTGCCAGTTTCTGGGACCTTATCCTACGAGTGCGGCAATTATAGATTTTGGTCAGACTTTCTCCTGGATTTTGTGCATTTGGACTTCAGTTTACTTTCTGGATGTTACAAGAGCTTTACACTGGACTGTCATTCTCCGAGAGTATACATTTAAAGAACTAATCGTTGTGACGGTGGTGGTATTCAGGTTTTACTACATAATTGTATTGATTTAGTGTTGTGGTGTTAGGGTTGTTTTAAGAATAAATTATGGTTATTTGTTAACAAAAAACCACTGACTTCTTTATTCATTCCCCTAGACATTTCACGCTGCCTAGTGTTACAGAATCTGACTTTTTTTTATCTCCATTACAAAATTTGTGTTCATCACGAATACGTGATCTGTTTATATTAGGTTCCGTAACATAAAATTGGGGGTTCGTCTGGATGCTTAATAATTTTGACAATTTATTAGGCCTTGACCTGGACATTGTTTTGTCATACATTTTTACAAGATTACATATTGTTTACAGTACATTGTTTACAGGATGTATCTCAGTGTTTTTTTGTTATTGTTTTGACATCTTAACATGGCAGATTTCAAATTTCCATTACAAAATTTGTGTTCATCACGCATACGTGATCTGTTTATATTAGGCTCCATAACAACATACGTACACTCCAAAAGATTATTAAGACATGAGTTAGCTAAAAGATATCAATAAATTAAAAAAAACATTTCTCTGGAGAGGCCCTCCATATATACAAGCACTGGTGAACACAAGCCTCCGATAATAAACACAGAAAAATCACTTAATCCGTTAGCCACACTTCACTGAGTAGTCCCTTGTTTACACTTCTCCTCATCACTTGATCATTGCGCACACGTGACATCGTAATGCTGCGGTGGCCGACTCACTGCTTGCTGGCGCTATGTGCACAGTACAATCAGTCCACTTATAGATTCACGTAGCTCCGACCACCAACAGTTCCTCGCTGGAGTACAGGTTTGCCTATCGAGACACAGTTCAAACAGCACCTGCTAATTAGCGGACATACTATTCTATCTAGACTCTATACCAATGTCTTTCACAGCTGATGTCTCCTAGAATCATCCAGCTATAGGTAACCAAATATGCTTCCACACAGCGATAGCCAGTATCTCTACAGTTACGCGTTTAAATAAAGTCCTCGGTCTGTCCCTTGAAGCGCTCACAACGGGTGTAAATCGCCATATTACCAGTCCGTTAGCAAAATACGATACTCGCCACAGAGTAGTCCGTTACAGAGTAATCACCGTGGTCTTCCTCAGACACCGACTATCTACGCTCCTAGACATCATCTCTCAGCTGTTTAGACTCTGATGCACGCAGACCCGTCCCTAGACTGCAGACACTGTCAGACTGGCGCGCTGATCGAGCTTTCTGACCGTCTTTTGGCCAATCATCACTTTCTATTATGCCGACTCTCAATAACTAAATGAGTTTTAAGATGAACACGCCTCCAGAGATAAAACCCAGAGAAAACCAAACAAAACAGGTGCTCGCCCTACAACAAAACGTGGTTACTATAGAGACCGCAAACCGAGACGGCTCCCACGGAATTAGACTGTATTAAAATAACATCAAATGAGACACGTGTGCTCTCTATCCAAGGTCCTCACGCTAATATCTAAACATGATACAAATCATCTGGTTATACTCGATCCCTACTTGAGAAAGCCATACATTAACTAAATCACAGTCCTCTGGTGACAGTATCAAAACCCATACATCCGTAAGCGTCCGTACCGGTGTGTCCGATAAGATAGGCACCTTGAGCGATTTTTGCAAATCACGTTGTCACTTTTTTGTAGCACCGCATTTCAATGTTCAAGATCATGTTGAAAATGCTCCATTTTACTTTATTCGTTTTATGGCATTAAATTTTACACTTTTTTTTTTGTTCCTTGATCGAAAACCATGGTATTTTATCTTTGTCTTATAGGGATTTACTTTTTTACTGTTTACATTCTAAATTTATTTAGTGCAGCTTAAAGACTTTAAATAATAGCGAAGACTGAAATAATACCGAAGCGACCAGTCCAGTACCTTGTAAAAGACCATCATTATTTATGTGACTGGCATAAAAGCGATGAAACACGGCACCCGGCACGAAAACCTCTGATTTCAAGATAAAGGCTCCGTGATGCCGGAACTACTTTATATATATATATATATGTCTTCCGTCTCTGTTTTCATCCGCTTTTGGTACCCTTGATGTCTTTGAAGTCATGGCCTATGGGTGCCGGGTCTCAGTAATTTATGAGCGCCCATTGTACTCGTCAGCAGGTGGTATATAATGCCAGGGCATTCATTGCTTATTATGTGAATGAGAGGTTCACACAGTTGGAAAAATATGACTGCTCACATATTAATGACATCTTTCTTAACATAAATATATCGTACATTTTTGGGAAACCTAAATATGTGTAATATCTGCAACCGATTGCATAAGACCGGTCATTCTATATATTAGGTGTATTTAACGCTCTTGAAAACATGACAGCTTTATGTATCAAAATTCTATTCATATCTTTTCATGAAAGCATCACTTGCTTCTGCCACAGCGTATTAAGTTTTGTCACGCTACGCAAGCCAAATTCCAAGAACACGTCGATGCACTTTAATGGCAGAAAGTCTTCATATCATATCATATCATATCAAAGCTGATATCATATCTTTTAGCAAGAAGATGCTTACTGAAATATGCCACAAGGCATTTGGAAGCGATATTTTAAACAAAGAGCGGCCTTGGCCTATAAAACATTTCCAGATACATAATTACTCATTACATGCAGTTTGCTAAATACTCTTGTTTATATAAAAATACTGTTAAAATTAACAAGTGTCTTTTGACATAAATTTGATTTAAAAACGGACTCTTTGTTCGCATGTATGGTTAAATGACTGTAGCGTGAATATATTACCCATGCTTTCCAATAATGCTCTGTTACCCAAAAGTGTCATAATAGCCTCAAGTATACTGAATAAATTTTATACAAAATGAAATATAAGGACACGCTGAATTATTTCTAATTATTTCTGTCTTCCACATTCGAAAAGTGTAGATCCATTCAAAAGTTAAAAAAAGAGACTCTTCTCCCATGTGTTGTTCATTATGGTTCCTCTTGACATTTTTTTATTTATAGTTTAAGCGGCTCGAAGATCTTAAATTTCATCTGACTTGAGAAGAATCTTAAATAAGCCCGCGCGATCCAACAGACAGGTTCCCCTGAGAAAAGACACATTTTCCCAAATTCTGTGGAATGCCGGTCAATTTGCCTTTGTTGCAGATCTAATCTGAGCGAATTTAACGCCACCCTGGTTATAAGCCCCAGCAGATACTGCAAGGGTCTCTAAAGAAATCCGCATGACATTAATAGGTTTGGTTTCCAACGAAGTCTCTAAAAGCAGGCCGTAAGAAAGACTGACTGCCGGCCGCCCTACAACGTCTCCTGTCGCATTGATCCTTGTATAAAATGAAATTAGTCATGTTTAACGATGTCTTTTCCATCGGTGTACAGTCGTAATGAAGGGGAAAAAAAGACCACGTTCATTCAGTAGTTGGATTTTCCCGTGCCAGTTTTTGCCGGGTCGCGTTATTGACTGTAATTGCGTAGAATAGATACCCTTGCCCGATATCTATTCGAGGAAACGCAAACCAAAAACAGAGATGTGTTTTATGTGACATCATTAAGCAGTGTTTTATCTTCATCCACTTGGCTGCCGGCGACCGTAAAAATGAGCATCCCTGTCCCAACAGTTTTCCGTATGACAAACTGGGGCGCAATCACAGAAATTAGAAAAAGAAATCAACCATAAAACATGTTAGCTTGATCAGTATCTCTATAAAGGCAGCAGGATTTTTAGTCAACACAGATTTACTCGACATAGCAGGTACCGCGCTTTTTTCTAGATTTTTAACTCAGTGTTTGTGTAAAATCTGCGCCATTTCGCCTTATGCACACAACAGATGTAGTACGGTGAAATGCAGCCTGAACCATATTAAGAGTACATTTCAAGATAAATCAAAGTAGGTTAGTTCTCTTTTCCCCTAACTAAAGGCAAAAAAAAAAGGTTTGGTTCTCAGGCACTTTTTTTTCAAAAATCAATGGGGGCGGGCGATTTTTTATTTTAATTTTCTTTGTATGTTTCGATAAAAATGTCAAATGATAAGGAAAAACATGATAATAACAAATTTATTTTGCTAAACAAGTAAAAGCAGTACATAACAAAGGAGTTTTATCAAAATTTAATGATTTTATCTTCTTGAAAGAAATGTCCGAGCGCCTGGAGCCCAAAAAATAGTAAGATTGTATTGAAAATCAAAATAAATTTTTTTATGTGGGGGTTTAAATTGACGCGGGCGGTGACTGAGAACCATAACTTTATAATAAGTCTTTTTTGCCTAACAATATATCTTTTTATCCAACTCTGATAAGTCTTTATACGTGTAAAATCTACGAGCAAACTATTTAGAAAAATATAAGATAGTGATTACAAACAGTTGCAGTAAACTTTACTGGCTGTCACTTTAAATAGGTATGCTGATGTTCTATTGACAGTTGGTTTGATTGATTTGTTTATAGATGTTGAATTTCTTGATGGCCTTTAAACTCCCAGTCCTATTGACACTCGCGACGACTGACGAAGTATTCGCGATGGAAAATCCGGATTATCGCAAGACCTCTCCAAACAGGTCACCGAAAAATCGACGAAGTTCACAAGATATTTGGAGCGTGAACACTGCCTCGCGAAAGCTCCGCCAGATCTTCCGAAATTTGAATGCTTGCATTAAAATTTGGTCGCGAGGTTTTGCCGCAAGGAAAGAGCGGCGAAATATAAACTACCCTCGCAGAAGCTTTTGCTAAATTCTGGTGGAATAATATACTCGTGATACTACATAGTTTGCCGTTTATGAAATTTGTTTTAATATAAACGTCATCGCTTCAGGACATCATTTGAGTAAAGTACCTAGGATGAACAATAAGTGTAGGAATTCTCAGCAGAACAGCATTTTTTAATATTTTTTTTTATAATTAGTATAAACCAATGTTTGTTTAGTGCTAATATATTATATATCTTTTTATATGGGCATTTTAAAAGCAGATTATATAGTATTGACGCCAGAAGCCATTTATGTGTGGACTTGCTCTCTGTCTCACTATCGCCAGCGGCACCTGTGGGGATTTACTAAACTAATAATCTCCAAAATTTTAATATTATAGCCTAATATTTAAATATATTGACATAACATACACATTTTTCTAAAATATGTAACTTTTGTTTACCTCTTGTTATTTTTCATAAAAAAACCACCACAAGTGTTCATTTAGTTTAAAAAAAGCACATGGACCCCCAAATTTTATTTCATACTTTAACATTGGATGCCTTGTATATATCAGTTGCAAAATATCTCAGAAATAACGTTGGTAGAAAAAAAGTGTCAAGTTCCCCCTTAAACCTCAGCCCCCCCCCCCCCCCGCCCCCCAAGCAAAGCATCCGAGATTTGTTTTATGTGTGAATGCATCTGCGTTGTGTCTGCGTTAAGTGGCCTAAGTATCTGCAAAGATTCGGCGAACCATCGGTTATATATTTTTGATCGGTGAACCTTCGGTGATAAGTAGTCGAATATGAGAAGAAGGTCAGAAGAAAGTCACCGAAACATCAGCCCGTTTCGCCGATCGGTACAATTTACATTTGTTCTGTTGTTCTTCTGATTGTTCCAGAATGACTGCAAGTGCATTTTCTTCCATTTTTCTGTTTTTGGTGTAAATATGCAACCTGCATCTGCCAGAGAGAGAATGAGGCTGGGTCTGGAAATGTTCATATTTATACCCCATCCATAAGGCATCCCCGATACATCTGTGATTGTTCGGCAATGTTCGGCTGTGCATCTGCAACAGTTGTGGGATGCTCAGCAGATGCTGACAAGCCGTCTGCGAACATTCGGCAAACATCACTGATGCATAGGCAAACTATCACCGAGCTTAGCCGAGCATTTCCGAATATTCACGAGCTTGGTCGGGGGATTAGTCGGGGAACCAACCTCGGCGACCATATTCGTGGGTTATTAGCCCATACTTTGCAGAATAATCACAAGTCAAATTTATTGTGGAACTGCCCCGTTTTTTTCAACATATTTAACGCAAGCAGTCTCATCCCATCGCCAAACTTTTTATTCGCCAAACATTGAAAGAAACTAAAATGCCTGTGGGACTCAGGCATAAGATCAATATAACAGTATTCATCATCAGTGTATACGTACTGAACATGTATAATGAGTGACTATATACTTAAAGCTTTGATTTATGAACGTCTCCTGAGGAACTATCCAAGAGAAATGCAATCGGTACCGTAACCTCCTTTGATGCATCAGGTTTCGCATCGTTTTACCGGTGTCAAACAACATACGCGTTTTGAGAAATCGGCGCCTTTTTCATTGTCAGAAATTGTCGATTTTGACAACCTATCAGGTCATAACGTGACGGTGCGCTGTATAGTTGTAGCAGGATGTCATATTACATGTATTAGACTGATTGTCTAAATTAAAATTAAATCTGAATACGAATTAAGTGTAGTGTATTATTATCTGGGGATCAGATTAAAGCCTGAGGCTAATATATATATGTATATATATATATATATATATATATATATATATATATATATATATATATATATATATATATATTATTCCGGGGATTCGTCGCATCCATTTTACGGGTATCATTTTTTGGCAAATGTAGACCAGATCCTTGATAAGGTTGCTAATCTGTGCTATTGTAGATATTCCCGAAAAGAATTCTTAAAGGTATTAACATGGACTAAATTCTGTCTTGATTATATACAAAATTTCAAGAACTGAAACAAAATTTTGTATTTTTTAAGCAAGCTTGCAAAATTCTACATATAGTATCACTATTTAAAAAAACAGGAAAACAAATCGTTCAATCGCACTATACTTTTTGTGCTCATAATCTGTCTACAGAGCAATTACTTTTGTATGCGTGTCTTGTGAGTGGCATACAGGTTCCATTGAATACTTTCTGAATAATGGCCCATGATTCGATAACCAACAATGGACTTTTTTGGGTGCGATGCCCAAATTACTCAGTACGACGCTCGTTTCCATAATTAATCACGCATTACAAAGTGGACATATCCCGGTATATATGATTATTGCTAAATATATCCTTCAATTCACTCAACATAATCAACTGGAACGTTTGCTTCATTGTTGTCTTTGTTGTTATATAATCATGATGAAAGGACACGGCATCGTCTCCCCGCCGCTATAGCAAATAATTAGTCATTTTGTATTTAACTTGTATGATAATGCGGAGCTCAGGCAAAAGTACTGGAGATACACGTGTGTATGTATGGTAATACTCCATGGTGATACTGAAAATCAATATCTATGCTGGGTAAAATGCTTTAGTAAGAAGGAAGGGAATATATGAAAAATTAAATAAATATCAAGGTGTTTTAGAGCCAGATGTCACGACACTCGGCACTAAAATATGAAGCAATATGCGTGGCCTCAACAAAACCTAAGTATAAGGAGAACATGTCAACTATAATAGTGATAAAACCTAACTAGAGTGTCGCGAAAGAAATAAATTTACCAGTTATAAACAGGAAGTCTTCTTAAATTTTACAAGTTTTTTTACACATAAAACATTAGAACTCTGGAGCCTTGCTGCACTCGGAAGGTGTTACATAATTTACCTGTGCTTAATTGAGATATTTAATCTAATTGAAATAAACTTATCATTTTTACCATATTATCTCTTAGACTGATCCGCCTAGATCTAATTTATCTATCTTTTAACTCACATTATCTACTTCACTCTCACCGAGCCAAGACGGAAGTGATCACATCATAACACGGTCGGCAAAACGTCAAAATTCCCGTGCCAAACAATTACATTTTATGTTTGTTAATGGGATCCTTAATTAGGTAATCAGGGGCTAGAACGATGTGAAGTAAGCGCGCCAAAATCCACTATGCGCAGACTCGGACTCACAAGAGGACGTCTCTGCTGTTTATTTAGGGTTATGGGCGTCACAATCTGACTCCCACAACGCACCGCGGCATCTACTACACCAGCGACGTAGGTAAACTGTAGTGAAGCGGGTGATGTTGTTCGTTCAAAGATGTTGGATAAGAATTGTTTCAAGGCAAATAAACATAGGTGTTTTTGTGGTAAGATATATATATACATATATATATTTATATATATATATATATATATATATATATATATATATATATATATACATATATATATATGTGTGTGTGTGTGTGTGTAATATTTATGCAAGCATACGCTTGTGAAATATAAAGAGAAGATGTTTCCCTGATATGCAACAAATTTCGATACGAAGTTTGACATTTGAGACAAGTAGTCCCGGGAGTCCACACAGTGTCTACCAGGAGGAGGTAAGAGTTAAGAGTAGAAACGACATCTGGCGGAATGGTACGCCAAAATCGAAGCCAGGTCCCTAAAGCGGCACCCTTCCGGCTCGATCCAATGTTACGAGAAAAGATTATCTACAAACCCCGGGGGCAAAGTTTCACTGGCTTTTAGCACTGGCTTTTATCAAGCCTAGAAAACGAGCCGCCCTGAACAAGGTTGGCTACAGGGTGTATAACATTCACAGTAGCATCTGTATACACTCAGATGTTTACCCCGTCACGTTGAGAGGGTTCCCGTCTACACCGACAGGTCTGTCAGTCGTGGAGGCACAGTCACCTTGGGTTCAATCCTGCCCACTTGGGGGTTTCTGCCAAAGTCCCGGAAAACATGGTTAGGATGTACTTATCAGGACTCATGAGTCACGAATGCCGTCACGAAAAATAACATGCTCTCTTATTGGGAGAAAATCTCTTTAACCAGTCCCAAAGGTGCAATTACAAAACCATTGTTTAGCACAAAGCATTATGTTATCTAATGTTTCATGGATGAAGAAAACTGCTGTCCGGTTTGATAGCAAGAAATAAAGTATACCCTGTAGTGTTTTGTGTTATCACAGACACAACATGGACTTGAAATATAGCAGAATCTTACAGCGTGGTCTTAATGTTTCTGAAAACAAAAAGGACGGGGTCTTGTAATTTGCAATAATTGAAAAAAAAATACAAAGAGTTAATGTGAGGGAACATCTTCAGAAAACTGAAATTATAGAAAAAATAGTTAAAGTTGTACTTGTTTATTCACGTTAGACCGAGTAAAGATAGTTCTGGGTATTAGAGCTATTATTTCCGCGAGAAGGTGCTAATTTCCTACCATCATTGATTTGTTATTTTGTTGGTCGGTTAATTAATCAATGGGTTTGCCAGTTAGCTAATTTACTCCCAAGGTTATTTATGAATTTTCACGATTTTTTAGAATTGAGGGTATATCACGCAAAGCATAAACCATTGAATGTTGAGATAATTATAATTCACTAACATATATTTTAAGGTAATTCTGTTCCATATTAAGAAAAGACAATGTGTACTATTATTTTATGAATGAATGAATGAATGAATGAATTAATTAATTAATGAATGAACGTTTTGTTCAGAAAATATATATTCCTTTTATGGGTATATTGGATTGATTTTTTTTCTTCAGCGAGCTGCTCTGGCATGTAATCAAATCGTAGAGTTGGTGAAGTTGTACACAGATATCTTTCTGGGTGGGTATTACTGAAGGTTGTTTAGGCACTGGCGGAGCTATACATGTGGTCCCTGGCTACATTTCTAGTTCATGCGTGTTTCTATCACAAATTGCTGTAATTCGGCCGTATACATCAGGACTCCAGTCAAACCTGTCATACCAATTACATCATGTTCTAAATACTTTTTACAAGGAGAGTCTGCAACTTCACATAATAAGCCACGACTTTGAGTCACCACAGCATAGAGAAGCTATCGAGAGTATAACACATCTCGCATTATATTATGGCCTTGCTCATGTTCCAGAATGTCGCTTTCTATATACTCAGGCAAAAACTACCAACATGTAAAGTAACATAAAATAAACCCATAGAAATTATTCCTGACCTTTTATTCATTCGAATTCCAAAGAAAAGATTTCTAGGCAAGATGTATAGTTTGCGTTATGCTACCGTATGCCTACTTTTTGCCAGATTTATAGTTATATCGATTAAGGACTAAATCCAGATTTTATTTTTTACCGGAAGCCTGGCTATTTTTCCTGCACAACAGTCACATGCTAGAAGAAGGTTATGAAAGGGTCGCGGCATCCTTTAAATAAGTCGTCCAGCCGATTTTGCTCTCCCTTCTCGCAGCTGCAGCGGCCAATTTTTGCCCACAAAAAAAAACTACTTCAGAAATATTCCTATCGTATAAGCGCGCCAGCTTTCTGGATCTTGTTAAATTTTATCGCTTTTTCCTGCAGCCTCTGCATTAATGACGGCGGTAGGTCTTTCCGGCCTGGTTTTATCTAATCTCATTTTATGACACAATTTCATACTCGCGGAGCATTGTGGGTAACTAGGTTAGGGTAAATGAATCTTGATCATCCTTGTTCACTATTAGTTCTACCAATAAACAACTGCCGCATGAATTCAATCATCAGCAGGTGCGCGTAGCTTTTCTTCCATATACTCGGCAAGATTTTAATTATATTTAAAACATTATCATCGACAGATCCGCAGATCTTCCGTTTATAAATATATATTTTCATTTTTGTAGTAAAGTCATTCAAATGTTCAACAAAGCGGACGTTAAATATGAATATGAAAAGTCCCCAAAACGAGTAAATGTGTCGCAAATACCGTAAATTCTGGTGGTTATTCCTTTGTAAAGGTAATGATATTAAATCATATGGTGGTAATAAACATCAAGATAGCAGTTATACAAAAAAAGGCATTTACTCATCAGTCTCGGGAGCAAAAGTCAAAATCTGGCCCCTCGGTGTACCATCTAACGCTTATGAGGCCGTACGTCTCAGTGAGCGACTTCTAATACCGAAATCGCGTGTTGTATGTATGGCCAACATTGTATACATAGCGTTTGTCGGAGACTGTTCTTTGAGCCATGCTTTATTTAGGAGGCGGTAGATTGCATAGCGGACAGGCCAGCAGGCCGTTCGGGTTTAATCCTAAAGCCAAAAGGTAGGTCAGATGTGTTTCAATCCTGACACAATCTGGGGATATGGGGATCAGAATGTGCGTATTAATTTAGATATTTCTGTTAAACTTTTAAATAATTTTAACTAGTGTTAATTTTACCCAGCTGAGCGAAGGTTAAAATGTGCTATATTGTTGTATCTTGGCACATATGCGCTTAACTAATAACATACAATTATTTAATCCCCTGTTTTGCTTTCATAAACTTTGCAAACATTTTGAAGCCCATTAATAAGGTATGTTTGTGTAATGTTCATCGAGTAACGTTATTCGTATTACGAACATTCGCTACAATGTACGGTTCCACTGATAATATCTTATATGAAGTTATTGGCTTCGAATAACCAAACATCTCTCTCATATGACATGCAAACAGCTGTTTGCAGTACTTGGGTACTAGTACATATGTACCGGCCAAACACCTCCCTTACACGTGACCTCCATCATCCATGCCATTGAACATTTGATGGGCAAAACAGGTGTAGAAGTGGCAGCTGAAGCTATATTAAAAACCTGTAGGTAAAAATTTAAATTTTTTTTATTCTTCACAAATATAGACCATTAATTAGTTCCGTGTTTCAGAAAAAATGCATCTATTACATATATCAACACGCATGTGTATTATGTAGTAAAATGTAGTAAAATACCTGACCATTTAGCAAGCATAATGTACCAAGAACTCTTTCGAAACGAAACTTAACAGATAAAGAATGTATATAAAACGGGATCAAGTGATCAAATTTAGTTTTAATGCAAGGTGTTAGTGTTTGTGTGTTTCCAAATCAAGATGTTTGGTATGTTTGGATGTTTTGGTAGCTGTAATGTTTCACGACAGATGATATTAAGATGCACGAAAATCGTTATCGCATACAGTAACCAAAACATCGTTGGAAGTCCGATTGGCATCGAATGTTGTGTTAAACCTAGCTAGTTAATGTTATGTTTTCTTGACCCCGACGAGTTTGGAAAAAGTGACACTTACTTTTATTAAAAACTGAACATAAAGTCTTTTTTCTTAAATAAAATACAGGTAAGCGATACTTAAGAAAATATACTCTGTGTACAGGCAGAAGCTCAACCAGCGCTAATTGCCTAAATTAAATAGTAAAACGACAGCTAACCTACAGCGGGATTGGATTACGATGACCAGTGTTTCCCATCTATGAACTTATACCTAATAATCAATTATTAGTATTTTTTTCCTACAATTACATTAACAATTTTCGGCAATTATTTTAACATAAATCATGACAAGCAGTTGATGAAACGTTTATAAGAGATATGTTTTATAATAGTTCATGTGAACACATTTAGCAGCAATAAATATGGTAATGTGGAATCGCGGCACTCTAGATTTTTAAAATGTGACTGTTTAAAAATAAGTTATTTTTTAAATTTGTATCCGAGTTTTTTTACATTATCTTTTTTCTTGAAGGAACCCGCAATTAAATCTTTTATGTTTATGTTTCTTTATGAGACAGTTATGAAGCCTTTAGTCTTCGCAACATCACAGAGTCATCGCAGTCATTGATATCTCTATGCTAGATGCACAAGCACGATATAGATTTAAATTATCCGCACATGAAAGTCCCGCGGTAGATATAAGAATATAGCGTGGCGTCTCTGATCATAAACTGAGTGGACTGGGAACTCTACACGCGGTTTAATGTCCCGAGAGATAATTTTGATCTGCTATGACTGTGCTTCGTGCAGCCAAGGTTTTAAGATATATACTGCTTCAAAGACTACGATTCATCAATGTTTCTGGCTTTATTTGAAAAAACGCGAGTTTTATCTGTAATGCATTATTTATAAGAAAGCTGCATGGTGGGAGAGGCGGTCTCTCGTGTTACATATACGAAACACTGTCTGGTTCATTTGGTAAAAAATGTTTTTTAGCTACTACCAATAATAATATATTTACATTTTTTCATTTAACATATGGAATATTCTTTGATACTGATTATATTTACGATACAGTAATACAGCGTTTTTTTCTACTGCTCATAAATTGCATATTGTTTTCATTACTTATTTATTCAGCCTGTTTTAATATCGCGCACATTCAAGAAGACCCTGTAACTATTCAAATATTTTAATTAAAAGATTTATGTTCATCTGCGTCGGGGTGATCATATCTAACATGAATACCCTACATTACATCCCAGTTACCCAACATCCTACACACGGTACATCCCGCCACCTATCTAAGAGATATAACCTACATTGCACCCCACAAATCAAACACACTACACACGGTACAATTCTCAGTTTATTAAACATAAATCCAATATACATTACATAAAACTAACCAAACACTTTATATACAGTACACCCCGCCTACTAAAACATATTTCTCACTCACCAAACATGTATTATACAGTACATATACCGCCAACTACCGACCTTTATACATCCCACTTTCAGACACCATGAAGAGGATATATCCCCGCCTAACACTAAATATTACGCACTAACTAAAAACATGTTAAACGGTACATCTAGTAAATTACCAATCATACATACCAAGTGAGTGGGTTAATTATGACAAAAAGTTACTTGTAGCATCTCAGGAGCTGCCCATGAGCCTCTGTGTATACCTTTATGAGTTTAGATATGTACAGTCGCCAAGAGATCACCGGAAGTCTCACCCACGGCCAGCAAAATGAGTGATAATGGGGAACCGCCTATTGAGTGTAAATTCGGAATAAAGTCAGAAAAAAAATATTATTTGCAAATCTGTGACCTGGGGCTAATATTGTACCCAAATTTCAGCTTTGAAAATCAGCCATATTGGAGTTCTAGAGCAAACAGAAAATGATAGAAGAAAGAAAAAAATATTGAAATCGATGGCTTTGCACTCGGGGGGATTTAAACAGGGCCACCTGCCAAAAATGTTTACCAAAATCTGAATATAGAAATAAACTCAACTCCTACAAACCTCTCCATCCTTTGGGGGAGGTTAAATTACAATGAGTTAATAATTCTTCGTAAGGTACCCACATCATGGAGATGCATAAAGACATCTTTTCCGGACTGAGCCAACTCCCCAGAGCATTATCTTTGGAACCAGATTGACTTAAGGTAAACAGGACAAATAAATAGCTTTTTACATTCATTTTGCAGGAAATACCATTTAAAATGTTACTGTGCTCCTAATACATGACTTAGTGGGATGATCTGTACCTTCAACTTGGCCTGTGTGGCGAATTAAACACGAGTTACTTGATTACAGATATACCATTTTAAGTATCTGTCCCTGCTCAATTCTGTGTCATGCATCTCACTGTATTCTCAGAAACCAAAAAGTACCCTGCTGTGTTGCCGATATTGTCAAATAAATGCTTAAAATTTTATATTTATTTAATTTCCGTAAATTAACTTTCTACAGCATGATATTAATTCTCTAAACAAACATTTCTGCTCTTTACTTGTAAAGCCTTGTACGGACGATTTAGTGAAAATGTTAGTACCATACACTAAGACAAAAAATAGCAACGGACCCTAGTACTGACTAATTTTGATTTGTGAATGGGAAGTGTTTATTTCAATTATACAAGTCCCATTTATGGGGATTGATCCAAATTTATATACACACAGAATACTTTTGACAACATTAAAGAGGGCATCTGTGAACAAAGTCCATTTCTGCTCAACGTATGGTATTGTAAAATATTAATGCTGCATGACAACGTTTTTATACTCTCGTAACCTAACCACGTGGACGAGAACAGCAGCGGTATATCGGCCATTCTTCATCTTAAAGTTAAAACAGAAAGTTTACGCCTGGCCCAGTCCAGATGTAGTATCGTATTAAACTTTTTGTGCTCCATAATAAGATCAGTTTTACAACACAAATAAGAATTATGGTTGTATCTTATGTGATTTACGGAGTCAGGTGCAGATGTAATACATCTCCGACTTAACGACTGAGCCGCTGCTACTCATTTGCCCATTCTTGCTTTCCTATGAAATATTTGCTGGCGTGTCCCTGCATATTACTCCAGCTGATAAAGCCGGAGGATAATTTGTGACTACGCCGACTCAGTGAAGATGAGGAACAGATAAAAATGTCGTGAGTACGCGTGACGTAAATCCGCTTACAAACTTGTTACAGGCGGTCGTTACAACACCGGGCTCTAATTATAAATATCATCCAGACCAATTTTGTCGTGACTACTTAACTTTATCACGGGCTCCTGTGGAGCTATATTTGCAGGAAGCCAGCAAAGGGCATGGTTGTGTTAATATAACAGGTTCTATTTATAGACGAAATGTCCAGACAAATTCTGCCTTTGCTACTTATAGGCTATAATGGAATCGCGGAAGACACACTGACCTTAAGGCTAGATATACCAATAATTCCTAGTGCCACGCCATGATATGAATGTCCCCCATTTAAGGAGTTTGGTCCAAGATTAACGGTCATAAGATAAATGAACGTTAAGATATATTTAACAGATTGGACACGTGTTCTGTATCCGATGACATCATTTAATTTCTGAAGCTATTTGTTAAAAATACCAGTCTGTTTTAAGATACGGAAGCCACGTCTCTTTCTTAAATCAAGATTTAGCGATAATGTTGTAAAACAGTGTATCCTAATATATCAAACTGTCAAAGCAGTTGTTTTGAGTTCAAAGGCACCATTTCATTTCTTATGCCAATCCAATCATCCAATATGCCACTTTTGGAAAGATGCCTCTATTTTTTTTGGAAAAAAAAGTAAGAAGCATTACAAAATTTAAAAAAAAACACGGAAAAAGTATTGTTCCCGCTTATGTATAAAGAAATCAGTGGGTTGATTCAAGAAAAACTTGTATCATCAAAAAAAGAAGGACGGCATGAAAAGGTCGAATTAGGGAGGGGTCCACATGAACCTTATCCTCCATGCAACTGGCTATTTAGTACTCTTCTTGAACTAACCCTAACCTCCATTAAGTGTACATACATTAGATAATCAACACAGGTGGCCGGCTGTAATCTAAAGCTAACGATGCGGTATTTGGGTGCGAGTTAGCGAAATTAATGCGGAATTTCAACTAAAGCTTTGTAATGGAGGTTATTCACACTGACACCTGGGAGGATTGTTTACCCCTCCTGGGTGAGCGGCCTGTCAGGCTCACAGGTAGGAAGCCTACACATAAATTCTTGCCCTCAGAAGTCTAACAGCCGCCCGGTTTTATATTGGCAGTGCCAACTGGGCCCGGCGGTCTTCTGTAATAGACAGATGGTATACACCATGAAGACCATCTGCTAGTTGTATATTCAAACGAAACCCGTCTGGTCAAAGAGACCAGCCCTCTCGAGCAGCAGAGGTTCATTGATCTACGCTGCCAGAAAGAGCACGAATCTTGCTATAAAACAGAAACGGTCAGGATCATTTACAGACATCGCCGATTGGCATCGAGATTGTTCTGATACCGAGATAATTATAGAAGCAAGATTATTACCAAAGCCATGGCTGGAAATGTTCAGCAACATTTGGCGATAGTGCTGGATTATATATGGCAGCGAGGTTATTAGTAAAGTCGTTACATGTTAGAATTTCAATAGGAATTCCATGGAACAAAATGTATCATTTATTGATACTATTCATAAATTATATAAAGAACAAATATATAAAAAAAATTATATAAATATTATAGGGATTAGGCGGAATTACTCAAGCGGTAGAATTTCTTCGTCCCAAGAAAAATAAAGATCAAGATATTCTAAAGTGATTTGTAAAACGTTACAGAGATGGTTCCTTGGCATGTCAATCTTACTGGGAGGAAGGCCTCTGGTTTCTTTCCCTGGTTTATGGCTACATGTACCGAATGAATCCAAAGTCCCGTAATCCAGCATTACCTCTGCCTTAGTGTTCTTCTGCAGGGTATATAAACAACAATCATGTCGAGGTAACGAGCTGTGATAGGCGCGCCTAATGGAATCGATTAGGCACGGTCTTCCTCCGCCATGTAATGCTGTCTCCCGGGGATTTCAACTCGTCGTCTTCGGAAAATAGCCCCCCCCCCCCGCACAACCGCCAGGACTTTTCGCAATGAATTTTATTTGTTCAATATTCGTCATATCGGGAGAATCGTTAGGCTATATGATGATTAGGAAGGCAGAATAAATCAAGCGCTGGTTATATCCCTGACTTTAAGGATTCGATGCATGGTCACTCTATGCACGGGTTCGTTCAGTAGCTATTATTAAAGAGATGTGCTAAGTTGAATTCGGAGATATTGTGATATCTGCTTTGCAGCTGATGCACAGGCAAATTTATATTGGTACAAGCAATTACAATGGCCCATGATTTGAGGATGAATGTAGCCAAATAACAAGGATACTATGTTATTATTAGCTTTCTATGTTTCGGCTTTTCTATACCTTGGGCAAGGTATAACACACTGTAGTTAAGATATCAAGCAAATCTCTCAGGTCTTTCTGATGGTTGAAACGGGGTCTTCATTTCCGTGGTCCACGCTTTTTACTCTACATTACCGAAGTTTAAACAGTACGATAAACACCCTCGTCCAGAAATAATTAAAGCTGTGTAGACTCAATAATACAGTATCGAAAACAATTTTTTTGACTCAAATTCCACGGTCATCTTTTACCACACCTATATATTCTTTCGTATTTCGGCCCTCTAACATTAGAGAGCCTACGACCAGCGTTTACTGGCCATCAGAGTGGCGTTACATCCTTCAGTGTGGACCACACTGTAAGGCGCTATCGGGGATATTTTCATCATTTTTAACCTTTTTTTTTTTAAACATGGCTCGTATCATGACTCAAGTTTGACTTACCAGCCCAATATAAGCGCCTATTGAATCGTACACTTACGGCTGGTTTCCATCCACATTGGTGATACCATATCGCTTGGTAGTTTCTATACCCAATTATACGGTATTCGCACCAACGCAGTATAAACAAACATGAAACGTATGGTCATATACCGTCTCCGTAATGCATTAAAATCAGATGAAAATTTATAACTTCAGCTATGGCTGAAGTTAGTGCAACACAAATGGTGAATCGAAGATCTAATCGAATATACTGAATACGTTTGTATTCGAAGTGTATCGAACACCGAGTGTTAAATTCGGTACTGGGTTTAAATAGTTTACAGCTTTTCTCATGTATTTACATTGGTTATTTAAGTAATATGCATATCTCGCATTCATAAGCATGTACAAAAAGTATCATGCACTCATCAAAAGAAGGCCGCATATGCAGCAATGATTTCTTGCGAAATCCCTTTCTTTGGATAAGTATCTAGCTTTAGTATTGCCGTTGATGATAGGAATGATAGAACTGTTTAGTACGTTCAGGGCATGCACCTTTGATTAAGAGGCATATTTGTTACTCAATATTAATGATATTGAGATGTCGCTCTTCTTGTGCCTTAAGACTCCCGTACGGGAAGGGCATGATTTTATGTGGAAAGTGCATCGATCCTGCACTGCGGTTTCCACATACTCATATCTTTGTTTTTACCGCGATGTTCCCTCTACACACTGAGTTTCTTTATCCTCACGGCAGGGGATAAAGGCATTAACCGGAAATAACTCAGTGTCTTCAGTTTCATCATTCATTAAAGTCATTTAATCCCATTTCTTACTGCAAATAAGCTTTAGAAAACTTGCGCAAAAAAAATCGCCAACGACATAGAATAATTATATATAGACCCATTTTTTATCCGAAGCTCGGGGGGGGGCATACATGCGTGATTGGTTTTAAATCAAGTTAAATATAAAAGTACCCAGAATACACACTTAATTAGTGTTACAACGCGGAAAATGTGATCGTTTGAAAAATAAAAACACAGGGTAAAAATACACATACCTGCTATCTGCTCTTCTGATAGAATGTGGTTGGGATTCTGAAATAAAAGAAGACAAAGTTTGATGCAGTTCCAATATTGATTCCTTAATACCATATGAACCATACTGTGACGTACTTTCAGCTTAAACCTATCTAAAAGTGCATCATGAGTCACATTCCTTAGCGACCATCAGATACAGAAGCAACATTTATGGAACCATGGATAAATTATCTTTTAAATAAAGGATACCTGGATATTAATTACAGTTAAAAGAGAATTCTATATCATTTTATTTGAAAACATTATGTAACAGCTTCTTGATTTTTTATCTTTGATTAGGGTATCACAGTTAAACTTTATGATTACTTTTGCTCATATCTTTTAAAGCCATTAGAGTTTGCATTTACATTTTAAAAAATTGACGTAAAATGTCTTAGGGGCGGGTCTATATTTGGACACACTCGAATCCTTTGGAGTCTTATTGATGCGATGTATTCCCCGGTGAATGGCTCCAATAGTTTTCAACCAACACAGGGTCAGTTGATGATTAACGGTCAACGCTTACAGGTCATGATATATATATATATATATATATATATATATATATATATATATATATATATATATATATATTTATATTTATAGCTCTTATAATTTCGAACATTTTGGGGATATTTTGTTGTTTAGTCTATGTTTTCTCAACGCCTGTGATTACGTATATCGCTTTATTGTTCAGCTTCTGATTTTCAACTGACGATGGTCGATTTTTTAGAATCTCCGAGCTACCAAAATGGTGTTAGTTCATCACAGACCTCTTCTCTATCATGTATGTTTTGGTTCATGAACTTCTATATTTCATTTAGCCATGATACAGGTGAACCTCGCCTAAGGATTACCCTCGAAATAACGAACTCTTTTTCATGGTCCCGATCTTTTTGCTCTTTATATCATATATTTAAACCTCGCAATAGCAGGTACCTCGTTTTTCCGTTTTACGACCTCTTATTTTGGTCCCAGCGGGTGGCCAGGACCTCCATGCGACCGCTAAGTACAGATTAAACATTGCCTGGATAGGCGTAGCGATGGGTATGGTGCAAACCATTTTATTTCATCACTAATTATTAAAGGACAGTTTAGATGAAACAAGTAGTAATAAATAAAATTATACAAAAAGTATAGTGTAAATGCCCTGTTTTATTACGTATATTTAGGTGGGAAAACATCAATAGTAATTCCATAGAATAATGGATAGCTACGTGACCGGCATATTGTTAAGGTTAAAAACAAATGATGAGACAAGCTAATGAAAGATCCTTGATAGTCAAACCTCACTTAGGCAACCACGTTTTAAATGCGGCCAGATTATCGTGGTCCCGTTGATGGTCGAAATTCAGAGGTTTGAAAGTATATATTTTGGCCTATAAGGTCATATACATTCAACAGACATGATACGACCTAATCAATGGCGATGTTTTAGCTCATTTTTTTTAACTGCAGGTGGTTTTAATTTGGTATTGGTATGATGCTATTTATGCAGTCATACTTCTAATGCCCAAAATGCCCATGCAGAAAAGTTTTTGAGACTATTGCATATCCGTATATTCTTTTAACCTTCTGAAGTCACTGAGACGATTCAATAATTTGACGCACGCTCATTTATTGATTACTTCTTCAGTGACATCCAGGAGCTCTTTGGATTACTTTGGATGAAAGCTGGATATTCTTTATTATTTGATACCCCCAACTCACTTCCCTGGTGACGTTACCTTTGCATCTGTATAGATAATTAGTCTTCTTATGTCCTTTTAATTTCCTGTACTGGTAAACCACGCCTTGGCTTATTCCACCGGGTAAGTACATGATCCAGACCTGCCACAACGTTAATAGACACTGATGGACAATATATGTTACAATTACGTATATTCCTATATGCTGTCTTGCGTCCTCGTATTCCTGTCGTAAAGTTATTACCTAAGTGATCATCCATATGGGCTTTAACAGAATAATAATGTATTGGCGGGCCCATTACTAACTCTTGTCTACATACTTATACCGCTGGTCCCAACAGATATTATTCGTGTTATTCATGGCTTTTAAGATTTCGATCGAATTTCTAGATTTGCGACATTGCGAGAATTTCTAGATGTAAAATAAGTGTAATTTTTCTTCCGGTCCGTCTGTTGGATCATATTGTTTGGATAATTTGGACACAACCTTGTACGGTTGCGTCTTACATTTTGGGAGCATGTTTTCAGACAGAGTTCTAGATGAAATGTAAGAAGATGACTGATAGTGATCATTAAGCGGTTTGACCACAAAATCGAAACTAAAATAACATTTTTTTTAGCTCAGCTGACTGTAAGTCATCTGAGCTATAGCGATCACTCTTTGTTCGTCGTCCGTCTGTCCGTCTGTCCGTTAACCTGGCACAAATCGTAACCACTGGACCTAGAATCTTGTAACTTTAAATTCTGAGAGGTCCATGAAAAATCCCCTTGGAAACCAGAAATTAGGTCTCTGTTACCCATATCCTTTGAGCTATGGGGCCCCAAAGTACCCCCCCAGAATATTAAAAAAATTCATACAAAAAACTTCAATATCTCATTAACTACATCACTGATGGTCATGATTTTTGGCATACACATTGATCATGGGAAATTTCATCAGTTCCTGCAGACTGGTGGCGCCATCTGTATTTTTCGATTTTTTACGAATTGTTTTCTCTATTTTTGAGACCATCAAAAATGTGAACATCTGTCAAAAGGGCACAAATTGTAAAGACTGGACCTAGAATCTTCATTCCTCACACAGTGAGAGACCTATGAAAAGTCTCCATGGAAACCTGAAATAAGGTCTCTGTTACCCATATCCTTCAAGCTATAGGACTCCGAAGTATCCCTCAGAATAATGGAAAATTTTAAACAAAAGCTGAAGTATCTTAATAACTAAAGCAGAGATCACCATGATTCTTTGCATGGATATTGACCATTAAGTGTTTTTATTAGTTTCTGCAGACTGGTGGAACCACTTGTATTTTTTTTTAAAGTTTATGCATTTTTATCTATTTTTGAGACCTTTGAGGAGGCTGTCATCTGTTAACGTGGCACAAATTGTAACAACAGGACCTAGAATTTTCATTCTTGTCATGCAAGGAGGCCCATGAAAAGAGTCTGTGGAAACCTGAAATTAGGTCTCTGTTACCCATATCCTTCAAGCTATAGGACTCTGAAGTATCCCTCAGAATAATGGAAAATTTGATACAAAAGCTGAAGTATTTGAACAACTAATGCAGAGATCACAATGATTCTTTGCATGGATATTGACCATTAAGTGTTTTTATTAGTTTCTACAGACTGGTGGAACCACCTGTATTTTTTTTAAAGTTTATGCATTTTTTCTCTATTTTTGATTTTTGAGATGTATAAAAACAGTCACAATCTTGGCCTGTTGGTTAATCTGTTTGATGCTTCAGTTGAATGGGTATATACTACCATTCAGATAATAAAATTTCCTCTGGTGAATCTCTTCCCAGTCAGCTGAGCGTCATGACCCATGGGTCACTTGTTGAACTTAAGTTTCCTGAAAGAAATATTATCTGAATTTCCTTCAGTAATACCTTTATCATTTTTCACAAGTATTTAAGATGTCGTATGGTGGTTTATTTGGTATGTACGACATCCAACTGATAGTTTGCTGCTAGCTCGGTCGAAACGTCGCTTCTTTTATTATACATATTCCTTTTAAAAGCCGTCTTGGATGAGTAGATAGGAACTTAATTTGAAAGCCTCAGACCTCATATATTGTTACTATTATAAATCTATAACTTAATTGTTAGTGGGCGTTCAGTGATAACATCAAAGGTCAGTTCTATAATGTACAAGACCATGATGTAAAAGTGAACCAGCGCTAAAACAAATTTTGATTCGGATTGGAGTAGTCCTCACTATTGGCGACACTCCACAAGTGAGAAGTTATATTCAAAAATCACAAAATATGAATTTAAAACCTTTTACTAATAGGACCAATCTATTGCCTGCGTGTAAGTAGTTCTAAAGACTTAGTATTTAAGGTGATAATGCGTGTAAATGGAGACTCTGATACCTTAATGTGGAAGCACATTATCGCTCAGATGGTGTCCATTTCAGCTACTCGGGTGTGGCAGCCAGGAAAAGTCGCAAGATACCGTCTAAAGCAAACATGTGATGACAGTTGTGTGACATACATAATTGTGATGTTCCGTACAAATCCCATGAAAGCTCTCTTCCTGAAGTGTAGAATATTGTTAACTACTCTGATAAGAAATGCTATTTTAACTACTTATTTCATACCTAATATTTTGATATTAATAGCAATGTCATTTAAGCTATGTAGAATCTTCTTAGAAAAATATCACCTAGGTCTTCATCAGTTCAGGACCTGCCCTCTGTGAAATATCATGTGGTGAATTTTTGTGAGTTTTTCAGTATGGTTGCGAAGTTAGCGTCATATTTCCCGTCATACTTGTCCGAAAATGTTCAGTCGTTGACTATTATAGAACTTTGTTTGAGACTTCTCTATTGCCTCCAGAAAATATGGAGAAAGGTCTACTAGCTCCCACTCATAAAATACCCTGGATGTTTTATGTATGAGTATAACATTACTTAGTTTTGCTGCTGATCTCATCAATCCTTTATGATATGTTATCTATTCAATATTTCTGTTTTACGTTTTACTTTACCGCTTGACTGGAAAATCACTCCAGTATACAGGGAAAGGCGATAAAGCCAACAAAAGTAATTATGGACCTTAATCAATAATACCACATGTGGCAAAACTCTTTGAAACAGCTATGCAAAGACAGCTGATTGATTGTGTGATCGTATATCAGGGGTGAGCACGCATATCTGCCTGGGTGATCAATTTTAAACTGTTCTTTGCATTTTTTTAAAATAAAATATCTTGCAAGAGAAGTTAGCTTCCATTTTTACTTTACCAAATGACTTGATACCCTAAATAATAGAAATTTACTGGATAAACTGCTTCATTTTGGGTTTGCAAGTAACACAGTGGCCAGTTTTCGTTCACATTTTCATAATCGGTTAGAGATATATAGTGAAATATAATAATAATCTATCTAGCCCGCATCTGTCCATTTTGGAGGCCCTAAGGGTACGACACTTGATCCTATTCTGTTTTTAAAATACATTAATGTTACATAATATTGTATTTTGCTAAATGGCTTCATTACATGCCTCATACCGCACATGCATGAAAGGTATATTCTTACTATGATATTTTAGTTGGCTGTTTGTATTTATCAGTATACATATATGATATGATATATATAAATAGACATTATATATATATATATATATATATATATATATATATATATATATGGTAGTATATATTTAGCACTCGTATAATTATAATTCTCACGTTTTATAGTCATAGTATTATGAATGTATCGTATGGATCTTTAGTTAATATTAGTTTTATTTGTAAATGATTAAAGACACCAAGCTATCGGTAGACCTGTTTAATTTTAGCTGACTGGTTAATTGCAATACCCTGTATATACATGGAGTAAATAGAAAACAAATAAAATGAAGTCTATATTGGTCAGAAACAAACCAGATTCACAAGCATGATTAATAACTATACACGAATAATTGCTTAAATATAAAATATGCAGGCCTATACCAGTACTAGAGTTCTGAGTGTTAAGATTACTTATACGTGAGAAAGCAAGGCCTCCTACAGCACTTGATCATTCTAGAACATACCCGGGAAACCATCAACTCAATACCGGGTATGGAAAGTAAAAAACACCTCCGCACACCTCCGCAGTTCGACAGTTTTGCATGATTCTGCTGTCGGACAAATAAAATCAACAAACAAAGAAACAGGCGTGGGTAAAAACATAACCCCCTTTTGGTGAAACAATAATAAAAAAAACAACAACCTTCACGCCCGAAAGTAACGATAACGTACTTAAACAAAGTGAATCCCTTTCTCCACACACAGGGAGCAAGTATTAAGGAATATTAAATCAAAGTATGATCTAAAGAGTTCAAGAAACCCGCTTCCCCGAAATAGACCAGATGAGTGGAATACATAAATGGGGGGGGGGGGGGGGGCTACCGGTTAAACATAAACAGCGGCGGGGCTGTTAAGTACACGGACAAGATGATTACTCAATTCCTAGATAGCACGATAAACGCGTAGTCGGGGTAACCAAAATAGCTACACGGGTTATCACACACGTCAAGTAGCGATAGTCGCTATCTGCTCTCGTTCTTGGAGCGTCCCATTTGCTTTACACTTCCACGTTGGGTTTCTCGCTGAAGAGCTCTTTTGTTGAGTTAATCCGGCTAATTTTCCATCACATGCTGAGAGACCCACATGTTTGCTTTTACTATTTGAACCCCAAATTGTATTTTACTTTCCCTCGGCATTCTTCATAACTAACTGACTCTGACATTTCTAGGAAGGTCAAATGATATTTTTAATCCCTCGGCACGTAATTTTTTTAACCGCATGTACAAATTCTCTTTGTTTAATTAAGCGTATTTTTAATCAAGACAAACATGCACTGGCATGTTAAATAGACATCAGACAATCAGGTAATCACCGACGACCAATTAACTGAGCTGTGCTAAGCCAGAGTAAAAAAAAAATGCACCAGGAAGTGAATGAAAACTGCATCTGGATACCAGTTGAGTTAGCGTCATTTCGGCCCTCTGACAACTGTCTCCGACTCGTGTCAGAGCGCCTTTATGGAGGGCCGCCCTGAAAGGCTTTATGTATATGAGGATGCAAAAAAATTTCGTCATTTTTGGCAGCGCCTCAAGGCCTACAGGTACACTGTCGCTCAAAATAAACCAGACCAATCGTTAGATATATTTATGTACTCTTTACAACACTTAACATGTGCGTTGAAAAAATACTAGGCAAATTGGTAAATCCCCCTGAATGTGTGATGAGTTTTATACCTCATGAAAACAAGCGTGTTCCGCACAGGTTACTGGATGATAGCAAACTATAACGCCACACAGCAACTGATCTGTTGCTATAAAGATAGATTTACACTTTGGTTTATGAGCTCACATGTATTCTTTCGTGTTAATGCATCACATGAAGCCTAATATTAAAATTTCCGTCTTTCTACCCCGGTACTGATGCAATAGGATGGATGGTTGTTGCAGTGCGTTTTCGCATATGACTTGTGTTACGAATCGCGTACACATAAGGCTACGTCTGCTGAGGTGACGAATCGCAGATATAGGGTTAAATGTACAAAATAAGGCCAAGTGTTAACTAAGATATGGGTGTTCTTTTTATGTTCATACGAATAAAATTCTTTTTGTAACACCCACAAATAAAGTTGAAAAAGGAAACTTTGTATTAATTTTCACCGGCATTCACATGTCATTGTATCAAAATAAAACAGTTTTGCCATAAGATATAGCCATCAATTTAAATATACATTGTTAAACTCAGACATGAGAAGCTTTTGCTGAGTGTCTCTTCAAGACGTCGGATTTCAAACAAACTATAGGATTATGTGCAACTCCCGAATTACTTTTGATCTCAAGGTACCAGTCACGGATTGTATATCTGACGTTATATACGAAATGTTGTCTTATGTGCATTCTATCGTTTTATGCACAAACGTTTTGGTATATACACCAACTCTTCTGTTGGTATGTACGATCCCTCGCTTTATTTAAAGGCTCTAGTGTCATATATGTACAAACTCATGAACAACCACTCAGTACAAATGTACTCTCGTGTTACGTACAGAATCTTGTGTTATGTAGAGGCTCCGTGTTATTTACAGACTGTAGTGTTATTTTAAGAATCTCATGACTTGTAGAAAACTCGTTATATGTACGGACTCTCGCATAATGTATAAATCTCGCGATATCTACTAACATTAGTGCTTTGTATAGATCTATATAGATCCTATAAACAAATCTCGAGTTTTGTAGTGATCTCGTGATATATAAAAAGGTCGTGACATGTGCCGACTCTCGTGTCATTAACAGGTTCACGCGTTTTGACGAACATATGTTACGAACGATCACTCGTGTTATACAAAAACTCGTGTTATGGACACACTCGCCGCCATCCTACCTTGACTCTACATCGAGATGCTATTTTCCGTATTTTTTTTACTTCTATACAACACGTTAGGTTGATATTGGATAAGTATACGGGGTTAAACAAAACAGATGCGTTGCAGTTAGTAAAAAATATAAGGTAATGTATTTGTATCGGTAGCATTTTTTTTTAAACTTTGGTTTATTTGAAACCGAGCCAGGTGTTTGGGTTTGTAAACGTGGCTCCCTCTTCCCGGTCCCGAAAACAAACAATAAAGTCAAGACATTAAGTAAAGGCGGCCATTGACAGACTATTACGTCAATAATAAGAGGGAGCGGTTTTGTTCATTGCAGGTCTCTGTCAATAATCAGCCTGTAAAACGGCCGTAAACTGAAAGTGACTTGGCAAACACAACCATGCATATATGTTAGGATAAAAAGCAAATGCAAAGTCTATGTCAGTGGACGCCTACATTTTTTTTTAGAAAATGTGTATATCGCAAATAAGTAGTGATTTTTACCGTAAATTTATGTAAAATACACAGCACTCCAAGCTTATTGTGCACGAAAACTTTAAAACGAAAATATTAACAAGCGGTTTTCTTTAACAGCATCTGGACATGTTTAACATGATGTAGGTATTCGCCAAGGTGTTTTCACTGATGTTATCCTAATATGCACCTTTCAATAACTGGATATTGCCGCCGCCAGTATAGAATTCCTTCATTCCCTTCAGTGAGTACGTATGTGTGTTTGTTCACAACATAATGTAGGTCTCCGCCATGTGGGCTTTCCTTATTGTGGGATGCTTCCCAACAAGTGTTTGCATAACCGGCTTCTGTGGCTCAGGGGTAGAGCGCAGGTGATCGTGAGTTTGAACCTCAGCCGAGGCGGTGAGGTTTTACACGGTCGGCCCCCACCCAGGGTTAGCGCTCTGCAGGCTCAATGGGAAGGTCGTGCCGAACGGCCGTGTTTCACTCACAAACGAGTGCGCCTTTCGGGGGTCCTCGGTGGTATGATTACCAACCCAGGGCCCCCAGGTGCAGTAGTCACCGGGCCTGGTTAACGCCAGGATATCAAATGAGAGGAAGCGTGTGATACTGCCCTGTCACGTAGTCCGAAACCGGAATGGAAATCTGCAGATGTACATATAATTAGTTAACTAGCATTAAAAAATGGAGGCGGTTACCTCCGACAAAAAAAATTAACAAAAAAACAAGTGTTTGCATTCGGACCATATTCCAAGTTCATTCGTGCATAAATGACTGTGCATTGTGAATAATCCTGGAAATCCTTCCTGGACCCGGATCATGAGGCGGATCCACACCAAAATCTAACAGATTTTTCATTGGACCATTTCCGAAGTACCCTGAAAATGTCATGGGAATCCGTCCAAGACTGCGTGAGTTATGTTGTGAACAAATACACACGTACACACACACGTACACACACACGTACACACACGTACACACACACACACGTACACACACGTACACACGAACTGGAATGAATGCATAACTTCCTGGCGGAGGCATGAAGTGTGGCGCTTATACCCTCGAAGAGTAAAACAGTCCTACTGAAACCGCACCGCACACAACTACAACAGAGTCTCTCTCCCCTCACCTATGTCACACTTCTCAAAAAAATTTGTAAATCGATTCAGTAGTTTCTGGGTTAGGTCTATTTAATAAACGTAACTTAGCGAAATAGGCCCCTGGTGTCTCATGCACGAAGTTTACACGAAACAAGCATACTTTGACATGAGAGATATATCGTCCTTCAGGCATCAGGCTATACACGGTGGTTCGCCCAGTGTGTACTGGCTGACAAATAAACCACATTTAACAATGATTTACAGCACGAACAGAAGGTGTGAATTGTTGGCAGACAAGTCAAGGATACATATACCACGGTAAACGGGAACTTGATGTGAGCGGGCTTCGACGACGGCACGTCAGGGACTCAGACACTGGCCTGAAAGGGATTCAGAGATCGAGGGTATTTATCAGAATTTTGGCCTTAGCCGTGACTTCAAAAAATATACAAGGTAGTTGTGTAGTTGTATTTTACATGAGGAGGATAGATATATCCTTGAAAGAATGAATGGTTATTTGGACGGTTTATTTGAGCTCCGACCAAACCTAAAAGGATGGATCCTTCGGCTAAGCTTTGAAAATATATGAGGGGATTTTGTATTTTTCATAAGTACAGTTAGGTAGAATTAATGAATACATGCATAGACAGGTTGGGCCTTGACAGTCGAGGGGTAAAACGCTCGGCTCTCTCCGCTGGCGACCCGGGTTCGATCCCCGGCGTGGCTATTAGATTGGGTGTAGCCCGTCCAAGGCCGGTGGTTTTCTCCGGATTATCCGGGTCCTTCACCTCTATAGTCTATCGTACTCCACAATCTGAGCCATGAAGCGTGCCACGATTAGTTATAATAACTATTTGTACAATCCATGTAAAATAAATAAGTTTATATCATTTTATAGGTTACGATTTTGATACACAATGAATGACTGTATTCTCACTGATCTAATGATTTAATATAGGTCGATTAACACAATGCAGAGCCTGAAGACCATTAACGGCACATCACATAAAACTATTACATCAATAGAGCAAGAAGACCGTTAACGGCACATTACATAAAACTATTACATCAATAGAGTAAAGTACTTCGTGTTACATATACCAATATCGTGAATGATATATACGCATTATATGTGTATATAATCATTATACCAACACAAGAATTTTTAACAGACTACGTTATTTTTGGCAATAAAGTTTTAATATCGTATAAACATACAAATGTAATCATAATGCCCCGAGGAGGACTTGTAATTTGTTAAATGTTTAATAATTCAAGCAAGTCGAGTAACTGCCAGGCTTCATATTATGTTATAGTGGGTAAAACATCATGAAACAAGCTATGAGGTCGATAAAAAGGTATCTTTGTAATGGTGGTCGTTCTTATATATAAATCACTTAACCATTTGTAGTATGGAATGACGTCAAATTAAACAGAATATATACCATCGAAGTAGATGTAGGGATTTATACGTCATGATATACCTGGCATCACAACGTAGTTTATTTCCAGTTAAATGCCTACTTAAGTTGTTTACAGTACATATCCAGATAGGGCTGTGAATTACTGCCTAAAGATACGCTTTACTTGGTCGACAACCTCAGACGATCGTTTTCAAGGATACTTCAAAAAGGGGACCGTATAATAATAACTCGACGTGGAACTTTTCCAAGAAAGGCGTCGAATATACGCCAAGTGAAGAATAAAAATACAAGTAAGGTGTCGGCGTTAGGTGTCAGCATAAACATATATCTTTCTCCATCGTTTCACCTTAAATTAGACCTTCCAGTTAACTCTGTTCTCGTGCCAATATATTTGTCATGTCCTCACATCGGCTCATCTGGCTTAAAAATAAAATGATATTACCATAGTCACTCAAGTAATAGAAAACGAATGGTTTCTGCAAATTTAAGGGTGGCATGGCATAGCCATACTGACCAGCAATAAAGAGAAATCATTATAAGATAGACCGCAGAACTTAAATGATTTATCTGAACTATTATTTTATATTATTTTTAATTTTTCTTTGTATGATGGTATGATTTGCTCATGGGCTTAAAAAAAGAAAAATGAATCGTTCAATGACACTCAGTTGGCTTTGCGATCGACAAGTGGAGATACACATAGAAAGTATGTTTTGTAAAACATTAGGTTTGCAAAAGAAATCCTGTAGAATGTAAAATTTCCTCGGGATTTATGAATAAGTTGGGTCTTGTTAATATATATTTTTTTATTTTTAACTGAACTCTTAAAGAGGCAACGATAATCTTTATCGTACTTTTTTTCTTTTTCATTCACGCCATGACAATGTCTAGTGCAACGATTGATGTAAAGTAGATGTAAAGCCGCTTGTGTTGTTCATCTAACGCTCAATAATTACTGTTTTGAGCAATAACTATAGGTGGAATATGTTTCTAAAATAGCGCTAATTATAATTCCTGTTTCTGTAAAGTGCTTTTGCGTGTCTGCTTTGTTGCTAAGAAACATAAAAACCTTGACCAAGGTGCACGACTTTCCGCAGGCAAACACTGCAGAGATAAAGATTCAAACTGGCGCCTGTTTATAGCTAGACAAAGTTTTCTTGCTATCGCAATGGCCTACCGTTTGAACAAAGCCCTGCTTGCCTTTATGATTCTCATAATATTGGCTTTTCCGAAAACCTATAACAGGATGTAATTACTGTGATGCGGTACAAACGTGATGACTTTTTGATAAACCTTTCAAAAGCATAAGATGATTGATTAAATCTATCACTTAATTCTTTATGCTGGTGTGAAGGTCTTCCTGTAGAACAAATAATGGAATAGAATACCTGCCGTGTTTTGGGCAGTAGAGATCTTTAACACTGAAAAATCGTGAAATATTATATATATATATATATATATATATATATATATATATATATATATATATATATATATTATATCATGGTACAACTGGGAATCGTACCAGATTGCCATTTGTACCAGGACATAAGTGGGTGTACGGGGTAAGCGTCTGTGACGCTCGAAATCTTCGGACGCTCGGCTCACGGAGGCCAAGCCCGCAAATTTATACTGTAGGATCAAAAGGATCAAACAATGGTCTTGTATCAGTCACTGTATATTGTCGGCTGTCTCAAACAAACCTGTCAGTTGTGTGAATACTGCACTGACAACTCACCATTACAATTCACTTCAGTTCAACAATATAATGACACGATTTTTAATCCTATGATGAAAAGATAATGACATAAAAATGATCTAGTTTCACACATTATTCCCCATTTTAACGCACCAAACTTAGTTGTGACTCTCCAACATTTTGGCCGGAGCGTCCAGGACTCTTGAAATGTTCTTCCTATATATATATATATATATATATATATATATATATATATATATATATATATTCATCAGTGCAACTATTGAATTAATACATGGGTCATGGGCTTTTAAATAAACTTATGAGGCATCTGGAAAGTCATTGTTGAATGTTCGATAAACTCTTACTTAAACCAATTTGCTTGGCGGTTGTGAAAGAAAAGTCGTGTTTTACTTGTTCCACGCGAATAATATTTATCTAAATACTTAATCAGGGGATGTCAAGTACATTTTACCTATTCCTCAGTATATTTTACATGATAAAATATCGCCACTATCACTTGGCACCAGGAAAGAAACACCAAGACTAGGCGACTCTAACGGAAATCAGAAACCCTTTCAGTCATATGTAAGACAAGAAAGTTAGAATATTGTTGATTCATACCCAGGGCTGACATGGTATCTTTATTCCCACTGAATGATTTCTTTGCTAACAGTGGCCTTGTATAGCATCCCTTCCAATTGTCATAAACGTCTGTGTAACTTTATGTTAGAAAGCATTCGTTATCAATAACAGATGAGTAAGACATGCAATGATACCTTTTGGACTTTTGAAAATAACAGTATGACAGTCATGAAAGTTTGACAGAACTATCACAAATATGTCTATTCGACATAAAATTGACCACATACCAAGTATATACCTCTTTTTCCCTACGTCCAAAACCATGTATAAACCTACGTAAAAAGGGCAAACCCCGCTCAGCGGTAACACTGTACCAATCATACCGGTTTTGAGCAGGCATACATTACCTACTACAGGTAGTTTGCCACCGACGCAATTCTTATTAATTGCTTTCTGGAATTAGGGGAGTCTAATCCAAAAATAAACTCGAAAAGTCATGATGATTACTAATAGTGGCTTCAATACAATGTTTTACGACATGATGATATAAGCCCATCAAATAATTTTGCATTTACAACACTTTTGCATTTACAACACTTTGTCCTATATATCAGTTTTGTGCGATCCGGATTTCATTTTATATCCATTTATTACCTCTAATCAAGTCGGTATTGTAAATCTATGTTTAGCAAGATTTAAGCACGGTTCTACGGGTCACAGTTAATAAAATGGCAACTAGACAGAACTTTTTCCCAAAATTCCCAGCAGATCATCACCATGGAGACCATGTATGAGAAACACATATTCTGATCTGCATGAAATACTAAAATACTTTCGTGTGCCGTATCTGCTCAAATATATATTTTGCATGGTTCTTGTTTGATTAAATAATTGCCGTATATACGTCCAATTCCATGTAGAACTAGATGTTTTCAATCGCCGATGGATTACTGGAAATGTTTTCGCGACGCCCGCAACTGAGCAATAATGTGGACACGGCTATGGAATGTGCGACCTTGGAAATTAGGTCAAGGTTAAAAATAAATATAGGGTGCAAAGCAGTCACCTATAGAACTTATATTTAGCCCAAAATCAGTATTTGAAAATTATCCATATTAGATTTCTAGAAAGAACAGAAGAAGAAAATGATTTGAAATGTTTTACACGGGGCGGGGGGCGATGTGAGAAAACCCATTCACAAAATAGTTTGACAGAAATATGGATACAGAAAAAATCGTCAGTTATCTCAACTCATCAAAACTATAAGCCTTCCCTTCCTACGTGATTTTCAACACACCTGGCTTGTTAGTTTCCATGTGTATGGGTCGGTTATAGAAACACTGTAGCTTGACCATCAGTTCGGAACTTCCAATCTCGACGAGCCGAATTTTCGGAAATGCTGCCGATTCCATTTAATATATTGCACAGTGGGACAACCCGGTGTAAGAATGTAAATCCGGCTTCCCATCTGCTTTTTTTCTTCTTACTTTTACATTTTGGACCGAGACATTCTACAAGTATGCGTATGTCCACACACCTAACGATTCAGCGTGCACACCACAAGATTTTACAAGTTATTTCGATCACTTCTGGTTTCTTCTCATCCTATTGTTGCTATTGTCGTCGTGAATTATATTGTTACGACAACATTGCTGAAAAAATCGGCCAACTTTTTGTTTCCCTCACGTCACTTAGCTATTTTGCGGCCGAATATTTTTAATCAGGCCGGCAGCACCCTCACATATACCGATCTTAAGGATCTTTCCAAAGAAATATGGCTTTGAATTTGACACATGCTTTCCAATTTAGGATGTTGTTTACAGGGGCGGCCAAGTCGACGACCACCCCGGGTTGCACAAACTTGGCTCGCCGCTGGAACCCAACGGAATCCGCGGCAAAGATGGATGATTGTAGTAAGATTCTACAAGAAGGCATTAGTATATTAGTATTTTTATTTAACAAGAAAGTTTCAGAAGCAAATTAAAGATTCGCCCTTCCGTAGACATGCACAGGACTTTAGTGTGCCAGGGCAACAGTGAGGTATTAGCTTTAGCAGATTAATTATGAATGTTAGGGTAATTTGGAAATCAGATATGGTGAGCGAGCTACTTCAACGTATTTTCTGCAGAGATTTGCATGAATAGACTTTACAAGTCATATTATATTCATTTCAAAATTAAATAAGGAAGACGGAAATCAAAGCGCGTGTTGGACCGGGAGAAGGGAATGATTCCCCTGGCACTTTGCCTGCGGGCATAATTCCTGGAAGGTCCTCGGTGCCTGGATATTATGTGTACACGATGAAGGTCGTCATGCCGGATGCCTGCACACAGGTGGCCTTCGGCTATACCTTTAATGCAGGTAGCTGGCCAGGTGCGCGGGGCTTCTTGTAATGACGAATACCTGACGGACATGTCTTGAATACCTGAACCATCCAGCATGAGTCAGCGGCATCGTGCGCATACCAGACCGGTACTAAATACCGCGTTTAACAAACCGCGTGTTCCAATCAGCAAACATCTACTGACACTTCAGTATCGGTTATGAGTTAGACTTGTTGATAACGAAATAAAAACCCGGTACATCATTCCAAAATGTTGATCATGTCAGCCACACCAGCAAGAATGCCAGTAATAAACCAGCTCATGATAGACTGGCGGCGTCAGTACCATGTTATTGATTTACAGACCTGCATGTGAAAGCTCTGGTGTATACCTAAATAATATCCACTACACAGATACTATAGCAATCAGCCAGAGCTCAGCTATTCTGCCACTTCAAATGATTGCTTTATTCAATTTTTTAATTTATATTTCTCTTTCTTTATTATTTGTTTTTCATAATGGTCTCTTTTTTCGTTCAACGATCTGGCATCACCGCAAATTTTGGTTAGTTTCTGGTAATAACGGCCGAGCGGAAGTAAAATTCAATGAAGGATTTTTTTTGTCTTATCTGTTTCTTTCACCTCACATAATAACAAACTGATGATACTTAAGATCTTTTCCGCCGCTACGTATCTGCAGCTGGTCATAATATAATGATTTACATGCAAATACTATTCTCTCCTTAATGAATATATAACGAACACGTCATGTAGTTCGTAATACAGTCTGACCGATGATGATGATAATATCCTGATAGTGAGTGGTGTGTTACTTATTTATTTGTCTGTTTATTATGAATATTTCCCCGGGATAACCTTGGGGTGTGTTATTATCATTCCTTCTGCATTATATGTTTTATAAATTAGGTTTACAAGCACCATGCATAAACTAGGAATTATGATGAATATCTTTACTCTTTGTGAGCTGCCGTTAGTTTCACTTTGAAGGAAATGACATCCTGTCGGAACCACAATAAAGATTAGTTCCAAAAGTCTTATATGCTTTCCTCATGAAAATATAATGTTCACAATATACTGTTAACTACAAGAAACAAATATTGAGGGAACTAAGTAAGATTAATTTAGCAGACCACGAAAAAACCCAAGTTTTAATCCTCTCTGTGGAGTATTGTATCAAATATTGAAATTGGTAAGTGGTAACACTGGTTACACGATGAGCCACTGTCGTTTCCGTCTACTATAGTCTGTCTAACCAGTAAGTGCCCATTCGTTTTGGCTGAATATTCTCCTAAACACAAATATTCACATAGTTTGACCGTAAAGCTGATGAGAGACCAAAGGCCTAATATGAGATGCGAAAGTTCATGACAAAAACTAAAATGTATATTTTGCAGCCTTCTCTTAATCTGAATTTCATGGCCAAGTGACATGGCGTTTCTCATGGGCTGGCAGTGTCACTTTGATAATTATAAATTTAGAATATTTATGACATTAATCAACCAATCAGGAGCTTTTAAGTGTAGTTATTTGAGCTTGTGGCCAGTGACCTTGACCTTCCTAAATGGGGTTGAGATGTTGTATAAATAGACTGTTTACTCAGATATTGATTTTATTGTATTACTTAAATATTTTGGCATGATAGGGTTTCAATTAATTCTAGTAGTGCAAAATTAAATATTGTCAAATGCCATTGAGCACCCCGCCGTTGAACAGAGCATAAGAAGACTAGCGGTGTCACGGGGAATCATTTTCAACTTTATTGGAACCTTTCTGTGTCACATTGGGCACCAGTGGGCAAGCCTTAGTATAAATATGTGGCCATGGATCTGTACATAAACCCAGTGGAGGTGCTCACCTGGCAGAAACCGCCATAGATAGGCTTTTAATCATGGTCTTTATCGAGTAGTTTCTTACCATTGTTAATAATATATATTCCGGGAAGCAATATCTTTACTGTACATCTATACTGCATAACCGGAGATATTGGTTCCCGGAACCGGGTTATGTGAAGTAAGTCTACAATTGAAAGCGTATTGATTATAAACGTCTACAAGACGCTTGTCTTTAAGTTCAAATTACAGAGAAATATAGATTTTTACTAAATATACGGAGAATGGAATGTGATTAAAAGGCAACCAGTGTGGTTAAAATTAGGAAAATATGATCTAAAAATAAATCTCTGCCTGGGTTGGCCGGGGAAATATTTCCTTAAATAGCTCAAATAGCACTCGTTGGTGTAATGCTTCTTGAGGCAGTGGTTTCCAGTTCCCATGAGTATTTATGACGTCACCATCACAAAAGCGGAGACAAGTTCGAACAAAAAAGCGCCGTTCGCCTGATCTTGTTTACGAATTACGTCCACTTGGTAAAGTAATGAGCCAGAAGGGGCCGGCGGTCCTCCACGCCCGACAGAGTGCTACAGTCCAGCCAGGGCCACTCAGGCTTGTGAAAGGAGCAAAATTGGTATCCAAGGCACCATTGAGTAAATCAAACTAGACTAAAATAACCCAGACCTGGTCTGGTCGTCCCAGTTACACGGAGAAAACGAATGGCGGCTCCAGCAAAGTGACGTCACGCACCAGGTCACTTTTGTAGGACGGCAGTTATTAGACAAAACCAAAGCAGAATTTAATTTGCGGCTTGGTTATGGCTGTTTCACCGGCTGGCCACCCATATACCCTCGCTTCGGTTAGAGTGCCGTTTCTTCCATGCAGTTACAACAATGCTGCTTCCGTCGAAATAAAGGCTACCATTACGATAAGCACTATTGGAAAGAAGTGCAGCGTATCTTTGAACAATTGATATAAATGGGTCCCTATTGCAATAATTATAACATGAATGAATGCATTTATCTATAATTATTGCAAATGGGTTAGAAGAAATTCATCCCTAACGTAATAATCATTAGAATAGTAGTTGCAACAACGAACAAATTTTAAAACCAAGAGCTTCAATGAAGGCCTTTTCAAAGGAAACACAGAGGAAAACCGCTCCCATGGTATACTGTCGAGACTGATAAAATTCAGCTTGGGTATTAGTTATTTCTCTAAGATATACACCTGTGGTTTAGATGGTTGATTGTCTCGTCCGTTTCCAATATTCTATACGTCCTGGTTATACCTATGGACTGAACGTTCTATTGCATACTAATCAACATTGATACTCCCTCCGTTAGGATTGTGAAATGAGGGTTTTCTATTCAGGACCGAAATTCGAATACATTAGACATTTCCCCGGGAAATGTAGGTGTATTTGAACAGCCCAGGTTTGGTTGTGATAACGATTACTCGCATGTTGCTGTGAATGTAAAACCAGAAGCACATAATTTGCCAGTCGCTGTATCCCGATGTAAGACGATAACGCTGTCAGAACACTCGCTGAATCCCTGATAATCAGTAATACTTCAACCAAGCATGTTTAGAGCATAGTCAACCGGTTAAAGCATTGGACACCTGAGCTGAAGTTTTTCACGGGTCGAATCATCCCTGATTTTTAAAAAGCAAATGACAAAAAAAATATATTAGTTTCAATGGAGACCTAATGAAGTCTTGATGACATCAGTAACTTCTTGATTAATCACCTGCTCTGAAGTTCTTCCAGAAGTAAACATGATCATATATATTGTTCTTATCAAACCCTTATGTTCATTTTTGTTCAATTAAGTATCAACTCCTGGTAATTTTTTTAAAGGTGAAAACTTTCACGAAATACCTGTATTTTTCAGGTGTGCCCATGAGTATGCAACATATTCATGAATTGATATTATTACAGCTTACGCTTTTAATAAACCCTGAAATTTCAAATATGTTTGTTTGTATCTGCCGGAAATCTATAACGCAAAATGGATTTGACGGAAATTTTATGTCAGTCTCGCTGTGTAATCGTAGTTGAAAAATATGTTTTTGTGATTTTTATGACAATCTGAGATTGTATTTGTTTATTGTTAAAATATTGAAATCACACAGACATGGACTCTCCGTTAAGTAAAAGTTGAAACACGCCTGGACCTCCTTACTCGAAAACATTTTACAGACTTTTATCCCATTAATGATTGCAATCAAATCTCATTTCGCCCTAAGACCTGCCTACAGAAGAGAGGCAGTTCTTTTGTTTGACAAGTACCATGGGAATAAGATTTTTCTACTGTGCTATTAAACCTTTGAATCTCCTTCACAAGAATTACTCGGATAGTACATTCTAGATCATTATAAATTCATTATATATCGTTTTTGCAAACGCTCCTGTCGTGTTAACAATGATTTTCAATTATACGCCATCCTGGCATGATTTATAAGGGAACCCCTGTCTACAGCCCTTTGTTTCTCTTTATAAACTAACGTAATGACTAGAGAAATACATCACACAGCGAATAATCTGAAGGTTTCTATAAAAGCTAAATATTAGGTCAATAAAAATGTTCTGTTGTCCTACAGAAATACAAGCTAAAAAGACAACAAAAGTCATGATGTATATGCCTATGCCGGTCTTAAATAGCGACCAACTGTTCGTTTTAAGCGAGGTTTATCATGATTACCCAAGAATACATAATTACATATGTAGATGACTGCATCTCCAAACATAGCAGAGACACTGCATTCCCTGGATGGTTATTTAAGCTGAAGGTAGAAATCTGGGATGTCTTGAAGGCAAGCTGAAGCTCGTCCGCTTGCCAGAAGCACAGCAGTGCCTTAACACAGGACTGTTTATCAGTAGCAGGATCGATGGGGCTCCCGCGGAAAGACCGGCTGATAAATTGCAACTGTTATGACGGCCTTGTAACCTCTGTGATACAAACCTGACTGTTCAATTTGAAAATAGGCCACATCAGGCTTCTTATGTTCATTGAAAGTGGCTTACTTTGCTCAGTGAAAGCTAACTGCTGGGATACAAAAGTTAAACATTAGACAACAAAGAGAAATGTATACAGTCATCCTAAATGCGCGTTCTCTTTTTCACACCCGTCTACTGTGTGAAGTCATCCTTCGTTATAGCCACCACCATGTTTCCGAGGCTTGTTTAACCTGCACGGTGACATATGGCCCTTTTCATGCGATTAATATCAAATAAATCTGGTAAAAAAAATGTTAATTACTAAGCGATTACAGAAAGCCGCCCCCTCTCGGAAGCCGGCAACTGGGCGATAATTGAGGATCGGCTATTGAATATGTAACCTTGGGAATAGGTTCAAGGTCAAAAATAAATATCAGGTGTCAATCTGTCACCTAGAACTAATATTCTGCCTTAAATTCCAGCTTTTGAAAATTAGCAATATTGGAGATCTAATGGCAGAAGAAAGAGAAAAAATGAGAAAATTTTTAAATCGATAAATTTCATTGTCCAAATACAACGTGTACACCTAGATATCCTACGAGGGGAGGCTTATTTAATGCACAACCTCTGAAGAAAAATACTAGTTACCGAAAATTATATTCCTTTGAGCCTGATCTGTATCTCCGTATCTTTCGGCTACAGAGCCACAGTCCGAGCTTAAGGCAAGATGCTGAAATTATGGCTCCTGAAAAAATGTCAATACAATTATGCAATATATAAATTGATGGAACATAGAAAACGCATTTCTGGCCTTCTTATAATTCATGTACGTTCTGTGGCTCAAACTACTTCCCCAAAGTCTATTGATAAGAATTATCGGTGATTGTCTACATGGGGCATGGGAGGGGAGCGTATTTGGGGGTACCTTTGGCAGAGCTAAAAATTAGACACAGAATATGGGTTAACTGTCTGTGCAGAGGACACGCCAGGCTATTAAACTTCCATGTCCCTCATCCTTGGAGATGCACATCTCTATGCCTTCTTCATAAACTGGTTAAGGACTACTTGTTGGGCAATATGCTGCCGGTTACATGAACTAAATGCAGACTCCGGGTTTATTTATGACCAGTCAACCGGTGCAAAACCATTTCTTCCGTCGTACTGGTCGATTCGCTGGCCATCACTATGGAAGACATAATTCACAATGTCTGTAGCTTCTTCAGGACACTGCTACACCGACAGATTTATCTTGACAATTTCTCGAGGCTCCAGATAAATACGTCAACCCCCATCTGAACTGAGATTTACAACAGCTAGTCTAGCATTCAGCGTCCACGTCCTATCACACCAGTGCAGCTTCAGTGAAACTCTTTAACCTGAGTTAGACCAGGTCTAAGTTTGAGTCTGCGTTTGGATTATAAATCATTTTGATGCAATTGTCAATCATCGGGACTGTAACCAGGGGGAAACAATAGGTTCGGTTGGAGATCGTTAAATATGTGAGTGTAGATGACAGTGTTATTGTTCCCAAGAATTCTTGCTTGCTCTTTTACCCATTTAATCATATGATTTTATCCTGAAAAATGAAGTTTATTACTGCATCTGAGCTATTCTTGTCCACAAATCATGGTCTGGGCTCCCTCTCGGCGTGCCATCCAGGGCAGGTCAACCCCTGTTAAAACACTCTAAGAACAGTGGTCTGTTTCGAAAAAAAAGACAAAGTTAATCACTTTTTTGTCTTCTCCTTTCACTATGTGACATGAATAGGGACAGCTATAATTAAAACAGGGACTCATCAAACACCCTCTACGTACTGTACCAGAATTTGATTGTGAGTTTTGCAAAAGACGCGCTTTCAAATCTGATCATTTTCCAGTGACCACCACGGGACTGTTCCCCCCAGTTTTCTTTTCCAAGGCGTTGTCGTATCCTCGTCCGGACAAGTAAAGGTTATCGCTAACTCAGCGTTGTTATGTTAAACTTCCATCAGATGCAGGTCATATAAACATGACTCCATCACAGGTCCCTGAAATCACCATTACTCCATATAATTACGGTTAATGTCGCTGTAATAGTGATGGAGGCTAAAGGTAAGTAACAACCTGTCAGACCTGGAGGGCCCTCAGCAATCAGCAGTATAAAATATTCCAAGTACCAGCCAAACTCATGCATGTACATGTCATCAGTAACCGATACTATCGGAACGGTAGGGTTTAAATTATTCGTCACTGCCATTAATATTTGCCCGGGTCATTCGAGAAGGCCCGAACGGCTTACGCAGACCGGCTAAACTCACCCTGCACGAATCGTATTCACTAAAGTACGAATCTGCTGTTTAAGGATTATGGGTGAAGATATCGACACCATGCACTAGGGCTTATAAATAAACCAATGGAGAAAGTATGAATGAATAATGAAGGGCGTCCATAAATGTCGTTGAAACATGTTGGATTCGAGATGTTTCAAGGCAAAAACTTAATGAAAGTATTATCCGGCATAAGCATGCATAAGGTCAATGCAGAAAGAAAGGATTTTCTTGGACTGTACATTTTTTTTTTTAGGTTTGATTGATGGTAAAAGTACTCCCGGCCGTCCCAGCAATCCCTAATTAGAGTAGGTTTGTTTTTAGTAGAGCAGAAAGTCTTCAACGACGGAGGAGCTCTCATTGGTCGGTTCATTGACAGTCGTTCCTATATCTCGGGTCTCTACTACTTTTATTAGTAGGGGTGTGCCCAATATTTCGACACACGACCTGTTACTTCAAGGTTTTCGTCTTTTAAGCGAAAAATGGCAGGCCATGAGCAGTTTCGAGAAACTTGAAAAAATAAACATGTCAAGTTTCGGTGAAGGCGCGAACATGCGTCCAGGCGAGAATCTATCTGCCGAGAGAGTTTGGTGGCAAGGGGAAAAGTATTGTCATTGTTAAAAACGGAATAACGCTTATTTTGGACCATGCCCAAATTCTCAAATCATAGTAGGATATCATCGTTCTTATATTTATTAATATGTAAGAAGGGCCTGTGACTCCATATATAACTAATATATGTTAGTATACGCTTGCACCATGACACTCCTCATTGCATGCAAACCGCGTTACGTCTGTTAGAGGTATACATGTTATTCCAGGAATACAGTCGTTTATTACATGAATATAATGGTACATTGACACGCAGAATGTTAATTAAAATGCAGGAAGAATTGTTCATTTGATAAGAAACAGACCTCTCCTAAATTAGGTAGAACAAATAATTGGGCCAGCATTCCCGGAGGAAGAAATGCAGGTTGCGACGCTGCGGTGTATACTCCCCTGATCACCTAACTGGTTCATATGCCAGGAGTCACCCGCGGCAGTCATATGATCTCGATCCTGTAGAATTGATGGTGACTAGATGCCCGACTTTAGTGTTATTATATAGCAAATTACCGAGGGTACAAGGGCATGGACAGGCTGACGGACAGGTTTTATACCAAACCCAAGCTAAACACTGTCACCTGCCAACAGAAGGAAAAGAAGACTTATAAAGGCAATAGTTATTTTCACGCAAGCTAGAGGTAAAAAAATAATAATAAAAACACTAATATTGATTTAAAGTATGCAGTAGGGTTATGTAACTGTCAAAGCGAAGTCCCCGGGCTGCAGCTAGGAGCCAGAGGTTTATTCCATTCACATGACCTGAGCAATATTTTGGAATATACGCCATGGTGCACAAAAGTAGCTCTTCTCAAGCCATAGACATCTTATAGGTTATCCTGTCATAAGAGTAAAAAAATAATGATGAATCGAGGTTCCACTGACAGGGCTCGTCTGACAGACCCACATCATGGAATCGCCCGTCAGATGTCAGCGACAACAACTGAAATGGCTTAAGCCAGGCCTGGACGATAGTGTATTTAATATACGGTCTGGGGACAGCACATACTGCGCCTCCATTCCCTTTACAGTATCAGTGTTTTCAGCATCTGAGAATTACCACCCGCTCAACTTAAAGAACCTCCTTGGCGATCTCATTTGCTGATGTTAGGATTTCCTCGTCTACTTAACCGTCACATGGCGTAATATATACGAATATGAGAAATATATCCCTCTCAATACGCAGGGCTACCACTCAGACTTTAAATTCCTTGTAGCATAATAAGGCTCCGTATCACGTGCTATCTATGTAACGCATGTGTAATACAGTCTCTCTCTCTCTCTCTCTCTCTCTCTCTCTCTCTCTCTCTCTCTCTCTCTGTATTAACTTATATAGAAAAGTGCCAGAACTTCATCCTCAGCTAGGAAAGCCTTCTGAGAAAATAAAAATCCAGCTGATCAGCTCGCTTTCACCTGAACCTCATTGAAAATATTAGATAAATATACAGTAAGAGGTGGTATCTTAATTATAAAAGACAACTTATAATACATTTCCAGGTGAATTAAGTCAGACGTATGTATGGAATAATAAAATATTCTCTTCTTCAATCACCATCTACCAGCTGGCTAAAAATTGCACCTGGTATAACTGGTCTTTGATTAAATAACCTGTCAGTTACTTGTAAATCTCAATATATTACATATTGTCCAACAATAATACTACATTTAAAATGCCATAATGCCCATACTTGAAGAATTCAACAGCAGAATTTGTCCGAAAAGCTTACCAGACTGCGAAGAGGAGCAGGAAATCATGAAAAAGCATCGTGTTAGAATATATTTTATCACATCATACAAGGGCGGATACAGAGAGGGGGGAACTTTTGAAAATATAGACTGTTCTGGTCGGGTCAATTTAAAAAAGCATTATGATGTGAAACCCGGCTCTGTTTTTCTATACTAAGCACTTATTTTTCAACTTTCTAAATGTTTTGGTCGGAACGGGAGGGAGCGACCCATCCCCTAAACTGTCATGGACTTATAGCGGAGAAATATTTCAGAATTTTCGGGTCGGTCATATATCGCAGTTTTGACCTACTTTAATTCAAAATAATACAAATTTATAACGTTATCAATGTGATATATTTATACATATCTTTTATATTTGAAGGATATGTGGAGTAGTGGTTCAGTGTTTCGTGTTAGAAAATATACGTCATTGCTCTATATTTACCTCATCACATGGAGTAATGTGTATGGGAGAGTTCTCACCAAGATTGACATCCTATTATCAAGTTATCGCCCATACTGCCATAGGTTCTAATCACAAGACCAGAAACAATGTGCGACTTGAGTGTTTTCTTACTTCTGACAATCCGATACAGTTCACAAAGAACAGAATCACTATTTGTTAAAGTCAAATTAACGCAGTGGTTATATTTCCACACATCTAAACTTGCAGTTCTATCTCTTAAAGTTGAGGTTTAGTCAGTTAAACGATAAAGACATTTATTTGCCTTTTGTTTTCTTGACAAGCTGGTTTATTGAATCGTTTTTGACCGCCCGGGATGTCAAATCAAAGCATGTGAAGGAAAATGTATGGTTATCTTCAGTAAGCAGATAAAAGCATATTAATCTCGTCCGGCAAACATGTATCCTTGACACGGAGGCCAGGCTGTGTCATGTCAGAAATTTGGTACATGTGCGGTAAATAAACAACATGGCTGCCAAAGGTCTACCTTGGAAGATAACAACCTGCTGATCAATCAAAACAGCGTCCTTGCCTGGGGGTCTCAACGGGAAAATTAATTAAGGCTAGCTCAGGTTTTGCCATCGCTCCAGGGCAGTTTGGTGCACTGTCAACCTGAAGCCTCGGTTACAGCTACTGTTGACTCTTTTATTCAAACAAGATGGGTTGTGGGAAGCCAAAATGTTTTCAATCTCGTCTTCGATTTCACTGAGGTATTTCAGCTTTCGAAGAATTTGCTCGCCTAACCATATCAACTGTAGAACGATTTTCAAAACTTCTTTGCAAATTTTAATATGACTTGACCGACGCCTTTGAATTATTTGTGGTTTGTTTGTGCTAATTTGCAAATTATCTTTGATGGTATTCTGCAGAGCCAGAAGGGAAAAACGGAAACTCAGATACATTGAATGAAGTTGCATGACTGCATCTTTTTTTTTAAATATATTTATACCACACTTCACTGTTTTACAAAAAAAGGCTATATATAGGTTAACATGCGACCATGGGTTTTCCACCTCAGACATCCCAGACACGCCAGGATTTAATGTTGAACCCTCTTTTTTCGATCAAAACGATCAAGGAAACAGAACAGTACACACTCAATCAAATAATAGCTGACAGCCTAAATTTAAACAGGTTTTTACAACATGGGACTTTACCATCCCCACTCAGGTACTTCCTTTCTCACTTTTGCGGTTTCGCTATACAGGCCACCTATTTAAATCGTCCACCTACTGATAAAAAAAATATAAAAAGCGACACTTATATATAGCAGTTGCAGTGTCCACACGTTAGTTTTTTGCCTGATTGATACATCGTAATTGTTAGGTAACTGTATGTAATATGATCTCAAGGGGTTAACCAGGTTTAATCCACAGGATGTGGGTTAATTAGGTGTAATTTGAATTGCCACTTCCTACAAATTCCTACTGACACATATCAAAGATATTAGGCAAACGTGGAATATAAATATAGAGGTGTAATTTTCATTAGTTACAATGAAATATGTTATTCTAATTATCCCCTCTTTATTACATATAATTCTACAAATTAATGATCAGTGGCTGTGAAAGTAGGTATATAGCTATATGTTTCATGGTGTGATATCTTAGCTTTATTTTTATTTTCGGAAAATGGCTTTCGGAAATGATGAATCAGACAAGTGAGTTTTTAGGAAACGTTGATTGACATTATGGTTTTAATGCTAATAGAAATACTACCCTCATTAACTTCTTAGGAGAGTTTTGACTGTGGCTAATAACGTACCGTACCTAATGCTTGATCAATTATTCCTTTATAATCGCGAAAATTTACGCGTTTAAGCAATACTGCATAAACCTAGATGGAGGTCGATCTGCGTCAATCACCAGGGTCACGTCCGACTGCGGGTCAGGGCATCAGGTGCTAATCAAAAGCTCCTCTCCTTAAACATATACGACAAATGATTGGAATCAATCGATTTGATCTGAATTTCTTCAGTATTTAATTTGTACACAGCAGTTTTGTTCCTATGGAACAAATTAAATTACCTGAGTCAAATTATGGCTGGGAAAATGTTCCCCTTATTCCTGACCGTTTCTTTTGCCGATCTAGAGTAATTTTCGTTGTTGTCATTCTTCCGTTGAACTTTTTGTTCTCTTTTCGTATTGTGTATAATTGTATTATTGTGTCAAAGGACAGCGTGTACATTGAATTAAAAGGTTTTTACCTACACAAAATGCATTTTTGGCCAATTTTGTACCTAAATGTTTGTGGGATACCTGTTTAATTAACTAAATCCCTACCTCTGAATACATCCACGGTAGTTCATGTGAATAATCATGAAAGAATAAGAGATTCATCACAAATCAGAATCCTTTAGTAAGAATGACAGGTATTGCGTGTTCCGGGCGCTGACCCATGCATGTGCACGGGGGGAGTGCATGCTATCACGTGACCCCTTGCTTCCGATGCTGCTGTTTGAACCCTACAACAGGTTTGCAGTGATGGTTCCGTGGTCCTAGTGCGGCCTTTCAGTACTGACGTTCTATCCTACACCATTCGTTTTTCATAATGCTGTATATGTTTTAGGCCACCTGCGTAACTAGTCAGATTAACAATCAATTTGCTCTCATGAAAACCGTGGCTGAGCAACTGGGGGCTGTTATTCCGGCTAGATTCCATTATTTCCCATAATTTCAAACGACCAGGGTCTAGATGCGCGTGATTAGTAGAATTTCTGCGGCCCGCTGGCAGGGCCCATGCTTATTATTACGTGCATGTACACCTCCGGTACGTTAATTAAAGAACCGGTATTTTTAAGTATACACTGGCCTGATCACGCGATATAGTTCATGCTTCCAATTAAGAGTCAGTGACTCTAACATTTAAACAGACGCCTGATTTGTGCATGCATGTCTTATTCCATATATGTGTACTACACTAGTGGGATACACATATCCACATACAAAACATTAAGGTCTGATGTTTCGGTGGAATCTGTGATTTATGACACGGGGGTTTTCTGAACACATTTTGTTAGCAGATTTCAAAGACATATCAATTCTTTCATCACATAATCGATGTTTATGGCTTTCTGGTTTCTATATTCAAAAGCAATATTAAAATTAAATTAAAATTCTTACAAATTTAAACCTGTTCCTCAGAAACAAAGTTTATTATCACCAAACTATAGAGAATTTTCTTAGCTTTCAGAAAATGTATACTTTAGGGGGTATTAAAGCATTAGATTGTTCAATGCAAAGGAAAAACTGAAACAAAGTCAGGTCAGGTGGGGGGGGGGGGGAGTACCAGTCCTGCCACCTTAACTTGTTAAAAGGATCTTTGCATTAAATGCTGAAGTGGCAGCCAAGGTGAAAAGTACATGTACTACAATGCAAAAAAGAGAACACTCTCACCCGCGTTCGTTGGTTTTACGCTGTTTTAGATCTGTGCGAAGGCAGGAGCAGAACAAGGGGGGGGGGGCCTACCCCTATTTATACGAAGCAATCTTTTCAAAAGGTTTTCAGACAAATTTTTGCGGCCTTTACCCCCTTTTCCGAACATGGCTTAGAATCCCCCCCCCCCTTCCTAAATCCTGGATCTGCCCCTGGAAAGCTATTTGGTTGAGGGGATCAGGGGTCTATTAGGTGACACAATTCGTCATGCCGTCATATGACCCAAGCACACACACACATAAACTCACACGCAAATGGATTCGTCACTGTCAACTGACACAGCTGTATTTCGATTTGACAGTTAAATTGTATACACAGGTTGGACCAACGATCTACTGCAGAGGGATGAGTTGAATCTCAAGTTAAAATAAACAACCTGTATGTAAATGTTTTTTTTTTATTAATAGAACTGGAAGGGGCGGGGTAATAACACTAGCTGTAGCAATGAAATACTGTTCACAAGACAAATTTAAAATGCCAAAAAAAAACATATTTTTCATAAATGACTTTGCATAGGATAACTCTAGTATGTTTTTCTCTGAAAGCTCAACACTCTAAAAAGTGCCGTTTCGTAAGTGTTTTAAAATCCATGGTGGTGTTTCATATAGAAACACGTTTGACAAATAGACATGTTTCAAAACACCTGGAACTCAGCTCATGCAAATTTTCCGTGATCGAAACACCAGAAACGTGTTTACAAGAAGTACACACGTCTCAAACGTGTTTTACAAGCGTATTCTGGTGCGACATAAGTCACAACGGGCGTTATATTTGTCCTTTTCAATAACGGGCGGGAGAAGTCTCGGAAGGAAAAAAATGTTCTGACGGAACGCTGCAACTGTTTTTTAATGTTCTGCTGCCTCACAAAGTCATGGAAGAAACCGAAATTACGTCTGATTCAACCATCGATACTGTGTGTCAGTGGGCAAGAACGAAATTTGCCGGAGCCGTGCAATCTGCGATTGAGATGCGGTTGAAAGGTAGGCTCAGTATTTAATTATCGTGATTTATATTTAAATATGGTTCATATGAGTACTTGAAATGTGTTCACAACATGTGAGCACATTGTTAAAAAATATATATATTACATTTCCTAATTTGCTACTTTATATGGTGCACAAGTATTTGTTTAAAAGTGGTGAACACATCAATAGATTTAGGACCACTCCCCCCCGCCCCGCACCAAGTTGTGGCTCTTGTGTATTCACTCGAAATTTGATTTATCTAGCGGACAGCACATGAAACTGCTGCACAGTAGGCCTACTTTTGACAGTGTTCAGCATCTTGTCTACATTTTGGAACGTTAAAATTAAAGAAATTTGTTGTTTGTTTTCATGTATTTAAATCCCTTGTATATTACCAGACATCATGATCCCTGCAATCATACCATTTATACTAACATGAAATATCAATGAATACAAGAAGTCATCCTTAGTAGGATTCAAACCTGCAATCTCTAGATCAGGAGTCCAGTTAAATTGCAGAAGCACGTGTTTCCCACAGAGGAAGAAAAAGAAAGAAGGAAGTGATAAAATTCCTAAAATCTGTAAGTTGTATTATATGTTTTTTGCATTTACCTGTGCTAATTCTGATTACCCTATATCTAGCTGTTTAACTCAGTTGACTATAAGTCAACTGAGTTAAAGCAATGGTCCAGTGTCAGTTGTCCGTCTGTCGTTCTGTCCGTCCATCTGTGTATGCTTCAGTTTTTTATTGTATGGGGGGGGTGGGGTGCTAGACTTTCATTGCCTTTTCAGTTGATTAGAGATCTGTATTTGCATTATGTCATTTGAATTCTAGCAATTCCATTTAACTTTACTGTTTAATACATTATAATTATAACTTAAAATCTTTGGGTTCATTGTTGTCTTCTTTCATATATTTATTGCAAACTTTCCATTGCTCTGTTGGGCCAGTATAAAATATAAACACTCCTCCTTGACTAGCCCAATCATTTCTTCTACTTTGTCGTTAGTAAACCAAAGGCCTATCTTTTGTTGCTATATCTGATCAAAATGCAAAATGCATGTGTGGAATGAACAAATCCAAAATTTATAGATTTTATGCTTGAAAACAGAAAAGACTCGTGAGATCAATTCTTCTTTGCATAAACACATTGGGAGTTAACACTAGATCATACACAATGCCCATGAGCCATGATACTAGGCTGCATTTGAAGAATCAAGAGACTCAGGGGGTGTAATGTTCTTTTTAAATAGAACATGGTAATAAAAACCAATGAAATAAAATTGTAAACTTGAAATTACCATTTCAGCTGTAGGCATGCATAAGTGGCACTTCCACAAAGTGGATTAAATCTGGGAGTAAAATATACCATTACGGATAACAGGAGGGTTAAATAGGAAGTAGTGGGTACTAATGTACTCTGTTTGCTTTACCGAGTCTCAGTCGAGTACTCATGGTTCTGAACACAGTATGAAGTTCTAAACAGGTAGCTTTTCAACAATGCAAATCATGTATATATTGGACTTGGTGATATTTCTATGAATCTTTAGTATGTATACATGTAATATGTAATTTGTTCTTGTAATTTTTATTTTGTTAGCAAGTCTCTCATCATATTGGCCAAAACAAAGCCTGCTCTGGCTATAGAGCACTACAGTAATAAATAATTAAAGACTGATCTCAGATTTGCAGTGATAAGCAGATATACTTTTAAACCTTGGATACTTGAGTCCTAATTTTGGAACAGAGTGATTGGTTACAGTTGTTCAGACTCTTAGAAGGGCCCCTTTCAGCCTCAGCTCACAGAAAGAAAGGTTTACCTAGGTGGCACTATGTTGTTCAAATGATCAATATTCTTTAAAACTAGAATACAGGTAGTTGACAAGCAACTAAATGTGTCTGCCGAAATCAGTCGGACGGGTGAAGTGATGCATGGGTTGAGTGGCAAGGGGAAATAGAGTGCGGTGTGTAGCATATTAGCATGGAAGTCTGCAGCTGAAATGTGTATGTAGGTTGCGCCACCTACCACAAAATCCAGAGAGCTGTCCAAGTTATACATATGCAAAATTTTAGGCAGATAAGTCAAACCACTACTTGTGAGTGATTTTATCACACAGCAGACAAACAGAAAGACGCTGAGCAAAAGTAGTGGCAGGTGGAGCCACCAATTTTGTGTACGATTAAGAGCTATGCAAGATCTATAAATATGCAAATTTTTAGGGAGATATGTCAAACCAGTCCTGAGATATCAGCATAGATGTCTGCAGCCAAAATGTGTTTGTAGGTTGTGCCACCTGCCAAAAAATCGAGAAATGCCATCATAGATGTATAAACATGCAAAATTTTAGGCAGATATGTCAACCACTGCCAAGATATGAGTGATTTTATCCCAAGGCAGATGAACAGATGGACGCTGTGCAAAAGTGGTTGCAGGTGGAGCCACCAGTTTTGACTATGATAAAGAGCTATGTGAGGTCTGTACACTTGCAAATTTTGGCCCAGTAGGTCAAACAGTTACTGAGATATGAGCTATGATGTCTGCAGCTTAAATATGAATGTAGGTGGCGCCACCTGTCATAAAATCAAGAAAGCTGTCTAGGATGAATACACATGCAAAATTTCAGATGAATAAGTCAAACCAATGCAGAGATATGAGTGATTTTATCCCAAGGCAGACGAACAGATGGACGCTATGCAAAATTGTTGCAGGTGGCACCACCATTTTTAGTATATGTTATAAAGATATCCAAGGGCTACCTTTGTGCAAAATATTTAGCCTGATCGGTCAAACGGCAGCGACATCTGATTGAAAACATAGTATCCACAAAACTCTGTTTTGGCTGATACAATTAGGTGCTCATAAATGCAGCAATTCCTGAGATGTTGGTTTACAGACATCATATTATGTATGCAAACACTTCCTGAAAATTTGTGATCAGCAAAATATAGAATTCTATTTCCAAGTTTGATTATGCTATGCCTAATATTGTATTAATCAGGTGTATGCCCTTTTAACAGATGATTGACACAGAAAGGGCCAAAAGTATAGCCCAGGTGACTCAGAAAGTGACTACTGTTGCTTGTTGCATTCACAGTTTTTTGTTTTTTTTTTTTCAGGAGGAAGTATCACAAAACTCTCTGACATCAGTTACCAGTGAGGAACCGAGTTAAGTTTTTATTGTTGATAAAGGAGAGGTCAGATCAAGCGTCATTTTGGGAGATGGAAAACAGATCAATCTGATCAAGGAAGGATGTGTGTCGTAGATATGCTTTCTTTTTCTTGGATGGTATTACATCCTTAACCTCACATATCCACTACCCAACATGCAAATGTTGAATTCGCTTCAAGAAAACTGCCTTGAAGAAGAAGTTCCCATGAAGGACAAGTCTACAGGTTATAAGCAGTTTGTTTCTCTGCTCAAATGACTTCATTACAACTCATTGACTCTACCCTATAATACCTGATGCTTAGATTACAGTGTGATAAAAACCTGTGTTATAAGTAGTTTGCAGCAGTGCTGAAATTGCAATTTGATATTGATCAGGGCATGATTTCTGGTATTTGAAAGTTATGAGGAGTAGTTCAGGATTTTTTATTGATGTTAAACACTTTACATTATTTAAGCATATTAAAACTTTTGTTTTTCATATTTTGTAAAGTTGGTCAGTTAGATCGATGTTTTATTTTGGTATGAGCATAGTGATTTATAGTAAATCAATGAAAAACTAACAGCTGCTGGTAAAAAGACTCTTGAAAAGTATCCAATTTTTATATTAATAAATCAGTAATGCTTCCTTTGAACAGAAAAATTTAAGTTTTACACTTTTATTAGCTCAGCTGACTATAAGTAATCTGAGCTATAGTCATGGTCCTTTGTCCGTCGTTTGTCCATCCATCCATTAACAGGGCACATTTTGAAACTATTGGAGCTACAAATTCAAAATTTTGCATACAGTTAGATGTCCCCAAAATCTCCTACCATGCCAAAAATTGGGTCACAAGGACTTTGTTCCTTTGAGGTATTAAAGAAATACCTATGTTTCCCATCAAAAACCTATTGTTACACTTCAAGACTGCCTAATATCAAAACCACTGATCTGTTTTACATCATATTTAATATGCATATTTTTAATTCCATACATTTCCTGCGTTCAAACCAAAAATTGGTTCAGTATTACTTAATTTATTGAAGTTATGGGCCAAAACATAATGCACTTTTAAAAAAATCAGGAAATATATTTACTCACTTAACATAAGAATTGCTGAAGCTAGATACTTTTTTTCAGAGATATAACTTTATTTAATCAAGGTCCAATTGTTTACCAAAAGAAGATCTAAATTTTGCAATTTTTTAAAGTTATTAGCATAAATAAAAAATCAATACCTTAAATTTTGGCCATGGCACAATTTTCCCATGTAAGCTCTGTTGATTTAATTTTCACAGCATATACATAATTTAATTTATTAAAATCTGATATTTCAAAGTAATGAATTGAAAAGAGTAGCTTTTATACACCATGTCAAGTGTTGTTTACATCAAGCCCACCTAGTACAGCCTTCACCTGTGTTATGTAACCCACTCAAGGCAGCTTGCCTTGGCTCAGCTTGGCCAGTTTCCCCTCTTTGCAGGCTTCTTCTCTGCCCTGAACCACCCCCACCCCCCACCAGATGGTGCATTAGCTAGATGAATGTTATAATTTTCTGTATTGTTTTCATCTGTATTCTAGGCTATACTACATTTTAGATTTTGTATTGTACCACCCTGGTTACAATGATTAAAGTGTACATTTAATTGTGTTCACAAAGTGGTGAATTGCTATAAAAGTGTGGATGTTCATCAGATAAGAAATTCCTTACTTTAGAAGAGAAAAACTTCACTTGGTGTGAAATTGGATATTAATTCCAGTAATAATTAAATTATAGCTAAGACAGTAATTAGCATGATATTGTTTGTCCCTCATTCAACCAACAGTGTGTATACTTCATTTAAAAAGGTGTTTTTATTTAATCAACTTTACTGAACCTTTTATTTCAATGAATAAAATTAAACTTGTACTGAAAACTCCTATGTACAAAACTTGTAAATTGTGATTCAAGGAATAATCTTGAAGGTGCCATGTTATTGCATATTTTCTTTAAATTCAGTTTGAACATATTTGATTTAAAATTAATAAAATATGTGTGCATAATATGACCTGATGTGAGCTTAACTCTGGATAAATAATAATGCAACTTACAATTCTGATATTTTAACTTATATTTTTAGATCCTTTTTATTACAAATTTAGAAACTTGTCAATTAAAAAAATTAATCTGATAAAAACTATGAATGGAAATAGTGAATATGCTGAAAAAATAGGGTTTAATATAAACTGAATTCCAGTGAAACTGAAATAATTTTATCAGTCCATTTTGTCCAATCGCCTGTCCATCTGTAAATTGTTTTCTTATGCATCAAAGTATCCCAAATCTTTTACTGTTTTCCTTCATGACAGTCTTGCCGGAGTATTAGTTTTGCAATCATATATTTAGAACTTTACTATGACCAAGTAGGAGGGCCATTTTCTCTTAGCTATTCTTATGCTTATATATATGAAAAAACATTACAATAGAAATCATCATGTTTTGCATTTGCTAAAATTTCAAACTTCAGCTGAGCGCCTTGACTCATAGGTCCCTTGATTCATTTTCTCCCTGGAAGTACTACTTTTTTTATATACAGTCGACAGGTCAAATAAAAAGAGACTTGAAATAAATTCAGTGTTCTTTGCTGATGTTTTTTCATTTGCACCTTGAAAGCATGTGGATGCTGTTTACATAAGTTTATACATCAGTTAAAATCCATCCCTTGTTATATGCTGACTAGTGTTTTATCTTTTGCATCCTGAAAGTACTGTGTTAAAGTGAAGTTAGGGCCAACAGTTCAGATGCATTCAGATGTAAAAAGTACTTTGAGGTTACACAGAAGTGATTGATATGGAATAACTTTGTCCTGATGTGTAGTGTTATAGAAACTGTGGGCACAGTTTGGATTAATTATAGTATAAAAACAAGTTGGTATTTTAGTCTTTATACTGTTATAGTGATTTAACTAACCACAATTAAGGCATGTCTTTAAAAAGATTCATGGAGTCTTTAAGATGAATGTATGGTGTATATCAGGCATTACATTCTGGTTTGATAAGTTTGTTTGTAGTCATGAAGCAAGTTTTTTAATGCAAAGGGTATGTTATTTTATGCTAATTTCAACTTCATAAAATCAGAGTAGTTCAGTTTCAAGATTTCTTTCATATGACGGTCTTTACAATAGATAAATTGATACACTTTATCTTAAAGTTATCTGTATATCTTTTCTTTTATATGTTTTCATTAATAGAGTTAGTCAAAGGTAGATAAACGTTTTACCATTTTTGTAACTGTTATGGACATTCAGTAAAAAGGGATGATTTTCCTTTGTTATGTGACTATTTATTAAGATTTTCATCCTTGCAAGAAGCAACTAAAACATATGTTTAATTTACATCCATATCACACTTTAAAAAAATATTATTTTCATGTAATACTTTGAGGTAAAATGTTTAATTCTTATAATGCATCAGTAATCACTATATTTGCTTTATTGTGGGCTCAATAACTTACCAATATTATAATTTAGTTTTGAGAAAACCAGAAATGTAATTTTGGAGGGAATTTTGTTAGTTTGTTCATTGAGTTTATGTATCCATGCATGTACTTCTGTTAGGCATATACAAGCCACACAATGAATATAATGGCTTCTACTTTTGTTTATATGATGATTTACATAATAACGTATGATGGTAAATGTATATTTATAGATGCTGCAAACACATTATCACGCAGCGTTAACTTGCATGAATAAACAATAATTTTTACCATGAGTTTTAGCTTTTAAAGCGTGTTCTCGAGGGTGAGACAACTGCATGTTTCAAGCCACAGGTGTTTTAAAACCGAGACGTCTGAAACACGTCTTAAGACACGTCACCTTTTAAAACGTCTTTTTGGTGTTTCGAAAAACGAGACAATGACATGTTTCAAGTCCCTGGTGTTTTAAAACCGAGATGTCTGAAACGCGTCTCAAGACACGTTTAAAGATGACATGTTTGACTTTTAAAACATGTTACAAGAAACATGTCTCAATCTTTTGGTGTCTGAACCTGTTTCTCTTTGAGACATGTTTTGGTGAAACATGTTTTATATGGAAGTCATCTTTTTAAAACATGTTTTAAATCCGAACCATGTTTTACACATATTTGAAACGGCTAAATCAGAGTGAAACGGCAAATCACGAAAGACATGTTTCGAAAAGTGGGACAAGCTGGTGTTTCTCATTAAAACGCGAAACATGTCCTCAGCTTTTACAGTGAACTGATATACATCCTTATGTAAACAGCTGTATTACGACTATTTTAGTAACTTACCATACTAGACCGCGGCTGGTAGCTCTCGTGCCGTGGGGCCAGTTTCCCCGTTGTTCTGGTAATGACCGAGACTGGTGACCTAGGCCGTACTAGCCTCGTACCTGAGTTAACGTACCACCACTACAGTACTGAGCGTACACCAGCGTCAATGTGCCAAATTTGTGTAATCAACGGCATAGCTTCCATGGATTTCATCATCCGTTAAAGAAACTGCTTTAGGTCCTTCCCTGGTGATATCACACACTCTCTCTCTCTTTAATAGTGAGGTTTAAAATGTTTTAGCGGGAACCACAAGCCTGTGTTTTAACGTTACAGCAATCGTGGCCTCCACGGTGGACGGAGAGCGAGCCTGTTAGCCTGCTGCTCGGCTCCTCGTGAAGCCTTAACTGTCAGTGAGCGGGGCAGACGTTAACTGATCACTCCAGCAGTAGTAAGTCCCGGTGCCGCGCTTTGCTGGTCAACCACTAGATCACCGAGGCTCCTGTAATTTGCCTGATTTATGCTTTGTAAAAAGGAAAATACAAAGAGAGAGATTTTAGCTCCCTTTCCTAATTCCCCAGATGGACTATTTCGGTCAGTTTGTGTTCTATCCTTTATGTAACTATATAAGCGGCATAAGCGGCATAATCTGCCCAATCTTATATTTTCTGTTACTCTCCCGAATACGCTGATTTCAGTGCAATCATAAGACGTGACATCTTCTAGTCTAAAAGCAGTCCGTCCTCATACGGATATTACTTAAGATGATCACGTGATACATTCACATAATTACAGGTGACTCCTGTACGTTTATAGGTATCACAAAGTAAGTAAAAGAATAGTTGTGTGAGATTGTAATTGCCATAGCAATGACATTGAGATGTGAGAGTACTTTTTATAGGTTAATTTAAATACTGTCATCTTTTTACACAAAACAATTCCATAACCCTGTCATCAGTGTCATCATGATTTTTTTTTTACCTACGGGACTGCAGTTGGAGCATTCGTGCATCTAACAATTTAACGTACTACCTTTGAAAGCATGGTATTTCTAAAATAAATAAAATAACTTTCTTTTTCCTACAGTAAAAGCTTAAAGTTCGTGAAAGACCTATGGAACAAACAGCAGTATGAACGAGACGCAAGTTTTGGTTGGGATCAGATTTACAAAGAACGTGACTCATCGAGTGACCCCGGCAGAAGAATTGGTCGAAAGTGGATCGAACATGTTAGCAATTATTGCATGATGCCTTTGTTTTAGTACTGCAAATGCGTACCACATAAAGTTACAGTATAGACAGAATAAGAATTCTGTTCTTATCGCCACTAAATGCCTTTTTCTTTATGGCTCACTGACTTTTAACACAGTGTTTGGGCATCACTAGTTGGTTACACTGGCGTCAAGCTATCACAAATTTGTCAAGCTATCACAGATGTTAGTAAAACTAACAGTCAGGCAAATCAAGCATCATACATCATAAACAAAGTGACATATATTCTCAAACCAAAAATTAAGTTTAGTCGATGCAAACTCAGTAGTAAAAAATCATCTATTTGACTTTACTGCGTGATTCGTCACGGAGCAAGTTCATTTGACATGCATGAGGATGTAATTTTTTCGTCACGTGGGACCTTCAGAGGGGCCCTAAAGTAGTGATGTATATTTCGTTGAAGCCACACAATATCTGTAATTTATAGCAGATGTTTCACCCCTCCGGAACAGCAATTAATTCTGCCAAATGGAATACATTGTCCTCCCGAAAAACATGCTGGAAATCTCGATAGGTCAAATATTTTCGTCACTGTTGACAACGCCTCACGGCCGACTACTCAACATCCTTGTCGTTAAGATAAAAAGTACCCACCATATGCGACATATGTCCGTTATAACTTATCATATTGGTTAGTCTTTCTCTATGAATGCTTGTGCTGGGTACTAGTTAGCCTATTCAGGTTTTTAAAATACGTATCGCAATACACTTAAACGATACCAGATACTTATTGACGATACGCATGAGTTTTAATTTTGTATCATATTCTGATTAAAAGCTCTATTAATATATTGATAAAGTCGTTATTAAACATATAAAAAGACTATGGCACAAATTAAACAAACAAAAAACATCATAAAACAACAGAATTCGGGGAGCTGGTATTGGCAATCATTTTAAACGAGGGGTCAAATATTTCGTTTGATAAATGACATACGGTGATATTTAGGCTTACATAATATTATTCTCAATTTCCCTATCTTTTAACCTCATTTAATTAATACACTTCTGGACATTTAAATCTAGATATTTTTTTTTATAGTCCCCGGTAGAAATATTCTTCTATCATCGCTAAACGGCAATACGTGTATGCTCAGTTAAGTCTTAATAGGCATAATAACATAATATTATATATGAATATATATAAATAAACAAAGATATAAAGTAGCTTATCCTTTATGTAGTAGCTTAAGCTTTATATGTAGTACAGATTATAGTTTAGAATAGGGTTGTATCTATATAATTGTTAGCAGTCAGTGTTTCATTGATATCGACGATACAGATAACGGTAAGAGTATCGACGTGGCGTAGAAATCTAATATCAACATATCACGTATGTGTGATGAACACAAATTTTGTAATGGAGAAAAAAATCAGATTCTGTAACACTAGGCAGCGTAAAATGTCTAAGGGAATGAATAAAGAAATCAGTGTTTTTTTGTTAACAAATAACTATAATTTATTCTTAAAACAACCCTAACATTACGATACATAAAATCAATACAATGACACAGTATAACAGCAGTATAACAGTAAATCAATACAATCACACTGTAAAAAAACAAAGTGCACAGTAGCTGGATACCACCACTGTCACAGCGATAAGTCCTTTAAAGTCTATAAGCCGGATGAAAAGTTCACACAAATTCTCTCGGAGAATAACAGTCCAGTGTAAAGCTCTTGTAAAAATCCAGAAAGTAAACTGTAGACCAAATAAGATTCGTCAGAAAATCCATAAGAAAATATGAAAAAAATCTATAATTGCCGCACTTATCGGAATAGGTCCCACAAACTGACATACATGCTTCTGTGTCCGCTGGAATATTCTCTCGCCTCTCTCTCGGCTCTAAAACACACCCCCCTATAAATAACTTTTCACCTCCAGCCGAGAACCTTCCATTGCTCGAAAATTCTAAAGAATCTAACACAGTACACACGTTCAAAGAACATACCAGAACAAAGAACGTTGTGTATCTAGGGTTCAACCAATGCGGATTAAACCGAGCCTGCAACATCCGGCCAGGCGAGGCCGCTACAACATGAGCTACGCGTGGCACACAAATAAAATGCCAACAACACATGGAACATCCGTGTGCACAATAAAACCATCATCTATAAGACCGCTGCACACAATAAAAGGGCACCTGTAACACAATGTGTATCGATATATCGGTATATCGATCCAGGCTTATTTTTTCGCTGAATTTGCGACTGGCATACATTAACACTCTTTTAACAATATAACCTTCGTATATATTGCTATAATATCTTGTGGATATGGGAAATGCATGCGGTGATTCAGTATTGTGGGTTCACTGGACGAAAGCATTGTCCTGACAGAAACTCAACAAAGCCCACATTGCGCGACGAGAAAATGATAACATATGTTACTGATAGTCATTCAGCGTGAGGTGCTTGCAGACAAAGTCTTATCGTTTCTCCAGTTCTGTACATTAATTGCAAACGTTGCTACAACATAAGTTAAGGCGCCATGCTCGCCTATCTGCGGACGCCAGACAGGCCAGGCCAAGGTAAACCATTCAGTCCCACCATTGTCTATCAGTAGGGTCAGTTCAGCCATGTATATTATACTTTCCTGATTTTGTTAGAACCGTGGAATTGTCGGCAGTATTTTGTACATTGCACCATCAGCATATTGAATAATAATTTACATAAAAAATTCTTTTTGTAAAATTTGATTTTTCTGACGAAGTTGTTCAGCTTATATTACACTTCAGTAACGAATACGGGGGGGGGGGGGTCAGACTCCGAAAGCTCGTCCCTAAGTACGCCCCACTTGGAGATGCCACATCCATTTTTGAGGGTTTCGACACTTTTAGTTTTTTTTCTATGACTGTTCTTATTGGTCTTCCAGTGTTGGACCACCCCCCCCCCCCCCCTTCAAAATTCTTGACCCGCCCCTGCACTTAAAGAGTGAAGCAACAGCGTCTGTTTGTCCGTTTTGTGTGGGTTTAAATATAGGTTGCACAATCATAAATGTAAGAATTTATCTACATTTAAATCCCCGTGAAACAGAATTCCGATACGGTGCTGTTATATTCATATATATATATATATATATGAAACTCCTACTTGGGGACAACTCAGTAAGGCGGACAACTCACTAATGCGGACACTAAATCTCAGTCCCTTCACATTTGCCTATATATTATGTTTAACGTAAACTCAGTAAAGCGGACAACTCACTACCCCAGACAACGGACAAACTTTCCCGCCCCGCCTGCGTATCCAGTACATATTACAAACCCTCTAAAGCGGACAGACATCGCGAGTTTCATTTTTGTTCAAATATGTGCCGGGAGATTGCACTCCGAGGTCATGACCTCGTATGACCTGTTTTGGTCATAGCGACAGCCCTAGGACAGTCGTATTTTGGTGAACTATCGTGATGTTACATGTGAATATACAGTCGAAATTGTTATAATTTCTATAAATTTATTTATATAAATTTTCTATTATTTCTATAAATGTGTAGATATCACTATCATTACTTTATTAAAATTGGCCGGTCAATCAGAACAAAAGCTTTTCATTTAAAAGACCACCATCAAAGACTAAAGTTTGCACTTTGTTAAGGTGAATGCGTTTCTATCCTTTCATAAATTATCTTGCAGTCCGGATGCTGTCAATAATCGGTCTTCAATATGTCTAGTGAAGAAACCGCCTAGATTAATGTGTGAGGCCTAGCTGATGAAGTTGAAAGAGAGAAAGAATGTGTTTGTCTTTCCTTCTGAAATAAATATTTTTTATAAATTACAAATGCATATTTCAGCTATCTTGAAAATGATTTAAATAAAATTTATGTATTTCAAATTTAGCGTAAACATAATAAAAACAGAGGATATCAGTAACATTCAATGAAAAATTGACGCAATATGCCAAACTCCTCCATACAGGACAACTCACTAATGCGGACAAAATCCTCCAGTCGCTTGAGTGTCCGGCTAAGAGGAGTTCAACTATATATATATATATATATATATATATATATATATATATATATATATATATATATATATATATATATACCAGTAATACCCAAGACCACACCTGTTAAATCGCCCAGTGCATGGCATTAGCAACCTTAAGCCAATTCTCGAATATTCATGATAACGCGTAAACTCAAACTGAAGCAACTGATCTGGAATGTATGCGTAATTTGAAGATATATTCTAGCCCAGAGTTTCTGAGTATTGGATTTCTATATATGTTACCCTATAAAATAATTGCTTTTAAATTTTCAGAAACAATAATCAGTCAATCATTATGGTGTCATCAAACAGTTCTTCCTATTTATACAGGCGTGGGATGGAGATTCTCGGAATAAACTCATTTTATTGTCTGGGCCATTGTATTATGAGCATATAGTCTTATTAGCAGTGTTTAATTTGACACTGATCACATGTACAGGCAGTGCGCAACGTGTAAACAGCGTGAAGGGGGGGGGGATAATGCAAAATTATACAAACGTATCGACTGCCTGTATGCAATGTGTACGGGTCAGATGTCACCTAATTTAAACCGTCTTGTTTCGGCAAGCAGAGCTGACCTATAATGAAACCCCTGAGTTGAAGAACCCTGGTTCGGTTTGAATGATATTTTCCGCGGTTACGTACCGCCTTACTATAGTTTGACCACGATCCTTGTAACATTCCGGATCTGGTTATCCAGTTCATTGGCGGAGGAATATATACTGTGGTTGGCTTCATATTCGCGAGGCTTGAATTTCGCGATTCCTCCATTTTGAATGTTTCACGAGGGTTTCATTTTCGCGATCTCACCAGAACCTATATGAAATATTTGGTAGAGCCATACCTGTGTTTATTATAAAATGAGAATGAGTCATGAGTTTGTGATATATTCTACTCATATAAGGATGGTCCCGTACACCCAGCACCGGTAGTAAAGTTCAAATTTAAGGTATAAAGTAATTTATTTTAACATTTCTCACTGTTCTAACCTATTCTCATACAGGTATTGGTTTCACTGAATAAGATGGATATATTCAATGGGCCAATTATTCCCGAGGGTTTCATTTTCCCGATTGTTTTCCATTCGCGAATATCGCGAAATTAAAACCCTCGCGAACAAAAAGGCAACCACAGTATGCGGTCTCATAGTGCTTTTTAATTTAGTAATTTGTATTGTTAAACAAAAACGTTTTCTTACATGGACATCAATGCCAATGTGCATGTCATTTATTATTTTAAATGATAATTCTTATATCCCATCGGTGTCTACAGGTATCTTGAATCACTAAACGTGCGATGAGATACCGCAAGATTGCTTTGTTTGCTATTCCGGGGATAAAAGTTGAGAATTCCTTCCCTTAGCAAGATCTTCACTAATTATCAACGATACAATCCTACGGTTGTGCTGGACTTGCAATTATCTAAGAAGGTTTCTGTCTCAAGGGATCGTATAGCGGCTATTTTCCTCAACAAGTTACAACAAAAGGAGACAAAAATGTTGTGCCTCAAAAGCCAGTATAGTCCCCACGGTTATCATCAACTGTGTTCAATAATAAATAGCTCTTCAAACACAGAGTGTCACCGACGGTGATTGTCCAAGAAATGTCTCAAGCAAGTGCCGCTGAAGGCCGCACATCGAATAAACTTGTGGTCTATCTTGAGTAAACAGGTTCGTCACAACGGCCAACCAATGACATGATCTGACATTAAAGGGAGGCTAGCTAAGAATGATCTTTCCTAGGTGAATTTACAGAGCGCTAGTTTAAGAGAGAGGGCCCTGAAATCCCACTGTCCTTCTCGTTTATCAGAATTGACAATCGGAAATAGGCTTTCCTGGTTTCTGCACGCGAGACACGTTCCAAATTCCCTGTCGAGTCTCAATGCATCATCCCCGTGGCCCGGATGTCTGATGATTATCTATTTTGGAGGTCTGTATCATAGCGACTGGGAGACCATCACTTATCTGGTCATTTCACGGCTTGTCTAACCTACTGACTACCACGAGCAGACCTTCCCCCTACACCTTCTATTATTAACAGTAAGAATATTCGGAGGTCAATGCAAAATCTAAACGGTTTGACAACACCAGTTTTTAATGGGTTCATATCTCGCCAGTAAAACCGGAACAAAACACCGGACATTAAATCTAGTGATATTTATCGCACGTTTAATAATTTATTACATAAAACTACCCCTCATCTCCGCTTGACTTGTAGTTCTTGAAGAAAGTTGAAGATTCGTCTCGTAAACGAATAATTTGGCAATGAAACTAATGCATCAAATTTGCACACAATAAATTGACTGGACAACAATACACTGGGCCAAAAATATCCCTTGTTAATTGATGATGTTTGTGCATTGATGGCCGTATGAAAAAGATACTTCCAAAAGAAGTTTATTTTCAGACACAATGCTTCATGTATCCCCATTGTGACACCGCTGGATCTTAAAATGTAATTTATTACACCCAGTGACAAAGGTCGGCCATTTACTTTTTTAAGTGGTAGAACCTTCTGCAGGGATGAAAGCCCAGGTCATAAATCAAATATAAAATTAACTTTTTAGTTCTTCATAAGTGAATTATACCTCCATTTGCATTGTTTATTAGAAAGTTTTTCAGCACTGCGCAATATTTAAAGAAACATATCAAATCACATTTTTTTAACTGTGTCAGCTGTTGAATCATTTAATTGTAGTCGACCTGTGCATTTTAATAAATCATTTAAAATAAAACAAAACTTCTTCTGAACCACAACATGCGCATTATACTTATAATCATTAATCACACGTTAACGGTACGTCTAGATAATATTTTTTGCAGCCCTAAGTTATTCAAGCTGGTTATTATTAAGCATGGATTATGTTTAACGAATATGGTGTTTGATTGAGCATGCAGATCTGTTGTCTAATGACGCATGTTTTCAAAATTTACAATTGAACGTTTTGTCGTTTCAATAATTTGTCGGTTTGCATATGGGTAAAATAGCCCCTGGTAGAAAAAAATAATTCTAGTAATATTTAACCAATAATATTTGAAAGGCCATATATCAACGCCTTATGAGCCTAAATCGGTTTATTCAGTTGAACCTGAGTTTGCTGTCTCCAGTTAAGTATTAATCCGAGTGATTGTGCTGCAAAACTAATATTTCGCGGGAAATATTGAGTCAAATAGTAGCACAACTGGTTTTACGCAGACTATAGAAACAAATTTGCCTGTATTCGCACTTTGAACCGGTTTACTATAAACCGGACTGAAGTAAACCGAACTTCTTACAGACAACCATTCAAGCGGACTACAGTAGTCCGGATTAGGGACCTAATGCGGACACTAAACCGATTCATGATCTGGATTATTTGCTAGTGCCGATACGGCCTAAGGAAGACCTCATTACTGGGTGGAGCTTATTATCGAAGACCTCATTAACGGGCGGATCTTATTATCAAACGCTCTATTATAGTAACGCTTGTTTAGCAGAGCATTGCTGGTGGCTATAATGATTTTTATTCAACCTCACTGTGTCTTCCAAATAAATTGTGCTATGTAACTGCAGAAGAAAGTTATTTTTTTTTTTCAAGAATTCATATGGTAATGTTTGCAGACAGTGGCCTGGGGTTTATGATATCTGAGGCTGTATTACAAAGCCTGACTCAGTCGTGTTAATGGGAATATCAGATCAGAACTTCTCATTATGATTAAGGCTTTCCGGAATGCTGGGCTTAGCGTAGGACCAAGATGATTAAAAACAGTTAACTGTGTAACCATTGTGCTGACAACTGACTTTAACATTTTCGCACAACTGGTTTTACGCAGACTATAGAAACATATTTGCCTGTATTCGCACTTTGAACCGGTTTACTATAAACCGGACTGAAGTAAACCGAACTACTTACAGACAACCATTCAAGCGGACTACAGTAGTCCGGATTAGGGACCTAATGCGGACACTAAACCGATTCATGATCTGGATTATTTGCTAGTGCCGATACGGCCTAAGGAAGACCTCATTACTGGGTGGAGCTTATTATCGAAGACCTCATTAACGGGCGGATCTTATTATCAAACGCTCTATTATAGTAACGCTTGTTTAGCAGAGCATTGCTGGTGGCTATAATGATTTTTATTCAACCTCACTGTGTCTTCCAAATAAATTGTGCTATGTAACTGCAGAAGAAAGTTATTTTATTTTTTTTTTCAAGAATTCATATGGTAATGTTTGCAGACAGTGGCCTGGGGTTTATGATATCTGAGGCTGTATTACAAAGCCTGACTCAGTCGTGTTATTGTGAATATCAGATCAGAACTTCTCATTATGATTAAGGCTTTCCGGAATGCTGGGCTTAGCGTAGGACCAAGATGATTAAAAACAGTTAACTGTGTAACCATTGTGCTGACAACTGACTTTAACATTTTAATAAAATTTTACGTAATGATACAATATATATTGTTACGAAGACAATTTTTTTTCAAGGGAAATACAGGGCCAATCCGGGATTCGAACCCATGTTGGTGGTTGCAGAAGTCCGGCGTACCAACCGCTTCGCTAGCAAAGCAAGCTTCACTAGTGAGACAGTTCGGTCCGCTTTTATGTCACCCCGTAACACATCCCCTCTTAAGAGCGTTCTGCTATCAGAACAAGACAAATTATCCCAGGAGTCACACTTTGGTGAGCTTATTCCCTGGGCCACAAAGTTTACCGTCATCCCGGACGAGCCCCCATTTTGTTACGAAGACAAGTTTTTTCCGGGGAAAATACAGGGCCGATCCGGGATTCGAACCCATGTTGGTGGTTGCACAAGTCCGGCGTACCAACCGCTTCGCTAGCAAAGCAAGCTTCACCAGTGAGACAGCTCGGTCCGCTTTTATGTCACCCGGCCCGTAACAATATTCTTTATAATCATACGTAAATGACGTTAAATAAAAGTATGATCTAATTTTTAATAACCATTCAAAACTTGACAAAGTCTCATGCGACTCTCCAAAATGTTTTCCTGGGCGTCCATGAATCGACAGTATAACTTCCTAATAAAACCCCTGTGTGATGTTTTTAGTTTCATTTCTTGCGAATAGTATTTGGTAGACGGCAGCAGCAATCGCCCAAATGACATCAGTTGGCCCGGAAAGCGAAAGCTACTGCGAAAGTTTATTGATTCATAGACGGTTATCGAATTGAGTTTCATTCGGCATATGTGGTAAAAATGTAAAAGCGATGCCTTGGGCAGTAATAATACGGTAAATTATTACTTCTGTGATATTATGGCTTAGAATCATAAGGTTATATTATAACAATAGTTATTAGCAGTATATTATTGGATATATAGATTAATTCGCTTAAACCTTTTGTGTCTGTTTCCAATATATGTAATGTATATTTCACAACATAATTTTGGAATCTGCCTTGAAGGTATAATATATTACAGCCGCTTTTACCTTTATATGGCATATTTGCTTTGACGGAAGCCGAATGATATTGATTGGAAGCCAGTAATTTTCTAAAATGACTTATCATGGAAGCGGACTGGATGGTCTAAGAGTACCTTAGAAGGAGAGGACCAGTTTGAAAGACCCTTCAAACAAAATTTGTTTTAGCTTTATAGATACATGATGGGGTAATCCCTGGTTTTGTAAACTAGAAGATTCTAATAAACCCTTGATATATACCATAAATGTTTCCCGTGCTGTTTGAAAAGCACACACCTTCTCTCTATAATAACACCGGTTTGCGTCTTCCACGGAAGCACTATGAGTGTCAGCTGGTCTTTTACGTCAGTTGGAACGGGCCTAGCCAGCTGGATGTCACATAACGTAATGTTTACATCTCTATCTGGCTCTACCTCTCTTGGTCATATTAACGTTTATCTAAAGGTTAATGTCCTCAAATTTCCCAGCCAGGCTTTCTCAATTAAGCCGTGTTTTACGTCAATATTCGGGACTGCATTATGCAAGGACCATATGGAACAAATTTACGGCGGGGCCTATGAATTGTTATCACCGGAAGTGGGATGTAACAGTCTTCATGACTGCAGATATAGTAAATATAGTAAATATGTGTTTTACAATTCAAGCCCTCCAAAAAAGACATATATATTCTACCAGATTTTTTAATAAAAAAAAAGTATTAACACCAATACCTTTCTATATTAAACCGTTTTCTATGGAATTAGTTTCCTTTCTGTATTTCAGGTTTTGCAGATAATCTAAAAAAAGTAAAACTGATTCTCTGTGCATTTCACAGCACATATATTTCTCTGCTAATAAGAGATGGCAATCCCATGCTTTTATTTAATTATTTGCAACATCATAAATACATGATATAACATCTCATTTCTTTATGTAAAATTAGCAAGCATATACACTGTGCCAAAAAGACTGTAATGTGTTCCTGAATATACTGACAATATCCCATTCAACAAAGTAATGTATGATTATAACAGTCTTGAATAGCTTTTTACATCTGGGTGAATGGACAATGTATCATTAATTTAAATTTTAAGCCGTTAGATCCATTCAGAACAAAGGTATTTTCCTCCAGAAGTAGATAAAGGAACGAGGAAAACGTCTCTTAAATAATCTTTTACGATTTTATGATTTTATGCTAAGAAGCTATAAGTTCCTCATTCTGAGCAATGTCTGATCGCATCATCCGTCAAACAGGTACACAATTAACATCTTTGTACTTTGAACCTATAAACCGATCCCCCCGGACCGACCTGTGACCGTCCTCGTTTATGACATCTGAGAACGCAAATACGTTGTCATCCTCGGTCCCAGGCTTATGAGAAATTAATGTTACCCGAAATGATGATGACAATTTCACCTCAGTGAAAGCTGGGCATAATGGAAACTCCACAAAATACCTTTTGGGAAACATTATTTTGTTTGTAAATGTATGATAAGGATTACAAAAGAATAACAGTCTCAGATTACAAAGTTTTAGGTAAAACATGTATGTGTCATAAATGTAAAATGTAAGAAATTGGTACACTTACCTAAAAATTAAAAATTCACAAAAATAGACATTGCATGGTATAATGCATTTCTAATAAATTATTTTGAAAGGCTAAATTTAAAGTCAAATTATACAAGGAGAGCTGAAACAGATACATGGTCATGATACGATCGTGAAATAGTATTTTAGATGATGAGGTAGATATAGCTTCCCGTGAGGGCAACTACATGTGGCAATGACCTGTTGTATGAAATTGCCGGAAATTATATTCTACACACATTAAACCAACATAATTAGAAATCATTCGGCGACTCTCCTCCCCCACTCGGTCCTCTCTGTTCATGTTCTACAGAAAATATAATGATATTAATGAACACTCTTTGCTTCTCACAAATAACTGCCGAAGGATATGTTTTGTGCTTTTATAGCAGAAACCGCCGTATTTGTTAATTCATGCGCACGGATTTGTTATCCGAGCGTAAGGATTAATATTTTGTGCTGGCGATGTAGTAATTCATGTGCACGGATTAAAACATTACCTTCGGATGAAAACTGCCTGGCTCAGTATTCAGCTGGCGAACGTAACCTTTATGTAAGTGTTTGATTCCACAATCGGCTTTCCACAGATTGAAGATTTAAAGTTCAGGGTTACATTAACTGATGTATTGGTGTAATTTACCCATGATGTATAGCACGTGGGTTAAAAATGTATATTCTGTCTTCTGTAGGTTTAAAAATTATTATAAATTTCAGGGGCGTAGCCACGATTGAGGGAGGGGAAGGGGCCGGCGGATCCTGAAATTCGAAAACGGGGGGGGGGGGGACTTTGTGCATGTATTGGTGCTTTGAAAACTTTTATATATATACGTGTATATGTAGGTATATATATATTATTATTAATATTATTATAACTGTACGTTATATATTTTGGTGTATGAAAATATATTTATGTTTATTTTCAAATATGAACCATGGTTTCATTAAGTTTAGTAACAGGTACCTGGGGATGGTATGGGAGGGGGTATCCTGATGCCTGAAAAACTGTTCTTTTATGTCCTTGCGTTATGTAGTCAAATTGTAGAGAAGTTCAATATTTATATTTCTTCTGAATAAGGATATAAAATTTCAATTGTTTTCAAACAAGTCAATGGCGCAAAAGTGCATTTACGTTTCTTTCTTGCAAAATGTTATCTTTTAAATGTAATGCTCGGAGTGAAATAACTGATATGTTGAAGTCTTATGTTAAACTTTGCGTTTTACCGAGTTCCGTGGTCTCGACAGCACACAAGACTGCTAAGACCACAGATCGCGAGTTCGAGTGCTGGTATCACCAGAGGAACCGTGAGATTGTTCAAGGTCGACCCCAATCAGGGCCTGGTGCTCTACAGTTATTCTGTATCATAAATATCCTTACACTCAACTTATAAATTTTAAAGTTATAAACTGCAGATAACTTTCATCAAATCTAATTGATTTTTAATAAAAAAAAGAAATATGAAAAACGAAAATAAATCACGAAAATTGGAAAATTAGTTAAATGAGAGATATTGCAGCTCAACGGGTGGCCGCGCGCCAAAGGCGCCCCCTCTGGATCCGCCACTTATAGCAAAGGCAACCTAATATATATATATATATATATATATATATATATATATATATATATATATATATATATATATATATACATATATTGGTATTAGATTAAGTAAAATTCCGAAAGGACGGGGAGTACTTGATGCGACGGGGGTGGGGGGGGGGGGGCATGGCCCCCTGCGGCCCTCCTGGCTACGCCCCTGAATTTTTTTGTTATTTTTCCAGGTGACGTATTTTATACAGCCGGCAATATGGTAAGTTTAACGGATATCTCAATGTAGTGAATAAAGACATTTTCATGAAAAGTTTGCTTGTATTAGTTTACTTTACGTATATAATTAGATTTAATTAGAAACCTCCCACCCTTACCATTTTGTTATTTAGTTCTATAAATTGTTTGAAACCTCGTTGTGTCGAACTCGCTTAAGTCGAATACCTCGCTTATGTCGAAGTTACAGACTCGATAATATGGACAATTCTAGCCAAATTATTACCAAATAAAACCTGCTTGTGTCGAACCTCGGATGTGTCGAAGTTTTCTGAGGGTCCCTTCGACTTCGATACAACGAGGTTTCACTGTATTTGATTTCCTCGTAATGAATGTTACTTAGACATTACCATGTGATACACTTTGATATATAACATAAGGGTTAATATGGAAAGTTGCTTTAACCGCTGAAGGAATGCAAACGCATTTCTAATTTTGGTTCCGTTATTATTTATTAAACAAATGCAGACTCTGTGAACCATTTTCGCAGTAACTATAATTGCGCAAATGAGAATGGGTAACTTCAGAGAATTTCTCTATACATTACAACGATTTTAAGTAAGGGGAACCAAGTCTGTCAGTTCTAAATTCACGAGGTATTTTTTTTAATTTGTTGATTGTTTTCTGTCGGTGTATTTCATTGATCTTATCGGATCTTCCATAACGCGTGGTACCAGAACAGAATCTAGTAGAATCCGTGACGGGGTCCCAATCTGTAAAACGATTCTCACAACGAATATGCAGTAATATTGGATTCAAATGGAATCCAAAACTCATGAATGTCCTAATTACTGTTTTAATTTCAAGTCACTTCACGAAGATACCTATAAGCTAACAGAAGAAGAAATCCAAGGTAAGGCTATCAGCTCCTGTTTAACATTTGCAATAGAATATATTTTAACATTTGCAAAAAAATTATTATTTTTCTTTTAACATCGATCGCAGTAGTCCTTGGGAAATCACTTTTTGATAATATCTGAAAATATGGTAGTATCAAATATGACAAGCATAAACAAGTAATTACATACAGATAAAAGTAATTAAACACAATGTAATTAAAGAAGGGAGCATTGTTGCGCAGTAGCTTTATGGGATTAATTCTGAAGAAGAATTGTTCAAATAATGTACTACAATATAACGTAGCGTATATGATGCAAATAATTCCAAATATACTCAATTTATTAATAATTTGTAAAAGAAAAAAAAAGAACATTGATGCAAGTAAATTTATATATCAGGCCAGTTCTTTAATTCATGTATGCCATATGTATTTTTATGTTTCAATACACTTTACGTGATGCTTAAGGTATTCGGGAAGCCTTTAATTACTATGACTGCGAAGGAACTGGTCACATTCCCACTCACAGACTGAGCGATATTATGAGAAACCTGGGCCACAATTTAGGAGCAGTTCAGTTGCAGGAACTGATTGACATGGTGGATACTGACCGTAAGTGGTATTCCGTCTACTTGAAAAAAAAATCGGACAATTCCTATTGATAGTATTATTCATTGAAACCAGATGATGAAAGTCACATGAAAGTGGATCTTTTGTTATGATGAATATCAGCCTTCTCTATTCCTTTGAGGATTTTTACGTATGCAAAATTATTCATTACGATTCTATACTCAATATAGCAGCCAGTTGCAAATGGAATACTAATATATACTAGTATCCGATGCACTCTACTGATGGGGTGAAAAACAATGTTCTAATTTTAATTTTACTAGCCTTGCACTTACGACGATCTGGTAAACCTTGTAGTAATCTTTCTTTTTTATATTTGGTCACAGGTTTTATTAGGAATATGGTCGACTTAATACAAGATTGCATCCAACAGGCTTCTGTTAAACATTTACGGGTCTTCATGTGATCAATGCTTATAGTTTTATTAGTATAACATTGGAAATAAAATGTGGACAAATTTCACATGATTAAACAGATAATATTTAATAAATGCTCGTAAAGCTTTTCGTATTTTTCATTTTACCTTACTATATAACTAGCTTCTTTGATGAAATATATGGAGTATATATGGGCATAGGGATGATGAAACAGAGCATAGCAATTGTCTTATACATTAACCTTGGAAAAATCATTCCTATAACTGCTCCTCGATCTGGTGAGGTACAATGAAGTATGATTTATGCAAGACAGTCTTAAATAGTCATTTAACAACTAACTGACAATTACTAAATGATGTAACTATTGCTGATTGCGTGAAAGAGTTATTCTCCGGGAAAAAATCGCTATTCTTTTATTATTAGTCACGAAATAATGTAACCGCATATTAGCATTAACTGAAGAACGGCGTTAGCGTAACTGTGTCTTTTTCTGGACTAAGCGGAATATAACAACGATCAAAATATGTCTTATTACAACATGTTATGAAGTCAACAGATACAGCTTTTGTACAAAAAATACGTCTCACCCAGTAAATAACATGCCTTAATACAATGGATATGATACTTATAGTATACTTAATGATGAAAATGTTTATTTTAGAATTTATAAAATAGGCCTGACATTTTACATTATTAATGCATGAAAATCCGCATAATAAATAAAAACCTTCAAAAGAATAACTTGATTACAAATTATATAAGAAATACAGTTTTATTAAACCACACATCCAGAGTCAGTTATTAATGTTATTGTTACTCTAAATGGGCACGATCGCCTCGTGAAATAATTCATAGCTGCTCGTAATCAAACTGGGCCTCTTGTAGAAAGGTACTTCTCCGCCTGGAATTACAGTTAATATTACTCTTATTGCAGATAGACATTAATCGGAGGGATCTAATTAAATCCTCGCCCAAGTACATTATCGTTTTGTTCTGTGGAACGCATGAATGATTTAAGATGTTGCTGCTTCCTAACTTGGCCTCTTTGTCTGGTTCTGTTGCGGGGTCGCTTTCACATAATTATTAATCGGGCAAAACAAGCTAAATAACCAACTCTCCAGGAGTCTTTAATTTAAACAAGCAATTTATGGAACTCTCTAAAAAGGTTCAATAGAAATATCGGGAAATGGTATTGCATGATCATCATCTCCGTAATGTAAAAGACCATAAAGGACCTACCCTTGTAGTTAACTTAATATTATTTCTGGTTTAGAAAATGCCTGGATAAAATTGTATCATAAAAAGTATCTCTTTTAAAATATCTGTGTAAAACTGTATAATAACAAAATTCTCTATCTCTCTCCCTTCTACAAAATCTCTGTAAAACTGTTCTATAAAAAAGCTCTCTCTCTCTCTTCTAAAATTTCTTTGTAAAACTATACCATAAAAAAATCTCTCTCTCTTCTAAAATATCTGTGTAAAACAGTATCATAAAAAATTCGCTCTCTCTCTCTCTATCTCTTCCAGTATTTCTGTGTTAAACTATACTATACAAAAAATCTGTTCCTCTCTATCTCTCTGTCTTTATCTCTCCATAGATTTTCCCTCTTACTCTCTTTTCTCGTTTTAGGAAGCGGTTCCATTGAGTGGGAGGAATTCCTGCCGCTCATGGCGTACAAACTGAAGGAGAAGGAGGAACATGAGTTTTATAAGGACATGTTCCGTATCCTGGACAAGAAGAAGCAGGGCTTCATCCCGGTGGACGACCTGCGCTACATCCTGCGCGGCCTGGCGGACCAGGTCGACATCACGCAGGATGAAATAGAGGAGATGATTAGCGCTGTCGATGAAGATGGAGACGGTACAGTCAGCTTCGAAGGTGCACAAACACACACACCATCACACACATATGGAATGGAATCAAAAGATTATTTTATTCCCTCCCGGTCGCAAATAGTGGTTGTGCAACTGTTGTTATATCAGACGGTGAGATCCTAATACCAGCAATTGACATCTTTCTTTTCCACATTTATAAAAAGTACAACTACGATAGAAAAATGACACGATGTACATCCAGCATTTATTTATATACGGTTGAAATGTTGATTACGACATAATAAGATCAAACATAGATTGTTACGAATGTATTATCGCAAAATGTGTGCATTCTTGTTTTTTATTTCTTACCTGCAAAAGTTTATGAGATTACTCAGTCGCAAACACAAACAGAGTTTCACAAATAGGCATGTGTCGCCTCAAACAGGGTTAAATGTATGTTTTGAAATCTTGTCCAAACACATAATGTTGAAACAGCTTGAACGAAATTTAGAATTATATTTGCTGTTTTTTTTTTTTTTAACTGTAACTAGTGCACAAGTGTTATCTAATGCACAAATGTTGCTTAACTATTAATCTGTTCGGTACATTTGGCCAAAATAAAAAAAGGTATGGTTCTCAGGCACTTTTTTTCATAAACAGGTGCGGGCGGGCGGTAATTTATTTTACCTTATTTTGATTGTTTCGATAAAAATGTCATATGATCAGAGAAGAGCAAGAAAATAACAGAATTGTTTTGCTAAACAGGCAAAACACTACATAACAAAGGATATCTTATCAAAATCATATTGTTTATTTTCTTAAAATATGATAATCAAAATAAAAATTTTGATGCGGGGGGTTAACATTTACGCAGGTGGTGCCTGAGAACCATACCTTTTATTTTTTTTTTGGCCTTAGCATTTCGTACTAAAATAAGAGAAGTCAGAGGATGTAACATGGATGTATTATGGTACAGCTTGTGTTAATGCATAGACTTCTACATATACAGGCCTGAATAAGACACTGAAGGGTTATGCGTTGTTGAGAAAAATTTCAAACGACACTTGTCAAGTATCGTAAACATGTGCCCTTCGAATTATTATTACTTTTTGGGGGGTTGGGGGGGGGGTTGTTTATTGCTTTTACGGTCTGATGATGATATGCAAGTGGCCTTCATGTGACCTTGGCTGTCATCATGAAGGTTTTGTTTCTTGTACCTCTTTGTTGATGCGTTTTCTGTTAATCTTTTTACATATTTCTTTCACTTTAATTATTCTGACATTTGAAACAGCTATTTTATGGTCCTCTTTTCTCTGTTCCCGCGGTCTTCCAAGGCCAGTTGTATTCACAGTGTCAGAAAAAAATATATGTCAAAATCATCATCGTCGACATGTTTTTATCTGAAAAAGATGGGATTTATTGATTATTTTAGTATATATATATATATATATATATATACATATATATATATATTGGGCGACCCCTGGATTATCCTGTGTATCTAAAAAATGACTATGACACCTGAAATGAAAGCATGGGGAAATGAGCAGTCGCATTAGGGAATCACCACACGTTTTTTATTGTAATTTCTTTCTTTTTATATTGCAGAATTCTACGGCCTTATGACGTGTTGAGCCATTGCGGATGACGGGCCGCCAGCAATACTGAAGAAGAGTGTCAGAAAAAGGACTTACATTATTTCATTGGACCGAGGGACCACATCGCTTCCGTGAATTCAACATTTTAATGTAAAAGTCCAGGGCCACGCAATAATAATCCTTAAACTTGCTGAAAATATTAAAATCATTGTTTCCTGGCCGTGCTTCATGCGCGTAAAGCATTTAAAAACAACCAGGAAATTGAATCAATTTGCTATTAACTTATATGGCATGTAAACAAGTCCCATCTGTTGGGATTTGATAAGAGAGTCCGGCGGGAACGACTTAATTAAGTAGATTAACTGAGTTTATTCTTGGGACTCGGCGCTGCGAAGGCTGACGTCTCATATTGTTGGACACTTAATATTTCACTTTACAGCACGTCCTTTAAAGTGCCGCTTCTATAACGGTGCAATAAAACGTCACCACTGCTATTCCTGTCTTTTGATTTAATTTTCCGATATACATTGCTTTACGACGCTGCTTAACGCCAAGGACAGCTGCACTGAAAAATCACAAATATATGCCGATAGGAATCATACCCATATATGGTGCGGCAACTTGCTTTTAAAAAAAATAATTTTTCACCAAACATTTGTTTTTAATATTCACCTGAGTATCACTTAACCCGTTTTTGTCTCGTTTTGTTTTAATCTCCCACAAGGCCACGGCTAAAAATAAGTCTCTTCACTTTCTTTTAGGGTGGAAAATAATAAATGTAATTCTAAGGGTAATATCTCTCCACTGAAACACTTTCATCTGTCAAGAAGTAGTTTCCTAGCTTCAGAAAATAAACACTCGGCCACCATATATCTCGCAAGAAGTCTCTCCTCTCCTTAGTAAAACGTTATTACCCGAGGGAATAAAATATATTAACCACTCCTTCCTTCTTTTGCCAATATACAAAAAAAACGACTGTGCGTTTCAAACAACAACTCCTTCTAACAATAAAACAGGTTAAAAGAAAGACATAATGTCAAGTAAACATCATAAACGAAATGTGTTATGTAGATTTTGGCTACAATATTAGTTAATGATTCCGCTAGGTTAGGATCAAATCCTGAACATTTATACGTATTCGAGGCAATAATCAAAATATTGAGGTTGGTAATAATCTCCTGACAAAGGACAATTCACATATGAGTACAACGGAGGAAATATCACCTCATATTGATTTTTTTTTTAGAAAAGGATAAGTAACATGATGCCCATGCGCTACTGATGACATTGGACAATAGATTAACCTAAGCCGCTGATGTGACTTTTTAGCCTACTCCCCCCCCCCCCCCCCCCACCCCCACCACCCCCGTGATGACATGTTGGTTTCAGTAAACGTTGGATGCAAAAAATACCGAAATATAAACAATTATGAACTCCATAACTTTGGAAGTACTGAATAATTTTTTTTGGAATATGTTACATCAGTTCTTTCTGCCATGTAATCTGAATAATTAAAAAGAAACTGGTAACTTAACCTTGATCTTCAAGGACAAATCTACCCAATTTGAGAACAACCATAACATTTGCAGCAATGTTGTCCTTAAATATGATACACGACTTGTTTCAACTAAGTTCTTGGACTTGGTCGAAAACTGTCTAAGGTCACATTAGATATTTTATAGTTAATCTTCTCTTGGATTTCTTGCGAAGGCATTAACATTTGAAGTTTACTGTATATTTTCCCCTCAAATCTGACACACAATTTGTCTCCACCGAGTTCCCGGAGGAGTACTGATGACCTCGACTTTGATCTTCAAGGTTAAATCTACGGATTCATATGCTTTTTCTGTTAACGCCATAACTGTTGGTAAATATATATATATATATATATAAATATATATATATATATATATATATATAACTCTGAAGAAAAATCTAACCACATTCACCTGATGATCGGGTCGCATCCCGTGAAACAGACTGTTGTGAATTTACAGTGTTGTTTTTCTTCAGAGTTATGCCGCTCTGGCCTAGTCTGTAGGCCATAGAGCACTTTACATCGGAGGGTAACACTACCTTCTATATATATATATATATATATATATATATATATATATATATATATATATATATATATATATAATGCATTTTTTTCACCAAATGCCTGGATACGGGCCTATTCTAGTTTTAAAATATGAAAGCATCTATAAAAATAAATTGGATGATGTACATATTTTTCTTAAGGTAAAAACCTTTGTCTAAAAACAATCCAGAAGTTGTTTTAAATCCATAATAATCCATTAAAGTTTGTCATATATATTGTAAATCTGTTACAGTGATTTTTCTGATGCTTTGCACATTTTTAATTGTTTTTCCTTTTCATATGCTTTTTTAACATTTATTTTTTCCAAATGTTTAAACTTTGTACTATTTTAATCACCCAGTAACAACACGTCTCTTTTTAGCATATTAATTTTAAACTACACGACAATATTTCAGAAGTGTATTTTTTGGATTTCCGATCATGTATCTATGTTCCTTTAAAGTGAAATTTTAAAATTCTAATTTAAAACCAAAAAAAATAATAAAATCTCATTTTTTTCCACAGGAAAGTCCCACAGTAGAGAAAAAACAAACAATAAACATGTGAGTTATTGTCATGTAGTTTAATATTAGTCAATTTAAAAGGGCTTACTGTTATGGGTGCTTTGAATAGTGTAGCTTTTACATTTTTTCTAAATGTTACAAAATCATGTTAAAAATTAATGAAAAGTTCAAAAATATGTATACAATCAGAAAGAACTTTGTGCCAGATTTAAATTTATGTATTCTTTATGGGATCTATTTTGAATTTCATTCACATTTTAGATTGGTTATTGATATAGGGTTTTTGCCAGTCCTGCTAGTTATGGTTCAAATATATCTATACATATTTGGTACACATTAGGTTCTGCCAGTTATGGTGTATATTGGACTTAAAACATAAGTTATCATGTATACATGTATATTTATTTATTTTTATGTATTGTTGAGAAAATGACTTTATTGTAACGGAGATGTACAGTTCTTGAAAAGTAAAAATGGCGGGAAAAAAATGTACTTAATCTCATTGAGCTAGTGATATAGATCACAATTAAAAAACTAGGTTCTACAATAAGAGCTTAAAAACCTCCACCAGAATATCCTTATCAGTCATGTGTTCAGGTATAAACGCCGTCGGGCTTCCGTGACCCGCTTTCACCTGGTGAGTGGCAGAACAAATGCAAACGAATGGGCGGCCTCTGCATGGGAACAAAGGAATTCCTCTTTTTTCATATTGGTATATAAGAAAAAATTATATTTTATTGATATGTTAATTGTGATTACCTCCATAATTTAATTGATTGTTCGTACGAATTTACGCTAACCCTCTTCAAATTTGCTGAAAATCTGGATATACCTTTTTGCGTTAATTTTACTTAAGACAAAACAAAGAACCAAAGCTGAAGTTCTTTCTTTGCCATGGACTTAAACAGAAAGATATAAACTTGAATGCCTTTTATCTGGGAGCACCATCAGTTTCCGATCAACCTGATAAAAATCAACAAAGCTCAGGACAAGCATTTTATACTGTATGAGTTTATTTACCTGGCCTGTCTTTCCACATTGGCAGCTTTCAGTTGCATTATCGCGCACAAGAGCCTTCCGTGACATATATTGTTTGTTATCATAACCAGGACTTCCATCAATAGACAACTAAAACATGATGTGATATCATTTGAGCTTCTATTTATACAAATTATCTTTCATAAACTTACACATTTCTATAAATAATCATATAATTTCTTCAAATTATTTTCACAGTATAGATGGCTGATAAACACAATCGCCATCACTGCTGCAATGATGATGGCGTGCACATGTAATTTATTGGGGAAAAATTCCTCACGCAAATTCGTATACCTTTTATATATGCCTCGTCTACTGTTGTGTTCGATATCTTAAACAGCATAATTTTCCATTCCGTGTCGATGTTTTAGGGAAGGAGGTTTCCTGGAGAATCCAAGCAATCCAAACAATCTTGATAGCATACATGATAAACAGTCCCTGCGAAAAGCACTGGATAAAAATATGCGACATTCAGTCCCTACCAACTCATTACAAAAGTATTTATCATATAGAACTGAGGATTTTCCACCGGTAAATCTACTTTATAATTATTATCAAGAAAGCTTTTTACTTGGTCCTATGGTACGGCACTACGTTTTTCTATCCGTAATATAAGCCTTTGACCTATACACATTCAACCGTAGGCGTATTAGTTTTGCCCCGAGACGCGCAGCCCAGTAACAAATCAATGTGCAAATCATTAAAGAGCCTTTCCAATTTTTTTTTTAATTAGAATTACAATATGAGTAATCGAGCGAACACATGTGGGTGAAATACATATGGGATAAAAGCTTATTGGACGTAATATACTGAAGACGCAATAATACTGTATGCTCGTAAATGTCGACATTATATTTCATTAACAGATCTATTGGAATTTTAAGAGATGCTTTAATATATTGTTGATGTTTAATAAACAATAAAAGATTAAATGATGCTAAATTGTAAAAGTGCAAGGATAATAGACAAATGTCAAAGCATGGTACATCGTATTAGAAAAGTATTTAAGTGTGGCATAATTAAATAATTGATTTAATTATTCACACATCTCCATGGACCACCTAAAAAACCTGTATTCATCCTACAAGAAAATCTTTTACGCATTAAAAAGGTATTAAGAAACATGATCTGCTTTGTTTAATGCATTGGTGCAGGAAACAGGGAGCAGAGATGACCCAATATAAATTACGGGGATCGAGGCACAGGCACTTGACACAATGTATTCACCGGTTGAGCGATATTTCAGGTTCCACTGGGCCCATCCCCCTGTCACCTATCTAACCAACAATTCCACTTATTAAACATGGTTCCCTTTCTCAGACTGCCCATCAACCTAATATAAGCTAAAATCACCTCTACATAAGGCTTAAAACATCTTTTCAATCTTCCTACTTGGCTGCTCCGACTCATGCACTAATTTACCTAATTAAAGCATGAGTGGAAGCGATTAAGTAGGAAAATAATATAGGCCTACTCTATAGCCGCCAAAGTATATACATGTTAACTTAAAAACTTACCATGGAGTATCAAGATATAGTGTTTTCCTTCATGACTGAAAATTTGGAGTAGAACACATAAAGAACAAGAGAAGAAGTAGACAAATTGTTTGTGAATACAAAAAAAAGTACCGGTACTCCGGTAAATTATACGTGTGACATATTTTGGAGGATATTGACTGAAAAACACTCACCAGCCATAATGTGTTAAATGTAACACATTTGCTGTCCGTTACAAAGCCTTCCGCAATGAGTTATTAGGCCTAAGCTAGGCATATGTATCTATATATCTCTATTGGAATCGTATTTATGCTGCGCTGACCATTTGATATAGCCTACTTAAAACTTATTCTATTATAGGCCTAAGGCTGAAAGTATATTGTTTGATATACTTCTGAAATTCTGTTTGTACTTAGACTCAGTTATAGGGCCATATATATTAATATATGTCCAAATATGGATGTGCTTCATGCATTCCGTAACCTTAGGAAAAAACAGGCAATTATTTTTCACATGAAATCCTGAAGAACTTAACTATATATTAATTTCACAAGATTTATAGGCCTAACATAGGTTTTCATGTATGTAGGCCTTTAAACCAACTAATTATCGTCAGGCCCATAATATTGCAAGTCAACGACAAATTCCTGGAACTGAGGGCCAATAAATGTTATTTTATCTTATCTTATCTTATCTTATCTTATATAGTATACCCGAACTTGTCCTGGAACTGAAGGCTAATAAATGTTATCTTATGAATTATCTTATCTTATCATGGAAACCCGGTACCGAATGTTTTAATTTAGGCTATATTAAAACATTCGAACGGTATAGGCCTACTAGGCCCCGCACTCACAACAAATTTAGTTCTTTTCATTTAAAGAGATGTCCCTATAGCCTTTGGGTTTTTTTTCCCTTTCAAGACAGGGGCATGTACGCTAAAGTAACATTAATAGCTGGTTTTGTAGGATCTGGCTTCCAGGTTGTTTATGTTGGCAACGGCGATCTCGAACTGAAGAGGTAAGAAACGTCGGCGGAAATAACAAAGTGCGCAGGTGCGGCATTCTTGACAACCAGATCGCTGAAACCGGTGAAAGCCGACAAGAACTGTCAGATTGGTTCTGAATACTTGGTACAGACGTCCAAAATGACAACCACTATTAACCAGATAAAGGAAGGAGAGGTCACGGCCACAATTTATGGAATGGTAAGTGTGGTATCTCTTCGTAGTTTGCGTCTCTCACTTGGTTGTAACATGAGCTCAGTCACTGGCCTGGGCCAGACTTTACAATCACTGAATCAGTCACTGTCGTTTTAAGTGCCTAGGAAGTACTGCTAAGGCTTACAAAACCTACATATCTGACTGTGTAACAGCATTACTAATGCCCCACTCCCCAGGAAGTGAATTTATACAGCCAAAGAGCCCTGTAATGTATCAACTGACAGCTGTCATGTTATGTCTTGTAATACTAATAGACCTGTAAAGTGTTATGATGTATTCAGGTATGATGCTCATTCAACAAAGCTGAATTACTCCATTTACTCTGTCATTTAGCCTCAGGGGGCCATTGACATGGTGTCAGCAGCTATGGCAGCGGCAGAGGACCAGCCAATTTGACACTGTGATTTTAAGACAAAATATGGAGCGAATATAGAATACCTCAGGCACCCTGGTTATCAGAACGGCCTAAAGAGGGCGATACAGTTGATGGGGATAGAGAGGAAAAATGGGGTATAGTAGTTTGGGGTTTCATTTTAAATAATAGAAGAGTTGTGATGTGACTTGTAACGTCTAAGTATCTGACTGTTAGGTATGTCTTGTACCTATCTGACGTCCGGTAATGTTGGATCTGGAAGAGACAGAGATATATGTGATTATTATACATGACATTCAATGAACATATCCATGAGCAAGACTCGAACCAGCGACCATCTGCAGAGAAGTCCTGAGCTCTACCACTGAGCTATGAAGAATTGTTGAAAGTTCTTGGAAAATCAGGGTTGGCAAGTTTTAGGCAGGAAGGTATTAACCATAGGTTATAACCTGGTTAAAACTGCCCTGCCTAAAACAGGTTTTAGGCAGGTTTTAGGCACCAAGAGTGCCTAAAACTGATTCTTGTTTAAATTTATGACTTAAAGATCTATAAAACTACCAAACTGGCTTGGATGATGCAGTCACAAGGCTTTACTGGGCACCAGGAAGGCTTCAGGTATTGGTAATGAATTATTTCCAGTTGGCTGGTATTATGCAGTCTTCAAAGAGCCCGATAGGCTTCTTGAGTAAGAGACCATGTTTGTGTGGCATATAGTTTCATTGGCCAATGTAATGTCATTATCATGACCGTTTTAGTTTGTTGATGAGTGCCCTGCTACCTGGAATGATGTAATAGAGCCTCCAGTATGCATTTTGTAAGGCAGGGTATCAGAGGGGGAGGCCATGCTTGATTAGACCAGTTAATTATTTATCAGGGTGATGGGGTCATAAGACCCAATGGTCATAAGTCGTACTGCTGTGTCCTAGTAGATGTTCATTTGAACTTTCATACATGACTAGGATGATGCAATCAAAGCCCTTGCCCTGAAAACTGTTCTTGTGTTTAAACTATTTACTGTATGATGCAGTCAGGGCCCCTGACCATGACATATGGGTTTCTCAGGCCTTTAGGTTTAACACGGCCCAAAAGTGATTATGAGTATTCTGTGGTTTGCAACATATTCATTGCAATATATTTTCAGTATATGATTCAATATAATTAATTAGAGTGTTTCATGAGGGTTCCATCTTCACAATCTCATAATAAAGTTAACAGAGCATTATACAGACAATAAGTATGTGCACAAAATCTTAAAATTTGACAAGGGATGACCTAGCTAACGAAATAACCAACTAGTTGAAATTCTTCATTACCAGATAATGTAAAAGATATAATCATCTTTTTAGTTTATGGCTAGTATAAAAGATCTGTTAAAATTGATAAAATCAGTATTTTGCTTTTCACCATTTGAAGCCACAGACATACAAAACATACATGATATGTTAGTGAGACTACAGTATAAAGGACTATCCATCAGTGTAAATGGAACTTTTTAAATTTGGAAAAACTTCTTTCACATCTATCACAAAATTTAATCCCTTGTGATAAAAAATGAGCCAATCAAAGTTTCTGGTTATAAGCTTACAGTATATGCATTCTTTTATAAATTGGCAGTTATGGCATTAATGGAGATGGGAGACCTCAAAACAAGATTGGGGATACAAGCTAAAACTGTCAGAGAACTGTGTTCACATGGATAACCTGAAGTAGTGTTGTATTCATCTGATAATTTTTTCTTATCATGGTTTAATTTGTTTATTTTAAGTGTTCCTCACTTTTAATTTGTTTAGCATATTTCTTTAATGCATTTATCTGTGCAACAATAAAACAAAGTTACACTGCAAGTCTTAGGTGAGGGTAAGTAAGTTTTAGGCAGTTAAAGGCAGTTTTAGGCAGGTTATAACCTATTTTAGGCAGTTAAAGGCAGCTTTTAGGCTCTGCCCTGCCGAAAACAGGTTTGGGGCAGCCTAAAACCCAACCCTGTGGAAAATTGGGGTATTTAAGTTTAGACAAAAGATGTTTATGGGTGAATGAGCATGATCACGTGAGTTGGTCTCTTTGTCAAAGTGTTTGGGGAAACCCCAGTTGTATGACATCATTTATAGAGGGCGAAATTTTCTCTAGACCGAATTGTAAATTCATATATCTGACATGGAAATGTCAGGGGAGACCCCCCGAACACCCCCCCCCCTGTTATAGATAGAAATAATGGGGAATAATTATGGGGGGAGACCCCCCAAACCCCCCCTTTAAGAGGTACAATGATAAGAATGAACGAGAAATAATGAGGAATAATTGGGGGAGACCCCCCCCCCCCCCCCCCCTTGTGGGAGGAATAGATAAATGATAGATCAATGAATCAGTAGGTAAAGATGGTAGAGAAATGGCACAGGAACGAGGAGAAGTGTAGCGAGATAGTGAATCGATGAGATTGTGTGAGAAGGTGATTCCTAATGACGTTATGGGGAAAGTAGGGGAAGCCTATGGCAACATGGCGGCGTTGGTTTTGGAAAGACGGAGGGGGAGCAATACAGGATACAAATGATAGGAACATGAGAAGGAATGGACAAATAGACAGTTATTAGTGAGGGTATGTGTTACTAAGTACATACATCTCTTGTAAAAGACAGGGTGGGCCAGTTAAGTTGGCCGGCTTAGGCGCCTGAGGTATTCTATATTCGTACCCAAAATATTACGGTTGGCATGCATTATAAAAAATGGTTAATTACCTGCACTATGACAGCTCTTGTCGTTGGTATAATCTGTTATTTATAGTACAGTATGTTGGGCAATATGGCTGAGATTGGTGAGATAAGTAGGTCGGACATGGGGTAATAGTAATTAGTAATAGTAATTGACTATTACAGCTTTTTCCACGTAATAGTAATAGTAATAGACTCAAAAATTTTAGCTGTAATAGTAATAGAAACAGAAGACAAAGTAATAGAGTAAAAAACAAATTGCTTTCTATTACTTCCCATGAGCCCCTTCATCATGAAGCATATCAGCAAATAATGCTGAACAGACTCGGTTCTTGTCCAGTGATTGCTCAGGATGTGCCTATTGTTGAGGCAAACAAGGGCCAGCTGCCACATTGCTGGTGACCACTGGTGCTAATTACATAAGAGTACTGGACAGAGCAGGTCACAGCCAAATAAGTTACCTGACACAATCTGACCTTTGATTACTAAACCATGGATAAACATAGGCATGTTTGATGTTAAGAGCCATTTAAATAGTCTATTATTATTGTGACATGTACATCTTATCTCGCACCCGTCAGTCCATATGCATATTCTGAAATGTACCTAGATGTGTTTTCACCAGCCAGTTCGCATTTTGATAATACAGATTGCAATAACACACATTCAAGAAAAATGTAATATGGAACCTGATACAGTGCAGACCCAAAATGTTCATTATAAGCTTATGGTGTTTTCACTACCCATAAAGTATTGAAGCTTACAATACTATAAACTCATACCAGTACTACAATCACTTGGATAAAGTCATACTACAGGTATATGTATTATCTATTTAATTTATATACATATTCTTTTAAAAACTATTCTTTTAATATTTTTCTGGTATTTCATAGTACCAAATTTGCAGACCTTCATTCAGTATCTAAAATTATGTTAATTTATATTTTGAAAATTAAATGAACCATTTTTTCACGATATTAATTTATTTGATTATATAATATGAGAATATAAGTAACTGTTCATATTTTATTATTTAATAACTGAAATTTTGATTTCAAATAATTAGATCCTGTTATGTACAAAATTTAAAGTACAAGATTGTTTAATACCAAATTAATTATGAAAGTGATTTAAATCATATTTTCTTTTGTTTTGTTAAATTGATATATGTTTTAATATCTCTCCATATTTCTAAATTTTCCTATGCTGGTTTTGCTGCAATGAAGAAAGGCATGCTTGAAGAATAAAGGTTATGCATGCTACCAATATTGTAAAGTTTACCACCTCTCTGTTCACTCTCAAGATGTACTATGAGATGGAATTAAACATGGCATCACATCTAAATGAACATATACACCCAAGAAGATGGGGTACTTTTGTCTCCAGTTTGGTTCTGTCCAGAATCTTGATGTAAACAGTATTCTTATTGGATATATTAATAAGGATTGGGAAACAGGACACAGCCCTACATAAATTCCTCTCCTGATACATACATTAAGGACTGAATTGTCAGCTTTGATACTAAATAATAATATGCAATAATCATGAATAATTCGTCTGGAAACAATTTTAAGTTACACTGAAAATCTTTATTTTTTAACTACAAGAAAGAAGATTAAAACTTAAAGTATATACTATAAAATAAATTTATGTGAAGTAAATATATAGAAAAATGTACAAGTATGCATACAATTATAAATCAAAATTTTACATATGCCATAGCTTTTACAATGGGTTTCTTTCAAATTTTATCTATTCAAGAGTTCATACAATTATCTTTTAATTTCTACTTAAAACGCCCCAATAACAATCATTGAGCTTTCAAAATATAAAAGAACAGAATTAAAGAAGCTGAAATAATTAAGTATCATTAGGCTTTCTGTAAATGATAGACACAGTAAAAGAAAATTGTGTAGGTAACTGGATGATATAGGTGCTTGTAAAATTATTTAAATATGTGTTTGTAGTGCTAGTTTATAGCGCTCTTGGCTGCAAAGGTCTAGAATCTTTCCATCAGTTTAAGTAATAGTAATAGATACCCCAGTAATAGTAATAGTAATACTAATAGAAGATAAAATGTGGTAAAAGTAATAGTAATATCAGAAATTAAAAGTAAAAGAAATAGTAATAGTAATAGAATGACTGTAATAGACCCCATGTCTGAAAGAGGTTAAGAGCTATCATAGTGCAGCTTAACTTAACCTCTAATTTAATTGGAGTAGTATGATGCACACAATGACTGAAACTGACATTCTGTGTCAGTGAGAGATTGACAGTAATTTTATATAACATAGATAAACTTACTCTTATTAAATAAAAGGTCATATTACGCTTCCACTTTGTTCCCACTTCAGAGCAACCCACATGCGGTAGCTCACAGACTAACAAGGAAAGGCCAAACAGCCTACCAGTACAGGGCCGTGTGCATGCGGGATGCAAGGCCGGTATGCAGTCTGTCAAAAAGAAATATAACAATATTGGCTCTGGGCGCTCCTTGCTGGGCTTGATCAGTTTTGACGACAATGGGTACATGGCTTACAGCAACGTTAAAATAGTCCTAATGTCATAATAGGTCAATCACTGTCAATGTAGCAGGAACCGAGTGGAAGTGTAACATGACCTATTATTCAATAAGAGTAAAATAAACCCCTAAAATCAGTTTGTATATTATCATTTATTTGCCAAATTGATTGGCAGTTCACTGTCAAAGTGTATTTGGCCACCAAAATTTAAGTTTGGTACAGTTTAAGGAAATGTCTACAGCCAGCTGCTTGTATCTTGATTTTTCTGCTTATTTTCATCTACTTCTTACTTTCTGCATTACATATATTCAAATCAAATCATCTATCCACCTATCTGTATATTCACAAATATGTATACAGGCCCTTAGGCCAATTGTTAATTTTGGTATGATTGGACATTTATGCCCCCCATTGCCGTATCACAGGTTAGAATCACAAAAGAAGTCACAGCATGTCATGCTGAATGTACTAGTAACTTGTGTATTCTTCTCAAGACCAAATGTCTTGCCTTCTTTTGGTATCTCCTTCAACTCATTAAGTTTTGCAAAAGGTCAGTTCTAAAATTACACCCATATATTTTACTTTTTCAGACGCTTATGAATATAGAGTCTGGTACACTGGTAATGTGAGTGACCACCTAGTACCTGTTTTTTACAAATAAGCTAATTTTTTTGCCAGGGGCATAAAGAGGAAAATTTGTAATTTTATCTGTAGTAAAAAAAATAATCATTTGCCATATGTGATATGCTGTAAGCCTGTAAACTATTTTAAAAAATAATCATTTGCCATATGTGATATGCTGTAAGCCTGTAAACTATTTTAGAATGTAATATGAGTAATATGCCAAAGCTATAGCAACATCCATGGCCCAACAGCATGAAATGATGATGTCAGAACATGATGTTGTATACAAGGCAGCTGAAACTACACATCTAGACTCCCCTCCCCCCCCCCCCCCCCCTTTGACCAAGATAACTCTTAGATGTGCTGCACCCTCCGCTTTTGCATATGCTTTCTACAGCATACATAAATAATAACCACTTCTATATTATGCATAATAACCACTTGTATGTTAAAAATGTCTTGGATAAAAATGTTTAATTTGATTTTTAAGTCTTTACTATTCAATCACATACATTAATTTATATCACCATATACATATAATAACCACACTTAAAATGAAACTGAAAGTTAAAAGAACAGCCATCCCAATGGTGGATTTCCATACATTCATGTTTTTGACCATCACATTTCAGGGTTAGGCGGGTAATACCCAGATGGGTAAACCCGTTTGGGTAATACCCCTTATTACCTGGGCGGGCAATAAGCCTTAAAACCCACATGCAGGTTTTAATGGGCAATATGATTTGGGCTTTTCTAGAAGCATTCTTTTCAATCTCAGAATTGCTGCATAAAATACATATAATCAAATTAAGAGGAAACACTACAGTGATTATCATTGAAAGAGAGTTACAAAGTACGGTAGGTTTATACTCCATCTTAGAGACTCCTGATTTTTTAAAAATTATCATTATAACTGCTATATATCACCAATATCAGTTATATATTATATATTTATATAGTTTTATATATCTTTAAGCAAAGAAGCGTACTGATTACAGTATTTCCCAAGCTGGTACAAGAAATTTGAGTTCAGTCAAGTTGCCATTTGAGACTATATTGCCCATAAAACCTGTTAAACCCATAAAACCCGGCTTTACCCAGTAAAACCCACTGGGCTGGGTTTTATGCTTAAACCCCGGGTTTTGCCCAACCCTGTCACATTTTAATGACTAGACTTACAAGTCAGTGACTGGACTATGTTGAACTGCATCATATGAAAAAAAAGGATACACTTGCACTGTGTGAAAATCTGTATTTATTTATTTATTTATTATCATTTATGGATTATGGTTCTTTTGTGGTATAAATGTCATTCTGTCAGTCATGTATCATTGATGGTTGTCTGAAGATAAATTAATGTGATTAGTTCTTCAAAATACTTGTTACCTAAGCATTATTTGTATTCCCTTGGTTTCCTGCTCTGTCTGCTTGTACTCAGCTAATTTGATAAGTAAGAGTTGTTGAGTTAATTGTGATGTTAATTTGCACTTTCTCCATCCACAGATAAAAGACCAGAGGTATGGAGAGGCTGTACAGCTCCTGAACAGCATCACACAGACTTACAGCAAGGTGAGCATAGTCTGTATCATTGTAGTCAACATTTCTTTGTACTGTAACCCTGGTTAAACAAACTCAAGTAGACATTGATTTAGACAGAACCAGTGAGATTGAGCTAGTAGTACTTCAGCCAGACCCGAAAATTTGGATCATTGGTACCATTTTGGTGACAAATTTTCACCATATGTGGTTGATAGGTATGCATGTGTAGGTAATAAAAATGCCTGATAGCAGTATGAAAGTGGTAGCTTCCAGTGAATAAATGGATGTTTTATGTCGGATGACGTATAATTTTTTTTTAGCTCAGCTGACTTTCAGTCATGCTGGGCTATAGCGATGGGTCTTTGTCCGTCGTCTTTCCGTCTGTCCGTCCGGCCGTTAGCAGGGCACAAATCGTGACTGTAGGGGCTAGAGCCATGAACCCTATGCAATCTTAGAGGTTCTAAAAAGATCTCCTTGCAAACCTGAAATTAGGTCACTGCGACCTATATTCTCAAAGTTATGGGGTTCGTTTGCACCCCCAAGAAATAATTCTTTTAGCCAAAATTTTCATCCCAAACTTTCCATCTTTCACATACAGCTCACCTACCAACAGGGGAAGAACCATAATTATTTTGAGGTCACAAGGTCAAAGGTCAAGGTCACAGAACCAACTTCTTTGAAAAGCCTGTGGATGCATTTTAAGCCAAACCTTTCATCCCAATTCTTTGATCTTTCACATATAGCTCACCTACTAAGTGGGAGAAGAATCCTATAGATGTTGAGGTCACAAGGTCAAAGGTCAGGGTCACAGGATCCACTTCTTTGAAAAGGTTGTGGACACATTTCAAGCTAGACCTTTCATTCCAAACCTTTCAGCACTGATATCGCTTCTCTGCCAACAGGGGAAAAGACCTGTTGATTTTGAGGTCAAAGGTCAAGTTCACAGCACCCTCTTCTTGCGTAGAGTCATTTTCAGGCAAACTTTTCAATCTATACTTTCCATCTGTCATATATGGCTTACCTACCAATAGGGGAAGAAGCCTATTGAAGTTGAGTTCAAAAGGTCAAAGGTCAAGGTCACAATATTGTTCTAAATGCTTGTGAACATATTTCAAGTGAAACTGTTCAACCCAAACCTTCAGTCTTTCACATATGCCACATCTATGCATCACTCAATGTGATTCAAACTTCATATTTATGGGTCTTTTTGCATATGAAGAAATAACTAATTGATTTTGAGGTCAGCTGGTCAGGAGGTTAAAGGTTGAAGGTCTAAGTTATTCACTCATTGGTTGCCAAGTAATTACACCCGGCCAGATGTAATTGGTTAGTAGTTTCCCATCATTTAGAAAGAATCCAGTTGATATGTGGGCAAAATGCCTAGGTCATAGGTCAGGTCAACTTATTTTGTAGACCATCTCTAATTTTCTTGTATATATAAGCTTGCACTCCAGCTGGTACATCTGATCGTGTGGCTGTAATTGTGAGTGACACTGGTGACATATGACTCCCTTTTGTATCAGGCTATTAAGTGATAAGGCTGAGTGATAAGTACCTCGTTACTGCATAACAAAACACTGTTGTTGGAATACTTCAGCCAGGAATTAACACTATGAGAGTATAGTATTAAGGTTTAGCTACTGATTTATAAGATGATGGGAACATTTTGCAGTTTATTTTATGGAATCATAGCAATAAACTTGGTTTCCTAGATATCTGAATATTTTTATATAAATCACCACATATAAAAGCAAGTGTTTGTTCTCATAATATGTGGATGTGTACTTGATTTAGGATGGCTTTGTTTTATTACAAGACTCTTAGTCATGCTTTCTGCATTTCTTTTCTTTCAGGTTTTGCAGTTTACCAACCCTGCTGACCCCATTGAAAAGCAGAGTGATAATAAAAAATATTTTTCATTTGCATATCTGTAAATCTGATATGAGCGCCTGAACATGCCTTTTGAATTGTTTTGGACATTTATTACTGTAACATCATTTGGAGAATTTGCCCCAAAGTTTGGTCTCTTATTGGAGGATGTGTGATATCAAATGTCAGACTTGTCAGAAATCCATTATGTCTGCCAGTTAGCCACCTTAGAAATCCTTTTTAGCCCTTAGGCTGATGGGCTATTGTCTTCACCCAAGCTGTCGGTCCGTCCGTCCGGCGTCCATTAACTTTTACCTTGTGAGCGGGATATCTTGAAAAGGATTCACCGTCAGAATGTTATTTCCTCGGTAAAGATGTATATTGACAAAATCTCGGTCAAGTTCGAAGATGGGTGACCTTGACCTATTTTTCTATGTTTTAGAGCTGATTATAGAAAAAACATTTAGAAGCTTATTTCTCAGGAACCATTGGGTGTATTTTCACAATACTTACTATGATCATAGAGACTGATGGTCTGTAACTGCTGCACGAGTTTGGGGGCGCCACCTGCAATTTCTGATTTTTAATGAATTTTTCTTGGATTTTTCAACTTTGGCCTTGTTACCGGGATATCTCTAAAAGGATTCACAATAGGAATTTTATTTCTTTGGTGAAGATGTATATCGACAAAATCTCGGTCAAGTTCGAAGATGGGTGACCTTGACTTACTTTTCAAGGTCACAGAGCTTATAATAGAATAAAACTTAGAAGCTTATTTTTCAGGAAGCATTTGGTGGATTGTTATGAATCATGGTACATACCACTCCATTTTAAATTTATAACTGAGACATGTACAGATATACATCCATGTGACAACAGATATTTAGTACTTGTTACTGTTACCACCTTTAAACACTGTTTTTTTGGCTGAGGACTTTTGTCAGCTTCTGCTGATAGTCTAGTTTCAGTGCAGTTTCAGTAATTTTCCTTCAATTTTTGGTCCGATTTAGAGAATGGTTGTTGTCTGATTTCAGACCTGTCAGAAGTCCAAAATGGCCACCAGTCAACCATCTTTAAATTCCTTTTGATCATATTATCTCAAGAACTGTTAAAGTGAAGGCAGTCAGACGTATATTAATGTAATCTTGCAAAGGATTGGGTCAAATATTTGTTAATAAATATTATCATCATATATGAAAGTGCAGTACAGTTGGCTTGTATTGAATAAAAATTCATACAGAAGCACCTGTTTCTCAATAATTCTTGCATGGATTTCCTTGATTTTTTGCTATATATTTTGATCTTATATTTGCCCTTTGTGGTGTTCCTTTTGAGACTGACAGGTATCAAGTAAGCTATGGGAATAGTTCTGGATACCTTAACAGTCATACATTTTCCTCAGACCATCAATTCACTGTGTTTTAACCAGACATAGGTGATATATATTTCTGTTGTTGTAGAAAATTTCAACAAATTGGCAAATTGGTTCTTCAAAATTTGACTGGAAGTTGTGAATCTCAGTCCATGATGTCGCAGGTCATCAGGTTATCTATATGTAGCTTACCGATTATAATGGACTAGAGCTGAAATGGTATTCCTTAGTTCACTCTCTATTGTTCCATCATTATTCTCGATTATGAACAATGCAAAAAAGTATGACTTTTTTTTTCTTTTTATGAATAACAGACTGCAATTATCAGTGTGATATATATCAAGGCACAATTCGTAATCGCTAGTCCTGGGATGTTCAGACGTTGTGTATACAGGTTCTCTTAAACTCTCCTTAGTCGATAAGAATTAGATCACTGACCAATATAGATTCAGCTGAGCATCATGACCAGCGGGGCACTTAGTAAAGTTAAACATTTAAAATAAACAGAAGAGGTAACAGGTAATTATGAATTTAAGATATAGAATATGTTTACTTATGTAAACATGTACTTTGAACATGTACTTATGTTCAGCGTGAATGTTCGCTGTGTGATAAAGACTCTTTAAAGAATTGTTTGTTGCATTATTTCACAATGAGGCCCTTGTGTATTTTAAACTTCCATATTCCAAACTAAAACTAAGTAATTTCAGTGTTAGTTAAAAGGAAATAAGCAATATCAGTTTATAAGTTCATAATCATATGAATATGCAATCGCTTTCTGACTGAAAAACATCAAATCTGATGAGTTCTGTTTTGCATGGTTGGAAAGATAACACCGAGTGGAATATGAAAATCATTTCGTCATTTTTATTTTGGATTATCACCGGGGCTTTTATAAGCCTATTATATCTTATAGTTATTTCAAGCCTGGCTACCTTGCCAAATCAAGTCATAAGAAAGTTAGCACTTGCAAGGAATTAAAATAGAAATCACCTGGAGAATGACAAATCAGTTACTTTCATGTTTTGATCATGTGTGTTTCTACTGAAATGTTTAAATAAAAGAAAATAATATGAAAACAAAACTGTTTTAGAATATGTATCTACATTTTGTGATCTAACAGTTACAATTATATCCTACTAAGCGAGAGATGATATTCTCTTAAGGCAAAACCATAAACCCCATTGATATTATATTTGTTTGGCCAGTAGAACAGTCAGTGACATGATCTCCCTCAAACCTAGGGAATGACAGGGACACATGGTGTTTTGACAGTTCAGTGAAAATTGCATTTTAAAGATTAAAACAAAATGATCTTAATGGCACTCTCTGGTGCAAGTACATAGCCCAAGGTGAACCATGTATGTCTTCCAATCCGGTAAAGTTGGTTGACACTGGACTGCTAGGGTCTTGTTTGAAACATAATCCCTGAACTCCTGAGTCAAAGCAGGTTAGAAATTAATTAGATTTGTTCAACTTCAACAAATGATTTCATTTATTTGGGCTTATCACTAGCATTTACTGAACTTTTGTAAAACATAAAACCGGAACAGGATGAGTTATTGCACTTACTGGCTTTATAGCAAACTGGTTTATATTCTCGTTAAAACACTGTTTGCCCTACAGTTCAAATAAGCATCTGGTTTCTGTTATAGAAAATAATATTTATTTAGAAATCTCTCTCCTGTCAGAAATGTTAACAGTATAAAACATAGGCAACTCAGAATGAATAAGTTACAGCTCTGCTTCACAATTAGTCCTGACACAAAGGCAAACTGCAATATCTATCATTTATTTATGGTACCACCCAAGCAAAATGTTGTAGGTACATTTACTGCTCTTGCCTTGATTTTATATGTTAATTTTGTAAGAATATTTACATTGAAATATTTCAGCAGACAACATAGTCCTCTCTCAGCCAAATGCTCTTATATATTTCATGTAAGAAAGCGAATTTAGCCAGAAGTGCAGATACGGCGGCCTAGTTTGTATGATATCACAAGTGACTTAGGCACCAATATAACATAAACATACAAATAAAAATATACTGCATAAAATGACTTGTCGCCCTTTTTTATTCAACTGGAGACATGCAAAAAACATATATTCAAACAACTAGCAGAGTACCCGTGACTGCAATCATGTCATGTGTGACATTCGGCTTGCGACATCCGACTTTTAGTCTATACATCGGCCCCCGATATCAGCCACGTCGAATAATTGGGAGGATTTACCAATCAGAATTCAAAAAGGGCATGGATATGCGACACAAAAGTACTCAAAAACACAGCCAGGCATTAATGTTTTCTGCAGACAGTTGGTGGCAATGGGACATATACCGGCTAACTGAAGAACGGAATAATACCCTTCTCTGACCACGCCCAAATCCACAAATTGTAGTTGGGTGCCAGACATGTTTTTTTTTTCAGCTAAAAGACTTCAGACTTTATTAATGACTTTATAAAACCAAATGGTCACAGTTGATCTTATCAGAAATACACCTTGTGTTTTTAATAAATAAGCTATAATTATACAAATTGCTATGATACAGGGTGAAGAAAAGTAATCATATCTTTAGAATATGTAGAACTATATGCATGAAAGACACACCAGATGAAAGCTATAAATGTCTACTATCAACTGACATCAAACTTGTTTTAAAACAGGCATTACATAAAATGTTATAACTAAATAATATTTTTATATAACTGTGTCTTGCAAATTGCAATTTCGGTGCAAGTACATTTCAAAACAGGCTGATATTTTACAGATAGCTACCACTTTCATACTGCTATCAGGCATTTTTTTAGCTCAGCTGACTGAAAGTCATCTGAGCTATAGCGATCACTCTTTGTCCGTCGTCCGTCTGTCTGTCCGTCTGTCTGTCTGTCCGTCTGTCCGTTAACCAGGCACAAATCGTAACCGCTAGAACTGGAATCTTCTTACCTGACATCCTGGGAGGTCCATGAAAAATCTCCTTGGAAACCAGAAATTAGGTCTCTGTTACCCATATCCTTCGAGCTATGGGGCCCCAAAGTACCCCCCAGAAAAGTCCAAAATTTCATACAAAAACTTCAATATCTCATTAACTACTTGACTGATGGTCATGATTTTTGGCATACATATTGATCATGAGAGGTTCCATCAGTTCCTGAAGACTGGTGGCGCCACCTGTATTTTTCGATATTTTATGGAATTTTTTTCTCTATTTTTGAGACCTTTAAAAATGTGAACATCTGTTAACAAGGCACAAATCGTAATGACTGGACTTAGAATCTTCATTCTCAACACACTAAGAGACCTATGAAAAGTCTCCATGGAAACCAGAAATTAGGTCTCTGTTACCCATATCCTTCGAGCTATGGGGCCCCAAAGTACCCCCCAGAAAAGTCCAAAATTTCATACAAAAACTTCAATATCTCATTAACTACTTGACTGATGGTCATGATTTGTGGCATAACTATTGAACATGAGATGTGTCATCACTTCCTGCAGACTGGTGGTGCCACCTTTATTGTTCGATTTTTTACGATTTTTTCCTCTATTTTTGAGACCTTTAAGGATGCTGTCATCTGTTAGCATGGCACAAATCGTAACGACTGGACCTAGAATCTTCATTCTTGACACACTGAGAGGTCCATGAAAAATATCCTTGGAAACCAGAAATTAGGTCTCTGTTAACCATATCCTTCGAGCTATGGGGCCCCAAAGTACCCCCCCCCCCCCCCCCGAGTAGTCAAAAATTTCATACAAAAACTTCAATATCTCAATAACTACATCACTGATGGTAATGATTTTTGGCATACATATTGATTATGAAATGTTCCATCAGTTCCTGCAGACTTGTGGCGCCACCTGTATTGTTTGATTTTTTTCGATTTTTTCCTCTATTTTTGAGACCTGTAAGGATGCTGTCATCTGTTAACGTGGCACAAATCATAACGACTGGACCTAGAATCTTCATTCTCGACACACAGAGACCTATGAAAAGTCTCCATGGAAACCAAAATTAGGTCTCTGTTACCCATATTCTTCGAGCTATGGAGCCCTAAAGTACCCCCAAGAAAAGTAAAAAAATTTCATACAAAAACTTCAATATCTCATTAACTACTTGAATGATGGTCATGATTTGTGGCATAACTATTGATCATGAGATGTGTCATCTGTTCCTGCAGACTGGTGGCGCCACCTGTATAGTTCAATTTTTTACGATTTTTTCCTCTATTTTTGAGACCTTTAAGGATGCTGTCATCTGTTAGCATGGCACAAATAGTAACGACTGGACCTAGAATCTTCATTCTCAACACACTAGAAGACCTATGAAAAGTCTCCATGGAAATCAGAAATTAGGTCTCTGTTACCCATATCCTTTGAGCTATGGGGCCCCAAAGTACCCCCCCAGAGTAGTCAAAAATTTCATACAAAAACTTCAATATCTCAATAACTACATCACTGATGGTTATGATTTTTGGCATACATATTGATTATGAGATTTTCCATCAGTTCCTGCAGACTGGTGGCGCCACCTATGTTATCTATCAAGAGGGTACAAATTGCAACAACTGGACCTAGAAACTTCATTCTTGTCATGCAAGGAGGCCCATGAAGAGTGCCTGTGAAAACTTGAAATTAGGTCTCTGTTACCCATATCCTTCAAGCTATAGGTCTCTGAAGTATCCCTCAGAATAATGGACAATTTGATACAAAAGCTGAAGTATCTGAACAACTAATACGGAGATCATCATGATTCTTTGCATGGATATTGACCATTAAGTGTTTTTAGCTCAGCTGACTGTAAGTCATCTGAAGTATCCCTCAGAATAATGGACAATTTGATACAAAAGCTCAAGTATCTAAACAACTATTGCAGTGATCACCATGATTCTTTGCATGGATATTGATCATGGAATGTGTCATCAGTTTCTGCAGTATGGTGGCGCCACCTGTATTTTTTTTTTATTTTTACGAATTTTTTTCTCTATTTTTGAGACCTCATTAGCTGCGGTCATCTGTTAACATGGCACAAATCGTAACAACTGGACCTAGAATCTTCTCTCTTGACATGCTGAGAGGCCCATGAAAAGTTTCCTTAAAAACATGAAATTAGGTCTCTGTTACCCATAACCTCTGAGCTATGGGGCTCCGAAGTACCCCCGAGAATAATGGAAAATTTGATACAAAAGCTCAAGTATCTGAACAATTATTATATTGATCACCATGATTCTTTGCATGGATATTGATCAGGATATGTTTCATCAGTTTCTGCATTCTGGTGGCGCCACCTGTATTTTTTCAATTTTTAGCTCAGCTGACTGAAAGTCATCTGAGCTGTAGGGATCACCTTTTGTCTGTCGTCCGTCCTGCCATCCAGGCGTCTGTCTGTTAACAGGGCACAAATCGTAACCGCTAGACCGGGAATCTTCTTACATGAAATCCTGGGAGGTCTATGGAAATTCTCCTTTTAAACCTGAAATTAGGTCACTGTGACCTATATTCTTCGAGCTATGGGGTTCTGAAGTACCCCCCAGAATAATGCAAAATTTAATACAAAAGCTCAAGTATCTGAACAACTAATGCATTAATCACCATGATTCTTTGCATGGATATTGATCATGGAGTGTTTCATCAATTTCCGGAGATTGGTGGCGCCACCTATATTTTTTTTATTTTTTACGATTTTTTTTCTCTACTTTTGTGATCTTTAAACATTTGGTCATCTGTAAACAGGGCACAAATCATTATGACTGGACCTAGAATCTTCTGTCCTCACCTCCAGGGAAGCCCATAAAAGGTCTACATGGAAACCCGAAATAAGGTCCCTGTTACCCATATTCTGTGAGCCATGGGGCTCTGAAGTACCCCCCAGAATAAAGATTAAGTCATATATTAACAGGGCACAAATCATAATGTCTGGACCTAGAATCTTCTGTCCTCACCTCCAGGGAAGCCCATAAAAGGTCTACATGGAAACCTGAAATAAGGTCCCTGTTACCCATATCCTTCATGCTCTGGGGCTCCGAAGTACTCCCAAGAATAAAGATTTGGTCATCTGTTAACAGAGCACAAATTATAGACTTGACCTAGAATCTCCTTTCTTGATATGCTGGGAGGCCCCTGAAAAGTCTCCTTGTGCACCTGAAATTACATCTCTGTTACCCATATCCTTCATCCTATGCGGCTTTGAAATACCCCCCAGAATAAACATTTGGATTTGTTAACAGGGCACAAATCATAATAACTGGACCTAGAATTTTATTTTTTGACATGCTGGGAGACCCCTGAAAAGTCATCTTGTAAACCTTGAAAATAGGTGTCTGTTACCCATATCCTTCATGCTACAGAGCTCCATAGTACCCCAATGAATATTGGATGATTTTATACAAAAGGTCAAGTTTGGAAAAAGTATTTCATTCAAATTTGACATTCAGATGATAAAATTACTTTTGTCAATGTCTTCCTGGTCAGCTGAGCGTCATGACCCCTGGGTCACTTGTTTATTTAAAAAAATCATTGATAGCAATTGTCACCTGTTTGGTACCGATGAACCCTCTGGCTGATGTACTATAGGAATGTTTACTTTCTAATAATACCATGGGCAGGTTGCAGATTGTGATTTATGTCATAAATATAAAAGAAAAAGAAACATACTACAGGCTTTTATGTCTTGGCTGATCAGGCAACTTATTTTAGCTGCAAAAACAATTAAGATCAGTATTTCACATGTGAATCTATATATATTTTGGAATTCCTAATATTGTAATTTTATTGTGTTATAGATGATCATTGTTTCTCCACTATGGCCTGTACTATAACATTAGTCCCTGTCATTCATTTTCATATTGAAACTTAGATTGGATCAATGGCAACATGCAGAAAGGTCAGCCATGAAAAGCCTTTAAGTCTTGAAAAAAATACAGATTTACTTGTAAGCAGATGCTTGCTTCAAGGTTCATATGGCCCATGCTTTTTCAGATAAGTAATATCACATTATAAATACACTGGAACCTGTCTAAAAGACTACCTGTCTATTAGGACCACTCTTGAGTGAACCAAAAGCATCCACATTGGGTATGACTGGCCTGTCTAATGCGACCACTTGTGAATTAAGACCACATTTGGCCAGTACCACAGGTGGTCTTTTTTCACAGGTTTTACTGTATAGATATTCTGTAACCATTTTTGTTGGAGGCATAAAGCTTGGTCCAGAGCAAGTGTCCGTGTATTGACAGTTATATTAAATAAATTAAATTTTTTCTATAACATATTCATTATATTGTTTTTCAGTCCCGGGCAGCTCTGTCTCTGTTAGGATACTGCTACTATCAGATGCAGGACTTTGTGAATGCTTCTGACTGTTACGAGCAGCTGTCTTTGTTACACCCCGAGGTAGAGGAATACAGGATGTACTACGCTCAGTCCCTGTACAGGGCCTGCCTGTTTGATGAAGCCATGAAGGTGTCGTGTCAGATAGAAAGTCCTGGCTACCAGTCCAAGGTAGGCAGCTCTTACTGAGTTTTTTAATGAAAATTAAATAATTTTTTTTTTCAGATAAAATTTACATATGATCAGGAAAAAACATGATGATCACAGAATTGTTTTGCTAGACTAGTGAAAGCATGGCATACAAAATATTATACAAATTTTTTTAATACCTTGATAATAAAATCATAATGAAAATTTTTAAGGGGGGGGGGGGGTCAAACTTGCTGTATGTATTGCCTGAGAAACCAAACCTTCTCTAAAGTGAATCAGATCACCATGTATTTTGGATATGTTGAGCTTAGGGCCACTCGGTAATGGTCAAGTGATTGAACCAGTTGGCCTTACCTCATCTGTTATGTGATCATCATCTAAAGCATCAACTGGTTCATTTTGTATTTGAACTTATCAGGGCATCTGTTAACACCTTTGGCATTCCAATTGTTTTGAAAACAGCTTTTTATTTTCCATTTAATTGATCTAATTTTTACATTAATTTCCCAAGTGGAATCATGGTACTGCTTTGATCAGTATACATATGTTTCTATTTCTAGGTTTAATCAAAACTTAACATCTATTGAGTAAAATTAATAACTGATATGAAGAGTTCAAAGAATTACATCAGTTCCCATGCATCAGCCAAAATATATTGAGCAAAAACTGCTGACATTAAATTCCTCAAAGACTTCTGAGAACTCTGTGATTCAAACTTGTGAACTATTCTGGAACACTGTTGCTTCACTTTTCATTTGTTCCTTCTGAGGATGAACTTTTTTCATTAATGGAAAGATTGGTACAGTATGTTATCTATATCAGTGCCTAGTATTTTTATTATCACTTGCATTAAATGAATTCTGATATTTAACTGTCTGATATAGTTTCATACTGCATACAACCCAATAAAATGCTTGTAATATCCATACAGTTTATCCTAATGACACAGTTCCAGAAACTGAATACCAGAATAAATAATGGTTCATGTCACTACAATAGTCAGGTGACATGCGTTGGTCTGCTAAATAATGTACCTATATATGTTCTCTGCAGATAATCAAGCTCCAGGCTGCTATTAAGTATGGTGAGGAAGACCTACCCGGAGCACAGGTGAGGATAGAATTAGAAATCAATCTTAATTTATTGTATATGATATTTCAACTTCCATTTATATTTATAGCTATACAGACTGTAACCTCTAAGACTATGAACTTTTAAAATGTAGTAAAATGTCATCATGACAGTACAAGGTTGTATGTAATCAGCTTATCTCAGGGATGGAAATTTAAGTCAACAGATGCATGAAAAGAGATTAAGAGGATCAGCATATGCAATATTAATGAAAAGAAAATTCATGAATGCTAATTTTGTCTGTCAATGAAATTGATTTTGTGTCAGTAAACAAAATATACATATTTTCAACCAAAATGAAATGTTTGCTGTGCTCTTGTAAATAGCCCAGTGATTATAAAAAAATTTAAAGTACTTCATAGAAGGTATTATAGTATACCCACTTTCCTTCCGTCTGTCCGTTAATATTTAGTGTCGCCGCTATAACTTACCGGGGCTTTGATGGATTTTCACGATTAACTCACCATGACTGCTTTCCAACAGATTATCTCCCCAGAGTTCAGTTATGTGCAACATCCACGCATACTCAATAAGGTCACAGGTCACTAGGCTACTTTGTGATGTTGCCTGATAACTTATGAAGGATATGAAGGATTTTGATAAAACTCATCAGAAATGTTTAACAGTAAAATATCTAGCCTGAGTTCGCTTTTCAGAAAAATCCATGCATATTTAATGACATCAGAGGTCACTGCACTTTGGTGGCACCTTGGTGACCTACCAAAAAATTCTATGGATTTTCATGAAGGATTTTGATAAAACTCAGACATATTTCCCAGTAGACTTTCTCACCTGATATACATCCTCATCACAATTCACGCATATTTAATTAGGTCAGAGGTCACCAGATACACAACGTTTGTAGTGCTCTTGTTTTCTTTTTATCCCAGGGTCTGTTTGATAAAATTTGTCTGTATCTGTGTCAGTCTGTATAAAGATAACTAATTAACATTAGATATCCCTCCATCTTATGTCTTGTGATAAAATTTTCAGTATGGTCAATGGCAAGCTTTTAAATTAAAATGCTTAATGTCTAGGGGAGGGTACTGCAACCAAGTAAACAATGCATAGTGTCCAAATTCATCTATTGGACTTGCCCTGGTGTTATATTTAATTATTGAAATCATTAGACATCCAAGAATGTAAGTGGATTTTAACCCTGGATCTCCAGTCCACAGCATAAAGTCTCCATTGGTATACCATTAATACGCTCCCGAGGCAGTGGAAATCTTGTGCTTCTAAAGAAGCAGCTGATTTTCCCGCTGCCTGGTTTGACCTTTTATGATACACTTAGACACCAGGTGGCGATTAGTCTGCTGAAAAACTTCCGTATGATGTGACAAGCAGCCAACCAGATGTCAATTAACAAACATTTGACAGGTATCCTAGCTCCGCCCATAGCTGCGCTTCAAGGGCTGCTTGATGGCAGTTTTATGGTTACACTTAGTAAAGAACAGTCAAAATTTAAATGCTCCCTCTGCGTTCTAGCATCATCGACCAATTCGTTTATGACATTACGTCTGTAATAGTGTAGCCATGTATCTGTTGTCTGCAAAACTGAAACCAGCCAGCGAGGTGTGCACGGAGCCTATGTTGTTACATTTCGTTTGAATTACAGCTCACCAGCTGGGCATCCTATGTGCCCAAGGTCCTGTACAATCCATGTGTGGGGCCATTCTCTCTGAGCCTGTGACCTGTTCAAACAGTTGAGCTCTAACCCAAATAAAATGAACAACATTAGCTCCATGTATTTCTCACTTGGCTGGTAAACTGTTTGCACAATGAGGTTTTGTCTTCCAGCTCAGGGTCTCATCTGATTGGACCAAAATACAGTGTTCCCCTCTGGTGAAGGGATTCATGGTATGAGGTCAAAACAAACAGCGCTTACTGTGGTCGTATTTGTGTGGGGGTGTTTGCAATTGCGGGGTGATCGCAAGGCGGGGTTCCACTGTATATGTAATATGTATCTTACAGAGCCTGGTGGAGCAGTGCCCATCTGAAGATCCTGACACTGAGATCAACCTGGGATGCCTCTTGTTTAAGGTGAGTTAACAAAGTATTGACCAGCATTATCATTCATATTTCTGCTCAGTGTTGTTCTAATACTCACCCTTGTTTGTATACCTACTTTATTACCCCTTTTACACTCAAAACTGTTATTAAATTGTTTTTGGCATTGCAGACTCATCAAATTGGTTTCAAAACATATTGTGCGTTCCCTTGAGCATCTAGCCCCTATGCATGAGATGTACATTTCATATGTGAAACAATATAACAACATACTAATACAACTTTTTCGCTTGTGCTGTGACCCAGTTGCTGCTCCAGAACTAGGTTTAAACTGTTTTGAATGCAAATTGACCATTCACCCAGCACTAGTGTACAGATAATTTGATTCGCATTGGAAATGGTTTGAAACCACCTCATGAGTTTGTTTCACAAAGTTTTGGCCAAAACAGTTCAAGAACACTTTTTACTGCCACGTGAACATTCAGTTCACATTCAAAAAGTTTAAAATTGTTTTGCATTTGTCACGTGAAAGGGATATATGTTATTCAGATACTAAATGTTGTTCAAGTACCAATTCAATTTTGCATTAGGCATAAGGCATTAGGCTTTGTAGCTGAAGGTACCAGTTTCTAAGTGGCATAAAGATGAGATCTTAAAGAAACCTCAAAGATTTGCTCTAATGTCTTAAAGACAGGTTATGACTTACCATACATTCTTAATTCGAAAAAAAATAAATAATTACTAGCTCTGGATTTCGAAATAAAACAATAAAAAATCAGTAAATTTTTTTTTTATGCTTAGACAATCCACTTACCAGATTCATGAGTGAGCGTTAATAACAGAAGTTAAGAATATCTACCTCTTTGTGTCATCATTTTTGTCTACTTTGTCATGTATTTGTGAATAACAGGTCTGTGAACCTTAGTATGCTGATAGTGCTACCTAAATTATTTAATACAAGATGAACTTGGTTCATGCATTCAGGTGTATGAGTTAACAATTTTAGCCTGTAAATACAGCACATCAACCTGGTTTAGGGAACCTGTGAGCTTATGTGATTGTGTGGCGTCGTCCCTTGTCTAGCATCCGTCGTCTGTACATTAACCCATAGTTCAATACTATCTCAAAAATGGCAGGAGCTAGCATCACCAAATTTTATGCAAAAAATTGGTCATAAAAAAAATTATCGGATTTTTCTTTTTCTTTTTTTTGCTATCTGTATTTACTTAGATCTTATAGGGAAAAAGCTAAAAAAAAACTTTAAAAATCTTATTCTCTGAAACTGTCCATCCAAATTGTTCAATATTTCACATAAATAATCCCAGGAACAATCATTCCCAAGTTTATTCAAATGGTTCCAGTTTGTTGATTTTTGGCAGAGTTACAAGGGAGCTAAACTTAGTCATTTGGCCAAGTAAGCATACTAACACTACAATCCCAGAAACAACAGAAGCCAGCATCATCAAGTCTTGTGCAAATGTTTGTCACATGACTCATATATGAAACTGATTTTTTTGTGGTGCCACCTGCATCAACCTTAGTTGTGTATGGGGGTCATCAGTCATCATTACATTACCCCATAATTTCTAAGGAATTTCAGGAGCTAGCATCCCCAAATCATATGCAAAAATTGGTCATGTATCAAATTTAGTGGGATTGAGATTTTTGTGGTGTGTACTGCATCAACTTACATTTTACGAGAAAAAAGCTTAAAAACCTTGGAAAATCTTCTTTGAAACCATTCATCTAAATTGTGCAATATTTCACAGAAATGATCCTAGAGACAAGCTCTCTCAAGTTTGGTTGGGGTTCGGTGAATTTTGGCCGAGTTACAGGAATTTGAACTTAGTCATTTGGCCAGGTAAGCATACTAACATTACAGTTACAGAAACAACAAGAGCTAGCATCACCAAGTCTTGTGCAAATGTTTGTCACATGACTAATATTTGATATTGATTTTTTGTGGTGCCACCTACACCTGTTTTTTATGGGCAAAAACATCATAATTTTTAGCCTCTTTCAGCTTTAAAATATTTTATAATGAAACTGTCAAGCTGAATGGTTTAATTTTTCTCAAGAATTATCCTAGAATAGGTTCTTTCAATTGTATAAAAATAGATTGGGTACATTTATTTTTGGTAGAATCATAGAAAGCTGAAGTTGGTCTTGTGGCCATTAGCAAGCCTATTTCAAATAGAGGGCTGCAAAGCTTATCCTGCAAAACTGTTGTTTCATCTTCTGCAACACAGCACAATATGATTCTAAGGTGGTCTTTTTGTTCAAGTCTACTTAAATAATTGTTGACAGATGAGAATCATTGGACCTTTAACAATGAAAGGACTTAAACAGATTTGGCAACATGCAAAAATCTTGTCTGTATCTATAAATAGCTTGGCAGACTGCCAACTATTTCAGATTTGGCAACAGACCAAGTTTCTGTCTGGTACTATTTATAGCTTAGGCAGACTGCCAACTGTATCAGATTTTGCAACTGGTCAAGAGTTCACTCAGTGCAGTCCGGCACAGGTCAAGAGTTCACTCAGTGGGCAGCATCCTGGGGCAGATCAAGATGTCACTAAGTGCAGTAGCTGCAGCTAGCAATAAGCTTAGCTTTACTTGGGGCAACTGCCTGCCTAAGCTGAGCTTGGTCAGCCAAGTGTACCTGACTCCAGAAAAGTTTGATGTATCTGCCTGAAATTTTCATCTGTTCATACATGAAGCTTTCTCTTACACAAGATTGGTGTTGCCACCTAGAATGATTTTTGCACAGTGTATGTCCATGCCTATTTCTCAGGAGGGATTTGATATATCAGCCTGAAATTGGGCATATGTGTACATCTCTGATAGCTTCATCATAGGCTAGACTGGTTGAGCCACATACACTAGTTTTTTGCACAGTGTATGCTCCGGCTTATTTCTCAGGAGTGATTTGACATATCAGCCTAAAATTATGCATGTCCATACATCTTGGATAGTTTTGTTGTATACAAGACTTGTGGTGCCACCTAAAATTGTTTTTGGGTTTCATGCATCTGTGCATATAGCCTATGAGTGGTTTGAAGTATCTGCTTGAAATTTAGCATGGCTATACATCTTCGATGGCTTACTCATACAAAAGACTGGTGGTGCCACCTGTAATCATTTTGTGTTGTTTACATCCATGCCAGTTTTTTTGTTGGAGTGACGTTTGAGTAATTGGTGCCTATAGTCAAGTTTAAAATATTTAGTACTTGCATTTTACATATACATGTCACGTTTACTTGGAAAGTAATGGTCCAGCGTGGAAGCATAATACTTGATGTTTATCACTTTGCACAGGTTCACATTAGGCCTTTAGGACATGTAAATATTCATTGAAGGCGCTACCTGTTGATATTTAGCATGCTTCCCAGCCTGCCTTGCACAACCTCTATTCAGTGCCAACAGTTAGCGTCCACATCCACTATGATTGTGTAGAAGTGCAAAGTGGGATAAATAATGCATGTTGTGTAAAGGTCACACTTATTTTATTCTTCATGTCCAGTGCCACCAGTTGTCTTCTAGCATACTCCAAACCTGCTGTGCGCCTGGTCTGTTCACCTCAGCAATCTAGGCATGAAGTCAGTACCGTATTTTTCACAGCAGAAAGCAGCCGGAAAATATTGCTAAAACATTTTAGCAATCACACCGGTGTCCCTGAGAGTATGTGTAACCGTAACTCCTGCTGGTACCCCGTGTTATTATGGCCTACTGCTCTCTCTCAGTGATGATTAGCATGAATTACAAATCCAAAGTTTTTTACATTCAGTGCAGTCCAAGGCCAGATACTTCCAGCGAATTGGCAATGTAACAGTCAGTGATAATCATATATTTTCACTCCAGCTGTTGAAAGTTTTCAGTTTCGAATCTTTGAAGTAAAGAAAAATAATTATTTATTTAAGAAAATACTGTTCCTGAATCAATTCAAGATTCTGAATTTCTTGAGAATATACAGTATATTCCTAACCCTGTGCATATAAAACATGAAATCCATGAAACATGAAAAAAGGCTGCCATACTTATCATATGTATACTGTTATCCTCATTCAATTCATATACTAGACAGTGCCAGTAACAGACCATGTGCCAATCCTTTTAAAAAAGTAAATACTTGGTGTTGTTGGGATATATATAAGCGAAGGTGTTCTGCATATATGATCTGTATGGTATAGAATTACAGGTGTTCACAGAACCTTAAGTAGTTGAAATTAATGGGCGCGTTTCATATGCAGCACTGTTATTATCTCCCTTTCAACTGTCTCAAAGGAGTTGATAATTTAAACAATGCTCAAATATACTGGTGAGCACAAAGTAGTGGTCACATTAAATGCCATAAAGGTGCTAAACACAGACATGTTCAATCATCAGTGGGCAGGACAATCTGTCAGTCATGTTAATTAACATATGTATATTCACAGGCAAGAACCCAGGTAGCAGGGACCACCCAGGTGCAAATTCATAGTTACAACTGCTTCCGTTTAGCTGTTTTCTTGCATTTTGTTGTTATATATTTTATATTTACAAATTTAATATTGTTGATATTATATTGTTGATATGGTCAGCTATATGTTGTACAGATATTAGCTAAGCTGACTGTCAGTCATCTCAGCTATGGTGATGGCCCTTTGTCTGTTGTCTGATCAGCCGTCTGTTCTTGATGGCCTCATATCAAAACCACCTTTATCAGCTCCGCTTACTGTGTGTCATCTGAGCTGTAGTGATCACACTTTGTCCTTCATCCAGCTGGCTGGTCTTTCACCAACTAGTTTAGTTTAAATCCAAATATATGCAATGTTAATTATATAAGTTATTAATTTAATTTAAAAACATCAACCAAACTTACCCCCAGTTTATAACTGTTCACAAATCTCTCCAGTTGTCTCTTTTAATTTACATATGTTGATTAAAGCTATGGCATAATTTATTGGTTTCATTCCACAATTTCATTGTATTACACAGTACAATATATACCTGATAGACTTAGCATGCTTATCAAGTTTATTCTGATTTGAAATTTGAAAAATGATTAAATTTAATGCGTATTTTATACTTCAGCTCATCTCCACTTTCTTCCATACTATAATTTACAGGGTTTCGTGTGTTCCTAGTGGGTATTATGGCATGCATATTACAGTCACAGAGTTGAAATACTGATACTGTATCAAATATTTAATCAGGAGAGACCTGCATCTTTCATGTAGTCCATAAAAGACAGAAGAATGCAGTCAACACAACAGCTATGATTTTACACAAATATTCTCATGATCAATGTCAGCTGAAAGCTGTGACCCACAGGTCCCTTTTAAACATACAACAGGTTCTCCCCTCCCTTCTCCTTTCCCCCCCCCTCCCCTTTAAGTTCCACGTGAAATGCTGTCTGCTTGTCATCTCATCTTTTTCTCTGAACAGGGGCTTGTATTTTAGCTACATGTTTAACCTAATTTAGTTTTCCTTTTTTTTCTGGTGATCGTACTGTTATTGTCATATTAAAGTAAAACAAATAAAAAATAAATCATGGATGGACATACATGTATATCTTTTATCCTGCAACTTTAAATGAACTCAAATATGGTGTGACTTAGGCTTTATATAAAAAGACAAGTGTTAAACTTCACAGTATTTGTGGATCCTCTCAGGAAAGGCAGGGCAGGTGGTCATAAAATTCTGTGTACCTCAACTGTCTGTTGAATTTGAATGCTTAACAATCTTCACAGGTTTTTTTGGCCCACCTAAATTTTCAAATTTTACATGTGGTTTCTATGTATTTTCAGACTTTCACAAAATCGGTCAGTATCAGTTGTTCAGCTGTTTCACAAGTGCATTTTAACCTGTTTGACATCCGTGCAGTTTAACTATTCTTTCCTTTTTTAAGCTTTTCTTTTGCTTTGAAGTCATATTTTGTCCATATTGGAATATTTTGGAATTGTTGCAGTTCTTGTTATATTATTTGCCAATGACTGTTCAATATACTACATTGTATGATTTATAAGATAATGGTGCCAGTCCCTGTCATGTTCACAGTTAATGTTAAATCAAATTGTCATCTAAAGACTACAGACTACATGTGTTTTGTTTTGTGCACAATGGTGCCAGTCCTTTTTTTATTTTTGAACACTGAAGATCATATTACAGTTATTTTGTTATTAGTATAAATATTATGTACATCTAGCAGCTTTTATCCCCCCTTCCACTTCTTATATACATTGTCATCCAGCAAGTTTGATGAGTTGGCCTATGATATCCTTATTGGTATTCTTGGAATCCTAAACCTTGACAGGGAATTATCTTTCAGACTTCAGTCAAATATCTTTTTATAAAAATTGTGACGATGAAATGTCCAATATTGTCAGTCTGAAAAGTAATAATGTCTTTCAGAAACTGTTTTTCAGAATTCCATTATGAGACCATAATTTTTTGCCAAATATTAATCCCTTTTAAATGAAACATGCACATTTATACACTGTGTACATCCTTTCTCGGATTGTATTTTAATTAAGTATGTGTTTTTATGTTACAGGAGAACCGCTATGAGGAGGCATGTCACAAGTTCACCACAGCCATGCAGGTTGTCGGGTATAAACCAGACTTGTCATACAACATCGCCCTCTGTCACTACATGATGAAACAGTACGCACCTGCCCTGAAGCACATCGCTGACATCATCGAGAAAGGCATCCGCGAACACCCAGGTATGTTGCTGTGTGTAAGCCCAAAGGTGTGTTATGGAACCTTATTTGTAAAGCCCACTCTTTAAGAGTTAATTTTCTGCTATATATATACTAAATAAAAGAAAATATATGGAATTATCATCATCTAAAATACCATGAAGCAAAACTTAATATTCTACTGAAATATTATTTGATCTCCTGTTATTTTAATATCCTCTTGTTGCATTCATTTAAAAAAAAATATTTTTATTATGCCTTATTTTTGCCTATTTTCTATAATTTAATACATTTCAACATTTACTTGGAAACTTTGTAAAAGATAAATTACAGGAAGTTCACTTTATACATGTAAACATGTAAACTTATTGCCAAGGTGTGTGATTATAAAATGAATGACTTGATTTGAAGCTCATCAATACAGGATCTCATGTTTAAGACGGTACTGGTACGAGGAATCAGACATGTAATTTGTTGCAGAGCTGAGTGTTGGCATGACAACCGAGGGGATTGATGTGAGGAGCGTTGGGAATACACAAACTCTCCATGACACTGCTCTTATAGAAGCTTTCAACCTGAAGGCTGCCATAGAGTACCAGCTCCGCAACTGTAAGTGATCCCTCTGATATTGTGGCTCCACACTGTCTGTGCTAAACAACACTGCTGATAATTATTTTGAATGAAAAATGTGAAGTAAAATAGCCGTCGTAGAAATCCCTTGTACTGGTTTAGGTCAAATGTTAAAATAGTTGAAACATTTTTATTGTATACCCGACTAAGATGGGTAATATTATGATATTGGCAGTGTCCATATTAGCAGCAATATATGCTCAAGCAACATGTTTGGTTTTATCATCCTAGTAATGAATGGGATTATTGTCTTCTTTGACAGATGAAGCAGCTCGCGAGGCTCTGACTGACATGCCACCTAGAGGAGAGGAGGAACTTGACGCTGTGACACTACACAACCAGGCTCTGATGAACATGGAGAGTAACCCCACACAGGGCTTTGAGAAACTCCAGTTCCTCATCCAACAGAACCCATTCCCACCAGAGACATTCGGAAACCTGCTTCTGCTCTATATCAAATATGAGGTAAAGTACATTGCTTTATCAGATTACACATTATTAATACTATTTATAATGTTAGTTTAGCTAGAAACATATTTCGGTTTGATATCTTTTATAGATAACTGGTTTCACCAGGGGCTGGTTTTATCAGAGGTAAAAAGTTTGTCCATTTTCTGGGGGTTGGAGCTGGTGGGGAAGGGCAGGTGATTGTTTGTAATCTTGAAAAAGTAAAGCAGATGTTGAATTAAATTTTAAACTTTTCCAAACGTATTAAATATGTGAAAAAATAAAATATCCAAATCTTCAGTTGCCATAAAAACTATATATAAATTTGAGTAATGCTGCTACTTGAATAATGCTCTGTATTTTTCTATATAATTTCAGTACTATGATCTGGCTGCTGATGTTTTGGCTGAAAATGCACATCTGACATACAAGTACCTGACACCAGTAAGTATTCACACTTCTCCTGAAATGTCTTATTGTATAGGGCAATTTCTGTTTTTATAATTCCTCTCACTTGACCTTATTATCTTTAAATCAGTATGTTGGTCTTGTATTTGGCTGCATAGATTTGAAATATTGGACCAAGTTGCCCATTTATCATGTAAATATAAAGGATGAATGTATTGTCTTTACCATAAACATTGTGGTGCATTTCACAAATTATGCCTGATTCTTATATTGTAAATCATACCCATACCTTCTGTTAAAGTTAAGTTTCATGGTTAACTGGGATATATGCCTCTGCCATGTCTCAAGTTTCATCTGAAGTTACAAGGTTGAGTTTTAAGGTTGTCCTGCATTGTAAGCTGTAACAGTTTAAACCTTTATAGGAGGTCATGATTTGAAAAAGTTCACCTTCAGATGTTTTTGTAGTAATTATGGAATACATGGCCATAAATGTTACTAGAAATTATTATTTCATAAAGTGGTTCATTAAGATAGTTCCGTAGTTACAAGGATGAATGTATCTATTTGTAACTTACTTATTAGGTGTAATCATACATTATTTGACCCTTCTTGTGACATTGTATCTATATTTTAGTATATGTACGACTTCTTGGAGTCTGTGATCACCCGTCAGACATCGCCAGAGGAGGCTTACCGTAAACTGGATGAGATGGCGGCCAAACAAACAGAGCAGCTGCGTAAACTAACAAAGCAGGTATGAAGATTGTATCAGTTTTTAATGGTCTTTCATATAGTAATGAAGAAACAGATTATTTAAGACTACTGAAGTTTGGGAACTGCATGGTGTATTTACCTGGAAATCCACAGTCAGCTTGAGTGGAGCCACAGGGTGTCATCTGGCTGTCTCACACGGCACAGCTTTGTACTAAGCTTTGTTAATGAGCATTTATAATTGGCTGTCTGTGTATGTCTTTATATTCTTCACTTGGCTGCCATCTACCCACAAAGGTTAAGTCTTTCAGTGTGTGCAAGTCTTTATTTTCATAATTATCCATCTGAAAAAAATAAAAAGAATGTTTAAAAATGTGTCATAAAAGAATGTAAATTTTAGAAATTACTTAATTATTACCCATTCTTAAAATTAATTTTCAGACAAACTGGGCACCAATATATGCAAATGGAGTGAGAAATAGAACTGTTATTGCTGTTACCTCAGTGCACAACCGAGTCACTGTCATTACAAAACTTAGATTCCCTTTGTGATTTACCACAATATTATACACATATATTTATATACGTGCACATATAGCTAAGACAAGCCTTCATGACCATACATTGAGAATTTATTAAATATATATATATATACATGTATATACTTAGTCTTTTATTTATTGTATGCACTTTTAGCTCAACTATAAGCCAGTGCCTTTTCATGTCTGCCATCCCATTGTCTGTTTTCTGTTGCATGTCTGTCTGTTGATAGATTTATTCTGCAGATTTTTCACATTTTTTCTCCCCCCACATAATGATATGTTTATCCTTGTAAAATAAAAAAGCCATCTTGATAAGATTTGCCTTCAGTGACTGACACAGGTCTTTAAATTGTTTAACCTACTTATTTTTCATTCACATTTCTTTCACAACTGATGAAGCCTCATACATATTTTTCATATTTTTGTTAATATTGTTGAATGCAGTTGAAGTTTGAGAAAACCATGAATTCTAGAGTCGCACCTTGTTTGATTTGTTCCCAATAAACAAACTACACCCCTTTTTCGCAGTATCTGATTAAATAAATTTACCTATAGTTATATTATTTTTGGGCATTTTGTGCTGTATTGTTAAGTGTATGTATTGTTACAGTTGTTATTGGTAACTTTTTTATTGGGACATCATAGATGTGTATGCCTGTACTTATGATGGAGGTAGGAATCTTAAACACAGAGTGTTTATGCATCTGCAGTGTTTATGTGGTTTATTTTTTCAAGAACAGCACACCACCTGGTGGCAACCTGAGAACTATGTCCTTTGGCAGAGCACTTTCCACAGTGACACCAACCTGATATTTGAAACGATTATCTGTGCTTTGCTCATGAATGATATTTTAAATCAGTGAATTCAACATCCAGTGACTGTGTTAAACCAAGATAATAGTTCTGATGCCTGCCACCAGGTGTTTTCAACATAGTCTTGTGCTCAAAGCAGTGGTTTCAGTGTGTGTTGATGAATATGTATGAGTGTGATACTCATAGGTCAGGTTTGAAGTGACCAATGAGGTTCATAATTTGATCTCTGTACCTCTATATCTACACTCCTTACTCAGCAGTTACACTCAGCAGTCCTTCCATATCTCCTTTGTTTTAACTGCTGCTTTGTATAGGAAGATACTCTGGGTTTCACCACCAGGGCTGAGACAGAGCATGGCCTCACATTGTGCATCCAGATACAGGTTTAAACCTGCAACACCCCTCTCTCATTGGTCAGATTCTTGGCCCTGTGCCAGAACCAGTGTAATCATGAAACCGGAAAAATCTTCATATTAGAAGCAGCGGTTAAAACGAAGGAGATCCGGAACAGCTGCAGTATATAACTGCTGCATGAGCAGTATACTTTATACCCTTCGAGGATAAAAATTAGCACTTCACGTCTGTTCAGTTCCACTGAGCATTTCTTGAAACTTTCTAAGCAGTGGATCATCTTCACAGGTCATATGGTTCTCCAGTCTTAAAGTATATGGGTATTTGCCTTTAATACTAACAGTGTGATTACTAACACCCTACACTAGAGTGAATCAGTGTTGATTGGAGTGATGAATTTTGTCCAAAAGTAGTAAAGATGCTGGCACAGATAATTGATATACCGTAACTATTTTTTTTCAGGTACAAATTAGGATAAATATGTTGCAGGGAGAGAGAGATGAGAAATTTTTATATTTGAGAGAGCATATCGAAAATATAAGCAGTAAGGGGGGGGGGGGGGAGGGGGAGGAAGGATTGTGAAATCCAAACCGTCAGTGTTGATTCATTGTGTACATAACATAACAAATATAGCTATAATCTGACAGGAAATGTTTATATGAAATACATATCAGATGCATTGGTGATATTATATAGTTACTAATCTCAGTCTTTAAATAGTATGTACATTTATATCTAAAATATCACACTTATTTTTCCTCGAGGAGCCCTGTGTGTATGATATATTAGTGGGTATTATCTATCATATTTACACTCTTGTATATTGCAGGTGCAAGAAGCAAGAACCAACCATGATGATGAAACTGTGAAGAAGGCAGTGAATGAATACGATGAAGCATTGGAGAGGTGAAGGATACTGCATTTACATCCCATCTGTGTTCTGTGGGGATTCCAAGTGGTTTTATTGATTGATTGTTTAGATAGCTTTGAATTTTTTTAAATGAGTCAGTGAGTATCTCCATTAATGAAAAGTTAAAGTCAGCTGTACACTTGCCTCATGTGTAGATTTTATTTACTTTCTGACCTACTCTGCATAGATACTAATGAAAAGTAGGTGAGGTCTGTCATGAAAGGTTCTTATAATGCCTCTGTGATGGATGCCCATGTACCAGCTGTTAGTGAACATGGTACATGCACCCATGTTGACAAATAGAAGTAAAAAAAACATGTAACTAAAGGTGGTAGGTTGCATATATGAGGAAGTTGAAAGGTCTCCAGCTGCAAATTGCTGTTTGCAAAAACTGCCACCAAATGTCCTTGTTGAATGTGTTTGGATTCTTTTGGTGGGTGGTTGCTTTTGTATCTATCATGTTCCTAGATACACATTAGAATTCCAGTCACGTGTGGTGAGTGTTATTTAATGTATAAATTATATTTTCTTGTCAGGGTGAAGTTGAATCAAATTAGGAAAAAATGTAAAATAATGTAAAATTTCTGAACAATTAACTAAGTTGAATAGAGTTTGTGATCCCTGACAGCAGTAGTTGCTTTATTTCAGATATATCCCAGTGTTGATGCAGCAAGCCAAGATCTACTGGGACCTGGAGAACTACCAGCAGGTAGAGAAGATATTCCGTAAATCGGTAGAATTCTGTAACGAACACGATGTGTGGAAGCTGAATGTGGCCCATGTACTGTTCATGCAGGAGTCCAAGTACAAGGAGGCCACTGGATTCTACGAGCCCATCGTCAAAAAACATTATGATAATGTGAGTGCAGGACATAACAGTTTGTCCCTTGTGTGTCTTGGATTGTTTCATGTAAAGTTTCACCAACCCTTTAGTGCTATATATTAGTTAGCAAGTATCTAAATTCTCATGATTGTATGTTGTAGTATTTCACCAACCTTTATCTCTTAAATATCAGTTAGCAAATATCTGAATTCTTAATAGGCTGTTTATGTTGTTTAACATATGAAAAGTGAAGGGGAAAAACCTTCAAATTTGAAACAAATAAGTGAAAAGTGGAGGGAAAAATCTTCAAATTTGAAACAAAAATCTATGTTTAACATTATTATATGAATAGTGAGCGGTCACTTCAACTCAGAAGAAACACCACATTCTTACTGTATAACAACACATGATGCTTCAACATAATGTTTTGAAAATATACATGGTTTTCTGGTAATAATAAGTTTTGTACTGTGTAATTATCATAACTAGTGTATATTTCTGCTACCATGTATGCATCTATTATTCTAGTAATTTTTTAGCTCAGCTGACTGTAAGTCATCTGAGCTATAGGGATCACCTTTTGTCAGTCGTCCGTCCGGCCGTCTGGTCGTCCGGCCGTCCGGGCGTCTGTCCGTTAACAGTGCACAAATCGTAACCGCAAGAACTGGAATCTTCTTACTTGACATCCTGGGAGGTCTATGGAAATTCTCCTTGTAAACCTGAAATTAGGTCACTGTGACCTATATTCTTCGAGCTATGGGGTTCCGAAATACCCCCCAGAATAATTCAAAATTTAATACAAAAGCTCAAGTATCTGAACAACTAATGCATTGATCATCATGATTTTTTGCATGGATATTGATCATGGAGTATTTCATCAGTTTCTGCAGACTGGTGGCGCCACCTGTATTTTTTCGATTTTTACCAATATTTTTCTCTATTTTTGAGACCTCTTAAGATGCGGCCATCTGTTAACAGGGCACAAATCTTAACAACTACACCTAGAATCTTCTCTCTTGACATGCAGGGAGGCCCATAAAAAGTCTCTTTGGAAACCTGAAATTAGGTCTCTGTTACCCATAACCTTTGAGCTATGGGGCTCCGAAGTACCCCCCAGAATAATGGAAAATTTGATACAAAAGCTCAAGTATCTAAACAACTATTGCAGTGATCACCATGATTCTTTGCATGGATATTGATCATGGAATGTGTCATCAGTTTCTGCAGTATGGTGGCGCCACCTGTATTTTTTTATTTTTACGAATTTTTTTCTCTATTTTTGAGACCTCATAAGATGCGGTCATCTGTTAACATGGCACAAATCGTAACAACTGGACCTAGAATCTTCTCTCTTGACATGCTGAGAGGCCCATGAAAAGTCTCCTTAAAAACTTGAAATTAGGTCTCTGTTACCCATAACCTCTGAGCTATGGGGCTCCGAAGTACCCCCCAGAATAATGGAAAATTTGATACAAAAGCTCAAGTATCTGAACAATTATTATATTGTTCACCATGATTCTTTGCATGGATATTGATCATGAAATGTTTCATCAGTTTCTGCATTCTGGTGGCGCCACCTGTATTTTTTCAATTTTTAGCTCAGCTGACTGAAAGTCATCTGAGCTGTAGGGATCACCTTTTGTCTGTCGTCCGTCCTGCCATCCAGGCGTCTGTCTGTTAACAGGGCACAAATCATAACCGCTAGACCTGGAATCTTCTTACTTGACATCCTGGGAGGTCTATGGAAATTCTCCTTGTAAACCTGAAATTAGGTCACTGTGACCTATATTCTTCGAGCTATGGGGTTCTGAAGTACCCCCCAGAATAATTCAAAATTTAATACAAAAGCTCAAGTATCTGAACAACTAATGCATTAATCACCATGATTCTTTGCATGGATATTGATCATGGAGTGTTTCATCAATTTCTGGAGATTGGTGGTGCCACCTATATTTTTTTTTATTTTTTACGATTTTTTTTCTCTACTTTTGTGATCTTTTAACATTTGGTCATCTGTAAACAGGGCACAAATCATAATGACTGGACCTAGAATCTTCTGTCCTCACCTCCAGGGAAGCCCATAAAAGGTCTACATGGAAACCCGAAATAAGGTCCCTGTTACCCATATTCTGTGAGCTATGGGGCTCTGAAGTACCCCCCAGAATAAAGATTTGGTCCTATATTAACAGGGCACAAATCATAATAACTGGACCTAGAATTTTATTTTTTGACATGCTGGGAGACCCCTGAAAAGTCATCTTGTAAACCTTGAAAATAGGTGTCTGTTACCCATATCCTTCATGCTACAGAGCTTCATAGTACCCCAATGAATATTGGATGATTTTATACAAAAGGTCAAGTTTGGAAAAAGTATTTCATTCAAATTTGACATTCAGATGATAAAATTACTTTTGTCAATGTCTTCCTGGTCAGCTGAGCGTCATGACCCCTGGGTCACTTGTTAATCAGCCAGTATACACATAGGAATTTGTACCACTTGAATAATTTACATTTATAAAGTCATGGTGATTGCTTTTAATTTTTTGTAGTGCTTGAAAGAGATTTAAAAGAAATATAATAAAAATGAAAAACTAAAGAAGTGACGTCTCTGCCTGAGATTTTCTTGTACTTTATTATTCCTCTTGTAACAGGCATCACATATTTGATAACTGTTTCAGATCCTGGATGTGAGTGCCATCGTGCTGGCCAACCTGTGTGTGTCCTACATCATGACCAGTCAAAACGAGGAGGTAAGAGATGTTCAGGTTTTGAATCAATTATATGTAATGTTCTCAAAGTGATGAGGTGTGTAAATCATGTCTTGTGCATGGCTTCTCTTGAATGGCTGACACGTGATAATTTATATGAATATAAAATATATAAATGCCAATATGGTAATGTTAAGTCTACATACAGTGTTACTTCATATTTGCTTGCTGGATTAGTGTATTTACTTATAATGTTTGCAAACATTTCATTTTCCCTGGTGTCCAAACAGAGTATGAAAATTCAGTCAAAATTTATGTAATACAAGGCTTACAGGAATGCAGAGGCAAGCTTGTTTCCTTGTGTCCAATTGTCAAAACCCCTACGCGACTTTCCAAACTTTTGGCCTGAGCATCCCAGACTCTCCCGCTTTTATTCCTATTGAAAGCCTGGTAATACTATAGTTATAATGCAGATCTTGACATCTGCCATCACTATATTCCATATACACATGTCAGACCTGACATTAGTACCTACATAGTGTTGCTCACTCCTGTTACTGTATGTTGTGGTTGTAGGCGGAGGAACTGATGCGTAAGATAGAGAAGGAGGAGGAACAGGTGGCGTATGAAGACCCAGACAAGAAGATCTACCACCTGTGTATAGTCAACCTCGTTATAGGGTATACTGTTTCTTTGTTTCAATTAAGAAAATTGTCTGCATTATCATCAAGTTGGTAATTTCAAGGGTTAACAATTGATCTTTAAACATTGACATGTGTGATGTTCAGAACTTTCATATTTGCATCTTTCCTTGCCTTAAGCTCTTTTTCCACTTTGTGCTTCTTTTTCTCCAGTGTTACATTTCTAATAAAGCACATGTCACATCCCATCTAAAGGCCATGTGTAGTAAGAAGGCTTTACGTTTACTTTGTTTTTTAACCTTATTTTAAATTTGGAGTGAGTTGTTACAGAAAATGTCATATGCTGCCACCTATTGTGAGCTATAGAACTATATAATCCATTTGATGTGGCTATGTTATTGTCCTGATGTGTCCTTTTTTGTTGACATATCTCATGTATTTGCAGTTGCAGTGAAACCTGTCTAAAAAGACCACCTCTCTATACAGACCACCCTTGAGTGAACTGAAAGCATTCACATTGGTTATAACTGACCTGTCTAATAAAACCACCTGTAAATTAGGACAGTTTCTTGTTGATGGTTCCATGGATGGTCTTATTACACAGGTTTCACTGTATTTACTATTTGTTTTGATTATTATACCTCAGGTTTACTTATGACATAGATATATCAAGTCAGGTCTCTAATTCATGCTTCCTTCTGTGTTTGCAGCACCCTCTACTGTGCTAAAGGTAACTACGAGTTTGGGATTTCCCGCGTGATCAAGAGTCTGGAGCCATACCAGAAGAAGCTGGGGACAGACACGTGGTTTTATGCCAAGCGTAACTTCTTGTCTCTTATTGAGAACATGGCCAAGCACATGATCATGCTGAGAGATAACGTCCTACAGGAGTGTGTACAGTTCCTGGAGCACTGTGAAAGTAAGTCATAGCTGTCATACTAAGTAACAAACCTGTCAGCCTATATGACCAGTATGAGTGGTTGTTGGGAAGGGGGGGGGGGGGGGGGGGGATTAAATAGTTGTGCCAAATGGTCCTATATGCTTGACCATAACCTTATAAAGTGAAGTGTATGCCTTGGCTGTCATCAGCCAGTATTTTATTGTATAACTGTAAACTGCAGTAGGTTTCCCTGAACTGACTGTCAGGGCTTCGATATAATAGGAGTTAAAATTGTTAAAGATTTTATGGGTGATACAGGTGCTACAAAGGTCATGAATAATTTGAAATACTGAAATAATAGCTTATATGCTTCTTTTATAAAGGCTATTTAAGCTTTTTACCAACCTATAACCTGTAATAATTGCATACATATAAATCAGCACTTTATCACTATCATACTCATATATTGTGTCTGCTCCACTTAGACAGCTGGCTGTTCTTCCAGCATGTATGGTTTGTATAATCTTTTGTCCTTTTTACCACATCTGTAATGAGTGTATTTATTGTTGTATGATAAATGAATGTCTGTTAAGAAATTGATGTCATCAGCTATACCGAGGCCAGTGAGGGTGTTGGCAGCCTTTACTGTATAGCACAATAACCATGCTGGGAAGATTAAATTAAGTCAAGTGTCACATTGCTGCCAGTTAACACTATGCACATGCAATAGTTGTAATGCAGTAATTTGTTTAATTGATACTATCCCTATATTTACAGCAATTTTTCTTTTCTTTATTTCAGTGTACGGGAAGGATGTGAAAGCACGCATTGAACAGCCACTTGACGAGGAACCCCTCCATCCAGGCAGGAACACAGTCGCATATGAATCTCGTCTGCTGAAGTCACTGCTGCACCAGCTTATATACTACTGAGCTGACAGCACTGTCAGTCGGTCAGAACTGTGATCTGATCGCAGAGTTTCACTGTTGTGATATCTAATAACCACAGACACTAGAGAAAGGGGTAGCTCTCTCACTGGGGCTGGCTTCTAGTGCAGTCTGAGGACCTGATTTCATGATGTATAGTAGAACCTTGCATATCCATTACTTTTTCATCCAAAAATCAGATGGGGGACCAAAAATTCAGTAGTTGAACCAATCTTTGCCATCTTTGCTGTAAGTATTTATATTCATATGCCAAAAGTATCTGATTCATATTTGCATTTTTCAGTAACTGTCAAAGCAGAATTACTGAAAAAGAGAATTTGTGCTCTAGAATAAAATAGAGTTGCCTGCTTAGAAAAGTGAGAAATGGGAAAAATCAGTGACATGTCACCTATCAACTTCCCTGTTTGTGATCACAGAACATGCTTCAGGGGTACATGTGTACATGTATATATACCAGTAGCTCCAGATGTCAGAAACATGCATGCCATAGTCCATATACCTGTGTGTGAAGGCAAGGGTAGGTTGAGCCTGTTGTGATATTTGTTGGCGCCTTGGACAAAGAAATACTTCCTATTTATTGTTTTTACTGAACTCTGTATCCTTACATGAATTTATAAGTTCTCTGAATAGGTTTACTCAAAAATAAAGAAAGAGAGTAGTGCTGAAGAGTAAAAAAAGAGCAATTAAAAAAACTGATTTGGCAGGCCTGTTTATGTAAATATTTATTTAAACTATGAAGTCATGGAGACTTATTATATGGAATTTGTTTTGTTTACATTGTAAGACTAGATCAGTGTAAAAATATTAATTTTTTTTATACCTCATGTACAAACTACCATTGATAAACTGTTCAAACTGTCAGAATATGTCACCTGTATCATACATTTATTTGTACAACTGACTGTTCTACATATCATTAAGACCAAATCAATATAACAAATACACAGCAGAAACAAGGATATGGCATACTTGATGATTCCGTCCACGTTTCAATATGTGTTCATATAGATCAGCGTCGTATGTGTGTACATATACTCACTGCATTACACATCTCATACATCTCAAACCAAGCATGCAACCCTTCTGTGGTTTATTTTGCTCGACTCCTCTAGATGTTGTATTCTGACAGAAATGTTTTTATAAATGTATCTTCTTATCAGAGTGGTTGTATTGGCCTGATGAACACTGACATTACGAGTTTGGGATCTAGTAGGCAGACAAATAAATCATCTGATGGAGAGAGCACAAGATTCTTGATTTTATGTGATATCACTGTCAGTTTTTTGCATTATTGACTTAATGCACAGAATATTAAAAAGAGTTTCATTCTAGGTATGTTATGTTTGCATATGCCTTAAAAAGAGAGCACATTTAGTGCCCAGAATTAAAGGGCAGATAATGCAAATTATAGGAGAAACACACAAACTGATGAATGTGGATGCCTTGCACAGCTACAAGGGAGAATGTTAAGTTAATGTTATTATTATATCATTGCCCTCCATATTAAAAAATGCAAATGTGTTATTACTGTTTAAACTGAAATAAAACCATGAATCCAAGGGACTTGTGTCAGTTTTTCCTTCCTTTTTCCAGTAAATTTAGTGCTTACTTCACCCAGAAATTCTGCCCTCCTATTCAAACAAACCAGTCTCACTCTGAAGGCGCTATTTGTGCAGAACTCCATATAAAATTTTTTATGTAATTTTGTTTATCATGAGATCCAACACCTTACAGGTATAAGCATTTAGATGTGCTGGTGTATCACAGGTGCACTGCATGAAAAGTACAGAGATTTTTAGCTCAGCTGACTATAAGTCATCTGAGCTATAGTCGTGGTCCATTCTCCGTCGTCCGTCCGTCTGTCCGTCCGTCCATCCGTCCGTCCGTAGATGTGGCATGTTTTGAAACCGTAAGACCTAGGAATCCAAAATTCAGCATAATGTTAGATGTCCCCAAGATCTCCTACCAAGCCGAAAACTGGGTCTTTGCGACTTCATTCCTTTGAGAAATTAAGGAAAAACCTCAATTTTTTATTAAAAACCTATTTTCACACTTCAGGACTGCCTAATATCAAAACCACTCATCTGTTTTTCCTCATATTTCCTATAAATAATCCTCTATATAATTCTTATGTACCTGCCAGAAATTAGGTCTGTATTATGTAATTTAAAAAAGTTATGGGCCCAAACATAATGCATTTTGTAAATAATCAGGAAAGAAATTTTATCACAACACAAAACTTGTTAAAGCTAAGCACTTTTTTTCAAGTAATATTACTTTTATTAATCAAAATTAAATTGTATACCCAAAATTAGATCAAAATCTTTTAAATTTATTAAAATATTAGCAAAAATAAAAAATTGGTACCTTAGATTTTGCCCAACTTTGACCATGGCACGTTTTTTTGCTGTAACTGCTGTGGATTTAATTTTTTACAGCATGTTTTTGGTAGCATTTCAACTGTTAATACCAAAAATTTGAAACCAGTTGATCAAAAACTGTAGATTTTATTCAAGTTTTCAAGCACCATGTCACATATTGCTAGTGTTATGCAGTTTGCTAGAGCTCAGCTCCCGAGCTTCAGCTCTAAGTTCCTTAAATTTGGCATACAGTTAGATTTCTCCAAAATCCCCTACCATGCCAAGAATTTGGTCACTAGGACTTAATTCCTTCAAGATATCAATGAAAAACTTCATTTTTCCATTAAAAACCCATTGTTACACTTTAAGACTGCCTTATATCAAAACCACTGATCTGACTTTGATCATATATAATATACATATTTTTCTATACATTCGCTATGCACATGCCAGAAATGATGTTAGTATTGTGTATTTTTTTTAAGTTATGGGCCCAAACATAATGCACTTTGTAAAAAATCAAGAAATATATTTACTCCCTTAACAAGGGCATTGCTGAAGCTAGAGATTTTATTGTCAGGGATGTAACATTATTTAATCAAGATTCAATTGAATACCCAAAATTAGTTCTGAATTTTTCAAATTTTATAAGTTATTAGTATAAATATAAAATTAGTACCTTAAATTTTGCCCAACTGTGACCATGGCACGTTTGTTTCCTGAGAGCACTGTTGATATAATTTTCATATCATGCACACATAAGGATTTCAGCTTTTTAGTTTAGAAAGCTGAAAGAAATTGGCCAAATATTGTAGCTTTTATTAATGTTTTTTATGAGACCCTGTCAGACTTTGGCTCTCTCCAGCCCCTCTTGAGTCACCTGTATGTTGACCTTGTTGACCTTTCATCAAATTATGCACGCTTGAGGCGAGAATCCAGACAGCTTATGGCCAGCCACAGTTGATCCAGGTGTCCAACCCAACTCATCTAGTAGTTTTAACCAACAACATAACAATAAACAATAAATTAATAAATTTTTCTTGGTTTTTAATAACAAATTAAAGAAAAATAGAAAAGGAATTTGTTAGTTTATAATAACAGGAAATTAACTTGCAGTTACTGATGATATAAGAATCTTGTATCGATGGGTAGAATGTCACATATTCCAAATAACACCATGCAGTCACCTATGGCATTTTCCAGTTCATTTTTAATGATAAAGAAGTAAATCATAGTATTCATTACTAATCATTAGGGATTATATGAAGGAAATTAATGATAGACAAAGATGCAGTTGATAATATTAATCTAGATTCCTACTGTGTCTAGTGTGTACATTGATGTGAAATTAGTCCAAAATGAATTTTTTACATTTATTTTTTTAATATAAATAAAAGCCATAAAACCAGGTACTTATGATCATTATTTAAATGTGTGAATTTTGTATATTCTGGATTCTCAAAATCATTGTTTGGTGAAAACTGAATAAATACCAGACAAATACTTTGTAATTGTATTTAAATACGAATATGATTATGTACTCCATTATAAAATTTCTTGCATAAAGAATGGGAATTCAGGTAAAAATGAAAGTGTATGAATACTTGTGCAAATACTTTCAAAATGTATTCATGAATGCATTCATGAATATATTCTTTAATATTATTTTAATAATCATATCAGTTATATTTCATTTTAAAAAATCATATGATTCTCTTATTATTTTTAATAAAAATTATATTTGGGACAATATTTGTAATTTTTTTAATAAATAGTTACTCTTATATTATATGTTCTGCTTATAAGTTATATGGCCAAGTCAAAATCTGTGTGACAATAGCACTCCATTTGTTAATAAAATAAATGAAATCAATCCTCTTCCCTGTCTCCAAAGATACTATCAAAATCATACAAAAGCTAAACACCCACAACTCATAATACAGCTTATATTTATTACCACACAAAACCAGCATGTGCCTCATTTCTAAAAAATATTTTTTTATCATATATAACAGCTGAGCGTCGTGACCCATAGGTCCCTTGTTTTCAGCAAGGAACAGAAACAACAGAGACCTCTCCCCCACCCACCCCTTTAATACACAGGACTAATAAACAAGACAAATCTTATAATTTTAATGTTAAATTAATTCTTTTTGTTGAGACTTGAACAATTTTGATTTCTTTTTTTAAGAAAAAAATGTTCAGGAATTTCATCCTAATATTCAAATATGATAAAATATTAGGACCTAATATAAGTGCAAACTGACAAGATTTAAGAAGATATAAATACTTGGTAGCATTTCATTCATATATCTCTTACAGTTGGCCGGGCCTAGGTGTGAATAACACTGTTAAACTTAGTTTTAAAATTAGGAATATTGGTCAAACTTTGTGGGATTAATTTTTAACTTATATGGCCATATATTTAACTTTTGAAAACTTAATTACCTTCACACATTATTTGTTTATGAAATGGAACTTTTATAGTACACTTACTGTAGGCCCATTTTTTCCCTTGGTGCATCACTAAATGGTCTCAGGCCAAAGGTTTCATTTATTAGACAGTCCATATGCTTTAGCTCATGTCCATTATTCTATAATTTACAGAGTTTCATTTTAACTTGGCCATTTTCTCTTAACTTTTCAAAAAGTAATATACATGAAAAACCGTAAGAAATAAAATATTTTGCAGTTACTAATACTTTCCAAAATTCAGCTGAGCAACGTGACCCATGGGTCCCTTGTTTATTAGTAGAAATTTGTTTTAATACAGGTCTTTTAGGCCAGTATCAAATGTGCATTGAAGCATGGAGTGTGAAGTTTCAGGCTACTATTACATATATGAAATTAAACCATTCTTTTCTTAAGCATAACTAGCTTGCTGGTTGATTGCATGATAATGGTGTAGAAACAAGGGACCCATGGGTCAACTGTGTTCAGCTGAAGTTGAACCTGAAGGTAAAATCGAAGGTAAAATCTAAAATAATATCAAAGGGAGATTAAGTGTGAGAGGAAAAGGTAATTATGGCCATGGTTGGTTGACAGGATTGGTTTATATTCATGAGTATGAAATTGTTGCAAATAATATTAAGAAAAACAAGTATTTTTTTATACAAGGCAGTCCTGAAGTTTGATATTAGGTTTTTAATGGAAAATTGAGGTTTTTCCTTCATTTCTCAAAGTTGCAGTGACCTGCTTTCAGTTTGGTTGGAGATTTTGGGGACACCTAACAGTATGCCTAATTCTGGATTTGTAGGTCTAACAGTTTCAAATTGTGCCCGTTTAACAGACAGCATGATGGACAGTGGAGCATGACTATAGCGGAGTCATCTGAGCTAAAAACAGAACATATGCATTAGTAAAGATAACAAAACTCATCATTTATATTATAGAACTGTTTTATTGAGAAACAGCTAACATAACAGGAGACTTGTCAATAAGCAGGTCTCGCACTGCCATGGCAACAGTTGGTCCATCACCATGCATAACCATGGCAACAGCTGGTCCATGGCCATGTATAACCACAACAACAGCTGGTCCATCACAAAAATTGTTACATTATGCAATAAACATTTAAATACCACTCCTTAATTGTTTTATGATAACTATATCCTGGACATACAGTATATAACCTCACAGAGAAAGGATACATGTACTCACAGTGATTACACAGGACTGGAATCTAAGTGGATTTTAAATCCATTCTGATCTCAAATTACCCTGCACTTAATTCAGTCTGAATAACAAAGACAGACATATGACTCAGTTATCTACTTATCTGCTACTGAAATGTGTATACACAGAGTGCTTAATATACAATATCCATAATTCAGACCATTACACAGGAACATGTTGACCTTACATGAGTTATTACAGTAATGATTAAAAATCAAACCAGGTTAATATAATAAATGGATACTGCCAATCCATGTGTTTTATTAAACAATAAATAATCACTGAATAATCATCATTTAGACAGAGAAGAAAATATTTTCCTGTAAACTCAGAAATTATTGGCTATTACAGTACCTGCATGCATCTTGCATGTCCCAATCAGAAACTGTTATTTATAATTATAAACTATATTTATAAACTTCATAAGCTAGATGCATTTTATATTTGTCCCCAAATTAATGCGGTAAACAATTATCAATACAAAATGATGAGACTATATAATAAATATGTCTAAAGAACCTGCAAATATATTAATTTAAGATAAAACACTGGCGATTCACAGCTACATCAAATTTGTATTGGACAACTGAAAACTATAGTTAAAACCATTCCCAGCAGGTGAAGTCACCCTCTGCTGTTGAAGGCCTACAATTAATTGCACATTGAAATGACCAGTATACTACTTGGCTTTTTGTACAAAAACACCTATATTTGTCATGGAAAATTGTGTATGAATCTAAATGATCAATATTTGTTATCATCCTGATATTAAAATGCTTTGTAAACTGTCCATATTTACAAAATGCTAATTTTTCTCAGTGCCATGTCATGCCATTAACTGTCACTTAATCCAAACAAAGTATTAATTATTGCACATTTTTGAGAAGGAATAATTCCTGTTTAACCTCCTGTTGAAAAAAAATAATTGCCCTGAAAATACAAATATTTCATCATGCAAAATACATCTGTGCATTTATAAATCACTGAAATGTTTTGAGCAGAAGGTCACAGGTGCTTTGTGTACAGAAGTAAACTATGTTACATCTTTTATACATTTTGTGCATATATCTTACAAATATATGTTACAAGATCACATTGAATAAACAGAATTCGGATGATTTCACCTGTCAGGTAAGTGTAAGAATAGGTGTCCATGACGAATGACATGTCCTGTCTCTTGGGCTTCACTGAATCGTAAGCAGATCAGCAAGACTACTGTGTTCTGCAATTACCTCAGGGTATAACTATAATAATCAGCTTGGCAATTAAGCTCTGTTCTCAAATTGAGAAGGAGAAAACTTGCTGACAATGGATCAGTTACCTCATGTTCTGCAATGAAAACCTAACTGGTAAACATAGGATCTGAGCATAAGCTGTGCAGAGCAAAATCAAGTAAATGGACAGCAAAGCTATGGCAGCATGCTCTGCAAGTGTGGCCAAATAAAACTGTCAGCAGAGCACAGATATCATGCTCTGCAATTAGGGTTTGACTAAATGGTCACCAGAGAAATGATGTCATCCGGTGTCCTAAAATTGACCTCTGTCTGGTCCGCAGATAGCAAACAGGTAAAGCGTCCCATCTTGAGACTAAGAATTGTCTAAACTGTCTGTAAAAGCACAAGGTAGCTTGCCCTGAATAGTATACAAAAGCGAAGGAATAATGCTCTAAAGATAGCACGACAAAGTGGTCCCATGGAAATAATATAAACCTGCTATTGTAGGCTACAGATATGTTAAACAATGCTTATTTGTATATATAACATCACAATTTAACCTTTGAATATGATTGTATAATATTTTATTACCAGAATGCTACAGTACTGCATGGACGTAAATATCTGTATTGTATACAAATCCCTATTGACAAGGGTGATAACCATATATACAAAAATCACATTTCATATAACATATATTTAATATAAAGATCAATCATACATTAATGTATTAAAATAATGTAAACACCTGCAGTGGGGGCCACAGCGAGTCCTCGTGTCACTACCTAAGAATTACTACTGTTACTCTAACTACATATGCACCTGTTCTCCTCCAAAAAGACACTGAGATCAGACATGAAATGCTGCTGGGTTGGTAAGAAATAAATACGATGTGGTGATACTGATATTGTAGTCTTATTATTTTAAAAAGTCTTATTAAAGGTTCATTGTATACCTTGTTCCCGTGCCCCTATCTGTGTCTCTACAGAGATTTAAACCCAAAGGTGTAATATGTGCACACACACACACATGCACATGTGCACACATGTGCGTGTGTATATATATATATATATATATATATAAATATATATATATATATATATATATATATATACTGCTTTGTATATATACTAAAACTCAACATACATTAATTAGATTCTGGTACAGAAATGAACTAAACATTTATCTAACTAAAAACCATAACAGTTAAAGGTACTGTAACAACAGATAAATAACAAATAATTTGGGCAAGGGTCAATGTGTCCATGTTCTACGAGGATACTGAATGGTTACCAAGACCTTAAATCAGTAATATTCCTCAAATCTGTTACTGGTACGCTCCTGGCAAATGTTGAGGCCACAATATATCCTATTGTTACTCACAGCCCATAAGTTCCATGACTGGTGCAAAAAATCAGATTTATGTATTTATTTTGTTCAAACATGAAAGCATATCTTGGTGTCATGACCATCTATGACTCTTGTGATCACAATATGTTTAAAGCGGCTTATGTGATACAATACCAAACTATTGAAGCATCTTAAAATATGTAACATGTCACTTTAACTTGGGTACCCTGTTTCAGATGAACTCCCTCTTAGGGAAGTGTAAATAATCACAACCTTATACAAATATTTGTTCACATTATACACTCTTATTAAGGGTATCTCCTAACTTAAAATTTACTCAACACTATAGCTAGTCAAGGAAATCTGAACCTACTAATTAAATTAACAGGTTAAGTCTGTGACAACAACATTATTACACTTACTATTTCACATTTTATTGGACTGCTGATATGTACAAATTCCATTTCAAAATAATAAAGAACAATATATTTACAGGTGAAGGCCACATATCCAGCTAAAGCTGACTGACTGTTATTCGTATAAATAATTGTGATATAATTAAGCAATGCCTCTCCTAGATGATCATGTACAGCTCATATGCAGGAATTATCATCACATGGTTAAATGGAGGGAGAATATATAGAATTTTCGTTTTCTTTTCAAAGGCAAGTGAGTGATGATATCAACAACACCATATAACAATATCATTTAATTTATCACATCATAATTTAATTTAATATACTAAGTTTGCTCACTCTGAAAAATAGACCTACAGTTAATATACTTTTTTTCAAATAAATATAAATTTTGAATAAAAGCATCTATTAAACCTGCACACCTTGGATTTTAATAATTAAGTTTTTCACTCTTCATTTAATATCTAAATGACCTTTTGTTATTACAACAAAATTAATTCTTTAAATATTTAATATCCAAATATCAAAAAGGAAATGAATAAGATAAAAAGTTTTGGATCTTTTTTTTATTTTAAATTAACATTTAATAGAAAAATATTGCACATGACCAGAATGTCATGATCTGCTGAATCACAGACAATCTGTGACCAAGTACCAATGTAGGGAAATGCAGACATTAACATATACTTTATACAAAAAACACTTCTTTTATTATCACTTCGCTTTTGCTATGTCAAAAGGACCATGCCTCATTTCACTTCATAATATTTTCATAATCACCGATTATTAATATTTCATCATACAATTAAATCTAAATTTTTCATTCACATTTGAATAAATACACTTTATAATGCACCATAATGCACAACCATAAGATCATCATACCACTAAAAACTTGGGGAGGCTGCCACAATCTTTCCATAGATTTTAATGGCTTATCATGAAAAAATATTTCTCTGCTCCCCATAATTTCCATAACTTTATCTTTTGTTGAATCTGACAAATTAACATTTTTGGAAAGTGTGAAATTTAATGAACTTTGGTTAGTTTACATATTTACCTACAGATGGCAGCACCTGCTGCTTATCAAAATGTTTATCATAATTCATGATTTCTGTTACTAGCTATTTATAATGAATTATTCAAGGTGATAAAGCCCAAAAATATATTAGCCATGTCTGACTTTATTCTGTTCTGATTAATGAGAACAGAAATCATATTAAAACACATATGACAGGGCACCATACATGTTACTGAAGCATGGCATTGATAAAACAGCTCTTTAGTACTTTACTATAGCCAAAGCAGGTTTCTTGCATAGAAAACAGTAACAAAACCATATGATGGAACAACCTCAAAAAGGACACTTTTCAATTTCCCTACCAAATCACAAACAGGGAAACTGTTAATAAATGTATAAATATTTTGTGCTGTTATCTGAATATATACCTCACAGTACAAGTTCATAGTGAGATCAAACTATCTGTCAATGCGGCTTTAAAATATAAGCATTTTTATATAAATTAGCTAGGACAGCAACAACTTCATATATTAATAGTGGTGGTGAAAAAGTTGCATATATAGACAAAAAGACATATCTGGAATGCTGAGGCATGGGGGTTTATTGTTGCTGGTATAACCCCGCAACATTTGAGACCATCAGCCATCTTGGAAATTCTCCCATCCTTCTGGTACAGTTTGTATTATTTGCTGGTCAAGCTTGGGGTATCAGCAGGGTAAAATTGCAACTTGGTTACCAATATAACTAACTCCAAAATTATATCACAAAGCCTTCATCCAGTGTGAACTAACAAAGCCTGATGGCAATTGTGTAGACAAATGTGACCTTGTGCATCCACAGTTAATATTATGCCGTAAACTGAACTCTTTTGCCATAAAACCTGCCTCTGAAGGTCCAGCTATCAGGTTGTTATTGAAATACATCATATCAATTATGTGTGAACATAAGCGAACCATCACATCAACTCCCAGTATAAACTCAATTATCTGATCTTCAGTTTTTCTTTGTGAACGGCCGTGTCCTACTGACAGCACATTCTGTATTCCAGTCTTCAACAAGACCACCACTGACTTATTATAGTATGAAAATAGTGATCCTCTAAAAATATATTATGCTGTCACATGGTCTGTGATAAGCCCATTCAGGGTGCACAACTTCGGGACTACACTATCACTCAAACTTTATCCTGATTTGTGTGATCCACTATGATGATATGATCATCATGCCATTATAAATGACATATTGTATTTTCCTTTATTTCAAGCACCTGAGGTGATGCTTGTCAGATGAAAAGCTGCTCACCTAGAACTTGTCTATTAAATATTGAGTGCCAAGCACCTTATAAGTACAGGTATGGTAAGTGTGCTGTCATTCACAGTTCGTCTTGAGCTGCTTCGAGCCACTCTGGACCTTTCGGATAGTCTATCTCCTTCCAGATCCTGTATATTTCACAAGATACACTTTTCAATATTTTTACACTGACCAGTTTTAGTACAATACATGTGTGCTCCCTTGGTCCGCTGAGACCTCAAGTGTCCTGAAGCATCATGAAGTTCATCCTTAATGTCTGGAATGTGCAGCTGGCATAATTATGGAGGGAATACAAAAGGCAACAACAGGTGTAAAATCACCAGGAATGTTTAAGTACAATGTCAGAGAGCACTGACAGTGATATGTTATAGCTGTGGTCATCTAACTCATCTTCAGCATCATTTTTGACACAGGCCTATGCATATAGTGGTATATCTGCAGAGGTGAATCTGTTCTGTTTGAATTCTGTCTATATTCAGCCTTTGATCTTTAAACAACCATTAACATTTGATCAACAGGTTTTCTAAGACCCAAAACGTTTTTTTACTCTTTTTTTAAACATTTATCTGAACAGTTTGTAACAAAAAATATCAATCTACCTTCAATTTAGCCTGAGCAATCCATCTATAATAAACTGCACCAAAACCATATTTTGAAATGATATGATTATAACATAAGCTTGAAATGTGATCATACCAAAACTTAAACTAATCCAAATTTGTCAAGAAAAATATATAGCTCCTCTGGGTAATGGACAATTTCAGTAGTTCAGAGTCAGAGAAACATTATAATGACTGTAATCTTAGCAATTTATAATTTTTTTTAAATGATATGTAAATGATGATTTTAGTGATGCTATTCTAAGCCCAAAAAAGTCTGGACTCCCTTTCAGGGGTTAGGCTTCTTTCACATATAAATGCTTTATCAAAATGACTTTTTATTTAATAAAATTTGGTTATCTAGCTGATGTTTGTCCTAAACGTCTGATGATTTGGTGCTCAAGTGTAACCTGTGGGTTTTGCGGTTACTTTGGTTTTTCATCGGTTATTTCCAATAAGGCAGGGTGATGTTCTATGATGCGCAGCATTAGATTGTCCATGTATTCCCGAAGTTTATAGTTAGCTTCCTGTTGCTCTCTTAATGTTTGCATCAGCTGGAATTAAAATGAAGAAATATAGAATCATAACAAAGTATAACACTAGTGTGAACTGTATTATGGTGAATCTCTTATAAAAGTTAAAACAATAAAAAATGCTACATTTAGCACAGAATAGGATCCAGAAAATCAGAAAAACTTTATAAAATTATGCTAATTACATAAAACCTTAAAATAAAAATTTCCTGCCATAAAAGTTCAGAAAAAATCTTTTGATCAACTGATGTGATTATTTTTTCCAATAGTCACAAAAAATAATTATTTTTATCACTATTTCATTTTTTTTCTTGCACACTAAACTGTGATGCTACAGGTGAAGAAGAAGAATTGTTGCTCATAGCTTATATATGCAATATTTTAATGTTTTTACATTAAAGCAACATGAGCACATGTCTGTAGCACTTATACAATGGCACCACAGTGTTTTTGTTGAAAATTTCTATAATTTACAAGCAAATTCATGGAATTTATGTCCCCTGCTTCCACCTCTTGTTATTTTAGCTTACAGTGATCTCATGACTTTTAAGTTTTTATTATTCCCTAAAGATGTCTCTACATGTCAAAGTGGCAGTGTTTTAGTTCTCATTCTCCCCTGAAGATATCTTCACGTCATAATTTTAGTTGTGAATTTGGAACAGAAGGGAAAATTTTGTTTTGGGAGCTGGTGGTAACCAATTTTCAGACAAACACTCCAAAACCAATCTCAACCAAGGTATGCATGAGAGCAATCACTGACCCAACTTTGAAAGAAATTGGATAATTTTTAGGAAAGTTATCGCACAGGAACAAAAACCTGACAGACAGACAGACAGACAAACCCAAATCAAAATCCCCCATTTAAATAGCAGAAGTGGGGGACAAAAATAAGGATACATAAAGCATCTATACTGACCATTTTAGAAATACTTATCATATGTAGACATAATAACCCTCATGTAAACTATACATTAACATTTCAATTCTTTATCTATAATGTCAACCTACCTGGTCTTTAGGTAATGCCTCCATTTCTTCAGCCAGTGTGATGCCTGGACCATTATTTAGTAAGGCTTGTCCTTCGCGTAAATGACGGCTCAACAGGGCAGCTTGCAGGTCTTCATTTTGTTCCCTCAACTGTTGATTTTCCTTTGAAGTTATACAAGGACATTTTAGTGTTGCACTCAAATTACTGGTGATACATAAATGCACTGAGGCACAATTATCTTTCAGATTTGAAATGTTTACATGTAATGTCCCATAAATTGTTTCATGTAAAACTTAAGCCCAGTTTTTTAATCCACTAGCATAACTTGTAAACTTTGTATTTCTGAAGAAATCAGGCAACAATGAATTCTTTTATGGTACCTGGATATACAGGCACTTCTCATAATTCATGTAACAAGTATTTACACATTCTTTATGATAAGGAAATAGGCAAATTTTATTACAGAGATCTTGAGTAAGGCCAGATCACTTGAAACAGACATCGGTGCCGATGAAAAACCATCAAATCAGCACATCCACCTTCACAAGGTGGGTGTACAGTGGAAACATCCCAAGGTTGTATTTCACCTGGATCACACCTATCTATTAAATAAAACCAAATATTACCACTAGGGTATCATATCTTTGTCACACAAATGGCCTGTGTTGGTCAAGTTAACTTATTTTACCTGTTTAACCTGTAACAGGTGAGCCTTTGTCTCCTGCAGTGACACCTCATCGCTCTGCTGTGACTTGGATGGTGACTGACCTGCCTCCACCATTAGTTTATATGTGCGTAATTCATCCAGCTCTCTGGTTACTTCATCCAGTAACTGTAAAATAAAATATTAATCATTATCTTACTTGATAAGCAACTTAATTTTTTTTATCTTGAGCTTCTGCATGATATTTGTTTTCATCACATAAGGTTTGTGAGATATCATTATGAATATTTAAACTGAGGTGAGACAAAAATGCCAATATTTGTAAGATAAAACATATCATTATCTAAATTGATAACCAACTTAAATACTAGCTGTGACAAACACGACTCAGTTAGGGCCCCCTACTGAGTCGTGACACAAGCCAAATTTAGAACCGCCCTGCAAGTCCATGCCACGCTTTATAACCGTATCTCCGCATACAGTCAGCAGGCAGACCGCAGGCAGAAATCTCCCGTACATGCAGAACAATATACGAATATATTGGGTTATAACGGAATAATTCACACACATGGTAGGTGTCGTTATAGAGATAAGAAACTTATTAAAAGGTCTAGTGGGTTTATTTGAAGTGACACGATACTTGTAAGCAATGAGGCGTTGTCAAAAATGATGAAAATATTTGCATCCTAATGGGGCCTTATAATGCGATCCTCAGAGTTAGATGTCCAGGCACTCTGGCAAGCCAGTAAGCTGGCCATAATGTCAGAGGGCCAATCTGGCGCTACTTAAATACTTCAGTATAATGAGAATTTTCATCAAGTTAGGTAGGTGAGAATAGAATTCTGATGCTATTTACTATTGTGAGACAAACTAACAGTTAAAGAAATATGAGATATAAAACATTCATAAACATGCTATGATTCATATTGATATAATAATATAATTGGACTGGGATTCAAAATACAGTGCAAGTAGGATTTCTACCCACTATTTTCAAGAATGTCTGAGTACTCTACTGTGTTTCAATAAGCATCTGATCCTAAAACTAGGATAATGTCAGGTGGTAATTCTCCCCAGCTCACCATACAGAGATCATTACAGACCAGATGATTACAGGTTATGTACATTTGAATGTATAATAAATCATACACTCCCCACATACACTGTTACTGCAATAATTGCTTCTGCCAGGAGGGTATGTGTTCATCCTTGTTTGTGTGTTTGGATGTGTGTAATATAATGTTTGTGTTTGTTCATAAAATAACTCTCCCAATCATAAGCAGAAACTGATTAAATTTTCAGGGCCTTTTGGGAATGGGCCAATGAAGAACCAGTTAGATTTTCTGGGCCTTTTGGGAATGGGCCAATGAAGAACCAGTTAGATTTTCTGGGCCTTTTGGGAATGGGCCAATGAAGAACCAGTTAGATTTTCTGGGCCTTTTGGGAATGGGCCAATGAAGAACCAGTTAGATTTTCTGGGCCTTTTGGGAATGGGCCAATGAAGAACCAGTTAGATTTTCTGGGCCTTTTGGGAATAGGCCAATGAAGAACCAGTTAGATTTTCTGGGCCTTTTGGGAATGGGCCAATGAAGAACCAGTTAGATTTTCTGGGCCTTTTGGGAATGGGCCAATGAAGAACCAGTTAGATTTTGTGTGGATCAGATTCAGGAAAGTCATCAAGAAATATTTACAAATGTCACTTACGGATGAATGAACCTGGGATATTATGGACCGAATAAGTTAATGCAAACACAATTTTAAGAGCATCCAACAATAAGGAAAAAAACATAGTGGAGGCTTGCATTCCTTAGAATACAGATTTGTAGTTATTACATGAGACTGAGACTGACCTGAGCATGGACTTCCCTTTCACGCTCCACCTCGGCTCGCTCTGACTGCAGCGTGTCTTTTAGCACCTCGTTCTCCTGGGACAGAGTCAGCATTTGGTTCTGTTGTTCCTTCAGCTGTTCGTCTAATTTATGGTTCTCCTGTAAAATTGGAAAAAAGAGTATTCAATGCTATATTCATGATTCAATTCAATTGAGCCAAGAGGGATCACTCTGGAAAACTGTCGCAAAAAGTACTATTTACCTGTATGTACACAACTTTTTCCACATGGTGTTAATATGCTGGTGTGTCAATCTGTCTGACAGTTAATTTTGTTTATTCAAATCAAAGCTATTTCATCAACTGTATAATTAATAAATATTCATGTTTTTGACTACTGACTGATACATTTTAGCATCTCTTGGATGCAGTCATTCTGAATGAAGTTTTTCATGTTACATTAACATATGAAACAGTTACCTTAAATGGCAGGAGGTAAACATGTATGAGTGACTGCAACTACATATTTTACCTCAAGTGTTACTGCACATTTCTACCAAACAGTTTACATTAATCTATGTATGTTGTCTGGTTTGTAGAAAAGAATAACTTACCTTGCGTAATCTCTCCACATCTGTTCGGAGCCTAGGTGCTTCCTCCTTAAGTGCTTCGTATTCTCCTTTCATACAATGTAAACTACAAAGAATATTTATAGAAGTTCTATAAGCCTGATAAAATCATCAATTCAAGAATTTACAAATTCTGATATAGCCAGTCATGTCAAAGATTATGATATCTTTATCATAATTATCATTAACTACAGACTATCAAAGTGTAAATTCAAGTCCATTTGAATAAAGTTATTCCAATTATTTTTTATGTTTACATTAAATTGTTTTATAATACTTTGATATCATGACTCGGGTGAATGAATACCTTATTAAAACAAAAATATCTGAATTCTTTTCCATCATATCTGAACAACATTAAATATAATAAATTAAATACCAAAAACACATGCAAATACTAAATTAAAGGTTCAAATAACACAAACCACATCTTTGCTGTATTTAGGTACAGGTGCTAATGCAACAAGACATTGGACCACAATTCTAAACCTAAAGATACCAGAAAAAGCTTTAACTCTAAATAGATAAATCTGAAGCAAAAAAAGCTGCTGACACTGTAATAGCTGAAAAGTTAAAACTAATGTCATACCATTCAATATCCAATTTCCACATTGAACGTCTCATCTTAAGTGGCTGTCCCGGGGCTCCAGCCAAAGTCAAGAACCTGTTTATCCAGTGCAAATGCAACCAAAAGGGCCAATTTCTTAGTTGAACACTGAGAAAAACCTGTAACCACATGCCCTAATAAGGCACTGCTCTCTTCCTTTCATTTAATTAGTGTCTGCCTTATTGTGTTCTTTGAATGCCGATGAATGTGCTGCCACCTGGTCCATTCATTAGAACTAACCAAGTGTGCAACACACAAAAGCACAATGCAGAGCTGTGCATGGCTGGCTTTGTTGGTGGTTGAATGGTCTGTCATTGGATGAGTACAAACAAAATAAAACCAACTCTTCAAAATCTGTTAAATGCTTAAATGTACAATTAAAGAGTTGTTTACAAGATTTTATTAATAACAGTAATGATAAAGAAACACACCTTTCTGACAGCAGTTCATAGTCTCCCCTGTCTGACCTGGCCTGAAACACAAAAAGAATTCAGTTTTTAATAACGCCATTCAAATGCCCCTAGACCTGATCTGTCTGATTTTTTTCCCAAATGACAATTTGTATTTAAATCAATATCTGATTAAAGGATATATAAAGAAAAACTTTTTTCATTTATTATGATAATGAATATTTAACCCGCCTTAATACATCAAATTATTTTCATCAGAATAACCCTAACCTAAGAAATCACAAAGGAATAACATCACACTGAAATAAATTTCAAATTCAAACTATTCGGATATTTGATTGTAATATGGAATATATATACATGAAAGCCATACTATGGGTGAGCTCAATATTTTTCCCATGTGACATATCTAAGGAAATTACACCTGACAATGCATGACTGTTAATCCAAACAAATAACTTTTACCTTAATATAATCTCACAATAAGATCTCTACTCTAATATACTGGAAAAAAGTTGAACTGATAGTAGAACAACTAACCATAGCCTCCCTGTACTTGTTTCGTTCTTCCTCGATCTGAGCCTGACTCTGTATTTCCACCTCCCTTAACTGCTCCTCGAGTAAATGAATCCTAAAACAAGATATACATGGCATGAGTTATGTTATACATCAATCAAATCACTGGACATACACAAAGCATCCTCCACAGGCATAAAAAATATCCTTCTTAAGTAGAAGTTTTCATTCACTTCGGGAGGCTTTTCCTTTTTTAACCATGGCTATCATCCAACGACATATCAAGGAGAAATGGATAACAGTATTGACCTGTTGAATCTCTACACCTAAAACTATTAAGATTTTTTTTTCACAGGAAATATTAACTAATTAGCCTGGAGACGCAAGGTTTTCAACTGAGGTTTAGAATATCATGATCCCTTCAAATTGGTTGTGACTGGACACACTGCTCCCTGGATATATCCAATATGGGGGCTCAATCCCTGCACGGAAGACAGTGCTCAAGGAAAATATTTTGAGATTGTTACCAGAAATGCTGGACAAAATAAATGTTAACAAAACAGTGTTCCTGGGATTTTTTTTCAGTTAAAATGTGTCTTGAGAAAACACCACTGCATGGGTATTGTGATAATTCTGCCCTAGATTATATACACAATTTCAGCTGACATTCATGACCATGCTGAACGTTCAGTCTGTGCCACATTTCTAGGAAACATTGCCCGATGTGACATCACGATTCATACTCTACAGATGGTTAATGTTACAAGTCCTAGTGGTTAAAAGTGCTGTCAAACCCCATAAAATGCCCATCTTGGGGTTATTTATGTATGGATTCAGACCAAAATTTAATCAACATGAGTTGTTCACACTGCTGAGCTATAAGTCAAACCTCATTTAAATCCGCAAAACTCTTCTTCGGATATATTTTGCGGATACACACACATACACAGAATTGACTGAATACAATACTCTTCACTTCGAGCAGTGTAATAAGCAAAACCAAGTGACCCATGAGTCATGATGCTCAGCTGAATCTGTTAAAAAACCAAAGGCACTAATAGTTATAATTTGTGGCTTGTTTATACAGTGCAAGATGATGGACAAAGGCCCATCACTATAAAACATCATGTAAAATAAAAATAATTAAGAAAGCACTCAGCGAGCACATAGCCCCTTAAAGGATGGAATCTGCATCAGTTTTAACCTACCCATCCCCCTGGAGAAAAATGATGTCTGACAGTGACTGTGATTACATTTAGGGTATGAGAAATAAAGGGTGGAATGCAGATATATGGATAAAGACCAATATTTTTTCTTAATTTCTAAGTCCAAACAATATCTCTAAAAGCTAGTTGATCTGCAATAAATTCAACAATAGTTCCCTGGCTTAATGAACACATTCCATAAAATATCACTGATATTCATAGAGAGTTTGGTGGACAAACAGACAGGCAAACTAGTGATTACTCAGCCATAAGGAGGTAAAAGGTTTTTCAACCAGGAAATGGGCTTGTTTTATTAAGTTTCTATGGTAATATAATTTCTAGAGCCACCTGTGTTAGGTGACAATATGACTGATATAGACCTGAACATGCTTGCTTCACTACAGACCTATATATATACACTAAAGTAAGACATTCCTGTCAAATGTCCTACTTCTTCCTGATTAATCTTATCTACCTGGAAAACTTGGAGACAAATTAACATATCTATGACCCACAAGTAGGTTATTCCTGTGAATGCAATTGCTCATCACATCTATGTAAAGTTGCCTTACATTTTCATATTGATTAGGAAATAGGGCATTATCCCTGTTCCTCAGGAATATTACCTTATGAGTATGATACAGTTGATATATTTTAGAAATGTGAGCATATCTATATATGGTTCTATATATCATTTTATATAGGAGTGACAGTGATTATGGATAAAATATGCACTCTCATGTCATTGACTGACCAAACTAAATCCAGTTTTTTTGTGAAGAGAAGGGAGCTTGTTAATGTTGTTTGTTTATGATTATGACAGACCATTCATTAACACTGTATGTAGGACACACTGGTTAGAATGCTCTAATTGAAAGAGACAAATGGATCAAAATGAATCTGTACACTGTGAGTCTATATTATTTGCGATACTTATTGGCAAATATACAGAAAAACCCCGCTTAATGACCCCCCTCCAGGTCAGTTTAGTGACCACCTCTAAATAATGATCACTTGTTCACGGTCCCAGTTCTATTTTGCTCTTTCACTATGACCTCACTTGGATAAACACATTGAAAGTGTGACCACTTTATCAAGATCCTGTTGGTTTTTGTAATTATGACGTTTTACTGTATTTCAGGCTCAGAGCATGGGGCACAGTGATTGTAGCTGGACACTGGTTACTTACCTTTCCACAAGGATGGCATTTTCCTCTTTGAGCTTGTTATGTCTGTCATCAGCTTTCACCTGGTTGTCTGTCAGGGTCAGAAGCTTGGATTCAAGGCTTTTAACCTAAACAGACATGAACAATAAACAATTAGTATTAGGAAATACATTACAAACAAGATGAACTCAGGATTAAAAGAAAGGCTTCAAGCTTAACAAAAGGCAGACCAAATTATAATCCTTTGGACAATTTTATATTACCTGAAAGTTAAAATTGAAGAAAATAAAAACTATGTACACATTGGTTGCAAAATAAGTAAACTGATGCTTCCAAAATACTCTGTGTACTGTGAACAAATTAACACCAAACATGTACCATAACCACCATGTGTCTATAAAAATGGCAACTATAAGGTACTAGACTAAAACCACATGGTTAGAACCATGGGGACTCCTATAAATCATATCAATTACAGGTGATCCTGTTTGTGCTTGCATGTGTGTCTAAACTCCTCCCAGCAAAACATAAAGAACTTCATGCTATAATTTCAGGTAATGCAGGCACCTAGGTCCTTCCAAAAATATTTTACTTCTTAGTTGGTTACAGCTTAGAAATTAAATATTTTACAGGTTCTGTTAACTGTATATTTTATCACTGTTATATACTGAAATGTTTTCTTTATTTTTAACCTTACTGTCCACTGCCCACCTTTCATAAAATATTATAAAATATCACCTTTCTATATATATATATAAATATATATATATATATAAATATATATATATATATATATATATATATATATATATATATATATATATATATATATATATATATATATATATATATATGTAAACTGAAATCCTTTCTTTATTTTTAAGCTTACCTTGTCATTAAGAGCAACAAAGCTGCCATCAATTTCTGTGAAGACATCATTAGAGTGGCTTTTTTGTCTGTGAGGTCCTATACCCCCAGAGTTGTACAGGTGGCTACAAAAACAAACAGCATGGTTAATGTTGAAATACATAGCAATCGATATATTAAATGTATATAAGAATGAATTGAGTGAACTGCCTTGCAAAGTAATGTTGCCAGAAATTTGTGAAGAGGAACAGGCTATAGGAAGCATCGTCCTTGACTTAATGAATTTAAGAGATGGCATAACTGACATTGCCAATTTTGACCTAGGTTTCATTCACGTTTTCATCACTCTGCTTATAGTTGAGTGATGTGTTTCTACATTGAATTACCAATTGTGTTCTCCCTTGTGTTTATTTTTAAATCTTTTTTTTTAAAAATGATGTACTTTCTTTGTATGAAATAAATATCATATATTAACTTACAGCCAAAAATAAATTGTGTGGTATGAATGTGTGGAACAAAAAACTTCCTATACTTGGTGCACATTATGCATGTAAATTACAATGATGGAACAGTCTGTAAATATTTTACAGAATTTAGATAAACTCCAAAGACATATCAATCTATATATACATATGTTTTAACAGTTTTAAATTCAATTTCCACTTCAACTAGAAATCAACAAAACCATTAAATGTTTCTTAATTTTTTGTTATTTCTTTGTACTGATTTAATGTTTTAGTCACCTGTAATCAATTTTGATAATTCTGGAAATATTCAAGAGTGCACACATCAAAACCAGACTACCAAGATCATGGACATATTACTTACCTTGCCAGCTGGGCTGATGAGATCGCTTTAGATGACCTGTAATGAAAAATTTGAAATTTAAAATATGCAACATTTTACAAAAAATAGTATACTCTTACTTTTTATAGGTAATTATGGAAGATTCTCAGAAATGTTTCTACTAACTTGTGTGGCATAATTAAGAGCTACAGTCTGTTAACAATTAATTAAAAAAATGAACATCACAAAACTATTATCTCTTCTCAGAATTTTGAAAGTTTAATAAATCTGTACACCATATCATGCCATTAACTATGTGATTGTAAATGTAACAGCTGCCTACTTTATATGTTTCAGCAGAGACAGTAACTAATATGAACATTTGATATAATAATTTTGGGGGAAGGAATAAAATTCAAAAAGGTAGGTGATACCAGCTAACATGAATAGGATGATAAAGATAACCTAATTAACCTGTAGTATATTCACAAACAATACATATATCTCTTGTGGCATGTATACTATAAATATTGCATATACATATAGAACTATAAGCAGTTACAGGAAAAGAGACAATTATGTAATATTACAATTATGTAATATTACAATTATGTAATATTACAATTCACAAAGAGCCAGCTTTTACACTTATAAACACATTTACTAGATCACATTTTCATTTTCATGACAGTGAACACAGCAGAGATATAACCTCAGTTATAAAAACCCCTGTTTTGAATTTATCTGCTGTATTATTACTAGTTGTATGTTGTCATTTTAAAAGGAAGCTAGCATACCTACCACTCCTACGGAAAATGGTGTATATAGATTACAAAATTGAAAATGATGTATTATTGCCTTAAAGTTTAAACAGAGCATTAATAGACTATACCAAGTGAAATCCTTGACTCTTTCCTTCATACAGGTTCTATAAAAGGAACACTTCAATGTAAAACTACAGCACCCCAAAATAACTCAACACTAACACATAGGGTTTCAAGGTGTAATCAATTCTACTGCTAGGGTCACTCCTGTTCCTATTACCACTGGGTCAGTAAGTCCAGATTACTTTTCATTGTTTCAGACAGGAGGTTGTAAGGGATAACCTTTGGGGAACCAAGGATAAAATAAGGGGGAAATAGTGGGTATATGTGGGTACAACCCAGCCCAGCATGTAGTAAATTCATGTCCTGTCAAAGATGGTCTTCATTCATGTAAAGATATTATCCAATTATATTTGTTGATGTTTATCTTTATGGTTGTGATTCAGCTTTTCTTTGTTGACTACTCTGTCTTTGACACATGTGACATACCATCAGTCAGGTTGTCGTGTTCTATCATTAATGTATACATCATTGATCCAGATATCCTTCACTATAACTGCTGCTTTGTATACAAGACTCTCTGGGTTTCACCACCAGGGCTGGAACAGAGTAAAGAGTTGTAATCAGACCAATGAGAGCGTGGTATTGCATTGGGCATCCAAGACCCAGTATCTAACCCATGACATCCCTGATGATTTGATGCACAATATGATTCCACGCTCTCACTGATCTGATTACAATACTTGGCCCTGCGCCAGACCTGGTGGAGAAACCTGAAAACACTGCAGCAGCTAAAGCGAAGGAGATCTGGAACACCTACAGTGAATAACCATGGTGTAAGGGGTGTAAGCCATTATAACCTCAATTATGGTACATTTGTTTTCTAATTCACTTTCAAACGATAATTAATTAAATCTTATCTTCTTTCTCTAACAGACTGCTGACTTCATCTGTTCACAGTCAGAATTACACAAAAATATTAGAATATATGTCATATATGCAGTCAGCACAGAAGCACAACAATAAGCCATCCAGTGGTATTATTTTCAAATTTTTCCAATGAACAGGAACAAGTAACTAATTTTCTTTGATGTCAAGTCATACAATATTACCAAGATTAAAATCTTGGAAATCTTGGAAAATTATTTGTTATAAGTCATCCACTGACAGAGGTAATTTGTTTCATTACATGATAAGGTAGGTTTTGCAAAGTTCTATTTGTGTGTTCCAGTGCTAAATACCTATCATTGCATTATTACCTGATGCAATACCACAAAGGTATTTTAAAAAGCATGAATTTCATTTTCATAAGCCAGTGTTCATTCTTATGAGCAAAATGTGCTGAACATGCACATTTGGTTCACTGCTATATTTGCCTGCATGCTAGTTCTTCAGAATTTTTCTCAATGAAATTGAAGTAAACCTAAGAAATTATTGAAGTCACAAAAGTGTTATCAATTTTCATCATTAAAAAATAAGGTATAATTTTCCTGGTTTCAACAAGTGTTGACTTTTATAAACTTACCGTATTCAACCAAAATGTTACAGTGTTTGGTAGTTGGAACATTTAACTGAACAATTTTGTTAAGACTTGTTAGAGCTTATTATTAAACTATATATGATCAGTCCATGCAGAAACGCAGAACAACAGCATGCAACCCAAACGTTTACCTGAAATATGCACGTCTTTGTTTGACTGGAGACGATGAGTAAACTATCTGATCCACCGCAAATGAATCTAGTAGCCTACAATGACACACTCATACAATGTAACTCCTGACCTTGCATGCCATCATGCTATTAAGATTGATAACTATAATATATAACCCTTCCACATATTTAAGTAAAATTAAGATTTTTCTTATATCAAAGTCATGCAATTTAATAAACATGCCAATAACAGCTTATCGGCTATAAAAAAAAACACTGCATAATAAAACAGATCCAAAGTGGACCAGTAATTTCATATATTTTCAACTGTTAGGAGTCTCCCAATAAAAAGAAGGTTTCTTAAAGACAGTGTAATTATGTTTTCTATTCAATAATGAATTCATATGTATAAGGCCAAAAAAAAATTAAAGGTATGGTTCTCAGGCCTTGCCCGCATCAATTTCAAACCCCCGCATCAAAACTTTTTATTTTGATTTTCAATAAAAACTTTCCAATATTGAGCTGCTGCCGCTCCGACATTTCTTTCAAAAAAGATAAAACCATACAATTTCCTTTGTTTTGTAGTGCTTTTACTTATTTAGCAAAATGAAACTGTTATTTTCATGCTTTTCCCTTATCATTTGACATTTTTATCGAAACATACCAAAAAATGTAAAATAAAAAAAGCGCCTGCATTGATTTCTGAAAAAAAGGTGCCTGAGAACCATACCCCTTTTTTATTTTGGCCTAAAGATTGTAGTTCATAATTTCCAGAATATTGTTTTTTCCCCTAATTAGATTGAGCACAACCTTGGGCTTAGGGTTAACACCACCCATAGTGTGGTATTCAATATCTGTGAGAAGATTACACCGTTCTTAAGCTTGATCATTCAAGACCTTCACAGACACATGATCAATATGTAATGGCTCAGATGTTTGCCACTTATTTACTTCCAGTCAACTGGTTTGTATTCTGCTAAGGCTTCAATTCTACATACCAATCACAAAAGCCTGTTCAAACATTCTCAAGAACAGTCATCTAAACAAAATTTATCTGTGGTGTATGGGCTATGGGATGTTTGCGAATGAAATATCTATTTTAAAAGATAAAGGCTGATAGAAAATTTTACCCAGTAGCAAATTTAACACCATACCAATAATTGATAATAAGCATCCATGGTCTACCATGTTTGATTTCAATTGAAAGATTTTTTTTTTATTTGCTAATTATTTAGAATTTTTATGCTTTAATTTCTCTTCAATTCCTGCATGAAGAAGCACTTATCAAATTGTCTTACTTTATAACTTGTTATGTGAAGATAATTATTTTTATATATCAATACAACTTGGATTGTAGTATCATTGCTGCTGTAAACTACCAGTTCTAGTTCCCAAGTTCTTTAGTACCACCTCATAATGATTTTGAGAACCACTGTATCTTATTACCAATGGCAACTGCACCTGTTTTTTATACTAGTATGATCAGTAAATTTTCTCTTTAATCTATCTCATGCTTAGAAGATTAATATTCTTTAAGTATCACTCTCAGCTAATGTCCATAATGTTAATGTCCTGAATACCTACACTCTCAACTTATATTCTTTATTCAATATTCATCATATGTCCCATGCCTTTGCTACTCTTTGTAAGCCTAATATTCCCATTTTTTGTTTTGCCTAAACATTAAGTTTCTACAAGGAAATCAATGCCCCTAAACAACATTTCTACCAACCCTTCCCAGTAGTCTAAATATGTGCTAGTAAAATCCAGAGAACCTAAAACTGGTTTTCTGCTGCTTGTGTGTATAATGCTATGGCTCCCTATCACTAAGGCTGCTATGTGTCTTTGATTATGGACCAGTCAGCTCTGTAGAGCTGCATGGCTGGTCAATATAAATATCTCTGCATGATACATGAAGTTACAGTGCTGTTCCAGCATACATAACATGTGCCAAGGCCATATTGAACATGCTTGTATATTTTACACCAGGATTACTAAATGGCCAGCTCAATATGCATGTTGTACTGAAACTCAGTTTCTAAGATCTTGTCATTTTATAAAAGTTAGAGCTAGGGTCTTAATTTGAAACTGTTAGTTAGGATGCAAAATGATTAGGTAAATGATTAGGTACTCTGTTGAATTCAGGATTTAGTGTCTTCTATGATTCAAGCTCTTCTATGATTCAAGCTCAGAATTATCCTGAAACCATGGCAGACATTCAAGAATCAACAATAACCTGTCTGACTGTGCATTTTAACCATAGTTTTAGCATGGGACCTTTAAACTCTGAAGTAATAAATCCATTTATAAGGCTGTATCCCCCTTAAATCTGTGGGTTTTTTTTAAATAAATCTGAACATATACATAATAGTTTGATATAAATATGATATAAATATAGAAAAAAAGACAAATTAGAAAATAGACTGTGGTGGTACCAGGGATGATGATGGAATATTGGGAGAATAATCTTCAGCACAATTTTTTTTTGCTTGGTGATCTACTGGTACCACACACTTGGAATCAGAAACCATCTATATGGAACATATATACACTTTGATCATCTGGTAACATGCGGCACCCCCTTTGATTATTAATGAAGCCATATTCTGCCATAAATGCCATGTCTGACCTGATCTTCACCTATAGGTATAGCCATGCATGAACATTATTTAGATTGTAATAAGGTGGGGATATTGTATATATTTATATATCAATCAAATCACTTGGGATTCATTTTATATGAATGAGTAGAGTATCCTTTGTACTTACTCTAAATTCTGTTTGTGTCCATTTAACATTGCATTTGCCCATTCCTCGTCTGAGAGAAGCTGGGGGGAGGTCACATGGTCTCGGTTAGACGAGGGACTGGAGATGCCTGCATCGTCATCCGTCATGATATCGTATTCATTGAAGGTGCTGTGTTCCGATGTCTCATATGTCTGAGGTAGCAAAGAGAGAAACTTCTACAATGGTCTGTACAGACTTGGCCTGTAGCAGTGCATACACAGTACATACACACATGCATAACAAGTTCACCTGACTCTGTTATAAATGTCTGCCTAGCTGAGAAATTCTAATTAATAATTCAGGTTGAATCATCAATAACAGCTAAACCAGGGCTAATGGCCACAGATGCAACTGGACCTAGTGTTTAATACCATATTATATCAGTGTATATTTTGAAAATGGCTTTAGCTTTGTGTGCTTTAATACCCAGACACTAATGCTCACATGCAGAGCAAGAAAAAGCTTATTGTGGCTGGTATATAAACAAACAAACTGTGAGTACTCATTGATGTGAGTCAAAAGGGTCCCTCAATAAATTACCATGATATATGCACATGAAAAATATCTATATAATTTATCAAAAAAAATAAAAAGCAATGCAAACAGTGTCTGAGGTCCACTCTACAAATTCTTAAAATTACGATACTGTAGAGAGATCAAAAAAGCTTAATAGATCTAACAAGGGTCCAAATTTTAGATGAGATCTTACAGAAAGGTCATCCAGTCTTAAAATCTTTATTGCTTAATTTATTGCTTTGAAAACTATAAAATTCAGTAAAAAATTAAATGATACTGTTTATTCTTTATTTAAATAAGGTGTTTTCTCTTGAACAAGTGCTAGTTTCTGGTTATCATGAGTATCTCATGATTGTATCATATGCATGACCTCTCCGTACTGGGTTCTGTATGAACAATTAAATGTGACCTTAAACACTTGTGACAACGGTACTTGTAACTCAATTTCTTTTCATAGTCTAGCTACCCCACTGGATAATGGGTCATTGGTTAAATAAACTTGGAATACATTCTCAATTAACAACTGAAATATTAAAAATCTTGTAATTACACTTGAATTACACAGGATACCAGTAGGTTGTCATTACAATATATATAATAATCTATTTTCAGATGTCACAATCAAATAGCTAGGCCAAGTCATTCTATCAAACAATCGATCACAAATGATACGCTGTCATTATATCAATATATCCAAGGTGCATAAATCATGTGACACCTGTGTGGTGATCAAAGTCAGATAACTGTGACAGCTGTGTTACCTCATCACTGTATGCTGCAACTCCAGCATACACTGAAATCCTCTCTGGCAAACTTTCTCATGATCCATGGGTCCACGTGTACATGCCCTATCTAGCTAGGACATATTTCAGGATGTACTATCTTAACAAGCCATCTTTTGATTATATCACTCTGTTATGATACAAAGTGACTCTTTACACAAAGACTTCAGAGGCCAGAGAAATCATTTTAAATCAGTAGCCTTATTTGGGTCAGATGATCTGATTAAAGCCCTGTGGTCCCACTGTGCCGAAACTGGCAGTAGCCAACTACCTAAAATTCAGTTCTGCCAAATAGGTTATGTTTTAACTTTGTCTGTTTGCTTGTATGCTTGTTAGATTGTAAGAAAGGTCACACAATAAACCTTTCTTGGTCGTGGACCTGGGATCAGCATGTTAGATACCCTGATGCAGGGTCAGATACAGGAGTAGATCCAGTATGCCTATATTTTGTTGTTCTTACAACACAGATTTGCTCATTTCAACTGATATTCAGTGCAATTTCCTGTCATGGATGATATACAGTATATAGCCAAATGATACCTAGCTCTGTAGATATAAGATTGCATGATACTGATTCACCATGTGTAAAGGTTATAAAGAACAACCTATTATGTATACCACAGTTAAAACATTTGCAATACCTACGTCTGATCTGCCGGGTCAGAGAGTGAGAGTAAGTACTGCAAGATCAGCAGGCATACCTGAGTAAGTTAATTACTGATACAGGTACACTGCTGCCTGATCCTTACTGTATTGAAGCTGGTCTATGGTCTGATCATGATTCCACATGCTGGCCAGAGATGCACTACTATGATTTCTATTGGTATTTTGTTGAGTATACCGGCCACTACACCAGATCACAAATGAAGACATATAAATCACTTGACTCCTATGAGTATTTTATATGCGGTCATGTAATGGAAGTTTTTTCTATGAAGTTGATGAATATACCTACTTGAAAGCTGACATACTGCCAAGTCATCACCAGGGTGACTGTGTCAGCATGTACACAGCCTATCTTGTTCTGCAGAAGACTGACGGGCAGATACTGACTGTGCACTGCACATGCATGCAAGGGTAAGTAAACAGTCTGTTTGTAAGGTTTTTGCACAGAATAAATAAAGACTTAATCAAAACAAAAAAAGGTATGAAAATATAATGTTGGTTACTGTAACGGTGACTCCTATACTATATAATCACTTAATTTGTTTTATCTGAACTTAATTTTATATTTATATATATTATCATTTGCACATATTGCTGCAGGATTATAAAACTGACGATGATGCAAGTGAAAAAATATGTTAACTATAAGTGTCCTGGATGTAAGTTTTGCTGCCTAAGTTTAAGAATCAAGAAGTCCAAGCAGCATTTACTGATTGTCTTTTATCTATAATAATGGTAATATCTATTTTATACACGCAAGTCTTGTTATAATGAACTTGTTTGTCCCATGGGAATAAGTGTGTAAAGTATTGAATTTCTGCTGTAATGAATTAGGAGAATGTTAACTGGGTTTCTTTTACTTAGGAAGAACATCAGCACTCTACCAGTATCCAATTTTGATCAGTATCCAGTTTTAGTAAAACTTAAGGAGGTGTCACCACAGGCTGTAATTTTCACATGTTTGGAGGTCAAACGTAAGACACCTCCATGATGTCCTGCTGTTGTGGCAGCTTGATAGATATGATACATGATATGTGCTGGGCTGAACAGCTGTGGTGTGGACTACTGTGTCAGTGATCCATTAACTCATTTAGCTAATGGCTGGGCAGGAAAAAATCTGTTACAGACCCTGTCAGAAGGGTAGATTGTTTAGCCTTGGTGAAGCATGTTCTCTATATGGAGTGTCATTCTAGTTATATAAAGAACAGCTGTACCATGAGGTAGCTATTCATGTAACTAAAGCTGTGTAAAATTTGACAGGTTACTCAGAATTAACTGTCTTAAGAATTACATTAATTCAGATTAACTTTAATATGTGATACAACTGCACTTAAAAAATACAGGCACAAGCAGAAAAGGCCTATGATACAATATTGATATACAGAAACAGAGACAATACCTTGTTGTATTAAAGTTGAAGGGGCTGGCAAAGAGGGTTTGATATATTTTGTAATAATTTACTTAACACATTCCAAAGAGATTACTCGGAAACCACATGAGGTATTAATCTTGCGAGAGTTTTGTACAGCCAGGTTCAATAGTATATCAGATCCCACATGCATTTATATAGTTTTACCAGTCTTTATAATTTAATGTGAACAAACAGAAACAGAAAATAGATTCACAATAAGTATATCCAGTAAAAAGCTTGCACTTTTCACAAAAAAAACATATGTTTACAAGTGGGGGCTAACATGCTTTTGTTTTTAACAGTTTTAAACAATTCCTCATGGCCTCTTTTTATGATAACAAAACCATGTTTAAGCCAGTTTTCCAATAAGAATAATGAAATTATACATTTTGCTATTGATTCTAAATTGACACAAAATGTGACACGAGTGTGGTGACAATTCCTGCCTGTGGTGCCGTAAATGTATTAGCACCTGTAGGTAATTACAGGGAGAGCTAGGTAAGCCTGATTATTGTACCACGGAACCATGGTATGCCTTGTGTATTGATCACTGTACAGAGGCTGTATTTACCCATAGTGCCATCTGTTTACATCATGTGCATAACAATGGCTGGGAGGAGCCCAGGCTGACCAGGCTTATAATACGTGCATGTAAGCCAAGCAGCACAATCTCTACCTTATAGCTACTGCTGAGTTTTTAAGTTTTGTTGCATGTATTGAAACAGAATCTAGTGGAGTATTACATTTATAGTAAACTTTCTCACAGGAACCCATCTATTACAAGACCTTCTCTGTAATGATACTTCCTGCAATCCTGTATAAATACTGAATTTCGGTCTGAAGTCCCCCTGTTATGTGCATATATCTAATTTGATACTTAAAGGTCCCACCAGTGTTTTTATTGGGGAGTTACCAATATAAATCAATTTTAATTTACAATGCATAATAACAAGAATATGTCCTATTTCTAAAATTAACTCTACTTTACCAAACAATATACCTATAGTAGGCCACACAGTTATTTGGTGATTTGTTTTTCTAGTTTCACAGATGACTTGACTGTTAAATCAGGTGTAACAAGTGATGTGGTCACAATAACTGTTTTAAATGCATGGTAATCAATTTTCCTAGACACTGTATTCACATGATAAATTGCTTATTCTGCTTAAATAAATGAATTTGCACATGCTCTCGTGTAAACAGTAAACATTTTATTATTTAGACTTTTTATTATGTTTGTTTGATTGACACAAAAAAATTGTGTTTTCCCAGTACTCTACTTGATGGGATTGCCAACAACAATGAATGGTTATACACTTCATCCTATGCCTAAATACATAAAAACCTGACTGACATGAGCAAGGATATGACCAGTATAATGGCTGTTTTAGCAGAGTGGTAATGTTACAGATTTGTGACATGTAATATTGCTCAACCTGAGCAAAAATAGTGGTCAGGATAGCAGGTTGGTTATGCTTGTTGGGGTGGCCAATAAAGAATGTTCATTATACATAATGTCAATTTATTTATATTATATTTGGCAGAGGCATTAACTGCCAAGATAAAGACATCAAAGAGATGAAAACCTTTATAAACACACAAAATATTTTATTTTCCTTGGTCAGTGAGACAGATAGTATATGTGGTATTCATGTACACAATATAATATCACTATATATCATTCTGCTTGGAGGCAAAAATAGATTTGCCCAATTTACCATGTCAGTGATTTTTATTTTGCTGGAGAGTGAATGACCTGCATGTCAAACTGCATGCAGCTAGTGCCATACACTATACAGTGTGCAGGCAGTCATGTATAACCATCATCTATCAGTTATATGTCCTTGGCTGTAAGGTGTCCCTGTGATTAGATGGTTGTGTATGACAGGTAGGTACAACTAAACTGCCAGGTATCACACTTCATGGGTGTGGCACCAGTCACTGTGGTTATGATGTCTCACTCAGCCAGTTTGCTTATATCAGTGCTAGCATCATAAATCCTGCACATGCTATCAACAAACAGAGTCATCTCCATGAGAGCTCATTCCTAATATGTGAAAGTAGTCAGATTTCCTGGACAACAGAGTACAATTTAATTAAAACCTTGACTAACAGCCATGTTCTGTCTACATCAACCTTCAAACACACACAGCTGCTACCAAAAATTTTATTGACTGAAAAGCTTATATTTCTCCAGATATTTAACATCAAGCTGCATGTATAAAGGACATCCTAACACACTAGAGATTTTATCATAAAATTCCTGTGAACTGAAATCTTTCAGGTCAAACATCTCCTCATGTGATTTACAATACAGGTATTATATATATATATATATATATATATAATTTTCTGTAAATATCAATAAATACATTACCTGGGAACCATACATACCCATTCAGTGTTGAAATATTGAAAGTCTGACTGAAAACATCTTTCATGTGTCATTTACAATGTATTCTATATTAGGAAATTAGACCAGATCATAATTTGAATCTCACCTAGGCAGATTTTAAACTCACTTAAGTGAAATCAGGTGGATTTTGGAACTCACCTTGATGATACCACGTGGATTTTTTAACTTGCCCTGATGATACAAGATGGATTTTAAACTCACCTAGGTGAGATTAAAATTCTGGCCTGCTCCATGATGGATTAAATTGCAACTGTGATCTCGTCTAGGCAAGTTTAAAATCTGTCTAGGCATGATCACAATCGCAATCTCACCTAGGCTAGATCAAAATTGCAATCTATCCACCTGGATTTCAATCTTGTCCCTGACATATATATATATATATATATATATATATATGTATATATATATATATATATATGTATATATATATATATATATATATATATATATATATATATATATATATATATATGTATATATATATATGCATTTTATGCAAAGACAGCAAAAATGCATCATTCATTAAATTTTTTTGTTTTTAATGTGCATCCTTGGTCAAAATAAAAAAAAAATTCTTAAGATATTATTGGAATGCACTTTGTTAACAGGTTGGTTATTCTTTTAATGATTCGATCAGTTACTATACTAAAAATTTTATCTATTTTACAGTGAAATTTTCAATTTTAACAAAAACAAGATTTTAAAGCATTGCCAAAAAAGCATGGTGGATTTTAAAAAATAAATTCAGCATACAAATGGAATTGACTTGCTGCCTTTTAAATAATTAACTGAGCAAGAAAACTGTACAACATGTGTACTTCTTACAAGTGGCCCATGGGCCATGACGCTCAGCTAATTTGGATTGGGTGCTCATGTTTTTTTAATGTTATATATTGTCAGTGAGAATAGCCTATGGCTAAATTTACAGTGTTGAAAAAATGGACAGAAAATAAAAATTTCAGGATTCATAGGAGACCTGCCCAGGCCCCCCCTGGATTTCACGATAGAGGGTTCCAAGGAAAATGGATACAATTTGTGCCCTGTCTGTCTGGGTGCTCAAAATCATGTTTCTGGTCCATAGCTAGCAGAATATAGGTCACCATGATCCAATTTCTAAGGAGAATTGCCAAGGATTTTCCTGAATGAATAGAAGATTCTAGGCCTAACCAATACAATGTGTGCCTTGACTGACTGTCTGGGTGCTTATTTGACTTCTTTTCCTAAAGGTCACAAAATATAGGTCATGGTGACCTAATTTCAGTTTTCCACAGACATTTGCTGAGGATGTCTCAGAATGTTTCATTAGAAGATTCTAGGCCTAACAAATACAATGTGTGCCGTGCCTGACTTTCTAGGGGCTCAAAATCCTGTTTTCCGCTTGTAGGTCACAAAATGTAGGTCACCATGACCTAATTTCAGGTTTCCGTGGAGATTTGCGTAGGCACTTGCAGGATGTTGCATTAGAAGATTCTAGGCCTAACAGATATGATTTGTGCCAATCTGACATTCATAACTCTTAAAATCGGGTGTTTGTCTGGTATGTCACAAAATGTAGGTCACCATGACCTAATTTCAGGTTTCCAAGATTTGCCTATAGCTGCCCAGGAAATTGTTGCAAGAAGATTCTATGCTTAACAGAATATAGGTCACAGTGACCTAATTTCAGGTTTCCAAGGACATTTGCCTAGGATCTCCCAAAATATCAGATTAAAGGTTTCTAGGCCTAATGGATACATTTTGTGCCCCATCTGACTGTTAGGGAGCTCCAAATCATGTTTTTGGCCCATAGCAAGGTCATTAAATACAGGTCACCATGACCTAATTTTGGGTTTCCAGGGAGATTTGCCCAGGACCTCCCTGGATATACATTTAGAAGTTTCTAGGTCTAACAGTTACGATTTGTGTCCTGTTAACGGCTGGACGGCCAGACGACCGGACGGATGTCGGACAAAGGGTGATCGTTATAGTTCAGATGACTTATAGTAAGCTGAGCTAAAAACAGTACACCGGAATAGTTTTGATCTATTTTAGGACATGAATAATGAGGGTAAAAGGGTTTAGTTGACTGACTTTTACTTTGCATTATTTAAAGATAAAAATAAACAGTTAATGACTATGCCAGTTTAGAACCAGTACAGACCATCAGCACTGTTGATTCACTGGTGTGCTAATATGAAGGCCATTGCTGATTGATCAATATAAGGTATCACTATCACACTACGGTATGAACATTGCTTCAGAACATACTGTGGTTGCCTTTATATTGGCGGGGCTGAATTTTTGCGGTTTTTATATTTTTAAAAGTTTCACGGGTTCCTTTTTCGTGCTCTATCATTGGTCTAGTAGTATATTTCATTATCAAAATTAGTTTCATTTACCGGTGATTTCACTATTATCTAGGTCTCCTATTTCTCTGTCCGGATATCGCATGTTCGAACATTCACAGACGGCTGAGCCGACGCCTGCGGGAGGCATTGACCCCGCTGGCTGTAATTAGTTCAGGGCTGAGGCTCATTAAAAACAACTCCAATGTTATTAAGGTGTATCGAGAAACCAACCTGTAACTACAAAACGGTATATTAAGTTTGTTTAGGGAAACTGTCTTGATAAGGGTATCTTACTCCTGTTAATTAAAAGTTGAGTCGTAATCACCTGCTCAACCAACAAGGGACGCCTGTAGGAAGCCCCCTTGTTTCAGTATCAAAGGCAGGGATGTGCCCAGAATAATTTGAATGCCATTTATATATGTTGCTAATTACTTCCATATAGGTGGAAGAAGGAACCGTATTCAGTTTCTCACAGTTAAAATCTGAAGCAAAACATAATATTCCACTGTTTTAAGGCACTTTGGCCCCAAAATGAACTGCAACCTTTCAAATATATTCAAAACTAACGTCATCACTAGCCAATCATACATCGTTTTGCGCGTCATGATTTCACAGAATTAGTCTTTTATACAATTACAAGGTGGCACAACCCTAGCTGCTATGTTCACTACTTTAGTGGCAAATTTTATTCATTAACATGACTAAATACGGCACAATGTGAACGAGTACCTTCTACTCAATATTCATTTTTAAGTGGCACTGGATGTCATCTAACTTGGCACACATACACGTAATTTTTAAATATTACTGCCCAGCGGGCATTGACACTTTCCAGTCATGTGCCGGGGGAAAGGAATAACTGCCGGGCGCGTCCGCCGGAGTTAGCACGCACCTGCAAAGGGTCCCGGTTTTTTGCATCAAAGCCAACCGATATCGTATATGCACCAGGCTCGATGGACAACCACTACGTAGCTGAAGATAAATATCAACTGTCGCAAACTATCGGCAGCTTCTGAAATTATTGATTATGGTCTGGTATATGTGCATTCAAAACTGCGCGGTTTCATTTTCGCGGTCAGGGAGCGACCGCGAATATCGCGTATTTGAAACCACCGCAAATAAGAAGACAACCACAGTATATGCCAAATGGATTGCTGGGCTATGGGGTTTAATCAATCAATGGAAACTTTGATATAGAACAGATGTAAGGGGGTTTCATTTTCTAGTCCTCATGTTAAAATGTTCAAATGTCAACCTCTGGAATTTCTTATAATTAAACCTTCTAAACTTGAAAGGAAATAGCCTCTGCTTGCTGTTCTAATATGATAGCAAATTTTACCCCCCCCCCCCCCCCCCACCAGTTATAAAATTACCTCACATTCAAAGGTGACAATAACAGGATTTTGTTTAAATCAATGGTTTAATTACTAGATTTTTATCAGTCCTTATCTACCAAACACACAGTGGCACACACTTACAGTTGAACTTTAATAGCTAATGTCTTAAACAAATAAACAAATATTATTTAAACAGAGTTCAACAAATACAGTTGGACAACTTTAAGCACAGCCCATAAATAATTTTAAGCATAAATCCCAATATGAATATATACACTAAGCAGACAGTCAAAATAGTTATTTTAGAAACTGAATACATCACCTGTTCCATCATTAGCCAACCATCCTGAACTAACATTTGGAGAGAGAGCCTTTGTGGTTTAGATTTGAGGCATGGGGGTTAGAGTAGAAAATCACTGTGGACTATAGATACCATCCTCCCCATTATGAAAACTTGTCTACTGCCTTTAGCCATCATGACACCATAAAATTTTACATTTGCCTCCTTCAGGAGAGTATGTGTGTGTGTTTGGGTGTGTGTGTGTGTTTGGTCGCACCACAACTCATGCAACCATGAATGGAATCTTATGAAATTTTCAGGGCAGTTCAGGAATGAGCGTATTAAGAACTGGTTAATCTTGGTGTGCATCCAGCATACTATCCGGATTCAGGAACATCATCAAGGAATATTCACAAATGTACAGTCACTTATGCATGAATGAACCTGGGAATATGGGTCGAATGAGTGAATGCAACACTTCATTGGAGCATCCCACAGTAGGACTCCCCCCCCCCCCACACACACACACATGGCAGAGGCTTGCATTCCTTAGGATGCAGATTTCCAGTTATAACATAAAATCACAGCAAAGAGTGACAGGACTTCTAGACCTACCCCTGAGCTGGTCCCATCATCTTCTACTGGCACTAAGGTATCCTGGCTGCCGATACTAATTAATTTCCCTGTAGGCACATTGTCTACTGCAGGGCTGGGAGGACCTGCAAAAAGCATTGGATATATCAGGAGAAGGTCAAAGGTCAAATACTAACATTAAAGCACAGATTAATGTGTATAACAGAGGTATCAGATAGTAATAACAAGAGACAGCTAGGGTATTTGGTCACATGAAAACCATGTGCTACATGTTATTAAATTCCAGACTGTAAGTCCTAGAGAAGGGGCTATCCAAAACATCCTCTTGAATGAGAACCGTTATTCATGCATATTCTTAAGGAGCTGTCTTCTCAGTTTAGATTTGTACTAATATAAGCATACTTGTTTATATACTAGCTTATACATTTAATGTATAAAACCAGCATACTGCTTGTATTTAGACTTCGTTATCAGATGACTGAGATGAGATAAACACTTTGTAATAATTATTTTTGGTTTCTGATGCTCATATTGCACAAATAAGTCAGCAAATTAATATTATACACTATCTTTTGGTTTTCTATCCATGCATTAAAACATCACATTATTATATATATATATATATATATATATATATATATATATATATATATATATATATATATATATATATATTTATATATATATATATATATATATATATTTAAGCAGTCAATTACTTTTAGAACTCATATGCACAGTTATCAGACCAAAAGGACTTGTAGAATGTGTTTTTTAAATTAAGAAAACAGAATATACTTATTTGCATCCATTTATCCAATTATCAATTTCAGAGTCGTATGGGTAATTTACAATGCTTTTTATTTCAATTCTTATACCACTTAAATTACTCATATCCCCTATGTATTATATATGGTACATTGTGATATAAAAGAATACCTTGTTAGACCTTACCTGTTAATTCCAATATCTTCTTGACACCAATACAAAACTCTGAAAATGATATTCTTCCACTTCCTGTGATATCCAACAGATTAGCGACTTCTTTTATCTTTTCCTACAATATAAATAAAAAATATTACAGTAAAACCATGGTGAATAAAAATGAGACACAATTATAAAAATTCCAAGTTTTTTTTGTTTGAAAAATCCAAAGGCCTGGATTATTAAAACATGTAGCTTCACTGGAGAACATTAATTAAGCTGTGAATGATAGCATGCTGTTTACTGTAAAAGGAATTCCAGAATATCACAGGGACCAAACTAAGGAATAGAAGACCCTGAGAGGAGATAATAAACAAAGAAACATGATAACCTGTTAAAACAACCTCAGCAAAGAGCGGCTGGAACAGACAAGGAAACGATGAAAAGGTGGAAATCAGTGGTGGTGGGTCAAAATGAGCTTCTGGCAGAACTCTTTACAGAGAATGATCTTATAAACCAGAAACCAGAGCAATATTGATCTCTCCAACCTCACTTATTGTGAAAGAATTGTGGAAAAATATAAAGAAACTGATCTCAGGGGAATCTGATAGATAAAAAGATGAACTAACTCTGTGCATTTTTACTCTTTTTAAGCCACATATTTTTATTGTTGATAATTAACTACAGCAGCCCTGGTTTAAGACATGGATTCCTGGCATGGCCATAATGATCAGCTGGAAGCTGTTACAGCTGGACCTGTTTGTACTTAACATGTAGCCATGCACTCAGTAGCACCCTGGTGATGGCCTTTCTCAGTTTACTGACATATCATGATTACAAGTACTTTGTTGTGATACCTGTGCATACACCTGGATTTCATTGTTAGATCTCTTGATCATTTTCCTGTGAAATGAAACATCAACAAAGTACAAACAGGACTGTGTATGTTGTAAAAGAGATGGAAAATGGAATTCATTTAAAAGCCATTGTTGTGCTTACTCTGATCATATAGTAAGGACCATTACTGCCAATATTACAGTTACCAGGTACTTTGAAAACATGATTTCAGCATGCATACAAGCATACCACAATCATAGTCCATCTGCAATGTGATATTGTTCAGTATCACATTCATGAATTTCATACATAGAAAATATTAATACTCTCATCATTTGCAACTTTATCACTATTAAATTCCATTTCTGGATTTTTTTACTTTATCGGAAAATGTGGGTGTAATTCACTTTTCTATTTCAAAGCAAATTTGAAAGTGTACTCTTAATCCTAATTAAACTCATCTTCTGTGGGTAAACTCCTTATTAAACAGCAAATACCTTTTCCCGGATATTAAACATATGTGTGGCATGTATTCAATTCCACTGAATTAATCAGCAGAATAATCCAGACTGTATGTAACTAAGAGGCCGAGGTCAACCGTTACAATCCCTCTGTGGTGTGTAATAACACACACACAATCATTTGTATCATGCTAATATGGTCCACAAATATTTGGCCATGAGATATATTAGCGCTCACAAACTGAGAAATGTATACCCAGGTCAACTTATGGCCAGTCAGTCTGATAAACATGAATCACATATTTGTTTCCCTGTATCCAATGTGACTGGCACTTTAGTTCAACAAACACCATTCCTGCAGATAAACTTATCTCTCACATATGGAGGAAGTGTCATAGATTCTCTATGTTACCACTAGTGGTAAAACTTGGTTGTACAATCATATTCAATGACTGAGAGTAATTAAACAACTGATGGTTGATTATTAATTAATAAAATTTTTATATGTATCTTCTGTATTACTATGAAATCTGTTGTACAGTACTATACCTAAAATATTGACTTAGTGAATCCAGTCTGACTTGTACATCAGGTTGACAGATACAAGGATATGGCCGATTTGCTGACACTTGTTTAGTGCACAAGATTAAGTTTAAATGCTGTTTGCTACTTTCTGTCCGGTATTTCTTACATGTCTCATGTGGTAAGATTATTTTCTGTGGATATTTTGTCTGTGGCAACAAAAAAAATGTGCATACATAATTGTTTATGATTGATTATGCAAAGATACAACCAATTTAATTAATTAAGAAAGAAAATCATCAGTATAATCAATTATTTGACACCCAACTTGTTATTAATAAATTAGAATACCTGCAAATCTTCATCTGAAGTAATGCTTTGACATGACTTTTTATTTAAAATGAGTGATATTTACAGGTCTCTCATGTTATATACTGGAAAATAAAAAACCTGTCACTCTTTCCCATGAAGTTATGAAATAATTAATATTGGTGACATTGTGAAAATTTATAAAATTAAAAGCAAAATCTACCACTAAGCAGACTGTACAGAAAGTTAGAAATGACACTGTCATTCTGTACACAAATGTCAGTACAGTCTCATCTTTCCATGAAAATACTACCTATGATACACCATTCTCCTCTCAATCAAACTCTGTTATTGACACATTTGCATTATCTACAGCACTGCTGCAGGCAATTTCAAATTGATATGTATTTCATATAATGGGCCTTTGTCCCTTTAAATGCTTTTAATTTCAAATGCAGACTCAAAAAAGCCAGTTTTGATCTTGCTCAGACAGGATCTTGCAACATTAAACTTTTACTATTGAGGGGCATCTACCTCAAATACAGATAGGTCCAGGAAAGTATAATAGGTCTGAACATAGGCATGCTGAATCGATTCAAAGTTATTGTATTAACTGGTAAGCTCTTTATCTTTGTGCTTGATCAATAAATATAAATAATATTGCACCTGATATGACAATATAAACAGACTGGATTCAAAACTTTCAACACAAGATAACGAACCAGAGGTTTAAATTGGAAATCCTGACACCGTTGTTGTAATTAATTACTTACTATGTGCTTGAAGTCATTAGAGTGAATAACTCTAAACTTGAAAGTTTACTTTATTTTATGAAATGCTTGTGTAAATGATTTCTCATTTATTTAGACTGCTAACTTCAAACCATTGTTTTGGCTGGTTGTTCTATGCACATATTTACCTTGAATCTTAATTAGTTTTTCTGATATCAAAAGCCTAACTATGTAACAGCATTGTCAAAGCTAATGAACAACTGTCTTCTATTGGTTCTCAATGGCAACTGGACAAACAAAGCTACTTTTCAAAAACCTTCTTGTCGGTGTTGTTTGGACAACTGATCTGACTGCTATTAAACAGTAACTTGGGACACAGTATAAACATATAATTAGTTATTTTATAAGTTATACAACTACACAAACAGACCATTACAACCATATGCAGCTGACTTTGATTGTGTCCAGTTACTGTAAACAGCAGTCAAAATCTCTTCCACAAATAAAATGACAATTATCATGGGGTTTAAGGTAAATATTACCAATATTAAATATAGACTTCATCATTTACTTATAACTTTAAATTAATTTCATAATTAGAAAATATGCACACAATTCACATTTAAAATAACCTGCCGTTTTTCTGATATAAATCCCTAACTTGATGTGTGCCAAGTTATATTAATTGACACATACAAGTCATAAAATGATAAAATTACTCAGGTTAAAAAATTTTATAATAACAATATTTTATATGGCTTATTATATTATAGCATTTATACATAAATGCAATATAAATTAGCAATTTTACAGCTTTTTTTGCATGAGTACTAATGTTCCATATGTATGTACTTGTGTAATATATGTTCATTTTACTCATAAAACTGGCTTTATTCAATTCTATGATATAAACCTAAAATTTAAGTAACTGAATATGTGAGCACTCAGCAGGCTGCAGTTGCTACACAGACACCATTGTTTTGGACTATCCCGACATACACAAGTAATATTGACATACATGATGAAACTAGAAGATATACTTTCTGCCTGTCATTAGTAGTGTACAAATCTTTCATCCCATCTGCCCATCAAAACATAACCAAGTGTACCAGCTGTGATAAGCTAGTTCTACCTGGTCATCCTGAGGTGTCTGACCCTTTCAGAGGTTGATTTTTTTGTTTAATTTTGAATAATAATAATAATTTATAAATAATGATAATATGAACTGATTTATGTAACCTAGAAACAAAGCGCCAAGTCATATTTTTAATAACCTGGACAATATCAAGTCTGGTTGATAAGGGACTTTTGTTCATAATTTATACATAAATACTCTGTGTACATATTTCTTTTATCAGATCAATACCATACCTAGCAATATTGAAAGTGCATTTTCTTATATAACCACAGCTCAGACTAGTAAAAACTTTTACAATATTAACTGAGCTGGTTACAGCCCTGCAACCCGTTTTTCTTGCCCTGTTTATATTGCATCACTGTCCTTGCTTTGCATGTATGCTTGTGTTAGATAAAAAAAACTTACTTCATTTAACACCAAAGCTTTTATCCTTTAACATATCTTTCTGACAGGTGTGATGACAGGGAGACAAGTGGTTCATTAAAAACATAACATGCAGCACAAGAGTCTGAAACACTAGATGATGCTTTTGAACTCACAATATAAAGTGATAAGTCAACAATGGCAGAACCTGCCATACAAATAAATCAAGATTAAAAAAACAAAAAACAAACCACAATGATTAACAAATATAGCAAGCAATTAATTATCTCAACCATTTTCTGAGTGCTGTTCGACACATACTTGACCAATTCTGACACATCATCTATTTTGTCTTTTAGACTTTTGATCTACAGCCAGCAGGATTTCTTTTATTTAAACATAAAAGAGATACCATTCTCTGAGCATGAGTCATGCCATTCTTTTTATATCCATATGTCAGTGCATTCTCCAGTCCTGGCTGCTGTAATTTTTTTGTTGATGGCCAGGACCCAGGTCAGCTATTGATATCGAAAATGCTTTGGAATAATTCCAAACACACACACATTACAAGAATAAATCAGAATAAGTATATTTTAATTACCCTACATTGAAATACTAATCTTATAAATATTTGACTAAATATGTTTTATTATTATTATTATATATTTATATATATATATATATATATATATATATAGAGAGAGAGAGAGAGAGAGAGAGAGGAGAGAGAGAGAGAGAGAGAGAGAGAGAGAGAGTCTCAATAGATAAAAAAAGATACAGAGAAAGAGATGTTTAAAGTTTAAACATTTCAAAGTTCTATCCTAAATTTTACTGAACATCAAATTTGAATGTCATTTTATTTTTATCAATCCCTTGACTTTGAAACTAAGAAATAACTGGTCATCATACACAAATTTTATTTATATTTATAATGTATTCAAGATATCGAACATACCATTGTTCATGTATGTCAAATTGACTGGCTCACTTAAAGTTGTATATTTATATGTACATATATACGTACATATGTATATAAGAGAGAGAAAGAGAGAGAGAGAGAGAGAGAGAGAGAGAGAGAGAGAGAGAGAGATCCCCATGTTTTGGTTTCAACTCACCTGTCCCTCGTCCGCAGCAAAATTTTCCTTGGCGAGCTCCGTGAAATGGTCTACTGTGATGAAACCCTTCTTTTCTGTGTCACACAGGTCGAATATCGGACGGAGCCGATCAGAAAAGTCTGTGGCCTCCTCCATGCTGCCATTGCCTGGTGAGGGGCGTTCTATCTGATAGATAGGTGGCCCGGTGTTTTTGGACGGAACTGTTGACTGATCCACTTCCGTATCCCCTTTATAACAAGACAGTGGGTGCGGGTGTACTCCGTTTGGTCTTCAACGCGTCTCTCGTCTCACCTGTCGCCGTGAAATACACTAAAACTGTCTCGCATCCAGCTTATTTAGGAATGATATTGAGTTACCAGACTTGTTGTGACTGGAGCACCTTAATGAGTCACAGAATTCATGTTCAGCAGGGAGTTCACCTGGGTTCATACGTAATTATTTTTCACACCTGCGAGTCCCGCGCCATCTTGTGCCCAGGCATGGAAACTGAGTATCGACTTGACAAGTCACAGTCGAGTAATTAGGTTTACACCCGCCAGATGGGGCTAATTGACGACTGCTCCTGGAAAAGAAACCGGCGGCTTGAAACGCTTGCACAACCGCATTCATCCTGTTTTTTTATTATTATGATTATAATAATAATAATAAAAATAATAATAATAATTATTATTAATATTATTATTATATATTTATTTTCACTGCAAGGGTATTTATTTTTAATCATATCGGTATGACTGTGCAAAATTTACAACTGCGTCCTATTGATTCAGAAATAAACAAATGAAATAGTCAATACAGGTTATTTTTTATAGATTTCATTAATATTTTCATGATTTGAAATAGACTACAGTGATTATTTCCATATAATTTGGCTTTATTTTCTTTTAATTTTATTTATCTTTATTATTTTTCTATTTACCACACACTTCTGACCCATTTTATAAACCAGTTGATTATATGTGGATTTCTATTCTTAGAAAAGCAAAGGGTGCATGGGATTTACGATGCATAACTAATAAAAATATTAGAACTATTTGATCTGGTTTTTAACTCAATATATATTACCCGACTCGGGTAAACATATAACTATAAGGAAACGACAAGGGAACATTTAAATCCAGAAGAGTATTGAAATTTTAATATATTACCTTTTAGTATTACCGGTGTGGTACCCGAGTACTCATTCCAGAGGAAAGAAACGCATGTGCTCAATATAGATCAGTCAACCATGTATTACATAATAAATCATATATATATATGTGTGTGTGTGGTTGTGTTTAGATATATACATTAATTTTCAGGAGATTTAACATGTATAATTATACCTCCACGGATTTAACTTGGAGAACCACTTTGCTTGGACGTCAAATGAAAAGCTATATATAGGAGTTCCGCAGGCTCAGGACCATATCATAACCTTTACATAAAGGCAAACCTGTCAACATTGTACGTTACTCCAGGGGCGGATTTAGAGAAGGGGGGGGGGGGGGTCGGCCTTAATATATGTGTATACATCTGGGAAATAAAACAATAAGAATTTTATTTCGAAAAACAAAGACGGAGTGTGCATTATGATTCATTCAGAACTACCACAGAATACGGTATTACGATCTAACTTTTGAACTGTAGGCCTACCCGCCCCTGTCCGCCTTATACTTACATGATAAATACCTCTTCCTCTTTTGTGCTTAAGCTCGTTTATACTCGTGAGCAGATATTATCACTGCCGCTGTTAATGAGTTCACATGCACGGCACTACAAGGATAAAAAATTGAAGCGTCTGGATCACATTCTGTGATCGTTAATCAAGCGGTCAGGCCTTCATGCAGGTACTAAAAGTTAATTAACAAGAGGTACGGTTCTATAGAAGGTACAGAAACGTGCAAAATAAGTTGTGCCATGCAGTTAATGGATGATAATATATATATCGATGATTTTTTTCTCTACCGGCAATATATAAAACATATTACATTTGATGCAATTACTTTGAATCGATCACCAATGAATATACGGTACATATATACCAGGAGCGGATCCAGGATTTAGGAAAAGGAGGACCAAGGATAAACCCTACAAAGTGTCCGGAAATGGGGGTAAAGGCCTAAGAAACTGGCCTGAAAGCCTTTAAAAAGGTTGTGGTGACTGAAAAAGGGGGCATCCGGATCCATTGGAACCCCCCCCCCCCCCCATGTGATCCGCTGTAGCTTCTGTATATTATAGATACGCAAAAAGGTGATATCATTGAGGGATAATTGACCGTTTACTTCTCTCAGACGTATTAAAATACGAAACCGTATGTGTCAGCGTTGTCACTGTCAGAATGGCGACAGGTCGATCCTTCAAATATTGAAATATTAAGGATCAGTCATCATTTGATTTTACTTCAATAAAAAAAAAACATGATTAACAAACGATGTAAATCAAAAGACTACAAATACAAACACCCGCATATACCCACACCTGATATATATAACCATTACAATTGACCTGGTAAATGATCCAAAATATAATGCAAATATATATAGAATCATTCCTTTTTGCATAAATCAAAACAAATTTATATAGGCTTTATCCGTAACAGGTATTTTCTCTTCTTCCTTGGTCTCATTCTTTATTTTTATTTATTCATTCATTCATTCATTCATTCATTCATTCATTCATTCATTCATTCATTCATTCATTCATTCATCTTTTAGAGTAAAATCTTGTTAACTTTGATCGTGTTGCCTGAATTAATTAATAATTTGATTGTATCCAATTTAATGATTTACAAACATGCATATATAGTGTATATATTTTGCATATGTGACCTGAAGTTTCACATTTAGATTCCGGTATGCGTTTTTTTATATATCCCCTCCATATTGCGTGTACATATTAAAGTGTGATCACATTTAAGTTGTTTAATAGTACAAACGAAGAAAAAGAGAAAGAAGAAGACTTTATTCAGGAATAAAAGGCCACAAGTCCAGAGTTTCAAATATATGTCATAAACTCCTCGGGTAACTACTCATTATTTTCAAAATAGTGTAACGCACAAAAACAGTTAACGATAACAAATGAAATGAAATTATTTACAAATATATGTGAAACTTTGTTTTCAGTCAAACAAAAGAAAGTAACTATCAAACAAAAAGCATTAAGTCTTCAAATTGTAAAAAAAAAAAAAAAAAAAAAAAAAACAATAAGTTACTCCTCAGTATGCTCTCAAGACATTTACAGCTGAGCTTTGGTTAAACTGAAAACATACAACCCATGAGCTTTCTCCCCCAATTTACACTTTTACAATAAACATTCAACATTTAAATTTTCATCTACATTTATACACACAAAAAAAATAATAAATGCTACAAATACATACACACACACACATATATTCATGTAATGTATTACATTACAGTATCCTGATTTACAAAAATATACATTTTAACAAATTATATATATATTTCTATAATGCCTGATATTCAATATAATGCAGATGGTTTCAATAAAAGGCCAAAGCATGTAGAACAGGTGCTGGTTTCTGAATCGTTAGTCGGCCGATTAGGGTACCAGTATCAACACGAGTGTCACGGGCAACGAGTTGTCACGTGACCAAATCATCGCCATATTTCAAACGGGCATCAACTTGCTCAATAATAATCCGTTGACAAAACTGATATATTTGGATGCAGATCCGATAGAGTAAGTACAACCTAGTATTTTTGTAAGGATTACACAAGCTTTTATGAGTTTCAGTCACTGCTAGACTGATCGGGCAAAATTTCATGACAGAGTGGACAACAACGTCTTAATTTCACATTTTATCGCCCACGATTTACACAGGACTGCAAAATGTAAGTAGGCCTACATTCATTCCATGTTTTCTTATCAGGGCTGTTAGAGTTTGGACTATAAGGAATTCTGGGGTATTTGAATCCAATTCGGGTTATACTTACCGAGTACTCCAGTCCAACATTTGGAAGCAAGTAATTTTGTGTCTGTATATGCATATCTATTATCTAAATCATAATTTTTTTAATATTTATTTCATACAGTCAATCATATATTCTATTTGGCAGAACTATAAAACCGGGCTGCAGCATACCGCCAGTACCTTATGCACAACGGGTGTTGCATAATAAATTTTTTCCTGACTAAGGCCGATACATTTTCCTGAGAAATTCTCGTATTTCATTTTGCTCATAACTGGAGTCTATTATATTAGAGGAGGAGGGATCCAGGGAACATGGATACCCCGCATGAACGGGGATGTGGGGGGCGGAGCCCCCACCTTAAGCTTTATTCTCCTGTTCAAATAGTAAATGGTTCCCCATTTGCACGATATATGTCGCTTCAATCACAGGTATAAATGAACAAAAATTGCCCCTGCTGGTATCTCGTCTTCACGGCTCACTTACTGGCTAGTAGGGCTCCTAGTCTAGAGATTGTAGGTTTGATTCCCAATTCAGGCAACTTCTGATGTTTAGTAGTTGCTTATGTTAGAATAGTTCATATGAGTTTAGGGACATCTACAGGGAAAAGTAGGAGTTTAAATAAGGAACAAGAAGAGACAGTTTTATCTATATTTTCATGTCCCTCAATAAGAAGCGTAACCCGCATTCTATAGTGGCTCCTTACATTTTAATCATTTCCATAATTACATAAAAACATATAAAAATATAATATACTGATAAAATTTTAAAAAACTAGGTACTACTATAAAACACGGGCTTCAGCCCAACAACCATAGGATATGCATGAATTCATACTGCTGCTTGCATCTTAATTTTGCCACTTATTTTTATCTGCCATTTACACTCCTCCCATACATAAATCATAAACCTCATAACGTCAGTCTGTATACACTCATAGTCATAACCTCGTCAAGACAGTGCGTAAGTAATCCTACAGTCCCTCTGAAGCCCGCTTTCTATATTGGCTCCCAAAACAATAATGCTTGTAAGCTTATATCACACATATCACAGTTCACATATATGTAAAAAACCTAACATTAATGTCATTTGCAAACATTAGTTACACAGGCAGCCTGTATTTATTCATTACCACAGGCACAGGCCTTCAAGCATGTAATAGTTAATTCAACAGACATCTATTATGACATTTTGTTTCTTTTCCTTTACAGAAACCAATTTAATCATACATAAATAACCTGCTACGTTTCGAGAATGTTAAGTCTTCACTAATTAAAATCAACCGATGTATTACATTGATAAAAAGATGTCCATTAATGATTTATATTTTTACAGTTCTGCCAAGACAATGAGTTTTTGAGTTAGGTTATGCCTGTCTAGTATTCAAGTCTGAAATTTGGTACATGGTTCGCCCTGATAAAACAAACACTGTACATATCACTTTCATCAGTGTATATAATATATATAAACACCTGCTTTCATTACATTTGTATTGTAATGTTACTTATTGAAAATTCATACATGTGTTGCCTAGTGTTGGGACGATATGGGTTTTTGATATCATGATAATTATTCAAATTTTATCGCGATATACCGTGATATCACGATATTTTTAATTATATATAATGGCATTAATAAGCCATCAATTATGATATTTATAACAACCGCCTTTAAAGTCTTGACTTTATACAAGGGGTTAAGTATTAATATCATTTATACCTATTGGCCAGTACCACAGATTGACTCATTAAGTGATGTAAGTTGCATGAAGGTCCTGCAGGTGTGCAAGCTTGAGGCGTGGGAAGTCCTGCCCCCATCGTCGAATCACGCTTGTCAGAACTTTCCATCAGTTTCCTATAGCTACACAAAAGCCGGAGAATCCCGGCGAATTTTCGGAGAGCGTGTCATACCAGTCATGGCTAAATATACCATCCCAACTGTATATGGCAAAATATGCAACCCGTATGGAATGTTCGATTCAGTGGTGACACTTTTTTGTTGACATTTTCGTTCCATGCAATAAAAGCATAAACATGTGTATTTATTGCTCTTTCATTATAATGTTATTTTCTCCCGGAATTCTCAAGCTTTTGTCCTCTGATTAATCCTGCTACTTTCGGACATTTCCGACTAATCCCGAAGTCTGTAAGCACACGGTTCCACCCATAAGCGTGTATTCAAATACATGTGGTTTATAAAAATTAATGTGATTCTTTGAAATAAATTTATTTTGAACTTCAAGGGCTTGCTTGTGAACCAAAATCGTGAACAAATATTGATATCGTGATATCGCGATAATAGGAATGTTGACGGTATGATAACCGTAGCTGTCAGATATCGTGATAATACCGTATACCGGTAACCATCCCAACCCTAGGTTTGCCGTAGTTTTCCTAGACACGTATGATATTTCACAGAATATCCAAGTGGTCTTGACTGAGACTCAAACTGACTATCCCATGCTCAGGAGTGCCATATATGTACATCTAACAGGGCCACACACATCTAACAGGGACACACACATCTAACAGGGCCACACACATCTAACAGGGACAAACAAGTAGTGATACAGACCTTGAGTTTTTCAGTTAATATAAATTTGAAAATGAAGGGCATCTGATGGTTACTTGTTTGAATAATTGATCATTGCCATTTAGATATTTAATCTAGGATTGAGGTTCAGACATTGCCTTCTTTAAGTACTACAGATGCTGCCATATCCATATTGGCAATTTATTAGGAGAGTAATAGTATCAATATTTGAAAAGATAAAAAAACAATTTATGCTACACCTGGTTGTCCTGGTTTAAATTTATGTTAACTGGATTCTGTAGTTGTACTTTTACTGTCCCTTGCCTTTGTCACTACTGCAGCCTACAGGATGGTTGCATTTCACATGATTTCAGTCACATTCGATCAGGGGCTTTATGCAGGACTAATGAGAACTTAAACCCTTTGTAAAGTTCTTTTTCAATGCAGAATAACACTCACATTTATGATCACCAGTTCATCAATTTACTGAGTTAAGCCATCAAATTAATAGAAAATAATCTTAATTCAGTATTCTTAATAGAGGTTTTGTTGATTATCTTCTCTACAGGTACATATCAACAATTCATATAAATGCTTTTTCTTGATTTGTTTCAGAATAAACAAGGGTTGACTCATTCCTACCTTAGGCCATGGTGTCTGCAATGAAAGGTCCCATCCCGCCCCATCCATATTATGATAAAGAGGACAGCTCTGGGTATGTTGATCGTCCAGTTCCAAGAGTTCGACCTGAAGCCCAGGGTATAGCCACTAAGCACCATGGGAGTGTTGGCGTTCTGCTTCAGATTGAAGGCCAACGATTTGGCAGTGCATCACGCAGATACAGTAAGGAGCACTATGTGATTCTTTGTGGTTATACCTATATGTGGTAATCATATCATAAGAAATCATACTATATAATCATAATTTTTCATAAGAAATCATATAATTTAAGTGTGAAAAAAGTAGTTAAGATGATTCTTGAGAAATTAATTGATAGACAAAAGTTAAGTAGAGTTGAAAAATTTATCTTATCTCTTTAAAAGGTTGTGTGATTTATGCCTTATTGCCTATATATGATATCATCAATTACAATAACTGATATATTTTTGTTTTTTTTATTTGGGTCTTTTTTGACATAGTAGTATTTTTTATAGGAATATATTTATATGCATGCATTTTATCCCACCATATCCAAAATGAAGGTTACTCAAAAGCAAACCAAGAAATGGATGTTGGATCTTCAGTTATAGCTTCATAATACCTTTAGACACAGGTTTATGTTGAGGATGAAGAATAAATGCATGTATTGTTTGGCATTTCAGAACCAGAGCCAAAAGATCATATGAGAGAAAACATAAGGCGAATGCGGAAAATACAGCGACAATCAAAAGTAAGAGAAGAGGAAACCAAAAAGCCTGTGAAAGCTCTGTGGAAGTCGAGCAAATATGATGAAGTTGGCTCCAGAGTTCGAGAAACTCTTGACGTGAGTAGAAATAGTTGTCTTGGTTTGTCATTTTTATAACAGATATACTGAGTTGAAATAAATTGTTACCATATAAAACAATAGAATGTCTAGCCTTTTAACATTAATATACCTTCAAATGACTTCAACTTTTTCCGACTGTATAAGCTTGCAATAAAAAATGGAAGCAATTACCTACACCATAAAACTACAGTGCAATCCCGCCTTGCGACCACCCCACAATTGCGACCACCCCACAATTACGACCACTCTGCTTGGTACCGGATTTTATTTAGTTTAGTTATGTTTATAAATGACTCAAAATTACACCCACCCCTGAATTCAGAATTACGACCAGATTTCATGCCCCCAGCACTAATGCGACCCTGCTAATGCGACCACCGCCGAGAAGTACTGAAACAACATTTGTCACGAGTCAAAGCTGCGCCTTATCACAGGCGCCTTAACGATAGCTCAAAGAGGGTGACCAGGTTTCCCAACCCAAGTGTTAATCTGGTCCCGCATATCTTCCTGAATCAGTGTCCGCGCAGAGACTCGTTGAGGCGTACGTGATAGATCAGAGAGGGTAACCATCAGCCTGATTACTTAATGAGCCGGTCTGCCTGGCTAACTGCCCTAGGGTCTAGGGCTAGCGATGTTAATTGCCCCTCAGTGATCACCTGTATTACAGCTACCCTAAGTGCGGGGTGAGAGCTTAGTATTTCTACTCATCACACATTGTTCTATCCTGATTGGTCCAATTAAAGACCTAGTTAATTTTAAATGTGCTCATACCTAACGCTGAGTATTGAGAAGTCAATAACATGTATAAATTGAGTTCACATCTTTGGTGAACCTATACTGCCACGTTTTATGTTCAATATGTATACAGCAGGTTTTCTTATTGCCTTTAGTGAAAGTATGGGTTAATGGTCAGACATAAAGGATGTGTGTATGTATATTTATTTTTATCATGAAAATAAAATATTTAATACAATTTTGTTCTTGTTTAACTACACACACACACACACTATTCGTAACAATGGTCACTGCAAAGTAAAAAAAAAATTGTTATAATTCACATTAAAGATATGCAATTAATACACACACTGATATACATTAAACATCGGCGTGTTATATGAAACCAAGGCAAGAGTTTCACAAATACGACCACCCCCAAATTACGACCACTTTGCTCAGTCCCCAGGGTGGTTGTAATTGTGGGGTTCCACTGTATATAAAAAAAATAAATTTTAGTAATCTTTGATTGACTATTTGCAGCTGGTGTAATTATATACTGGTACCAGATATAAGGTTTCTAAACTATGTTTGCCGGTGCTCTCTTTTCAGATGGAACCACCAGCACCAAGACCACATTCTGCAAACTATTTACGAGCACACTCTCGTACAGGGTTTGTGCCACCCATGTCCCGGCCGTCATCTGCTGAACCACCAGAGGACAAACTTTCTGTTCCAAAAGCTGACATTGCTAGAGACGTAAGAATCTTTTAATACAACTCAAGCAGATTTATTTGCAAGGATTATTTACCATTTTTCACATGGCATGTTGATAAGAAGAGCACATGTATGATATATATTCAGTCGAGTGCTAACTCACATGCACACATCAGAAGATATATCATGTGACATATGTATCATATATCCATGTGTAAACAGTTTCCAGTTTTACTAATTAAGAAATATTGCAGTCTAAACATTTGCTTCACATGACTATAGTTCTTATGCCTTGATAGAAATTAACCATGATGCATAATAAAAGGAAAAATTAAGGATGTTATGGTTAGAGAAACAAAGTTGAAATTTCTAATAATATAAATAAAAAAATAAATGGCATCAGTGTGATGGTTAAATTTCTTTTGCAGTGAATTATCATAAGTGCTATCTTTATACTTTAACAGCTTGGTCTGTATTTCTTGACAGGTGAACCTCATCAGAAGAGATATAGATTTTATAAAAGTAAATGGTAAAGCAGCCAGGGCTGCTCCAATGAAGAGGTCGCCTAGTTTAACTGCACTTGATGACCTTAAGGCCAGACAAGATGAAGAGCAGCACACATACAGGAGGGGAGAGGTGCCAAATTAGTGAGTACTCCATTTTCTGAGTTAAGAGTTGGCTTCTCCTTGTCATTTCTATACTTTTCAGCAGTAAGTGTTAAAATGTTGCAATCTTAAATTATCTTTCTAATTTACTCTGTTTGGTTAATCATCAGATTTAAAAGTAATAATAATATTACATGTTTAAATTACATACTGTTATTTTAATAAATATATGAATTTTGAGGATTGAATCCCATAGTAATCGATTACATCTTTACATTTAAAAAATGAAATAATTGCTTAATTTCAAGTTTGGATAAAAAGTTGTCAAGCCTTTCACTGTACATCAGTTCTCAGCTTGTTGTGTAAGATATCCATACACTATGGCATAATGCCATATTTTAATATTACTAAAGCAATGGAGAACTGTGCCTCCATATCCTTCCATCAAGGCTTTGATAATGCAGGCAACAGTTGATAGAGGGTAAAGTGTTCTAGACTTAATTTAGGCACAAATGGGTGTAATTTATCTTTAAATAAAAAAATTGAAGCATGGATATGTTGGACAAGATGGAGTGATATATTACTGGATTAATGTGAAATGCCTGTATGAATCCCAGTTTCTTTAGATAAGACACCTATTTATGAATTAATCTTTCTTATTACATTCAATCATGTGTCCATACATGACATGCTAACTATACAGTGATATTACATACATTCTTTATACCATAGTTTGAAGACAAGGAGAGAGCAGTGGCAAAGAGAGGCTGAAGAAAGAAAAGCAAATGAGCCTGACCCTGAGATGCCCCCAGGTCACCGACTCATGCCTGCAGAAGAGAGGAAAAATACTCTTGAAAAACTCCGACAAAGTGAGTAGCATCCACAATATATATCAGAACCATGATTGTATTTAAGCAGCTACCATCTGATGTCCACTGAAATTTGGCAATATTCGGACAAAAGGATGATTCTCACAAAAAAAAAATGGGGAACTGGTATAGGACTAAAGTGTATCTGATCACTTAAAATTAAATCAGTGTTGGTCTATTTTTAAAACAGACTGAACTCAATGGGAAATAGCCGCAGGTATCATTGTACTCATATAACACGAGCTGACTGGTTGTTTGGTTAAAAATCAAGATTGTAAGAACAAAATTTGCAGTTCTCAGGTGTAGCCATACTAGAGGACCATGAAACTGATACTTTAGTTGTTGAACTTCTCATATTAACCATACCTTACACATTCATTTTACTGCCAAACTTTTGCAAAAGACATTTATCTCAAATTTAGTGGATACTGTGGAAGTGGTTTAAATTTTTTGTGCCTTTAGCGGGAGCTTGATTTGCGTTAAATTAAGAACACATGTTATTTGGATACTATAGTTTGCCCCTTGTCAGCGTTCTCACCTGACACACAGCCATGTGAATCTAGTAATCCTTCCGTGCAGGGTTGCTGGAGTTGAAGCTCCTTCATGCTCAATCAGAATGTTAAAGTGGTCATGTTGTTCGTCATAAGTTTTCATAACAAGTGATATCTCAGCTGAAATCCCCTCCGATTTATAGTCATTTGTAGAAACATCTGTGAACCAAGTAGCCTATGAGGACCTTTAGAACCCCCCCCCCCCCCAGTGGCTGTGAAATATGATGGATTGTTGTCAGCTCTGTTTGTTGTTCATACATATCAGGCTGCTTTCAGTTAGTATTCACAGATTGTGTTGTTGAGCAGTTTTACAACTTACTGAGATGTCAAACAATGTGGCTTGGTGCAGTACCATTGCATCATCAAACATGATTTGTCCTGGCTAATTACGTTTTGTTTTTACCTTGCGTTAGAGTACTCAGTCGCCCTTAGCTAGTTCACACTACAAAGCTGTCTTTTATATAAGCGTTTAAGTTTTTAAATAATTTGATACAAAATTAAATACCTATACATCCTGATTTGCCCTAAAATTCTAACTGCGCTAATGCTGTAAAATGTAAAAAGCGCGGAAATTCAGACACACCAAATTTACCACTTCCACAGTATTAGGTGTTAGAGCAGACTATAGAATATATATCATAATGATAAATCAGTGCACAAGCACTAATGTCATTGATTTTGACAGAATCAGTTTAAAGTAGGATTCCTGAACAGATAATATTCACTGACATCACAAACTGATATTTAATCCTTTTGTTTATTTTTATTTAATTCTTGATTCCAAATATGGGTGGAATTAAGGTTCACCATTCTGTATGATTCCATATTTGGTACTTGTGTTTGTACAGTACAAGCATGTGTATAAGACAACAGTCAATTTTAAGGTTCAACCAATATAATATCTCACCTAAATTTGATTCCTGGCAAAATGAACACATATTCAATGAGGTCAGAGGTCACCAACCTACTTAATGGTGCCGCCTCTATCACGTAGCAGGAATATACTGGATTTTCATGAAAGTCATAGAAATATTAACAAATATAATATTTCACCTAAGTATGATTCCCAGCAAAAATGATGCATATTTCATGAGGTCAGAGGTCACAAAAATATGACGAACATATTATGCACTCCTGTGGTGCTCTTTTGTTTTCTGAATGCCCTGTAACAGCAAGCTCTATTGTCCTCAGACAAAGGTTTTCTTATACATGTGATATACTGAAATTGTAAAACTTGATGCTGCCTCTATCTGTACTTAATTATATCATAAGATTTTGTTACAACAGCTTCATGAAGTACATACTGTATCCCACATTTAATATTTCATGTGAGGATTTGACAGAAATAGTGTTACAGTTTAAATTTTCATGTATTACAGTAATTACATGTGACATTGCTCCGTTTTATTTTGTAGCACACACAGAACTAATACGTCAGTTGGCTACTCTCCCCATCAGGACAGACACGGTGCGGGTTCGGCAACGCAAAGAAGAAATTGAGAGAAAATTAGCAGAGGTTGAAGAAGCAACTAAAATATTTTCAAGACAGAAAGTGTTTGTAAAGGTGGATGATTAGATGCCTGTCATATCATTACTATCATTACTAAACCATACCTGCAGGTGGTAAGCTCATTAGTAGAGAAGAAAATTCAGTCGTGATTGCAACCAGGATTGGTCCAGGAGTAGTCTCTCTATGAAAGCAAGACTTAGAGGAACAATAATCTTTTAGAAGATGAAATAACTAGTCCTTAGGAAAGCCCTGAATGTACAGAAAACCTGTAACAATCGGCACCTCATTTCTTCTGGATTCTGAATCATGTTAATCTGGGTCTTATAGTTACAGGGCAGTTTCCATACTGGGACTGATTTCAAACTATGTAGGCCTTGACAGAACAGTTCTATCAGTATACAGTGAGACCTGTGCAAGACCACCCATGGGACTTGCAAAAAATGGTCTAACTGGACAGGTAGTCTCATTAGAAAGGTCAGTTATAATCAATGGGAATGCTTTTGGTTCACTTAAGGGTAGTCTAAATAGACAGATGGTCTAATAAGATGATCTTTTAGACACGTTCCACTTTATATTTATATTATGTTGATTCCTGATATATAAAATATGGGTTTTAATGGCCATATTTTCCAAAGAAGAGTTCTCTGTTAATACAGACTTTTACTTGGAGGATGCTCTTCTGTTTTAAATGAACCAATGGTGTCAGTGAATGTCGCGTCCTAAAGCAAGGCAATATAAAAAATTAAATTTTATATACATGATTAGCCAATCTGGTCAGCCTGGTTTTGTTATGGTAAATGTGAGATTTTAGTGTGTTTTTCAACTTCAAATTTAGTTTTGTTAATGGCAGAAGTTATATAATTGTATCATATTGTATATTTGTATAAATGTATATTCAACATTTCATCAGTGAAGTTGTCGCCAACACCAGTGTGTCATTACTCTTTATGTGTGGCATGAGCTGACAATTACTCCTTCAACTTGTGCCAAACTTGTTCTGCTGTGTGCAGTACACATATTAAGTCCCCTACACCTGCTGTATATGAGAACATTGCATGGTTATTTATTTATGCTTGTAACTGATAGATCATTGTTCAGTCTGCCAAGCTTGAAGCAGTTGTTCAATCTATGTAAATATCTAATTGTAGTCAATTCTGTTGTTTATGATCTGGGATAAAAGTGCTGGAGTTTATTATTTGATGGATTTTAAATAATTCAATGTATCTGTATTGAGAAAGCATAATGTGTAAGTGTCATACCATATCACACAGCATGTATTAACACACACTTTTATACACTTGTAGCATGCAAAGCCTATAATCAGTTAAGAAGGTAGCTTGTCGGGCAAGGAATGTGAAAACTCAAAAAGGTAATCATATATTAAACCTTTCACATTATATCCTTTATCAGTATTACCATGTAGCACTTTCAGGTTAAAACATATGAATACTCTGTGAAGTGATCAGAAAGATAGCAGTCCGGAGGAAACTACATTCTTTTTTCCACTGTGTGCCCATTTTATCCGTGATACCACTAGAGTGTATGCATACTCCACATGTAATTGATTAAATTGTGGAAGAGTTTGGATGAGACCAAAGATGAAGCATTACTAATGTTAGAGGAAGTAAAACATACTATGTACATCTGTGTATATGCCCAAAATAAATACATTCCCCCTTAATTCAGAGTGCAGTATTTTCTGGATTTTTAAGATGAATGTAAGAGCTGAGTATTGTGCTTAAGTTTTGTATGTTGTCTGATTTACAAATCTGCAAACTATTCATAAGCAATTGATACTACACTCCATGATGTGATTTGATGATTAATTGTTAAATATCACCAGCAAGTCTCCTGACTACACTGTTCATTAGTGTTCAAGTCTGGACTTCACATCCAGACAATATGATCTGCCAGTTTTACATAAATAAAAGCTTAAAATGCAAATGTCAACACTGATATAAATTCACTTTACACTGGTCTCCTTTGTTGAACGTGATAAAAATGATTTTTAAATAGAAGCGTCTTAAACCTATGTACCCCATTTACTAGACCTTTGTGACCCCTCTGAACACTCACAGACCATTTTGTTTAGTGTTCTTATATACCCCTGTAGCCTTTTGTCTGAACACTGCCTGAGTGAGTGAGTGAAGAACACCTTGACTGAATAATTGGATGTACATTTGTTGAAGAGGGGCTTGGTGACCGATAAGTTGCAGCTGATAACCTGCACTGACAGGTGGATATTTTTGTTTGATGGAGTCCAAACAGAAAAGTGATGAACAAATTATGCATGTCTGGATGATTATTTGATGAAAAAATAAAACCTGTAAGTAAATAATGGAGCATTTTGTGAACATTCGTAAAATTATCTCACAAATCCTGACTGATAAAGAAAGGCAAACTTTGGGCATGACTCAGCACTATATATATATTTATTTCACAATACATGACACAATATACAGATTTTTAGAAATATGACACATAACAAATATATTTTTATATATCTAGTTTGGCAATAATTTCTTTAAGCTGCATGGCTCCTCTCAGGTCTCCGCCCACCTGTAATAACCCACTCATGTAAGCGTTGAAAGGTTTCAGGTCACCACTAAGCATGCTCTGGAGGTCAATGCCGGACATACCAAGGGTAGTGTCTGGTTCACCACCAGGGGGCACTCCAATACCAACCGAACCATTTCCTGTAGAAAATGAATGTGATGTATGTATGAAGGTTAGGTAAATGTATCAAATGTAAATGTGATTGGCGGGTGCAAAGTATGATGTCATGGGCAAAATTTAGAAATGACAAATCTAGCAATACATGTTGTTTTTATCTTCCTTGAAATTCTGGCTCTGACACTGTCAGAAATACTAAGCTTTAGAGTTTTGATGAGATCTATAATTTTCAATAACATGGGTTTGTTTCCCTGGGGCTGACATCACTGTCGAGTTGAGAATGCGCATGGACGTGCTAATAGCTTTTTAACAAAACGCCCAACTGACATTTTTTTTAGAAAAATTTAGGAAGAAAATTTTTTCTTCCAGGAGTTGGGTTCAATTTAAGCAAAATTACATTAATATTTTTTATAGGCATGTGTGGTATATGATAATATAATGAGGTTTTGGTGTATGTCTGCTTGGCCTTAATCTAGGAGCTCCATCACAATTACAAATTCACAAGTTCACTACACACTATGCAACCATTGTCATGTGTTTAAATATAAGTATACAAGACTATATGTGGATTGGCCTGTGATATGTGTAGGCTTAAAATATTAGTAATTTTACCTGAAAATGTCTCAGGATCAATTGGCAGATAATGTAAATAAAAGTAAAATTTTACATGAATACAATTCAGGTGCTAAAATTGTTTTATTTTTATGCTCATAATATCTGAAAATAATTGGAAGTTTTCAACCTTCTTTTAGATTTGATTAGACTGTGTGTTAATGAAATGAAAATAATACTTGAGTGAAACACAAAATGTGTATAATTTCCTTTCTACTTGCAAAGAGTAAGAAACTGTGTGATATTTCAGGGAGACAAATCTGTTGCTTATTTTTATTTTCAAACACATGGAATTTTATCCCTTAGACACAGTATGGTGATTTAATATGACTTACCATTTTTAAGGTCCAGGTAAAATGTACCCCCTCCCTCACCCTCCACTTCAAACTGGTAGACGTAACCAACCTCTCTCACCAATGACTCGTTCAGTATGGCTCGGACATCCTCAATGAGTTCTGCTACAGTCTTTGTTCTTTTTCTCTCTGATGAATACAAAAGAGATCTGATATTGTAAAATTATGTTTTGATTAGTCTAAGCGGCCCCCCCACACCGTTATCTGCTGCACACTGTCTCTTGTATGCCCTCTAGGCAATCTTTGTACATTCATACATGGAAATTATAATATGCCATTATTGGAATATGGACATTTGTGCTTTTACTTTTTGTGAAGAACTCTTAAAAAAATTAAATGAACAAGAAAATATAAACTAATAAAAAATAAATATGCACCTATGCACTGTCTTCAGTAAATATTATGTTTTAATCACTGCTGCTGAATTTAATATTATTTCATTTCAACAGAACTTGTGTATCACTTCCCATGTAAGACTAATCTAAAATTTATTTCAAATAATTTAATGTTGAAAAAATGGTACATGACTGGATCAATAACAAAAGGTATGGATTTTTGCAAAGCAAACCTTGACAAATCAAGAATCAGGGAACTCAGAAATGGTAACTGCAAATCAGGCATATATATGGACAGACTTCAGTCTACATGTTGTTAATACAGGATATCACCAATGCAGTTTCTTGTGTAGATTGAGGAGAAAAGCACTAGCTTGCAGAGCCTGAAGCCCATTTATGCAGGCAAGCGTGATTCAGTCAGATAGTCATTAGCACCATCTTATCTGTCCATCCCCACAATATTGGCATATAGGCTAAGATTTCTGTTTACTTAATGTGATCATTGAACATTATAGGAGTCTACAATTAATTGCTAGTACGGTGTGAGGCAGATTAAATGAAACTTGCAAAACATAACGTTTATCTTTAAAACTAGATGTGTCGGAACGACACGAATGCCCCCGCCTGGGGCAAATGAGAAACATTTGTAAAATTTTGAAAAATTTTTTAAGTTCAGGAGGTGTGGTATGGTCAAAAGTAGGTTAACAAGGGCAAAATGCAAACTCCATCTGTAACGGGTCATTATCAAGCAACACACCAAAAATCATGCCAGTATATGCAGGCACTGTGAAAAAAAGTCCATACATGTGCATTTTCCATAAAAATTTCTGTCTTTCATGAAATTTTCTATTTTTAGGAGCTGTAAAACAATCAAAAGTAGGTCAACCAGGACGAAACGCGAACTCGATCTGTAACTGTCATTATCTGCCCACACATAAAAATTCAGGGTGGTATCTGCAGGCATTGAGGAAAAAAAGTCAGTACATATGCATTTGTTATGAAAATGTCTATTTTCATGAAACTTTCTATGTTCAGGAGCAGTCAAATGTTCAAAAGTAGGTCAACTGGGACAAAAGAAGAACTCGATCTGTAACTGGTCATTATCTGCCTACACACCAAAAATCAGGCCCTTATCTGCAGGCACTGCGAAAAAAAAGTCCATACATGTGCACTTTTTTATGAAATTTTCTATGTTAGAGCACCGTCAATGGTCATAAGTAGGTAAAATGGGACAAAACGTGAACTCAATCTGTAACTGGTCATTATCTGCCCACACACCAAAAATCAGGCCAATATCTGCAGGTATTGCGAAGGAAAGTCTGTACAAGTGTATTTTTCATGAAAATTTATATTTTACATGACATTTTCTATGTTCAGGAGCCGTTAAACAGTCAAAAGTAGGTCAACTGGGACGAAACGCGAACTCGATCTGTAACTGGTCAATATCTGACCACACACCAAAAATCAGGCCAATATCTGCAGGCATTGCGAAAAAAAGTCTGTACATGTGTATTTGTCTTGAAATTTCATATTTTTCATGAAATTTTCTATATTCAGGAGCCGTAAAACGGTCAAAAGTAGGTCAACCGGGACGAAACGCAAACTTGATCTGTAACTGGCCTATATCTGCCCACACACCAAAAATCAGGCCAATATCTGCAGGCATTGCGAAAAAAAGTCCGTACATGTGTATCGGTCATGAATATTTCTATTTTTCATGAAATTTTCTAAGTTAAGGAGGCGTAAAACGTTCAAAAGTAGGTCAACCAGGACAAAATGCGAACTCGATCTGTAACTAGTCATTATCTGCCCACACACAAAAAATCAGGCCAATATCTGCAGGCATTGCGAAAAAAAGTCTGTACATGTGTATTTGTCATGAAAATTTCTATTTTTCATGAAATTTTCTAAGTTTAGGAGCCGTAAAACAGTCAAAAGTAAGTCAACTGGGACAAAACGCGAACTCGATCTGTAACTGGTCATTATCTGCCAACACACCAAAAATCAGGCCAATATCTGCAGGCATTGCGAAAAAAAGTCCGTACATGTGTATTTGTCATGAAAATTTCTATTTTTCATGAAATTTTCTAAGTTTAGGAGCCGTAAAACGGTCAAAAGTAGGTCAACTGGGACGAAACGTGAACTTGATCTGTATCTGGTCTATATCTGCCCACACACCAAAAATCAGGCCAATATCTGCAGGCACTGCAAAAAAAAGTCCGTACAACTGTTTGATTTCGGAATGATGGAAGGAAGGAAGGACGGAATGACGGACATGGGTAAAACTATATGCCCCTGCCACTTTGTGGCGGGGGCATAAAAAAGACTAGCTTTGTAGGCAATATCCTGTTCATGTGACAGTTTTCATTTCAATTCAACAATTCAGACTTTGAAGACTGATTATTTGTAATGAAAAGAGTTATGCTCAGTGCACACTTAGCTGTATTGAATGAATGAGCTGGACAGGCTTGAAGCCAAGGGGGCTAGTTGTTTGCCTGCAATTTTTCAGGCAGGCTGGCATATTCTACTTCCATGCATGAGAGTATCGGCATTACCGATATCCTGTATTGTCTCGGAGTATAAATGCTCCGATACAATTTGGGCATCCAAACAATGAAGGAAAACAAAACTGCTGGTGTATTTCTCTAAAATTAGATTTAGAACGTTCCTTCACTCAATGCCTGGATTTTACAAATCACAGAGGTTTTTCTTTTCCATAGAAATGAGGAACTCACATTGACCCTATGAAAAATGTTGGTGATTTATGAAGATTGAATGCTGCCAACAGAATCCTTCTTTTAACACACTCTTTATTACGAGTGATCACAAACAGGACGCTCACCTGTGAACGACAGCTCATCCACCTCATTCAAAACGGCCAGGGGTTGTGGAGTCACATGTTGGGCCATATTTGGGGCCATCTGGGAAGCCATCTGAGCGAATGGGTTGTTACTGTTGCTGCTTCCTGGTGGGAACAGCATCTGTCCTAGAAGTTTCAGTGGGTCTGGCTGTACTCCCTGTACTAATGGATTGTCTCGCTGAATCACTTTGGGCATGGACCTTTATTAATATAAACTCGAGTCAGAATCATGATCAAGTTACAAAGGCCAGTAAATAATATGTATTACAGGTCCACAAGGAAGAACACAGGCTATTTTCAAGATTACTTTTTGGTTTCTATTTCCTTTAGAAACAAACACACATGAGGTGAAGATATTTATTAATTCCAATACAAAATCAACATTTTTTATCATTTTGTGGGAAAAAATCAAGCTGATTTACATATCAACAGCTGACATTTACCTGTCCAAGTGGCTCGTAACTAAGAAGCAAATTGTTCAGCACCTGTGATGTCATGAATTTGGACTACTGACAACGCATATGCATAGAAGAATATCTATAAAAAAATGAGACAAGCTTTGTTGTGATGATAGATTACACTGCAGATGATAAGGATGAAGAGAGGAATACACATATTAATTATCTAAAACAAGCATTAATACATCAATAAAGAATCACTAAGTTTTACATTCACTTGAAAGGAAAGTTCCTGATAAATTTAAAATAGACAACTTATTTCAATCTTAACTTTGTTGAAAGAAATCATGCATGCAGTTTGATAAAAACAAGATAAGCAAGGGAGATCAACTCACAGTTCCACTCTTTTTACTTCTATACCCCATCCTGAGGTAGTTTTGTTGATGTCCGCCTATGGGCAAAATACAAAAATGAATAAATGTAAGTTGCACCATCCCACACTTGATAAAAAATCTTTATAATAAACATAAGTTGGCTTGATATATAAGGTAATGTGCAGACTACCTGATACTTTGCCATAAAAGATGTATAAATATGTCAGTTGTGCATTCACAATATGATACTGACATGTTTTTCATCATAAAAACATGTTGCTGACACATTATGGAGTTTCCAAAATCATTTGATAGCGATGATGTAAACAAGTGAAACAGGAGTCATGATGCTCAGCTGAATTCAAGTGACGCAATTAGAGGATATGGGTAACAGAGACCTAATTTCTGGTTTCCAAGAAGATTTTTCACTGACCTCCCTGGATGTCAAATTAGAAGATCTAGGTGCAATGGTAAGAATTTGTGCCCTGTTAACGGGCGACCACATCTTTGAATGTCTCAAAAATAAAATTTTTAAAGAAAATGCTTAAAAATATGAAAAAATCCAGGTGGTGCCCCCAGTCTGCAGGAACTGATAAAACACTCCATGATGAATGTGCATGCATGTGATCAATGCATTAGTTGTTCAGATACTGGAGGTTTTGTATCAAATTTTTAATTATACTGAGGGGTACTTACAAGCCCTATAACTCCAAGGAAATGGGTAACAGAAACCTTATTTCAGGTCTCCAAGGAGATTTTACATGACCTCCCTGGATTTGAATAAGAAGATTCTAGGTTGAATGGTTACCATTTGTACCCTGTTAACGGACAACCTGTCTTTGAAGGTCTCAAAAATAGAGAAATATGCATAAAAATTTAAAAAAAAAATCAAGGTAGCCCCACCATTCTTCAGGAACTGATGGGACATTCCATGATGAATATGCATACAAAGAATCATGGTGACCAATGCATTAGTTATTCAGATACTGGAGCATTTGTATAAAATTTTTAATTATTCTAGGGGTACTTCAAAGTCCCATAGCTCAGAGGATATGGGTAACAGAGACCTAAGTTCAGGTTTCCAAGGAGATTTTTTATGGCCCTCCCTTGATGTCAAGTAAGAAGATTCCAGGTCCAGCAATTACAATTTGGCAATTACAAATGGTCAACATCATATGACAGATATCATCAGTATGGCCCAACTTATAGTCACAATATTCATATTGGCACCTTTACACAAGATGTAAAGATGAGCGAAACTTGGTAAATTGGGCACTGCTGATTAAAAGGAATGGTGAAAACTGGGAGGAGTATATTACCATATGACATATATAGGGGATTTTTTCAATTGGTTTTACTGGGATGTACCTGCAGGTCCTTGTTTATATTGTTTCTGTCTGATTCAATTTCCTGTGTTTTCCTCTTGCCCAGGTGGTTCCGTAGTGTAGTGTGACACAGAACTCTGAGTGAGTGGTTCAGGTCTTGTATTTTTATGATGGAGTTCACCGCATCTTTGACAATGAAGTAGATTTCTGCTCCCAGTTCTATCACTGCTCCATCAGATGAAATAATCTGCAAATATTCAAATAATGTTGGCAAATGTTCAAAGTAGAATAATTCAGTCATGACTGAACTAAATCATAAATGATTTACAAATATTTGTTAAAATATGAACCTATGAAAGTTTCAGTTTCATAAAAAAACATTTACTAATAATCATTGCTTCACTACAGCACGATTTTTTTCTTACTGCATCAAAGATTTTAAAAATATATGTAAAAAAATATAATTTTTAATGTGCTGTGATTTTTTTTTCAATGTCTTTGGAAGTTTATTTTTCTTAAATTAAATGTATGAACATAATTATACTTTGCATCTGTATGTCCACATTTACTGTTGGGTAGTTCCTGTACACAGATTTTCAACATTTATAATTTCATAATACAAACTATTATGTTAATTGAAGTGATTACTTGCATCAAAAGATAATTATCAACCCTGAAATTACCTATCATCTTCTTCTCTGATTTTTGTGGCAAATCATAAGGTTTTATAGAAAAACTGCATAAATTTCTTTTTCCTTTCAAATTCCAGTCTTCAATTTCTCTTAATGTACCTTGACAAAGTAACACAATTCAAAATTATTTACAAAAAGTTAGTACCAATGACTGCATAATCTTGGGCACTGTCCAACATATTAATATGAAACATGACCTCACAGTCAGCTGACAAAGACAACAAAACCATATCTTTCAAGGAAAGATCACTTTGTCATTAACTGTTTCAGTACCTTCTGTGGAGGGACACTGAATGCTCTTGGCCTCAGATCCACCCTCTTGGCCCTGTCTATGCAGGGAAGAGTCAAAACCATGCCTGGATGAGAGAAAAATAAAATGGTTACAAAAAAGTAAAAAACTGAACATTTTATTGCAATTTTATATGTATTTGTATGTCTAATAAGGTTAAACCTTTGACCTTTTCTTTATTTAATTCAATTTACCTCTTCTGCATATAGCAAATTCAAAATACCAGTGCAAGTTTATGCTTATTGCATTGATTTATTAAACAAGTGCTACCAAAAAAAATATTATAACTTATAAGATATGATACTTAACAATTCCAAATATTATATGTTAATTAACAATTCCATATATTTCACTTTCATTCTACACAGGATGAAAAATTTGCCTTGATTCATCCCATTCAAACTAATATAAACTAATAAACTATATTGTACACACTTATGCAAATTTGATAGAATAATATTTGAAATTTATCACTTTACTGTGAACTTAACTTATAGAGCTATCTAAATTCACCCAAGGAAGAATATACCAATGAATATGCACATTCTTGTAGACAATTAACTCCTTTGAGAGAACAATTTTTATATGTTTCATAGTTCAATACTTGCTGAGCAATATTTAATTACCTGGCCCAGTTGCACCAAGGAGCCTACCCAAGCGAAACACAACCAGACGTTCATGGTGGTGAACTTTCTGTTGAAGGGAATAAAATCAAAATAAGAATAGTTTTGGCATAGTTATATTTAACAAGAGCACTGCAAACGTGCATAATACACCCGTCTTATGTCTTGTGACCGTTTCATCAAAATCCTTCATATTTGTCGTAAGTTATTGTGGCGACACCACAAAGTAGCCTTGTGACCCCTGACGTTATTACATATGACAAAGAGGTTTGTGACCAAGAGGTAACTTAAATCTCAGGAGCTGAATAACACAATATGCCAGTTATATCAGGGATCACCTATTGGATCTATCCATATTTACTGGACATAAAGACTTGTATATGAGACTCCTCTACCTCTGTTAAACCAAATATTCAGTAAATATAATTGTTGTGAGACTTACCTTTAATGTAAACCATACAGATATTGGTAATGTTAGGATAACCAGCAAGTGACACAGCATGGATACAGCAGCTGTACATACTCTGTTGATAGCACTGGTTGACTCGGTTTGAACTGTAATAAATCATAAAACACTATCATATTCAACAGTTCATCCGGCACTGTAGTTGTATATACTCATTGATAGCACTGATTGACTCAGTTTGAACTGTAATAAATCATAAAACACTACCATATACAACAGTTCATCCAGCATTGTAGTTGTACACACTCATTGATAGCACTGATTGACTCAGTTTGAACTGTAATAAATCATAAAACACTATCATATACAACAGTTCATCTGGCACTGTAGTTGTATACACTCATTGATAGCACTGGTTGACTCAGTTTGAACTGTAATAAATCATAAAACACTATCATATACAACAGTTCATCTGGCACTGTAGTTGTATACACTCATTGATAGCACTGGCCAACTCAGTTTGAACTGTAATAAATCATAAAACACTATCATATACAACAGTTCATCTGGCACTGTAGTTGTATACACTCATTGATAGCACTGGTTGACTCAGTTTGAACTGTAATAAATCATAAAATATTATCATATACAACAGTTCATCCAGCACTGTAGTTGTACACACTCATTGTTAGCACTGGTTGACTCAGTTTGAACTGTAATAAATCATAAAACATTATCATATACAACAGTTCATCCAGCACTGTAGTGGTACACACTCATTGATAGCATGACTTGACTCAGTCTGTACTGTAAAACATTAAAACAACAATGTCTAGTCAATTTAAAATTTGTTGAGGCTAGTAGGAACTAAAAAGCTTAAATCTATTGTTTTGTTTTGTTTATATTCAGGCTTATGCTACTGAACAGGTAACACAATCAATGAGCAGAAGTTTTGAAGGAAGCCATGGTTGGATGATGACAGAAATGAACAGGAGTGACCTCAGATTTACACCACATTTTTTATATGGTTTTCCTTATAAGGCTGTATGCATGAGGAAAATGTCATCCTTTTTTGCAATGATATATTACAGAAATTGAGTTCTGCCAACACTTACATGTATATTCATTTTCAACAAATTGTAAAACAGACACCAGGAGACACATTAAAATATTTGTCACAACCATATGCACTGGTGACAGGTGACATTTTGCAAAGATAATTTTACCAGTTTTGAAATATGTGAAAAGTTCTTCTCTTACCTTCAATTGAGCTTGAATCATAGCCCCTGTTGTATTTGTAGAAGGATTTGTAGTCCGCCTGCGATGCATAGGAAAATGCTGATCCACTCTCCATGCTCACCTCACTAGGCTCTTGTGTTGACAAGGGAGTGTAAGAATACTGAGACATGATGTTCGGTCTGAGACATTCAGCCACACAGACTCCCCTGGTTCAACAACATCTACCTGTACATACAAATGACACCTACTGAATGTTTAAGCACAGTTTACAGACATACAAATTGTAGTTCAGCTGACTTGAAGCTAGTAGAGTTGAAGTGGTCATTTTCTGTTTGCTTGCTCTATTTAAAGAATGTGTTTTATTCCTCTCACTCAGTGATGAACATCCAATAAGAAGGGACATCTGATATTGAAAATAGTCTTTCTGCACATCTGAGGCCAAAAGGTGAAATGTCATTGGTAAAAAATGAGTTACTGAATGGCAAATGATTGGTTAATCCTTCATTTATCAATTTAATTTATCATTTGGAAATAAATTTCATGGATGTAAGCTTATTCATATTTATGTATACAATAGAAAATTCTAGTGGTGGGAGTCGGTTCCTTTTTCATAATCGATCATCGGTTTGGATAAACCGATCGATGATTAATCGGTTCAGACAAATAAAAAGAAATATGCAATTATCTGTGAAACTGTACTCTCTTAACCCAGTATTATGTCTTAGTAATTCTACCATATGAAAAGAAGTTTTTGCCTTTTTTTCTATTTTCCTATTATTACTAAGGTATGCAATTCAAATTTTCATTTTAATTAATTATAATAATCAAGAAATAAACCACAGTCCAGGACATCTACTTGCTGGCCCTCAGGAATACTCCCGCCTATCATTTTAACTTCACCACCAGCAAGGACTTTCATTTTATAACAATTATGACGACTTACGACATGCATACTGGTTTCACAGGCCCGCCAGAAAAATTACAGGCCCGTGTAATTTTTGGTAAAAATTTTTAAAAAGTAATTGAACGCTAAAATATATATTACTCAAGTGGCAGCAGCACCTGGCATCAGTTGAAGAGATTATTTCTAAGAGAATCTCGCAAAACTGGCATAGAGAATTATGGGGCATTTTAACGCCATATCTCCCATATTTTGCAATGAACATCTCGTTAGAAAACTCTCCGCTAATTCTGCAGCTCCCTGCCAGTTCACAGAGTTTTAATAAGTCCTCAGTTCTCTCATCTACTGTGCCATACTCAGTTAGATACGGAGGTTATTTGGGAACACAGGCTCATCATATGAAGTGCGGAATGTTGTAAAAAAAGGAAGAATAATTTTTGCCTATAACATTAAGACATTCTGAAAAAAAAACAATAATGAGTTTGATGTAATCGATAGTTGCCTTTGGTAATCGAGCACTTAAAAGTGGAAGCAAACCGACTGACTTTCGAAAAAACTCGATGATTGGCCAACCACTAGAAAATTCAGCTTGAAATCTTAATTATATCATATATGAATTGTATTATGTATCATATCTTGAGCATTGTATTGCAATATCATGACTGTATCATAGTGTCCAGATCCCCCCCCCCCCCCCCCCCATCCCCAATCCACCACTGTCTGGGGCTGTGGAATGCGCGAATATAACCAAAAATGTACAGGTACAAACAAATTTACAAATGCTGTCATTAATTCAATATGTTCTAACTCATTTGAATATCTGGATTTTTGATGTAATACTAATAACTTATTAATGTATTCAGCCACCTGCTTTGGCTGACCTTGGGTTATCAGTTTTATCTGCAAAAATCGACCTAAAATTACTCTATGGCTAGAAGTCTTGGAAAATGTTTTAGATAATGACAGAAGAAAGTTAACCATCTGCATGAAAGACTGAACAGAAAGACTGTACTGTGTCAGTGTGTGTACAGGTAAGAAGTGGATATCACTTGGTATTCCAGCTTTCTTGAGAAATCAAAATAACCTTTAAAACACTCGATAAATAATATCCCTCTACCTCCACACGAAAATATTACTCTTTCCTGATATACTGGTTAAAAAATTATGATAACTGATCGTTCGTTTCATGTTAGTGATATATGGAACCGGAGTTTTTACCTGTGGTGGAATCTCTCTTCCCAAACGACAGTAAACATATTTTCAGGTTGGTTATTTTGCTGTTTATAATCATCAGATTTTATTGGACCAAACCATCTGTCCTTGGTATTGGATCATTGGAAAGAATTAGTCATTTTATTAGATAATGTTTTGAAAGGACATTTTGGAACTAAACGTTGAAGAAATGAATGACAAAAAAATGTTAATCATTTGTATTACTATTAGTATGATAATGACAGCTGACGTTTCTGAGCCATTGATCTAGTAAAGAGGTGGCGACATCTATGGACAGTATCTAAAAATAAAAAAGAAAGCAGTTTCAGTTAAACAGACCATCATTCTTGAGCCCCCCCCCCCCCCCCCCCCCGATAGTCATGTGTTTTAAGCGTTTAATTTTGCTGAATTATCATTATATTTAATATTGATATTATTATTTTATCAGTATTAATAATAATAAAAATCAAAATAATAACTACATATTGGGAAAAGAAATAAAAGACACATTTATACCATGAGCAATAATGAGCAGGTAAAAAACATTTGTAAAACTGAATAAGAAAATTACCTTTGTATATACATGGACCCCAAATTGTCTTTCCAGACACGCATATGTAAAACTGTGAAAAATAAAGCTTTTGGTTTAAGTAGGAGATCATTCAAGTACATGTCAGATGATATATTTCTGCATTTATACAGAACCATGGTGAGGCCCATTTTATGATACGGTATGGGCACCACATAGGTTATCAGACAAAAGGTTATTGGAAGGTGTACAGAGAAGAGCCACGAAAATGATACCAAGTTTAAAAAAAATTAAGCTATGAATGCAGACTATATAAGAGCACTAGAATTACCAACCCTAGAATACAGAAGAATCAGAACAGATATACTTCAACTCTCGTTTATACACTGGGATAGATAGATAAAATATTCAGCAACCTTTCATTATGATTGGATGCAACAAGTATTAGAGGACATAGTGCTAAACTCATGAAAGGCGGTTGCAAAACAGAACTTAGAAGACAGAGTTTTTCAACAAGAGTTGTAGATCAATTGGATAATCTATCTGAAGATCTTATCAATCATCTAAATTCATCTTATGTCAATACATTTAAGTCAGGCTTAAAAAACATTGGGAAAATAATCAATTAAACTACGAACTCAGCTACCTTAAAATAGAAGATTGTCAAGAATTACAATACAAGTAATTTAACGAAGATTTTACTTGTGCAGTGAGGTGAACTATATCAAGGAAAACAAGATCGGTCCAAAAAAGTACGACTTATAAAGAAGACCGAAGACCCTAAGTATATCCAAAGTATTATTGATACAAATAATTCGAAAGATTTAATTTACAAAATCGTTGCAGGAGACTGTCACATATACAACTGTTTGTATTTTAATTGACTATCTATCATCTTTATAAAGAAGTACGTGTTACCACTATATATACTCTTATAGTTTTACAGGCCAGCTCGTCTGTTCCCCTCCTAGCCGGCGACATAATTTAAACATTGTCGTCAAGCTCAAACACGGTTTGTGGTTCCCGGGCTGCACAGTAGGCCTACTACTTATATACCATCTGAGCGTCTCCCACGTTTAACACTTCGTGTTGTGCGTGGTTTATGGTTTTTATTTTTTTTCTCACCATCTCTTTTTCTTCTCTCCGGCGCCTTAGTCTTGAAGCACTTTTGATGACTAGCCGCCCCCTCAAGTTTGTTTGTGTGATTGGCTTTGGCCTGTTTCAAGAGGAAGTCTCCACTTTCTGGTGTGTGTCACCGTGCCTCTGGAAGCTCCTAATTGATGACAATAACGTCATTGACGACTATTTGACGTCACTTCCGGAAGAAATTTTGCAGGTGCGCTAAAAGACCTCCCGGTGTAGAATTTTCCTACAGATAATATAAAACAACACAGGAATTTAAGTTTAAAGGGGCCTAATCATCTATAAAGCATGATGAATTGACACAAAAAAGGTTCCTCCCTTAAAATAAATCTGTACCTGCCAAATATTGTCTTGAATCCGTTTGCTTTATCCTGTAAATGAGTATCAAAAACAGTGGACCAGGCGCGATCACAGGTCTCCACATGAACACAGTGTGTGGGGCCATGTGCATCGGGGAGCCACAACATGTGTCAATCAGGAGATGCCTGACTGACTTAGCCCAAAAATGTAATACATGTTCCCGCTGGCTGAAACACTGCGTGTTTCAACTCAGAATCGGACCTACGGTCAGGCGGCCTTGTTATGGTTAACAGACACACGTGGACTGTGTTTCTCAATACGCAGAGCCATAACAAGGTGTTAAATGGCCGTATGCGTGGTACTGAAACTGTGCTGTGTGCAGGGATGGTTTTGCAGGAAAACTTTTGTTTAAAGCAAACCTGAACTGACTTTGTGAAAGAATAGGCATAATATTGCTCCCGATTATGTCCCTTTCACATCACCAAATGGCCGAAAGGTCTGTCCGAATATGGAATCATGATGGTTGTTATTAAACTTACTTAAATATATACTGCCAGTCTATTAGTCAAACGTGATAAAAACGATACTAGAAAAATCGAGGCGGATACTGAACTTCACCTTATGTCGATTAACGTTTAGCCCCTTAGCACGTCAAAATGACTTGTCCAAGTGCACGGCGACCAGACATGAGCCCAGTGGCCCACGTCAGGATCATTCAAGCACGAGAGAAGAATTGATGGTTTTTGCACATTGCCCAGAACAGTCTTCTGCCCAGCTAGTCCATTTATAGTTAAGAGGTGTGATATGTAGCTCTGATATCTTACATCGGGATGTTCTGTAGCGTATACCCGGGGTGGGGGGGGGGGGGGGGCGTGGTTACAGCCAGCGCAAACTCAGTTTGATTGTTTCAACCCAATTTTTATGCCTAGAACCCCCCCCCCCCCCCCGAGGTTTCTCATTATCCCCCTGGCTTAGAACCCCCCTCCCTTTTCTCCCCAAAATCCTGGACCGGTCCATGGTGTTTAACATGGTTGAGACTCGAGACTGTCTCCTTGAAACTTTTATAATCAAGGAGGATCTGTCAGTATATATATTTTCTCACTCTCTCACGTGTTGCATTTGAAGTCACGGATATACAGACAACAGGACGACACATATTGGTGAGATTTATCAAAATTAAGACGCTGTATCTAAATTCAAGACTGATAGGCTACACTATTATAAGGCCTCAGTGCATTTATAATACAAAGCTGGATTTAATGGAGCCCAGAACCACGTAGGAAGTATTTTGTCCGAATAAGCTGGGCTAATAAAGCACACTGACTGTACGAAAACTAGGTTTCATATTCATCATATTCTTCAAATTATTTACTGTTGAACAAAAACGGTTGCAACTATTAATAAAGTTTTAAACAGGTCTAGATTGCTGAACTTGTATCATCGTACTTACAAGTCAGGATGACTTAACTGTACACGTCAGACCAGTACAAGATAAAGCAATGTGCAGAATCATAAAATGGGACATTAACTATGATATATATATATAAGTCAGCTTGGCACAGCGTATTCATGCGATTCCGACGTGGTATATACTGGTATGTGACATTTACTGCCGAGAATATTACACTGAATTTATAGTTGTCGACAAGAGTAAATACTATTTAAACTATTAAGATTGTCTCAGAAGCGTGATTATGGTAACATTGGGGACGCACTTAAAAGCGCTTCAAAAATGAAAGCAAGGCGCGTTATTTGGCTTGACAGTAGTTCGAAACTGTACCACTTCTCACCATCACTTGTTGCCTTCATGCTAAACTAGAAATACGTGCCTAAACGTATTTGAACAGTTATGTTCAACCAGAGGTAGACTCTCATGGTACCAAGTTGTACCGCTTGTTGCAAGCGGTACTATATTTACGTAGCTTGACAACACTGATAGTGTTGACCTTTATTAGTGATAGAATAGCGTTTATTAGAACCGGTGATCGGCTTTAATCATAATGGACAAATTGGGAACATTTGGTCTCTTATTGGAAAAAGAAAGAATTATAGAGGAATTAAACATATTATCAATACAAACACAAACCGAAATTAACACAGTCTCCGGTCAATTTGACTGGTAAATGCACCCAATTATAGTGACGGGAACAAACATATTGCGGCAAACATGGTAACTACTCTGACACCAGGCCTCTGAACAAGACTGGCGTCTATTTAAGGCCGGCATTTATTTTTCTGGGACATTGTTTTGCCCCGGCGACTAAATTAGGCAGGCGACTATTTAAGGCCCGGCGTCTGTTCAAGGAAACACGGTACTTTCACGCACACACACACACACACACACACACACACACATGATCATTCTGTCCAAAATAAATTGTGTACAGTATAGAACATGTCTGAAAGACCATCCGTCTAATACGACCACCCGTCTACTATGGGACCACCCTGGAGTGATCAGAAAGCATTCACGTTGGCTATTTAACTAAATTGTCTAATAACACTATCTGGTAATTAAGATAACTTTCAGCTTGTCCCACTGGCGGTCTTATTTCACAGGTTTCACTATATATATATGCTATTCTTTCACCCCTTGCAAAGCCTCACTGTACACGTCATCTTCCGCTCGATGCTGTTATGTAAACCATCTTTAGCAGGTTTTTAGCTCAGCTGACTGAAAGTCATCTAAGCTATAGCGAGGACCCTTTGTCCGTCGTCCGTCCGGCCGTCCGTTAATAGGGGACAAATGGTAACCGCTGGACCTGGAATCTTCTAACTTAACATCAAAGGAGGTCAATGAAAAGTCTCCATGGAAATCTGAAATTAGGTCTCTGTTTCCCATATCCTCCATATGGGTCTCTGAAGAACCCCCAGAATAATGAAAATGTGATACAAAACCCTGCTTTAGTTTCCAGAGAACTCCTATGAGACCCTTGGTCTGATCTTTCCGAAACCGAGCATAGTTGTTCCTTCATCTATGTTGTTGTGCCTAACAAAGACAGGTGGCACCACCAGCAATCCTTTCTGTGCAGTTCGAATCTGGGTGTCTTTTATATAACAGCCCAGATCTCAGGAGTGGTAATGTATTATGCTGAGAGTTTGCATGTCCATAGAACTTGGATCTTTCTATCTCATAACTGCGACTGGTGGCGCCACCTACAATACTTTTTGCGTAGTGTCCACCTGCGCGTTTGCCATCTGTTCATCTTAGTGGTTCTTCAATGTATTGGGTTGATATGTGCATGTTCATGGATCCTCAACACCTACATCTCCTAAACAAGACTGGTGGAGCCACCTGCAATCATTTTCCTGTGGCGTCCATCTGTACATGTGCTTTTGGTGAAACTTGCTCATATCCTAGGAATGGTTCAAGATATTGGAATGAAATTTGGCATGTCCATCCATCTTGAAAAGTTTTCTCATAAGCCGGACAGGTGGGGCTACCTAATTTCCTGGTTTTGTAGAATAAAAAAATGCACTTTTCTCACTAGTGATTTGCAGTATTGGCCTAGATTGGTGCATACCCATAGATCTTGGACTCCTCCATATTGTACTCAAGACTGGTGGTGCCATCTGCAATAGTTTTCTCATGGCGTCTATCCATAAATTTTTTTTTGGTGAAAATTGCTCATATTTTAGGAGTGGTTCAATGTATTGGTCTAAAATTTGGCATGTAAATCAGTCTTGGAGAGTTTTCTCGTAAACCAGACATTTCTAAGGACTCTTAACAAAATTCATGATTTTTTGGCACTTTGGCAAACATTTTGCTCATTCTTCAACATTCCTTGAATTCAGCTTAGCGTCATGGCCCATGGGCCAATAGTTTTACTATTACTGACTCTGCAGGTTACACAGTGACTCCACTGCAGAATAAAAAAATTCTTTTTAAAGAACCAAAGAGACATGACATATTCCCATTAGGGTTATATATATGAACATAACTATCATATTTAGATTGTCTTTTGAGGAAGTTTTATGTAGCAATAAAAAGGTTGATGTAAGAATGATGAAAGTAATAATGTTAAGTGATAGCTAATTGTCTTTTGAGGAAGATTTAGGCATTAATATTAGTGTAAAATGTTTAAAAATATTTTAGTGATATATATATCCAATAGTCCAATATAAATGCCTATTGAGTCGTGTATTCACGGCTAGTTCAGATTATAGTGATCGCTATAAATACAAGAAGATAGTCATGTGGTAGTTAATCTTCATGATTAGTATAATTAGATAGTAGGACGACAGCATTCAATAATACTTTCCTATAAATGCTGGTGCTAGATAGAAACACATGTATACCCACACACCATAGGCTTTGGAGCGATCATAAAAGTGTGTGTGTAGGGGGGGGGGCGCATTCTCGATATATATATATATATATATATATATATATATATATATATATATATATATATATATATATCATAGGTTTTTTGAGTGTTTTTAAAAGTATGGGGGGGGGGGGCATTCTGCAATGTAGCGAGTTTGAGGACGCCTAAACGGCCGAAAGGGGGTAGGTGCGGGAGGGGGTAATCCCTCTCACACGGTTCGTAAATTTTTGAAAAAAAAAAAAATAAAACATAAAATATGCATTTTCAATGCAGTATTTTGAACAATATCCTACTTTTTGTAGTCATATGCTGCACCACACAACAAAATACCAAACATTGAATTTACAGAATCATATGTGCATGTGCCAAATTGATAATATTTATACCCTTATATAGTATTCTTTAAATCTTAATAAAACTTCAGACCCGTTACTTTTTTTTTAATTTTACTCAAAACCATGGTATGAAGCACGAAAAAAATAAAGGCCAACTGAGAGGCAAAGGATACACTTTTTTTTCAAACTTACTTGAAGTTTAAGTTATAATAAACAAATGAATATTACAATGAACAATTAATTTACAGAAAACTAACCTAATTTCAGTCATATATAATTACACATTGAGCAATACAAAATATGGTTATATTCCAAAGTAGCTGACCTCTCTATAAGGTTATCAGATTAAATGTTAGGCATACAAATATATTTCCAACCGTTCTCACTGAAATAAATTACATTATATTTAATTCCCTTACCTCTAAAAATAACACAATAATGATATATATCACTGAACAAACTAAATTAAGAAATGAAGTCACAGTTGGTTCACGTGAGACATGTAGACTGAGAAGAAATACAATGGATTTTTCCTCCACCCTTAGACCAAAAAACGTGGGGGGGGGGGAGGGGTCCGCGGCCATAAAGCCTTTGCACAGACAAACACACACACATGATAGTATATATAATATATGTATATGGATATATATACCCTCCCACTATATATATATATATATATATATATATATATATATATATATATATATATATATATATATATATATATTACCCTCCCACTCGAGTCATCCCGATCCCATAAAGATAAATTGACGCCACTGCATTTGAGACAAGTATAGTCCCAACTATCCCTGCATTTCCGGAATGGGAGAGGTTCTTTTTGAGTATAAAAAACATCTGGCGGATGGTTGTGTAGGTTATAATAATTTTTTTAAACCTTGCTCCTCTGTAGTAGGCGTAGTTTCGCATTGTCTTAATCACATTTTCCCGTTCGTTTATTTTTTATTCAATTGCTGTAATACTGCCTGTATGCACAAAACACCAAATTTGCCATACATGTATTTTATCCCTGTGCCATTAATTCTGTTGCAGAATCGAGCAGTCTTTTTATTGCGCACGACAGCGCAATGTGTGAGACAAAGGGTCTCATAGATAACTGTCCGCTATTATCAGCAGCTGGGATGAAGCTGGATGATAGAGACCAGGTGTGCTGCGCATCAAGATGGGATGCTGGGTGTGACATAAGGATGGTGCTGAAACAAATGTAGGTTAAACTTATAAACAGGCAGAGAGCGCATACTTCATATGAGGCCGTATTTTACCAAGACCACATCCCAATATTAATCGACATTTTAGTCACCTTTGGGCCCTTGATATTCTTGACACAGGGCTGAGTATTATTACCAAAATCCCCCGCCACATGTCTACACTATTAATAATTCATCTAAGCAGATTGAAAAAAGGTCTATGCAAAATGGCAGCCCCCATGAGCGGTTTCATAAAACTGGGAGAAATAAACCTGTCAGGGTCCGAGTATGGTGCGGGCTTCATCATCAAAGTACTCCGAGGGCAACGTAATATGCGGAAAGTGTTTGGAGCGTGGCGACGTGTAAAGGCAAAGTTTAGAGCGAATTTATCTTACCACGCCCAGATCTTCAGTTTAAAGTAGGAAGACACATGAGAAAATCTTCTGTGGGTAAAATTTCACCATTTTGAGGTTGAGTCTCTGTTGTACGTGGTTCCCATCAAGGGTTTTCCTCGAGTCCTTATGGTCCGACACCCGAACCACCCGAATAAAAAATAGAATGCTTTAAGTCCGTATCTAACAACTCTCAATGATTTAAACAACTTTAAAGGCGTATTGTGCAAAGACAAAAAGAAATGATTGAACGGACAGAAAGATACTGGTTAAAATAAAACAGTCGTCTAGCTAGGTTTTTTCGTTTATTTATAGCGTTTATAGAAATTTACATATATAGGATCTTTTGAAACTCATGCGTTTGCTTTGGCACGTTCATGGTTTTGTTTTGCACATATCTTTGGTAAAAGTGTCGCAACCAGTACCTATGTGTACCATTCAAATCGCGGTAACAATCAAGAGAGTAGATTACTGCTATAAAACCTGCCTGGCTAACAGCTTGTTCTGTTTTTAGATTGGGGAGCAGTAACTTGAAACTGTCTCCACACAATTAGCCTGTACATTTAAGCAGCCTCCGCAATATCTCGTCCCCCTCCCCTTTCGCATCTAAGAGTAATTGTCTCCATGTGACTTTTATTATAAAAACTATGGTATTTTATTGAAATTATCCAACTACTCTTTGTAGATCGCACACGACTGTCTTTTCTTCCGTTTTGGTGCGGACAAGGCAACCACTGCGCCAAATCAACTGTGAACGACACCGTCCCCTATCCAGAATTTGGATTACACTTTTTCAGAACATTTATGGAATACTTGGTCATTTTTATCCCTGTCTTGTCACAAAATGTTTTATTTACAATATAATTTATAATCAGGATATAGTGCCATTTTAATTGACCTGTAAACATGTCAAAATAATCTAAAATAATCCACACATGTTCAACAAGGACATCTGGTAGCAAGTCATACTAACCAGAGTTTTGCGTTTTACAACTAGTGTCATTTCAACTTCCGTATATATGAAATCAACCACCTTTAGGTTGTGTGGTTCCTCATTTTGGTAATAATGGCACATGTTCCGTGTTTACTGACAGGTTATACAAATATACACTCATACATCCATCACAGAGACATTGAAAGAATTTTTTTCCGAATAGGAATAACCTACGGAATATTGATATGTTAACCAGGGTCAACCAGAAATCATTTAAATTCTTTTCAGAAAAGATAGCTTTAAGTTACATCCATACTCCTAACTATATATTCTGTGGCAAACACCATTTCACTTATTAGCATTGACATATACTGCTGTGGCAACCAATTTTCAAGATCAAACCTTATAGAAAGAGGGAAACAGCTTAAAGGGACTCAATCACGTACAAAACATGTTGAATTAACACGGAAAATAGCGTTTTATCTATGAAATAAAATGGTACCTGCCAAAACATTGTATTGAAACTGTAGGCTTACTTCTGCATGAGCGCTACATACGCTACCTGCGTGTAACATTTACTGTCAAGGCTTACAACCGATGTTTCACAACCGCGAACGTTCACATTTGGACTACTCCTTGTTCGGGACTTGGCGAGCATGCGCAAAATCAGACCTCCGGTCACGCGGCCTTATTATGGAAACAGACACACGTTGACCGTGTATACACACACGCAGAACCATAACATGGTCTCAAGTACCTGAAGGCACATTTAATGATTTTGACGAAATTTGACAAGGATAAAAAGCACAAGCAGTAAACTCCATTGAAAAGCAATTTTTTATGTGTCAAAGAAACACAGCAAAAACCTGTGACTCCCGATTTTAAAAAGAAGAATAATAAGGGGGTGGGGGTGGGAAGCTTATCCTTGTGAAGATGATCCTGAGAATAAAATACCTTGGTTTAAATATATAAATGTGTAGTAAACTTCGAAATGTAATACTATGTATTATGTAATCAACGTAAGTCAGACCGTTCAGGGTATTTCACTAAAAAATTAGCAAGAAAAATAAATATTTCACTTTTCTCAGGGATGTTAGATATGGGTTATATAAAGTTACACATAATAATCATAAGTGCTGGTTTACCATCATCCGGAGTGCGCGTGGTATTTTATATTAAATTATTGTAAATACCACGAATTTTTGGGAGAACTTAGAGAATATATAATAAACATATGTAAATTGTAGACAATTTTACTTTGTGTCGGTTTTAAGATACTCCATGTACCGGTACCAAAGTTGATACTCTCTTATAGTTATCGACTAAACGGTAAGGTATACTATTTATGAAAAGCCTCCAATTGTGGTTCCATGAATAAAGTTTGATGTAACTTCGATATTCTTTTAACAAAAGGGGCTGTGACACTGACATATCTGACGGTCTAAATAATAGAGGAAAAGATGGGTTATTTCTCTATAAATTCAGAGATATTTCAAATTATTTTCGAAGAGGCCATCCCAGCGTCACCCGCCGACAAATACAATGGTGGATCAAGGCAGAAAACAGTTTGTTACTCTGAATCATGCTGGGCCTGAGGCCCTCCATTCCTGTGTTCAAAATGGTATGTGACAAGGCTAATTTGTTCCACCTGGAAGCAGTGCAAGAAGAGGACAAACAGTTCCCTAATATCGCATAACAAAAATATTTTGTGATATATTTACATTTTCTTATAGATTCATTTGTAGAGTCAGACATTACAAAATGTTCGGTTGTCGACTTGTCATACAGCACCAACAAAGATAATTTGATTCTACAGTGGAGCGCCGTTCATCCGAACATCTCGGGTAACAAGGGGTTTGTTCGGATAAACGGCTGTTCGGATGAACGGTCTTGTGTAAAACAATATCGTGGCATCGATGTCGACAGCCCGATATTATTATACTGTGAATAGTGGCACGGTGTCACAGACTTCAGTGAGCTTTCAGAGTTATCAGAAAGTAACCAGAACGGAATAATAAGTGATAAATACTTGTTTACTAACATAGAATGAACAAATCAAACGTTCAATAAAGTAAATATTAATATTATATTTTCAACTACTTTATTAAGATTATTTATCCTTGAAGTACATGAACCAAGTTATTCCCTCGCCGAACGTGTGGATATCCGCCATGACAGTTTAACCGCCCCTTTACCGTCCCCTATGTGCATACAATTAAACTAATTTGTCATCAGATGCCCTAGCTGCGTCTTTCGTCTTTTGGAAACCTGCGGGTCTTGCATCAGGCCTTTGAAGTCCCTTTGCTTGTGACCACTGTTCTTGATGTCACTTATGATTTATCTGCCAACCTTGAACTCTCTTGCAAACTGCGATTCGGTCAAGTGTCTCTAAGATGCTTGGGAAATAAAGCGCTTGTCTTCAAGTGACAGGACATGTCGCTTGAGTTTGCGCGACCCGGACTCTATCTGACATGAAACTTGAGTGCTGCGATCAGTGTTTTCGTGGTAAAGATTTCCTAAATTGTGAATAACGTGCGTGTAAAGATGAAACTTATTTAGAAAACAGATTTGCTTGCAATGTTAAACTGCTCAGATGAATAAAAGATCTACTAGAGTCCTACTTTATCAGCACAGAATCTACTCGCTGTCTTCACCGGATGGTTAACCGGTGTGAACAACCCGACAAGGTACGACAAAATGTAAGTTAGGTGACCTGACCGGTGGTCGTTTTCACACCGACAACTACATAAATGGGTTCAAGTCCAAGCGAAGTTACGGCCACGTTTGCACAACCTGGGTGATCAGGTGTTGTTACACCTGTAACTGCATAAATGAGTTCAAGTCCCAGCGAAGGTGCGCCTGCGTGTGCACAACCTGGGTGATCAGGTGTTGTCACACCTGTAACTCAACAACCGGTGATGCATTTATTAATAAGTCGGACAGGGAGTAAATACATATGTGACGATCTGCTCTTCCAATGCAATAAATATTATTTTCAGATGGCCAAATTTTCATTTGTAAACATTTAAATGGTCATAATTTCGGTTCTCAAGTTTCAATTACGGATACGTTGGTTTTACGGATAAACGGTGTTCGGATGAACGGCGCTCCACTGTATTGATAAAGTTTGCAGTTAGTATAGGGTTTAAAATACATTTTTGTTGCTTATTAGTTTTATAATCTTTCGGCATATTATTCCCGTGACCTGTGAAACAATATGTTCACCTGTCACGGGTTATCTATTAATACTAAAATAAGTTAGCCAGTCTTCTTTAATATATACTGCTACTGCTACAATAAAATAAATACATCTGTCGCGGTCGTGTTTGGGATGGAATTAAACGGGGGATCAAGTGTAAAATAATAAACGGACAGGATAAGCTGGTGTAATAAATTATTCACAACATATGTAACAAATATATTACAGTTTATACGTGAATACTGAATGCTGTCGTCGGACCTTAATCGAATCGCATATTATGTATATGGTGTCTGTATATGGTATACCTTAATCATTTAATCTAATTGAACTAAATAATTATACTACGGGGTATTTTATATATAGTGATCACTATAAAATTTCAGCTAGCCGTGATAACACGACTCACTATAGGCATTTATATAGGACTTACAAGCTCTCTTATGTCTAAGAGCCGAAATGGTGCTAAATATGATCAGTCTGAAAACTCATGGTAAATTTTAGTAAGGACATATGTACAGTTACTGACAACGAGGGGTCGTAAAGCTCCGTTATCTGGAGACCTGTCTAGGCTTACTGTGTATATTAAGTTTGGCTCATACAACGAGGCATTGTGAAACACGGCAGGGTCCTGGTTCGCATGTTTACTCGTGGACAACTAATGTTGAGACCTAATAGCCGCAGCGCTAACTATCGCTTGCTGAAAACAGGATAAGTATTCATGCTGCCATACGGGAAACTATATCGCGGCCCAACTCCAGATTTAAGACCTTTTGCTCTCAGGGACATTTTATAAGTCGGCAGATACCGAAAACAGAAATGTTGTTTCCCGCCCAAGTTGTTTGTTTTGTCTCTGTGTGAATTCTTGTCACTGTTTCTGCAGATCGTCTGCACCTAATGTTACCATGGTTTCATCAGCTCATGCTGCAACCATGCAACCTTTCATCGCCCCGCAACTGGTAGATAAATAAGCTTCCTTTGTGCCCTGTGGAAAATAGCGTGACATGGTTGTAATAGAAGCCTCTAGTGTTAAAATTTGAAACTTTATATCTTTTGACAAATTCTATTAAGTTTTATTTTTGCTCTGTCAGGCTTCTCATATTTATGCGTTAATTGGGAGACGGACGTCGTTATTTAAAAATTGTATATCGACCACGTATAAAAATTGTTCTGACTTGTTTATTTTTCATTTAGCTTGATCTGGAGGGGGGGGGGGCGGTTATAGGAGATTTTGAGCTGGTGTCCTTTTGGGATGTGGGGGGGGGGGGGGGGGGGTAAAGAGGATTTTAGATTAGATGCTGCAATGATGAAATCCGCGGGACACGCAAATTCCCGGCGCTCCTTTTCGTTATTAAGTGCGTATTACCCTACAGAATCCAAGATTTTCTACGTAGATCAATAGCGCCGCATCCCCCCCCAACCTAAATACGCCATCGTAAATAACTCTATTATTTAGCTTATATTTAAAGTTTTCTTTTCAAAGGATGTTTTGGTGCCCTTTCACTAGAACAGTCCACAGAGGGCCCCAGTCTCCCTTTTAATCAAATCCTTGACCCGGCCTGGGAATAGTTGAAAGCTCACACGCATGTGAACACATTTTTAATGTGTCAAATATGTTAATGAAAGGATGACATTCATGTGGCCTACCAACCTATTTGCAGAAAACCCAAGGCTGTACAAACCCTGCGGAGTACATGGGTTTATATTTGGTATACATGTCCACATAAAAGGCCTCTTTCACGCGAACCTTCACACTCAAGACCCCGGTCTTAAAAAATCATTGAGAGTTCTTATATATATATATATATATATATATATATATATATATATATATATGTGTGTATGTATATATATATATATATATATATATATATATATATATATATATATATATATATATATATATATATATATATATATATATATATATATATATATACAGTAAAACCTCATTGTGTCGAACTCGGTTAAGTCGAATTCCCGCATGTGTCGAAGCTGAACGTGAGGTCCCTGCAAAAACTAGTTAAAACCTTACTAATTTAACTCCGCTTGTGTCGAAGTCGGATGTGTCGAAAAACCGGATGTGTCGAGGTGTTTTTTGGTCCCCAGCTAATATTTCTATCGCTAAACTCGAAGTCATGATCGGATAACATGCAGTTGTTCAGGGCCCGTCAATCATGATTTGGCCGTCATGACCAGTCATAATTAATTAATACCTATCAGGCTCTCACTCATCAAGCGCGATGGCTCTGTCGACTCAAGGTCATGCCGCTTTAATGTTTGGACAACAGTTGTGCACGGTCCAACAATCATACCTACGGTCGCGATGACTAGTTACATAATTAATACCGGCTAGGATCGTACTCATCAAGCGCGATGGCTGACATATCTAGTCCTTTGTTTACTTGATTGGCCAATTAGTCACTCATGATCATGCCTTTCTTCTCTCGCTGACAAAGCATCTATGAGAAGTTATTGGTAACCAAACATAAACTAAACCTTACCTTCGATGTGGCTAGGATAAACATACAGGACTCTGAATAAATGGAGGAAGATGAGATCTATATCAGACTGACTCTTATTTACCATACAGTACGTTATACAGTATTACTGCTTCACTTTAATATTGTTCGTGTCCTGTTTGCAAAGGCGTCGCGGCCTGCTAAGCGTAAGCTTGATGTAAAGACCATTGAGCAGAAGTACGAAGCACTGCTCGGAGTTGAACGTGGTGGCAGGACCAAGGCAAAGATTGCAAAGGACTTCAACATACCCGCCAACACGCAGATTACATGGATCCAGAATGCTGAGAAGATCATGTATATATATATATATATATATATATATATATATATATATATATATATATATATATATATATATATATATATAGATTCAGAGTTCAGTGGGCCGAGTCATAAACTACAAATTTCTGGCATCTGAGATGCCGTAGTATCCCCAGACAAATAAAGCTTACCCCCTTCCAAAATAGGCATCCTTCTTCTAATATATATATTGACACGTGACAGGGCCGAGCTTAGGTCACAAATGTTTGAACTTGTCCGACGTCTTGGTGGAGATTGTTATGTCAAATTTGAAGGAAACATATGCAGTACTTCAAAAGTATGGGGTTGACCAAAATCATGTTTCCACAGAATTGAGGATAGATGGCTCCTGTGACCTTGACCCTTGACCTTGTGATCCAAAAATTTATAGGAATCTTCGCCCATTGGCTGGTGAACTATATTTGCAAGAGGGAAGGCCTGGGATTAAAAATGTTTGTCTTAAAATGCATCCACTGTCTTTTTAAAGATGTACGTGGTACCTGTGACCTTTTGACCTCATGGCCCCAAAATCAATTAAGTGGTCTTGCTTGTGATATATATATATATATATATAAGTCAAGTTTGAAATCCATATATCAATAAATCTGGAATTATCATCCGGAAACTAATTTTTTGACAGACGGCTCCAGTGGCCTTGAACTTTGACCTTGTGACCCCAAAACTGATACTGATCACCTACTATTGGCAGGTGAGCTATATGTTCAAGATGGAAGATCTGAGATGACAAGTTTAGCTTTAAATGCATCCTCAATATTTTAAAGATGTTATTCCTGTGAGCTTGACCTTTGACCTCACGGCCCTAGAATGTATAGGGTTCTTACTTTAGTGGTGGGCCATACATAAATCAAGTTTGAAATCCATATATCCATAGGGTTATAAAAACTTGAGATATCATAAGAAGTGTTTAATTTACCAAATATGAAAATATTCAAGGTTAAGGCCACTCTCATGGTAAAGGTCATGATTCAAATTTAAATACACCTCATCCCACAACCCATCTCTCTACATGTTCATAATATGAAAGAAATCTGTCCATTAGGTTTTGACTTATAATGCTCATAGTACTGTCAAGTGGCATTTATGGGGGTATTTAAAGGCGCGAATACAAGAAAAGGATAATAGGTGACGCCACAGTTTCCGGCATATCACAAGGCTATCTAAGATCTTCGGTCGCCTTGATTTTGGACCAATCCATGCAACCTTTCTTGACATATTTAAGAATTTGTGTTATTTCAGCAAATATTGACCTATTCAAGGTCAAGGTCACTCTCCTAGCAATGGTCATGACTCCATTTTAAATAGGCTTTGTCCTCTTACCTATATATACACATGTAAAGTTTGATAAAGATCCGTGAAATTTTTCTTTTGTTATCTCGCTCACAAAATTTTTCTGCGGTGGAGGCGAACCGCCATGAAAGCAGGGTATCCCGACTTTGTGGGATGCAATTATTGTTAAGTATTGATACTGGCCAAAGAGGTATGGCGACGGGAAAATTAGGATGGTCATAAACGTTGTGACCTAGGATGTATTGTCGTAGATCACAACTTCTGGACAAGTGAAGTCGGGCCCGATATTGACATGCTCGATATTGTGAGTTTCTGTTTATCCTCATAAGCCCTATAGAGTCGACCAAGCATTGAACAAAGTACATCATATGTTACTAATATAACCCAGTCTCACGACTATATTCAAGTGTACGTGTACTGCATAACGTGCCGATGTAGCTGCAAATAATTATCATTGTTTGGTGGAAAGGGAGGTCTCACAGGTGTGAATGATTCAGGATTTAATCGAAACCACCTTGCTGGCGTAGACTCCATAACATGGTTTCTTGTCAAGAAAGACCTACATTTGTTCGATTTATTCGAGCTTTATGATACCAGCATGTCCTTGGATAAGGACCCATGTAAGTCACTGTATTCTCTTAGTAGTCAAACTGAACATCAAACTTGCTGTCTATTAAAGAAGAAAATAAACTATAGACAAGTCCACATCCATATGCAGGAGAGTGCAATAAACCACTTTGCAATATCTGTTTGGGTAAAGGTCGTCTCGAGATCATTTTTCTTAATACCTGCACTTCAAATATCATGAACTTAGCATTAAGATATATAAGGTCTGATTCCGTCTGAAACTTGGTCAAACCATCCACTTTACGAAACTCATATACCTATCATCTAATGATGAACTTTTAATTCCTGTAGCAATTAAAGGTTTCATTTTTAAACTTTCCTGATGAACTGATGACAGTATCTTTGATACGCAATAGATATGTAATAAAAGTTATCTCAGATTTATTAAATATGATTTTATTGGTGAGTTTATAAAGAATATAAAAAGATCAAGAAGAGATAACATACGAAAACTAATACCTGTACCACTGTTTACAATAAGTTCCAGCGTGCCGCAGAGCTATATATATATATATATATATATATATATATATATATATATATATATATATATATATATATATCAGAGATGCCAAATTGGCAGAATCACAATACCTGAGACTTCAAACTCGTGCATGGTCGTGGCAGTCAAGAACCGCCATTCCTGTAAGAGGAATCGACTATTTACAAGAAACCACTGAAAAATTACCTGAAATCATCCATGACTCACCTGTATTTAATAAAATTTAAAGCTATACTATCCCCCCCCCCCCATTAAACGTTTCCTACGCTTATATGTGTATTGAAACAAAAACCATGTCGGGCTACCATGCAACACGTATTAGCTCCCTACGCAACGTGTTATGATGTACAATTGCACATTTTGGTTTCCACCTATAAGCACACGACGTAAAGGTCATATGTAAACAAATGTGGATATAAATATATATATATATACAAACATATACATTTGAGCACCTTATAGCGAGATGACGTAGTATTATGAGCTAATGTCGTGCTATAACACTAACATTCTACTGGTACGTACACTAATAAGATACATTATTAATGAAGGTAACAGAATGCGTGAGATTTATGTCCCTTGGCGCGAGAGCGTGAGACGAGTGGTAAATGCGTGAGTATCACGCCCAATGCATGAGAATTGGCGTGTTTTATATATATATATATATATATATATATATATATATATATATATATATATATATATATCTTTATATATATATATACATACATATATACACACATATATATACAGATACTTTATTGATCAAAATAAACTCTATTGTATGACTAAATGCATTGAGTATGTAAAATGCATTTCTCAGACTGTTTTGTCGTTGTGTGCTTGTGTATTAGGACACTGAGAATTTCTTTAATGGACAATATATTTTAATAAATTAGAAGATATATTATGATCTGTGATCTTGTTGCGATATATATATATATATATATATATATATATATATATATATATATATATATATATATATATATAAATATATATATGGGGTGTTTTTGTGTGTGTGAGAGAGAGAGAGAAGAGAGAGATGATGTGCGTGTGTGTGTATAAATGCAGCACTCGTATCTATTGCACCATCAAAAGCCATAACCATGTACACAGACAGTGACTGCAAGGACTGGGTGAATTTCCGACGGAAACGCTTATGAAATCCTGTGCCAGGAAAATACACTTGAACAGACAGAGGCTGACGGCAGCTCATCAAAACCCCAGACCCAATTCATCACCGTCATTCTAAGAAACAAACCAGAGTGTTTCCTCCCTTTTATCTCTTCCATCGTCCCAGCTTATAAAAAGTGCTTCTAAATGGCCCCATCTGTAAACAGATATCCCATAATACATCTGGCAGTGAGCGAAATTCCCGCCCATGAATATCGTTTAACGACACTCCAACTGTCGGCTGCGGACCTCATTGCAAAAAAATCTTTTAGGGGCCGGGACTATCATCTTGTTGCATTATAATTTGCCTTAGAAATTACGTGGCGCCGTGTGATGTGCGCAGAATTGTGCCCAGGGCCAGGATTTGCTTTTTACATGTAAAATGACAGTCTGTTGAACACGAATATGTGACTCACTCTTTGCTCCCGTCATATTATGACTCCTTGTAGGCATTTAGAGCTGTGATGACAGTAACTTGTGCTAAAACAGCCTTCGGATCCTGTATAAAACGTGTTATCTCTTATTAAGTGTCCCCCTTCACCTCCCCTCCCCCTCCCCCCGACACCACCACCACCAACCATTATTTACAGTCGGTGGCACCCACAGTTTCGTAATCCTTATGGTCCATGCATTTGTGGGTCAACCAGCGATTTTGTTACGTTTTTTAATCACTACGTTTCAAAGTTATCACCTTAAGCTTATTATGGAATGAACATTTGAAATATATGATGCCCTATACTGATACAAAACAACTGATCGGCTCATCCTCCTCAGGAGACACGATATTGGTAAAGCTTTGATACAACTCCCCCCCCCCCCCCTCTCTCTCTCTCCTCTCTTTCTTTCTCTCTCTCTCTCTCTCTCTATCTCTCTCTCTCTCTCTCTCTCTCTCTCTCTCTCTCTCTATATATATATATATATATATATATATATACTCTCACGCTTGCTTTTACAGTAAATTTTGAAGTAGTAGAGCTATCGCCACATTTTATCACATTGACTTGCGACTGTGAGACTCTTTATATATAAAATTCTATACATGTATATTCACAAGGAACGTAAACATATACTTTTGTTTTTAATTTCTTGTAAAATTTCAATTTTTGGTTTGAGCCTGCATGTAAAAGGGCAAATGAAATCAGCATTATGTTATGTCCTTTAAGGACTCAGGAATGTTGGTTAAATGTTGTTTATTTAGCAATAAAATTATAGTACAGCATGCAAATGGTATATGATATACTTATTTCCTGAAGGAATACACTCCCCAAACATCAAAACTCTGTTTATTCAAAAAGATTGTCTATGATATTTTAAACTTTTTTTAAACTTTTAATATCATAATGAAGTTGATATAAAACATTACTCAGAAAATATGCAGAGTTATACTTGCTCAAAGCAGTGTCCAAAGATAATTTCTTTTTATTGATTCATTCCAGAAACATGATCAAGATGAAATTTTCAAATTAACTCAGTCACACATGGATAAATATTATCAAACAATTAACAATTTGTTTTATACAACAGAGCAGGGTCACCGATGAATGTATCTTGAGCTTATGGTATATAACTGTTCAGTTTTACCACTTAGAATGTATAATAGTAAGAGTAACATTAGGTGATTAAGATCTTAATATATATTCTAAGACATGGTAACGTTTGCCACCCAATATATTAAGAAAAGGGTCGGTCTATTTTACTTTAAGATTAATGGTCTGCATGTACTTCGCAGAATAACTGCATGGTTCTTTGGTTCTGTTGATTCGTTTAATATATACATAATCAAAGTAAAATCAATCAATTACAAAGATTGTCAATTGTTTTCAAGGTATATCGATAATACCTAGAGTTAAATGGAATATATTAGTGTGGGACAGTTTTATAATAACATTTTTAAGTTTCACGAACTGTATTTGATAGTAGATATTTATAAAAGTAAATAAGCTTTTGGAAAATGTACACATCATGGACTGGTTCTTTTGAGGACCCTTTTAGTGATAGTTGGTGGAATATATGGTCACTCTGGAGGCCTTAGAACGCGCTACATGCATGTACTTATATGGCCATCCTCGTCTTATTCAGTCATCACCATTATAACTGCATGGTACCAACATTTCTGATGGCAAGTGAATGTTCCTCATATACTGACAATTATTGTTACAAAGAATAAACAAAACCCCATCCGTTTAGAAACATATGTCGTATTTGTGTATATATTATAAACAAACACGATACGGGTGTTGTGGGGATATATGACATTTTGCCACCCAGCGTGATCTTGTTCGTATCAGCCTACCTGTTTCAGAAAGGAGTATTCCAGCTTCTTTTGCCACGAAGAGAATTACGACCGATAAAATATATAATTATATTTTCCGGTGATAACTGAATCTTGATAGACCATGAGATGCCTTAAAGACACATAAATTAACTCATTGTTTCCTTTTTCTATTGGATTTATTTCATAGAAACAAATGTGTAGGTACTGAAAATTCACAGTTTATTAATACAGCTTAGTTTAAGCCAATTCCTCAGTACAACATGATAAATATGTTCATCCTGAGATGTAAAGGAGTTGAAATTCAACTTAACGTTACATCAAAGCTCTGTGTATATACTTATTCTTATTCGTCTCTCCATAGGGCAAGTCGGGGTTTCAGGACGACATGTAATGTTTCATTTCGTAATTCCTCGGGATTATTAAATATCCTGTAACCTAACGCCTTTAACATGGCGCCACATTTATTCTGTATTGCGTTAATCTCCTCCCATCTGAGTCTCCGTCGCCATGCCGACGCCACATCGCGAGAATCTCGTTTAGTCGAGAACGCGTATTTTAACGGATGTACATCCTCGTCTGGATTAGGCCGAGTTTGAACTTTGGTCGAGCTCTGGATCCACCGTGTTACACTGGCCGGTATTTCTATATTCAAAAATTTATATAATCTCTGCGATTCAGCGAAAGGTCGCAAGGCAAAATCTTCGTACCTGAATAACTTGTAACCTTTGTAAATATCAAGTAAACTGCTGTTTGCGTATTCCACCTGGTTTTGCAGTCGAACACAAACACTTTCGTACAGCTCCTCGGCGTCTGTCTCTTTGAAATGAATCTTTCGCATTGAACTTATAACACCCCTCGGGTCTCTTACGAGGTGGATCACTTTGGTTCCATTTTGGATCAGATCTAACGCTCTGTCCAAGTTTTGTAACGAAATTTCTTTTATCGCGACATATTTCCTCTTCAGGCAGTGTTCTTCAAGCTCCCAGTTCTTCAGGTCTCGGCAAGAGACTTCATCCATACTCGGACAGAAGGACCGCACTTTCCATGAGGTATTTCTGTTGGCAGCCAGGTTTACTTCAGATAACGCATTTTTGAAATTACACCGCAAAAGGTCAGCTACGTGCCCTGGGCCCGTTTTCTGGATCAACCTATAAGCGTCATAAGTATCTAATTTAAATATTTTCAAAGGTTCAAACATGTAAAATATATCATTGTTTTGTCGAAGTAATTCACCAACAAACGACGACCCAGAACGCATGATAGTAAAAATAAGTATGGTTCCTCGAAGAGGCCTCCGGGGCGCTTGCATTTCCCGTTGAGCATTCAAAGGTATTGTTTCAGGTAACTCTAATATGTTATCACCATAGGGGTTGGAGTTAATTTCACTTTCCGATCGCACGATGGTTGTAATTTGGGCATTATTGTACCTCCATCCGAGCATGAACATCGAGGCTGACGTGAAGATGAGAATGAACAGGACACGGGCGCGGCTGTGCATGGCTGCAAGAACTGGATTGGTCTGGTGTTTTTCTGCGAGAGTCTTCCCCATTATGGAATCCTCAGCCGTGCGTTAACAGGTTAGTATGCCAAAGACTGCCATAAAACTCGTTAATTATGTCAACTAATACAGAGCTGGCTCAAAGCTCATCACAACACTAAGAGTCCACCAACCAGATGGCCCGGCTGGTGACACGGTCCCGTCACATCTTGTTCTCCTGAGCCGGTTAACGCGGAGGGTAGCGTGCTACAAGAACAGAAGATATATTTAAGTTAATGGTTACACACAAAGCGTCCACACTACTACTGCATTCGTCACGGGTGTCACGCAGCAGCGTATAAACCCCATCATTGTTCATCTGGCTCACATTGTTTTTATTATACACATCCCAAATGCTGTGATTAGAAACATGAGAATTTACCAAAAGCAGGTGACCTAAAACTTGCGTGTGATGCTCGGCGTCTATAAGCCATATGACAATGAGGTTTTGTGCAATAAATCGTAACTTTTATATAAGAAGGCTCTTCTTATATATACCGATTTTCTGTATGTTTTTAAAACATCCCTCGGACGGATTCTCATTGGACCACAACGTCAAAGGTAACGTTAACATGAAACAAGTCAACTTTATCCGCCTGATCAACCAGGCACAGGCAAACCCAATCAATAACATCATAGGGAAGGAATTACTTTATTATATTCCGCGTTCAAATAGTGGCCAGAAACGATGGGTGTCTGAAAATGACTAATTCATGCTAAGCTCGGTTGTTGCTTTGCGTATATGTGGCTGTGTGTGTCATGATTATATTTGACTTAAATGTTTGTAACGATGCAGATAATATACGCATTACGTTCAATTTTGTTCACCCGATCTATTGAAATTACTGTGTATTTTTACATGCTCCTTAAGGCCGGCTATTCACCTACCTGTTCTAATGAATTTGTGTGATTTCTGGCTTTCTCTGCGCACGTATTTATAAGCGCTACGTAATGCCCGGTGGGAAAAGTTAATTAAAAAGCCTCTGTGATGGATGTTTGATCTTCCCACCAATATTGCCAAACGGAAAAATCATATACCCTATTAGAAGGTGCTTAGTTGCATATATGCGAAAGGTGAACAGTCACCAGTTGCAAAAACGGCCTGTGCAAAATCTGGATCGTCTAATTTGCTTCGAGATAGCTTTGTTGAACGTGTTTGGAATATTGATATAAACACTTGGATATAAACAAAACGATTAACCCGTGTGCTTATGGCCGGGGTTTTCTGGCCTATTTTCAGTTAATAGACGTCAAATATCAGAATAGGCCTCTTTAACAACCGTTTTTATTTCTGTAACTTTGCGTGTTTATAGATCTCACATAGCTCTTTTCATACAAAAACTGGTGGCACCACCTGCAACAATTTTTGCACAGCGTCTATCTGGTCGTCTGCCGTGGGATAAAATAACTCATATCTCGGCAGAGTTTTGACTTATTTGGCTTATATTTTGCATGTGTATACATCAAAGATAGATTTCTCGATTTTATGGCAGGTAGCGCCACCTATATTCACGTTTACCCTGCAGACATCCATGCTAATATCTCATGACTGGTTTGAGGTATCGGCCTGAAAACTTGCATGGGTATAGATCTTACATAGCTCTACAGCTTATTTGGTAGCCCAGCTTACAACCAGTTGTGCATGGTGCCTATCTGTCCATCTGTCTCGGATTAAAAGCACTCATATCTCAGCAGTTGTTTGACTTATCAACCTGAATTTTCCATATACATGTATATACATCTTGGATAGCTTTCTCTTTCAAATAACAGGTGGCGCCACCTACAATCAAGTTTACGTGGCAGACATCTTTGCTAATATGCAATACATCTCACTCTATTTCCCTTTGCCACTCAATCCATGTCTCACTTTGACCGTCCCACTCTGATTCGGCGGATACATGTAGTCGCTTGTCGACTATCCGCATTCTAGTTATTGAATTTATTATTGAAAGAAGTAGAAAAGCAATAATAATATTATCCACAGATAAACAACATTTTATTAATGATATTATAATAATGGTAACATCTTTACAATACGAAAATTGTAATAACCTGTTATCAAATGATTCTGGTCAAACATTTAGTGCATGAATGGATTTGACAAAAATCGGCCAGTTCACAGTGTTTCAGGAATGAAAGGTTACCCTCGTCCCGAGCTTTCCTGAATTTGCCCCCCGCCCTCCTCCTGAACCTCCCCATCCTGAATCTGCCCCCTCCTGAGCCTGCCCTTCTGATATTTCTGCCCTCATGGACCTCCCCCTGTCCTGAATCTTCCCCATCTCCTTACCCCCTCCTCCCTCTCCTGAACCTGACCCCATCCCCTTAACGTCTTCTGCTCCTGATGCTGCCCCCCCCCCCCCACCTCACCCTCTCCTGCATTTGCCTGCCGCCCCCCCCCCCCCCACCATTTAATCTCCCTGAATATTTCCTCCCCCTCTGCTGAATATTTCCTCCCCCTTAACCTCCCCCTCTGCTGAATATTTCCTTCTTCCTTAACCTTCCCCTCTCCTGAATATTTCCTCCCCCTTAACCTCCCCTGTCCTGAATATTTCCTCCCCCCCCCCCCCATTATCTCCCCCTCTCCTGAATATTTCCCCCTCTTAACCTCCCACTGTCCTGAATATTTCCTCCCCCCTCCCATAATCTCCCTCCTCTCTTGAATATCCCCCCCATAATATCCTCCTCTCCTGAATATTTCCTATTTAACCCCCCCCCCCCTGAATTCCCCCCCTTAATCTCTCCCCTCCCCTACCTCCTGAATCTGGCATCGGAAACGGGTCTTCACTACTTAAATTGGCGGTAGGAATAAACGGGATGTGGCTTCTTCAAACACTTCTACAGGTTGACCTGGGCTTCTGGTCTCCTGTTTTTACTCAACCCACAAAACAAGCTTACTTACATACCAGGGAAGCAGCCCGACCTGAACAATAAGCTTACACACATGGGACTGACAGGTTTTCTTTGTAGTATTATTTGCTTCTTGCGATGACGACGTGACATTTATATGGTGTCATAAACCAGCTGTATTGACACATATGGCTTTGTTTGAGCTTTCAGCATTTATAGCCACCGAGAAAATGGCAGGCCAAGATGTCATTAGTTGGTGCAAGATTTCGTCATAGTCTGTACTTAGAGCTCACTGGAAGTCAGGTCATTTCAATATATCCTGAAACTTTGTTATATCACATGTAAGAACGCATATATTTCATATATAATGAGCACTATCACCGAGATGTATTGAATTCACGCTATGTGAAAAATACAAATTATATATATATATATATATATATATATATATATATATATATATATATGACTTGGGTATATCTTTATTTTATTGTTTACAACTATTATGTAAATATATATATATATATATATATATATATATATATATAAGGATAATATGGATAAAAAAGTAACAAAACGAGATATAGTTGTCATCAAATATTTACGCGTATTATAAATGCCTGCAAGTGACATCCATGTAACAAACGCGTGTCCTTTCGTTGTAATATACAGTGTATTAACATATGAACAACAGCTGTACGGTGAACCCAGGAAATGCTCGGCCAAACAGGAAGAAAAAACGCCGCAACAGCCTCGTTGCAATCTGTTACCTTTTTCGCATGGGGATATTTTCTTCCATCGAATAAGGAACATAAATCAAATGACACGGGTGGAATTTCTTTTGTTTTGGTGAGAGTGGACTAGTTCTTTTTCTTCCGAGCATAATACTTAATGAATAGGAATTTTCTTTTCACTGCAAAATAGAATGATAAGGCATTTAGAAATTTAGTCCGGGATTAAAAAGTTCACCATTTTCAGCAAATCAGATATAATATGACATATGCTTGATCCGACACATTTTCAATGTCCCATAGACTTTAGCAATACATAAAACAATTTATCGTATTTTAATCAAACAAAGAAACGACTGACGATCTAACGGTTACTAAAACTGGGTATACGCGTGAAAAAATTGGTCCTTAATGTACCCAAATTACTGAGGATTGGGTTTTCTTTTCTGGTGCCGTAAAGGGAGAATTTTAAACATGTAACTCAGTCACTGCCGATATAATGTCTCACAGGCCGTAGTAATCAGACAGCGTTACCCAGTATCAGTGTGAATCTTTCATTTGTTTGTTCCAATGGCTTTAGTTGTAAGGAAACCCCTGAACGACAGCGGTGAAACCGTCTCCCGCGCTTTACCCTCGCAACCCCCAGCTGTTAACTAAACTACGGGGTACTTAGTGATGACCTATATCTGGGGAGATTATTATGGTCTTTTACTCATGGGATCTCAGCTGAGGGGGTGGGGGAGTTACGTTTCATTCTAATGATTTATATATAATATATAATACTTACAATATCATATACATGTACATCTTTATTTTATTTTAAAATAGTCTGGTGTCACCTACTGATTTTCTATATGTAACTATATCATAATGAGGAATATGATGGTCTGGCTCCTTCTGCATACCAGAATTCAATATATATCTCAGCTATGAACACGGGCCAGCTAGTACCACACGGTTCTTCCCGGTGAACCAGAACATGTCTGTCACATACTCTGCCAGCTATGATATGTACAGTTAATTCTCTGTGTTTGTTGTGTGAAGTCTTTATAAAAACATCCGAAGTGGGACACAATCGGTTTTTATTTGGAAGAACTGACTTGGGTTGCAAGTTTTTTCCGAAGGGATTACCAAAATTAGACAAAGCATTGAGGTAGTATGAAGGAGTTTGTATAAAATGACGTTTTGATTATAAAGCTTGCCATCTCGACTGTAATAATAACCTTCGGTACTACAAGCATGCAAACATGGTTACCCCAACGCACATTTCCAACGATTTTAAAACAACGTGAACGCCGCCCAAGACCGTATATTTCATACCTGTTGATGGACACACTGTGACACTTTAAATTCCGAATACGACATTACTGGGAACTGGCTCCACACAAAGAACAACTACTGTTTGTTTGTTGTAGTAACCTGTGCTTTGTTCCCGCGTGGAACAAACTGAAAGCGTAATGTGACCTAATTATGGGTATTAAGATGCCTACTGACCTTAAAAATCCCGATCCCAGTAAGTACATTGAAAAATCCAGTGAAAGGCCACCGTGCCTTTTGGGGTTGAAGTAGCCTTAATTATTCCACCAAACCAATATGAATAATAAAGTTCAACTGATAGTGGAACTGATATTTACCACAAAACTGTATAAACATGGTCCGTAAGCTCAAAGGCTAAGTAAACCTAACATAGCCCACATATTTGCTCATCGTGGACTGGCTAAAACCGGACAGTTGGTGTAGTGTAAACGGTAAATATATGCACAAAGAGGGACTAGAGAAGGTTTAGCCATAACTAGTACTAACTCCTTAAATCTAGTACCAACCCCTATATATATATATATATATATATATATATATATATATATATATATATATATGAATATTAATGAAGCAGGTCAACAGGGTCACGGTGGGGATTCCCCTGGAAAACAACCATTTTGAGCCATTTTAATGTTGTCATCAGTTCTACAGTGTATATTAGTTCCGCAATAAACGACATAACAAAAGCTCCAGTTTTTCAATAAAACTAAAGCATGGATTGCCTCGGGATTTACTGTGCGTTTTAATCTTTTATAGCTCTATCTTTTGCGTATGAATATTGGCACCATCTGTATATTTTGTTTGGTAAATATGGAAATTCAAGATTGGTTCTGAGACCGACATCTGAATTGTTAGTGAGAGTAAACTCTGCACTATTACATTTGACTTGTTTCAATAAAATTGATATAGAGTGCTTCTCTATAATCCCTGTTAATCATGGAAATCTTTAAAAGATTTGGCCAAGCGTAGTTCTTGAAAAATATGAATAACAAAAGTAAAGTATCACTCTAATTATTTGCATGTGTGTGTGTCACATCACTTTGGGTCATTAAATGTATAAAAGTAAATTTATTTCAAGGTTTCAAAGGTCATCATTGAATTTTTAAAAAGAACAGGCGAACCACTTCATAAAAAATGGACAAATTTCTAACAAAAATATAATATTACACCATAATTGGTCCATTTTGCGAAAAAACAAAGCGTACGAAATCTCAGTAATTAATGCATAATAACTGATAATAATATGCTATCCTTAATTGTTACCCTTGGATATCTTTATAAACTGCACAGTTAATGATAACAGTAGCAGCATCTGCAAATTTATTCAGTCCGATGGCTATTTTGACATTGACAAATAGCATTCATAGATCTTTCAAAAATAGGACTAACATTTACTGAATCAGTACAATATATTGGGATCTACAGACAGACATGGGCCAGTCGGTTGGGGTGAATGTGTGTGTGTGGCTCTGTCTGGTCTGAATTTCCTATTTGTAATTTCGATTATACTTTTAAAATTAGTTTTTCATACCATCTTTTCTTATTTACATTACCATCAGGATTATATGAAAATATACCTATCATATACTTGCCAAAGTAGCCTCATGGTGACGGCACGACGGATGGACGGACGGACGGACGGACTGTCAGTATAAAAGCACTTACTTTCAGAATGAATCGTACGCCGCTGTACGGGGAGAATGTGTTTATCCTTTAACAGGTAGAGCTCTTCGGAAAGAACTCTTCGGAAATGATGTTGAACTTGGTGACTTTTATACCTGAATATACGAAGCTTTCAATGGGTGAACAGTTAATACACAGGAGAGTGCTAATAACACTGGAATCTGCCCTGTAATTGACACGTGATCCGCTGATTACATTGGCTTCTTTATGGCTGTTAAGTGTAAACCCGCGAACGTGATATGGTCACTTCAGATCGGATCAGTCAGCCGTTTACAACGTGAATCTTACTGACCAGCGTGATAGCATATCTATTTGTCGATCATAAAAGAAGGGAATAAAGCAGACAGACGGATAGACAATAAAATGGCACAGGCCAGGTAGATAATATTGAAAATATAATCATAAAATGGACAGGTAAAGCGGGCAAGCAGCAATATATATATGACTCACAGGATTACTGTACAAGATTAAAGTTTTATAAACGCCGGTATCCGCGTTATAAAATGTATACCACGAGTACGTGACGGTCTAAATCTGTCGCCACGGGCCATGGCAGTTGTGCACAGTCAAGACTTGCCTTTTATGTATAGGCGGATCCAGTGGGGGCACAGAGGGCACGGCCCCCTACCCCTTTAACGTTCGTAATTATATATATATATATATATATATATATATATATATATATATATATATATATATATATATATTTCCTGTCTTACATTCTTCATACGGCCTTTCATCTAAATTCACCATGGATGTTACAAGTTTCAACTTTTATCTAACCCTGACCCCCTTCCTTATTTTCTCACATGCAGTAGCCCCACTCTTTTGTTCAAAAGGACCCAAACAATACAAGCGACTGGAAACGCCCCTTGGTCAATGGACGGCCAGACCTGCATTACCACATAGATTTCCAACTGGAAATGCTCCCCCCCCCCCCCCATAATATTGATAAATATTGCGTGTACATAAATGTCTACACATTTAAAGTAAAACAGAAATGAGGCATGCGTTATGGTCAGTTTACTTGCCATACATGTATACCGTGTACTGGAAATATTGCCATTTTGTTGTTTTATATAGTTACATGTATTTTTGCAAGGAAAAAAAATCTGGCGAATGTTTAAACCATTGTATGGATATATCCTGAATAAGCTGTATACCTGAACAGGTAAATTAAAGTGATGAGAGGCATGTTTGCTTTAAAAAAATAACATTTGCCGAGAAGAATACTTGCAAAGTTTCAGCATCGTCATACTACCTAGTCTTTGGTTGCTGTGAAAAGCGTAGCTCCCACAGACTTGGTAGTATGAAGATAAATTCAAGCATTTTTTAGCAATTTGTTTGATCTGTGCAAGGTTTTACAAATTTGGTTTAAGGTATGGTAATGCCATAATTTTATCAAGACTGTGGTCTCAGTAAATTATAGGTTCGGATGAGGTGGAAAGGTTGTCCCCCGCGGCTTCGAAATAGGGGAGGATACTGAAAGGATGGATTTGTGGGGCGGGGGTGAAACCCATCAAGATAATTTCTTTATATATTTAGTCAATAAACGAAATGTTGTCATACAAATGCTACGTTTTTATTTCAGTGTTGAGTCTCTCTATTGTCCGATCTTCCTGTTTTTTTTATTTTATACAACAACAACTTTCACTGCCGCTTTAATGTGCCTAGAGAATATAGAAGTTTTTGTCGAATGTGTGGAGATTTTGGTAACTGTGACTATGATTTTAATTGTGTTTTTTTTGTTCATATTTCTTAAACATATTCATTGTTAGATCATTATGAGATATATAGGAGGTACCTCATGTAAATTCAGTTGTTGATATGTTTAACATTTCTCTCAATGCAGTAGTTTTTATCATTCAAATGTTTCAGGGATTCATATCTATATTGCCATCGTCGCTATATATTTATGACCACAACGTTTACTTGACCTAATAACATTTTTACTTGTAGGATCTCAAAATCGTTTAAAGCCATGTAAAGCTGCTGAATGAGATATATTAAGTTTAGTAAAAGTTTTTTGAATTCACTTATGTAAGGTTTTATATCTATTTAAATTTAAATGTCCATTTATTGCAGAATTTTCGTCCACAAATGCCACTATTTAAGGTCATAATGGAGATTGAATATATGGTCTTGTTATTTGTATCAAACATTCAACCCCCTTTTTTACGAAGATGCTGAGCATAGTACATAAATTACACCCTTGAAGCAGTTGTGCCCCCTCTATAACACAATCCTGGATCCGCCACTGTTTTAAAATTCCGCATGGCCTCCCCACCTTCACTTGGGAGGTGTGGGCGACCCGGCAGAGTCAAGAGAGCTGTAAATTTACTTGTACAAACTGAAAGATCCTAAACAGAGTGGACTCTTAATCTCAGTTCAACTGTATATTACCTGCATGGTGATAACGCACATTACAGTTTAACAGCAGAGCTACAGATAAAAAACCCCAAAGGTAAAAACACATTGAACGTAGGCCAGGCCCAGGTTCAGACAGTACACGACATTCATAATACTAGTATGCAATATTCAAAATGAGCTGTGGATACACAGCTATCGACGAAGCTATCCGAGATGTACAGATATGCACAATATCAGGCTGACATATCAAATCCCCCCTGAGAAATAAGCAGGGACATACACTATGCAAAAATCATTGTAGGTAGCAACACAAGTCTTGAGTACAAGAAAGCCATCAGAGTTGCATGAACAAGCAAAGATTTCAGGGCAATACATAAAACTTCTCTTGAGTTGGGTCTACTCAGCTGACTAAGCGCAGCTGAGGAAGGCAGTTGCCTCTAAGTCAATGGTGACTAAGTGCCACGTGTACCTACTGCACTGAGTGATTTCTTGACCTGTACCTGGCTACACTGACTGAACTCTTGACCTGTTGTGTAATCTGAAGCAGTAACTCGGCTATAAATCACCGAACTGGAACCATTCGAATAAAATTGAGAGGGACTGATTCAGGGATTATTTCTGTGAATTATTGAACAATTTTATTTCTACAGTTTCGAAGAAAAATATTAAAAAATTTTTTTTAGCTTTTTCCCTACAAGATCAAAGTCAATGCAGATAGCAAAAAATTTAGCTCAATCAGATAAAATTTGACATGTGACTAATTATTCGATAAAATTTGATGCTGCTAGCACTGACGGTTTTTGAGAAAGTATGAGTTAACGTAGGGACGTCGGCTGACGGACGCCGCCAAGCAATCGCATAAGCTGACAGGTTCGCTAAAAATGGACCTATCCAAGGTAAAGGCCACTTTCCTAATACAGGCCATGGCCCCCTTTTGAAAAGGTCTCTCGTCCATACCTCTGCACATGTCAAGTTCATAAAAAAAACACATTGCATGTTCATTAAAATACCAAAGTAGATCTATGAAAAGTTATTCACCATCACGAAGCTATAACTGGGTAAAGGTTTCCTACCGATATTGAGATGTGAGCTGTCGTTACTTCATTGACGACAAATCGGGAAACCTCATCTAGATTTTGTCCCCTTCTTGCACTGTTTGCGATGAAAGAAAATGGCCGCGTTACATGCTGGTGGGATCAAGGAGAGGGCCTCAGCACTTTTACAGAGTAACAAACTGCTTTCTGTCTTGATACACAGTCGTAATTGCCAACAGATGGCGTTGCGATAGTCTCTTCGGGAAATAAAGATCTCTGGATTTATGGAGAAATAATGAAATAACCCCCCCCCCCCTTAGGTAGGACATACACTTTGCATCACTACCCAAAGTTCAAGGCAAAAACGTGGAGATCCGAGATTTGGGCACGGAGGAAATGCGTGACAAAAGTTCTGTACGACCACCGTCTCACATAATATAGATTTCAGATCTATATTTTATTTTTTTCCGAATAAGGGCCCTTTTCTAGCGCGCGTTTCCGTGCGCGTTTCCGCGGGCTGAAAATATCGCGCAAGTGTAAATCAGGTATACCTTTTCCATGCACGCGGAAACGCGCGCGGGTGAGCCTTCTTGTGGAGGTCAAGGACGCGAATGCAGTCTGCTTGAGGACGCCCGAGCATAGGCCTCTATCATGCATGGCGACAAATCATACTTAACTGCTGTTCTGCTTGTCTACTTTAATGCATTATTATATATACTTTATATAAACATATATATGTGCTGCGTGGGTGTTAAATATCTTATTAGACCTACGGACAGTGAATAATCTCTTATAGCCAATAGCCTATATACGACCCCCACCCGCCTGTCGATATACACACTATACCGTAATAAAAAATGTACGTTCCTGCAAATATAACGAAATTTTAAATGTATACATGCATAAAGTGAACTGTACATAACAGGCACATGCTCGACATGAAGCCGGGAATGCTTTTGGGCAGGGAATCCCTTAATTGTGAAAACACGTCACGCGAAGGGGGGATTCCGCGCGTTGGAAAAGCTCAATTCAGCGCGATTTTTTTTTTCAGCGCGCGGAAACGCGCCGCGCGCATGGAAAAGGGGCCTAGGTCCACTCTTAAAAAAATTCATTTTAAAGTAAAATCCCTGTGTTCTGAGAGTGCATTTTGTAACAAAATTTGTGAGTTTGAATCGGATCTGTCATCACACGAGAAGCTAATGGCACTGAATTTAAGTGCAACAGGAATACTCGGTAAATATAATTACACTTAAGACCAAGCCTGGTTACCAATGAGTGGTATTAAGTACAAATTATATTTTTTTTATTTCTTAAAAATCTGACATAAAACGAAGGTTTGACATAAAATGAGACTAGGGGTATACACAGGATATGATGACAATATCTCACATTATTAGTGCAATTCCTCATTAATTTAGTTTAGTAATAATTGTAATTGTGTAACCAACTGTTACTGTTTACTAGATCAATGCGCTAATACATGTCAAGTTTTGACTATCCCGGGTCACTTCGTGCGCACGACTGTAACACCGGTGCGCGATCATAGTACCGTCATTTTAAAAAAACACCCCATATGGCCCAGCATGTTTGGTTAATTACAGCGGCGTACCTAGCCTCATTGCCGCCCGGGGCGGTCTTAGAAATTGCCGCCCCTCTAACAAAACATTACAAACCTGGATAACATATTGAAATATATCGTGTCAAATGTCCTTGTTACAGGCTTGTATTTGACCACAACGCAATTATATGGATTCACTGGCAGGGAATTCTTCCGCCACATATTAAAGAGCAGACATCTCTTTGCTGATGTAAATCAAAAGATCGCTCGAAGCTCAAACAATTATATTTCATCATGAAGTGAACAGAAAGGAATAAAACGAATAAATTGTAACTATAAACAGATTGCACTGCAGGATACACATATAATGTGTGAAATTAAACTTTCATCATTCATGTAAACACGATTCATGATTACTTTATACTCAGTTTGGGAAAAAAACTTTATTTGGTGAGTGTTATTCCATTCTCAACGTGTACAAATACCTTGTCACATATATAATCCCACCTCTTGTTAACGCATATGACGGCAGGTATACCTAATAGAGCTATTGAGATATGCATGGTACTTCTGCATGCAAGGCACTTTAGTCTTTACTATAAAAAAAAGAAATTCATGAGTTAAGCCTATATATGTAGGCAGGGCATGTTTTATATTTTCACATAAAAAATCCACTGTTTGGACAAACTGACTTTGTTTAATTAAAAAATCCTCCTAATTAAAAACATACTTTATTTCAAGGCTACATCAAAATCATTTAAGAACTAGAATACGGGTAGTCGACAAGCGACTACGTGTATCCGCCAAAATCAGAGAAGGACGGGTGAAGTGAGGCATGGATTGAGTGGCAAGGGGATATAGAGTTACATGTGTTAAATATTAGAATGGATCTCTGCCACATAAACATGATTGTAGGTGGCGCCACCTGTTATTTGAATGAGAAACTATCCAAGATATATACACATGCAAATTTTCATGTGGAAAAGTCAAACCACTGCAGAGATGAGTAATTTTATCCCACAGCAGACAAACAGATGGACGCTGTGCCAAAATGGCTGCAGATGGTGCCACCATTTTTGTTCATGTTATAAAGCTATCCAAGGGCTACATTTGTGTAAAAAAATTTTCCTGATTGGTTGAATGAGTCCGGAGATATAAGCATGGATGTCTACAGCGTGAACGTGAACGTAGGTGGCGCCACCTGTCATAAAATCAAGAAAGCTATGCGGGATGTATAAGCATGCTGAATTTCAGGTAATTTGGTCAAACCACTGCAGAGATAAGATTGATTTTAACCAAAGGCAGATTAACAAATGGACACTGTGCAAACATGGTTGCAGTTGGCGCCACCTTTTGTTGTGTATGTTATAAAGCTATCCCAGGGCTACATTTGTGTAAAAAAAATTTCTGGATCGGTCAAACGGTTCCCGAGATATATGGGTTTATGTGTGGAGCGTTAACGTGAATGTAGGTGGCGCCACCTGTCATAAAATCAAGAAAGCTATCTAGGATGTATATGCATGCCGAATTTTAGGTGAATTAGTCAAACCACTGCAGAGATATGAGTGATTTTAACCCCAGGCAGATGAACAGATGGACACTGTGCAAACATGGTTGCAGGTGGCGCCACCTTTTGATGTGTATGTTATAAAGCTATCCCAGGGCTACAATTGTGTAAAATTTTTTTCCGGATCGGTCAAACGGTTCCCGAGATATATGGGTTTATGTGTGGAGAGGTAACGTGAATGTAGGTGGCGCCACCTGTCATAAAATCGAGAAAGCTATCTAGGATGTATATGCATGCCGAATTTTAGGTGAATTAGTCAAACCACTGCAGAGATATGAGTGATTTTAACCCCAGGCAGATTAACAAATGGACACTGTGCAAACATGGTTGCAGGTGGCGCCGCCTTTTGTTGTGTATTTTATAAAGCTATCCCAGGGCTACATTTGTGTAAAATATTTTTCCGGATCGGTCAAACGGTTCCCGAGATATATGGGTTTATGTGTGGAAACAGACGCACAAACGGACGCTGGGCAGAGACGAAAGGTCAGAGGTCAAGGTCACTTGGTTACGCACCAGTTCACATGTGACCCGATAATTTGTGTAAGTTTCGGAAAAATCTGTCCAGTAGTCTCAGAGGAGTTCTCCGGAAACGAACGCGGCGGCGGCGGCGGCGGCGGAACCCGGTCAAAAACATAGTATCCGCAAAACTTCGTTTTGGCGGATACAATTATAGTGATTATACACTTTGCGAGGTTTTATTTATGAACTTGTGACTATTTGTTATTCAATAAAGTATTTAAATAAATTTCAAGTAATTATATAATTTAAATATATATTATAATTTAATTTCAAATGATTTGTCACAATATACAACAATTTTCTGTAGGTGGTGGATAAATAAACTGTTAATAACAGAATTAACAGTACAGGTAAATATATCTTTAATTTAAGTTTTGAACTCTAAAAGTTAAAACTGATACTTGATACGTATATTGAACATTGGCTAAGCGGCCAGGGGGATTCATTCCGCCGGACAGTTATAATAGAATTATATTTTAAAGTTAAATAATTCCTACATAGGCCTGGGTGTTTATTTTTATTCACGTTACATATAGAAGATCATGCAGGCCATATTGGTTAATCAAAAGACACAGACATTTATAGGTAGTACTCTTCATATACACGATAGTGTAAACGTCTGTATTTTAACAAGACTGATGTTAGAGTATAAAGAATCGTGGAAAAAGGGCGTTTCAGGTTGTTTCTGGCTGTTTAAATATCCTGGAATTTCGGGAATTCAAGGGTTCAAGAATGGAAATTCTTAATACTTTCTAAGGAAAGAGCAACACAATTCGTCAAAATATTTTTCGCACAATGTGTATGACAGACACCCCACCCCCACCACCGGGGGCCATTGGCCTTCTGGCAGGGTTTTTCCCTAGTGATTATCAGGTGCTGCTAGGGATTTCTGTAAAAGACGACCGCCCTGAAATGCAAATTTTTTGCATGATTGGTCAGTTTATCCATAGCGTTCTGACATTGCAAGACCACAGATCTTAACAAAGAATAACTACAGATACGTATTTCTTTTTTTTTGCGTATAGCTTGCCTCTATAGAGATCGTCCGCAAATAATTTGGTTGGTTCCACTGCCAACTGTTTAATCCCTGAAATTCTTGAAAAGGGACATAAAGGCCGAATTTGTACTTTTTGAGGAACTCCTTATGCCACTTATTATACTAAATCCAAGAAATGTCGCCCCTACAAAAGTACAATTTGTTCGCTAATCATTCTGTAGGTTCCACTCTCCAGTTTATTATCCCTGGAATACATGAACATGGGACAAAAAGGCCTAATTTGTACTTTTTGAGAACTTATGCCACTGATTATACTAAATCCCAGAAATGCCGCCCATAAAAAAAAAATCTACAGAACGTTCGCTAATCATTTAGTAGGTTCAATTGTCCAGTTTATAATCCCTGGAATACTTGAACATGGGACAAAAAGGCCGAATTTGTGCTTTTTGAGAACACCTTGTGCCACGGATTATACTAAATCCCAGAAATGCCGCCCCAAAAAATGTACAAATCGTTCGCTAATCATTTGGTAGGTTCCATTGTCCAGTTTATAATCCCTGGAATACTTGAACATGGGACAAAAACGACAAATTTGTATTTTTTTAAGGGATTCCTTGTGCCACTCATTTACTAACTCCTCTAAATACCGCCCCCCAAAATGTGCCGCCCGAGGCGGACCGCCCCCGCCCCCCCCCCTTAGGTACGCCACTTGTTAATTAAGATCTTCGGTCCAGGTCCGTCGTATCATTTCGCCATGTTTCAATCATTAAGTAACGTAAAGTAAATAAATCGGTTGAAGGCTTGTTATTTAAACAGACGTGCAGTGATGCGTCATGTGAACCACAAATTCACTGCAGATATTCACTTCCCGTGGCAGCGGATATTTAATGCTTTTATACAAGCTTCGATTATTTATAGGTAGTATATAAGAGGAGCTGTGGAAAAAGCGTATTCACTACAGGTCTACGAAACATCATGGAGAAGACTAGGGGCTGAATATACTAAAAAAACGTCGACTTGTATGAACCGAATTTGTAAAAACTGAAATCATAAAAAACAAGTGACCCATGGGTCATGACGCTCAGCTGCCAAGCATGACCTGTGACATCATGGACTGAGATTCACAACTTCCAGTCAAATTTTGAAGAACCAATTTGCCAATTTGTTGAAAATTTTCTATGACAACAGAAATATATATCACCTATGTCTGGTTAAAACACAGTGAATTGATGGTCTGAGGAAAATGCATGATTGTTAAGCTATCAGGAACTATTCCAACAGCTTGCTTGAAACCTGTCAGTCTCAAAAGGAACACCACAAAGGGCAAATATAAGATCAAAATATATAGCAAAAATCAAGGAAATACATGCAAGAATTATTGAGAAACAGGTGCTTCTGAGTGAATTTTTATTCAATACAAGCCAACTGTACTGCACTTTTATAAATGATGGTAATCTTTATTCAGAAATATTTGACCCAATCCTTTACATGAGATAAAATGATCAAAAGGAATTAAAAGATGGTTGCCTGGTGTCCATATTGGACTTCTGACAAGTCTGAAATCAGACAACAAACATTCTCTAAATCGGACCAAACATTAAAGAAAAATTACTGAAACTGCACTGAGGAAAGAATTTCCAAGGTGGCTAACTGGCAGACATAATGGATTTCTGACAAGTATGACATTTGATATCCCACATTCTCCAATAAGAGACCAAACTTCGGGCAAATTATCCAGTAATGGATGCCCAAAATAATTCAAAAGGCATGTCCAGGCCCTCATAACAGATTTATAGATATACAATTGTAAAAAGTGTAAGTCCAATATTTTATATTATCACTCTGCTTTTCATGGGGTCAGCAGGGTAGGTAAACTGCCAAACCTGAAAGAAAAGAAATGCAGAAAGCATGACTAAGAGTCTTGAAATAAAACAAAAAGCCATCCTAAATCAAGGTACACATCCACATATTATGAGAACAAACACTTTCTTTTATATGTGGTGATATATATTAAAATATTCAGATAGCTAGGAAACTAAGTTTATTGCTAGGATTCAATAAAATAAACTGCAAAATGTTCCCATCATCTTATAAATCAGTAGCTAAACCTTAAAACTATACTCTCATAGTCTTAATGCCTGGCTGAAGCATTCTGACAACAGTGTTTTTGTTATGAAGTAACGAGGTACTTATCACTGAGCCTTATCACTTAATAGGCTGATACAAAAGGGAGTCATATGTCACCAGTGTCACTCACAATTACAGCCACACAGGGAGATGAACCAGCTGGAGTGGGATGGTTATATATACAAGAAAAATAGAGATGGTCTATAAAATAAGTAATTGTGAACATCCCTGACCTATGACCTTGGCCTTTTGCCCATATATCAACTGGATTTTTCTAAATGATGGGTAACTACTAACCACTTAAATCTGGTGTAATTACTTTGCAACCAATGGGTGAATAACTTTGACCTGCAACCTTTAACCTGCTGACCAGCTGACCCCAAAATCAATAAGTTATTTATTCAAGCAAAAAGACCCATAAATATGAAGTTTGAGTCAAACTGAGTGATGCATAGATGTGGCATATGTGAAAGACTGAAGGTTTGGGTTGAACAGTTACACTTGAAATATGCTCACAAGCATTTAGAACAATTAAATATTGTGACCTTGACCTTTGACTTTTTGACCTCAACATCAATAGGCTTCTTCCCTTATTGGTAGGTAAGCCATATATGACAGATTGAAGGTACTGATTGAAAAGTTTGCCTGAAAAAGACTCCACGCAAGAAGTGGGTGCTGTGAACTTGACCTTTGACCTCAAAATCAACAGGTCTTTTCCCCTGTTGGCAGAGAAGCGTTATATCAGTGCTGGAAGGTTTGAAATGAAAAGTCTAGCTTGAAATGTGTCCACAACCTTTTCAAAGTAGTGGATCCTGTGACCCTGACCTTTGACCTTGTGACCTCAAAATCTATAGGATTCTTCTCAAACTTAGTAGGTGAGCTATACGTGAAAGATCAAAGAATTGGGATGAAAGGGTTGGCTTAAAATGCATCCACAGGCTTTTCAAAGAAAAGGCCCCTGTGACCTTGACCTTTTGACCTAAAAAAAATTATGGTTCTTCCCCTGTTGGTAGGTGAGCTGTATGTGAAAGATGGAAGGTTTGGGATGAAAATTTTGTCTCAAAGAGTTATTTCTGGGGGGTGCAAACACACCCCATAACTTCGAAAATATAGGTCGCAGTGACCTAATTTCAGGTTTGCAAGGAGATCTTTTTATAACCTCCAAGATTGCATAGGGTTCATGGCCCTAGCCCCTACAGTTACGTTTTGTGCCCTGCTAACGGACGGACGGCCGGCCGGCCGGCCAGACGGCCGGACGGACAGATGCCGGACAAAGACCCATCGCTATAGCCCAGCATGACTGAAAGTCAGCTGAGCTAAAAAACATGGCGAGGGTTGAATGATATTTCAAAACGAAACTTGCACCCAGAGAATATTCTCCCGATAGGTATCGCCACCTGGCGGTCAATGTAATCATGAGGCTGCTGACCAGGAACAGTTGCTGTCATCTGGCGTAGAGTACAGTACTACGGGACTTAACACGGAAAATGTTGAAACATACATTGGCGACCTGGGGAGAAAACAAAGGAATACGTAGCCAAAATGCTCAATGACGTATGTACCAAAAATCAATTTCGAAATGAAAGGTGTAAGAAGGTGAAAATAGGCCTTTCTAACCCATCTATCTGATTTCAGCTCTTCAAATTTTTCAAGCCAAAACACGTCTAGGACCTTGTCTGTCCAGATCTCAATTTTGTTGTATTTCTTCTTCTATGACAGAATTGACGAGTCTCAAAGTGGACAACCCCTTCATGTTTTTTGTGCACTCACTCCTATCAATGCAACTTTCATACATTACTGTTAATGCTCCCAACAGGAATAGGGAAACAAAATTAAATTGAAAACACTGTTATCAGTAATAGGACTTTTCCAGTCAACAACAGAACAACATATCCACGTATTCATTTCTTTATTTTGCTCACAGTCTTAAGAAACGACATGATATCCATTGTGTCATCGATGTCCTGTCCCTCGTTCAATATTAAATATAACTCCGCCCTTCTACCGTTGTTGGGCCAAGGAGACCTGCCATACTCTGATCAAGTTATCTGTGTATCCTGCGAATAGCGTCTGTCCATCTGACGACCAGGCCAGGGATATACACTGTGGAGGTTGCGCCCTCTGGCTTGTACTGATAACCTCTGGTCTCAGCTCGTCAACAACGATCTTGCCCTCAAGATCCTACAAAGCAATCACAGTACATTTTAAATTTTAGATAACTTGGAAACAAAATTATTCAACAAAACATGATCACAAAATATAAATGCCAATAGATCCAATTATACACAAGTACATCAAAATCATTTTGCAGATATCAACAGGAACCTTTATATTGTGATATAAAATTCCTTAATTATTTTCCCTTTTCAAGAGCTGCGCAAGCTTTTTGAACAACGCTGACTAGTTAACTTGCAAAATACAGATTCATGAATGAGAAAGGATGAAAGAAACCATTTTGTTGTAATCTTATGAAGCACAAGGTAAAGGGCACTCCTGTATGTCAAGATTCAACCAAGATGACAGATACATGGTACATTTGATAAGGAGCAGTTACCAAAGTCAATGGGAAATAGAGAAGTGTTCACAATCCTCACACACTGATAGACAATCAATAAAAAAATTTTGCCCAGTATGCAATTCAACAATGAAAATTTGACACAAATTAAGGTTTTATTTTTCTTTATTGCTTCATCAGCCAAGCAGCCAAGCATGTAAACAAAAATTCTTAAAGAGCCCTAACAATTTCACTTAGAGATACTTTGTTTGGCTTGAGAAGTATTTATTCACACTACACAAAATTGGACTCAAAGAACATGACTGGTTAAATTGTATGGACTTGAAATCCACACCTTACAACGCACAGGGGCTTCTATATACACCCAGTGACACAAGTATAAATCTGAATGTAAAGAACAGCGTAATGTATTTAGTTCAACTATATTGGACCAGATTTGCCTCAAGGGAAATTACCTAAACACAGTGTTTTGTGGAAAGGACTTCACAGAATAATAAATATTTTGTAAGCATCATGTGCATGTGAAATGTAAACATAAGAGGCTTCCTTGAAACGTAACAAATTTTGATTGGACTTTTAGTTTGACAGTTAAGACAAGTAGTCCAGCGCCTCACTTGCAGAGGTTTGAGTAGAAACAACTTCTGGTAGCATGGTGGTATTTAATTAGCTTTAACATTATTCTTACCCAGATCTTGATGCTTGCTCCGGCAGCAGCACACAGCCAGTAACGGTTGGGGCTGAAGGTCAGGGCGTTGATCTCATCTCCTCCCTCCAGGGTGTACAGGTGCTTGCCGTCATTCAGGTCCCACAGCATGGCGTGCCCATCCTGTCAATCAAACAATGGTTATGTAAGAAAACCACTATATAATCAATTATTTAAATGCACAACTTTTAGTAAGGAGTACAAAATTTGCACAGACTTAAAACCTGGGCTGAAATTAAGCTTCAACAGCAACTTCCATTACTCAACTATAATCAATAATTCTATGAGACCCAAAAGCTGGTTTTTATTTAAACAAGGTCTGGCAGAGTTGTTAAGTGCAGAGAAAACTGCTGACAGGTCTGTGTAAAAATAAACATTTTCCTTGTTTAAAATTACTGCTCAGCCATGCCATCTTTTACCTAATAGTAACTTTTCAATATGAAACTTTGAACCCCTTGTTAATATAAAGCCAACCACATTACCATGGTTTATTCCATACCTTTCCACCAGATGCACACAGAGATCCATCGGGGGAAACTGTGACGCAGTTCAAGGTACCCTGGTGACCGATGTGGTTTGTCTTCAGCTTGCAGTTGGTCAAGTTCCATACCTACAAATTCAATTTTATAACTGAATGTGTCATATAACACTGACAGTCTACCAGGATTATTAAATGTTAGATCAAAATTAAATTAGAATATAGATAACAAAGATGATGTTTATAGAACACAGGAGGCAATATGATATCAGCAGGTAGTCCAAGCTAATGAACCACTGGGAATGTTGAACAATTTCATTGAAATACCAAGTCTGCCTTCATTGTTGTTTGCTTCTTCAGAACTGATTCAGAAGCTAATACATGATTAAGTTACTGTAATCATAAGGCAGTAAATAGAAATATTACCAAAATATATAGAAATAGAAAATATATGCTGCTCACTTTGAAATCAAATGTGCGAATTCCAAAATACAAGGCGTCTCCCACAGAGAAAAATTTCAGCATTACACCTCTATATTTATGTTCAAATTCTACCCAATACGATATGAAATATTAGGGTTTTTGTTTAATAGAATTTTGATCTCACCTTAACATGCTTGTCCCAGCCACAAGAGACAATGATGGGGTTCTGTGTGTTTGGAGAGAAGCGCACACAGCTCACCCACTCGGAGTGCCCATCTTCCTGTAAACACAAGATAAACCGCATGAATATACTACTTAAAACTGTGATAAAATCCTTGCTTCTAAGCCTACACGTGATCTGTTATTCAACTTCTGTTCAGAAGACAGTCATGGAGACATATCATAAATATAATGGTGTACTTAAAGCTTTGGTAAACCAGAGGATTTAGACAAATGCAAGACACGATGTTATGTCAGTCTTTGCAGTCTTTGACATGTCCTTGGAAGTGTAGAACTATTTTCATAACAGAAATTATATCTTTTAGCAACGCATTCTCCAAGAGTTTGGATTTTATTTACAAATTTTCTACTGAAGCAAAATTCTGAAAGAAAAACCAAATGTAGGGTCCAGACCCATGGCCTTGGTGGCTGCCTGAAGCTTCTGCACTCTTTCAGAAATTAACCTCCCTTAATCAAGCTTCTTCCTGCATTATTTTTCAATGCCTAGTACTTGAGAAAAACATCAAACATTAGATCAGATGCCCTCATAATGAATCAACTTCTCCATTCTATATTCAGAAGCTAATACATGTACTTTGAAAAGTAATCACAGGGCATCCCACAGTTAAGACCTGGCCACTATACAGCAGTGCTAAAAATTTAACACCAGGGCTGACCAATCATATACTCTGACATTAACAATCGCATCCACTGACAATATTTTTTTTTCTATTTTCTAAGTTTTTGATGATGGGAACTGCAGTTGGTACCAAATATTTATCACAGTATGGCTACAAGTGCCAGGGTGGTACATCTTCTAATAAAATCATAATTCATTTTTGGGGTTGGTATTTGGGCCTGATACTGACAGGTACAAACTGATCTTTAATTTCTCTTTTTCCTATTGGAACCACAATCCCTTCCTCATACAATAATATCTGTCAGATCTAGTGGTATAATCTGCATCCTACTACATGTATATATTTACCTGGATGGTGTATTGCTCCTACTACTTATTGTACATATTTACCTGGATGGTGTATTTGCATACTCCCAGCGTGTTCCACAGTTTGATGGTCTTGTCTCTGGAGCCGGACACGATTTGACGGTTATCTGCAGAGAAGGCTACACTCAGGACATCCTTGGTGTGGCCAGAAAAGCGGCGGGTGGTCTGGCCTCTGTCAATCATATACAACAGTTCAAAGTTAAGAATCTGTCACATCAAGGGCTCCCATGAATAATATAAGAATGCACTAGCACTGAGACAGCTATCTGTACCATGCGTACTGTTATATAGTTCACTGAAACCATAACAATGAATGATTATTCACTGGCACCAAGGCTGTAGTGACTTGTCTGTGCACCAACACATTGCAATACAAAGTCAAATATCATACTGGTTTCACCAGATGCCCCAATATTGATACACTGCCAAAATGTGACCATCCAAAACAAAGTTCAATATTTAATTAGTGACCTCTGGCATTTGAAGACAGTCAAGAGCCCATTGCTTATAAGAAAAGAAACAGAACTGGCTAGAAATCAGTTAATCATCATCTGATTGGCCAATGGTCGCATGATCAAACCAATTGAATCGGCTGTTTCATTATTATTAATTATTCCCCAAGTGTGAAAGCAACAACAACAAAGAACATGAACAAAGACAGGTAATGACTGAAGAAGTGATTTGTAATATTTATGTTATCTACTTATTTTATTGTGTATCAGATTGAGAAGCACAGCAATACAAATTAACTTTGTGTATTTAAGCTTCTTCTTGCAATATTTTTAAATGCATGGTACATGTATTCCTATAAACATTAAATCAGATGTCCTCATAATGAATTAACTTCTTCACTTTTATATTCAGAAGCTAATACATGTACTTACAATGTAATCACAGGGCATCTGTCAGTTTCTATCCAACCAATATTATCTATTATTCCTCCAATTAGTGTGAAAGCAACAACACTGAACATGAACAAAAAAAAGTACTGACTGGGAAAATGAAATGTAATATATTTATATATATATATATTTATTTTGTTGTGTATCAGATTGTGATGTAAAGAGATACATATTATTCTATGAGATAATTACCAGTCCTATTATGCACCATGCAGTACAAGCTCATCCAGTAGAAAAAAGAATGCTGACCTTTCATAATACAGTAATATTCACATTACACACATCTTTAAATAAGGGTATTTTCATTCATGAGAATTAATACAAAACTTGCAAAGATTTTCACATATCTCACATATAGTTGTTAGAGTCATCAAATATTCTTACGTGCTGAGATCCCACAGACGCAGGGTGCTGTCCCAGGATCCAGAGAGGGCAAACTGGCCATCAGAGGACATGACAACATCCGATACGAAGTGTCCATGGCCGTGAAGGGCACGCTGGGGAACACCGTAGTGAGTCTCGTCCCTGGTCAGCTTCCACATGATCAAGGTCTTGTCTGAAGTATGAAGAGAACAAGTGTCATCACAGGAGCGTGTTTATCAACAAACATGTAAGAATAATATGATAAACATCTCAAGTCTGTGGCATTCAATACTGCAATGTTCAGGTGCATGACTTAAGAGGGAACCAGTTGTTTCGTCACCACAGTCATTTCGTCACCACAGGAAATTGGTGACGAAGTGACCGTCAAAATACATCAGGCTGGACTTGGCCGGGCACGTTCTTTAAATCAGAAACTCAAATGCATAGGGAATGACAGAAAACCAGCATATTGATTGACAGAAGAGTGAAATACGGCTGGGAAAATAGTTATTGCATAAAAATGCGTTTATACTCTGCAAATGCCATTTAAAATTTTAGAAAGTTCCTTTGGAGATTTGTTTCTCTGTGTCAATTGTGGAAGTGGATTTTATTTAACGAAAACACCTGCGTGTGTGAAACAAAAGAACATTTCAAACGGGCTGCCGTGAGGAAATCTTTGCGGTGACGTAAATAGCCCTGAATACCATGGCGGTCAGTTGGCCACGCTGCGCAATGTTTATATTTACATGTAATCCACTCCTTGCATGGTGTATCCTGAGCCGTTTATGAAAAGAACCAACAACCAAACAAACTTTTCAGTATAGGTATCATTGTGTATCTTAATTTTAATAGGTAACAAAACATTGGTGACGAATTGACCATTTGGTACCGCATGTAAATTGGTGACGAAATGACTGTGGTGACGTAACGACTGGTATCCACTTAAGCGAAGATTACTTATGTATGGAATGCTGAATGCGTATAAAATTACTACTGACTCTAAATAAAAAAGGTGAGATATCTTATGGCTTTCAATACTGCAATGTTCTGTTTTTGTATAACTTAAGCCTAGATTCCTTATGTACAGAATGCGTATAAAATCACTTGAGACTTAATACATAGTGAGATTTCTTATGCAAGGATCCAGCCTGTGAAATGTGTATCTGGCAAAACAAATCGCAACACAGTTTGTACACAAGTTTGGTGATGACATGTGACCGTTGTGGCTGGAGTATTCATGGGACAATTCCTATTCATGACATTATTTAGTACAGAGTGCCTTATTAAATGTAGAAATATGACTAAATCAGTCACAAAAGCGACAATTCTTTGGTCAACTGACATAAAGGTGCGACAACACAGGCATCCTGTTTGAAATGGAGGGGACCTAATATAAAGTTGCAGGCTGATAATGGGGGGCGGGGGTGTACTAATCCACAGGCGCTTGAATCCCTTAATGTCAAAATACTTTATTTTTGTAATATATACCTTGACAAACCATATACATCATGTTTATAGGGATTAAAGCGACTGATAAATCAACCAACTAATTGAAATATAAAAGCATAATGAAACTGAGGTAAAATATAAAAAAAATGCTATTACTTATACCTATCTAGAAGATATTAATTGCGTGTACCTGGACATTTTTACCAATGAATGAAAACGTGATGGTACATCCAAACTTTTGCCACATACTGGTAAAATGTTAACTCAACGAGCAAGGGTTTGTTAAGAATAAGAGAACACCGGATAACATTACATACGGCAGTCGACACCACGAACCGGGTTCAATATGATCCGGCATTTTGCACATGAATGACATTTGACAGCGGTAGAAGTAAGCATGTAAACAGACAAACTTGGACATATTGTGGCAGTGCGCGCATTTAAAATTAATTGCACTCCGAAGCTTTGATTAATGTGAGAGTTTATTCCAATGGAATTTGTAATTTTGGACCACGACATACCCAGCAGTGGTGCCGGGGAGTGGATTTATAGCGAGTTTGACACTTACCACGGGAGGCCGACAGGATCATGTCAGGATACTGGGGAGTGGTGGCGATTTGGTTGACCCAATCGCTGTGACCCTGAAGGGTTCCTCTTAAAGTCATCTGTTCCGTCATGGCTGACGTTTATTTTGAGCCTGTGATGGCGGATCACAATGGATTTTTAGGCAAAAGCTGCCTTGCTCGGCCCGTTCGCGTTGTGGCCGGAAGCGGAAAAGGCCTAGCGCAGAGTTTCCACAAGTGACCAACAGGTGGCGGCACAATACGGTCACTTGCTCGGGGCCTGGCCTGTGTACATTTTATATGATATGCTATCAAACATTTATTGTGTTAATATGTCGAATCTTATTATAGTCGCCAGCCTAGGTCTGGCGACTATAGGCTAATCGTCGTGTCTGTTTGTTTGTTTGTTTGTCTGTTTGTCCGCACGCTACAGGTCGCAATTTTGCTTCAGTCGCTTTGAAACTTATAGGTGAATCCCTCGGAGCCTATTGTTTTTGGCCTTGATCGGTCCAAGGGCAAGGTCACGGTTCTTGGCAACCGCTGGCGACTATGTCATGATTACATCTTGCACTTGTTTGTTTTTCATCCCACAAGGAAACATTTAACTGATGTTTTAACACCCAATCTGAAATTCGCACATGTGTTCGGATGGGGTCAAGTACCGGTTCATATATATATATATATATATATATATATATATATATATATATATATATATATAAATCAAGATTGTTATATATCACGTACGAGAGAAGCGAACCGGACCGGACCAAAATTGTGGACCGCTAAAACAAAATCAGTATTGGACCGCTTATGCCTGGATCTGACCGGTCAGGAGCGCTCTACCTAAATTTTAAAGGTTTAAGCCAAACATATAACTTTATGGATTTAGTTTCAACCTACAAATCTTGATATGAACAAGGTGTAATTAACCTCTCAATGATATACTCTTTAGCTACGTAAAATGAATTTAAGACAATGGCAATTGTAATAGTAAAATTTTACACGTGTATTATTTTAGATTTTGGTCTCTCATCGAGTAACAGTAAAGGGTAATTTTTTTAATTAACTCATGGCAGAAATGACATGTTCAGCATTAGAATTATCGTCCCCTGCTGAACAATTGTTGCTGATGCTTTTCCGCTTTATCACTGTATAATCAAATCGCACTACAATATACTATTCAACTGATGTCAACCAATATCCATCCTTGCCCAGCGATTTTTTTTAATCAGCTAGCCCAAATTAACCTACACAATTTGGTTTATACTCTAACCATCATGCCCCTCACAGTAACAAAAAATATTCCAGTTATGTCTTTAAATAATCAAACCAAGATCTTGCAATTTATGTATAGATAATACTATTACATTCTGTTTATGTAATATTCGATCGGTTTCGTTATATATTAAAAAGTATATATGTAATGAAAAAAATTATGTAGAATGAAAGAAGAATAACAAACTAAATTTTTAATCTATTTTTAATGATATTTTAAAAAAATGACCGGACCCCTTTAAGCTGGACCGGACCAGGACTGGACCGCTCCGCAGTTCTATAAAGTACGTAATAGGCCTATACGTAACATTTAAAATAATTAGATTTTCCTTTATTTCATATGTAATACGAAGCATAATCACAGGGATATAGATCAAGGATTACTATACAGCCGAGGGGGGGGGGGGGGGGATAGAATCGCCCAATCTTTGTTTAACTGGTATAGATAATGTGCAAAATATAATTATTTATAATGTACATACAAATATAGTTTAGATATGGAAAAAAAACATGGACAAGGTTGAAACCAAACGTGAATTCATACTAACTGAATATTATTATTTTGATTTAGGGAATTCATGTTTTTGCTATTTTGTGGAATCTACACGTTAATCACCCAGAGACGATATTCCTTGAACAGGAACTATAATTTTCGGAATGCTCACCATATAGTTACCTGACAACAAATGAACGAGAGAACAGACTTTTGAGTAAAGTTACTAACATCAAACCAACCAACCAGTCAACCAACAAAATATATCTTTAATTGAGAAGGACTAATTAGAAAATAAAGACTTCTCTATAGAGGAAGAGGAGAGAACGAAGAGTTCATGACAACTAAACAAACTATAGTCTGGGTATTGATTTAATTTTGTCAGCTGTTTTATAGATAGATTTAGGACTTGAATATAAATCAACTCTTATTATGATATCATGTAGGGATGAACATGAGACAAGAGCTCTAATATATAATCGTTTCTTTTAAAAATAAAGACACAAACACACGTAAACATTTAAAAGCATTTAACAACATTAAAAATGTAAATATTCATGCATTAATGCATGTCATGCACACCGACTTCCCCATAATCGATATTAAACCTTAATAACTCTGCTAATTGTCAAGCTGATTATACTCAACCGCTTTCATGCATTTGGAAAAAAACAATAGCTTAATTTGCACTTCCCTTTGTGCGGTTAGGTATATATTTATACATCTTATGGGAGATTCTGCAGGTGTTTTCTATGTGCGTTTGGAGTCTGGACATATCGTATACATGCCCTATTTACTAATTTTAACTAAACGATAAAACAAATTCTTTTATTTCCCTAAGATCAGGGCACGCAAAGAAAGACTCAATATATAATTAAATATTTAATTATTCTTGTCCATAAGCAAGATGTCAAAGACTAGAAGCTGAAACTATCGGGTGCACGACGATGGCGGAAGTCACGGTTGGTACATAGTCATACATGTTGATACAAATTTTTTTAAAGTCTGCAACCAATGTGGGAAAATATCCAACCTTTTATTTTAAGAATAGTTCTAAGTAAACACGGGCATGGTATAAACAAGATGCATTTCACTCTATATGTTTCCTTGGTTTTCAGGATTTGTTCTTTTAAACTGATTTGGCGAGGTATTTTTATTTATGGGATGTATGGTGATAAAAATGAAATAATGCAACGAGTTTAAAAGTTTAATGCGTGGAAATCTAATAGCCTCCCCTGCGGATCCACTCCCTAATAAGGGACCCATGGGTCGCGGTGGATTTACAACATCTCTGCATATTCATACAGGATATGGAATTTAATTCAACTTACAGGAATAAAGTTGAATATTTAACAAGGTCTGCAAGCCCTAATGCGAACCTGTTCAATGCGATACATAACATGCTTGACCATTATTTGAAAATTATACTTGCTTACTTTTCAAGTACACGTCATTGGGTGAACTTTCCTGAACAAAGCAAGTACTAAACATTTTGAACCCGAGTATAAGTACCAGTTACACAAAAGTCATTCCTGAAATACTGGAATGGATGCACACAACACAAAAATGATTGTAGGTGGTGCCACCAGTCTTGTGTATGAGAAAGCTAACGAAGACGTATGGACATGCAAAATTTCAGGCAGATTCTTCAAACCACTGTTGTGCTATATGCACAGATGCATACCCCCCCCCCCCCCCCCCCCAAATAAAAAATTGTAGGTGGCGCCACAGGTCTTGTATACAACGAAACTTTTCGATATGTATGGGCATGCACCTTTTCAGGCTGAAATATCAAATCACTCCTGAGAAGCAGGGACATACAATGCAAAAATACTTTTAGATGGGACCATTTATAGATACAGACAAAATCTTGGCCTGTTGCCAAATCTGTTTACATATACTGAAAGACTTTGGCTAAATGTTTTTTCATGCTGACATATTAATTAGATTTTTTTTAATGAAAACATGTTAAGAATAATAACAGATGCCTATTAAAAGCAAACTCAGAATACAGATATATTGTTTTCATGGATTTATCTAACACATAAGTTGAATATGGACACACATTATTTATGTTGCCTGAACAGCTCTGCTTATAAACCCACACAGCTCAGTCTGTTACTACAATAGATTAAGAAACTTTGTTTACCAAAGTATCTCACAGTCCTTTCATTGCATAAAGTCATATAATTCAGCCAAAAATCATTTAAGTAATCTTGAACCTATGAATAATTTTGTGCAATGTTACTGAATTTGAAAAAAAAAAAAAACAGTTTGGCAGAAGAAGATCGACTATTTCAACCCTCAGTTTGATATAGCCATACCTGGCCACAAGAGCAACTTAAGTTTTGTATGACTCTACCAAAAATTAATGAACTTGATCTTTTCTTATACAATTGAGAGAACTCTACCCTAAGTTAATTTTGTGAAAATTAAACCATACAACTCGACAGTTTCATCATAAAACATTTTTTAATGTAGAAGCTAAAAGAGACTGAACATACCATTTCTCCCCATAAAAAACAGGCCGATGTAGGTGGCGCTAGAAAAACCTCAATTTCAAATATGTATCATGTGGTCAACATTTGCACAAAACTTGGTTATGCTAGCTCCTGTCGTTTCTTAAATGGTTATGTTAGTATGCTTACTTGGCCAAATGACTAAGTTCACATTTCTGTTAGTCAGCCAAAATTCATCGAACCCAAACCATTTGGATAGATTTGAGAGAGCTCATCTCTGGGATTATTTCTGTGTAATATTGAACAATTTGACAGAATAATTTTGGAGAAGAAGATTTTCAAAGTTTTTTTTCAGCTATTTCCCCCTAAATTGTTAGTTAATGCAGGTGACGCCAAAAATAAAACTCAATCCCACAACATTTGACTTGTGATTGGTTTTTGCATAAAATTTGGTGAGGCTAGCTTCTACAGTTCCTGAGAAATTATGGTTTGATGAAAAAGGTTGATGCAGGTGGCGCCACCAGTACCTCAAATTCATATATGAGTCATGTGACCAACATTTGCATAAATTTGGTGATGATAGCACCAGCCGTTTCTGAGACTGTTATTTTAGTATCCTTATTTGGCCAAATGTCTAAGTTCAGTTTTCTGTTACTCGACCAAAATTCACCGAACTGGAACCATAAGAACAAACTTTTTAATTTATAATATATATATATATGCAATAACACATATACATCTGGTTGATTCACAATTCTAACATATATTATCATATACCCCTGATTTTGTCAGATAACACTACATTATGTATACACGAAAAGATGACACACAAAGGACCATCGCTATAGCTAAGATGACTTACAGTCAACTTGATTTTCAGACCAATCGGTACAATCTTATTTTGAGAGCTCTTATGTTTACTGTGAATGTCACCTAAAATGGACATATGGAGATCAAGGTTATTTTTCCTAGTGGTCATGCTTCCATTTTAAATAGGCATCTCCCTTCCACCCATATCCTATCCTGCGAAGGACTAATAAAAACAATACCAACAACCGGTTGCACAGGCTTGTCAACAATTAATGACCAAATTCATGATTCGTTTTCAAAAATTCTCCACAAGAAAATGAGTAGTAAATTGTGTTTATAAATCTTAGTATAACTTCAACAGTTTGGTGTAAAAAACGTAAATCATACTGGGATAAAGAGTTATTTAATGTTTGGGCAGATATGCGATTTAAAGAAAAAAAAGATTTAATGTACGATTGAAAGGTGACCAAACGATGCGGAGAAGATAAAGCACGGAGTAAAATTAAGCTTGAAGTTTATTCGATAAAAAGTTGAGAGTTAAAGAACGTTTTTGTTTGAGGGAACGTTTGAATTCTATCGAGCAGAAATCTGTTTCTTAACAAAGAGTATTTTGGTGTCAGATAAAACAATTAGGGCCATCTAAATGTAAATGAGTGCCACTTGTAGTGAGATCCGGTGATGGCATTGTTAAAGATCGAGCTGTGGTTAAAGCAAAATGATTTAATGAATTTTCCGGGTTATACAGACAGCCGAGTTGTGTTGCTTCAAATTGTGCGCTTCATTTCACCTCAAGGTGATTAAAGATATTGTTAGGATGAGGGATAATAGCATGATGTTAGAGGGTTATGAAGAAAACGAAATGTTAAACTGTGACAAATCTTTCGATGAAATTGAAAGTATTGTTAAAGGTCTGAAAATTAATAAAGCCGTAGGTACAGATAATATATCTTATGAAGTACTGAAATATCATCACGTGATATTGATGTTGTACAGATTATTCGTCTATTGCTTTAACAATGTAGTGCCTTCGGTCTGGAATAAAGCTGTCATAGCCCCGATTCTTAAACCCGGAAAAGATGAATTTGACCTGTTAAATTACAGAGGTATAGGCATACTGTCGTTTGTCGGTAAAATCTATATTGCGTTTAAAAAAAAAGAATCGCCAGTTATTAATATATTGTGATCTTTTAAGTCTTACAGCTGAAGAGCAAAACGGATTCAGGAGAGGTAGATCTTGCGCAAAGCATATTTTCGCTTTATCCTGTATTATCAGAAATGGAATGCATACAGGATTGGATACGTTTATTGGATTTACAGATATGGAAAAGGCTTTTGATCGAATACATATCATAGGGCTTAATGCTTTATATTGCTTGAACTGAACATTGCTGGGAAATGGTCTAATGTTGTTGTACATATCAGACAAAACTTTAACACTTCTTCCTTTTCTGTTCCATGTGGAGTTCGACAGGGAGATCCGCTTTTCCAGTCTTCTGAAAAAAAACTTGTTATACGCTGGTGATATGGTTCTTAATGCGCCCTCGGCAACGGCACTGCAATGTTTGTTATATAAACTTGAAGCTGGTGTAAAATTTGGCTGGTCACCTCCGAATTCATCGAAAAGTAACGTTAAATGCATTTCAGAAAATGTGGGAAAGTAGAACCAATGTGAATTTTATATTAAATGAACTTTCTCTGGAAATTTATATAGTGAATAAAAATAAATATTTAGGTTTCTACTCTGACGAATTGATGACGAATAATACCGGTCTTAATATTATAGCCGATTCAAGTTCAGAGCTTTTGAGGAATAATTGCTAAGTTTAATCAATTTAAAAATGTAACTTTTAACAGTTTTACCAAGTTGTATAATACCGGAGTTTTTCCTATCCTTGATTATGCAGAAGTACGGGGAGCTTTAAATGCGCCACCTTGTGACAAAGTACAGAACAAGGCAATTCGTGATTTCTTGGGCGTGCAAAGATTTTGTCTTGTTCCGGCAATGGTAGCTGAGATGGGGTGCACGTGGACTTCATGTGCGGAGCGCAGATATATTAAAATTATAAAATTTTGGAACAGATTAGTCAGTATGGTTTCGCAAAGATTAAAAAGGATAATTTTTTGGACTATTTGGAAAAAAAGAGATCATGGGCGTCGATCCTGGGGGGGGGGGGGGGGGGGGGGGATGGGGGGTATATATCCCCCCCCACTTTTTGAGGTGGGGGGGGATGACCTATACAATCATCCCCCGCATATTTTTAGAAATTTTTGAAGAAAAAAAGTGTGCATTAGCAAAAGCGTTAGACAATGCTGGAGCAAAAGATATCAACTGATGTCATCCACATGTCACTTGCTCTACGTTAAACGCTAGTCTATTAAGATAAATCCAACTTCACTTGTCCAGCCGGAAGGCTATTACATATAAACAACGTTCATCAATTCGAATTTGAATCAGTATTTTATGTACGTGCGTATGGGGTTCTCATCGCGTCCAGGTCCAGACCGCAACTTCATCGATGTAGATTTCACAATTCAAATAGACCCCAGAGTAAATACACACATACATATCAGTGGAGATTATACAGGAATACAGGATTACGTTTTGAGAAAATATATTGCATTAGACATTAGCTCCTTTTTAAGATTCAACATAGTACGCATATATATATATATATATATATATATATATATATATATATATATATATATATATACATTATTTTGTGAAAAATGTACTTATCCTCCAGTATCTTCTCGTTACACAAGTAAATATGTACAAAAGATTTGAAAAGAAAAATATGCAAAGCGACAATACATCATAAAAACACTACCCAGATATTTCTTATTGAGGGCGCATAATTTTTTTGTATACTACTTTCATTTTGTTTTTCCTTTCTGATCCTGAAAACTTATTTTTCCTTTCCCCTTTTTCATGCTAATTGTACCAAGAGCGGTGTATCGATCATTATTGAATCAATCACTTTTTTTTTTTTTTTTAATAATATTTTTTGGCGGAGGTACGGACCTCCATTTTTTTAATGCTTCTTACACTACCTTGCACTATAGATGGTTTTGTTTTGCGGGCTCCCTTTCAGGGTGTGCCAGTCTGGCGCCTTCCTGTCAGGTGCGCGGGAACTTCATTCATACAATGAGCCCCGCGCTATCTCAGGTGTTAAACACACTGGATAGCCATCAGATCTTCCCGAAGAGACTGCCCGTACTTGTCGCATAGACAGTCGTCTTAGGTCCCCGAATGACATATCCACCCACGGCCCCGATAGGCTAGGGCCAGCCCGATATCAGAAAGCCGAGCTCCCCGATATCTTCCCAATTATTTTAAGACCCTGGGTGAAAGTCCGGCATGGGAAGATACCTGCCGCAGTCAGGCTCGAACCCATGCCTCCCAGTACACCAGCTTAGTAGTCAGACACGCTAACCACTTGACCACCGGGACTGGTTTGAATCAATCACTTTATCAAAGTCACAAAGTGCTCCTTTAAATTCGTTTTTGTTTCTGTATGCAAACTTATGTCGGAACCTGTATCATTTCTTATTCCCTATACTTTATAATATATTCTCTAGCTATGTGCTGTTTGTCCTCCCCAAGTCCGCCCTCCCCCCCCCCCCGGCTTTATGCGCCTTTTTATAGACTCTATTATGGTAAACTGTCGAGATTTATATTTAAAATATTCCAATCAATTTCTTATGTGCTCATCTTGATTTTCTTAGTACCATTCTTGTCTCAATTTATTAGTTCTCTTACTTAAAGAATCAATATTAACACGGCCAGCTAACAGCGAACACTTTAAACGCCAAAACAAGGACCTCGCTGAGAATCGGTAAGAAGATTTACTGATTTAAACTTAACTGCGGAGTGGTTAGTTGCAACTGTCGGTAAAATGTCAGTTTCCGCTAAATTATATAGACTTGGCATGATTCAATATTAAAATCTACCATCAGAATTCTTACTTTATTGCTAAACAGCACATTGTATTTTTTCCTGTTAATACAATCACACAAGCAGTATATCGCCTCTCCACTGATTACTCTACAATAGTTCCATGCCGGGCGTACAGTGGACTTCTTGTATGAATCACTTGAGTTTTGGTCCCCATGCTTTGTTCAGCAATTGTATACGACGTTATCTACACTTCCAGACCCTTGCATTCAGCAGTGAAAACGGTGAATTCATACACATTTGTTAAGGCATTGATAATTAATACCTCTACAGTATAACCTGTAATCTGTTAAATGCTCAAAGCATATGTTAATGAAGAAGCCCGTAGCTCACCGAGAGCACCGTACCAACCAACGTTTTGAAGATTGAAAATAGTTAATTCAGTTGTCAATTACTGTCAACGTTGTACGCCTACATCAGTTCGAGAAGGCAAATATGGAGGAAAAGCGGAGGAAATACTCCAAGATTACACAATTTTTACAACCGCCAGCAAAGAAAAGAACAATGAGAAGACAAATGAAGATATCGCTAGATCATCAAGAGATGACAAAGGTGATACTAGTGACAAGGAAAGTTCTTCACGTTCGTGCATTGATGAAATTCCGAGTGAGGGAAATCAGCAGAGACCAGAATGCTCTGTAATACCGACAACAAGCTCTACCGTAGAAGGCCATGATCATGTCTTTGAGATGTACCAAACCATCCCTCAGACTGCTTCCTCATTCCTCCTAAAGAAACAAAGACCCAAAGGGTCTACTTTCAGAGAAAGTGGTTCAGTCAATTTCCATGGCTTGATTACCAACATGACAGCAAAAAAGTCCTTTGTTTTTATTGCAGGCGAGCTGACGCCATAGGGTTGTTAGACCTTAGCAAGTGCAAAGAGCCAGCCTTCATAAAGGACGGGTTTAATAACTGGAAAAAAGCATCGATGGACATCAAGGCTCGGAATCTCATCGGTTTGCTGTTCTCCAGCTACAAGTCCATGCAAAGCCATCAGTGTCCAACCAAATTAGTACTCAGCATGCCAGGAACCAAGAGGCCTCACGCAAAGCACTCGTCAAAGTCTTTCAAGCCTTGGGATACTTACTGCGTCAGGGCTTGTCTTTCCGTGGGAAAACACCAGGTGATGGGAATTTTGATCAGCTTCTGAAACTAATAGGTAGCGAAGACAGTGGCCTGCGCTCCTACTTAACGAGAACAACCAACTTCACATCAGCATCTTCACAAGAGGAGATGATAAACATGATCGGGCACAGTGTATGTAGGGAGCTGGCAAATAGCATTCGACAAAGTGGCTTTTTTGCCATCATGGTAGACGGAACCCAGGACGTTTCCGGATTGGAGCAAGAGTCGATTTGCTTCCGTCATGTTGACTCTGACATGGAGGTTCACGAGCATTTCGTTGGCCTATATCACCTACCTGACACAAGTAGTGAAACCATTGCCAAGATGATTTTTGACGTGATGACACGTCTTGAATTAAACCCAGACAATTTGCGTGCACAAACGTACTATGGTGCTGCTAACATGAAAGGAAAGCATAACGGCTGCCAAGCAAAAGTCAAAGCAAAACATCCCTCGGCCCTTCATTTCCATTGTGCCTCACATCTTGCGAACCTCGCCCTTGAACATTCTGTGACGGAATGTACACTGATCCGAGATGCTGTCCAATGGGTTCATGAGCTAGGGGTACTCTTCAAACGGTCTTCAAAGCATAAGGTAGGATTTATTACCAATATTCTGTAACTTTATACCACATTTTCTCATGCAATTGAAGCAATGACTGCTATAAAGTTAATCACTATACTACCTCCATAAAACCCCTAATATATCTGAGAGTTTGAGTCTTAAATAAACCCTCTGTTATAAAAGTTTCAAACATTAGTAAAACAGTTAAAAATTCGCTTATTTATTAATTTCATCTTGAATTTCAGGCAATATTTCAAGACATTGCATCTAGGTCATCAGAGTCCAGTGATACAGATCACCTTCCGTCGAACAGAAAGAGCATCAGACCTCTTTGCCCAACCAGATGGTTGTGTCGGCTTCCGGCCATCACTTCAGTCCTTGAAAACTACCCGGCGGTTTTGGAGAGCTTGCAGGAAATGACAGCATTAAGTGTGTCAGAAAGTTCGGCAAAGGCAAATGGACTGCTTGATAGGTTTGAGAAGGGATCTACTCTCTTGGCATTGGTGATGGCAGCAGGTCCAATTGCAATACTCGAGCAGTTGAACAGTTCCTGTCAAGCCCAGTCAGCAAATATCTCAGGTAAGATGCTCTTTTAAAATATTATGCCCACACAATTTTTTAAGTAAATCAGTTTAAAGTAGAATAGAAAACCAAGTTGAATTTGCAATAACGCAAGCATAATGTGATCACTCAGGGTTATGCAATGTGCATTATACCCATGTATTATCGAGATTTTTATTATTATCATTTTGCTTAATGCGATACGACCATTTGAAAACTGAATGCAACCGATTTTTTAGCCATTTCGGAGTACGGAAATATGTTATTTTTAGAACTAGCTCCTTTGAGTGATAAGGGTGTATTGGATTTCCTTTTTAGATGATAATAACAATCATAATACTGATAAGTACTATTATTATCAGTATTATTATTATTATTCTGCTGCTGCTCTGTTTGTTAATGTCACTTAAATGCTCTTCTTCAAGGACTGATAGAGGCAACAAATGTGTGCACAGCACAGCTGCAGTCTTGGAGGAGTGAAGAGAATTTCAAGGATATATTTTCCCAAGCATCTACCAAAGTGGAACTATACGAACTGGATCCCTTGTGCCTCCCTAGAAGGAGAAAATGTCCTAAACGAGCAGGCGGGTCAGACAGTCAATTCCACCATGACAGCCCAGAGCAACACTTCAGACAACAGTACTTCCTCTTCCTGGATCGCATGGTGACAGAGCTACAGGAACGGTTCGGCAGCTCAAACCAAGGCCTGCAGATATACAACCAGCTTGAACAGATTTTGATCAAAGGCAAAATCGACTCAGATCAGATGTCTCTGGTCGAGAGGTATCCTAAATTCAAGAAGGAATCACTATCCGTCCAGCTGAGCATGTTCCGGCAAAAAAACAGATGCAAAAACATTGCATGAAGCTAAGATTGCATTCCAGGGTATGCATCCAGAGGTGCGTGCGTTATTTTCGCAAGTGGAGATCCTTCTGAAAGTCTTGCTTGTGTGTCCAGTGAAATCCACATCCTGTGAGCGGAGCTTTTCAGCACTCCGACGGCTGAAGACTTGGTTACGCAGCACGATGAGTCAACAGCGTCTTAACTCCGTCGCCTTGTGCCACGTACACCCCACAGTCCTTGAGGATCTAAACATGCACTCCCTGGCCAAGGAATTTGCTTGTAGATCAACAACCCGTCGAAATATTTTCGGCAACTTCGAGTAAGAAAGTTTGGTGTAAATCCATGATTCCGTAATTGTGACTTTTTTGTAATTACTTTTTGCCTTGGACTCATTTGTGTAAAGTGTACACATTTCTTTTGGGCAAACTTGTTTAATAATAATTTTAATACTAATTTTTTTTACATTTCCAGTCCAACATTTTGTAATTAATAAAGTTGTTTGTGTTTGATGCAGGCACATCAATTTAATATATTATAAATGTATTAATTTTTTATCCAAGTTTTGTTTTAAAATATATATAATAGAAAAACGTGTGAAAGGGAGACCCCTCCCCGCCCCCCTCCCCCCCCCCCCCTCTCTCTCTCTCTCCCTCTCTCGTGTTTCTTTCCCCAGCTCAGACGCCCTATCATCCCCTCCACTTTTTGCAACAAATCGACGCCTTTGAAAGAGATCTTCTGTTAAGTAAATAAAGCCAAGGAAAAAATAAGTCTGTTTTTCAAACAAAAAATGGATTTCAGATGTTAATAATAAACCGAAGCTAAGGACTTTTAAATTGATTTAAACAAATATAGGAACAGAATCATTTTGAAAATGAATCTTTCTAGGGGAAGGAGGTCTCTAATGGCTCAATTTAGATGTGGTATATTGCCTTTAAGAGTAGAAACTGGTCGCTTCCAGAACATTTATGATTGTACTACTGTTAAATTACGAAAGCTTAAAGCTAACAAAAAAAATTGTCAATATTGCAATGAAAGCTAAGTCGAAGATGAGATTCATTTTGAATGCCAGTGTCCATTTTATAACGTGCTTAGAACATAACTCTATAACAGTGTTTACCCCGAGAATAATGACTTCAGTAATATAGCTGTGCAGGAAATATTTGTAGATTTTTTATCAAATCATGCTATACAGATGTGTGAATATTTAGTCACAGCATGGGATGTTAGACAGTCACACTTATTTAATTTAATGTGAGTTTCATTTAATATGTGGATATGGAGGGTCTTATATATCCCACTGAGGGTTGGATTCCACGTGATTTGTAATGTTTCATGTTTTGAAAATATTGTACAAAACACTATAATTAATAAACTATCTATCAATTCACATACAAATTTGAAAAAGATCAAATAAATATAATATGACTGATGGTATTGCATGAACAGTGGTGTTGTGTCCATGTTAAAACCATGGTATCTCCAACTTATCAGCCTGGGGATATATGGTAATAATCATAAAAAAACATATCAGGTAAGACATTTATTGAAGTTTTAACTGTATACAATACAATACATTAAACTCTTAGCTATATACATGTACATATACAATTTTCTTTACAATTTAACTGGAGAGCTGCAAACCTATCTTTAAAAAAGAAACTTAAAACTGCAATTTATTATATCTTTGTTAACGAAGACGAAACACTTAAACTTTCAAATTGCAAAAATGTAGATTAATACAGCTGTTACCACTGGTCTAAGTAAGACACAAATACTGACTGATATGATTGTAAACTTTAATGTCAATCATACTTTATAACATGATCTGATAGACCTATTCATGTCCAACTATTTTTACCATCTCAGTGCAGGCAGTAAGTTACATGTGTAAAATAACTGTAAGCATTATATTTATTTATAAGATTTAATAATATGCTTTGACATGAGTCCTACTGATTCAATTCAGCTCTGCAGAATATGAACACATTAACAAGCAAAGACATGTAGTATATATCCATACATTCATAAACATCTAAACCTGTGATTACACAGGAAATATGTGACATATAAATAAAAATGTCTCCAGAGAAGGTTATGTTCAACTGTACTTTTCTTATGTTGTGCAATTTATATTGTAATTCAATAATAAAGAGAACTTAAAAATTCCTTTACTAGAGCCTGGATATGATATTTCATAAAGTATACACATTTAGTGGTCAAAAGATGAAAACAATGTAAAAAAAGAATAATCTATAAAACATTTTGTATTTTCATGCATTAACAGGTAATATTATTAAAATAAGACTTTATTTTCATGCCAGCACCTGACTCAAAGAAACTGTAAGTCATTTAATGTTTCATACTGGTACATGAACATCTGAATACAGGCACTGAAAATATACACAGCATTAACAATCTCTGTCATGAAAGATGGACATGTATAGCATACATGCATATAATTATGGCCAGCTCCACCACTGTTACTGGGGTGCCTGTGTTGTGTTATTTGACCATGTGCTGGTTCAGTTCATGTTTTTTTAATATCGTCTCTGTTTGGTTGTTTGACCATGTGCTGGTTGAGTCTATGCCATGTTTTGTTTATGCTGGTGTATCATAATCCTTCCACCACCTGTTTTAGTACTTGTAACGGTTCTGCCAGATCGTTCTCCAGACTCAGCATCATACCTGTAACAAAAACACATAAACTGATTTTACGGTGTACATGTAAGTGTAAGTGTACATTGCCCACCTTTGATTTTCTGGTAGAATCACACAGCACTGAAGATTCAGTCAGGGATAAAAATATATATGAAGGTAATTACTCTGAGTGTACTCCAATATCTAACCATCTGCATGATTCTTTTTGCCTCCACATGGAGGGTACGCATTCATCCCTACTTGTTTGTGTGTCTGTGTGTTTGTTCACAAAATAACTCAAGCAATAATGAATGATATCTCATGAAATTTTCAGGGTATTTCGTAAATAGGCCAGTGACGATGAATAAGATTTGGTGTGAATCTAGGTCATGATCTGGATTTAGGAATGCCATCAAGGTGTATTCACAAATATACAGTCACTTATGCACCAATGAACCTGTGATTATTGGCCTAGTAAGGGAATGCAAACAAAAGTTGGGGAGCACCCAACAATAGGGACCCCGACATGGCGGAGGCTTGCATTCCTTAGAATGCAGATTTCTAGTTCAGGATTCTGTTGTTAATTATTACATTTAATACTAACCTTTTAGTACAAATGCTTAAAAACTGGAAAATATTTTTTTTTCTATTAATATGCTTGCATTGTGTAAAGCTTGTAAAGTTACTTTTCTGTTTTAGAAATAAGCATGAACATCTGGCTCCATAAATCAGTTTATCACAACATACATTATCGGGTTTGTGTTCATGTCCATCAAAGGCAGGTAGTACCTTCACCTTTTAACAGATATCGGAAGAAATGATTATTTCCATGGGCATTAATTTATTATGATCTTAAAGTATGTAACACAGCAACAGGGTTTCTTAAAAGTATTATAACATACTCAATATTGTACCACATCATGCATGGTAGAAAGTTTATCTATCATTCAACCTTTACAATTAAGAAAGTCTGAACCAACAGGTACCCCTTTATTCACATCAAAGGTAACAAATGTATATCTTAATCCACAGATACACATGTACAGAAAGAGATCCTTAAATTCTAACTTTTAATATCTCCCATTATCTTCCCTCAGGTTGCAGTGACACATTTCTGGCAACATTGGCATACAATTTTAACCTGAGTACACTAGTTTGACTGTAACTAGCAAAGAGTCATATAGCATTTTTAAATAAAACATTTGATTAATCTTACCTGTATTAGATGAACTTTTGGCTATCATAGTCACTATGAGGGGAAGTTTATTCATGCATATTACCTAAAAAGAAAGAAACATTATCAAAAATAAAATCTCAGACTGAAATATAATAAACACTTTCAAGGTTTATTTTAAATAAGTAAAACACTATTTTTTGATGTTTCAGTCTAAGATTTGAGGTGAGGAAATTAAGGAGGTCATGTCTGTCATTGTCTGAATTTCAGAATATAATAATTTATATTTATTAATTATATTATTAATGAAAATTTCAAGAATACCACACAATAAAAATAAACTGGTAATTCTCTCTGCTAAAAGATCTAATTGCGCAAATTTATACTAGTAATTAAAATTATTTTTCTGGAGTGCCTAGGCATTAACAGATGCAACATTTGATGTGACATACAAATACAACATTGAAATGTTTGCCCTAACTGATACATTCTGTGAAACAAAATTAATATACAGAGTTCTGACAGACATATTTCCAGCACTGCCCCAACATGTCAGAGACCTGTATGATCAAATAAAAGTATTATCAGGGTTGGCTGGTAAATGCCAGGGCAATAAATGTCACTTGCTTTTTTCCTGGGAAATGCCTGCATGGACAATAACCCCTCTGGAAAATAAGTGGCAATTAAATGGCAAATATAAAATAATGCCTTATTTTCTGTGTTTTATTATTGTCACACAGATCACAAACTACAAAGATCCACAATATGATAAGAACAGCTCAATACACATAAAAGGGGATTTATCTGCAATAGCATACTTAGAAGACTACAAACGTGCATTGTAAAGTTATAGTAATACTGTATCATTGTGATAAATATTTCGAATTAAGTTAATCAGAAATCACAAATTGGGGAACAATATATTTCCCAGGGGTACATGCAAATTTAAATGAATATATAACTGTTCCTGAGGTTATATAGTTTTATATATTGGTACTAGAAGGTTTCTCATTGCTTGGAAATAATCTTCATGGATAGGCAGTGTGCATGAATTATCATTTTGACTCAGTCCTGATAGGCTGTTAGTGCTGCTTCAAACTGTTCATATGTCTAAGTGATGAAAATTTCTTCTGGTAGCTGGTTCAATTCTATATTAGTTTATGGAATAGCAGAACGTTTAAAGGTTAGAGTACTATTGGTATAAGCACTTTAATTATTGCCTTTGAGTAAAGAGTCTTTGTTGGTATTTTAATGAAAGAATATAGATATTAACCAGGTATTGCTAGATCATTTATAATTTTGAAAAGAAGGTTCTAATCATAAGTCTCTTTTTCTGTCAGTAAGGGTTTGCCACTCCAATTCTGGTCACCATGTGGTAACACCATTGCATTTGCAATAGTCATTGTCAAAAATCAGCCAATTATCATGACTAAATTGGGCCTGTACATTGCTGTATTCCTAATAGTAATAGCAGCAGATTGATGCTTGGAAGAGAGCTTCTTTGCTTCTGTTCATCTATGACCATCATCAAACCACAGAGGTCTAGGTAGTTTAGTTGGTTATCTCCTGGCTGAGACCAGTACTGTCCAGTGAAGTACTCTTCTGTAATTAGCCCCACTGGTCATCACTTAAGTAAACAGCTGGCCCAGGCTTGCCCTGACAACAGGGCCATTCAAAGAAGTCACTGAACCAGAACAGAGTCTGTACAACATTTTCTGCCCATATGCTTAGTGAATTGGTAAGAAATTGAATGAATTGGAAGATATATGCATTAAAATTGATATTTATGTAAACTAAGATTTATGGGATTTATTACCCCCCATGCTGCCTGTCACTTGGCTCCTGGGTTTACAAAGTTTGGACCATGCACAGAAACCACCCTAATTGGGTAAGGGAAGGACTCAGCTCTAGACTCAATGAGTTAGTCTCCTGACATAACATAGGAAATCACTCTTTCATTGATGTACTTTCATTCAGGAACTGCCTCTTTAAACACCACAAGTTAAACTGTCAGCATAGAAAAACATCCCTTTTGATATACCCAGTACAAGTGACCCCACATTATTAACCGACTTGACAAAACTGCCCTAAAGGAAACAACCCAGGGCAAAAAGCACAAACCAGCCCCTACCCATAAATCCATTAATATTTTATTTTATCTTCTTTTTACTTCAACAGTGCCAGAAATGCAACCTAATAAGAAGAATCTAATAATGAAAGTTTAAGTTTTATCAAGACAATGAAATTTCATATGACCTGATGTGATAAAATTCAATTTGCTTGCAAATGCCAGTATTTGCCAGCAAAAAGTGGCATTTCCCAGGATTTACTGCCAGCATGGACTTTAAGAGTATTTGGTGGCATTTTGCCAACCCTGAGCAGTATACCCATAATTGTGTTACATGTGACATCCTGGCTTTGGTGTGTACTGTTCTTGAAAAGGGCAGTCCACAGAGCAGTTTGGATAAAATCTAGGAGGAATAAAACTAATGTAAAGTTTTGGATTGCCATGCTAATCTTTTCCTTAGTGATAAAAAAGTATTGTGAATGCTTGACACTTTTTTTAAGACTAGCTTTGTGCAGGTTCTTGTACACTAGCTTTCTGTGCTGGGCCCCTATCCTCAGGTGAGACTGGAGCTGTTCCTCAGGCAGCAGTTCCCAGTGATGCAAAAAATTGTGAGGTCTATTGTTAAATGGTGTCTGTGCCGGCTGAATAAGGGGATCAGTGGATTAGTGATCATGATTTCCAGGTATCAGGCGTCTGAATGTTTTGGTTACTGATCCTATATAAGCCAAGGAGTGTTCAAGTCTCCAATTGTTGTGTAGTAATATTATAAATATTCAAAATGTATGTTCATAATCTAAAATAGTTGAGTCCCGTGTTTAATCTTTGTAGAAATTAAACTGTTATAGTTCAATAAGAAAATAGGGATGCGACTTTTAGTATCTGCAGAGATAGTGTGTTGGGAAGTGGACTTGTATCAACAAAGTTTTCAGTTAAATGATGCTTTTGACCACACCCAAATCCTCAAATTATTGTAGGATGTTAAAAAAGTTATTAACTATGGTATCAGTATGTCATAAAAAAAAATTATATCAAGATACAGATAAGATTAAAATCAAATATGAGTCCACCCCTTGTAATCATTAGTGAAAGTTGTGTGAATTTAATAGCTTTAGTCACATTAAAAGATCTATAAACAAAAGGCTTTCCAGACAAAACATGAGTAGCAACCATGAGGATATGGAAATTTCTGATTTTAGTGACTTATTGACAGAGTGGCACAAACTAAACAATTACAATGCAGAAAAAGTAACATGAAATTTAAATAAACACATATTTTAACTAACCACAGACTATTTTTCAACCTATGTGTTATGTTCACTGGCAACCCAAGTCTCTTCCCCCCCCCCCCCCTCCTGCTGAACCTGAGAGATCAGCAGTGCTCTCTTAGGTACAAAATTCAGACAAATTATTTATCATACATAATAATAAGAAAACCTGGTTACTGACTTGTGACCTGAGCTGAAATGGGTAGCAAATTTTGGACTTGTGAACTTGATTCCAACTACCTAACTCAGACTTGACAATCTGTTATCAAGAAAAAAGTTTAAAAATGGAATATTTTGAAAGATAAAATATAAATAAAAAGGTATATGTAATCTGGTTCTGTGATGACATCTTTAAGTCTTCACATGATAACACTCACTTGATAATTTCCGTATATTGAGATAATTGCTTTATTCTGACCAAGCCCCAGCTTGCTGCTCTGTTCAATGGCTGTCCCAAAGATGGAGAGGAAGTTGGACCTCATGGCCAGTTCTGGTGCATTTGGTGAAGACACTGAAATAGTACAAAACTTGTCAATCAACATCACTAATCATTAGAATGTACAGGTACACTGCACCACATTTATACACAAAATCTACAAAACACTTTCTTTCCACATAAATCTTTTGGATGCGAAAATAGTACAAAACTGGTCTTCAAACTTCTATAATTATTAGTATATTACATATTACATCTAAATCATAAGCACAAAATATTAGCATATAAAAATAGCACAAAAACTGTTTTTACTGATAATCACTGATATGGTATCTCAACGATTCACAGTACAAGAGGATCTTTTCAACCCAGTGTAGTAGTGAGATTCCGAGACCCCTGTGTTCCTGAAAGGCTTGTATAATTATGTGATTTATTTCTTCAGTTAGGAAACCTATTTACTCAGGACCAGACATTAAAATCTGTCTGGCGCTTCTCTGTGATCTTGGGTATTTCACTCATTTTAGAAACATAATTTATACAAGGCAACCTGTGTTGTAAGACTTATTAGACAGATCAGGGTGGTCTTAATATAAAGATGATCTTTTAGGCCATAAAAAAATTAAAAGGTATGGTTCTCAGGCACCGCCCGCATCAATTTTAACCCCCTGCATCAAAAATTTTTACTTTGATTTTCATCTTTCATGAAGATAAAATAATACACTTTTGATAAGATTTACTTTGTTATGTAGTGCCTTTACCTGTTTAGCAAAAACATCTGTTATTTTCATGCTTTTCCCTGATCATATGACAATTTTTATCAAAACATACAAAAAAGGTAAAAAATAAATTATATCCCACAGGCACTTAATTCTGAAAAAAAAATACTTGAGAATCATACCTTTTTTTTTGCATTAGACAAGTTTCACTGTATTTACATGTGCTTAAAATCAGCCAAGAAAAGATTAGACAAGGATCTGGCAATAAGGAAGACATTTGTTTGTCAAAGGATTCTAGTTTAGCATTTGAGAAAGTGTACACCCATAAAAATACAAACACATATCAGTTAAAAATTGTGGCAAATGTGACAGCTCTGATCTGATAATTATGATTATAAACCTTCTTACTGGCAGTTCTGACACCTGAATATTTTGTAATGGTGTTTTGTGTGTGACATTAACTGAAATAATCAAATGAGTACCATTAGACTGGATGTACTCAGTACTCACCTCTAATTAGGGGAACTCCATCTCTATCTGTAACTATTACTGCACATAACCCATCCACCCTGAAAGCAGAAAAGTATAAAAATTTTTGGCACCACATTAATATCTTAGACAATAATTAGATAGTTAATGTGCATTAATTTTTTTTAATATGAATAGTTTACACTGTTCTACCTATCTTCCCTGCCACTATCTTAAATTGAACAATTTAAGCAATAATAATTTCTCACAATTCAGACATATTGGTAAGTCACAATATTTATTTTAAAAATTTGAAACTTTTAAATCAAAGTTAAGTGAACACAAATAATTTTTCATAGGTGTATTACAATATTAGAAGTCAAATTCTTCTTTGGGTGAAATAGGAGAAAAAAATCTTACAATGACAGGAGTGATTTCAAGTATCTCTTCAGTTCCTGGAATATATAAAAGAAGATGATGAAATAATAAATACAGACATTCCATTCTAAATCCATTTAAGATGATAACAATGAAGTATTCAAATATGAACAAACAATTCAACAATGAAGTCTATTACTGAGTGTACATGTACACAAGGTTATTTTCTATGGAAAATGTGGCCACATTATATCTACAAAGTATAAAAATAGCTCCTGCAACCTTTGGACCAGAAAGGTTTACAATGCTTGACTTGTATTAGCCCTAGCTCCCGTGCTCTCTTAGTCTTACTACGCTACACTGAACGAGAGCCCTTGAAGAAGATTTGAGAAAACTGGAGACATTCCACATGACAATTAAATTCTTATATTTCATCTGAAAATGTTGTATTCATTATGAAACAAAGATATTCTTATCAAATGCGCACAATAGCATATCACTTAGACAGTGTTTGTCCAATTTAAATGTTGATTAGAAGAATATATTGTCCTTATAACAGGTGATACGCATTGGGAATGATGTCTGCTCTGGGTTTTTCCCCCACCACGGTTGGCGAGCAGCCGCCTGTGTAACCAGTGATAACAGGCCCTGTTGGCTCAGCAAGCAAAGGTTACATATGTTCATTGTTTCAGATTCTGAGACAGTTTCAAGCACCAAGGTTGCAAAGTTTTAAATGCAAGTCTTATTTATATACAAAAACATGTTTAGCTGAATTTCTTGGTCATTTGAATAAAATACTATATCTTCCTTTGTTTACTTAAGTTTCTTTGTCATAACTGCAAAATTTGATTTTACACAATTTTTTCCCGGCAAGGGTTTTAAAATTCTCCAGTTTACTCGATCTGTACCATTTTATGCAGCGGTATCCAGGATCCTGGAAATTGACAAATATTATGCAATTAGACTTGTATGAAAAATTATCCCAGCAAAATATGCCGACATGGGTACTGGGATGGACTATACAGATTATACATTATAGTGTTTATACTATATAATTATTAATTAAGTATCTGCTCTTAAATAAAAACATGATATGTGAAACAGGACTGTTTATTGTAACATTCATTATGATTTGGCCCGAGTATAGAATCCAGCCTACATTTCTAAAATGGGTCTAAACTGACTTGACCATCTCATATTAGTACAAATCAACGTAAGCCATGACATGCCCGATGATATGACATCGACATGCCTCTTACTTCTCCATTACTGGAATACTTAACATCATTACCAGATTACGTCCATCCGTATACACCTATAACCTCGTCCATGTAGACTGGATTCTATATTCGCTCCCATGTTTTTGAATGAAATTTAGGTAAGAGCTATGATTAATTAAATGAAATGTAGGAAGACAGTCTGGTGATGCATCAGCAGCACCAGCCTGTTACCACCACACGCAGGACACACTGGGAAGGGGGGGGGGGGGGGGGGTTAGATCATTAGACCGCTGTCACTCAAGTGGATTAGCCCAAGTATAATGACTGACGTATCATATAGACTAGCTGATAGCTAAAAAAAGAACAAAGACTACATTGAATTTCTCCATACAGACAATGTCCACTCTCACATATATTTAAGTACAAGTTAAACTGTTACATGCCTCAGCCATTCTTGTATTTTGCTCTTGTGTTTACTGCAAATCATGTGATCATGCGGCCCCGTCCAGCCGGAAGTACACAAATTTTCTCGCCTAACCACAGCACCAGCGAGCCTGTCTTGGTTACCTTGAATTATAAAGACTGATTTCTTCTCCTATATTTTTAAGGATAAAGGAACCGGTCTAGTATTTAATTTTTACTAAATCGTCCCACCAGGTGGTGCTTAAACACCAGTGCGTGCTTAGTCTCTTACACTTACACAGAACCCCCAGCTGTGCGACTACCTTGGTGAACGTGGAACTGAATATTAAAAAATTATCACAGAAACTATTGAGAATAATAATGCGATATTAATACATTCGTTTTAAGGTAATAAATGTAGTATTTAAAAATAACTTTTTTTTCAGTTAATTCAGAATATAATAGTTAATATTAAATGAATAATAGTTAATGTTGGTAATTAAAATATAATAACTAGAATCTGCATTCTAATGAATGAAAGCCTCCGCCATTCATTTACTGTTTTAGAGATTAATGAGATAGAGAAAGAGAGAGAGGATATATATATTGGTATGACATTTACTTTATCATATGCATATACCAACTAAATTAAAGGGTAAGTTAAGTTTCACTACGCCTCGCTTTTACGAATCATTCAGCTTTGTGCATGTGCACTGCTTTAATTAAACAAATGTCGTACTGTTTCTTAAAAGAAAGCTTTGAAAATAAAATTGCTAATTTAATAGCTTTTACAATTTCAATTTTTAAAGGATAGATAAAAGACCCAGCCGGGGTGGCACTGATTATTGAGTGCGGATGAAGGTGTTCTTTAATTGATAATGTTTATTTATTTTAGATTATATGTTTTACCTAACTATGCCGGGAAAAACCAAGAAGTCATAAGCTGTGTACCTAAGTAATTAGAGTGAATATTAAGGGTTCTACTGAAATTTACTATTTTGTTTTGAGGCGGTGGTGTGGATCTTAAGTCCCCAAGTTCAACGCCTTTACCAACCTACACTCCTCAATTATACCATCTAGCTGATTTTTTTTTATATTAATGTCATAGGCCTTGTTTGCAGACTAAACGTTATGGGGACAATCAAAAGATGTACAGGCAGAAGATTCTTTAGAGAAAAAAGGATGAGAGAATTATCTTGCTATATAAATATTATGTGTTTTATTCAATAAAATGAGAGGGTTAAAAAGCCCCTAAAATATATTATATACTAACCTCCTCATGAAAATACATTGGATGTGTTCAACACATTCTTTTTATTAGTTTTCTATCCCATTGATATATCGCTTCCCATCCAAATCAGCCATTTGCCCTTTTTTTCTCTAAAGCCTGGACATTATGTAAATTTGTGCTTTCGTGTGCTCTCGAGTTGTTGGGTGGACTTGGGGTAACATAACACTGAATACGAGTCACGCATGGTGTCACTAGGGAACTGCGACTTAATTATTTATTTGCATATTCAATTAAGAGTTGTATAACAAGATGATTGTTTTTATTATTTATTGTACATTAATAAGGAGTATCATGTATAGATGTTAGCGTGAGAACTTTATTTTAGAGAATCCAGGTGATATTTTTGATGTTAGTTTCAGTACAGTTATAATTCCGGGGGAATCGGTCCATGTCTAGACGTTTCCTGTAGTAACACTGTTTACTATACACTTCAAAGGCAACACACCTGCATATCTGCCTTTTCCTATAGGCCTATGTTTTGCCCTCTGTAGGCGTGTCCATTTTAGTATTCACGCAATTAATGACAGGTCGCATTATAGTGTGAGGCGATTGTCCGAACGGCGATCAGGATGTGTGACGTCAGCAGGTGTATATAAGCGGTGGAAAATCTTCACAATAGCCCAAGTCAGCGCGGTGACTAGGTGTAGTCGGACGGTTGTCATCTGTCCAGGGGCGGGTCCGTGATTGTCAGTGTCTGGTCAGCGGAGAGACGATGTTCCTGGCCGTAGAACGTTAGTGTCTGAGGACGGCCACGTAGATACCTCTCCAATGGACTTGAGAATGGATATTGTATTTACTAAAGGACTTGTAAACCGTCGATGTGTTTCTACCGTAGTGGGTGCCCAGTAACAGACCTGGACAATTTATACGCGAATCGTGAGTGTAAGTGGTACTGAATATTATCGTGCGGTGGCATATTCAGGTACGTAGTGATGGATGTGTCCAGGAGTCATCTGCTGTGAAAGACATTTCTTCAGTGTTCCTACAGAGAAGGCTGTGAGCCTATCTGTCAATGCTTTTAGGATTTTGCCTCCGATGGTGAGCACGTACTTCAGTTGAGGACAGTGTTGTTTAGTGGCGTGAAGCGCTGGCAAGTTCCTGTTCATACACAATGTGGGCGGACTGTACTAGTAGATGGCATACCAAAGTCACGTGTGCGTCGGTCATGTGATCAAGATCCGTGAAAACAAGTGAAACCCTCATGTGTATAATATTTATTCAGGAGTAAACCGGATTTAGTGATTTTATATGATGTGGACTCTAGTGATCATCTGTACATATGTGTGGAACGCCTCTCCAGAGAAGTGTTAGCTTATTTTTAATATTCTTTATTGTTTTTTTACTCATGTCAGTCTCATCTGAGTGTATGTGTGAGTTTAAGCTGGTTTAGGTCAAAGAACCTGGGGTGTCCATGCCTTTGGGGGTGAGACACATGGTGTGTTTATAAGAAATGGGTATTTGTTTGCGATATTCTTCAATAAGCCTTGAAACTTGCATTATTCATGAAGAGTTCAAACGACTCGCTCTTTATTGTAACTGTTTCATTTTAAGTATTTTCTAGAAATTAATCTAAGTTGAAGAACCTTGTTCATCAAACATTGAATGGACTGACTTTTGAGGCAGAATACAGTTTAATGTGACTTAATATTGTGCAAACGGATTTCACTATGTTGATTAAGTTGAATAAAACATTTACAGGAATGATTCATGTATGGTCAGGCCAAACAGCCAGTGAAGTATATATTTTGTGTCGTACAGTGATTCAAAGTTGACAAAGACTGATTCGTCTTAGGTCTCCCTAGAGTTATAATACATTATATGCAATATAACTGCATGGTTCACAGGACATGCATGGCCAAAAATTTGTTTCACTAGTGGACTAAGAGGGATGGAGATAGGTATAGGGGGAAAGGTTATTCCTGGTTTGGTTTTGGTAAACAAAGGCAACCCCGGCTACCCCAGGCAACGCTGTAACCCCTCCTGTGGCAGATGGGTTTCCGTTCCACTCTGTATCACTCGATATGCTGCAGTTAGGGCACATATGCCATATGTTTGCATCACACTTAATAATTTTATCACCATGGATAACCAGGGTAAGTAATCAGCAACATATGGAGTTCTTTTTATGAAACATTATGTCCGCGCGAAAACAAGGATGGAAGTACTAATCTATGTGGTTAATGTTTTTGATGGCATGAAGAAAACGTGCGAAATAAAGCATGCAATGTAAAAGTATTTTACACTGCTAATTAAACAGACTCCCAAGGCTAAACCTATCAATAGTGCATATAATGTGGAAACAGCCAATTTATTACTGCAGAGATTCTGAACGGCTCTCTCTCTCTCTCTCTCTCCCAGTTACGAATGTAACTTTCCACCTGTCTCAGACAGGCACAAACGTACACGGAAAGGCCCTATATTTCCCTATAAAAAAATTATGGTCCATAATAATGTTTATACTTTCCGGCATTAAGGTATTCATCTCCTATATTTTCCTGGGGATTTTTATCAATGCACAAGCGTGTTTCTGATATGACAATGTTACTATTGAAACCAAGACCCAAGCCAAGGTCCATGCCAGTCGAGTCCAAGGGTAGATCCGAGCCACGGAGGCCAGAGGCTGAGTGTGATTCCGAGTCCATTGCAATCCAAGTTCCAGTTGAATCTGGACTCAAAAGCTGTGCTGGGCAGGGTCATGATTATAGAAGGTATATATCTCCACCAATTTTTAGCAACGGGGAATGATCAATGTAATCCCCCCCCCCATATTTTTCAAGGTATAAGAATCCTATATTGGAAACAAAACATATTGATAATTAGAATGTATGAATATACATATATATATATATATATATATATATATATATATATATATATATACATATATACAAATATATATATACCAGCTTGAGAAAGGTGAGTTAATAAACCAGAAAGTACGAAAAGCTGCCTAGTCTACTGTGACAAAGCAGGTCATCAAGTGCAATGCTTCTGGTGTGACTGGTAGATAAAATGCTTTAAAAAGCACAAAACCTTAAGTGCCATTGAAATTATTTTGAAGTACCAAATTATTTTAACGCATTTAACTTTAAACTGAATATGAATATAACAATGCCGCGCTCTTAGCAATATTTCACATACTCAGCCTGGCAAAAGTTAACTGTTTGATGCACAAGTATGATGCACAATTTAATTGCCTCAGAGATTGATAGTAAATACACTGGTAATATCAGCATGCATTTTTTTATTATTTTATTCTTGAATTTTGTAATAAATGATTAATGTGGTGAATCATATTTGTATAATTTCGTTCAGCAGTTTCAAGAGTAATTGTGAGATTTCCGATGAAATAGTATTTGTCAATGAATCAGACAATTGACATTGACAAATTACGCAATCGAAAATTTCGCAATTACCAAGTTTTTAAACAACTCTGTTTCTCAGTTTTCTTATAGAAAGCTTTATAAATTATAAGTGTATATTAACGTTGCTGACGTGTAAGAGATCAAGCAATTTCTTCTTCAATATTGCTAACATTGTAATTAATCAAGAAATCTTCGGAGAATAATGCTGAAATTAGTCCAAACATCTCTCCACCATTTTTAAACAGAGTGTTTTAAATGCTGGACCGAGCTACCTTTACGTTTCGAACGCAGGGAGATAATTGGGGTGCAAATATATTTATCTTGATTCGTCAGTCAATAATTTTCAGGTTTCTTGTCGTCTTGAAATAAGTTGTCAATTCATCACAGAAGAAAGAACAGAATCCCAATTATCTAGGATTTAGGCTGGTTTCGACAACGTAAAAATCGGTATAGTCTGTTTGCATTATCCGCAGGTTCAACAAATGTCACTTCCGTAAACGTTATATTGAGTATTTCTCTTCTGATCAATTTCCTTGATGGCTAATATTGTGTAAGTAGGAATTGTACCAGGTACCTATATATATGGTATATATTTGTGGTGTATTCTTCAACACCCTGCATGAGGATAACAGACAAACGGGATTTTTTAAATTAGTTAAAAATTACTCATATACTCGATATAGCTTCGTTAAGACCTAACGTATGGCGCTGGAAGCCTGCTTGTACCGATGCTCATGTCTTAACGGTCTGGGAAATGTCTGTATTAATTATTTTGCCATAGGGCTTTGTGTTACGTGTTAGGATAGTCCTTGACATGATGGCTGCTGGAGTAGGGAACGTGTTAATAAGACTTCAGAAAAAACTGCCTGTCATGTTCTTGTCAATACGCTTTAAGATTGAAAAAAGGTCCTAATGTTCAAATCTACACTTTTTTTGGTTAAAATGGTTTGAATGTTGTTTTATATATATATATATATATATATATATATATATATATACATACAGACACACATAATATATGTATATATATACAGACACACACATATATATGGATATATAAATATATATATATATATATATATTTACACATATATATGTTTCTATTCAAATCTGGAATTGCCTGTTACACAGAGTTTTTCTTTGACTATCATATTTAAACCTAAACAGAATTGATATGAAACAGATCATGTAACGCAGGCTACTTGTAGGAAAATAAAAATAACTGTTTCAGAGTCTATAATTATAAATTCTCTCAGTTTGGTGTAATAATTTTATACAGTTGTTTCGGCTGCTTTCTTGAATTTAAATGTTAGTTCTGCAACTATCTACGTAACTGAATATCCTAATTTATATTTTAATAAATCTTTAATATATTAAATTCCTTACAATATTCGTTATAAAAGTGAAAAGAAAAGGATCGTTTTCACTTTATATCTCGATGCCCCTTTATGCCTGCAAAAGAATATATTTCCATTTGTATGAGACCAAGTTAAGTTTTTATTCAGAAAGCAGGAAGCATTCCTTTCAGTTTTATAGAATGGTGCAGTCGATAACCCGATCAGCATCGACCTTGATCCTGAAAAAAACAGCAGAAACAAGAAAAACTGTAATTGTCTGGTGCAGGTTGTTTATCCCCCAACTTCAAAGGGCGTAGTAATCGTTGATCTTGCATGCGCCTTGCTCAGACATCCTGCTGTAAAATCGACCTCGCCAGGTCCAGGTCAACTTCATATGGAGTGGATATCTACTGCAGCTAAATTCTGTATCTGGTACAAACGATACATATAGTGACACAAATTAAATGTAATTTAACTAGTTAATCGTGAAGGTTTTGTGACTATTGGTTCGTATTGTTGAAAGAAAGAAATAAATAAATAATGGTGAAAATATTAAAGTAATTTAAAAAATTTTTTAAATCCGATAAATATTTACAGAGAGAGGAACAAAATAAATCCACGTTTTTCTTAAAGAGAGTTCTCTACCAATTCCTCCTGAAGATGAAAAAAAGTCAATTTGGAGGCCTGTATTTATCTAAAAGTAAATAAAGTTTCCACGTCTATATGATTTAACTTTTTAGACAGTCTATTTTGCGTTGGGTAGGGACCCGGGTCTGAGGTGTTTTGCCATGTCTTGTGTAGGCGTGCTCTTGATCGGTGGGTCAGATAGATCTTGACCTCGGTTAAAGTATCAATGTTTAATGTTTAAAGCACAAAGCTTGTAATTCGACATGTTGTGCAGTATTGGCCATATCCCGGGCGATGCTCCTTCTGCGTTTCAGAGAACCAGCAAAAAATCAGCAGCGCTTTGGAAGAAGAGTGTCTGTCCAACAGAAAGTGAATTATCGTTGGCTGGCGGGTCTTATCTGTGAGGCAGAAAGGGGAGCCGCAGACATCACAAGAGTTATTGGTAGCTCTACCCTTTACATGATCTTAGAGGAGCAGTCTGAACACTGTGGCACCGATATACTGATAAGATAACACCCTTCCCCATCCAAGACATAATTGTCTGGCTGTCACTTTACGGAGAGGACCATCGTGTCAAGTTCGTTGTATGCTTGTATTCCCCGACATTTTGTTCTCGTGTTTCTCTCAAATGCCCCCACGTCCCATGTGATTAATTGTTATACCACAGACCTTGAGGTTAAAAGAGCACAGGAAACAACCAGCGATGGTGTTACACAATGAGCAAACACTTCGTTGGGAAATGGATCTTTCCGTCTTTTTTGTTCCATATTGTCATGTCATAATGTTCGACCGCAGACTGATTCATAGTCTTTCACAGTCTCACAGGAATGGTCATTTAACATGTATTTTACGACAAAACATTGATGAAGATTGAATAAACATTGCAATTAATATGCGGATTTTTAATTCTTTGTTATTATGAAAACTTTTTTGCAGGTTTTAAGTATAATTAAGTAATCATTAAGTCTTCCAAATGTGCCATCCGACCGGGAGTGCCTGGATTCAAACAAATGAAACAAGCTCTTGTGGACAACTGGCAACTCAGACACCAGTCTTACTCGCAGAGAAGCCTGTACGCTAACCTAATCAGACGCACCAACTACCACCCATGTCTCAAATTATTCGAAAGATGATGTTTTGTATCTTTAGGCTTATTAATTATAAGACAAATAAACCATATTAGACATATTGTAATTCTGCTCTTTATCTTCAAAAGAGTACAACAATAGTTAGTATTAAGAGCTATACGGGAATCACTACATGATGGACACACCCGCATCATTCACTTTGCGCATGGGTGCATGTCTGACTGAATTCGGTGAGACACTTCCCACAGCGCCACCAACTTAACATCCCCCACGCAAGAACTGAATCTGAACGATGTTTGAGTTACCTTACCGTTTTCTTGAACATTCGCTTGATATATAGACCTGCTTACATCAGGGCTCCGTCTATTCCTTGAGCTATATGGCTTCGATGATTACATTGACAACATTTATGTCCCTAGTTCTCTTCATGCTTTGACTTGTCATTTGGTAAAATATTATTATCGACTTTAAGCGTATTATTTATATAACGTATGCTTGTTACAAATACATAAAAACGACATAACTAAGAAATTTTATTGAGTTTGTTGAGTCTGTGTTTTGTATTACATATATGAGAAAAAAATAGTAACAGTCCGACAGAGCGACCTCCATGTCTATTGTATTAATCACCTCAATTCACCGTCATTGAGGTACTTATGTTTTTGGTGCGCTCCTCGTATGACGTAAGTAAAGTATCAAATGTATGGATTTAAACCTATTTATGGAAGCACAGAGACGTAATTTAGAAAATGACGCCACCAAGGCCGATGTATTCTACTGATTGCTCACTCCTTTTGTAGTTCTGTACAGATTTTTCTCGCGTTCTTGAACCCTGGGTCGACCGTCTATACTAGTAAGACCAGCCGATAGAGCCAGACAAAACATGTTATGGCATTTCCTTTCCAAGCTAAACTTTTGATTAGGTAGGTTGAATCAACTGCATTCAGAAGAAGAACTTATTTGATTCAGCTGTAAGCTATTTCGGGGTGCTTATTTCCCTTCAGATGAAAGGGATCCAGGTCGATTTTCCTGTAATGTTCCAAGATCATACCAATACAAAGAAGCCGAAGAAAATAAAGTATGATACCGCGGGGACTGGAGGTACGGACTACCACGAAGTTTTGTGATGCTATCCAATCACAGTAAGCCTTTACATCTATTCAATGGTTTGCAGCAACCTTAAATTTCAATCGTTATCCTCTGAGGAAGCTGGTTCAGGGGAAAAACTGATGTGTACTTTAAGTAATGAAGCATCAGGAGAGAAACAAGTACCATAATGATAAGACCATGTAATATTTGCAAAAGCCAGTGACTTCAAAGGAAATTCAGTGACCTATCTATAAAACAACACGTGGAGAGTTCGTATATCCGTATTTACAAAATACAGAAACCTCGAGGCCTATAGAAAAATGAATATATATATGTGTGTGTGTGTGTGTGTGTGTGTGTGTGTGTGTGTCTGGATATTCAGAAATAACTTCAAATTTGCAAAACACAAGTCTCGATACATGCCTGTAGAATAAAATACCCTCTCTCTCTGTCTTGGTTTTTTTCAGAAATGACTTCAGATTTGCAAAACATTGAAGTCTCGATGCATATAGAACAAAAAATTCAAAGTGAGGCTGCCAGCCGATGACAGACGCCATTTTTCTTGGCCACAAGTTTCAGAAGAACAAAAAGGTTTAAAAAAGTAAATGTTATATTTTTTATGAAGTTTTACATCTCATGTTAGGCGTTAATTCAAAAAGATAATCACCAAATTTCTATGGACACCAACTAATGAAGCAGACTACAGCAGAATTTGCGAAGAAAATCAATCATTTTACATTTACATGTATATATAAATTTGACACTAAATATTGACTCTGTTTATATATTATACAAATCATGTGTGACATTTCAAACCTGTATGCAAAGGTGAATGAGCGTTAAAGATAAAGCATATCAAACGAAGAGTTAATACATAATGCATTGCGCTTTAACCGGCTGTAGTTCCGTGTGCCTCAGTTAAGCATTCAGCATTTATAGTGTCACATGGTCGGACGGAAACTGATAGGATGTAAGGTATAATTCTCCTATATCCTCCCATTCAAATCAGAGACAGCTTCGGCGCCTCGCCCGTGCGGTCTAGGTTTCTCATAAATACTGATTACTGGCAATCTGCAGACCCCGTTCTCTCATTATAGTATATGATCCTATCCTGGCTAGATGAGGCAAAGGGTCCTGTTTGGCGACAGCTATTCTAAATGTCATCACTGTTAATCAAAGGCAATATTGCCTTGAAGTCTTGTTTTCCTTTCTTTTGATTATTACCCGCCTAATTAGGTTTCTGTTTTCTTGACATTGAAGCAGTCCCGCTGCCACAATGATTTACTGAATGTGCATATTTCAAAAGCAGTTGTTCTCTCTTAATTAGTATCCTAATTAGAAACAAATTAAGGCACCCTGTATAATGTTACAGGGATTTAACGAAGCGCCGATACCATACATATAAACACGTTTTTATGCTTTATATATTATACATTTATAAAAAAAGATTATTCCATGCGAGCAAACACATTTTCCGCTTAGCCACACTGGTAGGCTTCGTTTAAAAAGGCAGACATAAGACCTGTGGCTGTCAGAAAGAATAACATGCACAATTAACTGTAAATTATAATGGCAGCATACAAGGACTGAGCAGCAAACTAATTACACCAGGGCTGAACTCTGCCATTATAGCGGGAGTCATTTTTTACCAATGTAGAATATCAAATGTATACCGAGGATGGAATTCAAGACAGTAAGACTGAGTGTGTCCAATAATCGGACTGCTTAAGTAAAGCATTGTTTCCAAACGCGTCCCATAAAAACTCGGGTTGTCAAATCTGACTTTGATGTGCCGATTCCAGATTAATCCATCTCATCCCTAATTAAAATTGATCGAAACGGAGGTCAAGGTCATTTGGAAATATGAGATGACATGAGGCTCAATTAGAAGTTAATGATACGAGTCTGAGCCTCGCTATGAGAAGATCAAGTAGGCGTTTCTTATTTGACGCCCAGCAGAAGAAAGCCGGAAGTTATTAGTGATAAAGTGGGGACACTTATTGTCCCGCGTACAGAGACCAAACGAAGTAATGTTCTCCAGGGAAAGTCATTTTTTTCCTCTCCCCTAACCCCTTACATTAATGGTCCATGTTTTATGTTATTTATGCAAATATTTGAATTAAAAAGCACTAGACTCACAAGCATGTGTTTGGACTCATGTGTTTGGAATATTTATATACATGGAATCAAAACATTTTTAGATACCCATATTAAATATAGCATAATTTACGCATGATATATATATATATTAATAATGTAATATATTATAAATAGATATGCCATTTATCTTTATTATTTATTTGTTAATAATCTATAGATACATATATATATATACATGTATATATAAATACATGTATATATATATATATATAGGCCTATATATATATATATATATATATATATATATATATATATATATAGAGAGAGAGAGAGAGAGAGAGAGAGAGAGAGAGAGAGAGAGAGCTGCATGTCGAGTTCTTCCCCCGGTCTGGTTAGGGATCGATACTGCACATTAAGCAGATAGTGAGGGCCTGGTGGTATAAGTCTGGGTGCTAAAGGGTACCATCCAGGGACAATAAATCACCAGATTTTAACGGAGAAATCCCAACAGACCTTTCCCCAGTAGATCAGCCAGGCTATACCTAAACAGGGAAAAGAAAAATATAGCAGGACGTTCTGCTTATTAATGGGAAATAAAAATAGCTAATCCCCGTGCACTTATATTATTTTTGATTCAGGGGGCCATAGGGACAGACCCATGGAAGCAGTTTGGCTCGATTTAGGCATTCAAAACAAATCCCCAAAATTCTAGTCATGATACATGTCTTAAACCGCACTGAGTAAGTCCGACCACATAAACGGTTTTATTGCTCTCTTTATGGCCCCGGCTCGTCTGATAATCACGTAAAACACATAATACGACTTCCTGTGTTTAATAATACTGTCGGCAGTCCATCAGACGTGAGACCTGGAAATGTTAAGTACCATTACAACTTACTAAGACCATCTGTTCTTTTTTCTAGCAGGATGTTCTTGTAGTGTCAGTAATCAAGTGGAGTGGCAGAAAGCGGTATCTTCAGATAGAGCTGGATGGTTATGATTGGCACCAGTGGCATTTTATGCTTTAATAACAGAACAATCTTTATCAGCTGTTTCTGTTCTCTTTTCAAATAATATGACACATTAATTGATTGACTAGAAGTCATAAAAAGGCCTAAGGTTCAGACGATAGTGATGACAGGCTTTACGTGATGCACTTAAACACCTTTCCGTAATTAAATGTTACGTTGTAATATTACATATGAACTTTTCCTTTAAACGAAGTCTTTATAAAGTAAAATTTAATTAACGATGGTATAGTACACACAAGACACATTACACATTGTCATGATAGTAACTACCAATAGTTTACATATAATATATTTTATAATATAGCTACAAATATATATATATATATATATATATATATATATATATATATATATATATATATATATATATATATATATAACTAATTAGATAATAGAACTTATTCAAATAAGAGACCTGTGTATCCATTGGAGAAGTAACATGAATATGACATATATATCTGCAGCAATATCTTTTCTAATGAAAATAGTGGCTTATTGTTATTAGAAAGTTATGGCAATATCTTCTTTTGTTTCTGACATTTCCCCTGTTGTATTTTCCACATATGTTTTTAAAATACTTCCAGGTAGTTGCTGGTCTGATCTGAAGACTGCTTATTCTAATGCTCTGAGCGATCAACATGCACTGGAGAATGCGCTGCATAGGACGCGTTATTATTATTGTGATTATTATTATGATTATTATGCTACTTAATCATATTCCGCTCTTGGAAGTATATCTCATTTACAGAATAAAACGATATAAACCCGTTATAATAAATGAATAATAAATGTGTACCACCCATTGTTAACATATATGGTTTTATTATTATTCATAGGAGAAATGTTAATGTATAAGGTTACGATCCGTGTCGGTTGATAGATAAATCGTCTACCTTGCTGAATTTTACACAACTTTATTCTGCCACTCCAACCATAACGTGATAATAAGAGGCGTCTGTGACGCTACTGATATGTATAAAAATACTAAGGCCCGTTTCCATGATCGCGTTTCCACACACGGAAAAATCGCACCAGTGTAAACCATGTATATTGTTTTTAGATCGCGTTTCCGCGCGCGGGATATAACAGTGCGGAAAATCAATCACGCGATTTTTCCGTGCGCGGAAAATTACGCGCGCTGAAACACCATCATGGAAAACTGGCCTTACCTCTTTATAATGAAAGTAAAAAATGCGGCGATTAAATGTGGCTTGGGTTTCATATGTAGATTACCTCTAAATGTTCATACTCTTTCGAAGATACGGCAATATTTGACTTGACCTAGAGAGACGAGAGCAATGAAATAGTAATGTTTGCTGTCTCCAGACTATTTCTCTCGCCTTTGGGAGTATTGACAGGGATCCGTCGGAAGGATAAATCTACCATGATATATATGATAATTTGCTTCCTTCAGCTTGAATAAAATAAATTAAACCGACGCAGCAGGTGAGAGCCTGGTGAATTGATGTGAAAAATGAAGAGTGTACCAGTCTACGCATAAGAAACCTCAGTGCACCACGTCATTTCATGAGAAAAATTAAAGTAAGCCTGTATGCCAGTCTACGTATATAAAACCTCGGTACACAACGTATATCAAACGGAGGTAACTTCATATTCTGGAGAATATACCAGTCTACATACATAATACCTCGCAAAGTCAACTAATATGGCTAATATGTTTATCATATTTATCTGTCAACTAATATGTTTATCATGTATTTATACAGATCTGGACAATATGGTTCTACTCCATTGTAAAATTACGACTTAAAATATGAACTTGAAGTTCAAATTAAACTTAACAATTCTGTTTGAATGGCAACGGGGAAAAAACAAATTATACATAAACATGAAAATGTCATTTCGTGAGGAGAACAAATTATCTGCTTAGGGCGCGCGATACCAGAGACCCACGTTTTTCTTACATCTTACCCAAAGGCTCTAATGTATCGCCGTGAGAACATTGGGTGCAATTTATTATACCACAGGACCTGTGATATTACCCCCGCCCTTTTTACATGGTACCTTATTGAGTGGCTTTGGAGAAAGAACGCTGAGCGTTGGTATGATTAATGGCTGTGTTTGACAAATGAATCAAGATCAGTAAACTTCAAATCTCCCTACGGGTCTCAGGATATTTGTTATGCAGTTTCACTGGTATAAATTCTGTTGGGGTTCTGCTCGTTCAAAAGGCGTTAAGACGTATCTGGCTGATAAATTTATTCTCTTTTTTTTTCCTGATTGATCTTCTGTTTCTCTGTATTTCTCTGTCTCTCTGTCTGTCTGTTTCTGTTCACATATTGAGAAAAAATTAAATTTTTGTTTTAATATATAATGTATGTTTTACTTATCAAAGTCATTAATAAATTGATACAGCTGATATATTTGAAACCTGTACACAATGTATATACTTTACTTTTCATATATATATATATATATATATATATATATATATATATATATTGTTACGAAGACTAATTGCTCAGGGGAAAACTCTGGGCCGATCCGGGATTCGAACCCATAACGGTGGCGCACAAGTCCGGCGTACCAACCGCTTCGCTTCGGTCGGCTTTTATGTCACCCCGTAACACACCCCCTCTTAAGAGTGTTCTGCTATCAGAACAAGACTAATTTTCCAAGGAGTCGCACTTTGGTGAGCTTATTCCATGGGCCACAAAGTGTACCGTCACGTTGGACGAGCCACCATTTTTTTATGAAGACAATTTTTTCCAGGGGAAAATTCAGGGCCGATCCCGGATTCGAACCTATGTTGGTGGCGCACAAGTCCGGCGTACCAACTGCTTCGCTAGAAAAGCATGCTTCGCTAGCGAGACAGTTCGGTCCGCTTTTAAGTCACCCCATAACAATATATATATGTGTGTGTGCGCGGCGTATTATGGATTTCTTGAAAATACCTTTAAAATATATGTTTCTTTGCGTGGGAGGATAGCGACACATCCTATGCCAAAGAAGGTAGAAGGATAAAGAGAGGGAGTATGAGTGTCTGTGTGTGTGTGTGAGAGAGAGAGAGTTGGGATAAGAGAAGAGAAAGAATACATATATATATATATATTTATATATATATATATATATATATTTGCTTGTGTGTGTGTCCATATAATCAGCTTACATTAGTATGAACTGCTATGTCACAGATGAAAGTATGGGTGAACCAGAAAGTCATACGGGAAGACATTGGATGGGGGACATTGACAGCCAGACTGACAAGAGCATCCGCCGCGGAAGAGTGCGTGTACGTTTTAGTCTCAGCTGAGGCAACTTGAGTTTACTGATGACATGTATATTCTATATTCTCTCATTCTCATAGTCTATGTTAAAAGTATAAAAGTAAAAGAATAAAATGGAAGAATAACACTGTAAACTATTAACTTTTGGATAGTAAATCAGCAGGGTTCACTTACCGGTCGAAGATTTTCTTTGTTCTCTCACGGTTATTGATAAAATTAGTGCCTTGTGTAGAGCTTATCGGCATGGGATTATCGATAAAATATCTATAAACTTATGAAAAGATGTTCTTCAGAATCCTACTAGTTTCCACAATGATTGGCGTGGTCACTCAAGTGAACTATTCCGACCTCTTCTCTAGGGTAACGGATCCAATAAATTCTGCTAGTTTATTTAATGAGCCTGAAATTAACGTAACCGCGGTTTAGCTATAATAGAAACATTACTGCTGAGCTGTTTGGACTGTGCAGTTAAAATTCCATGAAAAACTCTTTGATGCAATGCATTCTTTGATGCAATGTAGATTAAAGGAACTATATAAATTTTGTTGGCATTGCCGTACCAGTTTATGGACGTGCCGTTTCCTATCTCGTATGCTGATATATAGCGTAGTCTTAGTAATTAGCAGTTTAATTTGAAAGTTGCATTCGCCTGATTTAATCATATGGGAACCAAAGACATGAACATATCATATTTTCTCTGTCGAAAACTTGACAGTTTGTATTAACCTTGACTGTAATTAAATATGTTCAAGATTTATACAATTGTTTAGAATACTGAAGACCTATGTTTATATAAATTTCAAGCACGCTTGAGGGCGGTATTACTTCGGCCATCCCCTTGTATTAGAATGCATCGCCCATTACCTCTGTTGGTAATATTTCATTTAAGGCCGAAATAAAAAGACATATCATTACTTAAAAAAAAACAGTCGGCCCTAATAAATATTATCTTATTATTAATATGTTAATATATATTGATATATTTAAGGCTCTAACTGTTCCCTTGAGGTCGAGCCCTGAAGTAATAAGATTTACCATGGATTTTCTGAATGAATGTATACTAAATATACTTCAAAGGTCCAAACATCTGGCTAAGATCCCATTGATCCGCAGACTGACATTTCCTGGATGATTGTCGGTATGACCGTTATATGTTACAACGAGAGATTAAATACAATCAGTAAATTAAGAAAAATGCATGAACATATATTTGGCCTTTGAGCTTCTGCAAACACTTTTACTTGTTATGTATAAATTTAAAGAAACGGGAAACATGTATTTCAAGATTAACAACGGATCAATGTTCATTATCTATCAGCTTTATCGTATACAGGACGGCTGAGTGATATTGTGTACGCATCTGTATACATACCAATGTATCATGGATGATAAATGGACAATTTCAGCATATTAACCTAAAGTGCGTTTAGCATATAAACTTACATAGGACATGTATATTCGCGATAATGATAAGAATGATAAATCTTCTGTGTTGCAATATCCTGTATTGAACACTCTTTCCTTTCTAAACCGGAAGGTTGGAGTTGGTAAAGTTGTTGTGAACTGATTTATATAGAGTAAAGGGCATCCAGACAATCCCATGAGCAAAGAGGCGTTAACCTTTCTGACAGATACATTAGAATGTTTATGAGGGTACCAATATTTCCAGTATTTCAAACTGTGGTATTTTTAGTATATTACGCTGGAGTTATACAAGTACAGTCGAAATATATCCATCGCTTTGTTTAGCAAGTATTTTGGGATTTCACCACGAGGACTGGCACCTGACCGATGAACTCTAATCATACGAATCAGAGTAGGGTGTCGCGGGTTTAAAACTTGGAGTTGGACGCACAATGCAATGCACTCATCTAATTGGTCTGGTTACAATTCTTGGCTCTGTGCCAGGCCTGTCAGATGAAACCCCGAAAACTAGCTACACAGAGCAGAGGTTAAAGCGAATGAGATCTGGAACGACTAGCGGTGTATAACTGCTGCGTAAGGAGCATACAGTATTTCGAGAAATACAAATTTCTCTTCCTCAGAAAAGAGAAAGGTGGTCCACTGCAAAGGCTCAAGCCTTCAGCACTTCACTGACGGCTTGTAGAGATGTTGGATCGCCCAAGACTATAACGTTCATCATTTGAAGGAGGGTTTATATTTAGTGGTAATCGTTCTTGCGTGCTCTGGGCAGGTTGTGTACACGGTAGCGATGTAAATGTCCCGGGAATTCAGTATCCTACGAGGAAAATTGTCCATAGGGATGAATTTCCTATGTACGGTTGTTTTAGATTTATTTTTGTCTCGGGGTAAAGGTTTTTTTTCTCAAAGACATAAGTCAAGGAATAAACACGAAAAACAAATACTGCCCCCACATGCATTTTCAATCACACACAAAAACTAGATGTATGCGATCGCGCCAGTAACTGAGGGGGCTCGGCTATAGATTGTATGATTTTGGGAATAAGGTTATGGTAAAAAGTAAAGATCAGGTGCAAATATGTGATAATAGGACCAATATTGTGCACCAGTTTCAGCTTTTGCAAATCAGACATATTGGAGATCTAGCGCAAACAGAAAATGGCATAAAAGAAAAAGAAAACAGAATTAAAATCGATGGTGTTGCACTAGGAGGACCTTATTGACCTAACCATGAACTCTATGTGACCTTAACTGCATATTCATTCAATGATTAATCATTAGCAAAACAGTTGCGAGCAATCAATTAAGTTACCGTTGGCAATATAAACAGTCAATCATCTGACAAGCGCAAAATTTGCATAATTTGTGCAACTCTCCCAAATAGAACGCCTGTAGTCTGTACTAGCAACCCCTGACCACATGTTTTTTTTTTGCGGGATATTTTTTTTAAACAAAGGAGCTGGTATAAAAGGTTCCAGGGCTGCTGGAGCTATTGCGCCGACTGCCAGGTGAAGAATAATGTCTTGCACTGAATTCGTTTGAGACAATTTATTCAAATTTGGCAAAATTCTTCACAATGACTGCGATATATTCATCACTGGAGAACAAAGATATAGCAGTTCCAGATGATGACGTCAGTCAATGCGACTGATTTGTGACGTCTTTGTGACGTCACTATTGTCTTATATAATAAACAACTCTCGCAACCAAAGACATGGAAAATATTCTCGGGCTTATAACATAATTTGGTCAAAGGGGCGGAGCGTAAGAGCTGTGGTGGTCAATGAGGTCTATACCCACAAATATTTTTACTCAGTGTGAATATAGAAATAAACTCATCTATACCCGTACACTTCCTGGAATGCCTGTAAAGGTATATACAGACAGACATACTACTCCAAATGTAACAGGATCAGGAACTTGGTTTTGAGGAGATTAACAGTTAGATGGGAAGCTGGATCAAATAAAACTGGAAATTTCTACGCTATTATGACAATCATTTAACCTTAAATTATTTAATGAAGCTCGGTTTTGGCACAGTATCCACGTTATTTTGAAAAAAGAAAGTAACTGTAAAAAAGCCAATTGAAAGTAAAGCCTACAATGAAGACTCGCGGAATCCATAATCAATAGCAACAGTGATTTGCAGCGACTCTGGACAAATGCAGGACGATTTGAAGATTCATTGATAAAAATGATGTTTTTCCCGGCACACAATATTAGACGTTTACAAAGAATACCTCAATTGTGCGTTACACCTTTATTGAGTAGCTGATCTCCAGAGGTTCTTGATATTGCACCCCTAGAGCTTATAACGTGACCAGTTTTTAAAACGGATCTCATGGGATTTAGGTATTGATGAAATTTAGGAACTGATGTTATTTCGAGAGAGATATAACTCTTCTCTACTAACTTAATTGGCATGTTATGCATGCTGATTAAAAATAAACAAAAAAAAAAAAAAATACATACATTGTCTTTCCATTCACAAAGTACACTGTTCATTCAGAGATGCTACAAGAGAAGCATGGCCTGGGAGCCAGTAGCACCGTCAAAGTAAAAATGCTACCACCAGGTATTTCACAGTGTGTTGGGGATAGGTGAAAAGAACTATAGCATCAGTGAACCCTAGTATTACTAAGACGTCTCATTATTCACATGCATGCACCTAGTTACCTTACCTTGATTGACTACAGCAAGTGCGTGCGCAGGATTTTAGCAAAGGGGGGCCCACCACCGCCAAAATCTGTGCGAAGCGAAATTGTAGGCCTACAAATTTCCTACATACCTCGGGCAGGGGACACCCGCTCCCCTTCGGCCGAGACAGTCGACAATCGCGCTATATAATCTATATACCCCCCCCCCCCTTCCACATTGCAACAGGATATACAATGTATCAATTTTCCCTTTAAACCAGATAAAAAAAACTTAGGCGTACCCTCTCTGAGATTGTGTGAAGGAGTCTGTAATTTTGTTTTTGGTAATTTTTTTCTTCTCAATTAATACATAAATACAGGCAGTACACAGGCGCAAAAACTAGTTGAGCTACTTGTTACCAATTGTTTGCCCAGCCTGTTCTTATATTCTGTTCTGCATTGTGTTGTGCATGAGAAGTGGTTTAAACTTTTGATCAAGAACTCACAAGCAAGCTATAGACCAGGTCACAGGTCAAATGTTGTTAAATAGTTTCAAAATACAAAGCCACATATGAAATTAGGCCTACTTCGCGTCAAGGGTGACAACTGACGATTGGTAATGTGTCTATTCGATCAAATTATTAATATTAATTAAAAATCAGTGATGTTTGAATAGGAGGATATATTTTATTCAGTTTTCTGGAGCTTATTTGTTGACGCACTGAATGAGCGTCAGCGAGAGAATTTATTCGAGGAGGCACAAAAGGTTCCAGGCCCTCCTTTTTCTTCGTTATATAATTCGTAACGTTTTACGAATGTAATAAACTCTTTATTCGTTTAAATCCAAGGCTTTACTTATTGAAGCGAAACACTGAAGAAAAGACTGTAGCAGAAGGAGTTGCATAGTTTATCTCCATTTAATGCTACGTATATCCTCATATATATACTTTATCCACCATGCTTAACTGAAAAAAAACATATGGTCTTAGCAGGCATCCCTATAACCTCAAGGCAGGTAACCCATACTACAGTCTGTGCCTTACAAAGGAACATATTAAAGGGTTAATATAGTTGAAATAATGCCTCCGCAGCCAAGGCGAGTGCAGACGCGTCAGATTTTTACTTACTTTGACATGTGTTGGATCAGCAGTGGAAGCTGTATCGATGACTACTACAATAATGTTTAAAGCTTTTTCCTTTTGATATACAATAGCTCACGGTTTACATATATCAGCTTGCATCATGTTCCACCAAACAGATCAAAGGATATATACTTTCCTGGGACATCAACCATGTATGATAACAACGACCAATAAGACCAGACCTATATTTACTCCCATGAATTTGAATATTTGATATTTTGCATCTCAAACGCTTCCATACCTGGGGGTTTGTCTCAGTAATAGGAAGCTTTATGGGTTCCTGATAAGTTGATAATCGACAAGATATATAGCATGCATATATAGGGAGCACGGGAAAATGAAAGCGCCTCCAACCACCCACGACCACACAAAGAAAAACCAATTAAATGCAAATAAATATTAATGTTGGTTAATTTCTTCCATGCACGGATCTGTTGTATTAATATAAGATTTTCCATTCTGTTAAACCGTAACCATTGTGTACCATCACTCAGGAATACATTTCCATGGATGCATTATAATGGACATTAAGAACTAGCCCATCCAGGCCCTTTGAACCCGACGGGTTAAAACCTATATAAACTAGCTATACTGTTTCAGACAAATGAAAGGCTTAAATCTGAGACTTCATCGTCAAACCTGTTCTTGTGCCCTTGGAAACTCCTGGGCCCGAGTTTCCATAGGCCCTTCCGATCACTTCGGATTTAAACTACAAACGCAAAAGAGAAAAATATAACAAATTTCCACATTTATATGCATTAAGCTTGCCCCTACTGGAAACAAAGCCCAAACCGGGCTCCTTTTAGCATTCAATAAAAGCTAAAAGAGATTTTCTCATTTTCATTATTTTCTGGTGTTCTTCTGGCCCGGGTGCCTGCGGACCACTCACTATTAGGAACTCTATATTTACGTTGCGTAAAACGCATGAATTAATCATTTTCGAGCTTTCTCTTGTGCCCTTTTGGAAATTCCTAGGCTAAAATAAAATCAAGTGTGACTTCTAAATTTTCAAACATTTGATTTGGCCCTATAGGAAATTCATGGCCGGTACGGTTCCCTTAATTTAGGCCCCTCAATTTCGATTAAAAACTACACATGCTTCTCAAATGCATGACAAACGGGATGCGCATTTCTTTCGCCCCATACATGACACACCTGACCGACCCTGATCCTCGCGGGGTCTCCTAACCAACATTTATACAAGCTATAAAATAAATACTAAATGTGACTTCTACATTTTCAAACATATAATTCTACTCTATAGGAAATTCCTGGTCGATCTAGTTTAAACTAAAGGGCCTGGGTCTGACAAATACAACTTTGTGAGCTCATTTTACAAAAGGTTTATAGGCACGCCCTGGCAATTGGGTGCCCCCATAAAATTTGTTGGACAGATTTTAAGGGGGGGGGGGGGTGGTGCCCCCTCTTAGCACGTCCCTGTACAGTGTTGCGTAATAAAAAAATAATAATAATAAAATAGTAAAATGTCCTACATATGCCCAATGTTCAGTATGACCCGCGTCCTCTATATCGCACCTAAAATGCTAACACAAGATGCGAAAGTATACTGGCTTAGTCACTTCATCAAAGCGAATGACACATTACATGCAAACACAAGATAAACAAATATTCAACCCGATTTGAGGATTCCAGGAAAAAGAAATTAAAATACTTTTTAGTTAATTAAACATTAAGAAAAAAAATCGTTTTGTTTGGGTAATCTGAAAGCGTAGGGTGAAATCTGAAATCGATTTCATATAACCCCAGGGGTATTCTAAAATCGATTCCCTGTTACGTGGAGATGGGGGGGGGTATATAAAACCGATTTCAGATTACCGCCCCTCCCCCCCCCCGGTTTCTAAAGCGGGGGTAATCTAAAATCGCTACACCGGGCGCAACGTCGAGTCCTTGTTTGAACAAGTTCATTCTTGGCGGTGATGCACGTTATGATATTGATGAAAAATAAAAGCGGTCAAGCGGGGTTTTGTAGCACGGACATCTATCAATTTGTGACAGTCTAATATCAGTGCAAGATAGAAAAAGCTGGTCCTTATCCGTCGCCGTCTAAGACGAAAAAAAAAGAGGACTAATAATCTCTCCGTATAAACTGTGAATTTTTCTTATTTTATTAGATACGGTGACTTCAGATGGATCATATTCCGTACCCTTTGTGTCCAACATGAAAACCAGCTGAAACCTTCTGATGTATTTTTTTTCTCAGGTCAGTAGCGGACGGGTGTCAACATTGTTTTTAGAAAGAAGATGAGAGTAATTAAGAGATCATGTTTATATGTTGTTTATGTTTCAATATTGTTGAGGGTGTCAGGTTTTAATAATAATAATAATGTTTCCTCCCGCGCCTGCTTGTTTGTTTCTCTAGTGGTCTGTCAGCAGAATTATATTAATCTACGGAACTGATTTCCACGAAACTTTGAGAGAGATCCATTAACTTCTGTTGTGGATCCGGATAAAGCCGAGGATCCAGTGGGATTGTTTTCATGGCGGAGGTTTCCGCTCCATTAAGTGGCTTTCTTATTCATAATTGCTTAATGATTAAACAAAAATGATATCTCCAACACGACAAAATTTCCTTTGTGTGTCTGTTTTATTCAGAGCGACTATAATCTACTGTAAAATTTAGAAGTGATGACCTTATTCATTTAAATCAATATATATGTGTAAGGAATGTTATCCTTCGTAACATTCGGCCTGGGTCGATTTACTATAAAGTTTAAATTTATGATAAATGAAAAATCCATGAAGTGCAATTCTGCTAATGTTATAGGGTAGCGCATGAATCTACATATACAGACAATAGGTTCTACTTTCATAACTGTTTCGTACAAAACCATATTTGAATCTGTAAGGACAACATTGGAGGTATGTTTTTTTCTTCTTCCAAAACAGCTTATTTGTGCGTCACTGTAATATGGTTCCATAAAGATGCCATACCAATGAAATATTCTAAACGTCATGGTCATGAATACAAGCCATCACAGAACAGTGTATATTCATGAAAGTAACACATATTCACAACCCGGAAAGTCTTTCTGTAATAATAATAATAACGGTGACATTTAACCTGGTGTTTTTCTTTGATGTTTGACCTAGTAATACCAGATTCAGCTGATAAAACATTCATCTGTCATAAAAAAAGAAATAATCGTTAGGGTTATATAATGACCTCTCTTTGTAGTCCTCACAGTGAAGCTGGCAGTGCACGTGTGATACAGTCACTTCTGATGATTATCGGTTCTTGCAAAAAATAAGTTTGATATTGGATTTTTTCCATGCCCAGGACATAAAGACGGATCCATATATTCATGAAAAGAGTCACACCATTCAGGAAGATTGAATCAAATTGCAAATATAATTGATATTAAAGCAATGAAAGAGAGAGAAAGCCTCCCTGCATCATTGCGGCCAGGTTTTTCAATTAATCAGACCTGAGAGACGTTGGTTTAGATACAAATGATCCACACGCTTTTAAACCAGGTATCCTGTATTGACATATATAGTATAGATGCCCGTTTCATTAATGCATACTATTCGCTTTTGATGGAATTTATAATTCTCTTTTTTTATAAGGTAAGACAGACTCGTAAGTTCTAATGTAAGTAAATGCACTCACATTAACACCTTAACCAAGTCTAGCTGTAGCGGTGAAGTTGTATCTAATATTTTTAGGATCTTATAAAATAAGCTCCTTTAACATTTCATTTAAAGATTGTTCGGGCTTAGCTGAAACCTGATTGAAACGTTTAGATTAACGTACAGGTTACGTAATTTGGATATGATAGATCTGTATCGTATTTTTCAGTAGATTAAATTTATATTCAAATGGGGGAAAGGATAATTACATAAAACACTGATCAATATGGCTGCCAATGAAATGCTTCTATACATCGCCGAAAAATTTCTTTGTGAGCTACGAACAGGAAATATGAAGAAAACAATGATACGGAAAAGTAAAGTGGCTGATTTAGGACACAGAAAAAATATTTATCATGAGATCTCGAGAATATATCTCGAGATCTCGACGTAACATCTCGAAATTTCGACATAACTTTTCACCAAAAAAAAAATAATTTACTGCAGAGAAAAAAGTCGAGATCTCGAGATGTTAAGAGTTCTGTAAATGACACAAATTGCATTGCTTCATATGCTCTAACGAATATCAACTAGGGATCTTTCAATACCTGTGTTACATGTTTTTTTTCACTGAGTGATAATATTGGGTCAAGTACCTTGTGTACAAGTAACCTGTAGATAAAATGCTTATACATCAGTCCAAGTGGCGTTATAAAAACCTTTTCAAGCATGGATTACCTTCTTTAAGATGTATATGCAGAGTTAGCCGGTATATCAAATTCTATAAATAAGACAGGTAAATAGTTGTATTAAGACCAAAGCAGAGCATTTTGCAGAAGGAAAATCATGATGAGAGATGATCGAAATATTTAAACCATTTATATATCGATATAAATCATTATAGATTAAGATAGGTTGACTAAAGGTAACCTGAGCTATAGTTAAAGCTTTAGGGGCTGAAGCACCCCCCCCCCCCCCACACACACACACCCCGCGTACCCTATGGAAACTACAGTAATCATCGACATTTTTATTATGTTCCCATTTATGATGGTCATATAAATATGACAGAAAACAAACCCCCATTTCAATAAAAACAAAAGCTGGAAAAAGAAACATTGTACAAAAGGTGTGTTTCTATATATTCTCATAACTGTTTGTATCTTTATAAGTATAAGGTGGATATATACCCACAATGCATAACATGCAGACCTTAACATTTCTATTTGGGTGATTTCTCAGCCATGAAAGGCTTTGACATGTTCCTTACGGATATGAATAATTATATATTCAATTTTATATTGAACTTTTCTTCACCTCGCCTTATCTTAGGGGAAATACGATCGTGATTGATTTAAACTGTTTTATTTTGTATTACCGTTCAAAAACACAGTATATAAGGTCTTTGTTAATATAATTACAATATAGTTAGCACTCCTAACGTAATTATCCCTATAACAGCATCGAATGGTCCGTACCAATGTTAAATATTATCTCGAGATCTCGATCTAACATCTCGAAATCTCGAAATAATTTTTTTTTTCTGCAGCAAATACTTTTTTTGTGTGAAATATTATGTCGAGATCTCGAGATGTTAATTCAAGATCTCGAGATATTATGTCGAGATGTAATGTCGAGATCTCGAGATATTATCTCGAAATCTCGAGATAAATATTTTTTTCTGTGTCTTAAATCAGCCACTGTAGAAAAAGGACTTAGCTATAGTTAAGCCCAGAGTTCACGTAATGAAATTTGTTTTGATGCAAGCTGAATACTTTGAGGTTTTAGGTTCTTCTTTTGACAAATACACCCAAGTCAGTTTATCACGTGTGTACATGAAACGATATATTCAAGTCTTTACCAGAGTATCTAAACTAATTTGATTTACAAATGACAAACCGTAAAAATGAGTATAATAATGAATATATTAATATTTAATAATATATATATGATAAAATATAATATAAAATCTTCAATTATATTGAAGATATAATATTGAAGAAATCATAATATTATATTATATTATATTATATTATATTATCATATGGATACATTATGTTATAATATATTGTATCATATTATATTATATTTTGTTATATGGCCACATTGTATTGATACAAAGATATTACCTCGAAAGTCTGACCGGTTACTATAGTTTTTTAATGTTTGAAAAAAATATTTACAACGCCGACAATTAGGGGTTCAGATGTAGAATATATTTTTCCTGTTTTAGACTGTACAAAAGAGCCAAGGACGCAGCTATACAAGCAGCTGTTCGGCTACTGAATGGGCAAAGCAGGGTTCCTAACCAGAGCGAATAATTCAGCAGGGATTCAGCTAGCAGCTCAAAGTGCCCTCTATCTCTAACAATAGTCCACCGAGGCCGATGATTGGTGTTACGTGGTGCACTCATGTTAGATAAATGTATCTCAAGCGTCTGATCTCAGATTAATACATGGCACACTGGTTCCAAAGGTGAACACACGATTGTGAGTACTTTTGGGCCGCGTCCTCTTGGAATTCCGTGTAGCATCATCAAGTGATTCGGAAATTATATGCCATCAGATGTCTCTTATGAAAATATTAGAATAAACTCAGAAGTTATGTCTCATGTTTGCTGGAACACCCATGTGTTAATTGGGACGTAATCTCAAGCTATATATCTCCGTTCCACCGGAGCCGCATGCCAGAGCTAAGAAGAGTTGAGTATCTGGCAAAGCACCGTAAAATATAACACCATAAGTCTGCCGAACTTAATCAGATTTTTTTAAGAAACAATACTTCTTGAATCCACGCCCCTAACGCTAAGCCCCGAGGGGTTTCACACCTATCAAGTGAAGGTCATTGATCAGGCTATAAGCACTTACCGCCCGGCTACCATGGTTATATAAAGACCTCAGAGGTATAAAGTTAGAGGACCAACACCACTCAATAACCAGGGAAACAAATGGAAGGGAAATTAACCTTTTGAGAATAAAATCGCGAGACTCTCTGGTTTATGAGGAAAATAAAAATTCGTTACATCGCATAAAAGGCGTGTTCGGGAAAAAAGTAATATGTTTCCTCTCTGGCTTAAGTAAGACAAATAATACACACATGGAATATGTCAGGTCCATCCTGATAGCACCTTGTGTTAAGTAAGGTCTATATAAAGAAGTCTTAAACATGAAATAGGGACAGAGGTTTATGCACTGCTAGATTGATGGATGGTTTATTTTGGGTTTAAGGATTGTTATGCACGAACTGCTGGTCGCAGGTGTCCCAGAACACTTGTTCAGATTATATGAAACGATAAGTAAAACCCGATATAGCCGGACAGGAAACGGTTACAGACCCATGACAGAGCAGTTGGAAATGACCTAAGTCATTCAGGTGCCGGAATCGGCACACGTCACAAACATAATGGGAAAAAATATTACAGAAAATCATAAGTCTTGTGTCTGAATTTTACAGGGGTATGTATATTGAGACCAGCCAAAGGAAGCCAATGATAATAGGTGTACAGACCAGCTTTCGTGGGCGCTGAATGGGCGTATATCCGGGAGATGAGAAAGTTGGTTTGTTTTGCTCTTGTTGACTTTCCCCGATCGATTTAAGGATGAAGCACCAGTGCCAAGAGAGGAAGCCCAGCCGGGGGGAGGCCCCAGATCTAACGGTTCTCATTGGCTGCCACCAGAGCTTCTTCCCTGATCCTTGCATCCCCTTGGCCGCACGAATGGGGGCTGCCGAGCGATCTCAAGGTTTAGGACATAGTTCCATAGACAAAAGCACAAAGCTTGAACAGCTGCGCTAAACTTCACTTGAATGCCTTAAATCAGCCGCCATGCTTATTGTTATGTATAAGGGCTGGAGAAAGTTCAATGGGCGCGACTGGGTGTTTAAACACGTTGGCACTGCAGGTCTATTTTAAGATAAGAATAGATCAAAAGCTCGAGCCATTTCAAGTGATTCCAAACAAATGCAAGGGAAAGCATGCAGTTGGCAAGAAATGTGTATCTGGCAGCGCGTGGTTCCGAATCACTGATTGAAGTTCCTTTGGAAAAAGAACCCAGTGTCTGACATGAATAGAATTGTTTATTCTCATGAAGGCAAAGACTGGAACCTAATAATGGCATTCTTCTAGTTTGCTTCAGGAACAAAGTCTTCCGAAAACATATGCAATCTGTTAGTCTTATTATCATTCTTTGGTAAAATGCAAATGTGTTTATATGCAAGCTTTGTATTTATATAGATTTTATATATGCGGTTTAGTAAGTAACTCACACAGTATGAGAGCTGTTAATTTACCTTTCATTCATTTTCTCATTAACCTGTAAATTGAATGTAAATCCTTGCTGTGGTATACCTTGTGCCGCGTATTGTGAACATTCTGTAAGCAAGTGCAGGTCGATTCAGGACTTTCGGTGCTATGATACTGGAATACGGGAAATAACTCATTTCATACCCGATTGAGTTATTTCAATTGAACATTAGCCGAGCTCGCTCAATTTTTCCTGCTTATAGCGTTAGAGGCTGCAACAAAAACAAAGAGAAAATCAGCTGTAAGAGAATACACCGGTTCTGTTCAGTGATATTGAGACATAACGTTTCTTCCGCTGGATCTAGCTGTTGGGCCAGGCATAGGTAGCTTATTGAGAGCTTAAGAACCTTCTATCAGCATTGCAAAACAGGGGGCTGACTGACAACTTGAGGTCAGTGCGATGCTGTTATGTCAATATCCTAGCTATTGGATCTTTATTTACCAAACGGACCAGCTGATACTGACATCAAGTCCCATTACCGTTGTATCGACCCAAATTAAGACCCAGAGTAGATACCCTCAACTGGTCAGATTTATGGCGAAACAGCCCGATTTGTGAAGATGATATTCAAATATTCGTTGCGTTTTGTTGTCAGTAGGATCTAGTACACTCTGTCTTTCGGCGCACACGGATATACTTACATCGGTGGACTCTACATGTGATCGGTTGTTAAGTCAATAAGAATCAGACACCAGTTTGCGGCTAATTTTGACACCTGGTTATGTAATGATATCGGATATGGTCACACATTGAAATTGTGCTCGGAGTTCACAGGAGTATTTTGGTGTAAGTTTGATCAACATTGGCAAAATGTTGCGCGGATTCGGTTATAGTGGTAACATGAATCACAGGTCTAACAATAAAACAATGGAGGAAATACCACTGACCACGGTACGGTCCTGTGATAGCGGGTCTACGGATGAGGAGGGCTCACCCCGCCATGCCGCACAAAATAATATCAATAGACTAAAGGTACCTCTATTAAGGTAAGTTATATTATATACAATGTATACGTCTGAGTGTGCGAGTAAATTACAAACAAATGAAGCGGTCACCTGTGCCTTGAGTGTCACCCACGTAATGTCAAAGGCCAATATACTTTTCAAAGACCAATCATTTAATAAAAAGTGATATCGCTAATGCTAATGTTGAATGGACAAACGTTATACGAATCAAATGTAATGAATGTATACATGATGAAATTTTCAAAGAATACTGCAGTGTTTTGATGCGTCATTGTTTATATCTACTACTTTTTTTGGTCGCTGGTCCGAAAAAAACTTTTACTAATTCGTATTAAACTTAAATGGATCGTACCCATCGAATGTATAAACGCATATCTTGTGTCAGTTAATATCTTGAGTGAACTTGTGCTGTAGTCAATATTACTGGGGAAGCATCTCCAGCGCCTGCGCTATGTTCACTCCGCTCTCAATCAACCTTAGACGCTACATGTGTATTCGAAGAAACTTCCAACGAAGGGACCTGGTATTGCTAATTAACATTTCACGCTACCCTGTAACTGCGTTTGGTGTATACGATACAAATGGGTAGATAAATAGAAAGATCCGTATATATATATATATATATATATATATATATATGTGTGTGTGAATGTGAGAAATATTTCTTTCTTCTCATATATATATTATATATATTTGTGTATGTGTGTAAATATGACTGCATATATGTGTATATATATACATTATATATATATATATATATATATTCATATATATGTGTGAACTTTATATGTATATACTAGCATGTGTACATAAAACAATACATTTAAGTATGTATGTGTGCAACAGTTTGCTTCTCACGTCATCTTTTATTAAGCAGAGGTAGCCATGGTTGGTTATTCCACATTAGTATGAAGTAGGAATACAAATATTTGAGATCATACATTTGAAAGATTGAGAAAATACGATTAAATAAATTTTGTCAACCAAACTTTCTGATTTAGAGATAATGTTTTCGGTTCATATACATGGATAAGTAATGTGACTACAGGGCCTCCCGTGGCTGGTTCTGCCATGCATCACAATGACAGCCTTTGAGACCACTGCCCCTGAATGAGCATGGTTATCTCTCCCCCGTCGGGTATTTATCAGTTATCAGCTGATCAGGGAGACAGGGACATCGTAAATTTAACAGCCTGTGCTGTACGCTTCTTGATACGGGATAGATTCTGAGGAAGACTTGTATACACCGAGCCCCGGGACGTTCTAGGATTTTTGATGGGTCTCCAGGGATTACACGCCGACAGGGGTTGGTACGGTTCAGGTCGCTCTCCAGGCAAGCTCTTCTTGTACATGTAAACGGCTTGTCTTAGGGACTAACGCTCTCAAATAAAAGTGTCCCGTCTTTTACCTCTGTGCTAAGACTGAAATCAACTCACTCGCTTAAGGGTTATTACGTTAGGTCATTATATCATAAGTACCTACATACGACCTGTCTTACAGACAAATCTTATCATTTGACGTTCGGTCATTTTAAACTTCAATTTGTGGCGAAAACAGTTTATATTATAATTATTAAATCAAGACGTACTGGTATCACTTCGCACACCAGCCTATAGAGGTGTCCGTATATATGAAGTATAGAGCTGGATGGCTATATAGTTATATAGATACATGATGTGGACAACTGCAGTCCGCGATATCTATGTTTTCATGCTACGGAGTCGTATAGATAATACACACTATGACTATCTTATATACGAATATTTTTCATATTTTTAGTCATACTGAAAGTTAATGTTATGTCTATAGTCAAGTTAGTGAGCGATTAAAACGGTCAAATATAACACGTTATCCACCATTAATCTAAATCAACGGTACTTAAGCAAAGGAAAACTTGAATGTTGTGTTATATATAAACAATGTTTTGATTATATACAGCACTTGTTTATTTGTGTCGTATCAAACAGAGAATCAAGAGATATCATTCACAAATATATTAATGCCCAGGCACGCTGGGATTACCCTTGGTGCTTTTTGTATAAAACCAAGGATCACTCGTCAGCACGTAGCTTCATAAGTAAACAAGGTACATGCTGTAAAGTCATGTTTATTACAGCAGGTATTTTATGAAAAAGATACTTATACACGTCTTGAGGGTCACCTAAAATACTATTTGATTATTTGCCGGCTTCTGTGCTAGAGGAAGGAAGTAGCAATTTTTTACTTTCCAAATATCCACAAAGTACGAAAAATGAAAAAAAAATTATAAACGTCAACCGATTTTTTTCTTATAAATTCTCTTCATATTTGTAGCAATGACTCTTGTCCATTCGTTTACCTACACTCGTACAGTGTAGAAATATGTATCATATGCAATGCAACTACAGCAGAATCAAATGTCTAATCATATACTGCTTGAAGCCATAATAGATGTAAATTTGATGGAATTGTATAGAAAATCATTATTATTATTAATGTTGATTGTAATAAGTACATATATAAATATAAATGTTGGGATATTGAGAAGTTAGACCAACATAATGGCCAAAAATACAGAAATTATGAAATGAACCAATGTCAAACACATTTATCGAGACAATGCCATATAAATGGCAAATTTATCTGATCAGCAAACTGAAACAGTTGCAGAAATAACAGCATGGAGTCGGATGCCTGTTACCGATAAAATATATATATATATATTAAAGTAAGACATTAAGATCTCATAATTTGTATGAAACCCGGCCGCATCAAAATATCGGCTTGATTTTATCGGAGTTGTTAATGAATAGCTGCACTACAAAAAACTTCGGTTCCTCGGTAATTAATTTCTAGGTTGAGGAAAATCTTGAATTATCTGACGCAACAGGATATTGTGAAGCTATCCTCGGTCCAAAGTTAATGTAATGGCCTAGTTATTGCGTTTCCCTAAAATCCACGGTCATTTCCCTTTGAAAACATTGATTTTTTTATATTTATATATAAAAAAATGAAAGTTCGTTTATTTGCCCATTCATTCATTTAGAAAAGAAAAAAAAAGTTCGAGAGGAGTGGAGAATGGCGAAGTTAGAAATTAATTGTTAGTCACTGTGGTAATATGTAACAAGGTCCAAAAGCCCTTACAAGTGCACCAGACTCCCATAAACAGGAATTTACAGAGGGGAATTTTACCATTATAATGCTGAAAATTGCCCCGGAAGGAGTAATAAAATGTAAGAAATGTATCCCCTGAACGGAGTAATACAATGTAAGAAATGTATGCTGGTTGTAAATGGATTAATTTAACAAGAATTATATAGTTATGCCAATTACCTTAGGCTGAACTTTTAGTAATGTTTGTTTCAACCTCTATATAATGTTTGCCCAAATCAATATGACCGGTGCGGTCCGTATGACCATTTGAATATGCTCAATTGACATATGTGTCGACCATTGATAATGACCATTTCAGGTCTCTGACGAAAAGGGATTAAATGAGAAGTCTGGTTATTTTCCTTGCCTGACGTCAACACGTCTCGCTTGTGACTAAATATTCAGATGACGAACACAGGAAGCTTGACCTCAGGGTCGCCCACGTGTATAGATATGATGAAGGATCAAAGAAAGGAGCCTCTTTCAAATGTATATGGAATTAGGCAATAGTCCAAGAGTCTCCAGTGCGGACATTATATTCAGTTCACTTCCATAATTAAATCAGTTCATTCATTCCTTGCCACTAGAATACCTTATAATTCTTGTATTAAAATGATAAGTATGTTAATATCTGCAACTGTACCCGGATATATACAAAAGCTTAATAAAATCTCATTTATTTGAGAAAAAAATCTTCAATATACATATGATTTAAAAGAACTTTTAGTGCCAAACAGACAAACAGAAGAAAACAGACATCTGTGTGTGGAGAAAAATTGGTTTGGTTATGTTACAGGCCATATGATTAAGATTACATTTTCAGACTAACAAATAGGACAAGGTCTCACATTGGGACAATTGATAGGAGAGCAATAAAGAGACTATATATTGATTTTACTTCTGTACCTGTAGGGCTCGGGACATGTTAGTAACTTAAGGATCACATTGTCGGGAGCGGGTGTGACTTAAGTACCGATGCCTGTGGGTTGTCTTCAACACAGCGGTCATACAGAACACCAGCTATAGCTAGCATGTCTGTCTCTAAACCATGCCAGACCTGCAAGGTCTCTCCGCTTTTTTTCCCCTGTAGGTAGATATAGCTCCTGTAAGCACTTCCGTACATTACTTGATGAATATAAGATGATTCAGATTGTTTTAAAGCCACAGGTTATGCATTGGTTTCATATTACAAATCATATCCAGCGATAGACTATTTATTGGAGCTGTTATTGACAACTCCAGCTTTTGATAAACAATCATAAATACCACTTTTAATTAGGTCAAAACAGCAAAGCTTAGGACTCGCAGACACGAGTCTGTGTAAATACGTATGTGTAATCCCGGTAGTGCAAAAAAGGGACAGGTCTATTGCATTAATATAACCTAAACGTTTAATTTGATCCCACAATGTATACCAAACGGTATTATACTATGGCTTCTGATGGCATTCTGTACTAAGTCCACAAATATATAGAAAAATCACCATGCCCATGGGCAATTAATTTACAAAAGTGACAAAAAAATTATTCAGAACAACTAATAAAATGTATTAGAGTTTGTAGGGAAATGAAAAATAAGGAGTCATTATATTCTGAGTAGATCCAATGGAATTTAAGAAAAGGTGGAACCATTTTTCCCCCAAAAACGCCTGTTCCTGAGGGTTTTTTTCTCGTACTGCATGCAACGTTTCCTTTATCCCGGTGGCAGGATAATGGCCAAGCCCTTGGGAGAGTAAGCAGTCTTAAATGAATTGATGTTACACGGGATTTCTGTAAGTCCACAATCTGCCATGGTTACCCATGAGGCTTTTTTTATTTGACTTGACATGTCATCAGTTTCAATATATAACATTCAGCGAAAGTCGGTCTGAGATCCCGTGAGGCACATCTTTGAGAGAACCGCCAACGGATAAAAAATCTGAGAATGAAAGTTATAGTAATATGTTATTCTTCATTATCACATATTTCGTGCAGAAAAGAAAAACTTTGGTATTAATTGAATCCATTTTGCAGATTATTATCGGTTCTAATATAAAAACCGAAATAGTAATCAATTTGAATAAAATAACTAGAAAAAGTATTACATTGTAAAAATGTTTAAGATTTGTTTTTACATCTTTTTTGGTCTGACATATATAAATATATATATATATATATATATATATATATATATATATACACATATATATATAACTATATCTTGCTATAATATTGATGTTACACGGGATTTCTGTAAGTCCACAATCTGCCATGGTTACCCATGAGGCTTTTTTTATTTGACTTGACATGTCATCAGTTTCAATATATAACATTCAGCGAAAGTCGGTCTGAGATCCCGTGAGGCACATCTTTGAGAGAACCGCCAACGGATAAAAAATCTGAGAATGAAAGTTATAGTAATATGTTATTCTTCATTATCACATATTTCGTGCAGAAAAGAAAAACTTTGGTATTAATTGAATCCATTTTGCAGATTATTATCGGTTCTAATATAAAAACCGAAATAGTAATCAATTTGAATAAAATAACTAGAAAAAGTATTACATTGTAAAAATGTTTAAGATTTGTTTTTACATCTTTTTTGGTCTGACATATATAAATATATATATATATATATATATATATATATATATATATACACATATATATATAACTATATCTTGCTATAATATTAAATCAAAATTGAAATGGACTTTCGCATGCGATGAGCAGTCACAGGATACCTGGGTTTTTTTTTACTGGAGACGTTGGTATATTTTATATGACAAAGCTCTCAAAGCATTCAGTTTTATTCACAAAGCAGGGAATCTCGTGTCATGACCTTTTTGAATAAGTTTATAGACGAAGTTAAAAAAAAGATTGTGATTTGTACTGTTTGTTTAGCAGGGGAGTTTTCATAGAATGACATCCCACACTTGATTGATGTTAGACCAATTACTGAGAAAAATCTCGCCCCATCAATGCTGTACTGCTGTACTCTTTTTTTTTCTACAGGATATATTTAATTCTAATGAAGCCCAGAGGTTTATATGTACCCTATGCCGCTATCTTGTTTTCTTATCTCTTCATGATACCCTGCGGTTTTATCAGTGATCAACACCCACAGTAACAGAAGATCGGAGCTCCTCGGAGAACGTGCCGCAGTAGACCAGGGCGTGAACTCCTCACCAGTGATCGATCACGCCGAGGGCCATACCAGCAATACTTAATAAGATTGAGTGCATCTTCAGGCACGCCGAGCCCATGTTGTCAGTACAAGCCAATCTTTTTATCTGTTCAATTTGATCTGTACGTAACCATGCAAATGGAAATGTCATTAGATTTGTGGCGACGATACATTTTGTCTTCGCAGCTAATGTAACCCTTGGACAATCCGTCGCAATCCCCGGGCGATTTCCGGTGGTCCCAAATCGGATGAAATCAAGCCGTTAGATACCAATAATTCCCACTAAAGGAACTCTTTTATTTGATAACTGTTCGGTAACTTTAAGGAAAAGAAATTACTTCAATAATCAGAGTTTGTCATTTCAACACCACCAATGTGTTTCGAGAACACGTTTATTTAACCCATGCGTTTTATGACTATGATCTGTGGCGATATTGAGAAAATACAGATAACAATCGTGCTCTCAGTTCGTTTAGGTTTGGTTAATATCTTTAAAGATGAAAACTTCCGTTGCACTTCTGTCATAAGATTACCGTCAACAACCGAAGGTTTTGTTGATATGGCAGGCACACACACTCTTAACGATGGAAACAATTTATACCAAACCTTTCTGCACATAACATTTATGTGTGTCAATTGGAAACGGAAGTAAAATGCCCGTAGAAAAAATATTCGAAGAAACATTAAAATTATATGATAGGTAGTTGATTTACAGAATCAACTACAGATTTTTTTAAAACTTCATAATTTTTCATCAACAACTACCGTTATAAGAGGTCGTATTTCTTCATTTTGTAAAAGCTATCATTTGTATAGAGACTGTGATGGTTAATACTTTGTTTTAAAATCTTATCTAAGGAAAATCGACTCTGATAAGCTGAAATCTAAAGCAAATTGATAAATCTACCAGCATGTTAGTAGCATCTAAATACTTCAGATTTATTTGATCTTCCGATCGGGTTACAAAATTAAGGAATTTTAACTCGGAGGGATTGCTTTGTAGCTTTCCCATCATAATATATATTTACCCAAAATACAGGTAAAGTTACTATGCATGGATTAACTTGTATGCATTCAAATAATAACTTTAATATATTGAATATAATGACTCAAATATATTATAAAACCGTCTATATTACTGGAAATTTACACTCTTTAGACAGGGTTTTACCGTTAAGCTTTACCGGGGACCTGGGCAGTCGAGGGGTAAAACGCTCTGTTCTCTCCGAACCGGGTTCGGTCTCCGGCATGGCTATGAGCGCGTACTGGAAAATATACTGTCGGCACAGAATGATTCATTGGGTGTCCCTCAGAGATTGCCACAATTTATATACGGGACAAATTGAACGTACTCTCTCTTCTGTAAGAAAAGGAACAAATATGCAAGTAACTCCGGAGGACCCAATTGTATCTTGCCGTTAATCAAAGACAAGTCAATAGAATGGGAAAGTAAATATATTCATTTAATGCTTGTCTAAATTTAAAAAAAAATGCTAAATTGCTTCCCCTATTGAATTTTAGTAAAAAATGTTGAAAGAATATTACAAAACCTCAGTGGACCAGTGTTGGAGTCCGGCTATTTGGTTTTCAGGGCTCGTAATTATAACGGAAAGGCCAAATTTTTATAACCTATTTTCCTTTCTTTTGAAACGAAAAGTAATTATCAAATAACCTTTTATTATCTACGTTTGCGACATTGCTTCCTCTTTTGAATTTTAAAAGCTTAATTTAAAGGAATATCGCGATGCCCCGGTGGACAGGGTTTTGAGAACGGATGTTTGGTTTTCTAGGAATGGTAATTATAACTGATTGATGGTTGACCTGTGACGGTCCTTCATTTCGGCCAGTTTGATGAAACTGTCGAGGTTTAAACGGTTCAATTTCACAGGAACCATAGACTCCGAGTAGTATGATGCATATTAATGACATCGTTCCATAACCCTTGCAATTCTTTAAAAATCGTTTTCGTTCAAGTGAGAATTATAAATTAAAAAAAGGAAACACTAAGTTCCAAATTTTGAGAGCCTTTTTTCTTTTTTTTTTGAAAATAAAAAAAATATTGAACAGCCTTTAATTTTCTTTCAAAATATGATTGGTTGAATGGTGTCTTTTTTAATGATACTAAGACATATATGTCATAATTAAGTTATTTCATTGTACATTTAAAAGGACATGAGTTACATAAAGAAAGTGAAAATGTATACATCAATATATTATTCTTCAACTTTTTCAATATATACAGTCCCGAACCTCTCCGGGAAAGTAGTCTTGTATCCTTGGTAAAAATTTGAAAACGTTATATGTTTTGACAACAAGATAATCTTTTGTTGATGACTCTTTGTCAGAATTTCCCTTACAGGATTATCGCTTGATGAATAACTAGCAGCTGCGTGTTTGGTCTTTCACCGGGTAATTAGATGTCGAACCGCGCGAAACAGATCTCGTCCTGAATTAATTAAAAACACAGGTGATTGATTTGCGGCAAATTTTTATTATCATCAATTAATTCGGACTCTTTTGCTTGTTCATGCTATTATTAGAAAAGCAATTATTTTCTGTGAGCCGCAGACTATTTTTTAATCTTCACATTTAAAAAAATTAATCATGTTTTGTAAGGTCATGCATAGGGGAAAGTTTCTGTATACTTGCGACACAAGCTTAACATTATGTGTTTTTCTACCATTTTCTGCGATTTGAGAAGAATTTCAACGATATAACGCTATTTAAAAACATTATACTACATATAATTTGTTGTAATATAACAGGCGCATTGTGGCATATCGTATGCCAGGGGATGTCGTAGGGAATCGCATTGTAGAATGTGTATATGATGTGTTGAATGGTCACAGAAAATCGCACACCTTCGTAAAAACAGTTTAGTTCCGACTTTATACGATTTGATCTGGAAACAGATTCGTCCAGAATCGGTAGTTTGCAATCATTCGGCAAAATGTGTCATGCTATTCGTAGCTATAGCTTGATGATGAAGTAGTTATCGATCTCAATGGTCGTGGAGTAATTTTTTTTTATTCCTGCTCAGATATGGTTGGTTCCCAGATCATCCTGGCGGATTCATGTTGAGTGGAAGGAGACTTTTGTTGACAAGGCCACACAAAAAAATGATTGTACTATAAAAAAATATTGACTCTATCAAAAGAATACGTGGAATTTTGGAAGCTTGTCCATAAAAATAAAGGCAAATTACTCCGGTTTTTGAATTGTGTGTATGATCAACATAGCCTCAGTCCACTTTTCATACTTATAAGGAGTCTTTTAGACAATTTTTGGCACAGCACAAATAAGCAACATGAGCAACATTACCAAGAATCAGAACATTATTTGCAAACAAAATTAATCAAGGAAAAATGGGAGCTGCGAATCCGTACATTTTATTGGTATGGCCTTTCGGTGTTTCGTGAGGCTTCGATGCTTTTCCTTGGAGTCAAACCTCTACGTAAAATCAAAAATCCCTTACCATTCAACCAGAAAGCACCAAGGACATTGCTATTGGCTACGAAACCACCATGAACTGTCAATAATGATAAGATGTAAAGATGTTAAAAAACATGACATTTTATAGATAACGAGAGCTTGTGGTTATGACTGCATGTTTAAGATGATTTGTATCTTATTCGAATAATTTCACAGCCGGTGTGTATTGTTTGTGTTTCGGTTACTTATCGTGGCTGTTTCGTAACGTTAAACAGTGTTCCGGATCTCCTGGTAGTTCGTAAGAAATTCGTCGTACAACCAAGGTGGAACATTACATTTAAATGGCATTATTACCTGACCACATATGTACAAACCACGACATGAGAGAATGTTTTGTATCTTAAAAGGAGTCAGTAACTACCGACCCCTATATATAAAGCACAGTAGAGTCGTTTGAGCAATAAGCATGCCAGAATGTCAGAAAATGTTGTCACATACCGTCATCGGTATGATATTAGCTGATATTAACATCGATATAGGCTGATGGAGGTTCGGGTTTCCCCATCAGACTGCTTTAGATTCAAACAATCAAAATGTCCGGGATGGCCTATCGCCTGTTTTTACCCTTTTTGCGTCCAGCGTATGCTCAAACAAGGGTAAATGCCCGGAGTACGCATAAACGGAGGCACTAACATAGATTGCATGCCGAATTTACATGAAGTATGTTCAAACATTGGTAAATGCCCGGACTACACACACTCAGAGATTTATTTGCAAAGGTTGCCTGTCGAATTTACATGATAGTTTGTGTTTTTCACTTGAGTAATTTTTTGTACTGAAACCGACAACTTGGACGCATCAGGTGGCCACTACCTAGTGGTCTCTGAATCTGACACAAGGACGTCACAGTCGGGCACAACCTCACAGTTTCTGAAATGGACAGCTTTCTTATATTATATGGTTTGTATCTGGTAACATTCACAAGTGGTCCGAAACTCATTTCTTTTGAACACTAACTGGGTAACTGATTTCCTTCTGCATTGGATTATAAGTTCAAGTTATTTTCATTTCAAGGCAGAACGCCAAAGAAATGGTAGTATGTAAAATATGTTCATATTATATATATAACGCCATAGAAATGGTAGTATGTGTTGTATTTTCATATTATATATATAACGCCAAAGAAATGGTTGTATATGTACTCACATATATATATATATATATATATATATATATATATATATATATATATATATCTTTCTAGTTTTATTCTTTACTCCTTCCTTACTCTTTCACTCCTTCTGTGATTTAACTTAACGGTAATTTTTATAATAGTAAACATAATCACAGTTTTTTTAAGCTCAGCTGACTGAAAGTCATCTGAGCTATAGCGATCACCCTTTGTCCGGCGTCCGTCCGTCTGGCCATCCGGCCGTCCGTTAACAGGGCACTAATCGTAACCACTGGACCTGGAATCTTCTAACTTGACATCCAGGGAGGTCCATGAAAAATCTCCTTAGAAACCTGAAATTATTCTCCGAGCTATGTGTCTTTGAAGTACCCCCCAGAATAATCAAAAATTTGATAAAAGAATGCTTCTGTATCTGACTAACTATTGTCTTGACCACCATGATTCTTTGCATGAATATTGATCATGGAGTTTTCCATCAGTTCCTGCAAACTGGTGGCCCCACCTGTAATTTTCTAATTTTTACGATTTTTTTCTCTATTTTTGATAACTTCAAAGAAGCTGTCATCTGTTAACAGGGCACAAATCATAACCTCTGGACCTGGTATCTTCTAACACATCCAGGGAGGTCCATAAAAAATCTCCTTGGAAACCTGAACTTAGGACTCTGTTACCCGTATTCTCCGAGCTATGGGTCTCCGAAGTACCCCCAGAATAATCAAAAATTTGATACAAAAGCTTCAGTATCTGAATAACTACTGCCTTGATCACCATGATTCTTTGCATGGATATTGATCTTAGAGTGTTCGGTCAGTTCCTGCAAACTGGTGGCGTCAAATTTATTATTCTAATTTTTAAGATTTTTTTTTTCTTTATTTTTGATACCTTCAAAGAAGCTGTCATCTGTTAACAGGGCACAAATCATAACCTCTAGACCTGGAATCTTTTAACTTGACATCCAGGGAGGTCCATAAAAATCTCCTTGGAAACCTGAATTTAGGTCTCTGTTACCCATAATCTGTGAGCTATGCGGTTCGGAAGTGCCCCAAGAATAATAAAAAAGTTGATACAAAAGCTTCAGCATCTGAATAACTACTGCCTTGATCACCACATGATTCTTTGCATGGATATTGATCTTGGAGTGTTCGGTCAGTTCCTGCAAACTGGTGGCGCCAAATTTATTATTCTAATTTTTACGATTTTTTTCTTTATTTTTGATACCTTCAAAGAAGCTGTCATCTGTTAACAGGGCACAAATCATAACCTCTGGACCTGGAATCTTTTAACTTGACATCCAGGGAGGTCCATAAAAAATCTCCTTGGAAACCTGAAATTAGGTCTCTGTTACCCATAACCTGTAAGGCTATGCGGTTCGTAAGTGCCCCAAGAATAATAAAAAATTTGATACAAAAGCTTCAGTATCTGAATAACTACTGCCTTGATCACTTTGATTCTTATCATGAATATTGATCATGGAATGTTCCGTTAATTCCTGCAAACTGGTGGCCCCACCTGTATTTTTCTAATTTTTACGTTTTTTCTCTATTTTTAATACCTTCAAAGAAGCTGTCATCTCTTAACAGAGCACAAATCATAACCTCTGGACCTGGAATCTTGTTACTTTATATTCAGGGAGGTCCATAGAAAATCTCCTTGGAAACCTGAAATTAGGTCTCTGTTACCCATAACCTGTGAGCTATGGGGTTCTGAAGTACTCCCAAGAATAATAAAAAAATTGATACAAAAGCTTCAGTATCTGAATAACTACTGCCTTGATCACCATGATTCTTTGCATGGATATTGATCATGGAGTGTTCGGTTAGTTCCTGCAAACTGGTGGCGTCACCTGTATATTTTTCTAATTTTTACGATTTTTTTTTAATTTTTGATACCTTCAAAGAAGCTGTCATCTGTTTACAGGGCACAAATCATAACCTCTGGACCTGGAATCTTTTAACTTGACATCCTGGGAGGACCATAAAAAAAATCTCCTTGGAAACCTGAAATAAGGTCTCTGTTACCCATAACCTGTGAGCTATGGGGCTCCGAAGTACCCCCCAGAATAATGGAAAATTTGATACAAAAGCTCAAGTATCTGAACAACTATTGCATTGATCACCATGATTCTTTGCATGGATATTGATCATGGAATGGTTCATCAGTTTTTGCAGTCTGGTGGCGACACCTGTATTTGTTTTATTTTTACAATTTTTTTTCTATTTTCGAGACCTGTAAAGATGCAGTTATCTGTTAACAGGGTACAAATCATAACCTCTATACCTGGAATCTTTTAACTTGACATCCTGGGAGGACCATAAAAAAAATCTCCTTGGAAACCTGAAATAAGGTCTCTGTTACTCATATCCTCCGAGCAATGGAGCTTGTAAGTACCCCTCAGAATAATTATATATAATAAATAAATGCCCTTTTATCAGGGGTGACGTGCCATTTTTGCCTGAAATTGTCCAAATTCATAGATCTTGGACTCCTCCATCTTGTATACTCAAGACTAGTGCAGCCACCTGCAATCATTTTCCTGTGGCATCCATCCGTACATCTGCTTTGGGTGAAAATTGCTCATATCTCAGGAGTGGTTCAAGGTATTGGTCTGAAATTTGGCATGTCCATCAATCTAAGAAAATTTAACTCGTAAACCAGACAGTTGGCACCACCTACCTTCCTGTTTCTGTAGAATAAATTAATTTACTTTTCTGAGGAATGGTGTGCCGTAATGGCCTGAAATTGTGCATGTCCATAGATCTTGGCCTGCTCCATCTTACTCAAGACTGGTGGCGCATTTACTGCAATCGTTTTCCTGTGGCGTCCATACGTATATGTGTTTTTGGGGAAAATTGCTCATATCTCAGGAATGGTTCAAGATATTGGTCTGAAATTTGGCATGTCAATCCGTCTTGGAGAGTTTTCTAGTAAACTAGACATTTCTAAGGAATCTTCATAAAATTAATGATTTTTTGGCACTCTGGCAGTCATTTTTCTCATTGTTCAATATTCCTTGAATTCAGCTGAGCGTCATGGCCCATGGGTCACTAGTCTTTATTCCTTTGCTGAGAAGTAATTTTCCTCACTTATATAATATATTTAATCATTCGGAATGTATGTCGTATGGAATTTTGATACGTATAGAAAAATTAGGAAGTATGCAATCAAAGAATGTATATAAACCATGCCCCAAATTTCTACAAGGTGTATACATTTGCTGATAATTGAATAATTGAATTTGTACATTCCATGACTAAGGCATGGAAAACGTAAAGTTCCACAGAATATACATCATTACTCGTTGCGAAAAGTGCTGAAACAGACTTGTTTAACAAATAATTACTTTGCTAAGATATTGATAGGTAATTGATACACTGAAGAATTATACCCTAATATCAACGCATTTTAAATAAAAATATTTTTTATGGACTTGTTTAATAAGATTCATTCAATTCATTCTGGTATCATATTCAAACCTTTTTTTTATTCAGTGTAGAAATGTACAGAGATATCAAATCAAGAAAACATATTTAGTGCTTCAAAGTTACAGAGGTTTTTATAATCTTAATTTTATGCAGATATGAACTTGAAGTTTGAGTTCAAGGTCACCAGTTTTCAAATTCATTCGAGAACATGGTAGAAACAACGTGTGTGTTAAATATGAGGGGAAAAGCTACATTGCTTCAAAAGTAAAAAGGGTCACAATGAAGGTCAAGATCACTAGTTTTCGGACTCATCTGAGAACTTGGTGGGAATAACTGGTGTTTCAAATAGGAGGGAAAAGTATGTAAACTTCAAAACGTGTCACGTTCACGAGAAATACTAAACATGATGAAGTTTATTTCGACTGATTTGACCTTGAAGATCACGGCTAACTTCTTCAATTTTAGATCTGATCCAAGATTTTGGTTGAAACAACTTGTGTGAACAATTCTCGGAACAAAATACTCAGTAACTCAAAATTTAAGAAGTTTGCAAATGTTTACATTTTAGCTTTAAAATAAAGGTCAAGGTCACCAGTTTTTCAACTCCTCCAAGATTTTGGCAGAAAAAATTTGTGATTAAAATTTCTGGAGAAAATAGGAAGCGCTTCAAAAGTAATTGCGGACGACGACTATACAAGTCATGTATATAAAACGACAGACGATATGACTAAAAACAAAAAATGCCCCCCCCCCCCGTTTAAGAGGTGTGGGAAGGGTTCTGGGGATGAGACATAATAAACACTCCAGGTTTCAGCAGGACACTTGAAGAAACCATACTTTCAATGTTTTTTAGCAGTTTAGAAATAAAGGAACAAAGATGTATGTTTCCAAATGCATGCAAAGAATCATAGTGATCAATGCATTAGTTGTTCAAATAATTGAGCTTTTATATTAAATTTTGCATTTTTCTTGGGGGGGGGGGGGGTACTTAGGAACACCATAGCTCGGAGGATATGGACTTTTCATCTACAGAAACTGATGAAACATTCCGTGACCAATATCCATGCACAGAATCATGGTGATCAATGCACTAGTTGTTCAGATACTTGAGCTTTTGTACCAAATTTTCCATTATTTTTAAGGGTACTTCGAAGCCAAATAGCTCAGAGGTTTTGGGTAACAGAGACCTAATTTAGGTTTCCAAGGAGACTTTTCACTGGCCTCCCTGCATGTCAAGGTAAAAGATTCTAGGTCCAGTGATATCAATTTGTGCTCTGTTAATAGAAGACCACATCTTGGTCTCAAAACCATAAAGGTCTCCAAACGGAAAAAAAAACCAAATATAAATCGAAAGAATACAGGTGGTGCCACCAGTCTGCAGCAACTGACGAAAACCTCCATGATCAATAATCATGCAAAGAATCATGGTGAACACTGCATTAGTTGTTCAGATACTTCAGCTTTTGTATCAAATTTTACATTATTCTGGGGGGGTATTTCGGAGCCCCATAGCTCGAAGAATACGGGTAACAGAGACCTTATTTCAGGTTTCCAAGGAGACTTTTCATGGACCTCTCTGGATGTCAAGTAAGAAGATTCAAAAACCAGCGGTTACGATTTTTGCCTGGTTAACGGACAGACGGACGGCCTGACAGACAGACGGACGGACGCCGGACAAAGGGTGATCTTTCAGTCAGCTGAGCTAAAAGGTTTGCGGCGGCTGAAAAAGGGGGGTCCGGAACCCTCACCCTAAATCAGCATCTGCCACTTACTAGGTATGCATATTCCCGTTTCTTTCTTTAGGAACAGCCTCCTTTCCTTAAATCATGCATTCAATTAATCGTTCATATTTCATTACACCCAATCTATCCTTTATTCGTCTAACAATTATAATATATGTAACAAGTCAGTGATCTTCGAAAATCTGAATGCTCCCGCGTCCCATTCCGGTAAACATCATCACTGCCCAGGTGATCAAGGTAAATATGCCGATGTATGAATTTCTTGCCACGAGCACAGCGCCACAAAATAAATGTAAAAATATATGTACATAACTTATTAAGACAGTATCCAACTGAAAATCTTATTCTATTTAAACTTTATCCAATTACTAACCGTGGCTAATCGAATGTACAAATTCCCTGATTTGGTCATGGAATCATACATACTAAGGTTTTTCAATGCATAGATGTTCACATTCCATAATTATCATATATACATTTATATATATATATATATATATAAATATATATATATATATATATATATATATATTGAAAAACGTATGACCTGATGTTTGGTAATCGTATATCATCTGTGTATCCAAAACAACTTTATTTATTAAATCATCATGTAATTTACGATTCACGCAACTATGATAAAATATTTTTTTCTTATATGTTTAATGTCAGCTAGATGCGTAGGATTTACATAATTGACGTGGACCGTTAGATGTCGGACTAGGTTAAATTGGTTTTGAAATCTGTAGAGGCTCGTTTTTTGCACGCAAGTGATGCGGTTGAGCAGAGTACAGGCTTATCAAATACTTGCTTGATTAATTTTATTAGTGTTTATATTTAAGTTCGTAAGACAACCATTCTCCCTAGAGAGGCTAATTTTTGTTAATTAACAGTCCCGTGATTGGCCAATATATCTTCATTTGCTTTTGGGCGTTTCATTATGATGACCAATTTCAAGAGCAACTGGAATTGCCCTTCCATTTCTCAGGTCGCGTCATATTTATTTGGATCTTCCCTGGACCAAATCAAATCCCTCCACAAAAGTGGTTTCCCGGAAATAATTTTTTAAATCCTGCTTGCCGGCTAAAAGCACAATAACTAAACAAACATACATGAGCAAAAACATATCCGACTTGGTGGAAGTAAAAATATAGCCAGCTTTATAATACATTGGCGCCATTTCGGTCCCGCAACAAAACAGGGTCTGTCTCCGATCAGCGTCAGACTGCCTTTACATCCTGTATGGAGGGTCGTACATTAAGTATTCAAGATTTAAAGGCATTATCGAATTTATAATTAAATGAAAATTAACAAAACGTCCTAAACGTATTTTAAGTTATTTTCCGTTTACGACCGGCATTTCCATTAATATGGCGATTCTTGCAAATGCGTTCTCTAATGGAAACGCTCAAGTATAAAGCTGAATGTCTTTAATAGTGTAACCGTACGCAAACGCGCTAAAATCACTTGCTTTTTTCCATATGCTCGTATAGGCGAATGCAAATGCAATGATCGAAGGAGTATGATGCCGATTCAGATGGAATTCCTAAAATGACGTCACGAACGGAGGGCAGCCCTGTATCACACCACATGCATAGAGAAAAGCCAAAGGCACAGACGCTGTTCAGTGATGGTGATGTGGAGAGACTGGTAGAATTCATAAATACAAAGGGCACGAAGTTTAAATGACTAGTAACGTGTATCGCCATATCGATGGAAATGTGGACATAGCCACGAGTTTATGTTTATCACGCTTCTCTATTCTTTTTTCAAATATTTACATATTCGAACATGCCTGTAGTTCTAGAATACCCACCTGTAGTAGATTTTACCATATTCCTATACAGATATAATGTTATTGTGCAGAAAAATACTAGAAATCGTGTGTTATATCACCTCATGAAAACACACCCCTCTGACTGTTCGGAGGTATGTTCGCGGGCACGTTCGCGTTTGTAACCAGATTATGGAAATGTAGATTTACCCTAAGCATGATTGATTATCTTCACAGTTAAATGAAATACTCTAACTTCATTTAGTTGTTGTGCCAAGGTCAATATATTTATACAATATACTAAAATTGCATTGCAATTCATGGCGTTTATGGTATAAAATTAAAATTGAATTAGGCGTATAAATGACAAATAAATTTTTTTGCTGTCCGTTATAATCACAGAAACCTCATGAATAATTTGACAATCTGGCATAAAGGCAAATTTGTTATGAAATTTTAAATAGATAGTCAAATCAAATTTTCCTTTGTCATTTAAAACTTTACAATATTTTTAAAAACGAAATAAGGTTTATATAAAACAGTATTTGCTGGTGTAATTGGGTAACATAACACATTTATATTCCTTGAACACATTATCAGTAAAAAGAAGCAAATTATTGGTTTGGTAAAAAGGTAGTTTGTACCCCTTCCAGTCCGCTCCCCGGTCTCCCTTCTCGATGTGCCCCGGGAGTGAGTCTCCGATGGGGCCTAATAGGTTCAGCGCGTTCCATCATTGCTCTCATAAACCCTATCCTCGCCTTATTTACGACGCTCCAAATTCATGCGTCTCCTATTTATAGACATTGTGTGATCATTAAAATACCATCCTCACTATGCTCATTTCTTCTATGGTTCCCGCACACCCATGGCTAATATATCTTGAAGAAATACCAGGAGACGGTTATGACTCAACAGATATGTGATAATTAGGTTGTCGCGTTTTTATGTACCAGTCTAATAATTCACTAGACCACCACATTGGCCTCAAGCAACGAATTCTGAACGTTAAAGCCATAAAAAAACCGGCAACTATTCTTAAAACACAAAACGCCTTTCTCAATATTAATGATTTGTAAGGTCTCCGAGGCAGGCCCATTGAGATTCATTGCAACCTTAGGGAGTTGAAACTTCTTCTAATGTTTGTTATGATGTTGAACCTGCCGTCACTCTAAACACGTCACGATGGTGCTTAAAGAAAGTATGGAAACCACTATATGGTCCACCCCATGAATAAATAGTGACAATAAAAAGGGGCTAAGATTCTAAAGGTCATTTCACTGCCGGTAGGGGCCGTATTCATTTTTTTGCGGGGTTATCGCAGTGGTCATACTTGCGGCAATATCATTAACAGAAAAGGTAAACACAACCAAGTGATTGTTATAAATCTGGCTCTAGCTGATCACTTTTATTCCCTGTGACGGGAATGTGAAACCCAGTGGCATCTTTTTCAGTTACTTAATATCCTACGGCTGTTCTTAACCCGATAAATTAATAAACCACGAGGGTTCAAACAATATCATTATTTGACCAATGGATATGTATAAATATACTTTAATTTTTTCCAGTATTGCGAATGTTTGACTAAGGGATTCAGCAATTTGGACAATTTGCTGTTTTACTCTTTGTACGGAGCACTTAAAGTGGAACAGTTATAGTAAAGCTGGGGTTAGCATCGCCCCACCGAAAAGTATATAGAGCTGAATGATATATATATATATATATATATATATATATATATATATATATATATGCGGGTTTTTGATACCATTTTAATCTTTGGTTTTGAAATAAGTTTTATTAGAGTAAGCTTATTTATATTTCTACATACAAGGGAACATTCGGCTTGGGATATATAAATGTGCCGAATATCGGTATATGTATCGTATCGTGTATTTGTATCGCGAGCAAAAAATCGCGATACGTATCGTATCGTCAACAATGCCTCGTTATATCCCTACATGTTAATCACAAAATATACATGACTAAATATTTGCATTCTAAGGAATGCAGGCCTCCGCCTTGTGGGGGCCTATTGTGGGAATGTCCGAAAAGGGTGTCTGCATTCACTTATTCGGCCCATATTCCCAGGTTCATTCTTGCATTAGTTACTATACATTTATGAATATTCCTGAATCCGGATCATGTGCCGGATCCACACCAAAATCAATTCGATTCTTTGCCCATTTTCGACATGTCCTGAAAAATTCATGAGATTCCGTTAATGGTTGCGTGAGTTGTTTTGTTAACAAACACACCCAGACAAAAACACGCAAACGAACGGGGATTAACGCAGGCCCTCCTGGCAGTGCCAATAATAATGTTTGTATACAACTACCATATGTTCTGGCTTCAGTTGGTGGTCTGCTGATATGCGAGTTGATGGCAAAAGGTAGGTTTTCCAGGTGCCTGGTTATATTATTCTGTGTAGAAGGAACTGATGATGACATGATGTTTACGCATTTCTTTGTGTTAGGATTCATTTGTGTTTATTCATGTGTTTCTATGTTTTTTTAGTTACTCCATCCTATTGGCTACCCTGTGGTAGCATATGTTTGCCCTCGAATTGGTACGAATGATATCAGCATTATCGTGTGACTATTATTATTTAATGAGTAAAATAGCGAACTAAGTGAGAACGATTGTCAAAGTGGCAGAGGCCTCGTTCCTATCTCTTAGTGGGCCTGATTTGTACAGATTAAGCCAAGCTTTCTTCCATGGCAATCGCTTGAAGAGTGGATAACATGTGTGAATCAAAAACACGTCTGATTTAAATAGATTAGGCCAAGCTTTCTTCCATGGCAGTGAGTTGACGTGTGGATTACTTGTGGGAATCCAAACTGACAGAACCATATTATCAGCGGTATTTGGTTTATTGTTTATTCCGATATTTTAAACCAGAAAGCACTCCAGGGTCACATGCCTTTATGACTACATTTTTTTCCCCAAATGTCGGAGCAGCTGGAGCTAATGATAAGTAAATGTCTACTGAAAATCAAAGTAAATAATTCTGATGCTGGTGTTAAAATTGATGCGCGTTGACAGAGAAACTAACCTTTTTATTCGTTTTGATGTAAGCCGGCAACTTACAACACGAGTTTATCGGCCAATTCCCAGAGTTGGGCGAACAATTAAACCTCTAGGTACATACGATATACTGTTATTGGCATATAATGAACTCATACACTAACATAACAGAAACACATATCACAAAACAAGCACACCTGCAGCTCTCATACACCCTAGGGGCGGATCTAGGATTTAGGAAAAGCAGGTGTCCAACAGAGGATTACTAATGACTTCTTCTGAAAAAGGGGTCCAGGCTGCACAAATGGGTCTGAAACCCTTAATATTGCAGTGGCTGGAAAGGGGGGGGGGGGGGGGTCCGAACCCCCTCGACCCCTCCCCTGGATCCGCTTCTGCACCCATGTTCAGTTAACAGTGTCAGCAAAGCATGAACTCTAGTTACATGTCCCGATGATGACTATATTTACTGAGAATGATGCTGCAGTTCCAAAATACTTGATTTTTTATATGTGTAGCAAAACAGACTTTATCATGTTCTCTAACATACTCTATCATCTCTCACTTGGTAGGTTTTGTTATAGTCCACAAACTGTGCCGTTTACAAACTTGGTTCATGCTTGGCATAAAACATTCATTCAAGGAGATAATTATACCTGCGCTATAGGAAGTAAAATGGTCCTTTCGGCGCTGGTTGGACTGTTTGTTTGTTAGCAACTTTTACGATTGGTGTAAAAAGTTTGCTGTCGTATGGGCAGGTACCAGACTATTTCGGTTAGGCGCGGGGTGCTCATCTACAGGGCTGGTACTCGATTGGCTGATCGGTCGGAGGGAAGTAGAGAATTGCCGGGTGCTTTCTCGAGGAGAAAGAAAGACTTGATGGCGCGGGGCGCTAAAAAGCTGTAAAGACAGTGTGAGGGAGATTAAACAGACGTGTGACGACTGCTACATGAGCCATTTAGGAGTAGGCTACTCATATTGTACCTTTCATAACAAGCCCTGTTACTGGTGAAGGAGCCAGTAAAGGTAGAGCTACGGTACAATTAGACATAAATGAACCTGAGGTTTAGGATGATACGCAAGAAATAAATTTGCACGACTGTAGAATTACTCGCGCACCTCCCTGAGTCACAACACTTCTGTGAACAGAAAACGTTTTTATGTCCAGCTGCTTGTAACTTAATTTTGCCACTTATTTTTATCGGCCTCTTATTCCTCTCCTTTCATGAATCCTAAACATCTTACCGTCCGTCCGTATGCACTCATAATCTCGGCTAGACCGTGCGTGATTTATCCTCCACTCGCTCAGAAAAATCAAATAAATTTGGGTAAGCTGGATCACCATAATACATTATTGAATTAAGGAGTATTGACCTTAGCGAGATTGTTCAAATTGTATGTTCCGGCCACCGTCAATGCTTTCTGAATGGAATGACGTGTTCTTTTTTGTCTAAATCCATGTTTATTCAGAACATTTCGAAGAAAGATTTAAAATACCAAAAACATGAAACGCATCTATCCATACTTGGCGTAACAATAGTGTTAGGAGATTTAAAAATGCTGATTTGGTTCACTTTTAAAATGTATTTGTCTGAAAAGCATTATAAATATAAACTGTTCATTATTGGCAAGCACTTTCTGTTTCAACCCCTATAACATAGTCATGGATCTTTTACAAGCCAGCTATTACTCAGTCCAAGCGAAATACAATGCCAATGCACAGGAACGCATTCTCAAGGATTAATGACCATTAATTTACTGCAGATCTGTAGGTTCCAATCTACTTTGGTAAAGTGTCCGTTTTATACCGGCGCGCTTTCTTCCGTTTAACCCCGGTGAGCGCATTTTTTTTTTGGTGTTTTCTGCCGACATTTTGGCGATTTCGTGATCCAAAGTCACACTCGGAAGTCCTCGGCCAAATTCGTATTAGTCTCTCCAACAGACACCAGGTGCCTCTACCGTTAAATTAGCTTTGGCATAAGCGAGAATTTGAATATTTAGTGTATGGACGGACCCAAAGATGAGACGAGAGGTTCCAACTGGCAAATACTTTCATCCTCCTTCGCCTGTGGCACTGATAATCGGTCCGATATACAGTGAAAAGCAGGGAACTTGGTGAATTTATCAGGAAGGTTTCTACCCTGTGCTTTTGTAGTGTGAATAGGGGCCTACTGTCATTTATTTGTGGGGAAATTTTGCTTTTATGGGAATTCCCGCATTCCCGCGCCCTGATACCAACACAGCATGTTGACAATCAGGTCACTTTCCCCTAAACAATCCTTCTAAGGACGAATATATTTCCTGATGAGATCTGATGAGCTCCAACATTTTCTATAAAAAAAACCCCAAATATATTTCGATAACATTTTGTTTTGTTATGATATGTTTTACCTGTTTAGAAAAAGAAATCTGTTTTTATCATTTGTCCACTGATAATATGAAATTTGTGTTTTCGAAAAAGGTAAAATATAGCCTCCGCAGTTTTCTGAAATGTTAGTGCCTGAGAACCAACCTTTATTTTTGTCTTAGTTATGTCTATAGTACACAGAGGATACTTCCATGTAAAAATGCTTTCTTTACGCATGCGCACTTATAAATGGCGATGTGAATGTGAATGGGGTATCCTTTTAGAACTTGAAATTAATCTTAAATCCTGGGGTTAATTAGTTAAATCTGCCTTTACGTGAAGTTAATCGCTAATGCAAAGACACTATAATAATAGGTTACTGGATTTTTCAACCACCTCATGTGTGTGTTAGCTGAATGGGGTACTGTTAAAATTTATTATTAATTACGGTAATGCCGATCCTACATAACAGCTCCTTCATCCATAGAACATATAACATGAGAGAGACGTTCACACTGCATGATTTAATATAAGCGTCGTCAGCAGTATGAACATAACAGTGACATGATTCATTTATTATGGTGTAATGTAGATAACTATTTAAAACACCCTGATCATTCGACGTTTGGATACAAAATGGCTCTGAGAAGTAAATGCGGTATTACCATATGTACTTTTAATCATAATCCCAATGTATTATCCAACAGTCATTGGTTAACTGAAATAGCCATCACAGATGAGTGTCCCATCCTTTTACGAGCATTATCCTAGGTCATCGACAAATTGACAAAAAGGATTTTCAGAAGAATCTATTCAATTTTAAAAGTTAAAAAATATATCAAAGATATATCAGACTAAAGTTCCTCCTTACAGAAGTAAGTATCCTATGGTTTGCTCAGAAGTAATACAGGATATTCGATTAACAATGGACGGACGAAGTGATTATTCATTGTTATTATTATTATTATTAATAGTAGTAGTAGTAGAAGTAGTAGAACCCGATTATTAATGATGCATGATTTAAGCTCTGTTTTACTTTATTTGTACTGGGCGCAGTTATCGAATGATGTAGAGGAATCTTTAAACAAATTTTCTTCATGTTTGGTCAAATTTTCAAAATTAAGACGGAAAACTATCGGATGCATTGTAATTTGATCGGGATCGTAAACACCGTTCACTGAGATGCAGAGCAAAAGCTGTTCTGACCCGGCAAAATGAACCCTTAATTACACTCATAGCACCGCATGGCGGAGGATTATGTGATTAAGAGAATTTTATGCATAATTAACATGGTGTGTTTAGAAGCGTGATGGCTGAGCGACTCTCATTATCCATCAAATTAATTACCAGATCATCAGTTATCCGTCATCGTTAACAGGTTTATTTCATCTTCAAATGGTTGTAAGTCATTTATCTTATCAGCTAATTATGTGAAAACAAAAGAGGAGACGATTGCTGCTCTGTCCTTTGCAGTACCAGAAGAATATAGATAAATTCTTCGGATAATGCATTTAAAGAGCGGCATGCCTAAAAACTCCAAACACACAATAAATTTCCCATGCAGACGAAGCGAATTTAAAATAACTAAGAATAAGCAGAAGGCACCAAATCTGCCCCAGAGTTCTAGTAAGTTGACCAAATTTAGGAAATACAAATGTGAGAAAAAGCCAGGGGAGCCCAATGGATTTTGCCCTAACATATAGACTCTTTTGTAAATTCATGGCTAATGGGGGAAACTGCTTTATAATTGTCATCAAATGTTACTTATAATTGAGATTGACAATGTTGTATAGACAAGGGCAATGACAATTACAATAAGTAAATTATCTAAAATTCATAGTGTATATAATTATTATTAAAAATAAAGTAAATTTCCATATATATTGTCACCAGAGGACTGTGATTTAGTTATTGTATTGCATGTTCTAGAAAGGAGTATAACCAGATGAATGTTTGATAATTTACTGTACATTTTTATGGATTATCATGTTTAGATATTAGCCTGAGAACTAATGCTAGAGATCGCACGTGGTTCGTTTGATGTTAATTTCAGTACAGTTTTATTCCGTGGGAATAGGAAGTGTGACATATATAAAACAATTTGCACATATATAATGAAAATATTCAGATTTAGAACATGAAAACAACTCGACCCAACTGAACAATGATTTCGTGTTTTTGCTAAATTCCTAATCAAATCTAGGAACGCGCAACAAATGTCACTAATCAAAGTAAAATTGTATGGTTTTGTTTCGGTTTTTGTTCCTGGCATGAGACGTATCTTACGTCCCATGGCCAACAGGTACTTTATAACTTGAAATAAAACAAACCTTTCACATAAATCCAGTGTGTTTGGGTAATTTCTAACATACCTGACTACACATACAAGCATGTCTGTCACGGGTTATGGCATTACCTGACTACCAGCCGTTAAAATCACGAGAAGCGCAGCAATGATGGCGATTGCAAAAGAGATCCGTTTTAAATTTTGCTTTTTGCAATCAATATATTTATTTCTATTAATCCAACACATGTAGTCAAGTTTACTGGCTCTGTACAGAATTAACACAGAATGAATGAAAGGTTGAATGAAAGAAAGATTGAATTAGAGAAAGATTGAATGAATTAAAGAGTGAATGAAAAAAAAGAAAATGAATGAAAGATTGAATGAAAGAAAAATTGATTGAAGGTAAGATTGAATGAAAGAAAGACTAAATAAAAAAAGATCAGAATAAATGAAAGACTGAATGAGAACTAAGATTTAATGAATGAAGCAATGAATGATAAACAGATTAAATGATAGACATATTGTATTACAGATTGAACGATAGACAGATTAAATGAGAGAAAGATCAGAATGAATGAAAGAATAAACGGAAGAAAGATTGAATGAACGAATCAATTAAACAATTACGGATTCAGAGGAAGATTGAATGAATGAAAGTTTGAATGAAAGAAAGACAGAATGAATGAAAGAATGAATGAATGAAAGATTGAATGAGGAAAGATTGAAAGAATGAATGATACCTGCTGATCCCCAAGCTTGATGATTAGGCGAAACTCTTGCCACTGGAATTTTGGGATGCGTGCGAAGCGGGGGTATATCTCCACCTCGAAGTTCCTGAGGAGAGCAAGCCGCCTCTACCAGCCCTAGCTTACGACTGTGTTACCAAAAGGCACACCCAAGGATTTGGTACAGAATAAAATGCATGCCTTTCTAAATAAGAATTGTATAGTATAGGTTATAAAATTTTTTGGGAGTAAAATCTGAAGTAAATAAGTTTATTGTAAAAGGTCCGAGATCTCTAGGTACCGTACATTCTTGTGTGTGTTTTGCCTTCGCTAGAAGGGTATGAGTTTATTTCCGTTCGTACGTGTGTTTGTTCACAACATAACTCAGGCAACCATGAACGGAATCCCATGAAATTTTCAGGGCACCTCGGGAATGGGTCAATGAAGATCTATTAGACTTTGGTATGGGTCTGGGTTATAATCCGAATCAATAAAGGACTTCCAGGAATATCCACAAATGTGGAGTCACATATGTCCGATTGGACATAGGAATATGCAAGATCCAATGGGACGCCAGCTGTTAAAGGTTGCCACAGTGTCTACTATCGAAGGTGCCTGTTCCTTACATTTTAAGGATAATCCCTTAAACCTTTAAAAAAATAAGCCAGAAAACGCCGATCACATGCACCAGACATAGGATTTTCGTTTTTCCTATATCCACGAGTTTATAACGTGTTGGGTGCCCGCCAAAATAATCCAAACACATTCAACAAAGACATCTGGCGGCAAGTCAGACGATATGGAGTTTTGCCAGTTGCGTTTAGTGACATTTCAATTTCGACACATATGCAACCATCAACCTTAGATTACATATTGATTTTTTGTTGGTCAACATTGGCGCATGTACCGTGTTTACTAACAGCTTATAGATAAACAAGCCCATACATTGCATCTATTGCAGAGGAATTATAAGAACATTTCTTAATAGGAATTACTTACAGTACGGTTCTTTTATATGTACCCAGAGGAAGCCAGAAATCACATTAAAGTGAATATAGCCGGCTTCAAGATACACATCTGTATGTTTCAATAACACAAGAAAGTACACCGTCTTCTTTGTATTAAAAATTACTTTTAAACTCGTTTACATAGCTTTCAGAATCAGCGGAGTGGCATACTGGAAGATTGTGTGCATTTCACCTGGTGATTATACTAAAGATTTTTGAGTATTTTATAAGAAATATAAGCACATATTATGGAGGATTATGCAAAATAACTTTAAGTTAATTTCTCATTATTTGGTGACACCTTTCAGTATATATCTACCATTATCTTTGTTCTACTGCTCTTTTTATGAATGAATAACATTTAGATTTCTTTTTTTTTTGGAAGAAAAGGGTCAATAATGTTTAGCTGCACTTCAGGGTTTGAAACTGCAGACCGTCACTAGAACCGTACTTGAGATTCTTTATCCCGTTTTTAAAAGTCAATATTGTCCTCACAACCGTGAAAAGAATAATTGATTTTAAATGATTTGCACTCGAGGCGAAGACAGTTTTTTAAAGGATTCTACGCATGTGCGTGAGGGTGTTTGAAGCCAAATTACCGGGTCGATCTAGGACACTTTCAGCGTCACTTGGAACTCTTTATCAGATTCGATGTGTAACACTAAATGACCTAATGAGGCTTACCAGGATGAGTTTTAGAACTGACGGAAACAAGCTTGATAAATAATTTTGTCATCAGTGAATGACTGGTCCGAAGGTTATTCAATATATTCAGACAGGGATTATGCATATTTTTCCAACTTGACTGAGTGTAAAAATGTCACACGCTGCACATTATGGTATTTTTATGGAAAGTAAGAACAGAAAAAAGTAACATCTATGGTTAGCACCTAAGTATTACAAATTCATATGATATATTACAACACGGATCCTAAAGACATAAAGCTCATGGAAATGCTGTGTTGAGCCTGATTTTGCTCTTTTGACCTTTTATACTTTGTTTTGTAAGGGGTTCTATTCCAGCCTTGACCGGAACGTGCTATTATTATACGTCCATTAATGGCCAATGGCCCTCTCGCTGGAAAACCAATATTGACCACTAACCGTCTAGGCATCAGGTTCAGCGATAGTTCTCACAGATGTATACGATTGATATGCCAAATGTTACCCTGGGAGATGCACTCAGGAACAGATAAATACCATTTGTCATACCCGGCCTGTATATGACTGTAATAGTCTCATCACCTCAAAGTGCCTCAGATTCAGGAGACTATCAATGCTTACTAATTATCAACTCGGTTTTTAGGCTGTCTGAGCATTGAGAGTAACACTGAGCCATTGGAGCCTGTATTGCTTCGCTGTTAACCTGTCTTGCTGTATATATAACCGGTTAATATATTGGCCATATCCTTCATCAAAACAGGGCTCGAGATAGAAAAGAAACAATGTTTTTTTAGAGTTTGTGTTCAAATCCGTGGGATTTGGCTATTTTTGCATAATGCACCAAAAAAGAGCTGACAACAGTTGGCCTCGTATTCCGTTAATAGCGCCATTGTCATTTGCTTGAAGATAATCATTAAAACTACTGGTTGGTATCAGCCCTGAAACAGTTTGTTTAACCTATGCTTTTTCACATGTATTGTTCATAAAAATGACATGCATAAAATGAAGAAAATGTAAAGAAAAGATAATCAGTGGCACCGACTTATCTTCAAGGATGGGTGTGATGCGCAGGAGAGGGATGGTAATCAAAAGTTATTGGCAACTTTTTGTATAACCCTATGAATACTGAAATCACATTGTACTTGTTATATATATATATATATATATATATATATATATTGTTTTTGTGATCTATTTTAATATGTTCAACTTAGTAAGTATATATGTATAAGGTTTAAAAAAAAGTATCATTCTTAACCAGACTCAGATATATGACATTTTTAAGGATATTCAGAAATGGAAAAATCGAATATATTTTTATATATATTTTATTTCCAATATGCAATTAATTCTCTAAATAGCAGGGGGTGAGTAATCATCCCTCATTGCTAAAATGTGTAGGGGAAGGGGAGTGGGTGGGGGTTTATACCTCCATTCCCCTGTATCGACCCCCCTGAAGCTAGGAATCCCGGAAGAATATCTATAGGAACCCAAATTTTCACGCTCAGTAATACCGGAGAAGGAACATTTGACATTTTCGTCATGACCACATGCAGTATGCTTTTTTTTCAAACTGAGCAGCAGGGAAGACAATTCCCTTTGAAACATGATTCGTGACGCACTCTACAGAAACTCTTTGTTCGATAAAGAATAAAGAAACCCGCGTTTTTATATGATTTTCTGTCATGAAGGAATGATCATGAACATTATGACAACAAGGCATGCCTGTGTGACAGGAAATAGCCATTGTGTACTTATATTCAATACATTACTGTCTTAAGGCTATTTACAGCCCTCAATTAGGATTTGTGCAGCGGCTGCCTTTAGTTGTTGTTAATTGCGACTGCAGAGCTTGGACAGGGGCTATAGGCAATACACTAACATACTCTTGGGACAACAGGACATATAACATATCTGAACGCGATTGAAACCCCCTTCCAACTTAGACACGAATTTGACATCTAAGAACCACGTTTTGACATCGTAATAATTCGTAGGGTGTCATAGATGATGTCTTGAACATTGTGCAATGTTCGTAGCGATGGCCTAATTGATTTTGTGAAGGTATTTTGGAAAAGTTAAAAAATTTATTTTTTTTACAACGAATTTGTAACAGTTTCTTGGCAAGTCGAGAAAAGTTTTCATAATTCGTGATTATTCGTGATGTGAAACTGTTTTACGAATGGTCACGACATTGAAATAACTTTAGTCCAGAACTGTCCAGAACTGAACGCTGACGGACCTCACAAACGGCCCCCACCCCAAAGCCCCAGCCCGTAAGCTTCCAGCACGAAAGTGCTACATTCCATTCTTCACGCCGCAAAGTCAGGCTGGAAAGTTTGTCACGGCTAAAATCTCAAATCACAGCCCTACCAACGGCAAACTTCAGGTCAGACCTATGAAATGTAACATGCTTTACCTTATGACAGCGATATCATGCTTTTCTTTCAACAAAATTTCAAATAATCCCATTTATTTTGCATTGACAACATACCCGTACATTTGCAGAGATAAGCAGACACATAAGCATCGCTTTCATGCATGGTTTAAGGTGTTAATGGATTTTCTGTCGACGGGTTGAAATAATTAGAAATTGTAACCAAAATGTCCTTACGGCAGACTAGATCTTGATTACATCGTTTGTATGGACTTAAAGCAGACGAACTCACATTTAATTTGCCACTGTAAAAAAATTAATCGAAATATTCTAACTCGTAAGATCAGAGTCAGATCATACATTGCCATATATTTTAAACCGGGTCAGTTAAAGCAATTCAGAATAGTATGTAAAGGAGCGTCAAGTGGGTTGTGGGATTCTGCTAACTAATTTCTTCTTCCAGTGGTCTTTTTATATTGATATTTTCTACCAGGTGATATATATATATCGTCCTAAGTAGGTTTCGGTGCTTGTACAGCTACAGTAGAAGAGAATACCCAAAATGTTAAGCACGTTGGAGCACCATGGTATTACTCCGAGTTTCACGCCGTTGCCGGTATCGGCACCCCGGCGATCATTGGATAACTGACACAGCTGTTACTATTTCTTTCTCTTTGTACGGTTTGGTAGTTTACGGTGTCGACATTTTGAAACTTATTCGCTACGCCTGATTAATAAGATTATTGACTTGTCGCTTTGGTGATGTAATATGCTGTATTTATCCCCAGTAAGAGTTTGCATTGACCCGGGTTATGTTTCATTGTGTTAGAGCATTGGAGTATTTCCCAGGTAGCTGAATATTGTATTTTCGTTCTCTTTAGGGTCCAAATGTGTTTCTCGAGTTTTGTTTCTTTTTGTGGACGTTCCTTGCGGAATGATTTGTTGTAGTTTTCGTACCGAATTTTAAATAGGCCACTTGCTAATACAATGTAGTGTGCGGTTTGGTGTTCGGTCTTGACCGTTGCTTTGTAACATTCAAGTGGCGATAAACTCGGAGTAAAACAAGATGCTCCAACGTGCTTAACATTTAGGTATATATAAATATACTGTTATACTTAAATGTGTATAAGAATCAGCCAACTACTATTTCCTACAATAACATTTTAAGCTCAAAACAAGAAAAAAGGTTCACTTATTTATCATACAGTAATGAAACTTAACGTAAACATGACCCACATCATCACAATTTAAATATTCGGCGATTCGGCGTAAAATACTTGGAGGTTTATTATTATTCAATTATATTCTAGAATGAGCGTAATTTTGTAAGAGATATCATGCTGGGAGAACGTTTGATAAAACATTCTTCCTTAGGTGTTATGTTGTAAAACTTTAGAACATGTTCCATATCTTTACGACTATGTCACGAAAAAGGCACCGTAAATTCTCGAATGCACAATCCAGGGTTTACGCAGTAAAGTACACTCGTTTTAGGGGATGGTGCTTGGAGCCCTATAGAATTAATTAGGTCATGCTGAACGCGCGCATGTTTTAACACAACATCTGTTCGATTCGTTATTCGTCGGGTTCTAATGCAAAAAAAGAAAAAAACATATAAAGCCGTTTTACCAAGACTTGTTCACAGTTAACCCATTGTATATGTTTTGCATAATAATAACGGTTAAAAAACTGTATTTTCTTTGGGAAATTAACTTTTGTCATCGACCTATTGCGTGATTGATCACATTTCTATATTTCCTTTTGTATACGGGCCAACATATTCCATGCATGTTAAAATAGCTTTTGAATAAGTATGACAGAAGCTTTCTCGTCCATTGGGTACTCTGCAATTAAAGAAAAATATAGTTGAGAGAAATAACATGAGAAGGGACGCTGTGGGTGCTATTCATATATTTAGCATTCAGGTGATTTTTTTAGGTACTTCGTTTGGGAAATGTTCAAAAGATCTTTCTCCGCAAATCCTTTTACATCCTTACCTCCATACAGATCGCTGCATCATACGACCCCCTGGGCAAACAATGCAACGTAGGAGTTGATTGTCAACAGATAAGCGGGAAAACCTGAATATATTTCCTACATTTTGTGGGAAAAGAAGTAGGGAGGACAGTAGAAGCCAATTTCTCATATCCGACAGGAAATCAATCACATCTTTTTAAACCCCGGAGATGGACGGATTTCTTGTTATGCCCGCTCCTGATTTTTTAGGACATGTATTGTGAATGATACATTAGTGTTAGGACGCGCAAGGCATGGCGCTACCACCAGACACAACTTCCCACCTTCCAGAAAATTGAATTAATTTGGACCATTCTATCATTTGCTGTGACAGGGGTCTGCAAAGCCTTTGGTTACGAAAAAGGTATATGGAAAAGAATGTATCTAAATGTAGAATTTTGGCTTTAACAGTGTTATAGGAAAGGGATATCGACAACACATATATCTGTAGTAAAACATATTCTTACACACGAAAATAAGAAAAAAGTTCTTATTTTTACCATGTTTAGTAGGTGAACATTATTTTTTCTATTCCTCTCTCCTCTCCCTGAGAGAGAGAGGGGGGGGGGGGGGTTGAAGGTTTGTTTGCATTTGGACTTTGTGGGTTAATAACCCCAGTTACTCTAGGATTGGGGTCTTTTCAGTACACATAACACAATAATGACAAACAGTAGCAAGGGTACTTTGTGCTTTTCACGTAGTAAAACGTTCAGATGACAGATTGTGTCGTTATTACCTGATCTATGCATTAGCTCACGGAAACGTACCGATGACCAGCAGGATTCACAATGCGAGCACGCAAGTCCCACTCTGTCGGCTGACATTGATTTACCGACGTTATGGAGATCTGGGGGTAAACGTGTCATAAACATGGCCGGGGCGTCACGGTCGTTAATGAACGCCGCGTGGAAGTGTGACGTTTGTGCAGCTGAGGGGCGTCACGTCACCCCGACTTCCATCAAGCACAGGCAGCAAGACGTAACACAAACCTGGTCCCCCAGGACACCCGGGAATTAGCCAAAGCTATTGTCAGGTCTTGTCTACAAAATAGAAAAAGCGTCCCCTCTTGTACTTACACAGCAGTTTGACCGGCCTTGCTGAATTGAAGACAGACCAGACATAATTATGTGGATAGAGGGTTTAAGTGACTATGCTAGAGAGAATTAGCCCCGGTCACATCGCCTGAAAATGATATTAGTATACGGTTTCAGTCGATTACCAGTTGCGGCTGTATGATGTAATGTAAAAGAATTGAAAAGAGAAAGCAAAATTGTTGATAACATAAATGTTACTTTTTGTTCAACACATTTTCATTCTTTGACCACTCTTTGTTGAACACGACATAATCTTTAGTTATTAATGTCCTATCAGTCTCTCTGTCTGTCTGTCTGTCTTCCCTCCCTCATTAAACTACCTCGTTTAAAGTTCTTAAAGATACTTTCATTAAACATTCATACCTAAACGCAATGTATAGGCATTAACACTCAACTTACTAGGTGTAATTAAATGTGAAATAAAAAAAAAAAATAATAAAATTCATAAATTAAAAAATTATATGCATGACGGATTTGTGTTTATTATTTCTAAACATTACTTAATTAGTATCTTTCTACTGAGATAATTTAAATATGCATAAGACTATACAGAACGACTATAAATGGTGTTTATTATGTGTGCTTAAATAGAGATAAGAGATTCAAAATAGAACAAGAAGTTCGGGCAGGCCATGCAGTATAATTCCACCATAATTCTTGATAAAAAAAAATTATGTGATGTATTGGTATAAAATCTAAAAGAGATAATGAAAACATCTTGAGAAGATTCCTTTTAATAAAAGCACTCTTCTATACAATGCATGCAGTTTCCAAACCTTACCCTGGTTGGCACAGAGAGATAGGAATTTGTTTCATTATGCGTGGAACAGATAAATACTTCTTGGCCCTTATGAACTGTCCAAGTACGTGACTAACATGTTTTCACTGACTCAGAATGCCTATCACACTTAGTGACTGAACGTGAATGCACCAGATGGGTTTTTTTACTGAGGGGAAGAGGAACATCAGAGAATTACGCATTCAATGTCCAGAGGCCGAGGCAATATGCAGCACAGAGATTGTTGTGTGTGTTTTCCAGAGGAAGAGATTGCCAAAGGACAATAACAACCCCAATCAGAAAGATCATGCCATCGCAATAGTGGTGCTTTTTTTCTTATCACTTAACACATCAATGACAAATACGATGCATCTGACCTCAGTAACCCATAAAGTTTCCAGTATATGACAGAACAAAATGGTTTCATTTAACACAGGAAATGTTACGGATTTATTTCTAGGCTGTCACAATAAAGAGAGGAGATAAAATTCAAACTGAATTGATCTTCTGCCCTTCTAAACAGTTAAAATGCTCATGGGGTAATCATATTATGCCAAGTATCATCATATGACTAATGTCTTATTATCTGGATACAAAATAAAATATTATTGCAAATTTACTTTTTACTGATACTTAAACAATGTGGTTTTTCCGTAGAAACCCTGCTGGTAAAGTGTATGAAGGCTCACAGGATAGTGCTTAATTACATTGCTGTTCAAGTAAAATAATCCCTTTGTGTCCTATTTTTATAATTACTTTATTATGCACAGTAATATTTTATTTAGATGGACTACAACCTTTTAACATATTTTAAGGATTAGTCGCAGGATAACTCTCAGCTCAAATTTGAACGATCTTTAAGTTAGCTGACTTTATGGCGGTTTAAATCTCTGTGCCGCTATCAGATGGCACCACAATTGCCTCATTGCACTCGAAAATATTGCCTCTGAAAAATGCCATGTTCTGATGTGTGTAGATGTTGTACTACTTTTTTAAATATAATACTTCAAACCAAGTTTTTCAGATTTCTTTGTTAAGATTTGATTTCAACTTATCCTAGAAGTTTGCATCTAACCTCTATATAATAAGAAGGTTGGGATTTTGCACGGGTCATTTTGCCCCGACCTCTCCTTTTGACTAAAATCCAATTGACTAAAAGGTCCTCATAGAATACGGTCAAACCGATTATTATTGATATAACTGTAATAGGTCATCATTCTGCCAAATGGTGAACTCTTCTAGACTATGTTTGTCAATCAAATTGTCACGTCACCACTACTATTGATAATACTTAAGATGCTTAAAGGATGAAATGGAATCGACAGCTTTAAATGGCTTCAAATTTCTAAGCTGCACACCTTTTGATTAGGATTCACTACCATACACAATTACGAAATTATTCATTGAGAAGACGAAAATTTTACTGATTGCCTATAAACCTAACCTCTTAAAGTGCAATTAAAGGTCAAACTTCATGAATTTCTTTTTACTTCATTTACCGCGAATCCGTCTGTTCCCAGACGGGTTTGTTCTCCACAATCAAACCAAAAACACCCTGGTACATGAGAGGCAAGACGTTATATTTATCTCAGTTTCAAATATCTCAACTCATATGGACCAAAAACAGAATGAATGCCATTCAGGTACAGTATAGAATTACCATATATATTTTAGATAAAACATCCTAACCAAGAGTAGCCCTCTACTAGTCGGAAAGTTAGCGTGACTGTGGTTTTTCAGTATTACTCTGCACGGTTATTCACATGAAGTAAAGATAAAAAACAAAGACGAAGTGTAATTTATCATAATCAGATTTGCTTTTTATCACAACACCGTGTGAGAAATCAGTATGGTTAAATGATGCTTACGTTCTATGCAGAGTGGATGTAGTCAGGGATGCTAGACCTAGATTACCAAGGTTTTGTAGACCGACATTTTATAGATGAGCACCTTGCCGCCCGTTTAGCATTACATCGTTACCAGAGAATGCATGTGGAAAACAAAAATAATCCCTTATCCGGGCCTTGATGTTCACGTTAATTTTCAGAACGACCATTATCTATAGCAATACCAAAACGTTTAGTTATTTACTATCAGATTTCATTAAACCAGGCCAATTCCACAGGCGTTACGTTTAAAGGTCAGGAAAAATCTTTGGACTTTTTTGGCCTTTCTAAATGTCCTTTTCAAAAATCGAATATTTAATGTTAATGATATTAACATTTAAAACCATAGAAATACACACACATAATTTTCTGAGCCAGGGGGTTGAAGGAGTAACTAACTGTTACATCAACGGTGATTATTTCAATCATGAACAATAAACCGTTATTTTAACATGCGTGAATACGCTGTTAGAAACAGAGAAATGTACATACCATGGACTATTCCAAGCAATTTTTATTTAATATTATTTTCATCAGACGTCAAAAGCACGAAGAGGGACATATGAGGAACACCTGTTAGATACGCATTGTTTTCAGGTGATATAAGTTATCTTATGAAGAGGATCTGTAACCGTAACCGTCGTGAAATAATACCTACCTTGCCTTAGCCGTTATGTGGTAGTTTCTTGATGAGAACCACTATCGGTTCTATGTCCATGATCAAACGTCATTTGTCCAGTTTGGCCAGATTTTACGAGTTCGACGTTTCCAATGGGACTTTCTGAATCTTAGGGTTAACCGTCAAAAGACATTCAAAGCATCAAATCCCCTAACCAAGGCGTTCTTGAAAGCTTTTAATTATGTATACTACCTAACAGGTCAAACAGGGGTATCACCGACATGACAGTGTTAACCGACTTGTTACACGTTGCCTTCTTGGTCACAACTCTGGTGGCCTGACCATCACGCCACGGCGCTTCATTTTGCCAATGGTACCACTGGAGGCATCTTCTAAAGGGTACTCAAGATTTCCGTTTACAGTGAAACAGTAATCCGTGTTATCTCAGACGGTATACAGATCGGGCACGAACTTGATCATTATGACGTGTATTATCCCAATTGTTCACTTATATTAATGCTAATTCCTTTGTCCTTGGCAAGGTATAATATTATCATATAAAATGGTTCATGAAATAATCAGGCATTCTTCTTAGTCTTACATTCTTTAAAACGGAGAAACTTAATCCTTTCACGCTGAGAAATGAAAAAAAAAACATTCTCTATGCGATGGATAAGCTTGACCATACATACAAATTGCTCACTTAAGACAGAACAATCAAGTTCAAGAAGGCAGGCAAAAAGTATCGTTTCACATAACGAACATGACATAACCGGTACAGACAAGTCCCTATTATTTCGGAAAACATACAGCCCGCATTAACTTAACGCAATGGGAACACACCATACATTAGGTTACAGCTATTGCTGAAAGGAAATGAAAGAAACCTCGTGTCATATTGACGAGAGGAGAAAAGTCGAAAGAGATCAAGTTGATCAACGGGGGTTTGTGCCTGCCGCTTGCAAGATAAGACACTTTTGAGGAAGTAAGAGCTCTGATCGAGCTAAATGTACGCATATATTTGTCTCCATGGTGCAGGAGATACCCTGTCATGACAGAAAATCTGAAATGTTATGACATCCATAAAGCTCTCTGTGTAAACCAGGAGGTGATCATAAACGTTACGCCGCTAACGAATGAGAATAACGCTCCTCCAGGGAAATTTACTGACACTTTAACTTCTGCCGGTCGATCTGTTCTGATGAACAAGTGATGTACCCTGAGCAACAAAATGTGACGAAAAACCACGACTCATTTATTGCTCTCCAAAGGAATAACTTCCGAAACGTTTTCATCTGGGAGATAATGAAATACTTTCATACGTTTCAAGGGACTTCCATCATTTAGTGGTTGACGATGCTGAATCAGGATTGATTCTTCACCTGATAGGTGCATCATCAAACCTTAAATTAAGGTCACATATATATATATATATATATATATATATATATATATATATATATATGTATATATATGCGTGTGTAATGTATAGCTAATATGTAGAGAAACATTTATTGATGACGAAAACATTATAAACAAAACAATAAGTTCCATAAAATTGTTACTTTATTATTGCCAATTATACATGCAAGAATTCAGCAGTGCTTATTCAGATATGGAGCCTTTGAGTTTACGCCGTGATAAAAACGATGTTGAGAGCAGTGGAATTTTGAAAAATCTCAGAAAACGGAAAGACTTAAATAAATCGCTCCTGTATCTGTAAACCAGCCGAATCGGGTTTGTATGTCTACGCAAAGTGTAGCACGTTTAAATAAATGACACAGGTAACTGTGACATAGTGGTTGGCAGAGCAGTTACGATAAACTGAAAATAAGTATCAGTTCGCCATACGTACTTTACAAACAAGTGGATCATGTATGATTATATTTCAATAAGGCGGACACTTCATATCAGTTAAGGATGTTATCTGTACTAAGGAATGAATATGTCTTAACCTGTATTTAAAATGTTCTGAAACATGTTTGTTTTAAAAGTACTTTTTAGAGACAGCCATCTTATAATTTTTGTGACATTTAAGCTTCCTTCATTTGTTATAGACGTTATATACAGGTTATATATAATGTGAACTCTTTATATTTCGCTGGCGTAAACCATCTTATATGATTTATTGTATTTCAAATATCAGTAGCACTTCTGTTGGGATAAAAAGATCTCCAATTAATTTTTTTTAAATTATCATTTTTGTCAGTGTGAAAACTCTGACATAAATATTTAAAAGCATGCTGTAGTTATAAGACCTTTTAATCTTTATATATGAACTCTTTCCATAAATAACAGATTTTGTTCCAGTGGTAAGTCTTATAACATTGATTGTTTGCCGTGTTCGAACTATTTGGTGTTTATGATGGGCACAAGATGGCGCCCAGCGGAACTTTGAGTCGGTTGTCCCATTAATGAGGGATGGTTCACTTTAAGAGAAAAGATTATCAATATGTGAATGAAGGTATTTTACAACCAGTGATAAAACTCCTATCGTCTTCAGAATTCAGGTAAAAATTATTTTCAGTGGGTGACTTAATACTTTTATGTTCTAAATATTATAATTATGCATAGAATGCCCATGGGCATATTTAAATCGATAATCATATCATTTTTTAGGAAAAAGGAATTATTTCAGCTTTAACAGAAAGTACAAAATGCAGTGTGACCAGACATTGGTTAGGTCAAATCATACCAATGCCAGCTAATGTTGGTTAAATAATGATATACGGTCAGTATAAGACAATTGTTTGGCATGCACAAAAATAGAGCAGTTCATTGCAATATATGACACATAGCATACTGGCATGTAATATATCTACTCTATCTGATCAAAGGGGTTTTTGTCTTATTGCTATCATTCCAAGAGAAAATGCGAGTCATTTGATTTCTTAAGAAGTGATGTATAGACCGATTTGGCCTGACTTTCATGTAGCCTCTCGACATTATGACTGGAAGATTTGTTCTTGGGCAGTGGATAAAGGCTCAGATCAGGTTAATGTGAAGAGTATATCGAAGAAGGACCAGAGCAAAATGATCCTTTGTCATGTAGAATTTCGACTTCGCCAAATGCTCCGATGTCTTAAAGCATTCTTAAATATGGGGAGTACCACGTGAATGCTCGGTCACAAAGTATTTCGAACTCTTCACAAATACATTTGGACAGTTCCGGAGAAGCTATACATAGGTATATCGAGAAAGTTGATAAAGATATTGTACAACAACGAAAATAAAAAAAGACGCTATATCCGTTATTGATTCTATCGAGATAAAGACAATAACGATGATTTTATTAGCATGTTATCACTATAGGAAATAAAAATAGAGTTCAGGCGGCGGTTCAACCAACAACTGTTTATTCATAAAGTTTGCTCATGCATGTTTTTTTTTTTTTTTTTTCATACCGAACTTTGGAATTCTGATAAAATAATAAACATATAATTTTTATATGGAGAACCCTACAAACAGTAAGAGGAGCATGTTTTAATGCTTGAATATCTTACTTTTATATTTCAAGTTATGAATAATTGAACAAATGTACATAGAGTCCAGGAACACTTAGAACAGTCTGAAAATATCATATTTCGCATTAACATAGGTGCCGAAACTTTGTGGCTAAGAAACTTTCATATCTATATAGACTTTTCGTAATTTCAGATATTACTCCTACCAGTTAGAGAATAGGCAAACGCAGGTATAACTCAGGATAAACCGTTTCATACAGACATTGTGTTATGACAAATACTACCATGTGCACATACATTTACATTTCTACAGAAGAATGCCGAGTAATGAGATATTTTTGGGACTGGTACTCATTCAATTATATTTTGATTTTATTCCTTAATATTTTGATCTGTATTCATTAAAACTCAACCAAGGCATATAATTTGCAACTTCATCCTCCGGTGTAATTATTTAGTATAAACATTTATAAAGAATTATATATTTCCATTTTTGCAAATATCCACAATTAATTTTATAAAATCCTCTGAAACTCTGAATGTAAAAAAGGATTACAGATACATGTGTTAATTAAGATACTATAATCCCCTTAGATTTTAAGACAAAACGTATTAAACACACGCGGTGACGTTGGTGTTGAGACATTCCAAACATTTGTGAGGTTATTTTTTTTTTGGCGGAGGGCTCTAAAATATAGTGTTCTTACGGAACAGTGTAACCATAGCGGCTGTAAAAGAAAGTGGAAAGAAACTTTCATTTTAAAAAATAAAGCTGCTATTAAAATAGGTGCTTGCTGGAAGGGGCCAACCAGCTGTTGGCTAAATGAGTTTTAAGGACAAAAAGAGATTCCGAAACCTGTCAGAAATTTTCAGACTGACCGTGTCATGGAAACCAATTAAAAAATAAATTCACCTTGCTTAGTCTTTGCACCTTTTTGTATTTTATGTGTATTTTTTCTACTGTTAATTAATGGTTTCTGTCTTTAACGAAGGTAATGATTACACGCCCAATCATCGCTGACGGAGACAGAACTCAATGAAAGCAACTTGAGAAATAAATGATGTGGTTAAATCAGTGTTTCATTAAAGATGTATTATTAAATGAATAATGAGGATACATCGACAACTAAAACACACAGAGTATATACCAAGTATTCACACACGTAAACTGGTTCTGAAATATCCTAAATTCAAATATAAATTGTAATGTACTCTGCTTTAGCCATTTTACTGATGTAAGGTAGGGTTCGTTGTTACAAGGCAGTTTGACCTATTCAAAGACTTATTTTCGGCTCTTAATTGTATGCTTACACCCTTTTTTCCGTATTTAGATAGAAATACGGGTTCACTCTAGGGACCTGACCTGCTCAGACAGTGAGAAGATTCAAACCTTGTTTGGCGACGTGCATTAAAGTATCATTAGGGAAATGAATGTAAACAGTACGTGTTATGGTTGCTGGCGGCTTGTCAATATTACACTAGGTCCAGGCCCTGGTTGTCAAGCGTGGCCAATAATATGCCAACAGACATAGTGGACCAAGCTTGATCTTTCAGATCTTTGGGTTAATACGCAGATTTCCATAAAGCAAAGTATAATTTACCAGATAACTGTTTTGATATTTGCCGATAGTTATTCTTTTCTTTTCTAACCCTACAAAGTACAGTAATTTATAGTTGCAGTGGAATATTGTCCACACTCGAGCGAATCACAAAAGTACTAAAAATAATCAACTGAAACTATAGAAAGAGTATGCATTACACAGATGGCCACTTAATCCGGTTTACAAAACTAACCAACCAGTCAATATCTTTGAACGAATTGAAGATCAACATGGAAAATACCACGCGAACCATTAAATCTTTGTTTTGCCCAGAAAGTGTTGTCGTTGTAAGAATTTGAAATCAGAGAAAAAAAATGAAAAAAGTACAAGAGTACCCATTGGCATAAGACTACAAGGTACGTTATAATTCAGGGCATGATCATTATTAAAACCTCCTTAGGTAAATCATATTTCTTAATTGGCTGACAAACGCTTCGCCATATCCTGTATATCACTATGTCATCAAACAGTCCGACTCTTGTCCAGGGGCGGGAATTGGGATGGGAAACAGGCCCTCGAAATCAGAGTGAAAGCCACAATATTTAAAACCTTCAGCCAACGCGGGCATGGAGATATTGTTTTTATACGCCATTGGTCCACCTGGAAACTTTCCGGTAACGGTGGGCCAGTCCGCTCCTGTTTTTGTCCAACAATATCTTTTACTAAGGAGGTCTTTTATCGCTAGGTTATTGACGTCTACAGTTTGGGATAATCTCAGTTTATGGAAATAACCACCAAAATAACATTTAGAAACATTAATCAAATCTTACAAACTGTAATGAACTCAAGTAAAAGTTCAAAGTTTGCGACGAATCTTATAAAACTATATAAATATGATGCTGACAGAGCTGAACTGATTGGGAAGTAATTGGTACCTTCCATCCAAATATTTCTTTTCGTTATTTTAGCTAAATTGAATTTAGTAGGAAGTTTCAAAAGATATTCCTCCGTAAATATGGATTATATATTTGAGAAATATTTTAAGAAGAACAAAATATACTGATGTAGTGAAATAGGAACATTCGAACTCATTTTGTAATCATATGAGCATGATTTCAAATATGAATTATCTTGGATCTCAGATGGTCTGAAACTTCGTTTTTGTAGAAATAATTCACTTCTAAATTATTTCAGTCTCATTTATAAAATATGCTGATGCACGTTCACCTGTAAATATATCATGTACTTCATTAAAAATGTATTGAATATATATTGAACATTTTCAAGTGTAAAGGCTTAGTCATAAATTTCAAAGACATTTCTGTTAATTTTTTAACATATATTATCCATGATACTCGTGGTTTGATAACTTACCACGCCATTTTGAGATGTGCGGACATCCCTGGTAGTATAGGTCAAGGATCAAACCAAATAAAAAAGTATAAATATACAGCTGACCCTGTGTAAGAGACGTCTTATACCACCATCTGTCTATTTAACCACCCTTGAGTGAATATATTCATTCATATTCATAAACCTTAAATTAGACCACTTTTGGCCAGTTCGACGGGTGATCTTACTACTCATTTTCACTGTATGTTATTGATAATTACCTTCACTTCCCCCGAAAATCAAGAGACAAGGTTCCTCCTTTTCTATCTTTACGTTAAAAAGTTGACGACGGTAGTTACGACTAATATAAAGTGTTCTGCTAGGAATCATCGGGTTCTTGTGCGTTACTCGTAATAAGCCTGATTCCATCTACGCTGACTAAAAGTAAACTTTGTGCATTTTCCGTGAAAGGAGTTCACCATCTTCTATTAGAACTTTACGTTGCGTGAAGTCCCAAAGGTATAATTCATAAACATGGCCGGAGAACCTTGGCCAATATTAATCCTAACACCACCATCTATATCAGCTGTTTAAAGGCCAAATCCGCCTTATATATTTCAGGCTGCTATCTTTGTTCCCGTATGAGGTTGGTGAGAATGCTAAAGGCTCATCAATAATTTTTATGATAGATCAGGTCTGAGGCCTCTTGGGCCTCCGTCCAGAACTGACGACCCACATAAAGATACGACGACACGTAGACGTGTCCTTCTGAGCGTGATCTGACGAGACTCCGTCACGTGACTTTGCTCTTCCCGCCCTTGACAGGTTTTATAACAGGCTTGTTTCACCTCTAAGAGAGTGAATTATTACCCTTGTCCTGAATCAAAGGCGGGCGAGGCTTGATAGAATCAGATGCACGTAAAGCCGGTGCTTATCTGGGAACAGACTGATAAACGCAACAAGTACACAGGGGAAGTGTTTGTGGATTTTACAAGTTCTTTAAGATTTGTTTGATATGAAGGTTATTTTACACCTTATGTGTTGAATACTTGTCCGGCAATATCACTTGATTGAATGTGCCACATACATTGCATATGAAATATGCTTAATGCATCTATGAGTCTGCCATTGTCTGCTAAATTATTAATATATTCATTCGTATCGGTAAAGTAGATTATTGCAATTGACTGTGAAATTATTGAAATTACGTCACATTTGACAGAAGTGTATCCAACACATTCTGAAGTACAGAACGCTTTGCACTTCTTGTTGGAACCGCAATAATCTTTCCTATTAATAATAAAGCCCATTTTTACAAACATAGGGGTTTGTCAATTAACGTAGAACCCCCTTAAAAACCTTGAATAAAAATCAACAAAAACTTCATTTAAAATTAATATTAGATCTATGAAGTATTTTAAACCCGGTGTAGTGCTCCTTATAATGGTATATATATATGATATTTTAATAAGTTTATTTACCATTATTTATGTTTTTTAATGATACACGATTTTAAGCAATATTAATCAACAAACCACTTTTTGTTGGACTAATATCAAACTACATTTTTTTATGTCTAGCAGGTCTTTTTCAAACTTAAAATTGTTTGAATTTTGATTCAATATAAAATTAAATTTCATTTTAAAACATGAAACGAACATGATTGAAGAAGAGCAAAAAAAAACCTTATCAATTTTAAAATTATATATACTTTTTCGGGTCTAATTTGCATTTAAAACAATGGATTGATTTTAAATTGAGGGTTTTGCCAGGGATACTAGTCATGCTACCATAATTGCCCTATTACAGACTATTACCAGTATGCCGAATCTCTTTGCGCTGAGCCCACTTTTTTGTGTGACGTACAAAAATACTAAGCTTGAAGGTCATGACATGTCATACTATTTAGCCACTATGAAAAGGATATCGAAATAAGCGTGTAGGTTAATTGGATTACCTGCTTTATCCCGTGAGAGTACTGATAATCATAAGTTCCTTGCAATCAAAGCAATCACATAGAGCCCGTGAATAGATATAGCTTAGCATGATTCGAGAAGGCTTTAGTTAATAAAAAAAGGCCAGTGACAATATTCTACTGAAGGTTGAAAAAAAATTTGACAATTCATAAGAATCATTTTGCCTAATTCCCAGATCCTCTTTCTTTGTATAATGACCACGATGGTCTGACAAAATGTAAATATATTACAAAACAAACAACATTAGAATGCTTCAACAAGCAATTTGTTCACATTCACAGAAATGACTTTAGGTGCCTATCCCACTTCATGCATCGATAACAGAAAGGTGCCAATCAAGTCCTAACTGAAAGAGTGTTGGAAAAGGAAACGGCGTTAGGGTTAGTTCAGCCCTTGCATGCATCTAAACATGGAAGCGAGGCCAAACCTTAAACCTACAGAAGAAAGAACACAAATGTAGTTATATAATTAATGGTGCTTTACATACCGTTATGTCATCTATGATATGTACATGTACTCCAGCGGAAAATATCACTAGGGTCAATTTAATTAAACTAAAGCTTAGTCATGCAGATCTCGCTTTTTTGCCTACGGAATTCACAGCGGCGCCTACCCTCTCATAGTTAAATTTGCATTTCCGACACTCGCAGACAGGTATGCTCTGGATAAAAATAAGGATGGCAACGAGAAAATGTGAAAATATTGTCTACCATAACAATTACCTAGTCCTAGAGCTCAGATGGTTTGCGGTTTATATAATTGCCACGAATCGGCATTTTGTCGAGAGAAATGTTTGTTCATACAGGGTAGTCATGACCTTCCAAAGAGCAGGGTAAATCCAGGTTTAGTTATTACCTGCATCATATATAGGTAGTGGGATGGGTTAGATATTCACCTCTTTTTGTCTGACGTCTGGTTCACAAAACAGCTCCTTACCTTCTCTTTCAATATCAGTGAACCTGGGACGGACAAAAGAACAAATGTTCCGGTGGCTCAATAAATATTTAATAACAGAGTTTGATGTTGATCCTGTCATATACAATCTTACTGGCTTTTGTGTCTCCAACAGTTCTTGAAAAAAAGTAAGTGAAATCTTGATGTAGAAACCACGGGACAAGGAATAATTAATAAGATTTATTGGCAAATTTGTTTAATTTTTATGCAGAACTTTATGCAGATCTAGCAAATGGCAGAGGTATGCTTTAAGTGCACTCTGATTTACCCGGGGCGGATACAGGATTTGAGAAGGAGGGGCAGGGAGTACAAAGGGGGAAAAACGTGTAAAGACGTTTTAAAAAATTAGGCTAAAATGATGCAGTTTCATATGCAACATGATGCCACATCTGACTATTTATTTTTCGGAATCAGTTGCTCATTGATCTATTCCAAAGAATTCCCTGACCTTTAGGAATTACGTCTATAGTGATTCCAGGGGCCTATGTACCGGCTATATGATACCGTGTTATATTATTATATATTATATATAATATAATGTAAGTATTATTCAAATACTTACAACGTGTTTGATATGGAACCATTTCAGAATTTTAGCATTGTAGTGAAATCTTAATGATAGATATGTTACCACCGAGTAAATAAGACACCATTTTTACAAAAGAACGTCAGCAAGCAACATATACACATGGTTCTACTGGCAAAATCTACCATTGAGAGATTTACGAAAGTGTAAATAACTTATGGCGGCTCCCTTTTATTAACCGAAAGCGAAAACTCCACCAATGAAAAAATTGAAATACCTTTTGGCGGCTTCCCTTTATTAACCTATAGTGCTACATATTTCCTCAGGTTTATGTCAGGTATATGTTCAGGTGTGTTGTATTGTGATTAAAGTAATCATGGTCAGGTGTAATATTTTACCTACCTTTAGAGATCGAGCAAACATTACTTTATATATATAATTTATTTCCATATATAATTATGCAGCTAATTATACTATTATATAAATTATATGATGTATATTGCATCTTCTTCCTCATTTCAACCTCGTCTCATATATTCGCTTGCGCATCTAATAGCAAACCCCGCGTCGATAACAATAAGTTCCATAGAAGAATAGCAATTTGATCACGATAAAAATTATAGCAGGAAAGATAAGTTGAAGTCCAGAAGTGCAGCAAGGTCATCATCAGTGGAGATCAGCTTGATATTATACGCTTAAAGGTGTCTGATGATGGTGCTTGTGCAGCTGCTGGAACAGTTCATAATGTGTGCACCTTGAATATGATAAAGCTCTGTATAATGCCGTCCTGAGGAGCGACGGCTATGCGCTGCCCACCTTTATCCTATTAAGCAGTTTTGCGTACCAGCAGTTTATGATGCTTCTTACAGGAAATTGGCTGTGTTAAGCTTTGAAAGCCCGTCCTTACAGTGTGGCGCAAGTGGCTTCCTTGAATTAGACGGTATCTGGTCTGATCGATAGCACGATGTGCACAACCCTCAACAATAATGACGCAGCGTAGATTCATGGAATGTCCCCCGAGTCAGTTGCGTTCCTATGCTGCGTACACGGGTCGGCCCGACCTCTTACCTAGGGGGATTCCTGGTTCCATAGGTGTGTAGACGATGAACGCTAAATAGCACAGTCATCATGAACTCAAAACCAAGAAAATCTGTGACTATTTTGGAGAATATGTTTTCTGGTGGCGGTAGTGGTGGATCTACATATGAGCAACTGTTTGATAGCATTCTAGTTCAAATGCCTTACTTAGCACTAGGACAGGGGTAAGTAGAGGACTAGTTACTTACTCTCGTATTTTTAATCAATATATTCAACAGAAAATGTGCATTTCTAACCTCAAACACCACCCATTCAACCTTAATGAATAACTGAATATCGACAAATAATGAACTTGTATACATGTTAATCCAGCATTCATTTTATCTATAGCCCCTGTCCAAACCATTAATATCTGTATATTGTACCCTAAATATGTTCAAATCGGATTTATTCTGAACTTTTAAAAGAAACATTACTATTGAAAAGGCATCATGGAAGCTCTTTGAACACGGTTTATTGGAATTTTGTTTATCATCGCCTTAGGTTTTATATAATCATGTGTGCTTGCCAGGTTATTCTTATTTCCTCGCTCGTTCGTTTTGCAACAAAGTTACAGGACGATGTAAGCTTCAGTGAAGCTGGGTTTAATCCAAAACTTTAGCATCCAGGTGTATTCCCTAATTTAGACTAGGGAGGAAATCTGAAAATAAAACACCTAATTGATAACTGCCTCATGTAATAATACCGATGTGGGTCCAACCAATGTCAGTGTACTGACAAATGAAGCGGACACACCGGAAGCCAGGAATTTATTCTTGGGTATGCTATAAAATACGTGCAATATAGAGCATGAATCACTACCCATGCAGGGTCCCGTGGTTGAGCTGGTCTCGTAGTGATGTACTGTTTAAGTGTTCAGATCCATCATACCTGAACAGGAAGTTATATGTGACCCGAATGGTGATTTGAAACGGGTGTCAAACCATACTTGTTAAACAGCGTCACATGCAACCGGTAAGTCAAGATAAATAAGCTCTCGTGTTCTTTTAAGTTGAACAGTTTAAATCGTTCCGTCTCTCTCTCTCTCTCTCTCTCTCTCTCTCTCTCTCTATATATATATATATATATATATATATATATATTTATATATATATATATAGCCTGGATTTACGGAAAGGGGGTGCCGTGGGGGGGGGGGGGGGGCTTAGATGCAGGACACCCGCTGGCCAAAGAGTGCACATGTAAGAACCAGCCTACAACTTCGATATCAGTGTAACATTTTAAGCGTCAAAATGAAAGAAAACGTGTTCTTATTAATCATTTGTTTTGGAGGCATGATTCATTCTCTTTAGGATCACAGTGAACCAGTGACAATTTTAGAGATAACGTTCCCAAGATAGCTGTCTTCCTCTGTGTATAAATTGTTTCCTTGCAGATGAAAACGTACAGAAATTAAACTTGATGATTTCTTTTTTTTATTATTATTTTCACACAATAATATTCCCAGCAAATGGTTATTGTCTGAAATTTAATACTCCTCAAAATTTAATTTGCATTAAGATTTCTACTTTTTCTCTTCATTGACATCATTTGGACATTCCTGAAAATTCTTTACCAGTACCTGTATGTAATGGAATTGATTTTCTTGAGATTCTGTTATATACATTTACAACAAAAAGGAAGTAAAAGTTTCTTTTAAAAATAATGGATCAAGAGAAGGGCACCGACCCCCTTCTTAACCCATCAGTGTATACACAGGTAACACATCTGGAATGACGTTACTGCAGGGCAGGGCGGTATATATGATCCGTGAATAGTGGCCTAAAGCTTGATATGATCGGCTAAGTAAGCCATCCACACCTATAGGTAAAGTGCCGGCTTCTCCTCAGAGACGCCGGTTTTTACGACGTTCCATCATCTCCTCCTCATCTTCCAATAATCCTGGACTCACATGGTGGCGGTATCAGGTGGTACAGTTCAGCTTGTTTAGATAAATTGGTAACTCTGCCCAAAAACTAGGCTACACAACAGCTACACCAAGCAAAATATAGATCCCTAACCGCATCGAGCCCGGTAGCTATAAGATAACGCTAGAAATTTCTAAAGTTGATATTTCCCTAATGCACGGCCGGATTACGCCGTATATCTCCTCCCGTCTGTCTGGATGATTGTGGTGGTTTGAAGGTATGTAGAATGTGTTGTACATCCTGTTTACCAGTCAAGAATTACCCTTCTATTTGTAAATATATTCTTTTTTCACCATTTATATATATATATATATATATATATATATATATATATATATGCATATATATATATATATATATATATATATATATATATATATGCATTGTGGGTTTTTTTTTGCAGGGTAAAGCAAATTAAAACCAAAACCAAACGATTTATTGATTAAATGCATACCTAACACACAAGTTCGATCGAAAGAGAGAGACAGAGAGAGGGAGGTGTCAAACAATATATTAACAATATGTTCTTATTGCATGCATTACATATATACCAATATAGTCCTTTTATCTGTTTGTATACTGGAGAATGAATGTGTCTGTTTTACAGTTTTACTACCACTCTATATTGCTACATCCATGGTTTTAGACCCATGCAAGAACATTCCCCTCCAAAGTTATTAATAGGTTATGTTTCGTATTATTTGACAGACGGATAGGTCATTTGCATATATTAGCTTAATACATGGAAAAAACGAGACAGACCTAATATTATATGTATACACGAGCGACTCTGAACCATAATAAACGTCAGATGTATTGTCCGAAACGCCAAATTTAGAGCCCCAAAGCGGATTTACAAGGTATATTCCGTTTTCCTGAATACTGATATTGGTGGTGGATCTCTTTGTTATGAGCCGGTATGTTTGATCTGTTAATTTTGTTTTATTCTGCTTCAAAGGATGTGCTGTGTAGACAACGTGCGGGGTCACACACATGAAACAACCGAACATATGGCGCACCACACAAAATTCTGTATGGTGCCTTCAACTCTCGTACCATCATGGAGTTCATTTTATTTACATTCACCAAGTCCTACCGGTCTTGATTTTCACCTTGAACAAATATCTCCACAGCTCAGCTGAGAGATTTGATATTGTAGTTGTAACCTAGGGAATTTTACTTGTTCAACCTGGTTTCTCTACAGTTGCTTGAGGCAGATAATGTTGTAATACGCATGCATATATGTCGGCCCCGTTTCTTTAGTTTTAAACTAGCATGTCACATGATTTTGTGTAGTTCACGTAGATGGCACTGTTATAGCAAATTTCCCTGGATTTTTAGTAAAATATTGGAAATGACCTTTTTAGGACACACTTGGCATCGTCCCCAATCGTTCAAAACAAAAAAAGCGGGCATTTCCAAGGCATTACCAGAGGAGAGTTGCATTACAAATGTTAAATGAGACAACCGTCAATTATAATATAGATAGTCATGAAAAGACATCCCAGTCGACTCAATGGTAGAGAATAAAACACGAATTATTTCACGATTGAAACATAAGTTATAAGCATACTCTTTAGTAGTTTTCTCAATTTAGGGTTAAGGAAATGATATTATCCACAGGAGCTGTTCAGCTTCTCTGCTCATCGGTGAATGACTTGCATTTGATTTTAAGTTCACCGGAAAGAGAGGTAGCGATTAGCGACAGTGACAGGGACAGATAGAGGATTTCATATCAGGCGGGCTTATATGGCGAGGGCGATAATAAGTAGAGGCAAGTGTATGGCGAGAGAAACATGGTGAATACAGAAGTATAGGACGAAAACGATGTGAGAAACAATAAATCTCCTCTGACAAAAAAAAAACCTTTTTGTCCCGAAGGCGCCATTGGCGGAGGACATAGAAATGGTGAGCGTCCGTCCATGCGTCTTTCTGTTGTTCCGTCCGTCTGTCACACATTTTTTAACGCGATAACTCTAGAAGAATTTCAGATACAGTGATTACAGTCACCAAACTTGCAGCATTAATGCACCTTATCAAGAGCTAGGTCAAGTTTGATCAAAGATGACCTTGACACATTTCTCAAGGTCACAGCGGCGTTAATACTAAAATGATTTTAACGCAATAACTCGAAAAGAATTTGAGGTGCAGTCACCAAACTTGCAGTATTTATGAAGCTTATCAAGGGCTAGGTCAAGATCGAACATGGATAACCTTGAGGCATTTTTTTTTCAAGGTCACAGCGGCGATAATGCTTAAATGATGTTAATGCAATTACTAAAAAAGAATTTGAGGTACAGTCACAAAACTTGCAGCCTTGATGAACCTTATCAAGGGCGAAAAAAAGTTCGAACATTGATGAAACTGGCTCATTTTTTAAGGTCACTGCGGCGATTATGATAAAATGATGTTAATGCAATAACTCGAAAAGCGTTTGTGGTCCAGTCACCAAACCTGCAGCATTGTTGAACCTTATCAAGGGCTAGGTCAGATTCGAAAATGGATGACCTTCATGCTGTTATCAAAGCTGCAGATGTAATCTAGCCATGTGATATTGACCCATCTCAAATTTCATACATGTATTGACAATTTTCTTTTCTAAATATTCCCAAAAAAGGCGGGGTACATACTAGAACTGTAACACAGATCAGCTTTGCCCTTGTTCGATTTAAAAGCAGGGGCGGTTCCAGAAATTCAAGAACAGGGGGCGCTATTATACCTGTTTAGCAGTTGATTGGTATTAAGCAATATATATATATATGCAATATGATATTAACCATGTTTATATTTAATATATATGTGTGTGTATGTAAATATATATTTGGATGCTATCTTAATCACAGGTCTGTTCATATAATCCTCAACTTATGAATTAGAATGTAATAAACTGTGGATAAATTATCAATTTAATTGCAAGGAAATAAAAAATATCTAAAAATGAAAATTAAAAACAATTAACTGGGAAAAAGAAATAGATAAAATGAGAAATGTTATACAGCTGAAAGGGGGAGAGGGGGCGCTCTGGATCCACCATCCAAAAGTTTCGGTTATAATTCATAGAATTTTAGGTCGTAAAAAGGACGTAGGAGAACGTTTCTTAACCCGCCCCCGCGACAGGTGTGAATAATACGAATATGGGTGACTGACTTGTTTGAACCATTAAGTTGCTTGTGTGCTGTCTCTTTGTTTGCTCTATATGTTATATATGTTTAGGAGAGCAATCATATTAGCTGTCTCTTCATGTTTGTTCTATATGTTATATATGTACAAGAGCGCAATTATATAAGCCAAATAGACTACTTTTGAAATCCTGTTTAAATAAATATGTTTAAACCAATTTAATCCCTGCACATCACAGACAGCAAATATGAGACTTGAACGAGTTGCGTTTACGATTTTTTTTTACATCCGATTTAGTACAAGCGGGGCACGCAGGACACCGGGGGTTTGATAATTGTTCCTCACCTTAAGTCAGCGTTGACGTCCTCATTCAAGGTCTTCCAGGGTCGGGGGTCCACGAACTACGATTCATCATATTATATGTCAAAGCTCAACGTCAGCCAAAGTCTCCCTGGTTCTGACATTAACCCGGGGTCACTTAGTGCGTTGGATCAAAAGCCACATACCATGGCTACCCACGCAGGGGACGCGTGTTCACTACCACACCAGGCCCTAAAACATCCCATCATGTGACTCTCCGATCTTCATTATAAGTATTATCTATTGTCAGCTCCTCTTTCGGCTTTCACTTAAAGAAATTAAATCAGTATTGATACAAAACAGACATAATGTTTATTGCAAATTCTCTAAATACTTTCATATTTAGTGCGGTGCTCCTGAATCAATGCAATTTTTTGGCAATATACTTGAGAGTATAGGAAGTCCCAAAAGAAGTCCTCTCCCGCATGAACCAGTTTCGGATTAAGGGGGCGCACCTCTCCTTTTCGACCAACAAAGTCTGAGAAATAGAAAAATAAGTGCTCGGTAAATAAAATGATAACCAAAATTTTTGCATCATGATGAATCTCCAAATCACCATAAAATTCATTTTCATGGTTTTTTTTTCAGCCCCGAAAATCTGACACTTAAACAGTCTGCATCTCATGTAATTTCTACAAAAACAGATAGAAGACGTATTTGCAAATCATCCTTGACAGTTTGTATCCGTTATTGTTATAGCTTTCCTCCTCTATGAATGTGTATATTTTTATAGACAGGGGACAGCATTTATAAGGCTATGGTGGATAATACAATCTTAAAACTGAACTATAGTAAAACTTGAAGCACAGAAAACATTCACCTGTTAACTGATTGTTTTATTGTTTTAAGCAAGTATTAAACCTTGCATCCAAATTAATTTTAATTGGATGATTTTGTGTATGTGATGGCATTTAATTAGTTAACCCGCTAGAGTCTGTTGGGAGCGTGGGCTATTCGGCAGCAAATTGCCTTGTTCTTCAGTAAGTAATAAGAAATCGGGACTAGCCAGTACTATCGCTGGTTCAAACTAGAGCCAGCGTCCAAACTATTTCCCCCATTTAAATAAAATGACAAAAAATTAAGATAAGGAGTTATCCTGTTTGCTTGTAGACAGGAAATGCTAATTTGGAAAGAACGGAACAGAAAGGGAAACGTCATGCAAGGTATACATGTAACCAGGGGCGGATCTAGGATTCTGAAAAAGGACGTCAAAGCTAGGATGAGTAAGGAGAAAACCTTAGGAAGATCCTCAGGTCTGGAAAGGGGTGGGATGTTTGGTCTTAATAAATCTTTTGAAGCCCTTAAAAATTTGCGGCGGTTTTAAGTGGGGGGGGGGGGGGGGACCGGAAACCCCGTACCTTCCCTATAGTTCTGCCACTGTTAACGACCTAATTTAATTCAGATTCTAGTTAAGTTGCCAAAAGTTTAGTCAGGATTTAACTTACTGTTTCTGTCTTTAGAATAATCCTGGGGAATAGTTGCTACTTAAATGTGTTTTATTAATAGTGATGTGATTTTTTATGATGTCACGCCAAAGAACCGACCACAAGGAGAGGAGCTGAGTTCACGTGAGCTCTATCTATCCAAGAAACTGTATTTCAAAACTTGGGATAGAAGAAATATTTGACTCTACACAATGGTAACACCAAATTCACATGTATGCATCTTAACATATACATTTATATACATATATATAATTATATATATATATATATAATAATTTATCAATACAGTCCTCAAAACTGCAATTATTTTATTGCTAGAAGCGCCTATCTGTTAATCAATTTAACCTTAGCCTGGGAACAACAGGAACAACTGTGGGATAGCTTTTGACAGAACGTAGCGATCCAGTCACATCGCGTCAGCGTTATAGCTTCCTTGTTAACATTACTTCATCCCCCACATAGTGCACAGGTATTTACACAGCTTAAACCACCATGCCCCATACTTAACTAAGAGCAGCCTCCCACTCAGAAACTAAACAGAAAACGTCTGCCTCGTGCTTCACCTAATCGTACAAAATAGTACCCGAGTGACCTCATATAAGGTATACATGCGCAATGGTGTTTAAAGCCTATGGGAAGGCTATGAGGGCATATGTGTATTTATGTATGTATGTTTGTATGTACAGTTTATTTTTATAATTCATTTTACATGTTTAATTTTAATGCGCTTCACAGCAGTCTTTGAAAAAAGATGTCTTTATAGGCTTTTTTTCAACACACACGCGGGTGCACAAAAAATAACTCGATATATTAACCTGAACTAACATCCATTTATATTGACATGAAAGTACGCCATCTGCAATATCAGGTTTAAGCGATATATCTATAAAATCGATCAATGCATTTCTGAGATATAATGTACATAATACAACGAACAAACATACCTACAGAGAGGGGAACAAGTGAAGAGAGACGACCTGATCTGTAAATATCATGTCAAATGTTTCAGATTGAGCACATTTACTTGAATCCCTATTTATGGCTGTGATTTTATCGAGAAACTGTGCACTAAATGATTAACATTCATGTATCACAATGAGATTTGTCCTATACGCTCGATAACTTTCTTTCAGTTTACTTTAAACAAAGTATTCAAGCGAATGTGGATTGAGCCATGTGTTCACGAGATGTGTGTATACTTATTCTCAGAAGAACCCACAAGAACCCTTTTTTCTTAGAGTGTATATACATATATTCCCCCGTCTGTTAATTGATAGTCTGATCTTATTCTCAGAAGAACCCACAAGAACCCTTTTTCTTAGAGTGTATATACATATATTCCCCCGTATGTTAATTGATAGTCTGATCTTATTCTAAGAAGAACCCACAAGAACCCTTTTTTCTTAGAGTGTATACACATATATTCCCCCATCTGTTAATTGAAAGTCTTATCTAATTCTTAGAAGAACCCACAAGAACCCTTTTTTCTTAGAGTGTATATACATATATTCCCCCGTCTGTTAATTGATAGTCTGATCTTATTCTTAGAAGAACCCACAAGAACCCTTTTCTCTTAGAGTGTATATATATATATTCCCCCGTTTGTTAATTGATAGTCTGATCTTATTCTTAGAAGAACCAACAAGAACCCTTTTTTTCTTAGAGTGTATATACATATATTCCCCCGTCTGTTAATTGAAAGTCTGATCTAATTCTTAGAAGAACCCACAAGAACCCTTTTTTCTTAGAGTGTATATACATATATTCCCCCGTATGTTAATTGATAGTCTGATCTTATTCTTAGAAGAACCCACAAGAACCCTTTTTTCTTAGAGTGTATATACATATATTCCCCCGTATGTTAATTGATAGTCTGATCGGAGATAATTCCAGTCACTGATGCTACTGGTAATACAGATGGAGGTAACACGGGAACTTTTAATCACGCACGCCTTAGAAAATAAATATATATTGCATATATCGTATAAACTGAAAATATGTATGTACACTGTTGTTCGGCAAAGGGGTAATGGCCGTGAAGGGTAGTGTATGTTTAGGTGTATGTAGAGGTTGTAATATTATTGTAGATAAACAAATAATTAATGTATGTTATATTCCCAACACGAATAAGACGACTTTTTTCATAATAAGTACAGGATGACCTGAATAAATATTATAACGAATTATCATATTCCAGAAAAAATAGAATGGGATCATTAAATCCATTTTTTTTTATTTTAACCCCCATCTATGGACGCACATGCACAGCTGTGTATATATTATTGTTAAGTTTTGACGTGGTTTCAGGAATGGGCAATCTCCCTTCCCCACCTGTGCCTGTTGATGGGTGGGGCACACTTCTCTGACAGCCTGCGGATTGCAGCCATGGCAACATCTCATATAATACCACAAAATATGCCCCACCTACCCCAATTGGAGGCGGGCTAAAATCCGCCCAGATGTGAACAGCGGGTAACGAACTTAACAGTTCAAGTACTGTTATTCCAAACTTCCTTCACACCTTTGTATGTTTTTTTTTTACATTTTACCATATCCCATCAGGTGCGCTTCAGGCATGCCACAATTCTGATTATTTTTCATTTGCATCCCTTATATTTACACGGTGTTGGGACAGTAGTTCGATGGCAATTCAAAGTAATTCTGTATTTCATGGCGCTTTCAAAAACTCTGTGATAATTATTTCATGAAACATTACTTACTATGATTAATACATTGCAATTCAGTGCACGGCAAACTTTTATGTAACAAACGATGAGAGTATTTTCCTGAAGTACTCAAGATGAATGTATATTCATCATTGCAGCATAATACAAATAATTTCTGATTATTTCTGATCTGATTAAATTCAGTCCTTATTTTCCCTACACGCCATGATATCTTCAGTTTTTTTTTGTTTGAAAATTCAAAAACTATGAGCTATCAAGATTTTTCATATTTCTGTTTGTCATGATCTAAACCGAAGGTGCAAAATCCCTTATAACTTCACCGCTTCAGAGTTGCTGGATTCAATATGATGACTTGATCGCCAGGGAGTCTCAATGCTCAAGGGAGTCGCATGCTTATGTATTACCCGAATTGTCAGGGCTACTGAAAATAAGGATCACAAATATTCTGACGTCTATCCGATCCAGGATATTTTTTCTTATGATAAGAAATCTAATAGTCTTATCATCTCTTTCCCACAGCTGATCTTCAGTCAATGAAATAAAGCGGTCCTTACTTCAACTAGCTGGTCGGGTTTATAGTGCGCTGTCAACGTTAACGTTGAGAATGTAAATCCATGAAGGGACGAATGAGTTTTTGAAAAATAAGATAGAATTAATAATACACCTTTGACTTTCCTGTATACGCGGGTTAATAATTAATCTGTTTATTGGTGGTAGTTCGAAAATGGAAACGGTGTATACAGTCTGCAAAGTTTATACCACGTAAAGTTTACTAAACGCGTCTTCAGGCTTAATTAGCGTTTTGACAGCCTTACTTACTAACCTTTTCCCTAATGACAGATGGATCTTGTTTCGATGCGCCTTTATTTAAAAAAATGACATGTAGAAATATGTTTGAAATATATGGTAACACAAATACAATAAACAGATATGAGATATCAAAATTAGGTATGAATAATTATAAGACAATATAAACAGAGAAATATGTTCTTTATAAATCGCCCGTGTGCGATTCCCATATTTTTTTCTATTAAAGTTATAAAGGAAGTTTCATCAATAACATACTTTGTCAATTTTATCTCAACATTGTAGCTAAAAATAACTTGACATTTCCCACCGGAATTCATCAGAAGCATTACAGAGTGCTGAACTGTTACATGAGCTATGAAATCTGTAGTAACAAATAAAATAATGACTCCTTTATCATTCCCACGCCGCCAGCTCTGAATGGTTAGCAGCTCCCCCGAGTGCAAGTCAAACAGGGTTATTAATATAAATCAAGTGCAATATTTATTATATTTATATATAAATATTTATTCCACGTATGATATATATATATATTAAATATATACACACTTTCTCCATGTATATATATATATATATATATATATATATATATATATATATATATATTAAGTCGGTATATAAAGACGAGCAGTGTATCCCGTAAAACAAAAATCTTAAATGTCCAATCAGCAAAAAAGTATTTGTACATAAGACATTAGGTTGAAATGCATTGCAGCTGTTCAACAATACGGTTAAAGCGATATATCTAGACAGACTGAAGTGTATTACTATGCGTTACCATTTTAAAGAGTATTCATGCTCGTAGCATTTTACTAAATTGATAACTCTCTCAAAGGAAGTTATTTGTTGATTCATTTGTGATTATTGAAATAAATGTGTCAGTCTTAATTCATCAAATTGATCAGTCTTTATGACTCTTTACCTATAATACCTGATATTTAGGTTTCGTTGGTCTGGACTTCCGGTAATGTGGTCTTGAATTTTAGATCACACGAATTGTTGGTGAATTGGGCCTGGGTTTTACCTTTACTTTCTAACATGGAACTTACATGTAACATATAATTAAAGCAGTGTGGATTTTGGTTATATAAGTATAGATTTGGTTATATAAGGCCAAAAAACTGAAGGTATGGTTCTCAACCACTTCTTTCAGAAATCAGTGCGGGCAGGCGAATTTTTTTCTTTACCTTTTTTTTTGTTTGTTTCGATAAAAATGTCATATGATCAAGGAAAAGCATGGTGATAACATAATCTTTTTTGCTAAACAGGTAAAACCACAAATAAAAACAAAGGAAATCTTACCAAATTTGTATCATTTTATCTTCTTGAAAGAAGAAAATCAAAATAAAAGTTTTTGAAGCGTGGGGTTATGGCCAATGAGTATGGATTTTGGTTCTACAAGTCTGCCTTTTGGCTATATGAATCTGGATTTACGTTTTACGAGTTAGGACGATGGTTATGTGAATCTTGATTTTAGATATGTTCTTTGATTTTGGTCATTATAACAAGCTCTTTGCTTTCTCTGGATTGCGCTTGAAGTTGCTGTGAGATGAAACCGTAAAAAGTTATATTTCAACAGGGCGTTCTTTGTGGCGATAAACATTTTGCATTATTAATGACACAGATGAATATCTGCTAGGTACATGAAAAGCAGCTTTATTGTCATTTTGATAAAAGACAACAATACCGCGAAATAGACCAAAGAATACATTTAATGAACTGCCTGTAAAAAATTGATGAAACTGTAGGTTTATTTATTTTTATGTTTTTTTATTATTTTATGGAAGTAGCATAGCATTGTTTGAAAAGGAAAGGAACATTTGTGAATTGTTTTATAAAATGTATACATGTTGCTTAAATGTACATAAATATGTTTATTGTATATCAGGACTCGGGCATTAAAAACTTCTTCCTTCTTCGGCGGAACCCAGGGAACAATTGCATACAGGTCAGAGGTACATTGTTTGAGCGATAGCCAGAGTGTTTCCTGGGGGCCACTTGTCACATACAAATAATATCTTTCATGTGCTTTTCCTGCCTAAAATCAGCAATAATGGATGGCATTGGAGTAGGAACGTCCTGCTTCTTCAGGCTTTAGATACAATTACTGTGACGTTACCTGGCTGACAAATAGGTCCACTGTACGGGACAAATACATCAGCTTGACTGGGCGGTCCTTGTGGCAGGCCCTTTATCTCCGCTGTTTGATCTACTGTGTTGGTGAACTTGCACTCCCGCCCGCTGCTCGCTCAGTCTTTGCCAGTCCAGGGGATGTCAATACGTCAACAGAGGCTCTCAAAAGATTAATGTAACGCAAGTAAGGGCTGGTCATTATTCAGATATGCGGCATCCTTGACATTATATCTGACCGGTGCCTTCTGGAAACCTGAAGGGCAAGACTTACCCAAACACATATGCTCAATATTTAGTGTAAATCCCTTGCGTTGGAACTGGTCATGCTTAATACACATATACGACCTGTATCAAGACTCTGCCAAGGGTCAGATTATGCTACCGGTTCTTTTCTGACGGAATTCTCTAAACATAAAGGGAGGGTAGGATGACGCCTATTGGCTAGGGCATAGGACGATGAGTGGAAGGTCACAGGATATCAAAGGTAAAATCATAAAATTTACATAGAACGTCAGAGTCTCTTAATTACAGGCTCAATGAGTTACGCCTAGGTCCGAGTTCACGCACGTCGACGTCCTATCTACCCTCTTCAAGGTCTAGTACTTTGAAAACCAAACCCAAAGCTTTCTTTTTTCTGCTGGACTTACCTGATTACTCCAGTTCATACCTCCGAGTTCGATTACAAGTGGACTCGAGTCCGGGCCCGAGCCCGGGTCAATACTATATCACTACTTATACGCTCATTACGCAACGGTTACACACTGTAGTCCTTCCCAGATCTCCGTCGAATATAAGGGGTTCGACAAAGTTTCGGGTTTCACGATCAGGCCAAAGCTGTAATCAAGCCAATGTGAGCAGAATGTCGCGGGTTTAAAATTTCAGAATTTTGGCGCGGTAAAAAAAAGCGTAATCCACTATGGGAAGATACAAATCCCCTTACTGTCGTTCGTCGATTACATGCACCGGTTCAGGCACAGGGCCTGTGCCAAGCCCAGTGGTGAAACCCACAAAACCTGCACAAACTAGCGGCCAAAGCGAAGGAGATATATCTAGAAGAACTGAAGTGTAAATCCGCTCCGTCAGGAGTATACATTGCTTTTCGCTACTGTTATCTTCACTGCCAGGCATTAACAGAATCAGCCATGCTGAACGGATTATCAGCTCACATTGCCAAGTAGTTTGGGAGTAAGGAAAGGTTTTCTTTTCTGAATCTCAAGGGAATTCAATAAACTGTTCATGAGAAAAGGAAAAGCTCATCTTACACGTAGTCACACACTTATATGGATTATAGGGAAGAAAATCTACTTCCAGAATAGTGTATCTTAAAAATAAGCACAATATGAAAGAGCTGTAATTCTGTATGTTAACACCAAGCTTGATCCTATAATTTTATGAACACTTATGCATCAGCTTCATCAGTCTATGGCTGGTTTTCTTAATAATAAATAACTTAATTTAACAAAACAATTGCCACATTTTGTTGTAAAAATTTTTTAGAGGGTGATCCCCAATGGCACCAAAAAAAAATATTTTAAGGGTTTACTCGTTTCACAAACTGTAGCCGTTTTTTATATTTCATGAAATTTAAAAAAATCATCGTGATGGCTACATACATTCATCGGTTACAGTTTATATGTTAATGTTACGAAATTCAACTTGTTATTAAGATAAAACGGGTTGTTGTTCTGAAACACCACAAGGGGGTATGTTTTTAATTATCAAGGCCTCATTGACCTTTAGCCAGCCCGTGTGGACGATTTACAGCATCTTTGAAGCGTGCCTAATGCCCATTTCTGTGTTCCGCCGGGGACGTCTGCAGTATGGGGGCGACGACCAAATAACGATGCATGTCACCAATCGCCTTTACTACCATTTTTCAATCTGGTTTTCAACTGATTTTACAGTAATTCAGCAGAATATTAAAACCCTGATTAGATTTAAGAAAAACCTGAACATGATGGACCCGACCTCATTATATTTCTCTTAAAACATACCTTTAAATATTACTTTACTTCACACCGTTCCATCCTATGGGAGGTGATATAGATCTTTTGGCTTTTATGAGTTATAGATTAATCTACCTGGTCTGTTTGTTGGAACATATATATATATATATATATATATATATATATATATATATATATATAAATTTAGAATATTTGCAGGGGAACCTGCATACGTTAATTGCGTGATCCTGCTCATGTTTGATTTATTGCCCACCCATTGACGCTTCGTTTTCAAATACCCATTATCAACATTGTACGGTGGCGCCAGCTGTGAAAACTTGGCTGAACTTCATGGTGGGCAGACATTCTGCTTCGTTTTAATAATTGTATAATTACAAAACCTCTGTTTTCCTATTTAAATATTACTGTCGTATTTACAGTGTAAACATATATACATTTGGTGAATACGTGCCGTTACTCTAACATGAAAGTATTTTTAGCACACCCTATATACATATTAAAAATTGAGGGTATATCCAGGTATATTCATTTATGCTCAGCAGTTCTAGGATTATTGTGACCCCCGAAACTTTGGAAGCACAGAAGATTTTTCTTCAAATTTGACACACCAGTCCTTTTTTGCCAAAAAAGGTCTTTGGTGACCTTAACCTTAATGTCAAATAAAGCCATTCTAGTTTCTGTTCATATTATTCCGGGTATGTTGATATATATTACTGACTTATAAATACGTATAACCGCATAAATAACACTTTGCACATTTAACTAACTGATTAAAATAATTAAACTGATAAAATGTATAAGAGAAAAAAAAATAAAATGAAAAGATAATCAAAACATTGGTATGCTGCTGGGGGATACAAGATGCTGTCCGGATAGAGAAGAGATAACAATATATATATATATATATATATATATATATAGAGAGAGAGAGAGAGAGAGAGAGAGAGAGAGAGAGAGACTCCTTGGTATGAATAAGTACAAGAGAAATAATAGTAAAAATTTAGAAGTATCTCTTTGCATTAGCCTTGTAGGCTACTATGTAATCCTGTTGAAATAATTATGTTTAAACTGAAGATGAAGTTAAACTGCCTTTCTTAAGAAATCCAGCAAGCCATCTGCTTTTACAGCAAAACACAATGCATTAAAGGGTACGGTATACTGAATATGTGGACCGCTTGATCAAGATACATACTGAGGAAGTGGTGTCATTTTCGTGGGTGGGATTGATGATATCGTCCAGTTCTTATGGTCTGTCTCCCAGTATCCTATCAACATATTTTTTTCAAAAGTTTCCCAGCATAGTCTGTATTTGGTAATATGGAGGGATAAAGAAAATCGTTTTGAAATGGATTATATGTTATTAGGCAGTCTGCTGGATTTAGGTTTTCTATGCACGGAGCGGGAAGTAATCCTCGACCGTTATTTAAGCATTCCACATACTCTCTGCGGCTAGGTTTAAAGTCCGAGGTATCACGTGTTGGGTCCAGTATAAAACTCAATATTTTTACACCTCAAGGCTACGTCTTACCTTTACGTCCTGTCTACTGTGGGTATAAGAACGGAGAAAACAGTTTTAGTAAAATCAACATTTGAAATCTGATTCTCTGTCTGGTGGAGATAGAGATCTATTCGTCAGATATCATTGTCTGGTCTATCACTTTCCAGGAGAAAATCTCTCCCCCCAGAACTGCAAAATAAAAAACGGTCCCGTCCACCAAGACAGCATTATCCTTCTCGCCACTGCAGTTTTCAGAGGCAGATACATGATAGAGGGACCTTGGTAAGTTTGACGAGAGTGAAAAGTGTCCTCGCATGTAGAAATGGAGGGAAGATATGTGTTTGAGATTCAGAATCCTGTATAAGCGGGTATTATTGTATTCCCCTTATTGTAAGTCGAAAAAGAAGGGAGACGTGCCCCTGCAGTCCCCTCTAAATTCATCCCTTATAATTATTTAGTTGTTTTATAATTAATCACATTTGATAATGCTACAATCGATATCGCATTCGCTGTCACGTGACTTACCAGGAAAAAATGAAATAAATAACATAGTAAATCTTGCTCTAGAAAAATTCAAGTACAACTGTCTGCGGTATCTCCATTGGTTTTATTACGGAACAAAAACTTAGCAACATATGACACTGAACACTATCAAAAAGGGAGTGAGATTGGTAAAGAAATTACATACAAAAAAATTACATGGCGCGCTGGTAGGATTAGAAAATTTTTATAAGCCTCTGCAACTTTAAAGCTTTTGCGATTGGTCTCAATAATTAGAAATTAAAAGTATTCATAAAAAAAACTTATCGGCAAAAATGTGTGAATTTAAATAGAAAGAAAAAAATGTTGATTTAAGAGTAATATAGATTACAGAGAAACTGCGTGACACTGAACTCAGATTGACGATATAGGTTACAGCTAATTTAAATATCCAGTAAACCCTTTGATTTAAACATGGTATGTTATTTACTTGTTTTCAACTCCGCATCCTTACAGTTTACTCTTCAGAGATGGGGCAGACCAACAGTAATTTGTCACCGGCGTAGACCCAAGTCATTTTGGTTTTAATTTTACCACACTGCTTCATTATGTCGAGAAATTAGCCCGAACCATAAATAGAAAACAGTTCTGTAACTACCCTTCCCTATCTATATTGTTTTTAATGTGTGACGGCTGTGTAATAATTCCAAGAATCAGGTTTAAGATAAAGCACTGCCACCCGACGAGCAATTTTACTCGGTTGATTAGTTAGACTAACTTTGCCGCAGGATTACAAGAAGAAAGTACGATAGCACTGACCCACGTAATGACTGTTATCGTTGGCAATAATTATTATTAGATCCCACTACAGGCTCACAAGTTGCAAGGCCACGTAATAACATATCTCTCTGGTATCTTGTTCTTTTATTTTGATTTCACGGACTTTTCTGAGCAGTCCGCGTTCGGCTTACGTCCCCTGCAGCGAAGCCCTGCTCCTCCATAAACCGTAGCCCTATTTCCATTCCCCCAATCGTGTTTCTGGGAGTTACTGGTTTAGTAGGACCATCATCTCCCTCAGACTTGCTGTCACTATCGCCTCCGTCTTTTTTCACCATTAACATAATATCAGCGGCCGTCAGCATTCTTCCGTGTGCTCTATGTTGTCCAATGCCAGGTATTCCTCCGCGGTCACGTGGTCAGCGCTGTTGAGTGCGTGGAATAGGTCCCCGACACCATTCTCCACCTCCACATGTTCCACACACCGAGTGGTTCATGTCTGCCACATACGGATCTAAAATGACTTAATTAGTGAGCCAAATTGACTCAGTGATTGGCCCTAGTGTACAGTTATAACAATACGCATCCCTGCATTTCATGCCTCATGATCAGGGTGCTGTGTGCACGAGCCCGACGACTGACATCAGAGAACAACATACTGATCAGATTGTCAAGTCAGATAATACGTCAGTATCTTTGTTTGTGTCGGGAAATGTCATGTCGGAGTTGGAATCCAAGGCTGTCGATTTGTCAAGGCCAATTTCTATTGGTCCCGTTCGTTTATTGCAAAATACCGTCGGATTGCAAGGTTTTCGGATTGTCAAGGATCGGAATGTCAAGTCGCAACTGTATATACATACACACACATATGTGCAATTGATGTGTAAAAAGAAATGCCCTTAAGATTAATGGTGTTAGGTCATGAAGCAATTTCCTATGGGAACTAAATGGTCTGGCAATATGAATATTTGAGAAAGGCTAGGTAAAAGATCGTTAAAGTTCCCGTTAGATATGATAATATGATAAAAAAAATAAAAAAAAAAAACAATTACTCTTCTTGCGATAGCTCTTTGGACTAAAAAGTCTAAAAGATAAAATATATTTCCAAAAAAGACACATGTTGTTAAATGTTATAATTATGGATATTCGACAACGGAATACATATATGATTAAAAACATAGGCCTAAAATGATATTTCAGTCAACACTTGTGCCTGTAGAGTAGCCAAGGTTCCCTCCTCAGTGAGTGATTCAGCGATAGCCATGTCTAACAGAGCTACCTTTGAAGTATAAATAATGGTGCTTGGGCAATCGACAGTACTTGAGAGGCTCCCGAGTGACCACTGACCACAAGGGGCAGCTAGCTTACACAGGCAGCCAATGTTTGTAAGTAAGCCAGGATTACAGAGCCCATTAAGTCGCTTCGATCTTGTGTCAGGTATGAAGGGTGGCCATATGGGACGGCAGCAAATACTGGAGAGAGGCACACCCTAATGAGTGCATTGAGGGGATACTAAAAGGACCTCATCCTTCACACCATCAACCATCACTGCAAGTCCCTCCCTTAAGTAGGTTCCCATCACGAAGCTTGTAACCGATACCAACTGTTTTAATGGCACCGTGGGTGTGTGCTGTATAAAACATGAATAATCAATGAACAGGGGCGTTGTTTCTTTTGTAAAATGAAAAAAATATCATACCGACTATTTTATAACCCTGTATATCACTGGCAGTGTTACGATCATGTTTAAGCTTATGTATCGTCTGCAAAACATCGATTCTGTGAAGTTGAGGGCGATTCCTGCAGATGGCGGCAGATATTACTAGACGGGGAGGGAAGAACCTAAGGACTTCTGAGCTGTTTTTAAGTGGCTTCCACTTACCTTAAACTTTGAATTATCAGTTGTTTTTTTTATACACTAAAATTATGAGGTCATGATGCCTACCCTTTTAAAACTGAATTTTTATTATTCTTTGTTTTCTTATCAGCGTAATTTTTATCGTTAATCGGATAAAGTAAACCCTGTTCCTTAGAATAACATACGACGATTGAATGCATGCAATTAATACACAAAAATTTCGATATACCCGTGGATTTTTATTAGTTGTGTGTTATCCCGGGGCTTGTGGTACTAAAACTATTATATTTTATACCCAGTGGGAAATACGAAGTTGAAATAATGATGTTTTATAAATAAAATATCGCTTTGCGGAGATAATAACAGGGTTATCGAGGAGAGTCGTTTGTACTCAGGCCAAAGCATTTAAACTAGATCACTAGCCGACAACCTAGCCGCTCGTAAATCATTGTATGTGGTTCCATAACGGATGATATGAACGACCAAACCATTTCATTTCATAAATAAGCAATGTGACTAATTGATCAGTGATACTAGCTATATGTAATAAGTATATGATTTATGATTAATTCACCTCCAGTTGCAATTGCACAAGTTCTTAATAAGAACCAACTTTATTTGATCTGATACACAATTATCAAGTTTGACATAATTCTTAATTAGACTAATAGAACTTCCCGATTACATTATCATATATAAAATAATAATACAATATTATCTTATGTTATATTATGTCATATTATAATATGTTATACAATGTTTTCTATCCGTAGTTATATCGGCTACGTCTCTGGTAATAACATCGTTCCATTGTTTTCTTTCGGGACTACAAGCCAGGTTTGTTCCTATATACAAACACTCAGAACGACCAGTGTACTCTTCAGTACTGTCAGCGAAAGTGTAATAATATATGTTGGTTTCGTCCCTATATCTCACATCTAGTAAAATATTTATTTATAGGACATGTTTGATCCATTTTATATATGTACCGCCAAAGACCCTTACAGGCTCCTCTTTATTCTTGATGCACCATACATATACTAGCTCTGTAACCAAACAGATCTATCATCTGTAATCTTACACCCAAATATAGGGATATAATGTTTCCCTTGATGGAGATTATGCAGCCTTAGGTCAGCATTAATTACCACTTTATCTCCATCGGCTTGAACCATACAGTCACGTTTATCAAACTAGTTTTCTCACTTGATATACATAGTTTATGCTTCATATGTCTTAAGGCACGAGATAATAAACGCCAGAAATCATTGATCAGAAATGGAATTATTTTTTTCAAATGCCACCAGAACCAATAAGATGTTTTTTTATATCTGTCACTGAAAGAAAAACAATAAAATTTTGCTGATTTTAGAATTTAACGATAAATATACATTGTAAAAGAATGTTTACTGTAGACTAAAGTTCATGTATGTTCTGTACATAGAATGAAATGAAATGTGCAAGAAAAAGACAAATGTGGTATTTTACATATATCAGAAGTTGATCCAGGGGACCAGTTCCAGACCAATTTCTGCGACATGAACCCCCTATTTCGGACCTTGTGACCTCTATTTTGGGTTTGTCATTAGCCCTTCTGGGTTGGACCACTCCTCTTCCTAAATCCTTGATTAGCCCCTGCATATCTACGTATATACGTAAGCGTATCTGTATATACATCCAAATATATATATATATATATATATATATATATATATATATATATATATATATATAAATAAATACATGTATACATACATATATGGACCTTTTGGTATGGTTAAATGTTACATTTATTTGTGAAAATCTATAATTTTTTTTTTCTCAAATAAGAGAAAATGTTCTGATTTCATATATAGACCAGAAGCATTTTTGACACTGACATATGGATCCTCACTTCTCATGAATAAAGTGTGCTCTTGGTTACGTTTCAGATATATCTCCATAATATATGCTAAATACATTATTATATCATTACGTGCAACCTTCATTTTATGTAAGAAATATTTTCTTAAGTTGCACCATAGTATTGACCAACACACTACACAACCGAAAATTTATATAACAAATTCTTAACTGATTCTGTGAACAGTATGAATCCTGGCATAAAATTTTTGCTCTGAAGTAGGTTCAAGCAGTATCACCTGATGGCGTAAATCATCGTGGTATTGCATGTTTTTGTTTTATAATACAACCTGAGTAAATATAGCTGTGAACAATTGTGAGCTTACAGATGCTGAGCCGAGGTGTAGCTGATGACCAAGTCCTGCCTTCACCTAATACGTTCACTGAATTCCCATAGTCATATGTTATATAAATAAGCTGAGGAGTTTTTTTAGCAAAACGAGCAAACAAAACTGTTATCTGTGTACATGATAATGGTCCATAATAATATTGTATAAACAACATCCAGCAGCCGTTTTCCTTAATCCTGGATCAGTGGATCAGCCCCTGATAAGCTAACGTCGGTAAACCAGAATAGTACGTTCTTTACAGGGGCCGGCATATGACTTTGGGAGGGGAGTGGTTTACTTAACATTTAAACAGAGGGACTAATGCCTTTTGATTGTTTCCGCAGGGAGCAGCCATAAATTCTAAGAAAAGGCTGTATATAGGTCATGGGAAGATTTAAACCTCCTAGATCTAGACACCGTGGATCCATCCTTGTTTTAACTATTATTTGTGAGGTAAAGGTTGTATATGTAATTTAAATGGTACATCACAAGAGATTTATTTAGCATGAAATACTGATTTTTTCGGACTTAAAGGGACATTTCCCTGGTTTGAACATGAGATAATTTTGCTAACATCCTTGACCTATTTTAAAACGTACACGTCCTTTACAAATACCCCATCAGCCCTCATCAATATCTCTGAGCCTCGCTCAGTCAAAACAGGGCTTGGGGTGTTTATTTATATCTGGGTAAATGAAAGTAACCTTGTCCTGAGAGTGAAAGTAAGTGACGGGACAATGAATCTAGTCTATCGGCTCCACGAGTGATCCAAAGTACAAACCCTCGTTCCCCGTGAGCGCGTAGCAACGTCGGAGTAAGGCGTGTTAAGAGACCGGTGGCGCCGGCCGTGTGCAGAGACGTGAAACAACCAACGTGATTGTCATTCGAAATCCGCCATGATTCCGCCGAAGTGCCCGGTGGGCGGCTCATTCTGATCGAGTAATTTCCCGCTGTGCTCATCTCAAGGGTTACAATCGCAAATGTGCCTCGGTCAAGAGCAGTGGGTTGGGTTTTAAACAGCAGCCTATTTCTGACCATATGGAGCCATGTACGTCATAAGGGCTTATAATCTGTAAATAACAATTATATTACCTGTTTTATTTCTTCTTCTTGACAGAGATGAAAAAGCATAAGCTCATCTGGTTATAATTTGATTGATATAGTTTGGGGACCGGTAAAAGGACAATACACATGATCAGAATTCTTAAAATTCAAGCTTTATTTTTCAACAGGATATATTTTTGTAACTGTACAATCTGAAAATGAGAGGATAATAATCAACGATGAATGTATTTATATCTTTCTACCAGCTTGGCTCAAAACGTTTTGACCTTGAGGGGAACATACCTTTTAACGACATCAATCCATAACAATATACTTTGATTTATTCTTGTGAGATTTCGTTGTTTACTCTTTTAGAATGGCAGGGATAGTGACAGAGAAGGAGAAAAAGACAGGAAAACAACGTGTTGGAGACAGACAGACGCACTCGCGAACAAAGTTAATTTTATCCCCATCATCAAGTAATATATATATATATATATATATATATATATATATATATATATAGAGAGAGAGAGAGAGAGAGAGAGAGAGAGAGAGAGAGAGAATTTATAACGGAAATGGTCAGTTGCACATAAACACCTGTTTACATGCTATCGCAATCGTCAGATGTAAACTGTAAACGAACGGTTAGTGTCATTATGTTATCATATACCGAAGCACTCAGCCATGGTCAGGTGGGAATGTATGGGGATAAGGATTATGCCTACAATTTGAAATCAGCTCTGATTTTTTTAGTCCTTGTGTCATGGGGAAAGTTATGATTTGGACCTTTTCTTCCAGGCAGAGATTACAACTTACACTGGAAAAGCTTTCTCGGGAGTGCGTGCTCGAGGACCGGCCAGCCGATTGAATATGGGGTGTTTGTTTTCTTCTGGAGCCAAATGAACTTTGAGAGTTCGGAGTCTTTTTCGTACTTGGGGTGGCTGAAAGATTTCTTGAGGTTCCTGGAACACCCCATATTCATTTCCCAAGACACAAAGTATATATATATATATATATATATATATATATATATATATATATATATCCCTATATATTAAGCATATATATAAGCATATTTGTGGCAAAGAAATACAAAGCTGAAGCTTAAACTTTATAGATGGATCGAATAAAACGCTTGAGGGAACCGGAATCCCATCCAGTCGCCATAAATAGATACCTTTCTGGAAGTAGCAATGGACCTTACCAACCCGGGGGATACTGTCAAATCTGAGACGTGTCCCTGAAATATCGTTTACCATACCCACAATGTGATAAACATCCCCAATCCTCTCGCTCACAGTACCAAATCTACATCCCCCCCCCCCCCCCCCCCCACTATACCGGGACAAGATATGACGTAATCAAATTGTGATAAGATTTAATAGAATTGTGAGAAGAATTGTCTTTTTATCCCCCAGTTGCAGACCTCATATCCTCAATATAACGGAATATTTATATCACACGAAAACGGCCTCGCCCCTTTTTTGATCATCGGATACACATATAGTTCTGTATGTTTTTTTATGATATTTGTTTCGTAGGCAAGCGCAAAAAGTTAAATAATTCCACTTAAGCCATGTTTTGCTGCTAATCGACATCAGAAAGAAAAAACATCAAACAGATTGTAATTGATAACCTTGCAGCTGTTTAGTCATTTCCCGGCAAGTTCCATCAAATAACTGAAAGGTGTTCCGGTGAAGTTCAAATGAAGTTTTCTTGTCGGCCATTAATTTCATGCAGGATTTCTATGATCATTGTCATCGGAGAACACAGGACACAGCAATAAGTCAATGCCTGGACAATGACTGGTTTGCATTATACTTGGCTATTTCCAGTTTTTTCTGGGTCTATTGAGACAAGAACTCCTTCACCATGTCTTCCACGAGTGGTATTCCCAGCAGTATCATTATTGGCACACGGGTAAAACCTGAGATCACAGATTTGTCCCATTCTCCTATTCTTTTTGGAGCCAATTTAGACTGATACCCTGCTTTAAATATTATCCCCGGTGAGATAATCTGACCATATCGCAATGGCAGGCAATCAACGTTTTTTGTAGCTTTGGCAACAACTGAACATAAATATTATGTATCTAAGCAAGAGTCGATAAACAATCATATCCCAACTCCTTAACCCTAAATATGAACAACGTCTGGTGTATTAATTTTGTCAAGATTAAAACTATGATTGTTTCAATCGTTTTATTATGATTTTTTATCACTTGATTGGTTACATTGTGTTTGGTTTGTCTTTTATAGAAACATTGCTAAAAATTTGAATTTATTTTGTTGACTCTTGTGAAGGGTAAAGGCAACACTTTAAGAATATTTATCATTGGAGGTTAGTTGGAACACTAAACTTGTTATTTGAAAAATGTTTTCTATCGTTAAATTATCTATATCCCGGTCGAGAGCCGTTGACATTCTCTGGTGTGAGTAGTTGTCTATGTTTGGACCTGATATCTATATTTATATGTCTATAGTTTGACTAGGAATCTTGCGGAGATATAAATATAGGCTCAGAAGTTTGGTTCTCAAGAAGGTTTAATTTCATATGAATGGTAAGGGAGTTTCTAAAATCATCAGGGGCATGTCACGTGAAACAGCGCAACACAATTAATCTGTCTGATCCCGTTGTGTCGTATACATGTATTAAAAGGTTGTTTCCAACCGTGCCTGTTGGCTTCTTTCTTGGTCTCAGTGGAAGACAGAGAACCCCTCGATAAATTTTGGTAAGGATCCGGATAAAGGGATCATGAAGAAATGTTTTGCCTTGGCGGAGGTTTGGGCTCTATTGAGTGCCATCTAACATTGTATGCTTTGTCGATAGTTGTGACCCATACAGTGAATGAGAGAAAGCTGTAGTCTCAAGTTTGGTGATTCTGTCACTCGCCGCATTCATTTGACATACTCTCCATTTTTCTCTTTGTCATTGTATATTATATGTATATTAAATTGCTTTATCATATATTAAAATTGAAATTAAAGTTTAATAAATTTGCTGGTAGCATTCTTTATAGAATACATTAGGTATACATGCCCCAAATAAACGTGGAAATACTAGTTTTGGGAGTTGTGTTAGATATTGACTCAGAAAAGCGCTGTAATACTCAAGATGTCTACCAACTACTCGAGGAGATTTTATTTCATTCACCAGAACTACAGGGTGCTGCGAGTACCTGTGGGTAAAATGGCTCCACCATTTTAGCGGAAACATGTCGGGCTCTTACTCTCCACTCGTCTCTGTAGGTGCCCTTCACGATGATGAGAACTGGGCATAATCGGGGCAATGTAATCATGATTTGTCACAGGCTGTCGATATCCGTTATCAGCGCGTCATCTAATGGCTCAAGGTGAACAGAGACAAGAAACACCAGCTTGTACGCCTCCTTGCTTTAAATTGTCAGTTGAAGAACTCTTTCGTTGGCTCCTTGGAAACAGGTCAAGGGCCCCATTGAAAAATTCTGCCCGGGAAACCATGGAGAGATTGGTTTATGAGGAAGGACAAGAAGGGACGCAAAGATAAAATACGTGCGAAATGTACGACCTGTAAGATGACTGTTTGGTCTTTATCAGGCCTGTGACGTCATAGGATGGATTGATCACGATGTTTATGTAGGTACCCTAATGGATTGCCCCTCCCTGAACAGGTGGGCAACAGGTTCTGGCCGGTATTGGAATCTGTGCGAATATTCCATGTATTCCATATAGTCCTTCCATTACAGGCCATGGATGTATCTGTCACTCCCCGCTCGACTCGAGCTGATCCTCTCGGGTAATGGCCTCCTATCATGTGGGGATCTAACTTAAGCCGTGAGGACTGAGAGCCACGCTCCCTTTCTGCTCCCGCCCTCAGAAGATGTACCTAGCGTATGATAACTTCGCAACAGCTGGTCGTGGCCTCACAGATCGCGCTGCTTAAATTACATCCAGCATTCAGCAAAATGTGAAGACGATCTACGCCTTCATTGATACAGATAGCACGGGCGGACCTGATGGTGACATCTCGAGAGTTGCCTTGATGGCCGGTGTAGACTGCACGCCGGGATGCCTTTACGGGAGAACTGACTGTAAAATGAAGAGAAAATGTTTTCTCTTTCATTCTAATAAAAACAGCCTTCTCTGAAATTATCTTACACGGAGTTTTGGTCTATTTATACATATTGACCATATGATGCAAATATACACGTATGATTTAATTCCAACATGTCGCAGCGTATGCAATTATATTTTAGATATGAACACGTTCATCTGTTCCATAGAGGACATCGTTATAATCTCATCTAGAGCGTTTAGGTAATTACTGATAATATCAGTTAGAACACGAGTTCCTCATTACCTTGAATCTCCTCAACTGTAACTGCAAAGGGTAATTAATTGAAACATATTGAAACGGTTTATATGAGAAGCAGGATTATATATTTTTCCCAGGAAAATCAAATAAAGCTGCGAGACAGTTGCGCCAACATAACAGAAAATCGCTATCCCGATCCTTCTGCAAATAAAATATATTTTGGGACCAATGAAGTTAACATTGAAGATCTGATATTTAATGAACTGCAAAATCAATTCGTTTCGCACATGGACAAATCCACAAGTAAACCCATGAATATTTTATAACAACTAAGATACATCACACTGATTAATGGATGAGTTTAATAATTAACGATTATGGCTTATTGTTGACAAGTTGACACTTGTGAGGAGTTAGTATTTACGTCACATTACTGAAATTGTGTCAATACTAGGTAAAATGGTCGCCTTGAATGAGGAACCTAGTTTTTCTTTGGTACTCAAGGGCTCGGTTGGATTTATTTAAGAAATCCTCGTCCAATTTGAAGAGGGACTGGTTCCATTAGGATGAGTGACAATATATGTTGCAAATATAGCACAGAAAAGGACCGGCGCGACTCAACAGTCGGGGACGAGACCGCCCTTCATTTATATGTGGCTAGGCATGACATAAACATCATTCTTCCTTTGGCATCGATAATTGTCTCTTGAAAAGGAGTTGTCATTACGTTTCCCAGTGAGTGCCCATGATTTGTGACCCATTCGCAGTGATACCAGCCATATATCATCTAGGTGTACCTTATTTGCATTGATTTCCGTAAATTTCTTCTCGAAATAGCATAACCAAAATAGGTTTCCGGTGTATTACTGTCTGAAAATATGTGATGTCCGCATTCCAGATTCCATTGTCGAAGTATACCCACCTATAAGTTGCATTGTTCAGTACTGAATATGCTCTAAGTGTGTGTACATCTATATGTGTTTTCAAAATCTGGTTTATATCATACATTTTCCATCTCCTGCATACCAGTTTGTTTTCCCTGGCACACCTTTATGGACAGAGAAATGTTTTCCCTAGCACACCTTTGTTGGTATGAAAGCATCCTTACGGAATACCTGTTATCTCCATACTGTGGGTTCACCTGAGCAATACACCATGGAAGTGCTATGGGCATCAATAACATTGGATGGTTGGGCAGGAGGCTCGGGTCTTCACACGGCCTGCACTGTGTATCAGCTGACAATCCTCTCGGTCATCTGCGAAGACACGTGGGAAAAGATGTGTTGATGATGGAGCTGCGGGCATAAAACACTGGACGCTGAAAAGAAATCAAAAGTTTGGCCACATCGAGAGGCGGAACTTGCTATTATAGACGGTCTTGAAGCACAGCAGTGGCTTGGTCGGGGTGGAATATTTACGGCTCTGAAAGCCCCCGCCATGATGTCTTGAGCCTGTAAAGATCTCCTGGAAGAACTAATTATCATTTAAGGTCGTTATCACCTTTTATTCCTCGGCCCTGTGGTTTCACCCCTGCTTCAAGATAGCTCCCGACAAAGGGACTGTGAAGTTTTCTCCGGAGGCCGTGTTACTGGACGGAATGGAGGGCGAAGAGGAACTGGGGGACAGCGTGGTGGCTCAGCTGCTCTCGGTTGGCCTGAACCTCGCCAGTGATGCGATTCTCGCCAGGTAAGTTGTTAAATTACTGCCATTGCTGTGACAGCGTTACGTGTTCCTCATCATAATATTCTCGGAAAGGTACCCTCGGGTGTAAACAAGTTGAGGTACACTACGATAATTTATATTTTAAAATAAAAAATATATAAAAAGGAAAACCAGGAACATTTGATCTACCAATAATTCCAATTTTTTATCACTAAAAAATAAAAGAATAATATACTGTATAAGTTGAAAGGTTGCCATGGTCGTTTTGTAAATTAACAAGGAGTTATTTTTCTAGAAATTTCTTTTTGCAATCAAAAATTTATTTGAAATAACGCTCTGTATACACTGCTTTTGCAAATGCCATGTGTTCGTTAGAAGAAATAACTATCTGCATCTTCATGTTACGTTATTACATAATTTTGAGATATCATCAGACAACGTTTCCCTAGCATGGTAGAAAATGTAAACAAGAATTGATACATAACACCCAACACGAACAATACATAATCAAGTCTCTTTTTTGTGTTCACTTGCCAAAAGAAGAAATGAAGAAGCAAAAATAAAACGCATGAAAAAATTATAAACCTCTGGAAAAATATGGAATCCCAGTACATTACAAGTACGAAAATAGGAGAGTTTCAGTTAAAGCAGAACATGCACGGTCATATTTTAGATGTGGTCTTAACATGTAAACATGTTTTGGTACATTTAAAATATAATTTCTGTAGAGTGTATAGGATTAAAGGGGCCCAATCACCTATAAAGCATGTTGAGTTAACGCGAAATATAGCTTCGACCCTTTAAAAAGTTCTGTACCTGCCAAAATGTTTCCTTGAAACCGTTTCTTACTCCCGTAAACCAGTGTTAAAAACAGTGAATCGGGCGCGATCGCGGGTGTCAACATAAACACAGTGCGTCCGGCCGTGTGCTGCGCTGAGCCACGTACAACACGTGCCAATCAGGAGATACCCTGACTGACTTGGCTAAAAAAATGTATTACATGTTTCTGCTGGCTGAATCACAGTGTGTTGCCATTCTTAATCTGACCTCCGGTCACGCGACCTTGTTATGGTAAACAGACTGTTTACCAACACGCATGCTATAACAAGGTGTTAAACAGTCGTATGCGAGGAAATTAGAAAAGCTGGAATGGCTTTGCTAGGAAACTTTAGTATAAAGCAAAACTGAACTGGTAATGTGAAAGAATAGGAATAATATTGCTCCTGATTATGTCCCTTTTAGCAATGGGGACACATGAGCAATGGGGACTTATTTTAGAGGTTCAAGACGTTTTACAAGTTTTGTGGAGGAAAATGAGGTTTAAAGAGTCTTTTCGCAGTTTATCTTGCTCCTTCTGTGTTGTTTTCTGTGTATTATGTTGAACGTCTGAGCAGACAACGGAACTAATTGTAAGTTTGACCTACTAAATGCACAGCCGCGCTTCGTGGCTGGATGAAAGCTGACCTACTAAACCTGCAACCGTGCTTATTTGTTATTTGACCTGCTGACGAAAGTTGGAATAAGAGCCGCGTACAATGTTTTCTTCAGCGTTTTGCAGGTAGATCAGATGACATCTATACACTATAACGTATGCAAAACAGCGTATTTGATTGCTTTATCTACCGACTACTCTGCTTTTGTTGATTAAAACAGACCACGTGAATAGAACATAGTGTGATGTCAGTGTTAATAGATGGTGTTATTTACATTTATTATGGCCCCTAAAAGTCCTTCTAGTGACGTCATAGCCTCGAGAATCGGAAATAACTGGCAGAGTATCTAATACTCAAATGATTCTCAGAAACGATTCACATTTGTATTAGGGAATACTGGCATTAATATGGAATAGGCCTGACATCTACATATATAATATGATAGGTATTGTTGTTATTGTCATGCTAATAATAACTTCTCTGCTTAAAATGCCTAGAATTTAGCTGCAGGAATATATATTAATTTCTCAAACACGTAAATAACAAATTTAATGATTCCTTTATATTTTAATTTACATGTGAAGCTATGGGTTCCATACCACAGAGCACTCTATAGCATTATATATATATATATATATATATATATATATATATATATATATATATATATATATATAACGTTATAATTCTTCCTCAAACCAACGTCGCTTTTGTTCTTCCTTCGAAAATTTGCGTATGAACAAGTTAACTGGTCATATAGTCGAAAGAAAAAAGGTAAACTGTACGCCAAATTGTAAAACTGGTGAAAGGTCTACATATCAGGAGGTTTATAAGTCAGAACGACAAAAGATACGTCCCTACTGTGAAATAACAGGGCCAGTGATGTAAGTATATCGGCGACCAAATGAAGAAAGACAGCCCCGGCCGTTGTATATTTAAAGCCAGTGGCATGGTCTGTTGTGGTTACACCGAACAGAGAGAAAAGAACGGCCCCGGGTGTACCAAGCTGCTATATAAATAATGTAAGTTAATTTAAAATTGACATCGATTCAGTTTTGTCTGTTCCACGGGAGGTATTCTTTCACCTTTATTGTGTTTATATTTAATAATAAATACCATGTTTTTTGGCAGTGGTATTATAATATACCCGTCAGATATGAATTTCATTTCAGCGAGTAAACACACGCACACTGGCGCATATATACATATAATCATGCAAATACGTAAACATGTAGGACACCTTAATTGATTGTTTTTATTAAAGGAGGTCCTTAAAGCAAGCTATTCACCTTGTTATCTGTAGAATTTACGAGTCTGGCTTGCTCTGTATATAAATGATTGAACTGCAGGTAATTCCTACCGATTACAGCTCTTAAAACGCCTTTGTGACAAATCTATAAGCTTTATCTACAAGTTGTTAGTAAACACGATAAATGCGCCAATTTTGACAAACAGAAGAAAATATATAACTGAAGTTGGTTGGTCGCACATGCTAAAGGGTTACTAGTTGCAAAATGGCATTTGCAAAACTCTGGTTCGTCTGATTTGCCGCCAGATGTCCTTCTTGGGTGTGATTGGGTTATTTTTGCGGGCCACCACATGTTATAAACACGTCAATATTAAGAAAAGGAACAGTATGTGAACCGTTGAGTTGGCGTTTTCTTGTATATGTTTATAAGGGGTTCAAGGGGTTATGTTTAGTTAATAGACGTCATATATCGGTATAGGCACCTTTTCAGGGAAAAGCGAGTCACAAATCAGGACACAGAAACAACGTTAATGTTAGGAGGTTTGTCAAAAGACCCATGGAAAATGTTGAAAATGAGTGATATATGGTCTGTCAACTTTGTTCAGACATCACAAATAATTTTATGCAAATTATTTGAATTAAATGGCAGTTCAAAGGAGATTCAAAGTCAAGTGTTTAATGGAATAATGAAGTTTTTCTTTGAGCAGGTGAATCAATAAACTTAGAACATATAGGATGCAAACAGTTATATTATATGTTAATGACATGCTAGTAGATGTAACAAATTGCGATCATCAGGCAGCATAATAGAAGTATTTAGATCCACTCCAGGTAGAATAATAGAGAAAAGTGTGATGTGTTCAACAGTAAAATACATTCTTGCAAAAGGGGCCGCAAAAAGTAGAGGAAAGAGCAAAATATTTCTTGAGAACATTATTATAAAAATGTTACACAAAGAAACTCCCAGAAGGTATGTGAAGATGACATATACCCTATAAAGTGTACTTGTCGGTTCTCGAGAGAACACCGGATGTTGATTTACAGATGTAATGTAGCAATAAGATTGAGAATAATGAAGTGGAAAATAATACATATTATTTGGCCTACACGAATACTACTTCACACTATGGAGAAACAGAGCATGTTTTCCGCCAATGTAGACTGCTAAAACAATTATGATGAGAAAATTATTCAAAATATAATAGGTAAAAACATCAAACTAACTAAGGAACAGGTGGTTCTATAGGATATACGATAGTGTTATTGACTGTTACAGGTGTCTCTTGTATTGTGTGCAGCAGTCTTGCATGTGTCTGTGTAGCGCGAGCATGGCCGGCCCACGTTCGGGGTCTGACGTGTAGAAACACAGTGCTCATGCTAATCTGGAATTTTCTGGGCTGGTCGCGCTCTATGAGCACGTGTCTTGTAATGTTCTTTGGGCGTGTGTATAATGTATTGTTGGGTTCTTACGATTGTTCGTGAAATAGAAGTTTCTAGAATTTTCGGAAAAAAAAAGTTATAATTGGGGCTGTGTTTTAGAGCCGGAGGGAGGAGAGAGAAATATTCCAGCGGACACGGAAGAGTGTGAGTCAGTTTTGGACCTATCCGATAATTGCAGTAGAGTCATGGATTCCACGAACTCTATGCAGATTTAGTGCGGCCTGGCTCCAGTTTGCTTTCAAGATTATTACAAGAACTTCATTTTTAGATCACAACATATTGATTTTGTGATTGAATCGGAATATCATTCTCTGAGAAGATTTATGTGAACTGTTCATCTGGATTATACGTTTTAAAGGACTTGTTGTCGCTGTGACAGTGGTGGTATCCAGGTACTTTACAGTTTATTTATTATACTGTGTAATTTTATTGATTTACTGCTATACTGTTGTTTTACTGTGTAATTGTACTGATTTAGTGTATTGTAATGTTAGGGTTGTTTTAAGAATAAATTATTATTTTTAAACAAAAAACACCGACTTCTTTATTCATTCCCCTAGACATTTCACGCTGCCTCGTGCTACAGAATCTGATTTTTTATTTGTCTCCGTATTAAAATTTATGCTCATCACGACTACGTGATCTGTTGATATTAGGTTCCGTATTATGACACAAAATCTGACTCGGATAAACGAAAGGATGGTGGCTGCGAGACTTTGTATAAGCAAAATATAATATGTAAAACAAGCAAATTATATATATTGTACGAAGATAAATGCAGATTACGTGGTAAAATAATATTTTTATTGCTGACATTTAAGTTATCTATGGTAATAAAGTTCAGTCAAGAAAAAAATTCAAGACTGACAGGCAAACATATGAAAGAGAGGCATAGAAAATTAAGAGGGGTATAGGGTAGTCCTAATATTGGGTTTTCTGCCGTTTACTTATTATAAGAAGTAATCTTCCCATATAAGAGCCATCCTCTAGAGAACACGGAGTTGTGAATGGAGGCCCTGCGTAATGGGATCTTTTAAGTGACACTGACTTTTCTCAGATCCATGACGTCTATAAATCTTAACATGAATAACGAGAAATGAGATGCCATTATTTCTTTCTTGTCAGCTAGGGGTAATTTATTAACCTTTTTAAGGAGGTTGCTAACGTAAACTGTGTATTTATGTAATGAACGCAATATGTTTTCTTATGTTTTACACGACAGAATAGGTCAACGGCATTCACAATGTAATACTGCAAAATCAGAATTACTGACTTTGACTGATATAAGAGATTTAAGACGAATTTCTTGGAAGGAAAATAAATGCTCTTGTATGCACTTTTTGTTCGTTTTATACGTTTACAATAACATACCTTTGAAACCAATTACCTTATACTAGCACGCATGTATTATTATTGTAGAGAGTCGATCTACTTATTTCTGTGTATATATGAAACATTCAGTAATGTATTATTAATTTACAGAGTTGATTTACATATTTCTGTGTATATAAATCATCTTAAACACAACCTGGCAAAAAATAAGAATTGTTTGTTCATCTTTTTACCTAAGTATTCATCTGTACGCAAGGTTGGAATAGTCTGTTTGCTGATAAGCTTGCCTGTGTTAACTTTGAGTGTTTTGTAAATAATACAACAAAAATGGCCCGTACTGTTCTCCATTTAATCCTAACATATATGATGAATTTTCTTCTTTTTTTAACTAAAGATTCTCTTTATCATCAATGATTATTGGTGGAAAAAATCAATGCATCTTGCGATCATTTTGTTCTCTTTAACTATTGATGGCGTACAAATGTAAGATCCGCACTTAATGGAGATCTTGAATCCGATTGGGACATTTCCCCTTCGCAACCGTAAAGTTAGTGTCTGTTAAAACACTTGCAGACGGTTCAGTTACTGTTCTAGCAAGGGAAATCTGTACACGGCAACACTGGATAAAAATCTATTCATTTCCTGGCCTCACTGTAACCCAATAACAGATTCCTTATTTATTCTGTCTAGGCGGGGGCTAGACTGACTTTATCTAATTTCTTCATGGGTGTTTTACTGTCTTTACCGATTAGAAAAACAACTAACCATACTATACCGTGTGTGTCCTTGCTAGATGAACCTGCAGACACAGCAGCGTGTGTTTAAACCGATATGTATACATGTACGTATATGTAAATATATATATATATATATATATATATATATATAGATAGATAGATAGATATATATATATATATATATATATATATATATATATATATATATATAGAGAGAGAGAGAGAGAGAGAGAGAGAGAGAGAGAGACAGCAGGAGAGAGAGAGTTACATTCTTAATCTAAAGCTCTTTACTCAATTCTTGTACTCGTTATTGAAATTTTTGCTTAAATATTATAAAAAGTCTCCATCCCTGCATTTAATAATAAAAGTAAAAGTATGATATAAAAGTTCCATTGCCTTCACTGCTATAGTATTTTCGAAAAAGGAAACCTGAAAGAGCTAAATAAATCTACCGATCCAAAACAGTTCTTTATTATTCTGGTGTATTGGTAAAAAACCATGCCTTAGCAAAACGTTTTTCTGTTCGAAGGATGTATGGCACCGGAGCCTTATGACCCTTTTTCTGGCTTTAGTGACATGTGTCAGTCAACTACCACCTGCCAAGAGAATCCGGTGAAATGGACATTAGGTTGTAAGTTTCCAGAAATAGACATAGTGACAGATGTTTTGGTACCAGCAAAAAGGAGGTTCCCAGTTTTGTATTTTTACAAAGAAAATTACAATGCCATAAAGGAAATGAGTTTGCCTGCAGACGTTACAGGGAGCTGAACATTTTATTAATTTTTCTTTTTGAGCATATAAGAAAAAAACTCACCTTCACATCCTATTATGATATGGTAATATAATTAAATGTTAAATAATTAAATGTTTAAAATTATAATTATTACATGTTATATGCCAGCATTACTGACATTATCATTATACTTTATAACAATTCGATAAGAATATACCAGTGGCATCCCGGAGCCAGCAAACCTCTGCTTAAAAACAAAACAAAAAAAGTTTTCCTGCTGAATGCTGAATGTCCCTTAATGAATCTGCTATCTCCAATTATTTAATTGGAGCCCTGCGTGAATAATGAGCATTATAGTTATCTTCCTATCCGTCCGTCTGTCCGTCCAAAAATTCGTTTCATGATGATAAATCAAGATTTATTTTCAAACTTCCCTTATATATGGCCCGATGCCAAAGTAATAACCTTATTGATTTTAGGGTCACGGGGTCCTGGTCACGGGACCCTCTTCTATTAAAAGACTGTAGATCTACATTTTAACTTTTCACCCCAAGGTTTCCATCTTTTCCATATGGTTCACAAGGCAAAAGGAAAACCTGCTTTTGGGATCACAAGGTCAAAGATCAAAGTCACAGGACACTCCTACTATTTACATGCTGATCAGGCATACAGTTTAATACGTCCAATGTAATACCCCCCCCCCCCCCCCCCCCCCCCACTTGCCAGGGATGCTCCGTTTTTCAGTGCCTACGTCTTTATACACGTCTGTCAGTTAATCAGATGTTAAAATATGTTACTTGAATAATGTTTTGAGTCAGTTTCCCCTGCGTCTACATGTAATGAGGTCTTTAATTTTAGATTTCAAGCATCATTCAGCCCGCGCTGGAAGTCTTTAGGCCTTTTGCCTTGCTGACCTGTCAGTGTTCCAGTTTTATTGAATATGCTTTTATGATAATTGCTTGGCTAGGTTGCCCCCTTGCAAATTTTACTTCAAAATTACTTTGTAAAATTTGCTGTACATTATGCAGGGTATTGCTCAAGAAACAATCTATGTTATGTTTACTTTACAAACCATTCTTTGGAATTCCTGCAAGATATGTAGATTTGTAGGACCCGGGTGAGGGCAAGACCGTCTTTACTATCACCTCGTGTCCACATGTTTATTGTAAATAAAATTGTCTTGGAAGATAAACGATTAATGGGCCTGGCTTTAACAATGTGAAATAGACAAATACCTCGCACACTATGTTTTAAACAGAATTATTTTTTAAAATATGTGAAATCAATCTACATTTTACAACATGTCAGCGACACTTATGGGAGTCAAGATCATTGGTCACACGGAAAAACAAGCTCAGTTGACATCTGCTGATTGTATGATGTCATGTGAACACATAAAATTATAAGAAGCTAAAACAAAGATCGCTACTCATGCAAAGGCTCATCTGATCTGTCAGGTATTTTGAAAGAGATAAAAAAATTGTAAAGCAGAGCAGACATTTAATTTTGAAATTCTTTTTTGGCATAATATGCCTTCACTTCCATATACAGCCTCCTAGGATATTATTGAAAACTATATAATTATATGCAAATCATCCCTAAAAGCAGATTGTAACAGGTTGGTGGAACAGAGTTAAGTATCTCCTAAAAACTTCTCAGTGTATTTATGTGAACGGGGTCAATTCGAAAGTTACCTTTGCGTGCATGTACAGGTTGACCTTATTTATGTCGACTTTGTCTGGTTGGCAGAGCGGGCCTAAGAATTGATCATAGTTTAAGAGCCGATTGAATTATTATATTTTATGCGCGTATGTAACTCACACCTAAATGTCATCGGGGTCAAGGTATTATTACGGACGTAGCGATCCAGAACGGCAAAGGAGGAAATGCCATACCATTGTGCTTTATTAGCTCAGCTGCAATAGGTCATCTTAGTAACAGCGATCACCCTTTGTCCGTTGTCCGTCCGGCGGGCCACAAGTTAACAAGGCACAAATCGTAACCGCTTGGCCATGACACTTAATATCAAGGAAATTCTTTGGCAAATCTGCTAACAATCACAAAATTAGGTCACTGTGACCTATATTCTGATTGTGCGTTACGCGCGTCTTTGTGTGCTTTTAGCACTTAGAAAATCAAACCTGTCCTAGTGTTCTGGCTACAAAACTAAACGTATGGATTAAAGATAAAAAATGAAACACTGTGCATCATTTGCACATATATTATTATTACCATGTTAAAGATGACAATCGACTCTGCCCGTTCTTCAAAACTATTGCGGACACAACTGGAAAATGTTAACATCTTGGACAGTTAATGTATTTAACTCAGTATTATAAATGCATCTTATGTTTTGAAATCTGTTAGCTTGATGACCATGGATAGCCCTTTCAGGTGTGCATTAATGGTGGTGCCATTTTTCTCATATTTGATGCAGTTTTGTTGCAATTTTCTTTTCAATCATGAATTACTGCTCACCAGTTCTTAACAGGACACACATCATAAATGTTTGAATTATTAAGTTCTCACTAAACCTGCAAAGAAATTCTATACTTTCTTGCACAAATTGAAAGGATATGTTTCATTTAAATATATGTATCTATCACAATGGAAAGTTAAAAGGAAATCCAGTTGATAAATTCTTCACAACAGCGACAGACACATTTGCAAATCCAAGGTGTTAAAATTTCTAAGTGTCAGAGATCGGCTGAGCGTCTAGAAGTCTGAGTGTTCATTAGACCTCTGAGTCACTGGTTTTGGTTAATTAACAAACTGCACTTTTTCTTTGGAAATATGTTTTCTTTTAAGATAGTAAAAAATATCAGGAAATCTGGCAAAAATAAAAATACCAATTTTTTTGGCAGATAAAACATGTTTAACTTTTTATAACATTTCTTTCTCGACCGTCTTTGCGTTGTCGCTAAAGAAAAAGAATTCAGCTTAAAGTAAGTACGCTCTTTACACAGCGCTTTATCCATAGGCCAACTATCTATATCGTATGTGCTGTTTTTTATGACCTTGTAACCTGAATCTCTACACCAGAAGGGGAGCACTGTATTTAGGTCCAATCAGATGAGACCCTGTGCTGGAAGACAAAACAGTTTACCTGCCAAGCGAGGAATACACGAAGCCAATGTTGTTCATTTCGTTTTGAGTGACAGCTCATAGCCCCGGCGACCGTTTTAACAGGCCACAGGTTCATAGAGAATTGCCCCGCACGTGGTTTCTGGGCGGAGCCTGGTGCCTGTCGAGTGTTTGTTGACTTGCATTTGGTTTGCTGCTAGTCACATCAGCAGTTTTTTTCAGCAGACAGGCCCACGTCACCACCTGGTGTTTAAGTGCATCATAAACGGTCAAAGCAGGCATGGGAAAATCAGTAGCTTCTTTAGGAACGCAAGATTTCCGCTGCCTCGGGAGCTTAAAAGTAAGTGATATATTAAATTACTGTAAGCTATACAATTTTCTTTAAAATTCGTAATTTTCCAATTGAATTTGCTCAGTTTTGAGTTTGAGCAATGCCTAGTTATACAATATATCCTTATTTCCCAAAATGATGGCAAGACACGAAATTGTGCGTCTTTAGTATGATCAACATACGGGAAGCACAAGGAGTGACGTTTTTATTTTATTTATTCTGCATTTATATAGCGCCATATTGAACATCGTAATATTGCTCTAGAGCGCTGAACCATAATAAAATGTGATCATTACTAAGAAGGGCATATGTTTAAATACTATAACCGAAAAGCCCCCTTCCCACTTCCACGAATTTTGCGCCTAATCACCACGAACTGACACATAATAATTCGTGAGGAAATCGTTGGGGTATCATACATTGTCTTGAACATTCGGCAATGCTCGTAGAAATGTCTTGAGCAGTTAGGGTTCCTGGCGTTTTTTAGAAATGTTCAAAAATTAAGCTTTGACGTCAGAAGTCGTAGAGAAGTCTTAACAGTCGTAACAAGTCTTAATTTTAACAGTTCTCATTATTCGTGGGTATTGGTGACGTTAAACTGTGTCACGGTCTCCGATCATGAAACGTCAGACGAATCAAACGAACATGGACATCAATGTTGGAGCTGATACACTCTTTTGGTCCGAATGGACGTGCAGATAACAGAAATACGAGCCTATGTCCGAGCCCCTAGTCACCCTCGTCGAGTCAGAATTAATCACAATTATGTTAGTTTTCCTTTTAGACACAGGTTCAAATGTGAACCCTGTATAACCTTTCCTGTTTTTATAATGAAGTTTTCATTCCTATTCATTTCCCTCCAAATATATCCCCAAATCGCTGCTTATTTTTATGATAACCTCCACCTGATAAAAAGTACCATTTAATAAACAAATTGACATTATCTTTCTGGATATATTATCTGGGTACATTTGTCTTTGTAAAAAGGGAAAAATCAGTATTCTTCTTAATATGCGACTTCTTTTCAAAACAAACGAGGAAGAGGTTATTTCAGTAAGCGAACTATGTGATTTGTTTTAAAGGAAGATGTGTCTTAGGGATATTGGTTCCAACTAAATTTGAGCCAAAATAATTTGTAAAAAAAAAAAACTGAATAAATTATTCATTTTCTTCATACTTCTATATAAAACGGTGTGAGTGTCTATTTTATTGTTCAAGAATAACACTAAGTCTCGGAGGTGTTTTAAAGCTGGCAAGCCATACATGTCAATTAAAAAGAAGTCTTAATTTATCTTATGTTCCTTTCACTAATGTATGTTCTTTGTTTTGATATTTTATTGCTATATATCACATAAACATATATCTAACAATCCAGTAATGTAAATCTGTCAGTCTAGGACTCATTTATGACTTTTATATTCTGATAACTTGTCGTACATATCAGTCGTCATATCAATTCTTTTGTTCAATGCACTTGAGATATTCTCGAGTCAAATCCCATTCATTTACAATGGAGTTCAATTCTAGGAAAAGTGATCAATAGTCCACGTTTGGACTCAAACCCATCGTAACTTCTGGACATTACTCAGGATTTCTCACTGGTTTGTCGCTTTTTAAGATCAGGGCAGCCTTGGCCATCATCAGAGTTTCTTTCTCTGACAGCGCAGTTATAACAATGAGTCATGGTTGCAGTCCATGATGCAAAATAAAAAATAAAAATGTGATTAATACGGTCATGCGTAGCAGGATTGAATGTTCGTAGAGGCTTCCTTCACAAGTCGTAGCCCAGTCATGGAAAATCGTGGAGATAATGTACCAACTTCTTGGACGTCGTAACGGATCGTGAACATTCTTAAAAATCTCGTGTCATATCGTGATGGCATCCTGTAAATGTCGTAGTATGTCGTACTGGCATCGTACTCCTGTCGTACGGCATCGCAACAGTAAAAGGTGTTTGAACCCGAATCAATTGAAAAAAAGTTATACAATATAGAATCATACGATATAATGAATGTAGAGAATATGAGTGTACTCAATCGATATTTTGACATTTCCTGTGACGTGATTTTGACTATAGAGCTTCTGGGATGTTTCAACGTATAATTACTCCTCTTTCCCGCCCCCCCCCCCCCCCCAAAAAATCTCCTATGAATTCTGCTGCTTTAGTTTTGTGACCCTAATAATAGTGTTAAGAAAAAAAACTCTCCGATGAATGGGTTTGGTCGTGGATCTTCATTTACAAAAGGTTCACTGTAAGTTGAGTCTGGGTACACGGGGAGAGTCTAGTACCTCTCTGCAATATGGCTCGGCGTTTCCTGGAGCTGCGGGGCGGGGTCGTCACTATTAACTGGCCCACTTCGCTTGCGATTCCATCCAACATGGATGGTATGCAAAGCTACCTATCGACCGGGCATCGGTACAATAGCCCTATGTAAGGAATTCTCTCATAATGGATGCAACCTGGCGGTAAAACAGCATCAATAAACTTACGACATACATCACCGATTCAATCGTGTCTCCCTGTAGTCGCTAATGCTGTATCTTGAATTAGGATTGCATACTGCTGGTAAACATATTATACCGCTTAATAAGGGAGCAAAGGACTTCAAACCTCAACACATAAACGTCAGTTACATACATTTAAATAGAAATTTACTTTTTTGGCAATAATCCCAGCAGATTAAACTGTAAAATATATCCATATCATGTTTTTCGTATTTAGAGGTCACTGTAGTAGTGGCCTCTGGTTTTTGGTGATCCAGACTCTTTTCTATGATGGAACTCCCATCCATCACATCCGTCAGTGCCTCTCTTTGTATTTCAACTGTTCATCTGTTAGCATTAGCAGCTTTTTCCCGGTTGGGAGAATTTTCACAAAGCATTTAACGTTGCATATCTAATATAAACAGATCACGTATGCGTGATGAACACAAATTTTGTAATGGAGATAAAAAAATCAGATTCTGTAACACTAGGCAGCGTGAAATGTCTAGGGGAATGAATTAAGAAGTCGGTGATTTTTTGTTCACAAATAACCATAATGTATTCTTAAAACAACCCGAACATAACAATACACTAAATTAATACAATTAAACAGTAAAACAGCGGTATAACAACAAATCAGTACAATTACACAGCAAAATAAACAATGTACACAGTACCTGGATACCACCACCGTCACAACGATAAGTTCTTTAAATGTATACTCTCGGAGAATGACAGTCCAGTGTAAAGCTCTTGTAACAATCCAGAAAGTAAAACAGAAAGTCCAAACAAGACTCGTCACAAAATCCAGCAGAAAGTCTGAAGAAAATCTATAATTGCCGCACTCATCGGATAAGGTTCCAGAAACTGACACACCCGCTTCTGCGTCCGCTGGAATCTTCTCTGCTGCTCTCTCTCGGCTCTAAAACACAGCCCCCATATATAACTTTTCATCCCAAGCCAAGAAGCCTCCATTTCTCGGACATTCGAAGAACCTAACACAATACACGGTAAACACGCGTTCAAGACTCATCTAGAAAAACATCGCTGTGTGTGTCTCTACATACCAGGGTCCACACGTGACCTCGGCCAGGCGAGAAAGCCCAAGGCTAGCATGACAACGAGAGTTCAACCAGTACGGATTAAACTGAGAATGTAACAAACGGCCCGGCGAGGGTGTCACAACAAGAGTTACGCCCGTGTCACACAATAAAAAAGAGCACCTGTAACAATATACATATATATATATATATATATATATATATATATATATATATATATATATATATATATGTCAGAGACGAGATTGAAATCCAGGCGGATTTTAAATTCGCCTAGACGAGATTGCGAATGTGATTTCAGCTAGACGGATTTTAAACTCGCCTAGACAAGATCACTATCGCAATCTCGCCTAGGCGAAATTAAAATCCATCATGGAGCAGGCCAGGATTTTAATCTCGCCTAGGCGAGTTTAAAATCCGTCTGGTGTCATCCAGGCGAGTTTAAAATCTGCCTGATATTACTTAGGTGAGTTTAAAATCTGCCTAGGCGAGATTAAAATAGTGATCTGATCTAATTTCCTAATATATTAAGCATTGTGATTGACATATGAAAGATGTTTTCAGTCGGATTTTCAATATTTTAACACTGAATGGTTATATATAGTTAAATGATAATATATTTATTAATATTTACAGAATATTATAGTATTAATGTAATAATTAACTTTTTTACAGTAATGTAATAATTATTCATGTGATAATTAACATTAATTTTGGAAACAGAATTATGAAATCGATATTTGATTATTATTTGCACCTTTGATGTGTTTCATGTGGTCTACAGCATCCTTTTCATACCAATTATTTGCTAAACATTAATTAATCTTTATTTTTTTCTCCAGTTTTCTTAACAACCTTGTGATTGTAAATATCACTTTTAATTTTTACAAAAAAAAATTTGTAATTGTATTTAAATATATGGCGATTAGAGAGTAACAAGAGGTATATTGAAGCACACTTATGAGATATTATGAAGAGCAAATCTGGGGGAAAAAATCATCCACTTGCATATTGAATCAATCATAGATAGATAGATAGACAGATAGATAGATTAGTCTAGATAGCTATTACTTCACTATTTAATGAGTATATAACCCATTAACATAAACAAACATCCTATTTGATAATTCTTACAGGACAAACAGAACAAATTAGTTGGTTGATCTAGTTCAAATGTTTCTTTTCACCCAGGTATTCAACACTCAACAGTCAAAACATATACACTTATGGTACAAAATATGCAGGGTATCAGTATTTATGATGGACTTTGATACACCATCCTTTTTTTTTGGTTATTAAACATCATATGAGAAAAGGTAAAAGTTGATACACAGATGTATGCATGTGAATATTTCTTTGTCTTATTTCGTCTTTTCTTATAATGTATATAATATTCTTCTGATCTTTTTTTTAATGTTTTGTGAGGCATTTTGTGAAGCTGCAATATTTATGTAGACTGTGTTACAAGATAACTGCCCTTTTTTGGACAGTATTATATCATATCAGAAAAAATATGATTTCTAGATTCATAGAGAAATAGATCATTTATGCATGTGAACATGCATTGAATTATATTGATAAAAAATAAATGAGCTATGTTCCTTTTGTCTTTTTAAAAATATTACATTACTAATATTACTTATACCAGTTTCCCTTCAAATTAATATTGACAACAAAATTATTATGTAAATAATCAGCAGCAGCCCACATCATATATCATTTGAATATGCCATATACAATACCAATGTAAGTTTCTTATTACCTAGTTTATAATTAAAAATATAAAATAATAAAATTAATGTTAATTATTACATAAATATTATAATATTCTGTAAATATTATTAAATATATATTACTTGTGAACTCTACATAACCATATTAATAAAAAATATATAATATAAAATATTCCATTTCCAAAATTAATGTTAATTATTACATTAATGATATAATATTCTGTAAATATTAATAAATATATTACTTGTGAACTATACATAACCATTCAGTGTTAAATTATTGAAAATCTGACTGAAAACATTTTTCCTAAGTCAATTACAATGCATAATTTATTGGGAAATTAGATCAGATCACTATTTTAATCTCGCCTAGGCAGATTTTAAACTCGCCCAAGTGATATCAGGCAGATTTTAAACTCGCCTGGATGACACCAGACAGATTTTAAACTCGCCTAGGCGAGATTAAAATCCTGGCCTGCTCCATGATGGATTTTAATCTCGCCTAGGCGAGATTGCGATTGTGATCTCGTCTAGGCGAGTTTAAAATCCGTCTAGCCGAGATCACAATTGCAATCTCGCCTAGGCGAGATCACAATCGCAATCTCGTCTAGGCGAATTTAAAATCCGCCTGGATTTCAATCTCGTCTCTGACATATATATATATATATATATATATATATATATATATTTATATATATATATATATATATATATATATATATATATTGTTACGGGGTGACATAAAAGCGGACCGAACAATATATATATATATATATATATATATATATATATATATATATATATATATATATATATATTTATATATATCTTCTTTGGAATTTCCGGGTTGGTTCTCAAGAGCGTTTGATGAATAGATATTATTTTTTTGTATCGGAAATTTTAAGTAATTTACGGATGGATTTTATAAAACACTTGTACATCATTTGCTTTCTGGATAAATATCATATTCTGGTATCAGACATTTTACCACACATGCACTTTTCCCATTTTTTTTTTTAATTTGTAGCTTATGGTTTAATTATTTCCAGTGCACACATTTTTGTTATCATTTGATGGTTAATGTACTTTAGTGCTCTCCATGATGAAAAAAAAAACAAAACAAGGATATTAAGAAGTACCTTCAGTGCATATACTGACCCAGTTGTGCAATCGATAGCTCACTTGCCTTAAAAGCAATTTATGCTTTAAAATCAAGTCAAAGTCTCAAAAGTGACGGTTAATGTAATTGGTCATCACTTTGTACTTCCCATAAGTACCTGCATATGTATTTAAAACTTTGCTGTCTTTAACAAACGGGTAATTTACTTCCGTAAAACCGAAGTCGCTGATACAGTACAATAACTTATGCACTGCTACACCCAAAATACTTTGTCATTAAATTAACAAGACAGTTGGCTGAGAGCTTTAATTCGAAATACAATGGAGATTCATGTAGACAAAACCAGTTTCCATCCTGGTAAACCCTCGAGATATAACGACATAACAGTTAAAAGGCTGTCAATGAATATATTGACCGTATTCCTTTTTTAAATAATTTGTTCCCATAGTGGGACCAAATGTAATTTACACTGACTTAGAGCCACCTGTCTTGTTTCATTCGGGTTGCGTGTGGTTTTACGATAAGCCTTGTCCTCTAACAAGTAACGGTCTTTGGCGAGAGTGGTGTGTTAGGATTCTGATAGCAGGACAAAGTTAAAGAAGCCGCCCTGTGAAAATGACTTCAGCAATTCCCATTTCCCTCACTAGGAGGCGTTGGCGTTTTCACTCTGACGGAGTGCGATTTTTTTTTTTTTTTTTTTTAGGGGGGGGGGGGGTACTATGGTCACAGTAAATCTAATCCAGGCAAAATTGTTTCAGTTTTGTACTGACTTGATTTATTGCGCTTCACCTGGCATCAGTGATAGTTCCTAAGGAGAGTCATTAGGAGGTTATCGATGTTAATAGCTTTAAAAAGTATCATCATCAACGTTAATTACAATAGAAGAAATGCATAATATTTGAATTACTAATGGATTCAGAGGTAGCAGAAATGAAGCTTTTTCCCTTGTGCATCATCAACAAATGACGCACTATCGATTGTAATAGCGGTATATTTGTACCACTGAAGTTGTTCAGTAACATATGGTGGTTTTGTGGTAGACTCTGGATATGAAGTTTATGAATTCCATTAACTTCGTATTTTTGTTTTAGTTATACATTGGCAGAACCCTTGATAATTTTTTGTCGAGGAGAAGCGGCCTTTATCAGTAATAACGTTTTGTCATCTAAAAAATGATGACCAGATTAAAAAATCGAAGATTAATTTCATTAGGAATAATAGTGTAAAATTAATTCTAATTATACTGTTTATTTTCTTAATATTGCTTATCATCTGTAATACCAAAATATCTGAGCCACGCAATTTAACATACACTGATCGGCATGAATCTCTTGGAGACAAGAGCGAAGTAATATCACGAATGACGAAACGATTAGGTAGTTTAATATGCATGAAATATATGGATTTTCCTTAATTTTATCATAACTGCATATAATCCGTTCTTGCATGTATAGAGGGGAAATAAGTTTGAACTCGGCGCGATCGAAGATGCAAATCAAGCATAACGCGCATGCCACCTGTTGGTCGTTCCGAAAAACTTAACAAATTAAGATTTTCATGCTTCTTAGTTCTGGGTTTCTTTTTTATGGTTCTTTTTAATGTTTGGGAGTTATCTTGCATGCGCAAGATCGGACCACGCAATTTTGTAACGGAAAAAAGACCACCGTTCCCTTTGTTTACTCATACGTCCATGTGCAGGGGTTGTTTTGCTAGGGAAACTTTTGAATTCAGGCAGAAAGAACTAAAATCAATAGCATTAGATAATACACAAATAATTATAAAAGATTATTAACCTTTAAAAAGAAAAGTGAATCGCGGGTTACGGTGCTGATCTGACGAGTGGAAACGACTTGGTTATGAATAAGCCCTCCGTCAAGCGAGGACATTATATTACTTATCAATACTATTAATAACGCCATACTATATAGGGAAAAATAGCAATGGCTATATTACAATAACCTGTAATGTTTTCGAATGATCGATCAAAAAACAATTTGAATTAACTTAAATATAACCGTATACAGATTAATCAGATTCTGAGAACAAAAACTGAGCATGGGTTTGTGATAAAATTGTAAAAAACTTACGTTTGACCAGACTTCCGTTGCAGTGCACTTTACTCTGTTGTCACAAGCCTAAACAACAATGGCTACAGATACCCTAGATGAGAACAAAAAGTTTACTAATTATCCAAAATTTAACAAAAATAGTGACATTTTATGAAACTACACGAATGAGTTAATTTCGTACAAACTTTGCAGACTGGGAGAATTAAAGGTGTAATATGAGTGACATTATATTAATCTTATTTCTAAATCCAAATAGATATTTGCGCAACTAAAAATGTAACAGGCCTCAAAAGTACACAATTTTAAGCAACCAGTAACAGCAACGCCATTTCTAATGGACTAGCATCAAAGTACATCATAATATCTTAAAACCGTTCTTTTTCCCAGTATCGTGTTTCTGTCTAACTTAAGATAATTTTTTTTTTTAATTTTTATGCTGAATTTTTTTAAATAAAAAAATAAAAACATGTTTAAATTTCATATGAAAATGAATGTGATTTCTTGAATACATAAACCAATAGGAAGAGCTCTGCACCAATTTCAAAATGGTGTATACTCCTTGGGGTCTAATGTGCATTTGAGACAGCTTTACGTTTGATTTAAAATTTAGGGTTTTTTTTCCAAGGATGCTACCTTTAGTGAAGGTATCTGTGATAGTACTAAACTTTAAACTGATAAGTATAGGTGGCGCCTCAACTGATTTTATTAAAGAATGGTATGTTCAAGTAAGCAAATATACAGGTGCAAATGATGCTCATAATTTCAGTCTCGTGATGAAATGCAAAATATACACTGGAACAAGTAAATCTGTCGCGTGACTTTTATATGTTTTAATCTACTTATGTAGAAAGTAAACATGGGTGGCGGCACTAGTCTCATATAAACGATATTGAGTTGCAGAAAGATGTGTATGAATTATAACTTATTGTGTAAAATCTCCTAATGTTAATCACATTTCTGAAGACTGGTTGTGCCGATTGTGTCTAAATCTTCTCAAAACACAATTTAATGTGAATAATAGGAACATATTTCAATTTTGAACTGATGCAAAGTTTTTCTTCAGTAAATACAATTTGCATGAATACCAAGAAAATTCCAACATTAAACGTGCTCTCAATTATTTTTTTTGTTTGCCGCGTAGTTAGCAACATGTAAATCACTTTAACTAATTCGGGTTTCCAAGGAGATTTAAGAACAGATTTTCCGGATATTAAGCGAGGTCCTCGGTCTAACTGACAGGTCGAACAAACGGACCTCTTCAAACAGAAAATTTCGTGTCCCAATTAGCATAAAAAGATTAATAATCTTTAAATAAAATCAATAGGCAATTATCATAAAACAAAATTATAAAACAGCAACTTTTTAAAAAATCAACAAAATTTTCACCTATCCATATCACCATACCACCTAAATACATTAATCTCTGTCTGATCAACACCTAAACTCTCTCTAATGCCCTTATTTCTCGGTTATTTCTCTAGGACAAACCTTAGCCACGGCCTCTCTTCCACTAAATCCTGTCTCCCACTACATGTCTGTAATGATTTACCATTCACAGTCATGGCAATTAGGTCACCAAGCTGTGCAAAGCCATGAGAACAATGCCTGCATTCAAGTATGAACTCAGAAGAAGTTTTCAAGCATTTAACAGGCGAGAAATGATGGATGATACGCTTTATGAATCCTCTGCCGCAAAACAAGGCCATAACTCACAGAAACAGAGCCAGCTTCAGAGGCACAGCTCGTCATACGTTTATCATGTTGTTTTCCCCTTGAATATATATATATATATATATATATATATATATATATATATATATACAGTCAAGCCCGCTTATTGTCATGTCGGTTGTGCATGTATAAATTATGATAATAACCGGGATGTGACATTATACGGGCTTCAACATCGATGTCCTTTTGAGTCATAGAAGAAGCATTATGTCTCAAATGATATTAAATAAATCATCAACAAAAAGGAAACAGAAACGTTTATGAATATTTTTATTGCACATCGGCATATCAAATTACGTATATGCGCACCTGACAATTTATTTCCTGTTAGTTTTGTGCCGCATGGCGCAATAAAAGAAAAAAATCCGACTTTCTTACAGAAAGAAACGTAGCGTCTGGGTCATGAGGTCAAATGTCTGGAAATCTGCGGCAAGGTTATAACTTTATGTGTAGGCAAACAATTTTACTCAGTAATTATTTCCCCCCGACTATTGTGCCTTGTTTCGGGTATCTTATTAATGACTCAAACTTCCATGAACGTCCTTATGATAGGACTGTTGGGGGAGCGGGCATCGTCATGCCATTTGTCAACTTTCTGAAGTTTCGCCGCGATTGAGGTTTAGACCGTGTATCTCCTCCAGTGCTCACAACACCTTCAGCTTTTCGTGAACCCTTCACGGGGATTTACAGTCGCAAGCAACATTAAGATCTCGTACTTCATATCATCTCGGCGAAACTTCACCGAGGTGTAAACCACGGTCTTGCAAAGGCCAGGAGTTCATTATGTATGACATGTGATCGCATACATCGCCCTTGTAAATGTACCAAGAAACGCAATGATCTTGATTACCTTGGTATCTTAAGACGTTAATTAGCTGAGTGACGGGGACTGACCATCATGCATCACTGCACTTGCCTGCCGCACACAGGTGGGAAATTAGATCGTTTGATACGCCTGACCGATTACATGCTCTTGGCCTCGTTGATCGCCGTGTCGGCGTCTGATGTTATATTAACTGCGATCTGGTATCACTGCCAAGGGTTCCAAGCATGACAATTAATAGGATTATGACAATATTCCATGATATTAAACGGTCAGATTTACCATTGTTTATATAGTAAATGGTTTGGGATTTCAGATTTATGTGACAATAAGCGGGATATTCTATTAACCGATATGACACAAAGTGGGCTCGACTGTATATATATATATATATATATATATATATATATATATATATATCGAGAGAGAGAGAGAGAGAGAGAGAGAGAGAGGTGTTTTAATTTGAAATCATTCATGCGGATTTACAAATGTTTAGGAGTTACAAATATGTGATGTTTACCTAATTTACTGTTTCTTAATTAGTTTCAAACAATATTTTGAAGGAAAGAAAGTATTATTTATTGTATAAGACATTAATTTATTGTATAATAAAAATCAATGTTAACAAGACTATGTTATTTTTTTTGTTTGGATCACATATTTTTCAAACTAAAAGAAATAGTTTTTTTTGGGCCCCACATTCTAAGAAGAAAAGGTAAAAACAGCGATAGAATTTCCAACATATTCACCTAATTTACATTTTCTATCTCTTGGACAAGCAAATATAAATGTTTGTAGTATGCTCACGTCAGAACCTAAGTACGACAGCTTAATTCTTACGTTTTAACATGAGATATCCTGAACTCGACCCGGACCAGTCATAAAAGTTTGAGTTCTCAACTTCGTGTCCGAGTGCAAGCCCATATCTGTTGAGCCAAGTCCCAATTCCTGAAACAGTGGCCTTGATATTGGACTCGAGACTACAGCCCTACTTCAATACCGACAATAAACATAATTGAAATGTAATACAAAATATAGTTGTCCCATACATAGTTAGAATTACTTCCAGACCCTTGGAACTAATGCTTAGATTATGAGAAAAGCAAAGAAAACAGAATAACCCTTTCCGTTTTCTTTGTCTTTCGTTCAATGCTAAGGCTTAACAGCATTTGTATGCAAGGACAGCTTCTTTGTTCAATGCAGCATTCCCAGTCCCATTATAGTGTGTTCACTGCCATCGACCCATGTAATTTGAGCACTTGGCCGACAGACATTTGACCACATTACAGCCACCATTCTGACTAAAAAAAAGGACCGTTGTAACCCTTGTACCAGCTGGTGGCTCAACTCCCCGAAGACAAGCTGCACTCTGTTAACGTTTGTCGCTCAATAAAATAGTCAGTGCAAATATTTACATTCGGCAAAATTATATATTAATATGTTAAAATGCTCCATGACCAGTACTTAGTATATTTATATGAAAGAGATTCTAAATTTGAATTACTGAGACTTTATCGTGTCATGAAAATTTCGCTTTTCCTTACCGAGCTGGTTTACCTGTAAAGATACCTATAAAACATAGCAATCATATTAAAAACCTGTTTTCTCTCCTTTAACCCTTATTTCTTGCGAACTCTATGTTCACAGAGCAGCATTCCTCGGTGCTACCATTATTATTCTTTTAAAAGATTTACATCTTTTTAGGAAAATGCTGTAATTTTCATCCATGCAGGTGGTAATATTCTTTTTCTAACAAAATGTCTAAGAAGATTGAGGTTGTAGACTCTTCGCACCATTCATCACGCGCCCTTTTCGGCTGTGACGTGGTGAAGCTGAGAGACAATTTCTGTCAACCTTTTAGCACAATTGTGATGGTGTCATCAATCACTGATAAATCACTAAAAAGATATAAATGGAAGTACTCTTGAACCATAGGTACAGATGGTTATATAAATGTTATTGTTGAAGCTTATCTTAAAACAACGAACATATAAAAAAATTATGAGTGCGTTTGAGTATATATTAAGCATTATATTTATACAATTTATCTACATATTAAATACATGTTTTTTTCTTTAAATATATATTTTCTTTATGCTAGAGAGTTATCAAATGCCCTCTGATATGCTTTTGCACTCATTTATTTATGTTGGGAGAATACCTGGAGCAAAAGAGGAACATTATAGCCTTTTACTCCCTGTTCGTGGATGATGAAAATAGTCCTTTCTAAAAATCATGTATTCTAAAAAAATTATCAGATAAAGAAGTATATGGTCCGTAATCCGATTTAAGTATAAAAAATAAAATACCATTTAATATTATATCGAACAAAAACATATTATTTTTATATAAAAATACATATAAAATGAGAAAACCGTAATAAAATAATAAAAGAGACTTGATTTTTCAACCTGACATAGCTCTCTTTTAAATAAATCAAACTGAATGAACTTTCGCAGATGCTGAGGTTGGTGCGGCACCTAGTAGATTTGCTCATCCCTAAACAAGATGTAATTGTTTTCTCAGGTGGTTGCGATACTTTTAAAGCTAACTTGGATACTCCAGCTCGTATCCACTTACACTTTAGCATGTTGGGGCTTGTAATTTGGATGTTAGTCACATACGGCCTAAATTTGGCTAATCACATATATATGAACCATGTGTACCGAGAGTATACCGTATCAGCAGAGCAAATCTCGTTTCTACTCGTCTGAAGGCCCCGCATGTTGCATGAATGAGATCACGAGAGACGTGCTGAATGGTGTTTCGTGATAATAAGTCCTTTTTACGTAAGACTTTGTTTCATCATCATTACATGATTTCTTTAGCATATCTGATGCATGGCCCTACACTAGCTTTATCGTAACGTAAATGATGCATAAAACCGATAAATGGTCGTTGATATTGTGCTTTAAGGTAGGAACGACGTGGGTTTTGCTTTCTGAGGGCTACACAGAAAGGCCGTTATCAGTAAAATATGATATGAAACCAGATAAGACAAACAATTTTAAGAATATCGATTTCAGGATAGGAGATAACTCTCTACAGTCGTATACCGCTAATCCGGGCACACAAATTTCATTCCCCAGTCTTTTGTAGTTTAATCCGCCCTCAGTCAATATTTCTGGCTGACACTGACAGAAAATGTTCCTTCTGAGAATTCACAAGCAAATCAAATTGGTCGATATATCAGACACTCTCTCACCATGACTGATTTAATACGTATAAAGAAACCCTGGTGGAAGTCACACCTTGTGTATATGGAGCCCGGATTTCGATGTTAAGCTGATGATATGGGAGCAACTGAGAAGAAACGTTTATACATGACATATCGTTGTCAGTTACAACTTCCACTGATCTTTCTCGAAATATAGAAGTTCAAAAATATGCCGATAATATAATTAAAATAGTGGTATCTGCGAAATAATTAAGGTTGCCCTATGCTTGAACCCTGGTGATATATCAGTGGTTTCAAATATTTCTGTTTCCTGTTATCGTTCATATAAAAAGATCAGCTCACTTTCATATCAGCATTCTCAAGTGCAGCGACTTATCCCTGCAGAAATGTTGACAATTTTGTTTTGAGGATGAAACCATTTCGTTTTGTGAATTAGCATCTCTCGTTCTATTTTCAAGAAAACTAGTTACTTTATAGCAGCCGATATCTAAATATTAGTTCACGTTGTAAACGCTGCAGTATTATATATGCAAAATATTGTTTCGTTTTCTTTCAATTTTTCTTATTTCGTTAAATACTAAATGACTCAAAATCATAAAAAAGGCCAAGCGATTCTACCTTGACTGGTCACTTTCTTCAGTCACCTTGAAACAATGCCCAGCAACATAAAATGTGGGTTACATCAAATCACCGAAATATAATTCATATTTATTCTGGTAATACTTATATGATTATCCTGACACTGCAGATAAAAAATTCTTGTATCTTTTGCCGGAATGGACAGATAAAGCTCACCGTGTCCACGGGTATTAAAAACTTCTCCCTATTTTACCGGAGTATGCAATCTGGCCATTACTGAAACTATTATCATTTTACATGTGTCAATTATACTGCAAATGTGACTTCAGAAGGTGCAATTGCTTGTAACATGATCGTTCATATTTTGATGGACCACTGTTCATGTGTGCAACAAATCTGTCAGGAATTTCAATGAAAAAGAACTTGGGGCTTTGACCAGACTGAAAGTGATCCCAGGTTACACTGTGACAAAAGGAGCTTTGTCTCTGTTGCTGCCGTTAAATTAATTTATATATCCCAGGGGAAATATCATCGACTTTCACTGATGCCCCTTTTATATTCCTGCAAAGTCTTAACACCTTTGAAATACTCCACTGCTTATTTTTACATAGAAAGAAGTAGGATCATTACAAAACTACTTCAACTGAGTTAAGTTTAGATGACATCAAGTGGTTAAAACTAACTTCAAAGTTCCTGGTTCACCAGGGTTGTAATAAATTTAAGAAAAAGCTTAAAGTTTGCTTTTAAGTATGTGCACACATATTTTATCATCCAGCATATATGTCCGCCATGTTTCATATATATATATATATATATATATATATGTGTGTGTGTGTATATATCTGCAGTTCATGCACATCTAGCTTCTCATGTCATATTCAAGCCGGCCTCCAATCTACCGCTTTTTCTACCCTCCTTATTCAGATTTCGATCCGGCTGGAAAAGTCGGTGGGTGTGGTGACGGAACCTGAAACAAATCGGCCGATTTTATTTTTTTAAAGTGACGTTAATGATCGGAACAATCAGGTGATGTGCACGCGTAACGTATATTTTCGGGCCGTGCAAACAAAATCGGCCGGTAATCCCAGATCGGTAGAAGGGAGACCAACTTTATAAAATCATTTTTTTTTAATTATTATAAGCATGAGATAAATAGCACAGTTATGAAAACACATTGAATTATAATTCAAACGATTCTTTTACTTCTTTAAGTCTCGAAATACGGGTAATACGGTGTTACCTGATTAAAATTTTCTTTTAAATAGCAGAGACAAATACATAAGCTTCTCTTACTTTGGCTAAAAAATCTAATCATAATATAATAACGAATTCAAGATGATTCTAAGCACGTTATCATCGGTTCCTTATCGCTTTGATGCACCACAATACAGCGTGTGGTTTCCTTTGTTGTGGATCTGCTCGACAGGGTAATGGATAATTTGTGTTAGGCCTGGTGACTGTTGGTGCCGATGACCTCGATATGGCATGCCCGCACGAGCTGTCAGCGGTGAATGATGGTCACTACGCCACTAAGGAACATAGAAGTGTTCTCAAACACACTCTCTCTCGCACCTTCATCTGTCCTTAATAAATTTTTGTCACCGGGACAGTATTCATGACACAATATTAAGTGTTCACTGCCCCCCCCCCCCCCAATAACATATATATTAACCTATTCGAATAGCACAGTAATTAAGTAACGTGAATTTAATTAAGAAATAATATTGTACCGGATCTATCACAATATTCAATCCCATTTGTTGTATGTATTGTCTGCGATTCTTTTTGCAAGATGTTAAATATCTCTGGTTTGACTAGCTCAGGGATTCATATTGGATCGTCTGGCACACTTACGATTGCCCAGTTCGGCATCCGTGAATATTCGGAAGGAATCTATTTTCCTGTCAAGCACTTATTTACTTTATTCTTTTTTAACGAAGAGAGATAACATATTGAGGCCAAATTAAATTGATCGTAAATACACTAGGGCCTTATGTTCATGCATCAAAGCATTTCGGTAAGATTAAGTAAAGATGTTTTTATAACAAATGTGATTTTATTTTACACTCTCATCGTTGGGACGTTATGCTGGCGAGTACAGTCCCGTGGTACGCAATATGTGATCATTTGTTGTCATGAATCGTCATTACGTATCCCTGGGAGGTGTTTTTCTTCAATGCAGCAACAATACGACACGTGGTATGCCGTGACATAGATGGGAATGTCTTCCCTGACGAATGGCGCTGTCTTGCAGAAATAGATCACCTCCTACAGCATCCCTGGTCACATAAACCTGTCGTATCCCTCACGTTATGTGACCCCGGAGTCGAAAACGGCTCAGCACCAATTTACGCTACCGAATCCACGCCTTTTATTATTAAAATCGAACTCGGAGATCTAAAAAACTAACATTTGCTCTTAAGTCTTTCCTCCGGGGAGGTATTATACATAAATTGGACTGGATTCCGTGGAAACGAGAAGGAATGTTCAAAATAATGCAACGGTATATATTGGTTCAAGTTTCAGTTTTTATTTTCTGTCTGCAGTAAAACATATTGAAAGGAAACAAACGCTTTTATCCATGGCATGCAACCGTTTACATCAGTGTACCTTTTTTTCCAGCGACTGTTTAATAAGCAAACTGTTAAATAGTAATGTAAAGTATAGAAAAGCGAAAGATTTAAGAGTTTTCTATCATTCCGGATTATTCTATTTATCATTTCATCCGCGGTTAATTTGAAGGTATTAGGTGTGTAGACTTTTGATGGAAATTTCACCATGTACGTAGTGTATCCAATGATCACTTGAGCTGTAAGGGCTGCCTTTTTTACCTAAATTTCATCATATAATTGGGGGAATATGCAAGTTCTTATTACAAAACTCTCTGAAATAATATCCATGGAAGGATTCTTGATTACTATATCTTATTTTTGCACGCCTCGGTAACATCAAATGTTTTACTCATTACTGAAATCGGCCCGGGAAATGGTTGATGCTTCCTAGTGATATCCGTAATTTAATCTCAGGGCAACGACCCACACATGTACGAAATTTGTTCCAAAGACATTAATTCCTTAAATGGTCCATACCAATGAAGTCAATCATTGCCGTAATCGGTTTTGTCACAGAGGAGTGTCAAACTTAATATGCAGCGTTTACTATCACTCACATACCAAAGGGATCGGACACATCCCTAGCAATATAAGGGGCTTCTTTAGGGCACGTTAGTAGGTTTGATCGGGTGTTTCTGCCGCTTAGAAGAAATCCCCGTGCACAAGCCACCCGGGCACAAGGCTATTTTCATATTCATGTTTGTCAGCTGGGGGATGATTTGCGACATCTTTGGACGCCTGATGAGACGGAACTTTTCTCACACGGACCATCTGAGCACGGAGCGGAGGGATTTACGTGTGCACCCGGTAAAAGCTAACAACCCGATTTATGAGCCAACTATAGAATAATGGTGTCAACAAGGCTAGACCGCTATATGGCCCCTGTTTATGGGGGTTTTATTGTGTGTGCCAGCTAGGCTTGTGTGTGTATCCTCGGCTCTTATGGCGTGCGCCCTGACACCCACTAATCAATGTAAAGCATATTGATAAAGAGATATCGATACGCAAACAAAAACTCTGTAATGGCCTGATAAATATTCATGAATTTGTCCCTCTCAAGTTATTCTGCAGCAAATGCCTACAAACTGAATATTTATCCATTTGCATTTACTTTTATGAGATCTGCATAATTACCATATAACAAGAATATTGAATAATTATATATTGAAAAGAAAAGAGTAGTTTTGTAAAAGGTTGGCAATTCCACCGATGTATAGGATGCAGATGGATTTAGATTAGTAATAAAGCCATTTTCATACTCTTGTGGGAAAATACCCCTCCAAAAGCTTTGAAAAACATCGATAAGATGCACTTTCTCTGGTACAGGATTTAAAAGAATATGTGTAGACGTGCTTCCTTCAATATCTTGATTGTAAATCCGGTAAAACAAGGAACATTTATTTGGTTTACATTGTATAGAACAAATATTTTTTTTTAAATATCGCATTAATATTTTATTAATGAAAAATGATTATTTGGATTTTGGAAATATATCAGGTGGATGTGACAATAAAGTAATCACGTATAATCTATTCATGGTGGGATTGGATTTATATCTTCCGCAGAAAAGTGTGATCTACAGCGGTAGCCGAGGTCCTTAAATGCTTGGTACTTTCTTTACGCAGCAGTTATACAATTCAGTCTTCTAGATATATCTCCTTCGTTTAAAACGCTGCTTTTTCCAGGCAAATCTTTCCGGTTTCTCCAATAGGCCTGGCGTACGTGGCCAAGAAATGTTATCAGACCAATGAGAGCGGGGTAATGCATTGTGCATCCAACTTAAAGTTTTAAACCCGTAATCTCCGCTCTAACTGGTTTGATTACAAATGTTTGAGCATATGTGCCATCCTGACTTTAAAACACCGAAAACCTTCCCAAAGAAAGCAGCGGTTTAAACAAAGGAGATCTGGAACAAATGAAATGTAAAATCGCTGCTTAAGGAGTGAGTCAGCATGGAGGCTCTTAATTCACGTCCGAGTGAGCAAAATTCCCGGAAACTATTTAAAGATAAATCCAAATCTCTCGCAGGATTGGTGGATCGTACAACATAACATATAAAGGAACTACATCTTTGCGGAAATCAAAACCTTTGTTAGAGACCATATATGGGTGATGCCCTTTAAATCGTCGTGCCATATGGCCATTATATGAATCCATTTCATTGTAAGGTAATGCGTCGCTCTATCTTTGTATCCCAGTGCAATTTCCACTGGTATAAGCTGTTTGATAAAAAACAGTGTACGTTTTAGAGTGAATCATTTATTCAATACAAGAGTTCGCCATCCTAATTAAAGAATTAACCTATCACATGGAGACACCGTAGTTTACCGAGGATAATTAAGCTACCACGTATCGAACACAGCCGTGGCATTAAGCCATCCAGCTGAAACTAATGTTATTTTTCGTTATTTATTGAAATTGAATACAATGATTCTTAAAAAGCGATGCCGAATCAATTGCTGCCATAGAACTTAAGAAAACAAACTTTGCATAATGACATAACACCAATAATTTTTCGTTAAAACGGTTATATCTATTTCACAGTTAAGTTCTTTATTCTAATTACCTGTATTTAGTATATTCAACAAAATAGTTCATCTCGGGATATTCAGTCGTGTATTATATTTATTGTATGCGTGAGTTATTTAACCGAAAATACGGATGTTTAAAATGCTCAAATCTAGCTTGCGTTATTACTTGGTTGCCTAGATTTTCAAAACTACATTAGATTCTGATGCATAAACTGAGCATTTTTTTTCTCTCTATGCAACGATCTGAAATCAGGACAACCAATCAATAGATTGGGCGGGGTAAGGTATCGACGTTGATATCCAGGGTCCAACATCCGAATAGAAATAATATGCTGGTAAAAACCTACGGCCTGATTGGATACATAATCCGATCATCATATATCGATCACGTGTAAAAATACTGTGCATTTAATATAAGATAATGTACAATAAAATGAAAAGCAATATCCTGTTTATACAGCTACCCATTAGCACAATATATGGATTTAACTACAGTTTAAAAATACACGTGTAACCCAAAATTAATACATGTTAATGTAAGATATTTCATATTTTATAATTATATAATATTATGACTGGTTAGATTGGGTGAATTTAGATAATCCCCAAACAATTCTAGCCAATCGGCCTAATTTATTTTTCTTGTCACTAATCATTAATCCATTTTGTGTTACATTAACTCGTCCATACTGCACTTAAAGTAACTGTGATTTATTGCAATCAAAATGAGCGGATGGCATTAGAAAATGATTTTTACACCATGACCAGTCGTTGAAAACATACCGAGATACAACCCCTTATCTCAAAATGTAACAAGCCTGCTGTGACTGTCATTATTGTGCAAGAAATAATTGTACATTATCCATTGATCATGATGGGGAGAAATATACTCCGGCTATCAGTAAGCTAGCAAGATGGAACATGTGACTCTCTTCAGAGGCCCGGGCCAGGCAGGGGAAACTGGCGACAGACACTCGAGCTGATCAAATGACATAAAGTGTTTCTGGCGAACCTTTCAATCTGACAAAGATACTGTGCCAGAAGTACATGAACGGTTCTTCAAGACGTGCTGAAGTTACAATGTTATCCGCGTGTTTTCAAGTAAAACTCATAGCGGTTGACGATTTCCTAAAGAGGCTATCAACTCTACGCTTGTAACGGTCACCAAACCCCTTCTGTTGACGAGATTGATCCGGTGGTGTCTGCATATGCGGTACAGCTTCCCGCCCAGCCATTTAAGAAATTCAAATCGAGGCTCGCGGTCGTCTGCTGTCAACGCGCCTGCAGCAGACTTGGTCGCTACTGATTGGCTTATCGTATTCGTATCCATTAACTCCTGCGCACGTGCTGGACCGAAACAAATAGGGAGTATCGTTTTGGAGTTCGTTGAATCCATGTTAAAAAGAAGACCTACATTTTGAAAATAAGATGGGTGGTTTAAGAGTTTTCCCAATTATTCGTTTCTGAACGGATGATGGTTGTATTATCTCCTGCACACACGTTAAAAAATATGCCAGGCTTGAGGTAGTGGCAAAATTGGGGCCACAGCCCAAACCATGAGGCACACCAACGACAACAGAAAAGGGGCTTGGTTACCTAAGACTGGCTCAACCAAGAAGATGGGCCTGACGTTTGAGAACAAGATGGCATCTAATGCCGCTACACAATTGGATTATCTCCTGCCACCGGAGTCACGTTCACCGTGAGTACAAAAAGTACCAGTATGTGAATAACCGCATAGATTTTTTTACTCGTTTGGCATATGTTTTATTTTATTGACAACGTCTATGATAGTTTAAAGGAGGGTTATTTCTCATTTTGAACAAATTTTCCTTGTTAATGGTGATATCTTAATTTTTTTTAATTAAGCACTGTATTTATCAACTCACCTTTTAAATCCAGCTCGATTTCAGTGGACCATTGTTGATGGGATATACACAGCAGTATTCATTTTTCAGTAAACTGTTGTATGGGCTTCAATGTGAAACACATATGAAACAAAATTGGGTTTTGAATGGTGTTCTGTAAGGTTTTCAAAGTGGTTTTTAAGGTTTTCAATGGGGTTCTGTAAGAAACGCTTCGGCTCATATAATGGAAATATATTTACTGAACTGAATGCCAGCTGTCTTTTACATTTACTGAAATAAAACATGCCGTTAAAACATTATTTCAGTTTAATATAATCAATCAATTACTATAAGAATCAATAACTTTTACTGATGTTGAAAGAAAATGAAAATGTATTGTTCCCTATTGTTTATTTCCGATTTTGAACATCTTTCAACAAATTAAAAAAAAATGACCAAACCAGATTCTAACCATATATGGTGTTTGGATACGGGTCCATTCCCTTTTGTTTGTGCGCAGTTGATGGTGACTGTAATAAGCCATCAACATAAGGCCCAATAAGCCTGGCGTCCCGGCGATACATGCTATTTGGTCGGTTAATGACTTCTTATCTTGCACTGATAAAGTGTAACCTTTTCACCTTTGTGGACAATGGCTAGGGTTTCCTGCGAAAGCATCCGTTGGGCCTTGGCGAAGATTTGAGAGATCCTGGTTAAATAGTCCAGACATAGTCTGCACTGGTAACAGGGGCGGATCCAGGTTTTAGGAAAAGGGGGGTCCAACCATGGAGGACAAATAAAAACCCTAAAAAAGGTCCTCACGTCTGAAAAAGGGGGGTTCCAGGCGGCAAAAGTTTGTCTGAAGCCCTTAAAAAAAACGTTGTTTCTGATGAAAAAAGGGGGGTCCGGACCCCCTGGATCCGCTTCTGGGTATATATACATCCCTTTTTTTCATCTTCAATCATTTAAATCATGAGATCACATTGTTTTAATGAAAACAGTTTATTTTTTTGGCACGACGCGTTTGTCAAAATAGCTTCGATACCTTTAAAGCATAACTGGTTGTATTTTGTTCAATTTTAAACTACATTGTTTCTTTTGCTGCTGCTCCGCGGCACATTTTTCCCCCCTTCTTTTGGGTGATTTGTATTCTTGCTATATCTGGCAACATTTTGAATACCTGCTGAACAGACTCAGTTTAACAATATCCATTACATAGTATATTTTTCAGTATTCGAATGTGTCATTTAATGGCGGCGGGGGTAGTACACGTGGAGTATTAAACGTTGTGAGCGAACGGAGGGAAATTGTCTCATTATTCAAAACCATATTTGTCAATATCATTCCGCGCTACGAATGGACGACGGATTGATTTGTAACACGGTGACACATCTTAATCACAATTATAATGTAATAATAATAAATGGCAAGCTGGCTGCTATTAATCAAACTAGTGCTTATTATCGACCACAAATAGCATTATTATCATCAGTGGAAGATTCGCAGGTTAACGGTGTGTCTCTTTTTTTAGATCAGACAAGTGCAGGAAATATCATTTATTTATGAACTGCTGTTCCAAAACCATTTTTATCTTGAAAATTTGATTCTCTGAGGTCTCAAAGAAATGTATCAATTTAGAGAAGGATCTAGATTATCCGCATTTTTTGGTGAAAAACAGCAATTCCGGCGGAAAGAACTCACTTGCCAACAGTTTTTATACCAAAACTCACAGTCCTGTGATTTCAGGACAAACCAGTATATGAAACATTGTTTTAATATATCGGGGACCTGAAGGTTTGTCTTACGGGTATAGTGGAAGAAAAACACTTGATTTATTCACTGTGCTCTGTTCTTGCGAGAAGTTATTGTATATACCACTTTCCAGGTTAACCTCTTGAACCACTTTTTCTTATGTCAAAGGGGCGGTTGGACGGATATTTCGTCCCTGTAGGGCCGGGACGAGACAATAAGCTTTCATCTCCCCGGCTCTTTCATAGGATCGTCTGATAGGGATAACGCAATGCGATCCCCGCTTAAAATACCGCGGAGGGGATCGAATTAACTATCAGGGAGAGCTGGCGAGTTTTGGAGCTCCAACACATCGATCAGCTACTGCCAACTGGGGTAAAGCAAGGCTGTCAATTTAGAGAGGAGGGAAGGCGGGCTAATACGTCGTGAGACCGCAGTAAATAACGTCAAAATGAAGTGTCACTTATCTGCCCTGACGCAATAATTGTTTTTACTGTCCAAAACCCTTGAACTGACAGACTGACGGGCGGTACCTGCGGAGTTCTGTAACTAGCCGTTGGCTTAAAGTATTTAAAAAAGAAGTATTCCAACTATTTACTCAGGTTATATACGGCTTTACTTCAAACAAGTTGGTTAATGACTGGTAAATTTATGGTAGTTTCGTCCTTGACGATTTAAACTATAGTGAAACTTTCCTTTTTTTCCATTCAGTCGCCCTGAGGTCAGCAACTTACCGCTCTTGGTTTTTTTTTTTATTTTTATTTTATTTATATCGGAATACCTTTTCCCTAACGGTTTCCAGTATTCAATATCTTACATACCAAGCATGTTTTCCTGCTGAAAAGCATTTCTCTGATGGACATTCAAACGTAAACCCTTATTTATATTCTCTTTTAGCAGATACGTTGAAAATGGCTAAAGATTTAAATATGGTCATATAAACCGTCAGCAAATATTGATGCTTCTAATATCAATTGAATAGCAAGATGAAAAGATCAGTTAACTTTTTGACAGATTAATGTGTGACGGTTTACAACATTCAGTTGGTATAATGTGATGCCTGAGCACGTATATTGCAAATCAAAGCTAACCATGTATAAAGTGTATATTATGTACAACTCGTGTAATATTCCTATATATGTATATATATGTATATACATATAATTAAAACATGGATTTTTTTATTTTACTTATAATTTAACACATTTATAACATTTTCTTATTTCACAAAGGTATATCATGTGTGATATTTAAGGTTTTAGAAAACAGCACAGTTAATCACACATGAAATATATACAATCAGTAATCTGACGGATTTATATTTAAGAGATTGTAGATTTAAACACGTCGCAATAATCGCAATATACGATCTAGGTATAAGTCAGGAAATCCGGCATCTTTTACATTCGGACGAACCATTCAGGTTCTTGAGTTTTAGTCCAACATGCCAACTTCAAATAACAGGGCCATACGTCTTATATTATGGATATTATTGTTTATATTATTTTTCTCTTTTGTTAGTCGACTAAACTTGTATAATATTATGAAGGGTCCACAAAGGGCCTTGACCGAGACAAAGCAAACATTGGGACAGGCAGGAGGTCACCCGTTTGGTACGACAGACTCAGACTCAACTAATCGGATACTCTAATTACATATATTACGTATATTACATATACCCAAGGCCGACCACCCAACTCCGATTTTTATTGAGGATTTATTGTGCAATAAAAATGTGCAACTACCTAATAAACGTGCAAAAAACAAGATTTTTAATTCAAATCATTTTGGACATTTCAAGAAAACTAAACTACAAATGAGGCCATTTTCTTTTTGTTCCGTTCTCACATTTACTGATTTTTTTTTCGGCCGGATATAAATCGGCCGGAAATTTATGACGTTTTCAGGCCGGATTTAAGAAAAATCTGCTCGGCAGAACCCTCGCATCTACCGATCCAATAGATTTTACCGGCATATGAGGGACTTAGCTTCATTAGCAGCATAATTAGTAAACTTAATTAGTTTGCTTATAGGCAACATGACACTAATTTATTCCAGAGCTAATGAAATATATGTCGGAGAATACTGCTCAAATTTGCAACCATGACGAGACTCCATTAGGAACCGACTCCGAGATGGACAATATTTAATACTGCCTTTCTTACACTTAGGTGCTGATTCGCCTTCTGTCTAAGGTCTTATGTTACCTACTGATTTTGAAAAGGTATTGCTGCTGATTGACCGCCGGTAGCAGAAGTTGGTTGGATAAATGTAAGGGGACATATATCCCGTTCCATCCTCCGGACAAGGTGGGCATGGAGCCGATTAGAAACTCTTTAACACCCACCCATCCTTCGTCAATCACCGTAAATCCATAGGGAATTAACAAGACCAGTTTATCACTCTTCTTCATGCTTTATGTTTATCTTTCAATAGAAAAATAAAAATATAAGAATTATACGTATATCCCCTTTTACTGAATTAAGTCAAATCTCCTCTAATCCAATCGTTAATAAAGTGCATATGCGAGGAATACATGTTAGGAATAGGTATTTTATATCGATATGTTCTCTAACGGAGTACCGTTCGTGTGTTCCCTGATATTCACGTTAGAACGACGGGCTTCTCAAGGCCAGATTTCTCTGTCCATTATCCGTGTCTGCTTTATTTATTTGCCATCAATAACCTTGCAAAAATTATGCCATCCTGTTTTTCATGCATATATAAATGTCATCCTCAAGGTTATGTAAATCAGATAGATTTATCACTCTATACAAAAAATACCCGGGCGTGAGATATTGAGTAAAAGGTAATTTTTTTGCTGTTCGTAATCAATTTACAATTTTTTAACACGCCTTGACTCTAGTCCCAAGAACTTCTGAAGGATGAATGGTTTTACAAGATTATTTAGATTTCCGAAAAAAAAAATATTATCAATTAATAATGTAACATTAATTTTAATTTATTTTTGCTACTACTTATAATAACTTTCCTTTCGATTATTATCCACCTGAAATACTTAATCTTCAAAATTGGTGTATGCATTAAAACATTTTTACAGAAAAAATTATGTCAAGTTATTTCAATCAATCAGTGTTATTCTGTCTATGGAGTACTCGAATATATTAACAAGCTGAGTCCTGATGAAGCATTTTTTCCAGATATTTATAATTATGGTAGGATAAACATGACATTCATTTTCCTTTCCTATACATCTGATTTATTTTTAAATCTTACCTCCGCCATATATAGAGCTACCATCCCACGATAGAAATTGAATGACAGTTTTGGGATACCCCTATATGTTTCTCTATTTGCTATGTTTTTTTTTTTTGTATTAGAAATGATAAAAGTGACTGTGTTTGACATTCCACAAGAAAACAATTTTAGCCCTCTATAGTTCATTTATATTCTGGTGTTAAAGAAACATGACGATTTTGTCACTGTGTACATTTGTCAGTTTCAGTGTGTTTAAAAGGCATCTAAAAAACATTTTAAAAACCTAATGATGACCGTAATTGGTTGTCATGGCTAATGTTTGCGATGATTTCTTTTCCTTGGTAACCATATCTTGCCCTTGGCTTAGAAGAGCGCTATCTGCATGTTGTCATACAAATGTATATACCGATTCTTCACACGCACGGTTACACGTTATGTACAGATGTAAAGAAAGATCAAAATAAGATCTGTGGAACAAAAAGTAACATAAGAAAACCTCCAGGGAAATTACAAAGAAAGGAATATTGTACATGTCAAATAAACAAAATCATATATGTGGTCACTGATTGATCTTTTAACATATAAAAAAAAAACAACAATTTCATTCTTTGTGTGTTAACGTACAGTATCATGTCGTTCTGTTTTATTTGTATTCTTGTACACTTATCCCATAGTTGTTGTCGAAAGATTTTATAAGCCGCTGGCAGGATTGCATGTTTATAAAAGCAGTAATTTCGTCCTGACTTTTTCGTTTTAATTTGTATAAAAATGTACGTGCACGGGGAAATCCAGATTCACTGCGGTTGTCTGTCCATCCTCCGTCTATCTGTCTGTCTGTCTGTCTGTTTCTCTGCCTCTCTCCCAGTTCATAGTGGAAGCTCTGTAAAGATAATACGGGCTCAACAGTTCAACCCTTGACCGCTAGGCTTCGTCCTCAGTAGAATCAATCTCTCCAAAGACACGTTTAAGGACACGTAGTAGAGCATTAATTAAGAAGCCAAGAAACATCAGCCCAGAGGCGCGAATGATATGGCCATATTACTTAATTATACGGTATGTTTTTAAATCAATAAGTTAATAATTATAACACGATTGGTAATTTCTTTAATTATAGTAAGTACTAAAGCTTCATATGCACTACACTTTCACGTCATAAAGATAAAAATAGACCGAACAATTCGTGTTTGTACTCCAGGCGTCGCCTCGGTCCAATAGAGACATCATTTTTATTAATGAAGGTGGTTCAGCAGATATAGCATGGACTGGTACATTTCTGATATTTTCGATCTTTTCGCTAAAAGTACATACGAAGATTCTTGGAACTCACAGAATCCTTAACTATAAAGGCTTCAAGGCTTGGTTACTTCAATAGCAACTATCCGGAACCAGGTCACCAAAGTTTTCGGTGTCAGCCTCCTCATATTTACAAGAAGCTTAATAAATAACGGTGTGTACACAAGCTTAAGAACCATAGACGGTGGCCCGTCTCCGAGGTATAATGGCTACTTCTCGGGGACCGAGTGAAACCTGTGGCGGACTTCACCTTGTCGGGCAAATGATAGTGTTTTTCGAAGCCCTGTCTTTCTATATCTCGTAAAGCAGACCTAGCACACATGTGAGGGCTCAATATATCCCGGCGGATTCCACTTGATGCCAGGAAAATGCACAAGGGCCTGTTCTTCATTACGAGTACAATCGTCTAAGTTCCATAGAGGTAGCCATTTGATCAATAAACTGACTTCCGCGTAGTGGGCCACGGCCGCTGCCGCTGGGCCTCCATGTATACCGGCATACACTCACAGCCTCGCCGCGGGAGACTACACAGATTGAGACCTATAAATTATCTTGTCCCATTTCATAGCAAACTGTGTTTTCTAATATGTTAGGCCAAATCCCAATCGACGCGGCAGTAAATGGAAGGGGTATACCAAGCAGACCTTTTGGTCATGTTGTTATTCCAAGGGTAAATCAGATTTGTTTATTAATTGAATAAGCCTATTGTCTTATATATTTACACTGACATTTTACCATAAATTAATACTCTCCGTCAGGTGGAGAGGTATTATGTTTTCTCATGGCTGCTTAGTTGGTTAGTTGGATAACCTGTTACCAAAATTGGCCAAACGTTTATTAACGGACATTGATGAAATTACTTTTTGGAACTAATATAAATCAACATATTAGTGTTTAAATGTAAATAATACTATACCATTGTATGGGTAAATGGTCCTCTTTTTTTCTTAAGCCCACCTGTGAACTGTGTTGTGGAACCATGGCACTCCTTAATAAAAAAAAACATTTTACGCAATTAAGTATTAACCATAATAACTATTTTATCTAACAAAAGCAATATATACATGTAATTATTTCTCCGCCGGGTCAGTAATAGCGCAAGATTGCGATTCCTTTTCCGAGTTCTTGGAATTCAGACCACTAACCAAGGTCTTGTATCACGAAGTGGTCCTTTTAACTGAGACTATGTCGTGCATAATTGGATTCTGTTTATATCCCGGCGCATCCGATAGCTTCTTTGGTTAAAAATTCTTCAGGGACTATGAAAAAAATACTAGAATTAGACCAGCCAAGGTGTATAATAAGTATCCAGTGGTATAGGTGTATCCTTAGTACAAATCCGTTATTTACATTATCATTATCACACCGTTTAATAATCAGTTCAAAAAAGAAAGTAAACTTTGCATTCATAAAACGCGACTGCTTCATATAAAAACCTTCATGTATATCTATTACAAGCTTATAAACGTGGTATACCGGGCTTTTTACCGGGGTTGGGGAAATGTATTAACCGAGAGGAGGAATTGTGGGGGTTTTTTTTGTAATTAAAATATAGAATTTATTTCAGTGTGTAACTGTCTCAATAGGATATGTACCAATATATTTTTTACGTTTATTTTTGTGGCGCTGTTCTCGTGGCACGAAATTCATACACCAGTATGTTTATACCTTCATACCTTAAGGCAGTTCGGCTGTTTTCAGTGGTAGTTTCAACTTAAGTAAGAATATACGCAAAAATCATACGAAATGATGTGTACATTCAAATTTAGTTATTCTCATACCAGCAACAACACTGCGGGAACAATAACCTTTAAAATGAGGTATGACACAGTGTCGTACGCACCGTTGATTCAGAGAACATTGCGAACAAAGGTGGACCGAATTAAGATGGACCGAATTCCTTTCATAAGTATTAGATATATATTACTATGTCGGTGATTAGGTCGGTTACAATAGATAGATGGGTCAGAATATAGAAGCAACGTTGTAAAATATCACTTATTCACAGCTTGTGTAGAAATGACATATTAACATGACATATGGTATCAATTCATAATGTAATATCAATGATTTCTCATGTAAATACCTATTTTCCTTAGATCTGCTATTAGGATATCATAAATGCAAGCTAGTTTTGAATGAAAAACGGAGATGGTATAACCATGACGACAATATGGCGATAAAATAACAGTTTAACGTTCGAGCTTATGATATATGGTTGTTAACTCTTTATAGTAAATGAGCATTTTTTTCATTACCTTCGGTAACGGGAGGGAATCACAAACTGTCGTTAAAGTTTGAGTGGCGCGTTACGGTAATCCCTATGTAGTAATTAGTGTACGCTAACTGATCACTTTCACCTTCACTCAACCTCACGAGCAGGCTCCGTGATGACAATGATGATGGCGTTATGACAATGAGGGAATCATTGTTCATCCCCGCTAGCTTCCAACATAATCCAGTCAAATAATTGCTTGATTACGGGCCAGAACAGCAGGCGATTGATCCGGCCCTGAGCAAGCGAGACTGACTGTGCTTCAGCTAGAGTCCCTCCCTCATATACTGGCTCCACTGGGCCGCTCGTTCGTCTTGACGACGCTCAGGAGTGGGATATTCAATAAACCCACAACCAGTTCCTAAGTTTCCACTGACCTGTCCTAGAATTTGACTTTGGTATCTCTTTCTGTCAAGTCAGAAATAACAATGTTAGTCTAGGGAAATGGCCTCAGCATCAGTTAATTATAATTTTGAAATTAAACAAAATGTTTAGAAATATTGTGCACCACCTCTATAATATGTTCAGAAATAGTGTGCACCCCTGTTTTTTATATGATAATTGTGAAATGTTTTAATTACTTTTCAATATGTGGGAGTATATGCGCTGCAGTAATAGAGAATTTCCTGAATTATCAAAGCTCATAAATTTATAATTCAAGGTATGTATTTTATAATATTTTATTAAACCCAAGTCCAAACAAAATCTGCCATATGCCATGCTTGACCCAGACACGTTTGTTAACAACTTGTTAACAACTAGCGAAAATAGACTTTTTATTTAGAACCATGACTACGATTGATTTTCTTCAATCGATTTTGTGTCAAAATTAGTTAGGTTTCTGTATTAATAAATGTACTTGATTTATTCAGTGGCTTGTATATATAAAATGTTTTACCATTTTATGATTTTCTTTGAAAAATATCTTTAAAATCGATCTGAATAAAACCATATTATAATTCAGCTGAAACTTAATTAAAGTTTGCTCTCAAACATGTGTTCTATTTTTAAGCTGAATACCATATTAAAGTAATATTAAAGCAGAAAGGTGTTTTTTTCTTAATATTTACGGCACAGGGATTTCACCGATCACATGGTGACTTCCCAAGTTTTGAGAACTGTAACCACGGAGCCATTGAAGGTCAGGTGCTCACTGCTCAAATATCAACAATTTCGACTCCCCCGCACTAAGTCCCACAGCGGCAGAGGTCTATCTGACTTGGGGGGACTCAGATTGAACCTTTGAGGAGAGCTGGCATCCCGACCACCTTCAGCCTGACACTACCTAGGCATATTGTCGAGTAAGGAATGGTCAGCGGGGCTTGGGCTGGCACAGGGCAATTGGGGGCAGAGGAAGCTGGCGGTTTTACAGAACAGACAGAATTCTACGGGAAGCCAGCATCCAATAATAAGAGCCTAAGCACCGCGAATATCCGGCAGAACCAATTTTCCTGTTGTTGTAATGCTGTCACTTCGGTAAAAGAGTCAGATGAATCATACAAAATCCTCTCGTCTCCCCCTAGCCCGGAGCCAACGTCATGGTCGTCTGGCGTTACTAAAAGAACAATCCTCAGATAATGACCTGGTATATGTGTGCGGGTGTGTATGTTTCGTTTGTCGTTTTAAGGAAGCTAATTGGCTATACCAGGTAAAATTTTAGAAAAATGCTCAGTGGCGTCGTTTATGTTTTTTTTTTCTTTCTGTCGAGCCGCTTATTATGCGGGATGGAGTGACTAGCACTTCACATTGTATAGTATTCTGATAGATTATACCTATATTAGCTCAAGTAAGGCAGCATACCATCTATAGTCGAAAGCTTAGCAGAGTTTGACTTGGTAAGTCTGGAAGGAAGTACAAATACCTCTGCAGTCCTTTGATTTCAAAGAATATGGTTCCATGTACCTTCGTATATTTCTATAAGAATATACCCTTGTGTAACCCTGTAGAATTCTATAATTATTTTAAAGTATCGATTTATGTGCCAAGGCCGGTGTAAAGCTACATCATGCTAGCACCCATTTCACGTTTCCCCGAGTAATCTTAAATCGATTTCAAATTATCTTAGACTGAATATTTCAAATCCTTAGTTAGACAACCCCTACAATAACTTCCCCAGAGAACACAATACCATCTGCACATTTTATCTAATAATAAATATGTTAATTCAGGAGAAAAGACTGACATGACTATTAGTCCTGGACCGTAAAGGAAAATTATTATGTAAACAAAATTGAAAGATGCGCTCCCAGAATACCTGGACCATATTTGAAACCCTCTTTGTCCGGTGTAACGTTTCCGATTACCCCGATAACTTTAGGTTGCATTCCATATACCCCCGCTTTCTACCCCGCCATTCAGGATACCCGGGAGTATGAAAAATAAGATTTTAGATTAACCCCAGGGGTAACTTAATTAAAATCACTTTCATCTTGTCCTTCACCGATTTAAAAATACCCCCTTAAAACATGTTCATTAATCATTAAATCATATTTTTTTATATTTCTCATGTTTTTATATGATAAGTGTCATTGGCTTCGTATAATTTATTTTTGTTTTCAATATTATTGCCTTAAATCTTTGGTTCTATTTGGTTCAGTTAAAATATTATGAGATAAGAAGCTTCAGGATTTACCATTAACTAAGGGGGATAACCAGTGCACATGTCAGTGCAAGGGAAATCAAGTTCAGCCTATCCAGGGGCAATTGGAAATCGAGACCGCCTGTCTAATCATTACCACCTGTCTATTAGAAAAGACAATCAGGATTCTGTCTGAACAAAAATCATTCACACTGGTTATAACTGACCTGTCTTATAATACAATATGTGGATAAAGACCCCTTTTGGTAAGTCCACAAGTGATCCTATTACAAAGGTTTTAGCTCAGCTTACTGAAAATCATCTGAGCTATAGCGATCACTCTTTGTCTGTCGTCCGTCCGTGGTGCCATCCGTCTGTCCGTTAACCAGGTACAAATCGTAACCGCTTCTCTAGAATCTTGTAATTTTACACCCAGGGAGTTCTGTGAAATATCTCCTTGCAAACCTGAAATTAGGTCTCTGAAATTAGGTCTCTTAGGACCCATACCCTTTGAGCTATGGGACTTGAACGTACCCCCCCCCCCCCCGCATATATAAAAAAAAATGATACAACAGCTCCAGTTTATGAATAATAAATGCATTGATCGCCATGATTCTTTGCATGCTTTTTGATAATTTTTACGCATTTTTTTCTCTTTTTTTAGAGACTTTTAAAAATGTGGTCGTCCGTGAACAGAGCACAAATCGAAACGGATCTTGAATCTTCTTACTTGACATCCAGGGAGTTCCATGAAAAATCTCCTTGGAAACCTGAAATAAGGTCTCTGTTAACCATATCCTCCGAGCTATGGAGCCCAGGAGTACTTATCAGAATGATAAAAAAATTGATACAAAAGCTCCAATATCTGAACAACTAATGCATTTATCACCATTATTCTTTACATGCATATTGATCATGGACTGGTTCACCATTTACTGCAGACTGGCGGCGCCACCTGGATTTTTTTCTTGATTTTTGAGACCTTCAAAGATGCAGTCGTCCGTTAAAAAGGTACAAATCGTAAATATTCAACCTAGATTCTTTTAGATCCTCTGAGCTATCGGGCACAAAAGTACCCCCTCCGTATAACTTAAAATTTGATACAAATCCTCAAGTTTCTGAACAACAAATGCATTCATCACCATGATTCTTTGTATGCACATTCATCATGGAGTGTTTCAACAGTTCCTTCAGAGTGGTGGCGCCACCTGGATTTTTTTTTTTCAAATTTTTACTCATTTTCTTAATTTTTTTAGACCTTCAAAGATGCAATCGTCCGTTAACATGGCACAAATAGTAACCATTGCACCTAGAATCTCTTTACTTGAAATCAAGGGAGGTCCATGAAAATCTCCTTGGAAACCTGAAATTAGGTCTCCGAGCAATGCTTCATTTGGATGCGGATACCACCTACAAACTCTGGCATTAAGATGATAAAAGTCAGCTGAGCGCCATGAGCTCTGTGTTAATTATTACTGTATATTTTTGAAAATTTTCATATCTACATTGAATAAACATATGGACGTTTGTGACAATTGCAGTAAAACCACTGTGTGATAGAAAATCTTCCATACGCCATTATATCATCATTTATTATACCTTTTGTTTGTAGATCTGACTGTTGGCAATTTGACGCAAAAATGTTCTGAACATATTAATAGAGCTATTCATTTGCATTTATGGGCGGTATTGTTTTTAATGGGAATGGGACAGATAATGGCGGAGGTATGTGGTCTCTGAATACTTCTGTATGATTAAGTAGCATGGTGTATAATAAAATTTGTTAAAAGAGGGGACAAAGATTTTCGCTGACTCCCAGGTTTTGGTTTGAGGGCCGTTGACACTCCCACCCTCGTCAGAGGCAGATTACCCCCCCCCCCCCCTTGCAGGAATGAGAATTCAAGGTTTATTTGGTCTAGACTCTTGGACGTTCAGTCTTCCTAGCTGTGCTCTATGGCAACTAAATAGCTATAGGTAAACAATAAAATGTAAATTATATTGCACCCTTTTTATTTTATTAGGAAAGTTCTATGGGTAGGCGTGACAGTCTCTTTTGCCATTGAACCTATTTTGGCTTGTATAATTTTTGGATGAGGGCGCGGTCAATGGTAGAGCATTCCTCCGGCTTCAAGGGGCAAGATGCTGGTCTACGAACTCTCTGCATATACAACATGAATTCAGAAGGTTCCGTACAAGCATGTCGTTCGTTGTTAGGCTTTTACATTAATGACAGCTCAACACACTGTGCTGCTAATATGACCAGACACGGAAATATCAGTTATTCAGGAAAATAATTAAATTAATTAATCATCCACTATAAAAGAAAAAGTGATAAATATATTTAGTGCATAGAAACCATATGTATGGAGTTTATATTGTATATCTAAGGACACGGATATGGTTGCTATCCTAACTTATAATGATATGATTATTAAACAACTGTCAAAGCTGCTGTTCTGCGTTGTTCTGACTCAGTGATCCTTTTCAAATATTAATAATTAATTAATCATAAATAATTTTTCATTAATAAATGTACCTAGAGTGGTCTATTAGCTCTTGTGTAGATCATAAAATGAGTTTAAATTTGGTAAAAAGTCAAAATCTCCATGGATCGCATAAAGTTCACTAAATGATCAAGAAGTCTTCGCTTTTTACATAATCTGATTGCTAGGTGCATGAGTTTTACAAAAGTATTGAGAAGACAACGCTTTATACCCAGTGAGGGGACTTTGTACATGTTAAATATATTTGATAATTTTCGTAGTTATTTCCAAAATGTGTCAATACTACTAAAGACACGGGCCAGGAAAACGCTATTTGCCACAGTAGGCAAGTATTTTATTAGGTGCTTGTCTGGCACTGGCACTGGTAGTGATAGCGGTTGTCCGGAAACCAAATGGCCGTTGCCGCAGCATTTGTCAGGGCGCTATCCGCGGGGCGGGTAGACGAGAGGTAATATGTTTTCCCGGTAATTATCTCTCAAAAGGAGGCGCTTTTAATGAGAAGTGCAAGATTTGCTTGTTTTCTTGTACCGTGGTGTAAGGCTAGATCAGTGTGATTGGGGAAACATCCCTCACAAACTAGCTTTGGTGATGATTTTCAATCAAAGAACCTTGTCAAGTCTGTCTCGATTCAGGGAGTCGCACAAAGAGGCTCAAGCCCTTCATCTGCTTTATAATAGGGTCAATAAGGCCCCTGCCATTCATCTGTCAGGTTATATACACATTGTGCATACGGCCATCCTGGCCGTCCCACCACCGAGCCGGGGTAAACGCGCTGTTTCTTCACACGGACGGGCATCGAAAAAATACCATCAATTCAAGATCAATACTGACCGGGACAGGACGCAAAGCCGGTGCCATGGACAGATATACAACTCGTCCCGGCATGGACCAAGCAGTGAATTATTTCTGATAACACCAACGGAGAAAGCAACAGTTTACGTAAAAAACGGCCTTATATTCGGACAGGGGTGGAGTGTCAGAGCTGATAAATCAATAACCGTGTGAAGGTGGCATCTGCTGATCTAGCATTTACATTGCATGCCCGTGATACCTCAGTACTCATATCAAGGTCTGACATTACATTGTTTGGAAAGCTTATCAACTTAGTATAGGAGACACTAATCTGAGTCATTGGAGTCCATTTGGCATGTGAGAATCATCTGTTTTACGACAATGCAGGGACAGCATATTTTGATCATTATCCCTAATATAGTGGACACAAGGTACCAATGAACCGTAAAAGGAAACGTTTGCTAATTCAAATATCGCAAAGAAAAATATCAAGGAAAAGCGCAACATTTTTGGCATTATAGAAAAATGCATAACAACAGTATTTTGGAAGTACATATATTGACTTTTTTTCAAGAACAAGACATAAGGGAGCAAAAAAGAAAAAAGAAGAATATGCCATCTAAATCAGTGCATTAACACATGTTTGAGAGAAGGACGCACAATCTGTATGTAATATGTATAAGATTCTGACAGGCACAGAGTTTAACAGTTGACCCTAAGACCTGTCGCCTTTTTTATATTCGTCTGATATATCCTCGCGTGAACATGTCTCATGTCTAAACCCTAATTGGCCCGGGTTTATTTCGCTTATTAATTCCTTCTCTCTTCCTTCAAAAGCATTTCTGATGAAAAACTGCTGAGGCGGTTAACATGAATAGACGCGTCGTCTAGTTAATAATGGATATGTTAACCTGCAGACCGGTAAAATCAATACAAACAAACCGTGTTTGAAAACTAGGAAACGAGTATTATTGGCTTCATCGGAAGCCAACCAGCCAGTATATAAGAATATTGACGCGGGGGATGGCCCCCTGGCCTCCCTATATATTACAAATCTGATTTTCCCACCAGTGCAAGCTATAAGTGCGTAAGCGATGGTACAAGAGTTTTAACCAGCTTGGAGTGTCTTGTGATCATTATTGTTTTACCGTTTATCAGTGTGTAATCAAAGATTAATTTAAAAGAAAATATGTGATGAAACATCCGAAGCATTCTATTGAGGTATTGCAGTACATGGATTACATTAATATTTGCAGTATTTCCCCTTGTACCTGCCGGTATTTAGGATATTTTAAAGACGTTTGTAATAACTGAGGACTTCCATATATACCACAAGCAATATTATGTTGAAACTTGTAACGTCAAACTTTTATTTCTTGAAAAATTCAAACAGACAATTAAAATGTGAAAGTTCAAGATGATCGCATCGTGCTTTCAATGATAGGTTAATTGTTTGTTATCTAGTTGTATCTTGTTTCAATGGTTGCGGTGACAACAACAGAATTCCTTCAAGAAGTTGTTCTTTCATATGGTGACACACTACTTGATTGCAAAGATATCATTACGTTAGGTCATCAAAATTTGAAGAAAAAAAAATCCCGTTTGATTTTATATTTTGATATCAAAAAGATGCCATAAATTAATCTCATTACATTTTAGATTAGATTATTCCTTATTATAATAAGAATGTAGGAGTAATACATTATTTCGGAGGAATGTATCACGGAGTCATATTCCTGAAAACTTTTCCATTACCTCCTCTGGATATTTCATACGGTTTGTTTTTGTATTGTTTACAAGTGCAGGCTGTCAAATTGAAGAAAAATGTTCATTACCGAAAAAATAATAAACAAGACCTGCTCAGACTTACACGGTCCATTTTATGCGCTAATTAATTTGCGTTAATTACTTCATTTGCGAATCCAGATGGTCATATCGCAGTTCTACAAATCTTAATAAAAAAGGAACACAATTGGAAGAAATCAAGTAGGTTTTGTGTGAAATAGTCTAGATAATACAAATAAACGAGAAAAGGAAGAAACCTGATGATTTATGAAATAACATCGTTGAGGACTGGAGCCAACCAAAGGATGACGGACACGTAAGCACCCCCCGTATTATGAGTGCCTTGGTTTCTGGGAAGAGATGGTTTAGATTCGTTAGCATCGCCTATACCCTTGACATAGTGATGTTATGCACTAGGGGTCTACAGGCCTCACAGAGGATACCACCTGATGTACACCGACCAGTCCACTAGGCTTCATTGTCCGTCGCTTACATCATTGATCAGCAGCCCACCATTGGCTACACCGGCCAGCTTTGAAGCTCACTTTTGGCGGCCAACACGTGAGTTTGACAAGTTCAGTCTACATAACGTATTCAGAGCTTCATTCCAAACAACTGAACTTAACTCGTGTCATTCTGTTCATCTTTAGCATTCTGATTAAGTTCCAAAATGGATGTCGGGAGCAACTGGATCTTTACTGCGTGCGAAAGAACTGCAGGAGTAGACCCAAGATGAGGAGTCTTTTTATTTGTGATATTGAAGTAGTGAGTGAATTAGCCTGCCGGAGACCTCGCGCTGAAACCCAGATGGATAGTGAAAAATCAAATTAATACATCCAGCGTTATCCTGGAGGGTGGTTTCGCAAGTGATATATAACAGAATTCGTGGTAACTTCCTCATTTTGACAGGCAGTCGCTGTTAAGCCGGAAAATGAATTACAAGTATCACCATCGGACGTCTGAGGAGATTCCGCTAACTTTGATGAGGTCATGTGACAGTACTTCTACGGACGAAGAGGGCTCTCCGCGTCATGCTGTTTACCAGAACTCGGCGCCCCTGTCTTACAGGTAGGGATTAAGTTCCCACATGATCTCTGGTTAATCCGAACTTAATGACCTCCTCTGTGTCCTAACCAAATACTTATGCTGGTTTTCCTTATTGTCATAATCCAATACATTTGGCTATTTCACTCGTTGTCCCAACGCAAGGAAATATTGAACGTTACATTTGCATCTTTGTGTCAAAATTTTATCAAACCTTTCCATGTGTCATGACAGAAGCACATATGAAATGTTCTTCATTGTTTCTGATCAAACCATCTACGTCTTCCCTTATACCATGTCTATCTCGAAGGTGTTGCTTTTATACGGATCAGCCTTTGCCATAGTTTCGAGTTATCAGAGTTACAAGGAAAATGCCAGCGCGGTCCCTCACAGTAACACTAGTAACATTGTTATAGTTGCTGTCAGTATGTTTCATTTTGGTACATTTATGCTGTTGTAAAGAAAAACATTGCGATAATTCAAATCTTTTAGAACAATAATGGTAATAATAATATTGTTATATTAATTACAATATATTGTATATATTGAATATTGGTAAGTTTCCTCGACCCTTGTCGGCACTCTCAGGCAGGATACTGAGATACAGATACCGAGAATTTTTTTGCGAAAACAGCATAACCAATAAAGCAGAAGAATATTAACCCGTTCATCCGTTATCCAAGATAGCAAACGTGATATCTCCTGTATGCACGTGAAGGGAGAATTAATCACACAACCATAGTGGTAGTGAAAAGTCAATAGAAGTACTTGCTGCTAGAGTGCTATCCGGTTTCCTTACAAAGACCGTCACTTTTTTTAATAGTGTGAAGAGTACAGAGCCAGGGTTCACCAGGAATGAAGCAGGTTACAGTCCTAGTTTATTTGACAACGTAACATTGAACTACATTTTGTCCCATATATAGTATGTATGTATGTACATTTCATTGTACTCCTTTAAACGAAAGGCCGCCGGGGAACTTTTCTGCTATATTTGTTGCTATACCACTGCCCATTCTAAACATGCCTATCGCCATTGGGCATTTATCCCGATAAAGAGAGCGCAAACTTGAGGTAAAGACCTTGGAAAGGGGTTCTATGGCGACCAAATAAATATGCCATACCTAAAAAGTCATTGATTCATTATCGATTAATGACCCAAGCTGTCCAGTTAGGATTTATCATTTCAATAAAATAAATATCTGGATTCGCTCCGACGTACTATAAATCAATAGGCCGATACCATCTCCAAAATATTAACTGTATTGCTATATACATAAGTGATTACCAAAAGGAGTTCCCATGAGACAAATAAACCATTCAGTTGTGATATAGAACATGAATTCTTGAGGCTAGGGGAAAGACATGCCTCCGGAAGGGACGATTAATATTTCCACCCACCACAGGATGAAGAAAACGACCCCGGTAGCGATATCTTGTTAATTAACATTCAATACAAGGCAGTGTGAGGGACATCTATCATAAAGAGAGGAACCGGTGTGAAATAGTGAAGGATAATCAAGCATACATGATGACACATCGTGTATTTTTTTTATTAGAAAACTACAACTTACTCATTGTTATAGTGTTGATCCTTTTTACACTTGACAAACGCTGACAGTAATTACAATCTAAATATCACGTCATCTTTCCTCGAGTGAAAAGTATCTCCTAATACTATCTATGGCTTATTTTTCTTCCTGAATACCGAACTTTTTTAAAGTAACAAAAGTGTTGCTGCACAATATTAATCACATTAACTTGATGAAATAAAGCATCACGGATATACTATGCAAAGGGACGATTGACTCCCTATACCATCGGAGTATAAAAATGGAAACAAAATGGCCTCATTGTCCTTAAAAGACCCCTAAATTCCAGTGTTATAAAAACTAATATGACATCTAACCATACTTATAATGGTACACACAATGAAGCTTACTTGCAAGGGTCTTTCCCCATTCTGAAATATGGTTTCCTGTGGGTTTCACCGGTGGAAAATTTATGCAAGGTCTATTTTGTTGACAAAAAATAACATGCTATAAACCTTGTTTGAGTCCTGGCTTATGGCAGTATCTGAGATATAGTTGCAGTATGAAGAGCAAACGGAGCGGTTTCAGGAATAATCGGGGACCATTCATGACAACCATTGTGTGATTAAAAAACGTGCTTGTATCCACAAGAACGTATCCTTATGCACAGTTCAGGTAATCGTTATTGTATAAAGTTTGTGCTGATTTATCTAGGACGTCTTGTTGCGGACGGTTAACACCTTAAATTTATCGGTAATAGTTTTATTTGTCCTCAGTCCTATTGAAGTAGACAGTTTTATACCCTTGAATATATCATTATATTTTACTGTTGTACTTGACCTCAATGTATCCGTAAAGTGTTCACTTGTTTTTTTTCTATATGTACTCTTGCATTATAACGGGAAAAGATCATTTCAACCCCCCCATACCCCCCCCCCACCCCTCTTTGTCCAGATTGCCGGATATTACTCCCATAATCGACTTTCAAAAATATATAAAATCTCAGGCATGAAATACCTGGAACAAGTAGGAAGGATGAAACAATTTATATGTCGATTGAGAACCACGCTAATTTTAGTCTCTGTGGTAAAACAATGAATTTTCATTGCGTGTGTGGAGCCTGGACATATCAACAGGTACCACACTACCCTTTATGAAAAAGCACCGGCACGCCAGAAGCAAATCAGTTAATGAATACATGCATTTCAAGCCCCTGTTTCAGTAATTTCTACCTACATGGCAAGTCCGATAGACCTACCCTTAAGCCTGTCAGTGTTCATTACCTATAAAAGAGAACTGACTCTGGAAATTACATTCGTTTATGAGTAAAAAATTGATACTTTATACGAATTGGTAGATTTCAGTTGCTCCGTGTTAGACCTTGAAAGTACAGGTGGCATTTGATTGTCGTCACGTGATGATGGTCACGTGATCTAAAGGAGAAGAAGCTTCAACTTCGAGACGCTTCTGTCAACAAAACATTTAGGTTAAAACAGTTAAAACCGGCGTATAGCCATTATATATGTACAGTTTTCCAATTTTGTAAAGTTTTGATATACTGGAGGAAAGTTACGCATTGTCCGAAGCTTTTTCAGTACTGACAATTCGGTTAGTTATTGACTTTGTCAGTTATAGAATGATCAGGGTCCAAACTGACTGTGTTTGAATAGAGAGAAGGAACCTCTGTGTCTGGGACCCCCTGTTACCGTTACCAACCGTTGTCAGTCTGATGGCGGGTGTGATTTTTTGCACATTAATCCCCGTACTGCACAGGGTGTGGTATTGACTTTATGTCTATTTAGGCTTGAAGTCCAGACATTAAGAACAATCTTGTTCGTTCAAATCTCTGGGGTGTTTTTACGTGGTCACAGTACATGCGGGTAACATGGATATGAATGTGTTCCCCCTGTAATCTATGCTACGCCACGGCATCTCACGAAAATCATGACAGCATGAGGTATTCACCTTTATTTCAAAAACAGGATGTGGAAAAGAAAAACGAAACGGGCTGTTAGTTATAACAAGTCGCAGCTGATAATCTTCAAGTTGGGAAGTAAATAGTAACTACAGATAGTAACTGGGAGTATACATGAGCTAAAAGGTTTACATACTACTGTACGCTAATTGAAAAATATGAGGAGCGGCCTATTTAAAATCATAGAGTAACATACACTAGCTCTTATTTTGACGGATTCGAAAAAAAAACATAAAGTAGATTTACATTAAGTGAACGCTGCTGAACTTTTGTGAACTTGTAATTGACCAAGTTTTCAGCAGGAGACAAGTGCGCTGGTGTTCAACTGGGATATCTTAATAAGTAAAAACCCTGAACTGGACGTTTATTGAAATATTTATGGGGTATTCCAGTAGTCATGATGAGAAGCATGAAAATCGTTTCTGTTATTGAATTGCATATTTCCTCTTTACCAGAGAAGATTTAAATGCAGACTTGGTAAATAGTGATGTGTTCATTACCGATTTAATACACTGACAATATAAAAACTTCGGATTAGTTGACATAACATTGATGTCAGACTTCAAATTTATTACAGCATTATAGTATAACACTGAATTCGTCCGCTAAAATAAGGACACTTGCTTCCCCCACAGAGTATGTATGTGACCGGTCTTTACCGGAAGTGTGGTCTAGTAAACTTGTTCCGGTAAAAGCAGAAACTGCTGGTGCCGACATTGGAGCTTGTTATAAATGACCCCGCCCACAGAGGTTATGGAACCGGACCCGGGCCACCAGATGGTATCTACTCAAGATGTTTGAACTGTTGTAAGAGCAGTCTGGGAAAGTTAAGCCAACAAGTATTGCCAGACCCGGCTTGTAACTGCTTAGTTCGTCATCGGCCTCATTACACATGTCGAAATGCTCCTTCCGGTCCTGTTTGTTATCATTACGCCACTGTAGCCATTCAGATCAGACAGACTTATACCAAGTTTCTGTCGACCTACCCTTCACGTGCCAGTTGCTTTATGAGCCTGGCGTGTCAAATAAATTTCCTCCCTAAAAAGTACTAGCTGGCTCTAACGGTATTTTGTAAATATTATGACGCCTATTTTCAGAGCTACATGGAATGCTTTGGCGTCCCGGATTAAAGGAGTGTATGACCGCGTTTTTAGTTCACATCATGAATGAACAACGTGCGATGGTACATCGTCTGTCGTCCGCCGTCCCGCGTATGTTACCGAATATTTCAGATGGCGACTACACCTTTCATCACGAAAATTTGCAGACAGACTGAATTTGGAAATTTAGCTTATGGTGGCTCCACCTATGTTGACCCACTTTTTGCCATCCGAAAAGTATATTTTCATTGTTATATAGATACTTTGATAGAGGCTTAAAAATGTTGCTTTCATTTCATTTGAGACATTTTCTCGGAGGGGGGCGGTATAAAGTTAGCCTATTTTTACGGAACACCCAATTAGGTCAGTCGCAGAATTAGACATTTTAACGGTTTTTCACATAATGTCATGTCTATTACTAAATATCTCAGAGAGCAGCTACAGCTCTCGTCACGAAGTTTTGCAGACATATTTAATATTGAAAATAAATTTTTAGTGGCGCTACCGATGTTGGCTTACTGCTAGGAGCTGAATCGAATTTTACTCGTTCTTTTTGTATATTAGTAAAAAAATAAATATCAGCAATTTAGCTTTCATATGATAGAATGCAATTCACGAAAAGGAGGGCAAATTTAATTAATAATGACTGTTTCAAATTGTTTTCAAAATGGCTTTGTCTACACGATATCTATTACCAAATATCTCATCAAAGGTTACAGCCACGAGTATCAAATTCAGAGAAATATCGATCGTTACACTACCATGTGATTTTGAGCTGCAGGTGGTGCAACCTATGTTAACCTACTTTCCGCGAGCTTTCTGAAAATGATTTGAAATAATAATTCGACTTTTCTGTGTTATAATGTTAAGGAAAATATTAGATAAATAATGTGTGTAATGACTTTCAACAATTATCTTAGGAAAAGCTGCAAATTATTGTGCCTAGTAAGTAGAAGTTCCACATTTCGTGACCTAAGCTAGCCCGATACTGAAATGGTGTTTTGACACACGTTGTTTTCCAAACTAAAAGCACAATATGGATCACAGTCGATAATAGACGTACCCCTCGGTCTTTTGATTTATATGAAAGCAATAGAAAGGTGGAATTTTATTAACGAACAGTATATCAAGATTTCGAAATGCGATCTGGGACATCCGATTTTTAATTTGTACGCAAAACGGTAACCACCCAAGAGCAGTATAGAGAGACTGGGAGGTAAAAAACCTACAGGATTCGAAAAGGGTTTTGGAGCAGGTATCGCATGAAGTGTATTTGTCAATGAACTGACGACGATTGATCCAATGAAATTATGAAAGTGTATAAATCAAAATGACATTTATTCATATACATTTCAAACAACTACACGTCTGTCTGTATGTCCCCCTATTGTGTTATGATGTTACCGTAATATATGCTGCTATTTAGCATTGGTGGATTTTAAAATTACATGATTGGATTATTTGCTTGCAAATTCTGTTAATTACCAATTCGCGATAATAGAATAATTACGATTGGCAGTATGCAGATGCAAAAATAATGTTTTCTTCACTTATTTCCTTCTGCTGAGGTATTTTTACCATGATTTCTCTGGGCAAGCATATAAAAAATAAACTCGCTCCTTATATTTTTGCCACATCGACTGTGTTTTGCAGTCCGTGCTTATACAGAGGTGAAGATTTTTGAAAGCTCTAGACTATCGGGGCTTGGGAATAAGAAAGGCCCTTTAGTTCATCTGGTTTCGACCAATGAAGACATGAGAGGACTGTCAACTCTGAAATCCGTTTAGGCAAAAACAACGCTTTTAAACTTATTGTTCACATACTGAGTTTGACTGAAGGGAACTAAAATAAGCACAAAAGTTTGCCACTTTGCCTTTTATATAAGGTCTTTGCAAAATGATTCAGAAATATAAAATTGTTGTCCCAGTGGGGAATCAGTTGGTAGAGCACGTTTTATCTATATGATATATTGACAGTTTATTTATAAACCAGCATTCATCTTCTTACTGCACATGTAAAGATTTTCACAGTGGAATTGGAAGAATCGATAAAATCTCAACAACAAGATATTATTGATATTTTTTAACGCCTTACTTTACAATAAGGTTGCCGCCGTACCATCTGAAATCTCCCGATCCATGATAACTAGGGTTGATAAGAGAAATTGGACACCGGCTGAAGGAACGACAGGCTATATTTCCTTTCCCTTTTGAAGCTGGTCTTTACTTTTTCATATTTTATCAGAAAAAAAAAGTTTGATACAACTTTATGCGTCAGTTCACAAGGTTGATATATAAATTATCATGTCTAAAGTGGTGTGGTACAAGTGCGATTAAACTAAGATCGTAGACTGTGATATGTCGGTTTATTTAGGGTCATAATACTCTTTGTTATATGAAAGGGATGACTTCCCGGATTATGACACAGCTAGATACACCCTGTCCAACCAAATATGTTTTGTTAATAAATGTAAAGTAGGGATCATGAGTTTTCCTGATTTAGGTTATAGGAGCAAACTTGCACCGTAGGCCTATATAATCGACAAACAGAATAAATAACCCTGTAGTTTACTTAAATTCATATGAAAATCAATGAAAATTTGTCAGGGTTTTCTTGAATACTCCGATTACGTAAAAAGTTTAGATTTAGAAGCTCTCGGAAATGGCTCACGTTTTATATGACATTATTTATGTTACAACAGTCAATGCTCACGTTTTAAATGACATTTTCTTATGTAACAACAGTCAAATCAGAGATTGACATAGTGATGGAATGGCCATGTTTAGGTAACATTATTCTCTTGAGGCAGCATCATTCGCGAGAAACACGCGGGAGGGCGTTTCTTTTTTTTTTTTTTTTTTAATCCCGTACCTGAAAACTAACACAGGCATCCTGATTCATAGACAGAAACAGAGTGTTTCATAGTATAAGGGATTCCCGATAGACTGACCTTTGACCTACTGTGACAAATGCCCTAATGGCACGCGAACAAATTTGGCCTCTCGGCGGGCGCCTCCGTCCTGCGCCGGGCGGTCTCTGCCGGGAAGCCTCTCCGATCGAGATAAGTATGTGGCTCGAAGCAGAGATTCATCATTTTCTTTCTCTCTATCTGACCCTCAGCCATACAGCCAGCGCAGACGGTCGCAAAGCAGAGTTTACTGCCAATTTGTCACCGTACAAGTAGGACATTGATCTTAAGACAGACGTAGAAATGAAGCTAAGGAAAGGACCCTGCTAGATCATCCAAATAGTCATGCGGTACCAATTGTCTCCCCGGTACCCGACTGACATAGTCTCCACCGGAAAATGCCAAAGCAGCGCTCTGAATGTTATAGTGATAAAGAACAACCCTAACTTCCGCTAAAATTGCTATGATGATAAACGATGCCTTTCTTTACGTGCATATATACATGTACTACATCTACATCATTGTAAGTTTTATAAATGCCTGAATGTCTGGTTTAAAGTATAGGAGGCATTTCATGGAATGCAAAAAGGTGTATACCGTCCAGCAATCGATTTAATGCCTGTTCTTCAAACACTTCTAGTAATGTGAACAATGTTCAAGTAAAGCTGAGTATTTTTAATGCTTACACTTAAACACACCAGATATATCTTATTTCACCTTTATTTTAAGAAGGAGGAATTTCAGGGATCTTTTGATTTCTAATATGTACCGCTTCACACACCATTTTAATAAATATTACGTTTATTTGTGATATTTGGGATACAAGATGAACTCCTGTCATGTATCAGTTTGACTGATAAACAAGACGATCAGAGGTCACGCACTTGCCGGAATTCAGACAAACAGTAGTACCAAGGTCAAAGTCAATGAGGGCAGTGTGACGAAAAATGTGGTACAGTTAATGTGGCTGTGATTGTTTTTGACAAAGATGTGACGGAAAAACTTTAATGAGGAAGACAAATAACTAGATAATGTCATAAAGAAGACAAAGAGAAAGAAAATACGCCACATTTTGTGAAGATTTGATCAATATTGACAAAGTTATAAGAAAAATAAGATATTGACATGTTTTAATGCCCTTGACCATGAACTTTCACCTATTTAAAACTAGATTGTTTACAGAAATCGTTCCGATATACAATATGTGTAAGTTACAAAGTGATTTCTGCTAAACTGTGGCCTGTAGAATGCTATATGTTTTACAAAAGAAACAACAAGAAGGCGAATTTGAGGACATCTGACACCGGACGATCCGGGATTCGAAACCATAACGGTGGCGCACAAGTCCGGCGTACCAACCGCTTCGCTAGCAAATCAAGCTTCACCAGCTGGACAGTCCGCTTTTATGTCACCCCGTGACAACAGACAGACAGACATACTGACCAAATGATACAAAATTGAGACCAGTTAACTAGACTGAGTAATGTAGTAGACGAAGATAAAGAATGAGCCAAAGTTATGGAGATAAAACCAGAATTGAAAAACTTATGAGGATAGTTACATTTTGAAGTGTTTTGAAGTGACAGACATACTGATAAAGTGACAGGAAGTTGAGACCAGATGACTTGATCACGTTATGAAGCAGACCCAGAGGAAGATAATAAGCTATAGTTTATGTAATTAAGATTAATAGTTTTTAGTATATGGCCAAAATAAAGATATGTTGTAGTGGTTTGTTTGCAGCGCCCCTAGCGGCCATATCCCGAAAATGAAAAACCACCTTCGAGATATAAGTGTAAGACATAAGACGTGCCAGTTTCAAAAGGATTCCTGCAAATCTGTGGCCTGTAGAATGCTATATAAAAGACGCAAGAACCAGCAAACAGGCGAAATTGAAAACAATTGACAAACAGACAGTGACACAAGGTTGAGACCAGATGACTTAAAAAAGTTATGGAGAAGACTCGGAAGAAGGAAATAAGCTATAGATTATGTAATTCCTTGTTACTATTTCCCGAAAAAGAAAAATCATTCTCGAGATATTAGTGCAAGACCTAAGATGAATCGTTTCATGAGGATTCCTGCAAATCTGCGGCCTGTAGAATGCTATATGTAAGACACAAGAACCAGCAAGAAGGCAAAATTGAGGAGATCTGGCAGACATATATTGTTACGGAACCTAATATCAACAGATAACGTATGCGTGATGAACATAAATTTTGTAATGGAAAAAAATCAGATTCTGTAACACCAGGCAGCGTGAAATGTCTAGGGCAATGAATAAAGAAGTCAGTGGTTTTTTGTTAACAAATAACTATAATTTATTCTTAAAACAACCCTTACATTACAATACACTGAATCAATACAATTACACATTATAACAGCAGTATAACAGCAAATCAATACAATCACACATTAAAATAAACAAAGTACACAGTATCTGGATACCACCACTGTCACAGCGATAAGTCCTTTAAAATGTATAAGCCGGATGAAAAGTTCATTCAAATCTTCTCGGAGAATAACAGTCCAATGTAATTACAAAATCAATCTGCTGTTATCCAAAACTGATATCCTGGCAGTGATCCGAAAGGCAAACTGGAGACTACATAAAATCCCTCAAAATTTGAAGAAATTCTCTAACTGCTGCATGTATCGGAAAAGGTCCCACTCTTCTGTGTCCGCAAGAATATTCTCTCACCTCTCTTTCGGCTCTAAATCACAGCCCCCTATTTATAACTTCCCAACTCAAGCCGAGAACCTTCCATTTCTCGAACTATGCAAAGGATCTAACATGATACACAGTAAACACGCATCACAGGAAACATCTAGAAAAAGAACGCTGTGCTATACATGTCAGGGTTCACACGTTAGCCGGCCCGGCTCGGCCAGGCGAGAAAGCCCCAGACTAGCACGACAGCGAGAGTTCAACCAGTACGGATTAAACTGAGAGTGCAACACCCGGCCAGGCGAGGCCGCTACAACACGAGTAACGCCCGTGTCACACAGTAAAAGACATCTGTAACAACATACCGACACAAAGTTAAGACAAGATGACTATAGACCATGTTATGAAGATGACGCAAAGGAATCAAATGAGTCTAAGTTTGTGCAGATAGGACCAATATTGACAAAGTAATGATGAAAATAATATTTCGACGTTTTTCGATGACCTTGACCTTGGACCTTTGTTGACCATAAACAATAGGCTTTCAGAACTTTTGATTATCTATCAACTGTAAATGTTTACAAGAGATTACTGCAAAATTGTGGCCAGCAGCGTACTGAGAAACGTCGCGACAAACATCGTGACAAACAGACTTACGCAACTGACCAACATGCTTGCAGGAATCTTCTATTTCCGGCAAGCAATGATTACGTAATTTTTAGATTCAATATTGCGCCTATTTCGTGTTTGTATATATAGGACTGCTTTGTTTCCTGAAAGGTAAATGGCATGATAACATTTATCAAAGTAAAATTAATAAGTAGTCGTTGCAGACTACAAATACAATATCCCCTTAACATTTAGTTCCATGTGAGAGAAGTGGAAACGGAATGAGGATTAAGGATAGCAAGGTCCAGTTTTTAACCCGATCGTGTAATAAAGACATAATCCCAAACCTTAAAAATGATAGGCAGATTGAGCAGATCAGCAAGGGTAGACTCTCGCATTCGGGATCTGGGCTAATATATAAACCAAAGGCTATATCCCAGTTTGTGTTCACAACCTTTAATTATTCCTGCTACTAACAAACAATTAAAGGAAGATTTGTTAGTGGTCGCTGTTGAATCAATGCTATTTAATCGTCTCATCAGTATTTGGCGTTTCGTTAACCATATTTAAAACTTAATAGTCTCAATCTATTTCACTTGATGTATTCAACATATTATCACTGATTACGTCACAGGGCTAGCTTTCTTTCAATATCTCATGAACACGACATATTGATAATGTAGTTTGATATCATGGGATGATCTATTATCGGATTACTGTTAAACTCTTAACGTGAAAAGATCAAAAGCAAATATATACTTAAAAGAAAGACTTCATTTAAATTTCTTTGAAAAAAAAACATGTTATCTTTTTCTCCGCACACATTGATTAAATGTGTGTGGCACAGGGACAGCCCGCTTACGGGAATGATAGCCCAGTTTATGAAATCTCTGCATTGTGTTGGCTCTAAAGCTTTTGGCTCACAGATTAAGAAGATAATGTTGTTATATATATACTTTATCTGGGAGATTTATTTTCAAGATAAATCATTCATATTAACCTGAGCGCCGTATATAAAACTTCGGGTATTTTGGACATGGGTTATACATTATATTAGAAGTGATATAGAATAAGTGATGGCAAATCCTGCCTTCGTGAGACTAAGGGTCATGTCGGCGTGAATTAAACAATAGCAATAAATCTCTCTAATATGTTACAAAAATAAATTTGAGCCACGAGGGATTCCTTGACTCTGTTGTCGGTCTGAATGGACGATATTCCCACTGTGTACAGATATATTCATTTCCTGCTCGAGACTCGTGAATATTTCAAGGACTTTTATAATTGATTCCTTCACCACCAGAACTATCATATTTCTGTATTTTATAATTTCAAAGAATACTATGTATTCAGGAAAACCTGCCTGTACCCCTTTTGGAATGTCTGATTCAGATATGGGTCGATTTCAAGAATACCAGTATTTCTTTCCGAGAAAAAAGAAATCATTTTATCTGTCCATTTGTACGTCTACCTCGAGCGTGATTGAACGGAAATGGCTTACAGGTTCATACGTTTGTTTAATAAAGCATAAAATTCTCGACAGTAGCCGAACTATGGTCACTCATTGCGATATTAATTATGAGGACAATATTCAAGTGTCAAGCCATAAACCAGTTTGTGATAAAAGATCAGACTTGTACACCACACTAATCTGTATTAACCCATGGGAAATAAATTGTTTATGATTGAATCATCTTGTTGGCCACACCACAGAAATGTTCACTCAACTTGAACAAACGCCTTTAAGGCCGACACGCAAAATGTGACTCCTGGAATTTTTGAGTTAATGATACGTCTCACTCTAATATATCCAGAACGTGATTTGGATAGAACCTGTATTATATTATTTGAACCACAAAAATAGGCGTTTACGGTTTTTTGTCATACATGACAAGCATTGGTATATTCCTGTAAGGACCATAACAAGATTCTAGACCATCATGATCCTATATTCTAGGTTTATCTAAGTCATGGAATATTTGCCAAGATGATACATTCAGCTAAAAACAAAGGCTAATTTGTTGGCCCTTAACCTGTATTATAATCACTTATTTAATATATTAAAATAGCAAACGTCTAAAAAACAAGCCACACAATTAACATAACTTTTAACAGCAAAATATCAGTTTGAGGTATATATATATATATATATAAACATGTATATATATATAACATATAATATATAGGTATAAACATATATATAATATATAACATATATTAACGATAAGGTATTAATACACTAGGTAAAACAAAATAATGAACAGAGATACTGATATTTCATACATTTTAAATCTATATTAAAGAAACCTATATAACAAAAATACAACGAAAGGTTACAGTAGCTTATTTATTATGGTCCTGAGACCATAGTCTACTGCAATACGTTGTGGCCATCTTCATACTACCAGATGTGTGGCTAAAGGCTTTCACAGACCTTGATTCCGCTACCCTTTCTGTTGTCTGTTCCATGAATAATGAATAAGGCAATTGAACCAATCAAGTGACTTGCGTATACTTGTTTTTCTCGAACGTCTGGAGCAGTGTTGTGATCAAACGTTTCGCATTGCCGGGAAGGTATTGATAATTTTATCAATCAAATAAGCTTGTCCCGTTTCTGATACATGTGTTCTTGTTCAGACGGCGTGTGAACAGTGTATTGTTTGCATTTTATTCCTTAGATTTGATTGGCAGCTGTTATTTCAGCCCGAATACATGCAGGCCTCTTCATTATTCATGAAGTAGACGTCAGAGAAGCTTGCTGTATAACTGGATTATAGTTTCCCCTAATCTCAAACGACAGAGAGGCTTACATGGGTTGGTGGCAGCAGCTCATCTCAGTAAATAAGCAAACATAGGCGCTGTTAAAATGTGATCTAAATAATTTGTCTGTCTTATTAACTACACTGTCCGTTTTCAGACATTACCGGTGATACATTTTCCCGTATCTCCGTATCACCTCGGCAAGCCCAAGATCGCATCCAAATACACCCGGTTGCGGTACATGGTTCGATATAGCACTGATGATTTTGAACGTGGGCTGTTTTATTTTGAAGAATCGTGTTTATTTTGCGAATACTTGAGGTCATTGTGGAAGATGAATACAGTGTGTATGGACCAACAAAGGACCAACAAAATCTTAAAACAGATAATGGATGTATTTATTTAAAGCTGAAACTTCTTTTACGGCACAGTTGCGGTTGCGCATAGAGTCAAACTTCAGGTATTATGAAGAAATGATTCTTTTTATGCGGTTGTGTTACGTATCCGACCTATCATCCTGCAGAATTTTTGTCGGACCATGACTCGTCCGGCAAACTTTTTTTAAAAGAATGGTGTCGGCTGAGGGATCAAGCTCAATTGTATACATCATACAGGTTTCTCTAGGATTAAATGTGTTTATCAGCAAATGCCTCGAGAAAAAGCGTCCTCTGCATAAAAGCATTGACTTAAATCATTGTATATATGTGAAAAATCTGAATGTCAATGATTGGTGAGTGATGCAGAGTGCCTGTAGGTTACTGTATCGATTCAAGCAGCTGGTTTCTTAATCTTTTACTGTCAAGTTTCATAATGTAGGTATAATGAATGTATATATATATATATTATATAATATATATATATATAAATATATATAATGTATATATATATATATATATATATATATATATATATATATATAATGTGGATATAAGTTATCTATACTGCACATTCATACATTTTATCCGCATTAAAGGAATGCGTAAAATTAATCGTAGTTTAATATGTTACATATTGAGAAGGCACACATATATCTTAATTATCACAGGAGTCTGAATTAGTGTTTATCCAATCAACGTTGTACATCTGAGCTTCATGCCGATCACTCTTCAGATCAGTCAGATACTGAATTTTCTGAATGACGTGTGACAAACATTTGATGGAATGTCAATCCTATGACCCGTATTCTATACGTTTATTGTTCTGTCAGTACTTCATGCTATAGGATAGGGTTTTCACTGCCGATATGGTGGTCTTTCTGGGAATCAAACCATGCCATGTACTTGACACTGACTCTTTGTAAAGTAGTAATAAAAAAAATAAATTTGATAGGCAAGAATCTGGTTCAAAGCTGAAAATTAATTAATCTTTTGTACAAAGCCGTTAAAACTTTTCTCGGAGTCTCTGCTAACAGTAAAATATAACAAGTTAACACTCGAAAGTTCGTTCGGGAGTTCGTTTATCTTATGTGATGACAATTTTCAAAGATAAATGGCTGGTTTCATGCAACAATGTTCTATCCTTGATTTATTGGACTGACTCGCCAATGTAGAACCACCAATCTTGATTAAAGTAATTTGTGAGTTGTCATTTTTACTATTTGCATAAAATTGTAAAATGAATCGACGGGATTTGTGAAACTAATAATAAACACAGCAATGTAGTTAGGTTAATCAAATTATACGGCACCACAAAACCGAGAAAGAGTCTGCTTGAAGGCAGGAGGAAAAGAACCATCAAAGATAGCATGATTGAGTGAATAGACCAGCCTCCAGACTGGTCCGAATGGAGCAGACCAGCATGTGAAATGGTTCTGGGTCCTGTGGAAGACAGTTCCAAAGATCTGCTGCAACATCACGTGGCCCTTTTTACATCTTGGGTCTTTAATCTTGTTTCTTAGGCTAATATGAAATGCGTTTTTCAGAGGACCCAAATCCATTTTTTTTTCTCTGAAGACAGCGACATAGTCAGGTGCCCGAAATACACACTGTTACACGTTATCCTGAGATGTGTCTTCAAAAGGCACGCCCTTAGAATGGAGAACAATTGAGCTCACACCAAACTTGACATGTTTTGATTTGAAAGTACTTTGTACCAATTGTTTTTATTCGAACTTTATTGGATAAACCATGCTCTTCCTTGCCGGTATATCTTATTCCATGCATATAAATGGAGTTTTTAGTAAGAAGTAAAATACTTCACAAAAGGCGAACACTCAGTCTTCGTAAAATATTGTGTAACTGTATACAATAATTGTACTTATCACGGACAAGCAAAATGTCATTGTATGGGATCCGTGTCTCTGTAATTACGGGACTAGTCATGCTGATTTTTTTTTTATAGAATTTCAGTTTCTAAATGGGAACAATGCGAACCCAAATGAGGGACCAGTGCGACCAATAGGTATATGTCGCTTGTATGTACGCACCAGGATTTGCTTAAAGAGGACCTTGTTTATTTTTTTGCATAGAGACGCTGTGGTCCAAAACAGGTTCAGTGTCTACTAAAACAAGCATTTGAAGACCGCAGACATCCGCCAAAGCAGCTCCGGTCCTTTATTTTGACATTGTACGTAGATTTCGGTTTAAAACGAATGCGGATAATATAACGAGGCTGACGCGGATGCTAACGAAAACCAAGGGAGTATATTAATCCAAGCCAAGAGAATGTGTTGCACGGTTCATGAGCTCGACGGTTGCATCACAAGTCTGCTCTGGAAACAGAACAAAGCTTCAATTAGGTCATATTGTTCACTTTGCACACAGTGGAAACTTTGAAAATTTCCTGTTAAAGTTCCCTAAAATTTTTGAATGACGACGGTCTTTAGGATAACGACGGACTTTTAAATGTCGACGATCTAGCCTTCTGCGGGAACAAACAAATTTTCCATTTACTCAATGTCAAGAATCCTTTGAAACTCCTACATTGGGACGATGATCCAGATTAATCTCTCCACAAATTTCAGCATTAGCCTTTCCTATAATTCTGAGTGAAGTTACTAACAGCAAAAATTGACAGAGTTAAAATATTCTGCTTCGATTGTTAGTTTCCCGTGATAGTAAACTGATCTAAAAAGAACATATGTAGAAGAATATGCGAATACCTGTGGCACAAGTAACTAGCGAGTTGTCTTCAGATATATAGGAAACTTCCCTCTACTTAGCCCAGTTTTGCTGTCAAGGGACCCATTTACATTTCCATTTACATGATAGACGTAGTATTTGAATCTGGCAATTGTTGTGCTGCATTTATGAAACAGTCAGGTTTATAAATACAACCGTACAGATATGATAACGCTCTCCATTTAGATCCTTTTATGCTCCATATCGATCGGTAATGACTTCTTACGGATGACTAGAGGGCGCATTAAGCGGTGCTCTTTTCACCTCCGTGGCCACTTGGGCATAAACACCAGACACCACATCGTGTGGGATAGGTGATAATCATCACACAGACAGATGACAGAGACGCTGTACTGGGTCGGCCTATGTCAAAGACTGTTCTTCTTCACTTACCGTTTCGTCAACAAAACATTAGGAGAAATGTTACTTTTCTAGTTGTTATCCACTCATTTAAAAGTGTTCTGTTCTACAATATGAATTCATGTTATAGGTACAATGTTAAAAATACATTCGTTCAAATTTTAGAGATACAATACGTTCACATTATACATTTCTAGTCAATGAAAATTTAGATATACGGACACTTAATTTAACCAGTCAGTGTAGCTGAAAGATAAATAAATACTTGATCAATATTGGGCTAAAGAAACTATAACACATCTTTTCTGTCAGTTATAATCCTATGTTTTATCTTTCTTAGACCAGGATATTATGATTAATCAGTTATCAGTCATATGTCACTGCGAAGATGGTATATATGAGAACAATAAAACAAGACAATAGTTATCTACAAGCATCGCTCGGAGAAGATATCATCATGTTGACCTGGAGTGACTTGGTGGTTAATCGATTGTTTCGTTACAAGTTCACTGTCGAAGTTAACCTGATTGGGATCTGAAGGGATGTTTTCCGTGTCCAAAGAACATAATTACCTATTACAGACGTCCTTATCATGTTTACCACATCACAGATTTATGGCGTATCGGAGGACGTATTTCGTTGCATCCCTGACATCACGGTCTGCTTTACTCATTTATCCCCATCCTCCCCCGCAGCATTTCGCCCTCACAAAAAACTGACTTGTCTCTGTTATTGCCTCCGACAGGAAGGTGTGCGTGTATCCCCGTTTGTGTGTGGTGCGTGTTTGTTCACAACAGAAATCAAGCAATCCTGAACGGAATCTTTTGAAATTTTAAGGAATTTCGGGAACAGGCCATTGAGAAATATATATATATATATATATATATATATATATATATATATATATATATATATATATATATATATATATATATACGTTGCTGTGACAGGAGACAGAGTCAGCCGAGCTCAGATTCTGAAAATATGGGAAGGGAGCCTTTATAACGGGACCACTTATAGCGCGGCAGCATAAGGGTACTTTCTGCTTTCATCATCACCTAACAGACAGTGTCCCCTGAAGACTGCGGTTCTAATCTTTAAAAATGAGTCTAGTCCCGTTCCATTGTCTTTGATCTGTTCTCTATGGTAGAAGCGGCAACTAGACAGATCTCAGCCATTTTGTGTCTCCCACATGTACTAAGGAAGCCGTGTTTTGTAATATTACATCAATTATTCAACAAAGCTCCCGTCCCGTGTGATTTTGTATACAGTCAATGTGCTACTAGCACATTTTTTTGCTTTCCGTCAAATTCCTGCGATCAACTAGTTTTTTTTTCTCGAAGTATACAGCAATACTGTATGTAATATCCATGCAATGCGTATTTTTGAGTGAAATGGCGAGTTTTCTTCGTTTGTGTGTGATCCAGTGCACAATTCCAACAAAATAAATCTTACAACCCGTGCATTGTTGTAAAATTATCATTTAAAATAAACAATGCTAGCTTTCATGTTTTTTTAATCCAAAACTTGCATTCTATTGACATATTGTAATATTTCTCTGAATGCAAAGAATCTTCATCATATAACGACGTGTAAAAAAACAGGACTAAACATGCGATCCTGAATTTCAAGGAATTTTAAACAAATACTGAAAACCATGACAACTATAAATCTGCATTCTAAGGAATGCAAGCCTCTGCCTATTTTTTGGGTAACTTTCGTGGGATGCACCCCAACCCATGTTTGCGTTCACTTATTCGGCCCATATTCCAAGCTTCATTCGTGACTGTACATATTTAAATATTCCTTGATGATGTCCCTGAATTCGGATCATGTCCCGGATTCACACCAAAATCTTACCGATTCTTCATTGGGCCATTCCTGATATGCCTTGAAGTCTTTTAAATTTTATTTTTCTTCACGATATAAAAAATGATTTGCTTATTAGTGTGATGATCTTCAAGAAATCAAGATTGTATCAACTGTCTATAGTGTCAATTGAAACAGAATTTTTTAAAACCAACACCGTCATTGTCCATTATTTCGGTCACAATGACCGACATTTTATGAGCTGTGTGTCTATACTTGCTGCCACATTTAATGTTACGGCGTGTACGATGTATAGACGTCATGCGCCGTCGGGTCTGTTAGCCAATTAGCAGCCCGTCGGCGTACATCCGGCCATTCATTGAAAAGAACAAGAACCACTAACATTATATTAAGAAAAAATAAAGTAAAACGCAGTAAAACAATTTTTTCTTTGAATTAAACAGTGTTTGAATAAGTAAATATTCCCTTCATTGACAAAAGATCAATGTCAAAAATTCAGTTTTGCACCGTGAATTTGAGAAACTATATTTTGCCAAATGAGCAGCTGTGAAACATTTAAGTAAACGAAAACAATTGAAGGAAACTGCAAAATGTCGAAACAGCATCACGCAAAGATGTCGCTCCCAATTTGTCAGTTCTAAGTTTTCACAATGTTATGTTTGTTAGAGTCAATTATAAGTCGAGGTTTCGAACAGCTGCAGAAATGACTACAGCGATATAAAATGTTGTTGTAACTCAGTAGTACTGTAGGATATGTAGGTTTAAGGTGATTGTCTTAAAGGCAGCCATTCACCTACTTTTATCCCTATAGCATTTTTGCGATTTTTTGCATAGCGTTCTGGTCATTCCTGTAAAGAAGTGTACCCATAAAGCAATGTTGACAAACGGGGAAAAGTGTAATCTAAGGTGGTTGGTTGCAGTTGTGCTGACGTTTAAAAGTCACTTTACTGGCTGCAATAAGACCTGTGTAAAACGCTGGTTTGTCTGACCGGTCGCCCGATGAACTTGTAGAAAATGGTTCGGATTATTTTCCCCTCCCCATATGTTATAAACACGTACATATTAACAAAACGATCAACTTGTGTTCGTTTTCCGCCGTGAAAAGGTTCTAGGGTTTTTTCTTTAGTTAATAAACGTCAGATATCCCCTTTAAGCTCGTTCCAAATATTTAAATTCACCCAAGCTGATTTTTCAAAATCAAGTTATATTGTACGCATCCTTGGGATATGTACAATCATGAAGGCACAGGTAAGTATCTATAGTGAGTTATTCTTTACTTCCTCACATCAAAATAAATTGCTCTGGGCAACAGCATTTCTAAACATAGAGGTAATATGTATAAAATGTCCAGGTGAGCGTCGTGAAACATTGATCATTTGTTTATTTACGAGGCAGGCTGATCAGGTTAGTGCCACAGTTGTTCGTCCCGGGTTTATTGATAAGAGTAAAGATAAAAACGATCATGAAAGTTGCTTTATTAATTTGTCACTCTGAATCTAACTCTGTTCAGAGGACGGAATGCATATTTTCACTAATAGTGGTCATGTGGGTTGGTCGGCTGGTAGGTGTAAGATGGAAACGTATATTTTAACAAACATATGGCAGTAAAACTGTTAGGGACATTTAGTAAAACGCGATGAATCGATTTTCATGAAATTTTTTAACGGTTTGTTAATGGTCATAAAGATAGTGACCGAGATCAAGATGCCCCTTTACTTTTGAATGGTTTATCTTGATTCCTTCAAATCGCTTCAGTGATGGGCCTGCCAAAAGCGGTTACAACCGAGACTAAGGCTTAAGCCCCCTTCACAACTGGGCCAACGTAGAGTTGCGTATTGCGGCTTACCGAGTGCGCCGAAACTAGGCTGCGTGTTCATAAAACAATGTTGCTACGCGCAGGATCGGCGTAGTCTCTGCGTAGGTAATACATAGGCTGGCGTACGATGACGTGTTTCGTCGGACTGGCGTAGGGTAGCGTACTCTTGCTTAGGCATGTCGCACAGTAGCTTACAGTAGCGTAGTGTTCCGTAAACTTGCGTAAAAACTGCGTACTCTCTGCGTCCAGTGCACTACGCGGACAGTGCGCGGAAGAAATAAACATGTTTAATTTTTCGCGTCCATCACGTGTACCCCTTTGCGTCCCTCGGCCTATTGCCACGTAGGGCAGCGTAGGCAAAGCGTAGGGCAGCGTAAGCTCGGCGTAGTCTGTACGTCGCAAAACGCAATTGTACGTAGACCCGGTGTGAAAGGGGCTTTAGCCCAGTTGTCGTGTACCCAGAAAGCAGGTACATGTTCTGATCTGTTTACCATTCGTTAATTATATAAATGTGAATATTCGACCTGAACGGAGGTATCTGTCTTGTGTTGAGCAATGATAAAATGTTCATATTCTCAGAATATTTGTTTACTACTTCGTCACTTTTATACCCACCTTGTCACAAAAATTATTCACATTTTAGGCCATCATTCAGAATAAAACGAGTAGCGTTTTATTTGACCTGTCAATCAAAAGTGGGGGATAAACAGAATCAAATGTTCACCCTGACATAGCTGACACATTCTTCTAGTGCAAGCCAGAGGGGCTAAGTGAGTTAATAAGTAGTTGTTGTCCTGCGACCATAAGCCCCGCCCTCTTCTGAGTTTGACACTTACGGACCTGACATTTGGCATTAAATATTCCTTTTTAAAGGAACGGGAACAAAATCAGTTCATAATGTTGATTCATGTTATACAACTGTAACATGCATTCACAGTTCAGTCAGCATACTAGGACACACTTACTCTTCCTAAAGATTTAGGCAGTTTTCTCGAAACAGTATTTCAGTGGGTTACACCATCATTAGAGGGATATTTCTCACATACTGTCAGGAATAAAGCTATCGAATGTTTCACATATGTTTATAAACATTATCTAAAACGCGTTTCCCTTTACACTATATAATATTTTAAAAAGCAGAACGGTTTATAGGTTATTAAAAACAAAACATCATTAGCAGATCCTGTCTAAGAATTTTAAAATTAAAATTTAAGTATAAGTAAATGTTAGAATTGCAATAAAAAAACGCCTGGCGATAATTTTGTATATTTAAGATGATGTTATTGTTAATTGCATACTTACTGCCAGATGTGGGATGTATCGTGCTTTTGTGAAAATAAATTATTTGCTTCAGGCATATATATATATATATATATATATATATATATATATATATATATATATAATGTAGCAGACCTAATAGAGGGAATTCTGAGAATTCAAAATATGTGTATGTCATTGACACTTGAAGTTATTTCAATATTGTTACAGGTGTCTCTTTTATTGTGCGCTGTTGACGTTCTGTTTCGTGTTAGGCTCAAGCCCTTGGCGTCAATTGCTTTGGCGTGTAGAGACACAGCGCTCGTGCTAATCTGGAATTTTCTGGGCTGTTCGCGCTCTATTGTATTGTTCTTTGGGCGCGTGTGTATTATGAATTGTTGTGTTCTTTGGATTGTTCGTGAAATAGAAGTTTCTTGACTTTGGGGTGAAAAGCTATAAATTAGGGGCTGTGTTTAGAGCTCAAGAGGAGAGAGAGATATATTTCAGCGTACACGGAAGAGTGTGAGTCAGTTTGTGGACCTTTCCGATAATTGCGGCTGTTATAGATCTTCTTCGACATTTGTAACGGATTTTATATAGTCTCAGTTTGCCTTTCGGACTATTGCCAGAACTTTACCTTTTGGATTACAACAGATTGATTTCGAGATTACATTGGACTATTATTCTCTGAGAAGATTTAGGTGAACTTTACATCATAATTATATGTTTTAAAGGACGTATTGAGCTGTGACAGTGATGGTATCCAGAAAAGCCTAGGATCCGGACACTCTGGTAGTGTTCTCTTTATTTATTATACTGTGTAATTGTGTTGATTTACTGTTATACTGTTGTTATACTGTGTAGTTGTAGTGATTTAGTGTATTGTAATGTAAGTGTTTTTTTTAAGAATAAATTATAATTTTTTGTTAACAAAAAACCACTGACCTCTTTATTCATACCTCTAGACATTTCACTCTGCCTAGTGTTACAGAATTTATCTCCTTAACAAAATTTATGCTTTTCACGACTATGTGATCTGTTGTTATTACGTTCCGTAACAATAATATATATATATATATATATATATATATATATATATATATATATATATATTTAGGCTAACCTTGACCAAAGTGGTTTGACGATATTAACTGCCCCGTTAAGGAAAAGTAAAAACAGCAGTCTTTCAGACAAGGTTTATCAGTTTGGCCATGAAACTGGTCCACTACTGTTCTTCTGTCTTTGATCAATGTGAAGATCAATGGCGTTATCACTGAACAACATACTGCTTCGCTAGGCCATTGTTAAGTTATCTCTGCAGCTATGTTATACCACTTGTAGGTACAAAGTGACTGAAGTTAAGCACCTTGCGTGGATCGACCCCTTGATGCGGTTGGGTTTCTATTAGTTAATCTAATTGAACAAAAGTCATGCTGACTATTCTGTGCTCTGTGATAGGCTTCTCTGTTGTGTTGATTTGATTTATTAACGTCTAAGCAGCAGGGGTGACGACCACACACTTTTAAGTTACATAATGGCATGATTAACATTAAGTCACTGGAAGTATACCAGCACATTCCTTATCTCTAGCTGACACGGAGGATTATGTTCACAGCGCTGTTTGTTTGTTTACTCAGTTAATGAGAATGAACATTTTACCGTATTTGGTCAAACATTAATCTCTATTGAATCTCTATCTATTGAAATTTAAGCATTTATCTAGATCTGCATATGTTAATCTATGATAATTTTTATCGGCGCGGTATTGCTTCTTTATATTTAAAAAAAAGTGTTATAATTCTTTATTCTGGAGAGACCATTTTTTATTTTCATTGTCATTATTATGTTGAAAGATCATATTTTCCAAAATCACTTTTTTTAATTTGGTAAAATTAAAAATGTCTTGGCATTCAGTTTGTTTGGCCAGGTTTCCTCACGAGCTGATGAGGCATCTCAGTAAATCATGTATTTTTGACTCCAACAGAGTATTTATTAATTTAAAAATTAAGAAACAATAAAGGCAGCTATTCACCTACCATTTCTGAAGAATTTTGTCATTTCTGGCTTACTGTCCGTTCATATTAATGAACAAGTAAGAAATTAATGTAAAGATAAGTTCCTACAGTGATTGTTTGGCAAATAAATGTATAAGCTTGTTTATATACAGGCCGTTAGTAAATATGAGACTACATTGATGATGACAAACAGAAAAAGACTTGTAAGCCAAGGTGGTTGATTACATAAGTTGAAAGATCACTATGACGACCTTTGCAAAACCCTGCTTTGTTCGACTTGTATCCAGATGTCCTTGTTGAATGTGTTTGGATTATTTTCCCTACACCATATAAACATGTGGATTTAAATGAAGAAAACAGCTTGGTGCGACAAGAATTGGTATTTTCTGGTGAATTTTTTAAAAGGTTCAACGGGTTACCTTCATTAAATAGACGTCAAATATCATAATAGGCCCCTTAAATCCTTAAATCCTCTGCTCCTGGTGAGGGTATAATTTATACTAGTCGTTATATCATAACGCTATTATTCTCAGGCACCTAGACAAAACACCCATATACCTAGGATCGACGCCTTGTTACATCCGTCTACAATGTCAGAGTGTGTCCCCAGCGACTATGATATCATTTTATAATATGCATTGACTGAATCACAAAGACCTCTTAAATATTTCATGCTATGGTTGTGTTCCACAATAAGCATACAGCAAAGGTGCCTCAATGACGGAAATCAGTCAGGGCAAGGTAACGAAGGATAGAATATGCAAATAAGATATCACAAAATAACCTTGAATCAGGGCATGAATATTAATAACTTTGAACAACAAAAAACAAGCTCACAAAGCTCAAAAGACAGAATGGGAATATATGTTAGATGAAACAAGGAGAATGGCTAAAGTCATCTAACAGACATAACATATAACAACCAAGGTGACGAGAGCCGTGTGGTTGGCAGAAAATCTGCGGCTACTGACAATGCATTTATATATTTCGTGAACTTTTAGCAGCTCTCCTTTTATGTATTGAGCACCTTTTATATGACTGTGTAACCTACTGTGCGGAATTATACCCAAAATATTGAACTAATCAATACTGTCACACTTGTGTATCAAGGTAAAAGGCTGGATTGTTGCCACTTGTTCGCTGCTCAAGGTTCACTTTCACTGCAATTTGCGTAACTTCTCTTTTATATCTCCGAAAGGACTAGATATTTCTTTGAATGTGCATATACATTTTTTAAAACGATTATGCAAAAATGAAATCCAGTGTGATTGATTATTATAGAAAACGACCAATCATCGATATTTAATGGATTAATTGGCACATCAGTAATATAATTATTGTTACGGAACCTAATATAAACAGATCACGTATGCGTGATGAACACAAATTCTGTAACGGAGAAAAAAAATCAGATTCTGTGACACTAGGCAGCGTGAAATGTCTAGGGGAATGAATAAAGAAGTCAGTGGTTTTTTGTTAACAAAAAATTATAATTTATTCTTAAAATAACCCCAACATTACAATACACTAAATCAATACAATTATACAGTAAAACAGCGGTATAACAACAAATCAATACAATCACACAGAAAAATAAACAATGTGCACAGTACCTGGATACCACCACCGTAACAACGATAAGTTCTTTAAATGTATACCCTCGGAGAGTGACAGTCCATTGTTAAGCTCTTGTAACAATCCAGAAAGTAAACTGAAGTCCAAATGCATAAAAAAAATCCAGGAAAAACTCTGAAGAAAATCTATAAATGTCGCACACGTCGGATAAAGTCCCAGAAACTGACGCACGCTTCTGCGTCCGCTGAAAATCTTCTCTGCTCTCTGCCTCCCGGCTCTAAAACACAGCCCCTTAATATACCTTCACACCCCAAGCCGAGAATTTTCCACTACTCGAACAGTCTTAAGGATCCTACACAACACAGCAAACACGCGTTACAGGAGACCCACGACCAGGCGTGAAAGCCCAAGGCTAACATGACAACGAGAGTTCAACCAGTACGGATTAAACATAGAATGTAACAAACGGCCAGGCAAGAGCGCTACAACATGAGTTACGCCCGTGTCACACAATAAAAAGGGCACCTGTAACATTATATATATATATATATATCCAGGTCGAATGTGTGAGACGTTTAGCAGTACGGGATAATAAATTGACAGCAGTCATCTGTCACGGAGGGAGAAGTAAAGGTTCCGGGGCCAGGAAAACAGGAGAATATTGATATGACAAGGTATGATGGAAGGCGGAGTCAGACATCCATGCAGCACGAGAAAACTCAAGGAATATTATATCAGAACGTGCGAAAACAATCAGACAGGCGGTTATAAATATCCCCGCTGGCTATCGTTAGTCTCTCTTGTGTTGGCTTTAATTAATATTTATTTTCATTAATATTGTGACAAAAGCCTAATCAGATGACAAACTTAATAAGATCATGGAAACAATGTAATTACATTAGTGTTTTCAGCTACCGTTTGGATCCGCAATTAACAAGATTATTTCAACATTGTTGACAACATTTGAAGTCCGCACATACATTCCTATTTAGTAATACCTTTTACTGGGATCATTGGTGAATCAATCCTTCAGGCCCTTAATATTTCGATTCTACATTGTCTAATTGCATATGAATAATAAAAGATTTTTTCAGAGCTTTGAATAACATAATTATTTTAAATATAGAAAATATAGAAAGACAATCTACCATTCTGAAAATTCTTTAGATAACGGCTGCTTTTAGCGTTATCTTACGCTCGCATCTACTTTTAAAGGATAGGTAAGCACACGACCATGGAAGATTTATTTTGATTAAGTCTTCTGCATTTTGTTTTTCCCAGCACTGTGCCTGAATGTTATTCAATATTTACAGCTATTGTATCATTATTATTATCATTATTAGTATTATTATTTTTAGTAATAGTAGGCGTATAGTAGCAGCAACAGCAGCAGCAGTAGTAGTAGTAGAAGTAGTAGTAGTAGTAGTAATTGTAGTACATGTATTAAAGAGCACCCAACTTTAACATGCAAACATATATTTACTGACGATTTACAAGTGAAAGTACTGAGTCTATATTTAATAAGACAGTACTTTTGGAAAAGATATAATTAAAATGTCTCAATGTTCAAGATCTTTTTAAATGGAAGATTAAGGATGCTTGTGTAAAACCGGACCAGCCAATATAAGAACATGGGGATAATGTTCAAGATCTTTAAAGCCAGCAATTCATCTACCTTTTTCTGTTGGATCATTGGCTTACTCTGAGTACATATATTAATGAACTGTAGGATATACAGTTACCTGTACAGAAAGGTTCTTATAACGCCTCTGATGTATGAGCTTGGTTATCTCAAAATTGTCTGTTAATAAACACGGTACAATATTTACAAACAGGAAAAAAACATGTAAGGCAAGGTGGTTGATTGCATAAGTTTACAAACCATGTAACCGAAGGTGGTTAGTTGCATATATGCAGAAGCTGAAAAGGTCACTAGTTGCGAAATTGCCTTCCCAAAACGCTGCTACGTCTGACTTGCCGTTAGGTGTCTTTGTTGAATTATGTTATATACACGTCGATACAAAAAGAAACGTACAGCCTGTGTGTGGTGTGACCGGCGTTTTATGGCCTATTTTTATTAAGGGTCAATTGATTATCTTTATTTTATAGACGTCAGATATTGGAATTGGCCATTTAATGCGATTCTTTCTGCATTTAAGTCAATTTTGTGTATCAAGCTTTACTGTGTATGTTCTGACAGTGATTGGATTTAAACTCCGGATCCTCAGCCATCACATCCCCGCCTGGACCACAATGTTACGTCATGTTTTATACTTTTTGTTTTTGGACAGAGAATTACCGTATCGATCAGTGTCACTGGAGCTACCGATGGTTATGACCAATCTGGCTGTGAACGCCAGACAAAGCTTTGAGCGCTTTGCTTTCATTACGTGGACATTCGGGACTGCTGATTTATATGTATAAGAACATCTCTATTTTTTTATTTTGAGGGCTAGAAACAAATGTATTCTCTGAACGTTGCCTCACCAAGTATCCCCTAGGCCTTCTCCTTCATGCAAATTTAGATATTCTAAGCAACAGTGTACATACTCCGGGGTATATATAAATCATTATGGTAGGGTGGGGTGTAGCAAAGTGGATAGTGCGTTGGCCTGTTAACGGAAATTTCCGGTTCATATACCTCCCCAGAGCCTTTAAATGGCATAATATTAAAATCCAGCAGGGGCGTCAATACGGAGGGGGGGGGGTTATATATATCCCCTCCCCTTTTTTAGCAAGGAAGGATGGTCAATGTAATTATTCCCCTGAGATTTAGATATTACTATTTATATATTTGAAATGAAATATATTAACAATCAGAATTATGGACTTAAGTTCCATTTCTGTGTTTAATATGAGACATTATTGGCTCGAATATGTTCGCGCGAATTTCTTCATTTAACGACAGGTTACGGCTATTGCCATGGATTATTATTTTTTTTTTATTTATACTTACAGGGCTTAATAATGATAATTCATTCTTATGGTAACGTTATCTTCTAAAGATTACATTGTACCACCCTTTGGTCATGAACCTGTTCTCAATAAAGCTCTTTATAGGGATTCCAATCAAGTTTGCTAGTATTGCTATACAATATCATAACATTAACCCATGTAAAAGTGTACACTGAACATTTCCGTATTCAGATAATCAACTTTTACTGGATTTACTTCTCATTTCCATAGTTGTGCTGTCTCCGGCTTTGGCCTCTATAATGTAATCAATCATAAAAAAAATATGGATGTCTACGCCGATTGAAAAAAAACATGTATCCAGACCATGATAACAGACGTGAGATAAGCACGGTAACGAACACCACCATAGCGGTGGTTGTGCCAACCCGACAGTCCCGCTAACAAGGATACTCAGAGGCGACCATACATCATGAACGGCAGATGCTACACGGCAGAAGCCGGCTACCTGTGATTAATGAGGCGGCATTAACTGGAGCACCAGAAAACATCGCCACTTGTCAGTGTTTACGAGGAATCACAGTCCCCTAACGGTGGTGCAGGAGATGCGCGCAGCTTCCGGTCATAGATCTGTCAATCCACCAATGGATATACGCCGGCTCTCATGATTGACAGAAAATGGACACGTGATGAATTTATACGGTGTCAAGCCACGCCCAAATAAAACATGGTATCTCAGACAAAAAGAATCAACGCAACATATTGGCGTACTGTCGAACTTTGGGGATTAAAAAAACGTTGCTGTTATGATCACTTTTGTATTGTTATCCCCAGTACTGAGTGGTGCATGTTGTTCGTCAATATCCACACCTTCAAAAGCAAAAGGAAGTGAACTGTATAAAAAATGATTAGCAGTTGTATAAATTGCAAATAAGAAAATTTTAGTTTTACACTATCAAACGTGCTATACATCTAATTGCTGATGATTTGTTTAATTAACAGTTCCTATGTAATTCTTGAGATGTTACTTTGTTACTACAAAGGCAGACGTTTAAGAGTTAAATGATGAAATTACCTTTATTATTTTTACAGTAACGTTTCTGTTGTTTTGGTGCATCAGCAAGTGTTGATATTTTGATCGTTTCAGGTATTACTATTCACATGAAAATTGTAATGCATGGATTCATATATTTCCTCAGCAGTTATACATCTTGCAATATACTTTTGCTACATGTATTTTCCAAAGACACTTCTTATTACTATGATTTCTAGCTCATTCGTTGTTATATAATAAATGTTTAACCTTTAATAATTAGAAAAGAAGCCATAATATACAACAACAACCAAAGTTATTTTTAATTCTATACATAAGTATATATGTATAACCTGGGAATTAAACTTTATCTTAAATCATTTGATTATGTGACTATATGAATGAGCAGACTTGAGGTCTTAAACCTACATTTGATTCGATCTTTCATTGAGCACTGTTAATAAACCGATCACAAACTAGATCTATAATGGTCGAGAGTTCAAAAGAGAATTAAACATCCGAGCGTTATCATTGAAGAGGGCGATATCGCCTTTTGTATTGAAAATGAAATTATATATATATATATATATATATATATATATATATATATATATACAAATCAGGTGCGAATCTGTCAACGTTGACTATTACACGGATAAGGCGTCAATTTTGGAAGATTAAATATTGAAGATTTAGCGAAAACACGGACAGGAGAGTGAAAAAACTTGTAATCTTATAATTTGGGAGGGGGATCTGAGAAAGAAATTTAAGCCAAACATTGACATAAAACTACACTTATCAATCCCTGTTCGCCTCCCGTCCCTATCGAAGAAGGCTTAACTAGATATCTGCATTTGCCTTCCACCCACGATAATAGGGAATATGCTTTGGAGCGTGCGACCTTGAAATTAGGTAGAGTTAACAAAATGAATATTAGGCTCAAATTTGTCACCAGTGACAACTACTCCAAAGGTCAGTCTCAGTAAATGCACCACTGACACTGACGGGGAAAGAAAAAAAAAGAAACAAATTCCCGTCGATGCTTTTGCACTCAGAGATACTTAAGGATCGCCAGAATTGACTCAAGTTTCAATATAAAAATAATATAAATCTATCAGCCCTTTTAGCCTCCATCCTCAACGTAGGAGGCATTAGACAAAAAAAGATTTGGTTCTCAGGTATTTTTTTTTCAGAAATCAGTGCGGGCGGACCATTTTTTATAATTTTTCCCCCTTTTTTTAAGTTTCTGTAAAAATGTCATATGATCAGGGAAAAGCATGATAATTACCAATTTTTATTTGCTAAACAGGTTAAAGCATTACATAACAAAGGAAATCTGATCAAAAGTGTATTATTTTATCATCCTGAAAGAAATGTACGAGCGGCTGGAGCTCAAAAGTTTCTATTGAAAATCTGAATAAATCATGCGCGGAGGTAAAATGGACGCTCGCGGTGTCTGGGAACCTTTCCTTTTATTCTTTTTCTGGTGTAACGATTTTTTTTAAACAAGGAAGACCAAAACTTGTTATCACAAGTTGTTTAACGACAGAATGTACATTTATTTTTCAAATGAATTCAAATATTATAATGATACGTTTAACTGATAAGATGAAACGTACTAATGTCAGCCAACAATTTGCAGAACTGTAAACCATTCTAGGATGTATGATAAATTAAGAATGGTTAAATGTGATTTACAAAGAGGGGATAAGTTTAACAGGTATACAAGTATTAAGTTTAAAGGGAGAGTACGTTATTGTTTACCCCATACATCATATTTATTTTTCGTATATGAAGAGGTATGTTATGTTCTCATCCCATACATTGCACCCGAGCTGAAGTGAATGTTTTTCTCTCTAAGTACTACTTGTTTGGATAAATGTCCTGTGTATCACACATGCGTTTTTTTTTATTCATGACCTTTTTTCCTTATGTTCAGGAACGAAAAGAACTGAAGCCAGGCACATTGCCCGGAAAGTGAAAGTGATTTGCATCATTAGCTTCTTGGCATTCAGGCGGTGATAGGTGGGAAGACCTGCTGTTATCTTGAATGTGAAAAATGGTTCCCTACAATCTTACACTCAGTTTGTAGAAAAACTTTCGTCACCTTCAGAGTAACGACACCATTTGGCTGTTTTGTTCTGATTACTGAATATTCCACTGAGGCCTGAGCATTTAGACGACATTTTTATTCTGCTTGAAGATTTTGTTTATTCTGCATATAAGAATTTTTCCACTATATGCCCTAACTTCAAACGTTTCCATCACATCAACTAAACGTAACCAAAACGATTATTTTCAGCATGACTATCAGAAAAAAATTAAGGATGTACATTTTAATCCTTAAAATTGCTTAAAAGTGTAAAAATTTGATTTTTAAACCAAAACCTAGAGCGTGCCCTAGTTCTTTTTCGCTGATCAAACGCCACGCTTCTATTAACTCATCCGTTTCCTTGACGGCAGATGGCGCAAACTGCTGCATGTGAACTGGCATTGATGGGCGATTCTTTCATGTTGAAGCAACCCAAGCACGGATCGTGAGGTGGGAACCAATACGTCTTAGGCGAGAAAGGGCCGACAGGTTATTACTCAGGCCTTATGAACTGTTCAGATATAATAAAAAAGAATAAAAGGAACACTGGTTCTGTGTCAGTTCATTGGGTATACTTAGCTTACAGCATAAACAATACACCGTCTGCTTGTATATATAATGGACGCAAATTGAAAAAAAAGAAAGAAAGAAAGATTAGGGCCACAATTTATATAGGCTGAAACTTCGGTTATCAAACCTACCAGCAAGCACTTGCATCAGCCAGACATGTCCCTGAATCTAAGCCCCTGTACATAAGGATGACAATATTAAATTATAGTTGAATTTAATTGCGAAATTTCTTTCAAGCTCGCTTATATCGGTTTAGTTCATATTTATCGAATAAAATTGCTGTGAGGATTTAATGGCTGCTTTTAAATAATAAAATATATATATATATATATATATATATACATATATATATATATATATATATATATACATATATATATATATATATATATATACTCGTTTTCTATAAGAGAAAATATTGTGTTTGTTCAATAGGATATAAGATTGTAGATTACAAAGTCTGAAAACAAACAAAAATTATCAGTGAGTTACATTGCCAATGGCTTACAAACATCCATTCAGTCTAGATCAATTGGAAGCTTCCTATCGGCGAGATAGAACCTTCTGAATTTAATTACCCCTGTAATAAAGCAGGTCATAGAACAGTGTGGATGAAATATTTCAGTGTTATATTTTGTATCCATTAAATACTAATGGATACTATGAATGGTTAAAAAATAGAGGTCGTAGTCCTAGAAAAGGCCAGGGCCAGAGAAGCTGGTCATTTGTTATTGTACATATGCATTAGCTATAAAAAGAACATTTGAACAATTAAAGCGGGAGGTCCTATTATATTAAGACCGCTTGATGTAGAGCAAAGAAACTCAACGTACAGAACATGGTGAATAGAATAGTGCCATTTTATGATAATATAATGTGCTTCACTATGGTCCGGCACATGATATATTACATATATGTTACCCCCTTTGCACCCCATGTGTCAGATCCTATTAGATAGCTTGAATCAAAGCAAATACAAAGAATACGTAACGCTAATGGTATCAGGCAGGAAAAACATACTTTTATCGTCCTTTGTTACACGAGAACCGGATGTGATGTATCATAACGCTGCCACTAATATAAAGACAGCATATAGTAATTAACGGAGACATTGGCCGCTTTATCAATATGTACCTCCGAGTCAAGCTACGTCAAAGGTGAAGTAAAAAGTGTTGAAAGAACCCGGGACAGGGATAGCCAGGGTGATTATTGATAGAGAACATGCATCTGTGAAATTGCTAATCAAGTCAAGTGCTATTTAAATAGACTGCATTATTCGTCCGGTCATTTTGGTGCTGTCAAGCTCCGGGGCTCCCCCTGTGTGCTCTCCCCGCTCATTGATTTCCAAAACAATACTCCCGTGAAAGAAGTGTCGAGGCGGTCTGGTGAAGGACGGAAAGGAACGCTGTAAAATGGCGTCATTACGGCGCCGGGTCCGGCTGCAGGAAACAAGAACGGGGTGATATATAATGAAGCTTACAAGAAGACGCCGCCGTAGCCTTAGAAGATCTCTTGTGTTATATTTTGCGTTATACCCACCCGCCATCTTTATTGATACGCTAATCTGCAATACTTCTTTGCGTCCATATTTTGAGAAGAAGAATTTATTTTAAAATATACAACCAAAGAGTATTTCTATATGTATTTTTTGTTGAAAAAATCGTAAACCTGGCTTATATCTTTTTTTATATTTGCTTTTACTGAATTTTCCTATTGGGTTGATATTTCATAATTTTATAATCGCTGTTCTTTTGTTCTATTCACATAATAATGCTTTGAGAGGAGCTTAATGTCTGAATGCCAATTGATCAAGTGGTCAGTAAAATTTGTTGTTCACCTTAGCACTGTTTGAGACGCTCCCTGGTGACCGTTCAATGTACTAGCAAGACGTAAATATTAATCCGATATGAAATTATATATCCTAACGCCATTTCACCGTCTTTCAAATGTGCATATTTTGAGTGCTAAATCGTAATATTTTTATGGCTATACTCTAATTTTGAAGGTTCGAGGATTCTTTGACACCCTTATTTGTGCATAAAGGCGAATATGATAGAACCAGGACAAATTAGAAATGAGAAGTCAAAACTTTCTGCTTTTAAAGCATAAAATGTACAAAACGAGTATATTAAATGTGCAAGTATTCATATTAGACAATTTATTCTCAAGCCATTATGACCAAAATGCGCCTGAATAACCAAAGGATACATGCTCGTAAAAATATGAGCATTTTTGATGTTTCTTCACAACAAGCATGTTATTTTGTGATTGTGTATATATGCACAGTGAATTGTGTAGCAATATTACTGTTTCCCATTTTATAAATATTTCATTCTGGTTTAGATGTGTGCCAAATGTGTGCTATCGGTCTGATAGAGTGACTAAACCAGCGTCTGTAGGATTGTATTGTCGGGGACACGCATGCTTTCATATGAACAAAGACGGGTTTCTTTAATCACATTATAGAAGTTTATATATATATATATATATATATATATATATAAATATATATATATATATATATATATATATATATATATATATCTTCTTTGGATGACAAGTTTACATCTAGAATGAGGGAATGCGTTACGAATATATCGTAGGTGGTGAAATACAGGTTATAGAAGCTCCTCCTGCCATAATTCCAAGTTTATTAAACTTAGTAAAGTGTTGTATGTACAAACCACATAACGCCAGATAGATAACCAGCTCTGGTGCTCTAATGTCAAAGCCAGCTTATTGATCAATCGTTGGTGTTCTACCTTCTCGAATGTAAGCGAGGTCCCGGGGTTTTTCTAAGAGGGACTATTACTTCCTCTAAAGTTATATATCCGCATTTAGAGCAGGAAATGCGGGGGATATTGTTGTCGCTTCGTGTCGGGAAAGAGGTAGCTGGCCCTGGTTCTGACAGTCACGGACACGGACTTGTATTGATGCCGCGAAGAGGCTGACGGTGCGATCGTTAGTTGCACGTGACCCTGGCCGCAGCGGCCATATGTCCACATTTCACACTTAACTTACCCTTGATTTAATGTAAGTTGTCTCACTGTAAGCGCAGTATTTCAGACTGAAAACGAAATGCTAACTATCTGAATAGATCTTAATTTAAGAAAAATAAAAGAATTACAAAATTAATTCATTTTCTTTCCTCCCTTTCTTTCTTTAAACGTTTATTCATTCGTTCGTTTGTTTTTCAGTCAATATTGTATTAATACATTTCCAAGTTCAACTTATCGAACAAAATATTCAGACAATACACATTTAGAATCGCTTGTCTTTATTGTAATGCTGGCAATTATATGGTAGCACAAGGCATAGACCCCATATCTATAATGATTTATCATGAAACCAATATTGTTGATTCGAGAAATTAAATGAGTATAGGATCATGTTATAATAAATAGCATAATGTTCTGTAAAATAAATCCCGTTGACACCAAATCTATAAACATTCACCATCATAAATGTTTAGTTGATGATGCCTGTAGCATGTTTTAATCATATTAGATTCCAACGACTGCGTCGAGGCTCCGCTATAGTTGGTAAAAAGTTCCGTTCGGGGATTGTAGAACGTAATTGGATACTTCCCTTGAAGAGTCTTGTATGTATCATACGAATCAATGTCCTTGCAAGAACGCGGCCGTGTCCTTGCTATGGTCTATTATGCAGGATATCTTCATGGATATACATTTTTCCAACTCGAGGTTTTTCTTACCCAAAGCCCATGTCCGACATAATGCTCCAGCTCAAGTGCAAACATGCTGTTATAATAGCACAGGATATGATAGACTTTTTTAACTGTGCTTCCTGGACTTGTTTCTTGACTTGTGCCAGGTTTTTTATTGTTTTCGTCTCACTCTGTTGATCTTTGTCACGCGTACTTTTTTAAATGCGTGCGGAAATTGGTAAATTTTTTGTTTAATTTGCACTTTGAATAATAACTTGCCGTAGGCTTGCTAATGCGGGCAGATGTGGCAACAGTGCTGGCGGGGGGGCTTACGGCTTCGTGTGCCGAATAAAGAATTCGAATATATCTATGAATGGATTGGATTTCCAAGGGTAGATTTACCATCCAAGCCGGTGCAGGTTTTGGGGATGAACGATCACTCGTTTTTAGGATCCATATTGATTTTTTGGATACTATCTGACCTGTTGTAGGCTTTATAGGTACACGCTGGTTTCCAGTACTGGTGTTTTTCAAACCTATACGATCGTATCTCGGTCCAGTAGAACAGAAATGACTTCTTCCTAACTTTAATCACCTGACACTGTCAAGAGCTGTAATTGATCTGTTCGCCAATCCTATTTAGCAGCTCTGTAGTCAGAGGCTTATAATATGATTTATTGATAGTTATCTCAACAATGTCAATATTCCATGATTGCCATCCATGCAATTATCAGGCGGTTAGCATTGCAAAGGACTCCTGTGGACAAACAGTTCCATATTGACTTTCACACGACCAAGATGCCGTGGCTAGCTCAGTGGACGTCTTGTCCAGTTGCGTTGCCAGGAAAGTTCCACAAAATCCCATTACAAAACCGCTAGCCATACCGGCTCCCGCCACCTAATAATCCCCTCCACACAAACCTACCCAGTGGCGTTTATATTAGCACAGTCCCGCGCCGGACCTCGCTTCGGGGCGGGCTACTCAGAACGAGGCTATCGTCTGCACGGCATCTGATGTTGCAACTTTGGTAGCACTGATAGAGAGGCACCGAGCATGATGACACTGAATGAATTATGAATTCTCCCAAAGGCCTAAAACAATCAAGCAGGTTGAGGTATCCACCAGCGTGACCGGGAATTGTGGGAGGGTCTTTTTTGATGTCTCTGCTTTGAAGCAGTGGGCGATAGAGATTTACGAAGTAGCGCCGATATTGGCCGGGATGGGAAACAGTTTTGTTGGAGAATTTACCTGTTGTTACGGCGTGAGATCGGAATATTGTTTTTGTCAAGCTTAGCAGAGAGATGAAACGTGGAAATAAGGAACCCAAGAAAACAACCTGGAGTCAAAATGCATGTTCTTACAAGAAAATGGATTGTGTTTACGAAAATCGTTTGGCGGTCCAGACGGACACTCAAGTCCAGATGGATCATCTTTTACCCCCAGGGTTCCTGGCCCCGTAAGTATCCACCTTATATACATTTTTGGTGTCGTATTACTGACCTTCAGGGTGTTTTAGCACTTATATGTTAAAGTTTTATCATGACTGTCAGTCATTTGTTATTTCAGAAGATTTGTTATTTCGTGATAAATTTATTTCCAACCAATAAGAACCCCGAATATGGCATTGAAAAATATTAATTTGTAAAAATTATGGTTTGTATCAAGTAAATGGTTAATTCTGAAATAGAATGCATCATAGATATTAAACAGCACGGTATGTTTTTGAGATTTGCAGATTGCGTTTTCTATTAATATTGTTTATATATGAACATATTATGCACAGGAACAGTAATTAAAAAAAGTATCTATAGTCAGTATAATAACACCAATATTACCCGTAATGTTAATCTAACATCGTTCAGATAGTTAATGATGGCAAAAGCAATGTTTGGGGAAATAATTACAGGAGATAAATAAATATATAGTTAATAATAAGAATATAATGACAAACATCATTTGGTACATATTTAATTTTATATATATATTTATATATATATATATATATATATATATATATATATATATATATATATATATATTAAGTCGCCGTTAAGTTTATCTCAGATATTAAACATTCATATGAATAGTTAAAACTGACAGCTTCAGACCAAGTCTACATATAAATAGAAATAAAACTTAAATTATCTGTAATATTCACATACATGCATTGAATTTTAAAACATATAATTTTTTTTCTAAATGTTTTTCTAATAGTTAATAATAAGAATATAATGACAAACATCATTTGGTACATATTTAATTTTATATATATATTTATATATATATATATATATATATATATATATATATATATATATATATATATATATATATTAAGTCGCCGTTAAGTTTATCTCAGATATTAAACATTCATATGAATAGTTAAAACTGACAGCTTCAGACCAAGTCTACATATAAATAGAAATAAAACTTAAATTATCTGTAATATTCACATACATGCATTGAATTTTAAAACATATAATTTTTTTTCTAAATGATTACGGATTACTGTAATCTTGTTCAGGTAATATGTGAAGGTATTCGTACGCTGGTTGTAGAAACCATGTTAAGCAATTAATTATTGTTTAGAGGTAGTGGTCTTTTTAGTTGTTGATTCATGAGAAAAAGTATAAGCTATTTGTATGGAGAAAACATTTCAGGTTGTGAGCTCTGCTCCTTGTTGCAGTACTTCAAACATTTAAAATTAGAAATGGCCAACAGAAGGTTTGCAAATTTATGTTCAATTTATCTTACATGATGTGGTTTCCTTGCCACAGTATGTAACCTAGCTAGGGACTAAATCAACGAAGCGGGTATAATATGACATTGCCCAGTAATGTACATGTATACATGTTTTCATTGCAATACACGGACCCTCTTATATGTCATTACATGATAAAGGTGTCACAAGACGAAGGTAAGTCTTGCAACTTTATGTCACACAACAATCAATGGCGTTTATTGGACTCTTTCTCATGGCTGTGATCTTTACTACGAGGTCATAGACTCGTTGCCAAGATATAACAGTCAAAAAAGCAACCGTTAATTGTAAAACGGTCATAAATTCAATGTTTTAAAAGCGCTACCGGCTTTACGCTACCGAGAAACTTGTATGAGCGGGTGGTACCGAAAACAGCCGAGACTGGAAGCTAGAAATGAAGACCAAGGCTTACGCTGTCGGTAATAGGAAACAATTATCCAAATGCCTTTTATTTGTACTTGAACGCAATACTGGGAGAAAGGAGTCTTGCTGGTACCATGTTGCTGAGGGCAGAGGAATCAGACTCATGTTGACGTACATACATAGGACACACTGATTGGTTGTTACCGTCAGGATGAGCGGTGCACAGGATTTCTGCCAGCGCCGGCTTTTCCTGATGGCTCGGGAAAACCTACAATATGGAGCCAACTTTTATGTCTTATTTATTTTGACAGTCCTTCATGGTCGCTGAAGATGCAATTATGATTCGAGCAGAGAAGGGATTAGCCATGATAATCGATGAACGCCTCAACCAGGTTACGGAAATAAGGCTTGATTTAAGACTTCTCATACATGGAACACTCCTTCACGTTTTGCCTTGGCGGAGACAGAGTACATATGGCGGTTTCACGTAGAATATGTACTTCAGTCTCTCTGTCAGCGAAACACGAACCATTCCCTCATAAGCTTTACTGATATTATAACACATATTAATGTTGGTTGTTTGAAAACTTTCTTTTCAGTATCATTCTTTGCTTAAATGTAGCGATACTTTTATTAATTTTGGTATTTGTCATCCATGAAAAAGGCAAGGATCCGCAACTACACATATTCGCGTTGTTTTGAGCACTGATAACCTGATAGAAGGATGGTACTGGAGGGAATTACGTGAGGAGGTCATTTGTAAATGTGATAATTTTACCAAATATAAGAGGTGGATCTTAATAGGTTACTTTTCGTATTTGAAGCACATAAAATCATTATGAATAAATCAAACTAACAATTTTATCTAGAGAGAAAAAAATATATAAGCATCATTATCAAAATGATTTTAAATTTAAATAGTATACAGGTATACTGATACATGGTAGATTGTTGAATATTGGACAGGTGATGTGCTTAGAAATGTATCCTTAAATATTGCGCAGTTCCAACAAATGCATGTAGGATTATACATTGATCACATAGAAACGTACATAAAGCAACTAAGGTTTCTTTCAGAGTTTCCTTTTTGCCGCTATTCATCATACTTAGGGTGCAAAACGTTAGAACTGTGGGGAAATGGGAGTACTTCGTGGGGTAATTTAATGAGATCTGTGATGGTAGCGATAATGTGATAATAAAACGAAACAAAGGCGCCGCGTTATAGATCATGCCTTGACGGGAATTGGCGTTCTTTACAACTGACTGCCGAAACAATTGTGGACATTTAGCAGCAGAAACATGAGACAAATAACGAAGCGCTATCAATAGGACAAATACAACACATCTTGAAAGAATGCAAAGTTATTGTCGGGAAGAGAAACTTTGATGTTTTTCTTTCATACATGAATCAATGGTTTGAGATATGGCATGAACATGTCCATAGATAAAACCCAAGGACTTCCGTGTTGCTAGTGCTTCTTGACCATGCGCATTTGTGTATTTGAACATGGCCTGAGGCCTACAGTCTTGTACGAGGTATATATTGTTGGACTCTAATTTTCTTTCTGAATTAAATGGGAATTAAACAGGAATTTTTGGTAAAGTAGTCTTCTGATTTGTGGCGGCTACTTGAGATGAAACTAGTATTTCTTGTTTAATGCATAGCTCTTTCTGATTCTAAAGCGGCGGTAAATCCACGCGTTGATGTGTTTATGTGTCACCAAACCCTGGCGTCCCTGAGAGTCTTGCAAGCCCTTGGTCCATAACCCACGTAAATCAGCGACTTTGGGCCAGTAAAAAGGCTTGTGGTGGCATTCTTAAAATGACGGAGCCGGCATCCATTGATGTAGAAGCATTGCAACTCCGGGAGGAAGACGTACATTTATCGCAGCGCTGTATACAGACTTTCCTATCCTATTTTAATAAATATCTCGAACAATGAAGAAACACTTGTTATTCGTGTTATAACTGTCACGATGCTGCTTCGTCTCGCATTGATGGGGATGCTGCCAGCTGATGAGGATGATGAGATTTCTTGTGGCTACACCATCCGTCCGGTTCCGGAGATAATTACCCCAATTTAAGATAGTATTTATTTGATTGGCGGATTTATCTAATTGAATCGTCGGCCTTACATTAATGTCCCTCATATTGTTTGATCTACTATGTAAATATTGTTTCATTATTGTTGTCATCTTTACTTTGCTCTGACAGTGCTTGTTAGGGAGAGATGGCAAGTTGCTCATTAGGGAACTATTTAGCCATTAGACCTTTAAAGCAAGTTCAAGCAGGGTTCTGCTGGGTAATATGTTAATCTGGTCAGAGAGTATGCTCATATATTTAAGAAATTGCCCGACAACCTAAGTTATTATATTGGATATAGACGCCCTGACATCCGGGGCTTAAGGTTAGGCTATGTATTGACATGAGGTTATAGTCAGCATTATTCAACAGACGAGCGCCCCTTACAAGCCATATACCTGATGTATAAAAAATACGTTCCTACAGCAAAATGGGAAGAAATGTGTATAAAAGTATAAATTATATTATTAAGTATAAAATGTGTATATTTAAGAACTAAATTAATGAAAAAGAAGTGTAATGATGCCCATGACTGATAAAGTGTATAAACGATAATAATACCGCTGTCATAATAACCTGACATGGAACTTTAGCATATAATCTCCATTGCTTTACCATCCTTACCTAAGACAATTTCATATGAACGAAATACTACTTAACAATACGTAATATTATAAGAATATAGTTTGTAACATAGCTGGGTCAAATTGATAACTGTAAGGAAACACAATCAGGACAAACTGGATTAATTATGGTCTATCGGTCTGGTCTCCTCATGGCTAGTGAATGGTCTCGATTAACGATAAGACGATAGCTAGTCAGTAAAGCAAATATTCTACAGAAATATATAAAATGTTATTTATTTTCCGTTTCCTCCATTCAGCAAAATATTATCTTGAGGAGTGCTGGCGGTAGTTAAACATACCCGCGTGGCTAGCTTTCGTGATATTTTAAACATGACGCGTCTTGTCGGTATCGTAGTTTTTAAATGTACTGCTGATGCCAAGGAGGTTGTGTTTTCGCCAAGATCCATGTTTGTCTGTTATTAGGATTCCACCATTTTTTGCGATGTGAAGCGGAGTACTGTTGAGGATTAAGATTGATTAAGATTAAGTAGGAGACCTACAAGGATTGTTTAAGCTTGGCGGAGGTGTGCGCTCTACTGATCAGTTCTCGTGAGGTTTCCATAGAAAATCGATTACTGTATTATTAAGGTACTCAGCCAAAGTTAATTTCCCAACTCATTATGTTTTTAACAAAACAGGTAACTCACGTTAATTGTTTGGTGTTATTTGTCACAGAAAAAGATCTCCCATTTGAAGTGCCAAACCCTGCCCTGGTAAGCTTTTGCTTCGTCTATTGTGCAAATTCTACTTATGAGCAGGAAAGTTTAGTTAAACCTGAATTCTCAGTAATAAGAGGCTTTAATATTTTATGTTTAATTAATTTTACTGGTTAATTTCTAGTAGAATGCAAGTAAATTAAAGAAGCGCTTGAAATAGCACTGACGTTTTTTACAGGTTTTCGGCCATTATAACATCTAGTCCTTTTGCTGGACGATAGCAGATTAAAACGACTAGCTGTTCAAAATAACCAGCCAAATTTAGAAATGATTGGGGCTTTTATTGGCCACATGGCTCACGACGCTTTGTCAACATTTTCAGAAGGGACGCCATGCCTGGGTACCTGCCGGCGGCAAGGAATTCCCCCACCACTGTATAACTATTTACCAAGTGACTCACGGGAACCCTGCTTGAAAAACCTTGAAACTGACCCATAAATCGGACATTGAGCGGAGGGCTCTGTTGGAACATGGGGGACTTCAGTCATTTAGTCATTAAAATCAAAGATTTCGGCAAGCATGTTCGTCAGTTGCGTATGTCTGTTTGTGTATTTGTGTGTTTTCACTACTCTACAGGTCACAAGTTTACAGGAAAATTTACAAAGATGATTGAAAACTAAATTTCCTGAAAGCCTATTGTTTTTGGTCAATATAGGTCAAAGGTTATCGAAAACGTCTAAATTTTATTTTCATAATAACTTTGTCAATATTGTTGCTATCTATATAAATTAAGACTCATTTTCCCCTTGTCTTCTCCATAATACAGTCTAGTCAACTTTGTCAGTATGTTTGTATGTTTGACAGTAGTCCTCAATTTCGGCTGCTTGCTGGTTCTTGCGTCTTGCAATAACTATTCGGCAACATGCCGAAATTGTTTTTTTTTTCATTCTAGGAAAATAGCCGCTAGGGGGCGCTGCTCTCAAAACACTACAAAATATTGTTTGTTTGCCATATCTCCTAAACTATAAACCTTACCTATATAAAGAATAGCTAATTTTGTTCCACTTTACCTTCTTCAGGTAGACTAGATTTTCTAGTCATCTGTCTGCGTGTTTTTTTTTCTGTTTCTTGCACTTGACATATAGCATTCTATAGGCCATAAGAATCACTTTGTAACTTACACGTATCGTATATCGGAACGATTTCTGGAAGCTGTATGTGTAATTTATAGTGGTTAAAGTTCAAGGCAAAGTCATCAAAACACATCAAAATCATAACTTTTTCAATATTGGTCCTATCTTTACAAGCAATGGATCATTTTCTCCCTATTCATCATTGCTCATTCATTTGACTATTTCTACGTTTCTTCAGCAACCGCTCGACCTCTGGTCGTCTAGTTTTATTTCATGAAAATACTTTTATAATTGGTTACTCCATTCTTGGTTCTTCATGAATTTCACATTTGTTTTTCTAGAAGAATGAATAAGGTTATTATATAAGTTTTTTTATGTCTAGATTTTTCATTCTTTTCTTTATATATATTTTCCTCACTGTTTTTGCCTATTATCCACGAACGTGTTCGAAACAGCTTGTATCATAATGGTCTCTCCGTACTTTGAAAATGTCCATTCACCCACCTCATCTACATTATTACCTCTAAGCTCCAGCTGCACAACCAAATGGGAAAGAAGGAAATGTTGTTATAAAGCACTTGGGTTGTCTGTTAAGGGAGCTTTATACATATCGGAGATTTTTTTTTTAATTTTTCAACCATCTTTTGGGAGCTTCAGCTTACACGAATGAACCTTGTGAACCGAGAAGGTCAATACAGTGGCAGAGACATTACGTTGGTCAGGATTATCAGACTGATGTTAATATAAGGAACCCTGAGTGCTTGAGTAAACTTTATCGGCCTTCAGGTAACTTAATGACCACGGAACGATCTGCAGGTATCACCTCGCCATATTGGGCCGACCGGTAATTCATATCGCGGATACATATATTCATATAACAAAACTTCACATTTTCATTAAATTAATATAGATTTTATTTGTACTGTAAAGTAATATAATTTTGCAACATTCGACACCTGTTGGATATTATGGGATAGCATGTGACTGGGTAGGCTCAGGAGGGATCGGGTTTGTTTCAAGGATATTGGCGAATGATTTCGGAACATCGGATCGGACAGCAAGGATTAGTTCGGGCCAATTAGCTGTATCAGCCATAACAGCTGAATATGAATATTGTTGCATTAAGTCGAGATGGTTAATACCACGAGTTAGAGATTATGAGCTTTTTTATATTTGCGTGACTTGGAAATCACAATACTTAAATTTTGCAAAATTTTCCGGCGATCACCAATATATGCAGCTACACAGCTGTCAGTAGTATTTTTTCCGTAATCCTATTATAAACTTGGTAAAAAAAGCGTTTTTCGCTTAAACGTTGCCGATACACATCACATTAACCACCAAACTGTCCCATCATTTCTCCCAGTGTCTCGATACCACTCATAGAAATTTCCGTACACACTAAAACCCGGATGTCAATATTATTGTTATACCGTAGCTTTCTTAAAACTGTCGGCTGTTGCTAACGGTTACAAATAAATTAAAAACAATAATTTCATATATATCCTGCATACTTGTATTTGTCAAACATAGGTTATATTTCAACGAACCATATCATATATATTCGGATAAACCGGAATAAATGAGTCAACGTATATTAACAAAAAGCGGCTTTAAATCCTCAGTTTGAAATCTTTAGTAACAAGAACAGACATTTTCAGAACAATAGAGCAACTGAGCAGACCAAATTGGTATGTAGAAAAAATTACAAGCTGACAAATGAGACGTTAGAAACATTGAAAGTCCGAAATATTGGTACTTTAGAATTGGATAATTGAGATAAGTTGGTTGTGGTAATTTAAAGGGCCGCGGGGATGAGGAAAGGTGAATGGGCAAATTAACCAGCAGTAGATTTACCGATCTCATGATCACTAGATAATGTTTCATTCAGACGCCGGCGACAAGCAAAGTGCCAGCTCGGTGCAGTAACAAAATGTAGTTAATTGCAGAAATCCAGTCCTTACGGGTCACAGGTCTCGGTGAACCTGTTTATCATGGATTCGTTTTTAATCGCCAGGTTTTGTCACAGCTTTGCTATGACGGCATGCAGAAAGGCAACTGATTACGTCCTGTGAGAAAAAAGATGATGTAATTAAGAAATAACAGGAGAAATGATTGACGTCAAAGTCCCTATGATTTGTATTCAGCGTTGAATCTGACACGACTGCACTGAGAGTAATACACACGAGCAATCGCCGTGGTAGCTCTGAATATGAACGGAAAGGTGTGAAATAAATGAACATTATTAATAAATGGTGTCCCAGATGAGTACATAATACGACAGTGATCTTCAGTAGTCCACTGATCAAAGCTCTTCTGTATACCAGAGAATAAAATGATGCCTGGAAATGTGTAATTAATCCTTGTAATGGGATGATTTAATGACATTTATTGGATATAATGTCTTTGACTCCTTCTTATAAATCGTACTACACTGACCATCGTTTAACTGTTCGAGATTCACACAATAAATAATAATCATCTCATCAATATGTCATTTTCTTCCGATAAAAAGGTAACGTTACTGCATTTATCATATTGCCTAAAATAAGATGTGTTTAAAACGTTTAAACGGATATAATGTCTTTGACTCCTCCTTATAAATCGTACTACACTGACCATCGTTTAACTGTTCGAGATTCACACAATAAATAATAATCATCTCATCAATATGTCATTTTCTTCCGATAAAAAGGTAACGTTACTGCATTTATCATATTGCCTAAAATAAGATGTGTTTAAAACGTTTAAACGGATATAATGTCTTTGACTCCTCCTTATAAATCGTACTACACTGACCATCGTTTAACTGTTCGAGATTCACACAATAAATAATAATCATCTCATCAATATGTCATTTTCTTCCGATAAAAAGGTAACGTTACTGTATTTATCATATTGCCTAAAATAAGATGTGTTTTAAACATAAATGAATGCAGTCTATTATGCAGTCTTTTGTGATAAAGCAGATAAGCTGGATCTTCAGAAATTACAAAAATAATGCATAATAGTAACAATATACACATTCAACTACTAAATGCTCAGGTTTATTTAAATAGACAAACGTGCCGTTGTATTATTAACATATTGTGCACGTCAGTTTGGTTCTTCAGATTTTAAATGTAACAAAAATGCTTGTAACAAATGAACCTCGTAAACAGTTGATTGTCGTTCTTAAATGTCGGCAGAGTTATAATTAAATGATCCCTATTGCGGACGGTGAATTAACTTTAGATAGTGCAGGTTTATGAACATGTGGCCGCTTTGGTAGAATCAACCGACAAGGTTGAATCCATGCCGGTGACGTGTGAAGGACTGCAAATACTTGGCGTCATCACCCGTCTGAGACCAAATCTCATCGAGCAGAACCAGCGAAATATGGATGTATCCAGCACCTGGGCTCAACACCCGTGTCTTCTTGGCGTATATAATCTGGCCTGTCCATAGATAACCGAAGCATGGTCTCAGGGAGCGGACTTCTTGCTAGCCACTCTACTAAATCTACCCGGTCTGGAAGAGATGGGTACAGTTGTAGACATAGATGTGTCGGAAGAGTGGTCACATGGTGACAAAGGGCGATCAAGGGACCGTCCGGCTGCAGAAGATCATCCCTGGCTTCCGCATTCCCAGGTCGCTAATTTGCATATCATGTCACTATCGCACAAAGTATTGGTCCCCGGAAACAAGTTAAGGTTGGGTTTAACCATGGAGACTTTAAGATGACATTTATAGCAATCCATTACCGTGCAGTATTTTCAAAAACCAATACTTTTCTGCGGATATTCAAGCAAAGCACAAGAAAAGTCTTGACCCTATGCTGATATCAAGAGTCAAACTATTCCTTATAAACAAATATATATGTTAGTGTATTGAGGTGAGTCGGCGATCATATTTGGTCTTTTTTGTTAAACAAATGGAATATGTATCGCAGCGTAAAGCTTTAACAATTTTGGTCCGTAAACGTGGTTTTACTACGGATAAAGCCATATTCATGTTTTAATATTTAGCAGAGGAGGTAGTCGTTTAAATGGATGCTCCATGTAAAATAAATCATATAAAAAGTCACTGCATATCACCAGCTTTGGTTCTGTAGGTTCATTACATGTCATCACCGTCCCAATGGCAAGGTAAAAGACGTTTTAATTCACATATGGCAGTATAGTTTCTGCAACAGGCTTCTGAGAGCCGGTCCTGTCACAGCCTCAGGGCAGGCAAGCTGAAAAAAGTATGACAGGATGCGGATGCGAAACCGTAAAGAGAAGGATTGAAAATCCTCGGGAGAAAAAGAGCTGGTAGCGGCTCAATTGGATGACATCTTTACGATGATACGCACCCGGGTCCCTGCCTGGAGACCCCTTACATTGTCCTTTGTGGATGTCGGTGTGATTTGAAATAAATTAAGTCGTCTATTTTTCAGCATTCAACTGCGATAAAACTGAAAGTGATAGGCTATCAACGGGAAGCTGAATCTGTTTTATTAATTACAGACAATAGAGCCATAAGAAACGTGTGTCAAACACCATCCGTCGCTTTAGTTTTATTCCCCAGGACCTGGCTGTGGTTGCCTTCGTTTGAGACCAGTCTAGCAGATACGAATGGCGTTGCTATGTAAGCTTTTATGAAGATGTGCCTACGGTAGCTAAGAATCGGTGTATCCTTGAAAAAGACTTGATATTGGCGAAGGATAATGCTTTTATTGGTACGTATATTGTTAACAATTATGCGCTGGATATAGTTTAATAAATCGCCTCGCAGGAGCTTGTATCTGATATGTCAAAACGCAATGGTTCGTTGGAATTATACACGATACAAATGTGAAACTCTGTTTCTATCCGTTTAATGTGGTAAATCAAGTAATTATTTATATAACGTGTCCCGTAAAATAACATGTTTTTTGTTACTTCCATTGAGTTTGATGTGGAGTTATTTAGCAGACACAGACCTGAGGTCAGCTCATATCAGTAATAACATTTTCATGTTTCAGATGACATACTTTTTGAAACCATATTTCTTATTTAGTTCAATTTAATTGCAAGATATACATTCAATTCATCTTCATCCATCAAATTTCAACACAACAAACTACCGAAATTTTCATAAATAAGACCGACTGTATATTATTACACTGCTTGGTTATATTGGCGAAGGATAATGCTTTTATTGGTACGTATATTGTTAACAATTATGCGCTGGATATAGTTTAATAAATCGCCTCGCAGGAGCTTGTATCTGATATGTCAAAACGCAATAGTTCGTTGGAATTATACACGATACAAATGTGAAACTCTGTTTCTATCCGTTTAATGTGGTAAATCAAGTAATTATTTATATAACGTGTCCCGTAAATTAACATGTTTTTTGTTACTTCCATTGAGTTTGATGTGGAGTTATTTAGCAGACACAGACCTGAGGTCAGCTCATATCAGTAATAACATTTTCATGTTTCAGATGACATACTTTTTGAAACCATATTTCTTATTTAGTTCAATTTAATTGCAAGATATACATTCAATTCATCTTCATCCATCAAATTTCAACACAACAAACTACCGAAATTTTCATAAATAAGACCGACTGTATATTATTACACTGCTTGGTTATCCTAAACACGCGTTAAAGTAATTATAGTAAACAATATACACGTATATGTGAATTTGACACAATTCCTTAAAATACAAATGTTTAATAATTCAGTTCCAATTTACTGGATTTAAGATAAAGTAGGAATCAATCAGCATCAATTTCGTTAGATCAAGGTCCGTTTACTTGATATCATGGATTATTACTTGCTTCCGGGCCGGTTTCATGGGCTATCGTTTCGTAATCTCAACTTTCTATATACGTCGTTTGCACTCCATAATCCCACGTGTAGCAATCATTCATTATCATCCATCATTTATTACACAGAGCGGATGATCATAAACCCGGCATGATAATCACCATCTTCTTCTTCATCTCCGGCTAAAGAGAGCTACAAAACCCATGGGTCCCGTCTATCACAAACCGTCGCCACCCTCTGACTTAACGTCTCATCCGTGTTTTATTACCAAGCCCCGTTTATTTAAAAATTGCACGGAGGTACTTTGTACTGTACAACTTCCGAATAGGACCGAAATTATTTATTTTCCATCCGATTTTATTTAATTATCAAGGGCTTTCTGTAATAGGAATAAGGTATTTTTCAGTTGAATGCTGTTCTTTAAAATAAGGTACTAAAGGATAATATGCCAAGATCGTCCGTCTGGACTTATTTCTTTTTCATTGTTTTCTTATACATGAATAAATTTACTGCAATATAAACATTAAAACCGAAGAATAAAATAATGAAATATTTCGCCCCAACAAAGATTCTGACCTCTGGTGTTCAGGTTAAGATGATTATCCTTCTTGAGTTCAGACAATTAAGAAATAATAATGGACAAATTTTTACACGTTATAATACAGATATATAATGCGAAAAATGTATAATTTATGAACCTGTCTAATCTTGAAAAAAAAATTCATTCATTATACATATTCTTATCTTTTATTGGACTGGCTGGTGAAGCAAAAATGCATTTGATTATAAAAGATACTATTAATGGCAAGTAGTCTATAACGTTTTATGTCATATTATATATATATATATATATAAGTATATATAAACCCAATGAGAAAGCGATCCAGGTAATGAATACAGAAGGCCAATATAATACGACGTATCGACCACCTTAGTCCAACATCTACGAGAGTGGATATATATATTCTTGTTTTGAATATTTCTTCTGCAAGGTCACAAAGAACAGTATCTGAATCAGTATCTGGAAGCCTGGTTTATATCTAATTTATTCAAATGTGTCTCAATGGTCTAGAAAAATGCATTTTTTGGCCCAGAATAAGAAACAGGTCACGTTTATAAAAGCCAAGATCGGAACTTAGGAATACCCAAGACAAAAGACGATCAGACGCTGAGTCATTACATTGCTACAAGTTTCTGAACTACAAGACCTTTCTCATGCAGACCCAGAATGAGTTCTTTTTTCTTCTATCTCTCATACGCTTACACATTTGGTTTAAAACTAAACATATTCGGTATTACTGTATTCAAGAGCCTGTGGTAAATTTAAGATTTCTTCATTTCTTCATTGAATAAATGGCTTTTAATCAATTTTCGCAAGGGTTAATTATAATGTGTTATATGATCATACATAGCTGATTACTGTACCTGGGACCTTATGCTCAGAGTATTATGTAAATGTAGCTTCCTGGCAGAAAATACGGGCATGCTCGTTTTTTATCATTGTAATCATCTTAATTATCGATAATTGCTTGTGGTAAAGCACAGGTAAGTCTTATTTTCCACGTACTTTACACTAATTGTCTTTCTTTTCTTATAACATTTTGAATGATGTCATCAATAACACAAAATTCATGGAATATTGCACATAGGGAAACTTTTATTCTGCACTAGGGAAGAGCCTCTGGAAACTTTGGTAGTACCAAGGCCATATCCTTCAGCTCAAGCAGGGGCGGATACATGCAGGATCTATAAAATGAGGGACTCCACGCCCTGGTTTAGGTATTAGGTAAAACGCGTGCTGGGACTGGTAGTGTACATCAGAAGTATTTTTGGAAGAAGACAGTGCGAGATGCAAAATCGGACGCTTATATAATTATTTTCCTAGATTATAGGTCAAAAACAGGGGACACGCAACCTTAAACCTGCCCCTGTCTAGTACCTGGCATTTATGCCTGCATTTACCTGGTGGCTGAGTCATGGGAGTGTTTATTAAAGGTAACTGGGGGTTGAATAGCTCTGTGCGAAGATCAAGCGGAATTTGATAGTCATCGGTTTGAGGATAACTGGATGATTCGGCGATTAACTGGTCATTCTCCAGCGCCAAAGTAACCGTCGCGTGGTTAATTATGTAACAGCACAGTGCGTGTTGGAAACACACCGTGAGATCAGGGCCCATCAGAATGTAAACGTTGTTTGAAGGTTAAAATGCTACTGATGATTGTTAACAAAAATAGGACATGATGACGTCAATGACGCTTACTATTCGCTTGCGACATTTTCAGGCGATAATAATTCAGTTATTCAATTATATATAGTCTTCAATGAAGAAAATACTGGCACCACAATAATCGTATTTGGGCCGTCGGGAGACATCGGACAAGATACTGATATATAAAATTTAATCTGATTTGGCGAGTGTATCAGTAAAGGGAAGAAATCGACTTGACTTTCATATTGAACGAAGGTGAATGGATGGTAAACACGCAACAGTAAAAGATGCCACCTTTATGTACATGTTTATTCTTTTGTCTCCACTCTATTTTATATATAAATTATCCGATTTGATGTTTAAACAAACTACCAAATCCCAACTTTCACAGTGGTTCGTATTTTATGTTATATGAATATTGTACAGCAATTTATAAATGTTTATTGGTCAGGGGTGCCAATATTATTTGCTGATATAGTCAAGCAGCTGGAGCGGGGGAATGAAAATATTATAGTTGCATATATATAAATATATATATATATATAAAGATATATTCGGTACATATTTCGCCGAGGTCTCTTTGTTCCAGCATGAAGCCGATAGAAAAACAAATGATAATTAATATTGGAAGATTATATCTATAAGCATTTTTCCGGCGTTCAGATCATTTGTCATCTAATATATAGCAAAACAACTGTCTGAAAGGGAAAATATATTGATGTTGTTCATGGATAAGTTCACTCTGGTCAATTAAGTCTCAGTGTACTGTTGCCATGTTTCTGGAATATACACATGGATTTTGCACTGTCCTGGAGTATGGAGCCCTTGACAGAGACAGTAAGGTAAGGTACAGTCTGTTCAGCGTATCGAAGCAAAGGGGAAGAAGCAAGTAGACTCTTTATCTTTGTGTTTAGAGATAAGGATGACTGATGACTTGGATTAGTGTGACGAGCTTGTACAAACACACGTGGCCTACTACTCAGCCTCCATCAACATCAACCACCGTGTCTACAAACCTCGGGTTATGTATGGTCTAAAGGTCAAGCTTGTCCATATATCTGGTTCGAGCTGACAACTTAAAGGGCAAGAATTAGACGTTACCATTGAGGAACTATCTTTGAAAAAAGAAATAAAGAAACCACGGCCCTAACATTAAACCTTATAAGGAACAATTTAATGTAATGTTCTGAAATTTCTCACGGAGTTAATTCAGATATTAAAACTGAACCGTTGTCTGTTCCTAACGACAAAGGTTCATCTTCATGAACAAATTGTCTAGATTTTATAAAAATTATTGTTTGGCGAGGTTCTGTAATGTTTGTAATGTTGAAAACGTAAAACCAGTCAATACATCCGCCTACATTTTAAAAATATCTGGGATTTTTTATTACACTGGGTACAGAAGAAATCAAAACAGACAATAGTACTAGCTCAGAGATTGGGAAAAACACCAGGCCCAAAGCCTGGTTTATGATGGAATGTGCATGGAGGAGGCTAGTTCGGGATTGTTCCTGTATCGGGTCGACAGAATGACAAGATATGATAAATCTACACGAGGATGTCTTTACTACCAATACCGGCGGCACAATGGAGGCCGGTCCTTTGATGCAGATCGGCGACTCCTTTTCAAGGTGGTCGTTTGGCCTCATAGCCCATCAGAGATTGATGCCGACCCTCCGTTATCCGCCATTGACTAGAACAAATTAAAGAAGCGTTGATGTGGCAGACTTTATTTTACCTGACAAGCAGGCCAGCAAAAAGCCCCCCGCTTAGCAAGGAAGGTCCGTGTAGGAATGTTGCCCGTAAAAAACGTCACGACACAAGTTATCACCAATCTGCTAACTCCTCCGCTTGGACGCTAACTTCGTTGTTTTACATGTAGGAACTCTTTCTTCTTTTTTTCCTGTCTTTAAATAGCTGTTAACCATATGCTATTAATATTTTCAATATTTTTCTCATCATATAAAACTAATGAATTACGATAAGTATACGAATCTGTTCAAAATACGGAATTTTTAACTAGCATGCAAAGAATACGGTTCTTATCATCAGTTCAATTTATCATCAGTTTAAGTTATCATCAGTTCTGTATAAATCATCTGTTTCTCCTTTATTTTCATTGATATCTATTGTGATTTTAGTTTCCGTAGATATTTTTATTTTGCTGATGTTGTGCACTTCCGTATATAGTTCAGTCAGGCAGTTTTCATCAAAGCAAACGAATCGTGCAAACAATACTTAGATTATCAAATAAAATAAGGATTGACAACAATTTTCTTGTAGATATTTGATACAAGCAGGTGTATATACATTCTTTATAATTTCTCAAGGGAAGCCTTAAATCAAACCAGGACATGCAGATTTGTTCTATATAGGGATGAAATTACTTAATACTCTACTTGATTCCTTTGCGCATAAAAAGGTGGATCATGAATCGATATCCGAAGTTCGAGTCTCCATGTTAATGATGGCATTACTTACAAAACAACTAAATGTTGTTAAGTAAAACAGCGAAAAGTTTTCCTTTTAAATTACATATGTCACATCGTAAAGGCTGTGATCAGTAATGCATGCTTGTCAGGGGATACATGGATATTTGATCAGAAAAGATTCTTCTTTTGCACAAAAGAGCTGCACAAAATACTAAATTCCGATGTACTGTCATCTGAAATTCCTACAATCATCATGCAGACTCGTGAAACTTTTATCAACAGCGAAAACACTGCGGATAGTGTTGGACTTCTAACATTTACACACTTAACTTTTAATTATACGGGCAGATGGATAAGTGCGATCCACAGATAAAAAGAAATGTAACAACAAGCTCGTTTTTTTGTGTTTCCAATGATTAAATATATAAAAACTACTCCTGTTGTTCATTTGTTTCCATTTGTATTACGATGTTCCTTAGTTGGCCGACCAGAAATAACATGTCATTTGACTATACCTCCTGCAGTAGAGGCTTGATCTCAAGCTTTTATCTCTCAATAACAATATTGCCAGATATGATGGTAAATATTTTCATCTATATCAGCTCCTAATCATTTCAAAGGAGTACACAATACAAAAATATAGAAAAAAAATGACAAAAAAAAAACCACTCATCATATCTAGCTAAATATAATACATGTCACCTTTTATATTTTTGGTCGGAGGGATTGTTTTACAAATCCCCGGGAGATTATAGCTATAAAGACGGCAGGACTCTAAGTACATCAACAGGATCACCATGGTATCAGACACAGACGACATTTCCAAAGCTCCAAATTTTTCACGTATGTGTGTTGTGATATATTAACGCCTGGTTACCCTATATTTTTGGTTAATATCGTTTAATTTCTTGACAAAATAACGGTGGGTGGTATATATACATGTCTGTGTGTATGAGTTAATTAGTTTTATTTTCAACATTTTTCATATTGTAATCTTCGTAATTCCAGCTCTATATATGTATATGTGTTTAGATAACTATACCAATCTTAGACCACGCTTAATTGCAAAATGTTTGCTCAACTGATTTATAGCACAAAGAGAAATGTTGTCAATAATATGCATCAATATTTTCATTATAAAGCGATATTTATATTTTTCATTTCATTATGTTATAAAATTTCAATAACGAAGAGGTATTTGTGTAAGTTAACCTTCCGCGTGTCTTCCAGCTGACATCAATAAGATAAGCCTTATAGAAATTTCTAGATCGATTCCAAAATTTTATTTTATTTTTAATATAACCAAACATTACGTTACACATATTTCAACTGATTACATCATATAGCGGGGCTCCAAATCCTTTGCACAAATAAAGCCATATATGAAATAATAGGCCAGGGCAACCATATTTACCAAAATAAAAGATAAAAATGTATATTCTTTTTCATTCTGAATTCCTTTCCGGGGAATGTCAGAACTGTACAAACTGTTCTTGAACTACCGTCTGATTTTACCTGCAGTACCTTACTTCCATTGGTAAAGAAGCCTTGCTCCATAGACAGTGCTGGCGTGACGTCGTCTCGTTCATTTAGCCGCGGTCCGAAGCCCCTGTTGTGTCGTGGTTTTGTAGCCTATTATTGCCGGGGTCGTAATAGGACAGCACTGCCGTCATGATGTAGGGCCACCGGTTTACACTACTTCTAGGAGCACCCTGCGAGCCCAGCGACCGGTCTACCATGGTGATAGTCTCCCATTGTAAATTGAGGTTGACACTCCATTTTGTTGAGAATGCAGTGGTTATTCGCTACTGATTTGGCCTCGCAAAACCAGACCCTCGCGGCTCTCATGCTCATAAACTGTTTATCACGGAGTATCTCTATATTGTGTTTGATTTGGCTTTTCTTGTTTTCCGAATCTACTCCAATGTCACTTATTCAATTCCTATAAAGATGTTGCAAATACAGTAGAGAGACTGCCAGAAGGGAAACGTGAACCGCCCTAGGAGTATGTTAATCACGTTCTTATGATAGTTTTTATTCCGGACGTTAAGTGCAAATTAAAAAAAAAATACTTTTGAAATGTTACATGAATAATCAATTTCATATTTTAATTTTGGTTGTATTTGTCAAATATTTCTTTTGATTGTCCGGTGAAATCGTCAGCCTTTCATGGAAGGCCCTGCTTATTATCGTCGTATCTTATAACTAACATTTGCTTTTATTAGTTCTTATTGATTTAAATGATATGTGTGCATTCTAAAACAAAAAATATTTTAAACTGAAATTGTAAGTTTCAATACCCTTAAATGGTGTTTTTCTTAAGAATAAGTGATGACGTTAATATGATACCGTTTGGATGGTGTTCGCATACAAACCAGTTTGATGCATGGCGAAAAACAGACTTAAACGTTGAAGTAAATGAAGGGTACGGAACATATCAGCACGGAAACAACGTCATTATACGATATGGGCATCACAGCAGGATCATCCTCTGTTTATGCCTCTTCCAGGACGCTGTGGCTGTTTGGAGAAGTGGTAACTTCCCGCAAGGTGGAGGGGCCTTATACAAAAAAAATATGTTATCGATATGAACAGACGTTGGAGTGTTTGAAATGGAATTAAGGGGGTATTTTTTATATATTCCGGAGTAAACCAATTTTGAGCTGTTGAAATACCCATAAACGTTAATATATTTGAGTGTTTTGTATACATATAAATGTACATATGTGCGTGTGCGTGTGTGTGTGTGTACACAGGAAAATGTGAAGCTGCTCATAAACTGTAAAAATTTGAAATACCTAGTTAGAATTAATTTTATACATCAGACCTTTTTTGCATCAGCTGTCAGAAATACGCATATTCGTGTTTCTTAAAAGTAAACAGTTTACAGCTTTGCCAATGCGGGACGTAGGAATATTTTTACTCTCCCTTTCGTGTGACATTACCTACATTCTGAGACAATGTATTAGTAGATATGATGGATGGAGGTTTACTTATGAAATGGCAAGAACTCACCTCGTAACATTTTGTAATCATGTGATACTTTGTGTAAATCTGTTTTCTTGAGAAGTGTATTTTCGTTCTTAAGGTATAATTGATATCCGTTTTATAATCGTAAACTTTAAAAAGGATTCAATTATATAAGCCCCTGTTTGGGATATCGTTCCAATATCAGCACAAAATAAATACAATGGTTAAATCATAAGTCAATGTCTGTAGAAAAAGGCTCATGGAAAAAAAAACATCTAGTTGTTTTTTATAAATACTGCAGTAGTCTTATCAGTGAAATCAGCGTCATTTGTCCCAGTTAGAGGACAAGCATAATGCAATTTACAACAAATATTTCCATTTAAATGACATGGCAATACGGCCAAATAATAAATGACCTGATACAAATGTAACTATTTAATGGTTAATAACAGTCCATTGTTTCTTCTATTCGGTGTACTTTTTCATAGACCATCACAGCTGGATGGAACAGATCAAATCACATGGCGGTGAGAGAGGCTGCCAGAACGGTTTCAGTTGTTGCGGCTTTTGTAGAATTAATTTCCCATTGGAGATATGTCTGGACTATTATTTCCAAGAGCGCTACGTTTTATGTTAAAAACGCGCGTGATGAATGGACGGCTGTCAACCGAGTCTTCGGTGGCAGAAAGTTTAAAGCATGCGAGGTGTGTTTTTGACATGACTGGATCGAGTACAGAAAAAAAACAACCGGTGGACAGTCACCACTTTGGTCTCCGGTCCGTAATCACCAACCGCGTTGAAATTTTATAATTGATCGTTCGGGTGCGGACAAGCCACATGTGAAAACTCATAAATTACCCGACCTGCAAATCCGCGGATCAAGTCACTAGGACACATCCGGTATCTTGTCCAGAGTCTAGATTTTTTTTATAAAGATGCATCTGGTGATAACAAAGTCTTTAATGTGATATTGGAGTAAATTGCGTTATGAATTTATTTTGTCCGACCACGGAAAAGCGGCCTTTAACGGAATGTTGAAATAGGAAGTTGCACAGTATGAGGCTTAATAGGTTTACTTGTTAAGTGACCATTTGCATTTGTAAAATTCAGAAAAGCTGACCTCATTTATTTTTTTTGTAGTCGTATTTTGAACATATATCTGTAACAGCGAGCATAGTGGTTCAAACATTCATTCACACACCCGTACATAGTTTACAACGAGGTGGAAATAAAATACCTCTCGATGAAGATTCTTTATGCCTATCTTATTATTACATATAAGGCCAGGTATTACATCTAGCCTACACACACTCTTAATGTTATGAGCATGGCGATGTTATATTATGGTCGCACACAAAAACATAATAACCTGCGGTGCCGGGGAAGTGTACTGCGTCGTAATCCAATATACCGAAAGCCGCGAGGATCAGATATCATTGGCCCGGCCAAGGAGATGTTGTAAATATTGTGTTACCAACTGAAAATATTTAAGCACGTTATAAACTGAACATGCTAAACTAATCCTACTAGCTGGAAGATATATTGAAACGAAGCATATACAGTGACTGAGGCACACATAACTGCCGAGCGGCAGAGCCCTGACTTGATCTAATGAAATGAACATCTGGCGCGCTGAGAGTCACCCATTGTTGACCAATTTTTCATGTACGATGCCAGCGAGGTGCCGCTCACTGGAGTAATAGGGCGCGTATTTTCCAAATGATTGGAGGATTGAATAGATTTTAAATGTGTACCTTGGAGTGATTAATGGTTTGTCCAGGTCCCGCCGGATGGTGATGACAGTGTGAGAAATCGTTGTCCTATCCCATATGTGTTACTCTAAAAGTAAAACCATTGAGACGATCGTAGGCAGAAATCTTTTTCACAACCTTCGGCTTATTTTTCACAACCTTAAGCCTAATGTGTTCAGACATATCGTACTTCGAAATTACAAACTTTGAGGTCGAAACTGCGAACCAGTAGTTATTCAAGTTTATTATTTCTATCATTTGTACCATGTTGTCTTATCAGTATTACTGGTCTTGTATTATTGGTAAAGGGGTCATAGAGGCATTTTACACAAATTCTTTTTTTTTTCATATAATCTCAACTTTTTTAAGATTCAATATTCAATATTGAATATACAATATTGTTAGAGAGCATGTGTAGCTGATGTTCACTATTGACCACTGGCCTGTTTCGAGCGCAGGAAACATCTGAGGACAGCTTGCATTGCGACTTTCCGGAACTACTACCAGTTCACTTGCATCGTGATTATTTATTGCGAGGGCGATGGGGACGGAAACGACCAATTATGACCGGGTCCCGTGGTCCCATGGTACATTCCACCAAGTTCCGATGGTCTGGGAGGGTACAATGTCAGTCATGATTCTGAGATAAAACTTGGAAATATTTACAACTTCCGCAGCACTTAAACGCATCTTCCTTCCCTCGCCCCAAGCCTACTCTCTCAGCTTGTCAAGTGTCATTTTACCGTTGACGATGCTATGAACGTGGGACCAAAAAATGTCACGAAAATCATAACGTATGGCCGCAGTTACAGGCTCGCAGAGTTCCTTCTCGTCGGGAATTCAGCCATTCGGTGTTATGCCGGACATGTCGTGTTATGTTTGGTCATGAATTCGTGCCCGATTTTCATTTTTACTTTTCAGAATTGTTTCCAAACTCGGGTTTCATTTTGGTGTGACAAAGTATAGAGCGGGAACATGAAGAAGAATGGAAGGAGAATAAAATAAGATATTATGGAGAAAAATGAAAGAAGAAGAATTAAAGTAAAAGAATGAACGAAGAAGAATGAAAAGAGAAGAATGAAACTAGAAGAATGAAAACAGAAGAATGGAAGCAGGAGAATAAAAGCAGAAGGAAAGTTTCCCTCCTCCCAATTTAGCCAACAAGAAATAAATCTAGCATTAACTAGCATCTTCTAGATTAACGAATACAGGAACTGGACCCCTATGGCCGAGAAACCACTTTATACCGCATAGAGTAGTGTATTTATGACACATTGATGTTAAAGGACGATCACATGTCAATTAAATGGTTATTTGGTCGCCTGGTCCGTTCTCATGCGACTGTCATTATCTGCCTTCCAGCTATGGGCTGTTTTACATAAATATATCACTCAGCCTTAAGCCTGGTCAGTGGAGGCGATGGTAATCGGTTATTCAGCCAGGGGCAGCGGTAGTGTCATCAGGCTCTGACTTTGGTTGAAGGCCATTCATTCACAGACCGCATTTACGTACTCAATACGCGTTCTCGTTGATCTGTATGCCGTGTTTGGCTGGAAAATTGGGACAAACGGCACCATGAAAGGGCAAATTGATTGAATTTTGTCCTTTCGATTCGGACAATGTTGTTTACATAAACGAAATGATCTCCAAGATCTCGGTGTGTGTTCCCTTTAACGCCGTACTTGATAAGGTTCCGCCAATATATTCTTCCAGGAAACCAAAGCTGTAATGTTAAACAAACCCAGCAATATCTGGGATGCGCTCTTGTTTGGAGCCACCATAATTGTCGTAGCTGCTAACGGTGAAAGCTCCAAAAGGGAAAAACTGAGAAGCAAGTAGGGTTCAAAACGTCAAATACTCCGCTAGTCGATGTGGTCTTTTCTCATTTTCATACAATTTCTTACCATCTGAAAAAGCGAAATGGAAGAACCTGAATATTAGGTCGTGTGAAATGGGTCAGCGACCCGGGGATTTAAGCAAATCTCTCTGCAACAGCCCTATGTACACTGTTGCACATGGTCCAAAAAGGTAATTTTGGATTAATATATAAAATAATAATGTACGTCAGCCTTGAATGTATTTTCAAACATCGATAAGAAAAGGATTGACTAAAAAACAGATCTTTTACCTTTACCCTTAACCAAAGATTCATATTATAAACAATATCAAATCTTTTACATTACCTTATAAAATGCATATCCATATTTTGTGTAGGTAACTTTACAGTGAGATCGCAAAAATAGGACCCTCGCAAATGCATGTCCATATGTTATTTAGGTAACTTTACAGTGAGATCCCGAAAAAAGGACCCTCGCAAATGCATGTCCATATTTTGTGTAGGTAACTTTACAGTGAGATCGCGAAAATAGGACCCTCGCAAATGCATGTCCATATTTTGTGTAGGTAACTTTACAGTGAGATCGCAAAAATAGGACTCACACGAAACACTTTTAAAGTTAAAATCGCGATAAGTAAACCAACGAATAAGAAGTCAGCCACAGGATTATTGTGATATGTTCATAAGATCCATTCACGAAGACTAAATAACAGACAAGGTTGCATCCTGTTTCTGTAACATGATAAACTGATACTATTACAGCCAATGAGTTTATTCGATCTCTGATATGGGATTTACAATAAAGAATACATTTGTGAAACTACACAAATCATATTCTCCTGCCGCTTATCTCTAATTTATCGTTGTATATTCCTGTATATTCCTTTTTTTTATTTTTATGGAGGGATAGCCTTCGATTATCATGCACAGATTAACATTCACTTATCGCTAAACGTTTACCCATTCATCTAGCTTATACGACCTGTGTGTATATACATGTGTGTAGGTTTACCTAATATTGTTTGATTTAACATCGGCTTACCTGCTTCTATGGTCTAGGGGTATGGTACAGGTGAGACATTTTTTCACGGTCGGCTCAAGGGTGCTCCAAGACCATGTTTAATTCACAAAAGAGTGCGCCTTATGGATGTTCCTCGGTAAAATGACCCAGCAATTCATGCATTCTTTACCTAAAGTTATTTGTATAGGAAATGATATCAGTAGTATTAAAACAATCACCGAATCTAGCACTGTTACGTCGCCGTTAAAAATCATTAGCAATAAGAGCATAAGGGGTTGACGGGGTTGATCAGTAAATTTATATATTCATATTTGGTAAAACATTTTTGTAGGTGGACCAAATGAGGTCTTATCAAGTTTTTCCCTTATTCTGTTGTTTTCTGAGTGCGCTAGATATCCAATATGTCAGATTTTCAAAAGCTGAAATTTGGGAACAATATTAGAACTAGATCACAGATTTGCAAACGATATTTATTTTTTCACCTTCACCTTATTACCAAAGTCGTAGACACTATGGTTGTCCCGATTATCGCTCAGTTTGGAACCGGAGGTGGCGTGGAGGGAGATGCTTCCAGTGATCGCTTGGCGATTGCATACCCCTAGTTTTACGTTTATCAGCTATACGCACGGTCATGTTACTAGATCTAGAGGCCTCATATATGTGAAGATAATGAGACATCAGCTGTGTAAAAATAGCTTTTCATACCGACACTCGTCTTTTTGGAACACCTTGCCTAACGAAATCAGGTCTTAAAAATCATAACTAACCGACTACGAATGGTCAAAACTTTTTTTTAATGTGGAAGTTTCTTATATGCAAGGAGAAAATCCGAATCTTTCTACGATTGAAATGACTCCCTTTTGTAATCGCGCCTATATATTATATTCTGATTATGTTGTAATTTATTTGTTTTTAGGTATCCTTTTTGAAGTCTTTTATGAAAATTAATTTATGTTGCGATAGTAACTTCAGAATGGGTAAATGGTATTATATAATATGCAAAGATTACGGACTGATTTGATATGTGTTTAATATTTATACATTTGTATATGTATAATTTGTCAGTTTGCTGTCTCATAAGTGTGCATATATTTTTTTTTTTTGTTTTTTGTATTTTTTAAATGACCTTTATTGCAATATACTCTGCCTTTGACAAAGCCATATCCACTCCGACAGATAGAGAGGATGGAATGAATACATTCAAAATACTTATTACTTTTTATCTGTCAGCACAATAACATTTAAGAATATAATGAAAAATAAATAAACATACAATATTAAAAATACTATCTTTAATTTTTATAAATCTATTAGTGAAAATTTGATTTAAGTAAGGATAATTTAAATATTTCTGCATATATACATGTTTCATAATATCTTGCGATACATACTGTCGTATTTTACTCTGATAGGCTAATTTCATTATATTTACAATGCATATTGTACTTTAAAATGGCATACGTAGTTATTGATATTATGAAATTGTTCATTTTTGCAAAATTACCATCCAGTGCGTATTTATGACCAATTACGAGCGATTCCCAGTTTATCTGGATATGAAGAATTTTCATAATATATTCCCATATCCCCCTCAATAATTTACATTCATACAGCATATGTTCTGCATTTTCATTTGCATTACAAAATTTACAAAGATGGGAAATAAATATTTGAGTTCCATTTGGACACTTTGGTACCTGTTGGAATAATGCCATGTAATTATTAAAAATTAAATTCTGATAGTTTTTTCGTTGGCATGTTTTTAATTTTACACTGATAGACTTTTGTCCAACATATTAATTATTTTTAAAATTTTTCCTGCAAAATAATTTGATGTTTTGGAGAAGACATATTTCTTCTTACTAATTCATTGTAAAAGAATTTTGATTTTTTTCTTATATATATTAATATTATTTTTACCAAACATGTATGTGTGTTCTAGGGAAACCGATTTCTTTATGAATTGTTCTTTTGGAAATAGAGAAAGTGTCTTTTTAACGGCATTTTTAACCTTTATATATTTCGATATCCAATTGTGTTTTATTTTTAATTTCTTTAAAAGGTTGCTGACTGATATAAAAGTGCCATCATTGTTCAGAACATCTCGAATATAGATTATATTTTCTTCACCCCAGGCTTTAAAATATAAGCATTTATTATTGATCATAACTTCAGTGTTACCCCATAATGGTTGTTTTAAAATATCTTCTGGTGAAGTAATCTCTATTTTAACATTACATTTATTAAAAGCTAATATCACTTCTCTATAAAATTGGGGTATATGTTTCAATATGCAAAACTGCTTTATTGATACACAGTTTGTGTTAAATACCCAGTCTGTATGGAGCCCACAGTTGCGTAAATAATATTTAAAGATATGTTTCAATTTATTTTCTTCATAAAGTGTTCTTGGTACCCATGCGGCTTTAAATGCAAGTAACCAACTATTGATATCGATCATTTTAAGACCGCCTTCCTCTACATCTCTGATTAAAACTGACCTTTTAATTTTTTCTGTTTTATTCCAAATATAGTTATAAATAACTTTGTTTATTCTTTTTTCGATTCCGTCCGGAATAGGTAGTACCGAAGCTTGTAATGCTATTTTGGATAAAAGTATTGTCTTAACAATCAATATTTTTCCAATTAAACTTAGATTCCTCAACTTCCAAATTTTTTGTTATTCTCTATTTTATCAATTTTATCTTCCCAGTTTATTTTTTTTTACATTTCTCATCATATCCAAACCAAATTCCTAAGCATTTGACTGGCTGTTTTGTCCATGTTACTCCTATTGGATCATTATACCTCTTATTATTTCCCAGATCTAGAGCGGTCGTTTTTTCCATATTTAGTTTTAAACCAGCTAGGTTTCCAAATTCATAAATTTCCTTCAAGGCAGATGAAACTGATTTATCATTTCTCAGTGTTAAAGTAGTATCATCTGCATATTTGCTAAGATTTATTTCTTTATTGCCAAAAATAAAGCCGTTAATATTTTCATTTGTTCGTATTTTTTGTGCCAGTATTTCAACTGAAATAATAAAAAGCAATGCAGATACTGGACAGCCTCGTCGTATACCTCTTTTCATTGCATTTTATGAAGACAACCATCCGTTATTTTTTGTAGTAAAAAGTGGGTTATTGTAAATAGTTTTAATCCAGTTGATAAAATTCTTCCCAAAATTAAATTTTTTAATAATTTCAAACATAAAATTCCATTCTAAACTATCAAAAGCCTTAGTAAAATCGAGAAAAATTAACCCCCCTTCTTTATTATATTTCTTAGCAATTTCAAATATGTCCGTGATTAGGCGTAAATTATTTTCGATGTATCTACCTTTAATATATCCGGTCTGATCTGTGTCAATTATTCTTGGTAAAATTTTTTGCAATCTATTTGCTAATACTTGTGCTAATATTTTATAATCAGTGTTACAGAGGCTTATAGGCTTTAAATTATATTTGTCTCCTTTCTTAAATAATATTGCTATTACAGCTGTACGCATTGTAGTACATAATTTTTTTCAGACGATACGATTCTATAAACGCATTATATAAAAACTCTTTAAGGTCATCCCAAAAGGTGTGCATATATTGTATGTTTTATCATTTTATGTAATATTTTACTTAATGTATAATGATAGGATCCTGTCGCAGCCCAGTCTGTATCACTGAACAGGTTACTCTGTATAAAGATTTTGAATAAATAAACAGGTTAATAATCAATTAAAAACAGGCTAACCCTTTTTGAATCCATACTAAGGCACGCTTAGACAATGTATCATTCCCGTGTTGTTCATGAAGTGAAAAAATGATCGCTAGGCGTAGATAACTAGCTTATTTTTACATAGAGCTAACCTTTGATTTTTATTTGAGTTAAGTATCGTTAAGGTTATGGAATAACCGTGCCGTTGAAATGTTGCCAGCCATAGTGAAACCCATCATGGGCCATTTGAGCACTGCGATATACTGAGAAAAACCTAGATCGCGAAGCGGCGGCAGATATGAAACATGAGCCGGTCAAGTGGAAAGAATTGCTTTAAGGATAAGGTCGTGAATGTAGCCTGTGAATTAACTGGCAGGAGACAATGCACTGCGGATTACCATAAACTAATACAGTTGAAAATGAGCCCCAGAGGACGACCCGCAGCAGTTAGGACCAACCAGGTTAGAATTTGATCATGCGTCTAGCATTAAGGTCTGGAGTTGACTATTAATATCTGACCGCTGAGTCTCCAGTGGGAACGTCCGTGTAATATGCCTGTGCAGTGGAATCAAAGGTTTCACTATAACCAGTGCGTCTCAGAGATTCTGTCTCAAGGAAAATGTATTTTAGTTGTTTTTTTTTCTGGATTTAAAGACAGAAATATGAGAAAATGTCAGGGTCTTAAACTGCCGGCAGTTCAATCATAAAACAACTCGGCGAAAAAAAATGTATTAATACACGAAATCCTATTTTAATACTGTACTCTAATTAAATTGAATATATAACATATATAGGTCTGTATGTAGTCCAGTGTAAACAGTAGTTTTCTTGCTCAAATTGTCGAGCATCCAGCCCCAAGATTTTATCTTAGAGACAGCCGTGTGAATTTATACAACAATTTAAGACCAATGCACCATGTTATGCTTGGTTTTTAGATCGTATTACACGATAATATTTTCCTCAATTTGAAGATCAAACAAGTGTATCTCCAATAATATCACCTAAATTCACTTTAAGCCTTCTTTACGGCAGGTCTTCCTTTAAAGGTCTGATATATTATGGCATGTATGAATCAATAAATAAATAAAACATGTTTCTTTTGTATGATTATTGTATAATTTCAGACTGGAGCATACTTCGCTTTACCATTAACGCATCTTTTAGAAAATATAGTTTCCAGAATTTTACCTTATTTAAGTTTTGTCTTTTCGGTGTCTCGTTTATATTCTTAAATATGAACCATTATTTATTCTTAAATATAAAACATGATTTCAATTCAGAATAAATATTGCGAAATCAGTTTTTTGCACATTGTTTCCGAACTCCTTGATCACTCTTCCCTCTGCGCATTTCCATATTTTACTTCCGGTATCGGGGCATTGAATCACCATTTCAATTCCAGTTGGACTGGGATTTGCGATAGGTTCCAAGCATTAAACATGATCACATTGTCACGCAGGGGAAATGAAAACAAACTACCATCTAGCCGTAAAAAAAGGCACCGCCACGCCGGCTGGCTATTTTGTTCATCGTAAACAAATCAATGCTTATTTCATAACAGAAAAATGACGGCTATTTGACACCCGGCTGCCGCGGGAATATGTATGATCATCAGCGATCGATGTGGATTGAGGGGTTGCGTATGAATCAAATTACCCACCGGCAAATATTACAAGCAGTACCACAAAGTCCAAATTATCACCACATACCAATACATCAAAAAACTTAATAACTAACAGAAGAATGTTATATCCGTAACAACAAAGTAGTTTTTGCCTCTGATGTTACATCTTAACATTGGCTTCATGAATAAATAAACACTTTGATCACAAGGTGTTGGGAATATCCAGGCCCTACGGAAAGTACACTAGAGGTATATCTTAAGTTCCTCTGCCAGAAGAAAACGGGTCTTAATAAACGTTTTCTGCCTTGACAAGACGGCTAACTGCATTACCGGCGTTATGTATTTATTTGTCTCTTGGTGGCTTGCTCAGGTGCCGGGCCCGTACATTACCGCGTCGTCTGAACTGTCGGTAATACCTCACTCTGTGTCCGTTTCATTACCTACAGTCTAACGCCACCGCCTGTCCTTCTCACGCCCGCGCCACAGGGTCACGTGATCTGGCAATAATTTAACATCCGGTGATCTTCCTTCCTGAGGTACAAAACAATTTGACGTCTGTAATTGGAAATCTTCCACTTGAGTGCTTCTTCGCTGCGACTAAATTATATTTTTTCAAATCGGTAATATCCTTCCGAACTATTTTTAATATGATATTATGTATATATCTACGATGTATTTTAATCAGATGAGACAACAGATATGAAATATTGTTTTTAATGGATGTCTATGGACCTGTTTCTGGCATTAGTTGAGACAGCAGATATGTAATTTGTACTTTTATTGATATCTATGGACCTATTTCAGGCAGTCGTTGAAAATTTGAAAAAGTTCTGCTCCATGTTGTTTTTTTTCTTGGTAGTAAAATATCGTATTCTGCTTCTCTGGAACAGCAGCCAATATATAATCAATGTTCTAATTCTCTCTCTCCCTGACTCTCTCTCTCTCTCTCTCTCTCTCCTTTCATTTTTTAATAGACGCACACACTAAATACGATGAATCACAACGGTTTTCAGACTATTAAAAGAGTCGACAGACACTTAAATACATCAGCAGAATGTCCATCAGTTGAGAAAAAGTCTTTCGAGGCTGTTTTGCGTATTCCGGAGCGACAAACCCCCAGTTCTTAAAACTCTTCACAGAACTCAACGGGGACAGGCAATCGGATTATCCATGTCATTCTTAGTATTCCCAGGCAATAAACCATCAGTCTAACCAAATCTCACCTGCTACACTCTGCTACCCGAGTCAAGCTCTGATTATGGAGCGATAGCCCCCGCAACGTACAGGCAATCTGTGGGTACCCTGGCGTAATGTTATTTAATATATAGGTACATGTTCTTCATCTACGAAACAAGTGGAACATCGATAAGAAAAGTTGATTGGCCTCGAGTTTAATTCTCGAGTTCTGTCAGGTTTAGAAATTATCTCCTTACTCCATGTATATATATATAACGGTGGCTCTGTTTGATTGAAACCGAAGTTGTGTGGTCGTCATCGTCATCGCCTAACGTGGTTCCTCGTTTTTAGCTCGCCGGAACGAAGTTCAGTACCGTACCCCAAATGTCGTCCGCAGACAGCTCAGGTTACATTTTTTTGTTAACTCAGTCAAGGTCACAGGTCTCTCATGTCCATGTAGAAGCCAGGTTAAAGTTTTTTTCGGTTAGGCTCATTGCTCCATCGCTATAAATTTCAATTAAACTTCCTACACTGATAGTGTGACAATACCCAGACCCAGCAAAAAAAGTTTCTCCGATATTTTAATTTCTGGGACAGTTATTAGCAAAAAATCTAACAAAATTTGTGTAGATCCTTACCAAGCTCAGATTAAAGTTTGTGATAACTTTTTTATAACTCAACAACCCCTCACCCTGTTGTTTCCATTTCGATATATGGGTTGTAAAGGGGGGGGGGGTTAAAGAGTCAAAGGTCAAGGGAACATACCACATTTGTTCGTGAAGAAATCAGGCTAGTTTTCGCTAGCCTAGGTTTAGTTTGATTATATATATTGTTACGGGGTGACATAAAAGCGGACCGAACTGTCTCGCTAGTGAAGCTTGCTTTGCTAGATAAGCGGTTGGTTCGCCGGACTTGTGCGCCACCGACCTGGGGTCGACTCCCGGATCGGCCAAGGATTTTTCCCCTCAATTTGTCTTCGTAACAATATATAGTCAACATCCACACATGTAATTTAGCCTAGGTTGAGTTCGATTATATAGTCGAAATACACAAACATAATTTAGCGGGGGGACCTAGAATTGGTGAGCGTCTCTCCGTCTGTCCGTCCGTCGTGCCGTCCATCCATCCTACCGTCCGTCCAAGATATGATGTTAACGCGATAACGTAAAAACAAATAAACATCTGTCACCATATTCAAACCACTGATGCAATTCATGGAATGCTAGGTCCAGTTGGAACATTGATGACCTTGGTGCATTTTCAAAGTTACAGAGGCAGTCATTCTTAAATTATGTTAACGCAATAACTTGAAAAGAATTTAAGGCACAGTCACCAAATTCGCAGCAATGACACGCCTAATGAAGGGCTCCTTCCACAACAGGAGGGGGACATACCGGATCTGTATCACATTTTTTTAGTTTGATGAAACTCAATAGAAATATTAACCAATTTAATACCTCGACTAAGATTCTCGGCAAAATCCATGCATATTTAATGAGGTCAGAGGTTACAAGAAATTCGGACCACACTGCGCAGACTCGGATTTACAAGAGTACGACTCTGCTGTTTAGGGATTGTTGAAGTCAAAAGCTGACCCCCACAATGCACCGGGGCTGCCAAATACACCAGCGGAGTAGGTATAAATGTAGTGAAGATTAAATGTAGTCCGTCCAAGTGTGTTGGATAAGAATTGCTGCAAGGCAAATCACATACAATTGTGTTTTTGTGGTATAAGGACTTAACGAAATGAGTAATAAAGCATGCGCATGAGAAATGTAAACAGAAGGTGTATCCTTGAAATGTAGCAAATTTTGATTTTGAAGTTTTACAGTTTATACAAGTAGTCCATAGTGCCCAAACAGAAGAGATTCGTTTCAAGTATACTAAAGAGGAGTGCCGGCGGAAGGGGGACGACGCGCGAATAATGCTCCCGTGCGGTGTTCTTTGTCTGCGGTATCCCGTACCGGCGAGCTCTGTGGTCCTAAAACTACTTGTGTTTGGTCATGAAATTTATCACTCGGCCAAACGGCATTAACTGCGGTTAAATGCTCCACCTGCCCTAATACCCAACCACGACTGTCTCAAATGGACATTACTTTACTCACAGCTTCATCCATCTCACACAAGCTGAACAAGAGTGTAACTAAGAGTGTTTTACACTTTTTTTCAATGATGTTGCATAACCCATCCGTGAACAACCATATACTCCTCACGCAGCGATTATACAATGCACTCCTTAATCTCCTTCGGATTATAAAAAAGAGAACCGGAACGACTGCAGAGTATAACTGCTACGTTACACAATAATAATAATAATATATATATATAATATTGCATATGTTATATATAAAGTTGAATTATTAGAATACTGCAGATATGACATATGCTGTATAGAATTATACCTAAAATATTGACTCAGTAATTCAGTTTGACTTCTACATCACGCTTTAATGGTAAAGGTCTGTTTACACTTATTCCCTTCACAAGGTTCAGTTTAATGCTGTTCGCTATTTATATCACGTCTTCTCTTACACCTGACATTCTCTGACAGAATAAGTCTTAGAATAGTTTATTATAAAAATTTGACTTCTTTGGATGTACATAGACATAATCGTTTCTGATCGATTGTGCAAAATACAACCAAATAAATATATTCGATTTTTGAGCACACCATATATTTATATATATATATATATATATATATACATATATACATATACATATGAAGAGACCGAGAAAGAGGCATTCAATTGACACAGGTCAAAGTTTTATTACAACTCCTGCGGTCCCGTAAACGGTTCGTTTCAGCTTCTCCGAAAAAGGCAATTTACGGAATGGTTTCTTTTGCTCATGTAGCACCAAAACACATTCAGAAAAAATAACCTATTAAGCTTGCAGTGACTTGGTCTATTGTTCGGCTGGCGACAAACGGGCTTCACGGAGTCCTGGTCTCCTAGTCATGCCGGGCCAATTTAACCAATTTAGGAGCTCTTCTGTTCACTCACAACAATCTGGTGTGTCAAGGTAATATAGTGTACTGATATTGACGAGTCAGCACTTTTCCATAAACTGAATGTTCTATCGATGTCACTTGCCGTTTATTAGATTATTCAATCGTAAATATTACCATATATGTTACATCACCGACACACGTATACAGTTACATAAACGTGTTTTGCCCTGAATATATCTCTATTCTCCCACCATTCCCACACCTTTGAGGATAATATTCATTTTTTTGTGCGTATAAGTGCGTTTTAACATTATACACAGATTTTTTTTATATTCGAGCAGATTTCGTATTCTAATATTTAAGCTTTATTTTCATATCTCGTTCGAAACATTACAAATCATCAGTGGCTGCAAAGGCCAGTTCAACGTGCCCTCTATATCACTGTACAACTGACAGCAGTCGATTTGAACAAATCAATGCATTTAATATACTGCACAGTAAACTATGAAGCGCTTGATCTGCATGCTAAAACATTTAAGCATAAACCGAGAGCAAACCAATAATGTTTGGGAAAACTCTCAGATGGATAAGGGATAAGCGTCGATTCATTGAGAGAAGGTCCAAATGCTGACATTGAACAGAGCTCCAAGACAGTTTACTGCCCGCGGTGATCCAAAACAAACAAGGCGACTCCGGGGGGATGTCCTGCGGTCCGAGTAAAGGTCACGTGATACGTTGTTCATCGACAGCAGGGACTTCCTAATGAAATTGACATCGATTTGCACGGCAGATTTCATAGCATACACCCAGGTCTCTTAATCTATAGACCGTGTCTTTACATCTTCTGGCGGTCACCGGTGGCCACTTAAACGTTGTGTCCGTAGCCAACTTAACAACGGCACGGTCACTCCAAGTGGCCGAAAGCAGAGCTAAAGCTTGAAAGGTCCAACAACAAACATTCACAGAAGGCCGAGTTTAATGGAATGTTCGGCCAATATACTGACCGGCCGAGTGCCCTCAGCCTGCGAAATCAAAGGATCCCCTCAAATTGGAAATGCTCGTATCAATGGCAGGTGCTCATTTCGGGAAATTCGATTACGGCATTGGACTAAGATATAGTGCCAATAGTTTCTGGTAATTCTGTTGACATATTCGCTAGATGGGCCCGGCGCGGCTTGAATTCTGAGATTCTGTTCCTTTTATTATTAAAACGACATGGAGGGAACGGTTGCCTGCCGGTTTGGGTTTGTTCAGTTTCCCTGGCATGAGACTCAGTACCGTGGTACATATATTGACTGTAAACCCCATCTGTCGACCGAAACGGGCGTATTCGATAGGAAAAGTGGATTTCACATTTGTTGATTGTTAAATAACAAATTGTTTATAAGACTTGTGTTTACTGGAGACAGGTAACCGACTGATGTTCTGGTCAGAAACTTGTTTCTCTTTCTTCTTATTTTTTTTAAACTTCTTGAGGTATATTCTGTCTTTAGATTTCCAAGACTATAGAAATATCAGCTGATTATGAAAGTGACACCTTTGCGGTTTGAACAAATTGTCACAAGCCTCGTGTAATAAAAATAAAAGAAATATTACAGCAGTAGCTGTACACAAAAAAAACAAACCAAACTTACTGTAAAAACTGTTGTTATGAATCAAATGATAGAGTGAGAAGTGATTTACTTATCACTGTATAATTCAAACGAAATAAAAATATTTTACTGTGTGTGGCGCTTTGTAGAAAATAATGAATATTTTCAGGATTATTTGGTGGGAGTTGCGATCTCCAAACTCCCTTAGACTAGATCCGAATCCCGGAAACGGGTTGAATTATATAATAATCTTGTTTTGCTTTTGCAAAATTTCAGTAATGAAATAAAAGTTTTATATACAATGCTCCTGTAGATATTTTAATTGTCTTTTAAATTGATTCTGTATTCATTGACAGCTTATTGTCATCAATGACGGGTTTCCTTTTATTTAAACTGTACATTAGTAGGTAGCTGAAAATATCCAGCATAAGCCATTGGATTCTTGCACATACCAGCAGAACTATCTTTAGGTTGTTTTGTCAGTATGCTGGTAATATATAGGAGCAGAAAACCTCACATGTAGTTTACATGGTTCACCAGTGGTTTTCTGTTTTTCCTCAAAGAAGATTGTGTGAAACAACACGAAATCTGGTTGTCATTTATCCGGCTTATATTATGAGCCGAGATAACATTTTATATTCCTGGCTCTGTTATGAGAGGCAGGCTGGTCCTTTTTTAAGGATGGGCAAGGATTGGTAGTATCCCCTAGCAACAAATGGCTGACGTTAAAATGAGGAGTGCCGACCACGTCCCGTAGATTTTGAACAAGTGTGCGTGTTTTGCCGATAAATAGTGCACTCTTACATTGGGATGGCTCTGTGAGGGGATGACATGCAAAACTGGAGGATCCCGTCGTCATTGATCTCAGCAAATGTCGATCAGGAGCGCTCCCACAAAGACCATGTACAACCACAATGGCTTAATTAGCCAAAACAGGTCCCATATCAAGATGGCGACCACAGATTGTTGCTTTTTTTCGTCGAAGGCTTAGGCGTGGTATACTAGAAGGAAAAAAAGGATCCCGGACCAAACATAAATTCCAGACAAAGTAATGAGGTATTTTATGGCTTCCTGTCTGGAGCCTCTGAATGAGATAACAAAATAATTAATTTTCCAATTTATACTATGTTCAGATTACAGATGGCCCTTGCCTTAATAAATTTCATGCTAATCATCATAACCATAAAACGTTATGATCATGATGCACATGAATCTAATACGATTTTATGCAAATATTATTGTGAATCCACAGCGACGCCTTGTTTCATCTTTTTTTTCTTTATGCAAACATTTTGCAGACACGTTTCCTCGAGATGTAAACATTGTATAACATATGTGATATTCATGTAGTTTATCTGCATGTCACAAAGACATCAATAATCCCCATAAACTATATATGCCCGTGAGAATAAAAGATTTTAAATTTGAAAAAATAAAATCTATATTTTGCAGAATACAACGTAAACGAATAACTGTGTTTGTTACTTTAGGCAAATTTTATTTTTTTTAATCGTAGCATAAGGTAAGATTGCATGGGAAATGCATTTGAAAATACTTTGGTATATGTTTATTCCTTAACTCATAGTATTTTAAGTAAAGATGACATAATTATATGATTTAATTTATAATAAATAATGTCCCATGAATGTATATAATCCGTTATCAGACAGTAATGACAGCCTAGTATTTCTCATGATTTTTCCTGTAGTCACACGGACTCGATTCTTTTGATAAGGTATGTTTACAAAGGTGTATATTTCATCACTAGCGGCCACCAGGAACCGTTTGCATCAAGTTACTATTATCTACATACAAAATGGCCGCATGTCATGCATATAATTATGACCTAATCAATACATTGTTTCGTCTGGGCAAACTCTTCTTAAGTGAGCAAACACAAGCCTATTATGTTACATCTGACCTTGGGGTCAATTATTCAGTCGTCCGGCCGCTTCCTACATTAGGCTTTACTGAAAGATATCCTGTTTATATAAAAATAAACATGTTTTATATAAACATGTTTATACACAAACGTGTGCCTGAATGCACACCTCTGTGTATCGTTTTCATATTTTTATAACACAGTTTTACCACAGAGAATTATCGGGACTTTGAGCCATAGAATAGTATAAGTACGGTTAAATAAGACTCATCTTCTGAAGGCTAGAAATTCCAGGATTATTGACTTGGAATTCAAAATAAAGTCAAGTTTTGTAAAACCTAAATATGAAAAAGAAATATGGCGCCATCGCGCTGATCAAATTATCAGTTAAATTTCTTGATATATAATTACGTTTACTGCTAGTTAAACAATTCTTATTAAAATCGTTTGTGGTAAGTAAACATAACTTTGATCAGAAACATATGTGTATGAAAACAGAAGCGGGTCACTAACTGCGGGGTCCTAACTCTGAGAACACGCCTAAGGCGCGTTGGGGGATCTGGGCAGACGACAGCGTTGACATGCCACCGGGCATGCGCATGCGCTCGTTGTACCGTTGATTGATAGCCCGAAGACACCAGGCGAGCTATCACCAGCTCTAATCAACTTGTGACTATGATTAAGGAGAACCAGCGAACTTTCTTCCCCGGCCCTTACGGCTTGTGCCACCAAGCTTACAACGCGCTCTGTTGAATATCATTATTAATTCCTTTCTATCAATGGCGAAGCAGGCCAATATGTTTCATACCAAATCTGTTCATATTCCACGCTTTATTATTAGTCGCTGGAACTTGCCTTTTTCTCACTGGCTAAAAGCAGACCAGTGTTCATATGAAGACTTGATACGGTGAAATTATGTACATTTTATTAACATTATTTATATCAATAAACAGTGTCCTGTAATTAGGTCATGTCACAGTGTCCTTAAGGATAATTACCCAGTGATGCATGGCTCCCATGGTATCAAGAAACAAGACATTTATCTCTTCATAATCCGTTGGAAAATAGAATCCAGATCCTTCATGACGCTTTAATTAATATCTGACAAACAGCACATGCGTTTTAATTCTGCTACGCAAAAAGAATCCTCTTATGGGGTTTACAAACGATACAATGGGATACTAAGGCTCTGTGATTGAGACTAGCTATAGACAAAGTTAGTTTTGATGAGGAGGAAATAAAACATCAATATAAGTTACCCACTAGTTTTATGATACAATTATTGTTTTACGATGTTGAAAGTGTACGTGTGAATTTTAGAGACACGTAATATAATATAATATAATATAATACAATATAGTATAATATATTATAATATAATATAATATGGTATATAATGCAAGGTAAAATAATATAATAGAGTTAATCATAATATGATATAACATAATATAATATAATAAAACATTAGAAAACATATTTACTGCAATATAATATCATATAATATCAGTCTGCAATACAATAGCATATGATATCAGACTAGTTTATCATATCCCATTTTATAACACAGCATAACATTAATATATTTTGACTTTACATGATATGATAAAAAATATCTTTATGAATTGATTAAATTTAATAATTCAAATGAAGAGTCTGAGGTTATCATCACATCTGCATCCTGTGTGACACATATAAGTTCTGTGATAAAAAAGTATCCAAATATTACCAGTTATACAAAAGTCATCTTCTACCTCCTAACAGAGGCAACGTCCTCAATAACAAACCTGGAATCGCATCCTTGAAAAGGGCTTCTCTTTAATCTCCTTTATATTAAATGTAATACAACATGATATCGGTTAGTTTGTTCAAGATCCTCAGCAGGGATTCGTGTATTCGCAGCACACGAACGGTAAGAACTTGGGCAGCAAGGAAGACATATGGCTTTTCTGCAGGTTTTCCGGATTCCGTGTGCCAATTGAAACTCCACCTTATCAAAACAACATGTGAACCGTTGGTCATGACGCTCAGCTAAATAGCATGACATTATACGACCTTGATCTATGACCTTCTGACACAAAATTTAACAGGGTCCTCACTTAACTGATGCATCACACAGATGTAAAATCTGGATTTTATTTATCACTGCAAAGGCAGTCATGGCTGGCATATATACAGGTTGTAAAGGAAGTTAATAAGATTTCTGAAGACCTGTTAGGGCTTATTTTTTTTCAAATTTTGTAGACTGACTGAGATTTATGTATAACTGGAATGCCCTATCCCAAGAATTAAGGAACAGTATACTATAATTCTGTAGACTTGAGCTTGAAATTGCAAAGTCATTGTCAACTGTTTGAAATTCCTCCGAGAAACTGTTTGAAACAATTTAGTATTGATTTTGAGGAAAAATTGAGCACTACTTCAAAGTTATGATTTACCAACTTTCCATCTCGTCCAAAACATTCGCTGAAATAATGTATGTATAACATTTGAGGAAAAAAATATGCAATATCAAGGTCATGGTCAGCAGTTTTTAAAATTACACCGAGAAACTGGTAGAAACAATTTGTGTATCAAATTTGTAGAAAATATATAAAAATCTTCAAGGGGCTTGAAATTCACAAGCCTTTATTTCGTAAGGTTTAACTTCGAAGAGCAAGGTCAATGTCACCAGTTTTCGAACAAATCTCTGAAAACTCTATATTAAGATTAATAACTTATAGTACTTCAAAAAGTTATAGTAATTAATAGAAATCATATATTTCTGCAGATTTGAGGTTCACCCGTTATCGACAGTTCATACAGTTGTTGGTTGAAAAAATCATGTTTCACATTTATGGCGGAAAGTGGAATACTTCGAACACTTAAGGAGAATATAGATCACTGTAACCTAGTTTCGAATTTCCAAGATTTCCGCCTGTCCTCTCGGGATGTTCAGTGAGAACTTTTTAACCTAAATCCTTATGATTTGTGCCCTGTTAGCGAACAGCCGGAGGGAAGGATGACGAAAAAAGACCCATCGCTTTAGATTAGCCTACAAAATAGATTCGGTGCACGCTGAAAGTGCCCAGAGCAAGGCAATCGAATCCGCTTTTAATAAACCTATATATTTCTGGACGAACGATAAAATGCACTTTTGGTAAATGGTGCAGCAACCCATTTATAGGTGTCAGTAGTATCGCCTAAGGTTGAGAGCTGACTTTGTTAGTTATTGGGCAGAACAGAAGGGTTGTCACATCTCATGTATCACCCGGACCTGGTGCTACCCAAGTCAGAGGAAACTGCGCAGAACGATAAAGAATCCCTGATAAGTACAGCCTCTATGACACGCAGTCTTGTCACTACTACGCGAAGAATATGGTGGATAAGATTTAAATCACGTTATGTTTTGTAATCGGGACACGGCAATTCAGGGCCTGGAATATCGGAAGGGACTGAGCTGTCTCAGCGGGCCCGGTCGTAACATCTGTTTCGCTGCCGGTGTATAGCGCCAGTTCTTGCTGAGTCGGAAAAAACGGGACATTGCTTCTGATGCTGTCAACGCTGACGTAAGGTTATGGTTCACTACCACACATCCCAAGAGGATTCTGAAAAGTGCTCTCTGAAGACCTTGATGCTAGCTTTCTGATTCGATACCCTGATTTAATCTCCCAGAGTCGTTACAAGCACAAATGGCTTTATATTCCTATCACTAACACGTAAAAAATACCCTTGGAATACTTGTAGTTCATAAGTCTTGACCTTTTTTAACCAATTCAAGTAACTATTAAATAGTTTAAAATTAGCCATTATCAGGTATATTTGTGATATATCAGTAGTCTATAGGAATTACTGTCAATATCGATTTTCGAGTATATTGATAGTATATAGATCATGAGAACGTCTGATTTATACAAATAATCACAGACAGACGCTGTGGATAAGTCATCACCGAAGATGTATCGCAGTTCCTTGATGGAACCTACAAAATAGTTTTTCTTACAATATTTATTGCAACGTGTCCATTGCTAAACAGAATAAGAATAAACTAAAAGCTGGTCTATTTCACTAATTTTTTTAAATTCTTATATATTTCTGATATCAGTTTTTTCAGGGCGATCGACAATCGTTACAATTTATGTCAGTGCATTCGATATACAGTTATGTAAAATCAGCCAACAAAAATCGTATTGCTTCTTATCAGAGCCATCGATAACCGTGTCGGTTCTTATCAGAACCATCGATAACCGTGTCGCTTCTTATCAGAACCATCGATAACCGTGTCGCTTCTTATCAGAGCCATCAATAACCGTGTCGCTTCTTATTAGAGCCATCGATAACCGTGTCGCTTCTTATCAGAGCCATCGATAACCGTGTCACTTCTTATCTGAGCCATCGATAACCATGTCGCTCCTCTTGCATCAATCGATATAATATGTTCATAAATGGCGCCAGACTTACAAAATAATGTATATTACACCTGAATACAGGCGATAATGGAAGAGCTTTGATGTCAATTGATTATGCTGAATATTAGTGATTTACCGGAATGCAGGTGACTCACCTCTGGAATTTCTGTAATCTTTTATATTATATTATCCTATACCCTAAACTCTCGTTGCTTTACACAATTTGCACTGATGTAGTTTCTCTTTTTGCGGGACTTCGGCGGTATCATTACTGTATTGTACCTACGGTGTTCACTTTAATTACTGCATATCACCGAGTTGATTATTGTTCGTTTTATTTGGTTTTCCGAAATAAAATGGATTTCTCTTGTCCTCAGTGGATGCCATTTTTGTCGAGAAATAATGGAAAGACACATTAATGTGTGATCCTTTCATAATGTATTGTTTGTCTTATGTCGTAATACCTTGTGAACTATATATTATGTGATATATACATTACTTTCTCTGACATTTTGCACAGCAGGTGTAACGATTATTGTGAAATCGCTTGTCAGTGCTTTAAATCATCGTCTTATTACTTTGTTTTATAGGACCATAACAAATGTTTTGGCCATATAATATTATTTCATTTTTATTTTAACATTATATAGCAACATATATTCGTAAAATCTTTTTAAATTGAACTTGTATTCAGTTTATTTTTTTCGTATATTTTTAATAACCTCAAGATATTCTATGATTAGCATTTAATTAACATGTTGTGTTTTTCTATTAGAGCTTTTTGTCCCAAAAGCTGCGAAATTACAGAATTCCAATCGATCAACTGGGTCTTTATTAACATAATTTATCGTGACACACAGCGGGTATTCTCAGAATCTAGGTAGAATTATTTGACTCTCAGAAAGATGATAACATTAACAGGGTTCTTGTAGGATAAGCCACCGTGCTTAATGTCCCTTATGCCAGATGGCTGCGGGCGACTTCCGCGTGACAGGGCATCGCAGGAATCCAGTGCCTGCGCTTTTCACACGGCAGTCGCGATAGCTTAAATATGCCCAAACCTTGTACAGGCCGTACAAAGAGGTATGGCCCGTACAGAGGTGCTTGGACGTGGCTAACGTCAGAATGGATTCTGTTCATGGTACAATAGGTAGCGCTCATGCCAGAATGACTGCTGCTGATGGTAGGATGCCGGCAGCTTATGGAACAGTCATTTCGGTTGCAATGAACTGTGGGATAACTTCATCTATTGTCAGAACGTTAAGGAGCCGGAAGTGTTGCCTTCAGGATACGCTTACTCCACTGTAAAGTATTAAATCAATAGATATTACAACGTATTAAAAACTCGTTTTCTACACATTGGCAGTCCTTACATGTAATTAAAGGTAAATCCATACATCGTCTGGGGGATTGCTTGAGTGGATATATTTACGGTATGCCATATATGGTCTATCCTCCCGTTTTTATCACCCCCGTGCGTGAGGTATTGTGTTTTTGCCGACGTTGATTAGTTGCTTTGTCTGTCAGCAATATTACCTTAATTGTTAGAACGGATCCTGGTGAACATTTGTGAAGGGAACAGTTCATGAAATTCTGAATTCTATCTAGATCGGTATGATATATTTTAGTGTTAAGGATTCAATACCACTTCGAGACAAGGAAATTTGTATGTCCCGGTCAAGGTAAAACTCTCATGATTCCATTAGACTAGGGTTACTTTCCAAAATTGTTTTAGTTTCCACTCTATTTTATACACACGTGGAAGCTCAGGTGTGACCTAAAATGTAACCATCGATTGAGTTAACTGTGAAAAATACGGCTTAGATAAATACATTTCCAACGTCCAGGTACCAAAAGTTTGATCTGGATTTTCGTATTATACTGATTGAAAATACTGACGAAGGTATGCGGTCTCTGAGCGCTCTCTAATTTTCAGATTTTACAGCAGTAAGTCGTAAGACACTGAACACTAACCATCGTGAGGATTTAAGAAACGAGGAAACAGGAATATATAGAAGTTGTTCTGCCAAATACTGATGTGTTCTTAAAGTCGACCATTCAGTCTGTAACACTTTAATTATCATGTGATGAGATCACTTCTGCAGCCAATTTTATACTATTGTTAGCTGCCAATCCTTAGAAACAGAGGTCAGATCGAAACGAAATGTCGAAAAATTAGGAGTGAGAGCGCCGCATTATTGCGAACAGAAACGCTGGAGCTTTCTAAAAAGTATCCGCTCCTGCGGATGTTCTTAGACTCTGTATTACCCTTTCAGCTTTTCCAAATACCATATGAAGGAGCCGAGGAGCGAGGCACATCAACAAACTTACCAACAGAGCGATGTACGAGCAGAGGCTGCAAAGGAAAAGTATAATGTACGGGATCCCTGACCCCTGGTTATTGTTTGATGAATTAAAATATACGCACGTGTACATTACAGGCCTTGTCAGCGGCCAAACTGTTCCTGCTGGACGTATTTCATCTCTGGCTACATATATAAGGATGGGGAAGAGACAGGGCTTATTTAGTCGGTAGATGACCTGTCCCGGCTGAGTTGTCGTGGGACGAGCACCGCAATGCATTTGATCTATCTGTCTATACTCCTCTATTCTCCCCGGGCCCCCCAGGACAGCCGAGACACAGCGCCATCTTTTAACGGATTCGAGTGTCATTCAGCACTTCGCTGTGAGGGAATAACCTCTTCAATAACACACCAAACCTTTTTTTATTGAAATATATTTAAAAACGACATTCCGCATCAATATTAGGTATATAAAAAATACTTTATGCAATTGTCCTTGAAACCAGCTAAAGTTTTATTCGACCCCAATCAAATCCAACAGAAAACCAACACGATATTAACGAAATTTATGTACCAATGTATCATCCGAACCCTACCCTTGTGTGGGGACATTTAATTTAGACATCGCATTTAGACCTAAACGGTGGAATGGAACATGTGACAACGACAAATAAAATGACAATTCGCTTTTCAATATTTTTAATGAATCTCTTTCATGCGTGCCTTGTCTTGCTAAACCTTTCAACAATGACAGTGTTTTTCCAAATTGATAAATAATAATAAAATTAAGTCATTTATATTCAAACCGACATAAATACTTTACCCTTGATATATTTTATAATGTGGCAAAAGGGCAAAATATAGTAACCGTTCTATTATAGTAACATCCATGAAAGGGTTTTTCGATACTTGGCTATGACGGTTATAGATAAGATATGATGGTTATAGATAAGATTCTTCTCGAGTCGTGAATCGAGGCCGCGGCTCACCATACCGTATCTGAGTAGGGTATAATTGTTATAAAAAAGAAGCTAATGTATCTGTTGTTGTTCTTTTCTTGTGAGCTTGTACGTCCAGCGGTAACTGATGGGGAATCGATACGGCATTGTAGTTCGGGATGTATCCCGTTGTTGCTCTCTTCCTTTTATTACCGGGTTGTTACATGATTGCCTGCCCCTCCACACCACGTGGCGTCAGATTGTCTGCGGGAATTCACAGTATGAGAATATTGATAATAATATTTGAATATAAAAACAAGTTAACTTTTTCACTTTCACGGTACTTTGGCTGTTAGCGATAAAACATACGTCAAGTAATTGTTGTCTTGATGTTGCCCTCGAGAAGGTGGTATATATTTCCACAGGTGCATAAACATTTATTCTATATTATTATTATTATTATTATTATTATTATTATTATAATTTTATTATTAGTAGTATTATAATTATTCTTGTCATTATTATTATCATCATTATTATTACACACATAAATATAATATTATATAATATTATATAATATAATATAAAATTACAAAGGAAATTAAAACTGTTACGTCACGCCCTCCATTCTCTCGTTGTATAAAATAATGCCTATACCCTCTGACATTACCATCATCCGTCGACAGAGGTCACCGCTGTTCACTTCCGGTTTTTTCGCAACCATTTATAGAGTTTCTGGATATTGCTCCGGTCTCTCTCGTAGATGAGTGTAGTCCTTCACCATGTCGTCCACTCCACATAATTTGTAGCTTTGTTAGTAGTCATCCAGTTTGAGGGTTCGGCCCTGCGCTGCTTAGAGAGGAAATACTTCTAGAGTACGGCAGCTCTGTGGCGCCTCTGTCCATCATTAAATGGATGCATTATGAGTCTGCCCATATAAGCGATTTTGCAATATACTGTACGAATAATACATTGTGATATCGTTTTCTGAATACAAAGGAGAGTGTCAAATATACCTCAAACCATACCGGATATAAGCATTTTATCAGCAAATATGGCAACCTGTGCCCCTCAAACCTCTTGGGTCCTGCTGACAGTATAAGCGGCTGTCTGGCCTTCCATTTATAAGCGTCTTTTAACTGTACCATGTAAACAAATTGTAGGATATAAAAACAGGAGTATTTTCAACTAGGACAAGGCCAGATATATAATTCTCAATTGCGGTTAACATTAATATTGCTACTTGTCTTTTTTTCTGAATCCCTAAAACTAACACTCCTCACAATGATGAATATGCCCAGACTTTACCTACCAACGACTATTTACTTACTGGCAGTTCTTCTTCTTCTTTTTTTTTTTTTTGCCTACTTTTGTCTAACTTATGTCTCTCAACCTGCCTAAGACTTTTCCGTCTAACGACCACCTATTAAAACCTACTATTTGCCTTCTTATAACATTTACCCACAACTGACACTTCTTCAAATTGACTCTATTGGACTTACCTTCGATTTTTATCCTTTTATCTGTTCACCGATTATTATATGAGGCGTCATAACCTTTCTCCCACTTGAAATACGATTAGTAACTCCTGGCTATTTTTTTAGGACAACATTCACTTGCATGACTCTGTATAATATAATTACATTAATCGGTAGTGGTATTCATTTGGCGGAGCAGTGACGACCTTAACTTTTATTTCTATACGAATCTTTTGAGAACTTCTCAGGTATTTACACAGATACAAGGAATTAGTTTTGATAACAAGCTGTAATGATCAGTAATTTATATAAAAATCAGTTTATGTTGCCTAACGGTCAAGGATGACAAGCATATGGAAAGAACGGGATAAGTGGAAGGCCATCGACACGTCCCAAGCATGTTGTTTGTTACCATACTTAATCATCAGATGGCGCCACCTGTTTCTTCTTATCTTCATGTACGTTGTGTTTTTAAAACAAGAATAATTACCACAGCAATGCATGATTGAGCACAATCGCAGAAATGGACTCACAAGAGAACGATTCAACTAGTTAGGGTTTGTTGACAATGAAATTCATATCCCACAATACACTTGGGTTCTAAATACACCAGCGGCGTAGGTATAAATGTAGGGAAGAGGGTATAATGTCGTTTGTTCAAATACTTTGGATAAGAATTGTTTCAAGGTATATAACATAAACATGGGTGTTTTTGTGGCAAGGACTTCATGGATAGAGTAGTATTTTGTAAGCATGCGCATTTGAAAAGTAACAGAAGATGTTTCCATTAAAAATAACATATTTTGACGTTAAAGTTGAGACAAGTTGTCCCTACCGTCCCACAGAGCCCAACTGGAAGTGGTAGGAACGCACTCTGATGGCAGAGTGATGATTGCCCTTTTGTGTAATCTGACTACGTGTTAAACCCCACAAGTGCCATCTGACAATTTAAGTATAAGTGTCATGTGACGTGAAAACTAGGTTGCACATAACATAAATAAATATTAAAAATGTTCCGGAGACATTTTTAGCATTAACAGTCGTGTCACGCCATGTTTTGCCAAAATGCATCTAATATGTCTCATATGATAGTTGTTAATTAGATTATACTAAATTTCCCTCATATTCAAAGAAATAGAGATGAAAGTGTATAAATCGTAGTATTAAAAAAAACATTGTATAACAGATTTTTTTTGCTTGTGTTCTGTAGCGATTAAGCTGAAATAGACATTACCCAATATGACCTTTGGGCGGTAGTTCCAACGTTTTCGTAGATAACCTGAATTAAAACAGGAGAAATTTGTTGCTCCAATGACCGTTGAATTAATTTAACCAATTACTTTCTACATTACCAGAAAGGCACTTTCCCAGGGATGAATAAAAGTGACATGCTTCACGGACAATTACTGAATTATATAAGTTATTGCATGTAAATTTGATGGATCATGGAAACGATTCCTTAATTAACGATATTTACTAATATGTATACAATGAAACAAGTCAGTATTATCTTATCTTTAACAAAAAACAGGGAGAATATTGTTGATTAGCTCAGGTGGAAAATAAACTTACTGTTCGTTTTATAAAATAATACTATGATAACAGTTGTATTTTCATGCAGTCAATCTGTTATGAAAATAACTTGAACCACATTGTACCTGCGTTTGTCAAAATTTATTATTTTTTCATAAACCTCTCCTTCCTAATTACAAGCATCCGCGCTGGCACAAAGTACACGGAGTGATTGTTTACATTATACCGGTTCACGTTGAAAGGCTCGGATGTTTGCTCAAAATGTCCTACCATTGTTGATTTGGTCTATTATCTCATCAAGTGGCCACGCGGGGGCGCCTTGGACGGGCCTCAAACAAAACCTCGCCTAGATCGATCGTTCCACCTGCAACTGAGTGACAAGTTCATTTCATGCGCACTTGCCTTCTTGCCGCCGTTAGATCTTATTAATTCAACATTCACGTTCCTTCGACGTGTCCGAGTTCTGGACCAGACCAGACCACGAGCACCTGCCTAAGAAATGAATATTATTGACGATTTTTGGCCCACGCTTCTTCTTCTTCTTCTCCACGCTAATAATTCCAAATTACACAATCTGTGAAGCCTGAATGAATTAGATTTGCAACGTTTCTTTCAGTCATACATCCATTTATCTTCAGCAATTTAAACATAAAACGTTCATCGGGTTTGTCGTATGATCGGCTTAACGTTTGTCATAAAGACGCCATGAGCTAAAAAAAAGGCCGATGTATTGTACTGGTTTCAGTAGTACAGCAAATGTACATATAGTGTCATGTATATACAGGACAAACCAGTATTAAGATAAAATAAAAATTACTTTTTGGTCGTGATGGAATCTGTTTCATATCTTGTCTACTTCAGCGTCACTTATTAGAATATTGATTCTAATTATAGCCCTACACTGATCAATGTTATTTGAGTTCTATAGGGGGAATGATTATGTTGACCAAGTCATATATATATATATATATATATATATATATATATACATATATATATATATATATATATATATATATATATATACATATATATATATATATATATATATATATGAAAGTATGTATGTATATATGTAAGTATGCATGTATGTTTTAACATACGCGAGGATTTATCTGCAGGACATAACCTGTCGTTCAGAGATAAGATTGAATCTCTTACCTTCAATATTTATCCAGTTTGCCTTAGAAATACTGGTGTAGTTCGTATTGGCTCTCCTGTTTCATCTCTGAACAACGTAACCTTACAAATGCTTATAGACTACGTTCTGTCCGCATACCCGAATACCTGAGCAATGTCATGCTTTCTTAAGGTTTATACAATCAACTGTGGCATGCCTTATCAAATAAAACTTCATCACCCCACAACTATTATAGGCGTATTAAGAGGGGGCGCCCGCAACGCGGGGGGCTGACAGACGGGTTTTTTTTAAAGGCCCGTTTTTATAAAACCATATATTGACGTAGTTTTCGCTCTACCGGTTCGCTTGTGTTCTTCTACCAGTTTGGCTGAAAGTCCACTTCAGGGTATTCCTTTACAAAGGTCCCTGTCAAATATGTCAATACCAGAAATAATCTCTGAACAACACTTAAAGTATAACGGCCTTTTTTGTAAGTCAGTTTATGGTTTCGTTGTATATTTCATGGATACAGATTGCCCATTTGGGTATTTCAGCTCTGCAACGTATATCAAACATCTATTGGATATCAAACACTAAACGGTTTCCTCCCACAAAGCGTGTGTATTTAAAGCCACCGCGCGTGTCCATTTTGCAAAACTTCTTGGGTATGACAATTCAAACAATGTGTGTCCATTAAAAAATTTGTCAAATTAAAAATTAACTCGCATGTTTGTTAATTTCTAAAGGAGACTCCCATGATTCCATTTTTAGGCAAACTCAAGAGTAATGTATATTTTAGTTTAAAGTGATCGATGATAGGGTCTAAATTCAAAGAGAATGGTCGATGCCGTCTTTTGAAACCAAACATCAAATGTCTGTCAGTTTTTTATACCCCTTTTTGCCTCATATCCGAGATTCCCGATATTGCTTTTATTCATTCACGGCGGCTTTGACTGGGTTCACCCTTACATTGTAAATAGCTTGTAATGTTTAATATATTACAGAGGTAGAGGATTTCTGTATCCCATTTTTGATCTAGTTTGTGAACAAATCAAGTAAAATTAATATTTTATATAAAGCAAGAACGTCATTCTGTGTTAGGTGGAACCAAAGGTTAATTCTCTGTTGTTCGTCGCTCTACTAATTATACTGGCACCTCTGAGCTTCATGCATATGTATAACTGGCGAGGCAAACAGCCGTGCTTTCCTCGCCAGGTTGTCAGATGCACTGAGCATGATAATATTTTCTAAATAAATAAACCATCTACTTCTGTATTTTTCGATGGCCAAACTGTACAAGAGGAAATCACGTTTTGTTTCACTATCTCAATAAAAATAGTTTCATCATTGCCATCTGATGACCAAACTGTCTAACAATACTTTTCCTCTTTTCTACTCTGTCCATTAAGCTCATATCTGATGACCAAACTGCCTAAGAATAGCATTGCTGTTTTCTACTCTGTCCATTAAGCTCCCATCTGTCTAAGAACAGCTTTCCTTTTTTATACTCTCTCCGCTAAGCTCCCCATCTGATGACCAAGCGGTCGATGTCACGGAACACCTTTCCCCTTTTCTACTCTCTCAATTAACTTCCCATCAGATCACCTAACTCTCACCATTAAGTTCCTATCAGATGACCAAACTGTCTAGGAACAGCTTTCCCTTTTCTACTCTCTTCATTAAGTTCCCATCAGATTACCAAGCTGTCAAGAAACACCTTTCCCCCTTTCCCTTTCCTGTTTTCTACTCTGTCCATTAAGCGCCCATCAGATGACCAAACTGTCTAAGAACAGCTTTCCTTTTTTATACTCTCTGTTCTCTTGTCTACTCTGTCAATTAAGTTTCCATCTAATGAGTAAACTGTCTAGGAATAGCTTTCTCCTTTTCTACTCTCTCCATTTATTTTCCCATCATATGACCAAACTCTCAAGGAAGAAGTTTACCCTTTTCTGCTCTCTCCATGACCAAGCTGTCAAGGAACACCTTTCCCTTTTTTAGCCCTAAGCTCTTAGGCTGATGGGCTATTGGCGTCACCCAAGCTGTCCGTCCGGCGTCCGTTAACTTTTACCTTGTGAGTTGGATATCTCTAAAAGGATTCACCGTAGGAATTTTTTTTTGGTGAAGATGTATATCGACAAAATCTCGGTCAAGTTCGAAGATGGGTGACCTTGACCTGTTTTTCTACGTTTAGAGCTGATATAGTAAAACACTCAGAAGCTAATTTCTCAGGAACCATCAAGTGGATTTTCACAAAACTTAATACGATTATTGGGACTGACGGTTTGTATCTGCTGCACAAGTTTGGTGGCGCCACCTACAATTTCTGATTTTTTTAATGAATTTTTATCGGATTTTTCAATCTTTGTCTTCTGAGCGGGATGTCTCCAAAGGTATTCAACATAGGAACTTCATTTCTTCATTGCTGAGGGGTTTCAACAAAATCTTATTTCGAGTTCAAAGAAAGGTGACCTTGACCTCATTTTCAAGGCCACAGAGCTTAGAATAAAAAAACTTAGGAGTTTATTTCTCAGGAACCAGTGGATAGATTGTTATGAAACATGATATAATGATATGCCTTGATGATCTCTAAGTCCTGCATGAGAGCGGTCTTACCATACTTGCAAAGGTAATACATACCTCTCCAGTTTAAATTTATAACTGAGACATGTACAGGTATACATCCATGTGAGAACAAATATTTCAGACTCGTTACTGTTACCACCTAAAAACTGTTCTTTTGGCTGAGGGTTTTTGTCAGCTTCTGCTGATATTCTGGTTCTACTCTGTCTGTTAAGTTTCCATCTAATGACTAAACTGTCTAGGAACAACAGCTTTACTCTTTTCTACTCCCTCCATTTAGTTTCCCATCAGATGACCAAACTCTCCAGGAACAGCTTTCCCCTTTTCTGCTCTCTTCATTAGGTTCCCATTACTGTTACCACCTATAAACTCTGATATTCTGATATATCTGCTGATATTCTTGTTCTACTCTGTCTATTAAGTTTCCATCTAATGATTAAACTATCTAGGAACAACAGCTTTACCCTTTTCTACTTTCTCCATTAAGTTTTTATCAGATGACCAAGCTGTCAAGGAACACCTTTTCCCTCTTCTACTTTGTCCATTAAGTTCCAATCAAATGAGAAACTTTTATAGTTAAACACATCATAAATTATGAAATAAGAAAATGAATGGATTATTAGTTGAAGAGAGGCGCCTTGTGTCGCCTTACTGCTGTGTCCAGCTTGACTGTCACTTTCATGTGGTAGGCAGGGTTCTTTCTTTCTTTATTTAAGAACGAAGTCTAAGAAATATAATAATCTTTGTCAAAAGCCAGTCGTTTCACAAGTGGTGTAGCAATTATGTTTAAATTAGCAAAGAGTCATATCGTGCAAACAAAAACAAAAGTTGTGCAATAACCTGAACATAATTGCCTATCTGTTCGCACAAAACATTCAAGTCGGGCGCGCCAAGGGAAATGAGACAGGACGGATGACAAAGGTTTATAGAAGCGTTTTCTGACGTATGTTCCACTAAGCTTTAAAAAGGCTTGGCTGAGCCTGCCCAAGATGACAGTCCGTCAGACAGGGCCGGGAGCTGTGATATAGACCCAGTGACAGCCTGTCCCTGGTTGGCTACCAGCACAGCTTCGCGGAACATCAGTCATTCAATATAGACATCTTGGCCGATCCGACTTCACAGCTTTTTACCCGACTTCCTCCCTTTTTATTTACCACGAGTCAGCTTGCGACTTTTCCCCCACTTAAGAGAATCTGGTCGATATTGTCACTAAAGTTAACGGCATGACTTTGCCGGCGATATTATTATCACTCCTTTTACCATAACCGGGCAAGCTACGATTTTCTCTTGAGCTAACATCAATATTATCAACAGCGCGTGGCGAGGTGGCGACAGAAACGGGGATGCCGAGCCCCCACCCCTGTCTGAATCCGATTAGTTTGGAACAGCACGCATCGGCACTTTTTAAGCAAGTATCCCTGCCGCTCATTTCATAAGATATAAAAGGTGGGAAGGATGCCTCGTCAAAACAGGACGTCACCGCGTGTTTTCATACCACTCACAAACACTCCCAGATAGCTATCCTTATTTTGTTAACCCAAAAAAGACAAAAGGGAAAAAAGCGAAAGCATTTACCTGAAGGATGCACGGGACTGACAAATGTTTACCTTATAATTAAAGTCGTCAGGTATCCGCAATAAATCTAATAATATAGAAGGCTTTGCCAGGGTTTCTCATCGTGCGTCCAATGACATAACCATTATTTCATATTATCAATCAGAAATGAATTCCAGTACCATTGTACACACACTTAATTGTCATTGGAAGGACAAATAATTACCACAGATAGTTAAACGTAAACGTCAAGAGCAATAATGCATATTAAAATAATACATTCCATTCAGCAAGCTATAAGCATTACATCATAGCTAGAAAAAAAATCAAGAAAGGAGGGGAAAAAACAAGAATATATGTATATGTTCTAACAACATTCACCTGATGATCGGGTCGCATCCCGTGAAACAGTCTGTAGTGAATTTACAGTGTTGTTTTTCTTCAGTGTTATATCGCTCTGGACTAGTCCGTAGGCCATAGAGCACTTTACAACGGAGGGTAACTCTACCTTCTCTCTCTCTCTCTCTCTCTCTCTCTCTCTCTCTCTATATATATATATATATATATATATATATATATATATATATATATATAGAACGTAGTATTGTACAACTAGCCGTTACACCAGCTGATGAGTGCAAAAGAATATTTGAACGTTAAATTAGGATAAAAAGCATTATTTCTGCAAGACACTGGATACATTAAAACATGATATATAGGGAATGAATGGCGAGGCAAATGAAACCCTACATTTTGATGCATGAGAGTAGCATTTAACAGAGACAAATACGTCGTGTGACGGACAGCGAGCTGGTGCATAATCACAAGATTAATTAAAGGAAACGATAATTACCTGTGTTTAGGAAGGAAGGCTTGTTTTGTCTCATCCGTTTATAAGCCGCACTAAACTAATTACACTGATTTTCTTCATTTAAACGCTGCGATGTAATCAATCTAGCGGCTACTTGACTAAGGTTACTTCAACTGAAGATGGTTTTCTTGATGACTGCGGGGAACAACTTTCCGCTTGCCTTTTCTGCATTCAACCTCGGCGGTATACCTCACACATTTATACACACCGTCCCTGGGTAGAATGCCAATCAAATCGTTCTCTCAGACGCACACGGGATGAAATGATATTTTTGTTATCTTGGAGTAAGAAAAACTCTCTCGTCTTGTGCGACACGATTTTCTATATCAAGCCGCTCAGACTAAAGCGTAACAAATGTTCTTCAGTGAATTACACGGCTTATCATCTGTTCCCACGATGCCTGGGGATACGCCATTTTCTTTCAAGTGTCACGTGTCCACGAGGGGCATATTGTGGGCTTATGAAAAGCCTGGAGGTGTCCTTTGAACAGTTGGCGGGATCATCTGTCGTCTGCTTTTGGCAACATGCTTTACTGCCTTGTAAGAATAGCTGCTTCTTGCACAATGTTCTAAAAAACCTGGACACAAATAAATAAATTTAAAGTGGTAGCTTTCTAAACAAGACGTATAAAGTCCCGTTTTTGGTCCGTTGGATTTTCTTTTACACCCGATGACCAGCTCCCAATAAATATTAACTTTACGTCATGCTTGCCGCAATGTAACTTGCTAAGGAAACGAGGCCACCAATAAATTAGGGTGCTGTTAATTAAACAATAACTTTTCACATGGGCATTATTTCAGACCGTGTTTTGCCGGTCAAAGGCGCCATTTACTTAAAAGTGTTTACCAAAATATGGACAGAAGGTTTTCCTATAATTATTAATAATTTATAGCAGAATATCAGTAGTAAATATTTAACCACACGATTTTATCGATATTGGAAACTTTTTTTACTGTTTTATGTAGTTCTGTCACCTATGAAAGAAATAAATAATGTAAAATCCAAATTATTTTTGTTGATTAATTCAAACCAATATACATTGTCACGTATCTTTCGTGAAGCCTGTCTAATGAAAACTGTCATGAGAAAATTTCAGGTCCAAACGCGAGTGTTCGCGGGAAATTTATGTCCTGCGTTAGTTTCATGGACCGCCGTTTACATGCCGGGCACATCTTGACCATACATAACGAGCACAGTTAGAATAAGCTTTTCATCTATAGGTGGATTTGAGGATACTTTACATCGGCCTCATCTGGCATATTTGTTGACAATAGCCCCCATGTTTATACGGTGTCCATTGTGGGCCTCCACTTGGCATTCCGTCCTCGTAACCTTAACATGAAATCCACTAATTCAGCTATGGGACAGTGGCGGAATCCCCGGCTAACAGTTATGCATTACGGCAAATTTGGTTGTTTGTTGGGTAAAAGTGTTTGGGGTTTCCCGGGACCTCACCGCCGGAACATTAATCGATAGCAATGGGGTCGCTTATGCAAATTTATCAGTGTAACATGTACAGTGACGGGGCCGCTATTGAACCAATCAAGCGAAGAGCTCCGCAAATGGCTACTACCAGATTGGTGGACGGGCTGATGAATGGTACCCAACTGGAAACTGCACGGCTGCGGCTGCTGCGCTCACGTCTCCGATTGCAGGAATTAACATGGTGAAAATGATTGAGAAACCCATCCAAGTTTGGTACAAGCGTTTTCCTCTGCCGTCCCCGTCACAGAGGTAGATGGGTACGTGCAGACAGCCATCAGCGTCGGGTCCCCCTTCCTCACCACTGCGACTGGTGTTGGTGGAAACTTTTCCAGGACTTGCGGAAGAGTTACCACAGAAACTGCTAACATTACAGGAATTCTTTACCGCGTCCGCTCTGTAAATTTTTACTTTATGATATGTGATATGAACTATTTGCTCCGAATTTAGCTCAACTTTCAATGGATAAATACCACTTTTAAAAGTGCTTGCGGCGCTCGATGGACTACAAATAGTCAGACGTTGTTTTCTGGCCCAAGCACTTGGTTCTTCTCGACTACGCTCAATATTGTTTGGATTCCAGCTACATATATATCTATTTATATTGTTACAATGGCAAGGGTTGGAGATAAGAAACAGGTGCGTATGGAGGTGTCCTGTTGCACCAGCGCCAGAGTGGTACCAGATGGACTTCCGCCAAGGTAGGAAACATTTCATCAACCGCTAAACTCTTATGAAACCCCTGAGCCGAAAAGAATTCACAATCATTTGTTTTCATGCTTCATTAGTTTTCCAATTACTGGAAGAGCTCTTGACATCGCATTCGATTCTAAAGTGTAATGTTTTGAATGGAAATCCCCGTGTATCAGCATTAAATGGTTCTGAAACCAAATGCATTTGACATAAATCCGTACTTGTCCCGGGCCAAAATTCTGAAAAACAACGTTATTTAATAAACTAAACAGATAAGAAATAACCACACCGTGATGAAATGATGTGACGATAGCAACCAGCAAAAAGTGCAGTTTTTCTTGGTGAAAGCCATTTTATTAAAAAATGATTCAATAAACACCTTCCAGACCCAGGCCGTCCAGCTTCCCAAACAGGTTTATATAAGTCTGCTTTCATATGGAATAGTGACGTTTGCCAGCTACTCAACTAACCATTGCGGGAGCCGCAATGTTAGTGACTGTTTAAGACTTTTGCTTGGTCTTTTAAAAGTTTGACAGAATTTACTTTCGATTGACATGCATCCGTCACTGCCGGCGCTATTGACTTATAATGGAAGTTAAATCGACCTGCTTTGATGTGCTTAAATTTAGCCACCGGGCACCTGTTTGATATCGACACCTCAAAAACAGGGGATGAAAGAACCATGGATAGTGGGAAAGTATTTTTGCACGGACCTGTAAAGCTGAACGCGGATTTTTACTCTGACCGTGTACTCATTTACTTAATTTTTCAGTGCTGGGCGAAATGTAAGAGGATTTAAGTGTATTGCAAACTAACGCAAACACACACACAGTGACGCCCGTGGTTCGTTGAAGTGCGTTGGTGGTATAAATTCCTGGTTGCCGATAGAAATGAAGTGGCTAGTTTTCTTTCTAGCTTTTATCGACCCAGTTTCCCAAGAGACAAAACGTTCCTAGTGCTGGAAGTTTTTTTCTTTCAAAAGATTTCCTTCTTGTCAGGGTTTATCTCTAGAGCACTTCACATTGATTAACTTGTCTTGAGCTATTCTCGTATTTAGCCAAGAAATTAGTCCATAATTCAGTTACTCTCTCCGGAACTCGGCCAAATGTCAACAAACGGAATGTGCTAACGCTGAATCGAAGGGCATTGAAAACTTTCTAAATAAATAAAACTTTGATGAGACACCTATCGATTATCATTTGTAATCAGAGTTTAACTATCGGTACGCATGAAAAGGATAAAAATTAAAAATAGATTACCTCGCCGCAATGAAATTCGGGGGGTTGAGGCTAATTCTATTTTCCAGCAATCCATTGATTTAAGTACACTTTGAACATAGACTGATATATTAAGCTCCGCCACAGGCACCTGTTTGTCTCTGAGTATTGATTACGAGTAAATTAAAATAGTTTTATGCTGAGTACCCGGGCGTTGCCTGTGTAATAAATGGCTGGAAGGTTCCCTTAATTAACAACGGTTTGGGTGTCATCCCAGAGCAGAACATTTAATACCAAAGGAAAAGCCCTCATTTAAAAGGATATATCAGATATCGATTTGGATACCAACGTGATTAGTATACTAATCTTCAGTGAACACGGTTACCGTCCTATAGATATATCGTCCAAACAAATCGACCAGTTTGACCTTTCCCCCTAATACTGAGGTTAAAAATGAGTCTAAAATCATCGCAAGCTTGAGTTCCTCTGGCTCTAAATTGTTTTGTATCCATGGAGATTGCTGGTCATGTCCGTGCAAGGGTACACAGCCAGAAACAATAAATAAATAAGACTCTTTATAGATGGAGCGACAGGCATCACATTTGCTGTTAAAAACAGTCTGAGCGCGGTCTTTGTGATCTGTAGCCAAGGCCATTGGCTGAAATAATTTTTTTCATCGACATCTGGTATTAAGTTTGATATGGAGCATCAACGCTGTAGAGTGGTTTTTGATGACCTAAACTGACAGACAACTGTTTGTACATCTGATGTACGTTGATGTTGATGGTGATGGCGCAGAAATAAAACACGAAAGGTCTCCCTAGGTGTCCTTTTTTATGCTTTACAGGTGATAGAGGGATAGTCACAAAAATTGTGTATGTATAAAAATGTGCCCCTCAAATTCTGCAGACATATGTTTTGTCTTGCCAAAGAGGACCAGGTCCTCGTTAATTCTGCTAATCTGTGCGCATGTGTCGATTCTTACCAAATATCTTACAGGTTTGAAAAATGGGATTTTTTGTGTTGATTTTATCCACCATACCAAGAATAGCAGCGATTTCTTTTATTGTTGTTGACAAGCTTCTTAAATTCCACATATCGTGTCGCAACCAAAAAAAGACACATAATTTTGAAATTCGCAACATAAGCTTTTTGTCCTCAGACAAAAGTGTGCACGAATTCCTAAATTCTTTCCTCACAGTCCGTAGACCAACTTATTTTGTGTGTGTGTGTGTGTGTGTGTGTGTGTGTGTGTGGCCTTAGTGTCAGTTACTGTAATGGGGAATTAGATTTCCCATCGGATCTCATATAAGTTTCAAATTTAAGGAATCAAAATGCTACTTAATAACCTTTATTGTTACTGCAATATCGTAAAGCACATATTTTCGACGCCAATTTGGCTCGTTTGAAAACATCTAGCCAACTTCGCCAAAGTGACCACCTATATCTGAGACAAATAAGATTGGTCGTTAAAACATTTATTCCTAAAAACTCTCGACCGGGGCTAATAATGGCGGGGGTCCACTGTGTATTAGCACTTGTTGATTTCAATTCATTCTTCACACGTGTAGTGTTTAAAATATGTAAAAGTGTTAGCTCTGTTCAATTCACATATGACACTTGATCTAAGATGCTGTATTCGCAATAAACCTACCTTAATTCTGGAATTTCATTTGTACAAATTATAAGGTTTGTGCGTGGAATGTTTCAATATAACAAGTCATATAGTTTTGTCTCATACTTTTTTAATGTTTTAATTTCATATGTTTGTTTTATATTAATACATTCTTTATTGAATAGTCTCACACAGGTTTCATGTGATTTTCTTCTTTATCAATAGCTTTACCGATTTTTCTACAACCAGTTTTATGTGTATTTTTCTGAATATTTTTAATCGGTTTCTCGCAAAGTATTTAGATTTGACCGGCTTCTGTGGCTCAGGGGTAGAGCGCAGGACTCAAAGCCGGGAGATCGTGAGTTCGAATCTCAGCCGAGACGGTGAGGTTTTTCACGGTCGGCCCCCACCCAGGGTGAGCGCTCTGCAGGCTTAATGGGAAGGTCGTGCCCAACGGCCGTGTTTCACTCACAAACGAGTGCGCCTTTCGGGGGTCCTCGGTGGTATGATTACCAACCCAGGGCCCGCAGGTGCAGTAGTCACCGGGCCTGGTTAACGCCAGGATATAAAATGAGAGGAAGCGTGTGATACTGCCCTGTCACGTAGTCCGAAACCGGAATGGAAATCTGCAGATCGATGTACATATACTTAGTTAAGGTAGCATTAAAAAAAAATGGAGGCGGTTACCTCCAACAAAAAAATATTTAAAAAAAAAAAAAAAAAAAAAAAAAAAAAAAAAAAAAGTATTTAGATTTTCAGGAATTCGATCATTGCAATGTGGTAACTTAGCCCAAACTGCAAAGTTAAACATATAGAATCTTATTTTTAAATATTGAAATAACAATTTATCTTATATATTTTATTATTTTAGAATAATTTTTTTTACAAGACACGTTTTGTTTAACATAAATAAAAGTTTAAAAAAATAAAGGGAAATGGGAACTTAATGTTTAGACTTTATAAAACGTTAGGTGTGTCACATTGCTTCAGCATATAGGAAGTGTGATTGTCTATCTTTCAAAATAAAGTAATATATAAGATCTCGAAAAAATAATCAAGCTTTTATATAAAAACAAAAAGGTTGATATGTATTCATCCTTAAACTAGAAATAAAAGTAGTGTGCCATTTCAAACGCGAGTTATTTAAGATATTCACTCTGAACACTGGCACAAACTAATAGTTTTGAGATCATAATAACGTCCTGTAGCTCCGGCGGTAATCGTCTCTGCTGCTAGGACCAGGCAACGCTGCAGGAGTAAAAGATCAGGGGAGTTTGTTCATCCATCTAATATGATAGATAGGTCAGGTTCCAGGATAACCAGCGGGTGCAATATTTTGTCATTTTTCACGTGCTCTCCCATATAATCAGGTAATTATAGCTCAAGGCGACGTAGAGTAAAATCAAGATTGATTAGTTCTGTAACGTGAAATCATATGCCGACGACGGGAGATTCCGCGATATGACGATATAATGAAAAAGAGATAAAACGTACGGGCATGCCTCGGATGACAGTCCCCTTGCCGAAAATCATGGAAGCACTTGATGACCCGTGTAACGTATAACTCTTGATGTATCGTCCGTGGCAGGCAGCATTTTAAGCTAGTTGATGAGCTGCATCACGCAATTTACGACCCAGTAATGGATGCCGATATCTGATTTTGCTGCGGTAATGATTTGGCGATACGCTACCCCCGCTGTTGTCTGCCCCTGGTCAACTTATAACGGTAATAGACGCTCCATGAATACAAGGGTTCAAATATTAAAGGCGATATATAGATATGATAACCTCGCGCCGAAATCCCCGTACGAACATCACATTATTATCACAAATATAATTTCAAGAGCTTACATTAGACTTCACCGCCCGGGCGTGAATATGAAGACAAGGGTATTACCACAGGAATAATGATGGGCACCTTAAATCGAGAGATTAGGGGACAAGAGCCCCATCTTTATGATTTCAGAAGACTCGTGCCAGCGGGAAGTAAACAAGAACAGCATATAATACTGCTTTTAAGTGGACATTCCTTGTGCGGTTTCAAACAAACTTTGATATATAATACCGTAAACATGCACCGTAATGGTACGCTGCAGTTAAGGAACACGGTATTTCAGGGTATAAATTCACAAATAATCCATAACAATGAGCTGTCTACTTGGTGTCGCTTTCTCGTTTACACGATATAGTCTTTTCTTCCTCTCAACATCGAGCCTAGCAACCCTCCGCAGCCTCCGACAGGTTGGGGAGCTTGCTCCTTAAGTGGAGAAGGCACTCGTCAGTTTAGCTAGATCAATATGTTATAACGTCTGTACCTGAACCCACCTATTGGCGGCCAATTTACCAATATAATTGTCCCATATTGCGTTTAGAGCTTGTAGGTTATTCCGTTTCCCATACTTCTTATATTGATTCAGCTTTTTGTAGCTTTTCTATGTGTTAAAGCTGACCGACCTTTTTCTGGGGAATTTATGTTGTTTCTGTACATATTTATGGATTTTACGTAATTCCTGTTAGGAAAAGTTCTTATACGCCTCTTTTACGGATGTTGTTTCTGTGTAAGCTGTTTGTAAACACGGTAAACAGGGTAATGTTGACAAATATAAAAACGTGTAGTCTAAGGTGGTTGTTGCCTTTATGCGGAAGTTGGGAAAAAACTGCAAAATGAACTTTACAAAACGCTGGTTCGTCTGACTTGCCACTAGATGTCATTGTTGAACGGACAGTACGTGTGCTCTGGGGTCGTCATTTTCTGGCCTATGTTCGATCTTTAGTTAATAGATGTCTTATATCCGCATAGGCCCCTTAAACTCTCTTTGGAGAGTAGTCTTTTCAGAAGTTGAGCTTAACGTTGCATACTCACGCAACCGCCTTTATGCAACTAAACTTAACTTATAACATAACAATTATCGTTGCTTTTTCTAGATATTCCTATTCAAACTAGTCATCAGCATCAAAAGCGTCATACGTCACTCGAGACATTTAATCAAATATTAAAGGAGTCGAGATGCAAGACGAACTTCAGATGATTCGCACGTGTTTAAATAACTGAAACACTGTAAAACGTTAAGTCCTATTACCTCATTGTAAAGACATATATACCCGTTATTATTAAATTGCCACACGGACCATTAGGGCTGTATCAATATACCAATATATCGATACACCACATCGATACGGTAACCGATACGCCTTGCTTGCTGTATCGTGGTATCGATGAAACACATAAACAGCTCACAAATATAGACACAAAGCATACAACGCCAATCTAAACTATATTCGGAGTTACTGATAAAGCTTAAGCTGCTTTTTATTTCCTTTATTGGCCTAATAAGACTTATAATATAAACAGGATCACGTATAGTCGTATGATCGACTGGATGACGACTGTATGTACAATTCTTGATGCTTCCATGACAATGATAGACTAATTCACAGAGCTTTTATATCAGAAATGATACACAAAGAAAAATGGTGTGTCGTCAATACGTATCAGGTATTGCTTTATGTATATCTCAATACCTGATTAGGCTGAATGATGCTCATACCTACAGGCCATACTCTGTTGTTATAGGGACGGTCAATGGTCGCAGGAAGACTGCTTGCTTTCTAATTCACTTGAGCGATCACTGATTTTTTTCTAATAATACATTACTCTTTTCTTTAACTCGTCGCTCTCATTAATCAGATATCTAAATACACTAAAAACATTCATATTTTACAAAATGGCAACCCTACATTTGACATTTAGAGTTGCCATTTTGTAAAATTAATTTGTTTCGTTATGTTTATGTAATCGATGATTTATTATATCGTGCACTAATATGTAATGGTAACTTTCCTCCATACAGTTGAACGGGATATTCTTTGATAAACATGTCTAAAGCCTTTTGGGAACGAATCCCATTAGAGTTTGTACTCTTAAGAATTGAAAACGTTCTTATTGGCATCATGGGTATCTTACTTCTCTTTTGATACAAAAAACGTACAATAAAGCACACGAATGATGCCAAACTGTCATGTCAGCATCGAACCCCCCGCAGTTTTATTTCGTTAATTACTGGATATATATCAGTGTATTTTTCACTTGCTAAACCAAAGGATTTTTATAAGACCCCACCTGTTACATGTTTTTTTTCATAGAGTTATAGTAAGCAAAAAAGGATTCACTTTATTGACTGGCCCCGGTGCTTTGGTGAAATGTAATAAAACAAGTGTACATTCATTTTCATATACCGCTCCCTTGATTAGATATAAATATATTTCAGGGAATATAGGTGTGCATCAGTGATACATTATCATTTAAGGAGAATAAATTGCACAAAACTGAGTTGTTTAAAAAAAGGTACAGTTTAAAGTGTGGTGGCGACTGAACAGTTGTAGTTAAACACGCAATCAGGTTGAGGCAGGTAAATTTTGACATTTAATTGCCCTGGGATCTAGTTTTTCGTCACGGTTGATTTCTTCATTCTTTCATTCACCGGTTGCAGCTTTGATCTTCCCAATAGAAAGTCCACTCCATCAAACTAGGAAAAGGATACCTTGGTTAGACAAGCTTAATCCTTGTAGAAACTGCGCGATAAAACGAGGTTAACTTGGTGTATGCTTATTTCATTTCTTTCATTTATACCTGGACAACAGATATTACGCAGGATCTAAAGGTGCGCATGCGCGTTGAACGCCCTCCTTTTTTTAACCTACTTCCGATCTCCAGAACTACTTATGAGGTCAATAGGTGCACTAGAATCTTATTTCCAAATCGATCATAATGCTTAATAATCAGATAAATCACATACATGTATATATGAAGAATAATTTTTGACTGATTCGAGTTTTATACAGATTTACTCGTTATCTCGTTTCTTCAACATAATGTTTGCGGACTCCTGAGAAGTTAAGACCAATCCATCACCCACCAACGATATACTCTCCAGTGGTTTATCAAAGCTTATGGAGGTGATATTTGTACGAAATTCATATTCTTTATTGAAAAAAAAATAATAGGTAACCATACAAGAGAACACCCTAGTCCTTTCGTCCAAGGTAATGATAAGTAAGAGATTTGAAATTTAAAGAATTAAGAAGGGACTCCCAATTAAGAACACGCTACAGTGATCATGTAATCAAATGCGTTTTGTTCATGGAAACCCGGCAATAGTATAATATTGGTACTTTCTTGGTGAATACCTTACATAAGGATATAAATTAATTTGTTAATTCAACGGCGAATAGAACATGCGCAGAATGAATATATCATATTAGGACCAAAATAAAAACAATAAAGGACTCACTTTGTTAGTAGATGGATTATCTCACGGTTATTCTGATCTTTGTATCTTTGTATTCTAATGTTTAGCTGTGAAATAGTGGGCTGTTTGTAATACGGTTATAAGTATCTATTGTAGATAAACAGAAATTGTTCCAGGAGGACAGATTGTAGTTGTGTACTTAGCGGCCAGATAAACCTGCGTCAGGGAATTCAAGTTTAAAATTAAACAGAACTCATACAGTGTCCCGGGACGGGAGTTTGACTTTTAACCTTGCCCGGAGCAGCCAGGCGTGCCTGTGTTTAGGGGAACCAAACCTTTTTAACTGTTTCGCCATGCGCATTCAATCCTCAAACGTGATACGTAGAGTATATGACCAGAACAAAGTATGAATTATATAAATAATTATATAATGGCATTTACAAGATCTGGATATGCCTGTCTAATACATCATAGGTATTATAAACACGAGGGTATTCACTTTATAGCAGGATCTACAACTAATCTAGAAATAATTATCTTTGATAAGTTGGATCTACTGACTAATATAATCAGTTTCACGAGCCTTTCAGTTATTCCATACCACCGCTATCCATATTCACCCTGTAATATAGACCTGGATGATGAAGTGATTGGTTCTTCTTACTCATCGAGGACACAAAGGAGACACATCGCAACTTAACATTTTCTCATCGCCACACAAACATCGAACACCGAGTGATATATGTGTCATGTAATTAGTGGTCGCTTCCTTAATATATATTCTTCACATAATTTAATCCATTATAGCGAACAGTGTACGAAGGTTCATGGGCAACAGTCACAGCGGCTCTAAAATATATTTACAAGAATAAACACACAAGCTTGGTTGTTCATACACTTTCGTATAAGATTTGTCTACGCCTGTCTATAAGGAAATATTTGGAAGCTCAAATGACAAAATAAAAAATGCTGAATCCCATTATCTCCCTATATTAACCGAAAGAGGTTAAATTTGATTGACATGCTGCTGCTGAGCGTGGGTATATGACCCTAGTGGAACTGGGTACTCTTTATGCTAAACTTACCTACCTAAATGTACGACATATTTCTGTCGATTTCTGAAGATAATCATCGTCTACTGTTATTGAGTACCCAGAACGCCAGGCACGATGATACTCCCGTTAATTACGATTAACTTTATGTAACTAACCAATAATAAGCCTGCTTGAACATAATATTCCATTAATAAGACACAGCTAACTAAATTCTTTCCGGAATATGACTGAATATACAAATGAGGAACTTTATTTTTGCACCATCAAAGCAACTAAATTTGTGTTTATTAACAATTATGGCCAGTGTTACAGACTGACATATCCTCTCACGGAACGTCACTGTTAAATCTCAGTCGCACAACAAGAAATTTTCCACGTTCATCACTCTTACAGAAATAATTGAAAGGTAACAAATTATTAACGTTAATCGTCCAATTATTCAGTGTTTAATTGTTTACTTTAGTAATTCAGCAACCAAAAATACATGGACAGCAACTGGTATATGGAAGAGAATTGTATCAAAATTGTACCTTCCTTTTAATAATACCTAAGTAAAAAGATCATTTTTTCATATTGCTATAATATTCGGTGTCTGATATTACCCCAGGGGAAGTTGGCGGAATTAGAAATGCTGACTGATTCATACAAACTTTGTCACAAAAAGACCGGAATCTATTCTGATTAGCAACTTATAATTATACCTCGAGAAAATATCATTATGTATCATTACGAAGTAATCTGTCCAAGGAAATTAAGACATAGTGCATATTTTATAAACAGTTAGAGATATCATGACGATCCCTCCTACATGATTCAGCAATGATGATATAGCTGGGTAATCATTATCAATGTATGGACCATATATTTAAGGCATGCCAGTAAAGGTATAAATCAAAATAAAACTAATCATTAGCGTGTTTTTTATATTATTGTGTTCGGTAATGTAATTCCTGCTGTTGCACCTGGTCCCAGCTTAGGTGAAGACAAAATCACATCAACTATACCCTGTGCGACCGACCCAGGTGTCTGGTGGATGCTGAACTGGAATTGAAGTTTCTTTAATACGGTTATTTTGTATTTTGTGGCAATAATATACACACTGCAGGGGTCACTTTGTCTCTGGTCTTAGAATTTATTTTTTTGTATATCATCAATTGTTTTAGCAAAATATTATGCCCACTGCGTTCATTTATCCGAGGGTCGGGAATTCTTCTGGTTGTCACTTCATATATCACCTGATGTAAAGCCCTTCAGCGGGGCACACACGGGTACTCCATCCCGACGACATAATATGGTGTCATAAACAGAAAAACTATTGGCCCATGGGTCATGACGTCTTTGCTGATGATATTTTGTTTCAGGCTACAGGACGTCAATTTACGTTACAGTCACTAAATCTGGGGTTTTCAAATATCATTCGGCACAAGAAGTTTGCAGGTAAAGTTTGAATTTCTCACGTAAAATGGTTGGAATTTATGGCAGACTTTTGAGCCTTTTCAAGCTATCACAGATATCGCTATTCGGACCTCCTTTGAAATATATTATATCTAGATGTGAAGCTTAAACTCTCCGCCCAACAGCTACGATTTGTGTCCCGCTTAAGGGTAAACCAAAGTCATTCCCAAAATTAAAGTAAAATGCCAAAGAATAGAAATGTTGCAGGTGCCGCCACCAGTCTTCGGTAGCATTAACGTTCTTCAGGATTAATTAGCAAGTTTTCTAATCATCCACCCACCCATTCCTGAGAAAGCTGGCCTTTTGTAAATGATTTTTTACTGGCAGGGGTCTTACCTTCTGAGATGTGGAAATAACTGATTTTGGATCATGAGTCGGTGAAAATAGGTCACATTGAACTACTTTTCTGTTCCACAGAGGACCTGTCAGGATTTGTTCGCAGTTGCAGTTTGAGCTTCCTGGGTCTTACGGTTACGATTTGTGCTATGTTAATTGACGGGCAGGCAGACGAACTGACAGACAGACGACGGACAAAAACCCATCGCCATAGCTAAAATGACATTTCAGCTAAAAAGCCAGTAAGTGGTCTCTCAATGTCACATAGGACTCGATTTGATTATACCGATAATCAGAATCAAACCTCTAAAAAACTATCTAAACTGATATTCAAACGGAAATTACTTATTAACATGCCATCCGCATCACAGTATTGGATTTATCAAAAGTTAGGTGTGTCATGTATTGTTTTCCTGATATAACTGATTTGATCAGTGGCATTATAAGTGGTGCATTTTAAGTAATGATGATGGAATTTATTTATGTTTGAGTTGTAATACTTATTAAGGACCATGCATATCATATCTTAGGTGATTTTGAGTGCATCAGGTCATTACAGAGGAAAGTATCAGGGAACAAATCCGGTTTAGGTATTTTGAATATTTCAGAATGTTGATATGAAACTCCTTCCTATGCTTATACATGTCCGTATGCTTAAGACCCCTTTTTTAAACATGTTTCTTCTTCATGAAATTTTTGTATTTATCTTGAAATCGAAAAATTGAGGTGTGAACATCTTTAAGTTTTTCATACTTCAAAATGGAAGGACTAGGTATGAAATCTTACAAGAGTTTAGGTTATGGCTTTAAAGGAGTTAACGGCATTTTTACGTAGACACCAACTCTAAATAAGAAATAAGTTATAACAGACTTTGCTTGTGCGGTTTTCGGTAAGAGGTCTATCTCGAGCGTTTAATATCGCAACAAATGTAAACATGTTGTTCAGTGCCTGTGGTACAAAATCCTTGAGTTTGCTGAACAAAATACAAAATTTTGGTGAGAGCAGTTATTTTTTATCATTAAACAAAAAGAAACAATGTACAGTGATATAACAAATGAGGTAAATCAGAAAATCTTATGTAATACTACATATTATCAAATTAATAAAAAATCACAAACTCATTACAATCTTATTCCTGAAGGTGGAGAAATCTGGTGATTTATGCATTGATCGAACGGAAATTAGAAAAAAAAGTATCTTGACCCGTACTATCTTCCTCATTATCGTATTACTGGGATAGTAACCATAACGACCTTTTAATCGGCCGGCAGTACGACCAGTAGTTTAGGGTATCTATACATTTAACATTCTGTGGATAGTCTTTTGAAAGAATGTCATTTAAACATATATATTTACATAAATTGTATTAGAAAGGTGGATATAGGGGTATTCAGCTAAGCTTTTCGGAAATGGGATGCGTCCAATTGGAAATTTGCGTATAGTTTTCTTTGTTAAAACTAGAGATATCAAGAGGGCGCATGCTTCTCCCATGGCCACTTTAATCTCAGTGGTAACGTTAAAGCAACATATAACATTTGAGAAATTGTATGGCGAGTAGGCCACACAATGATATGACCACCCACATCCGTCCCGAAATTTACCTCACTCTACCTTATTCCGTCGTTTTCTTATCCACAAAATTCCGATGAAATATATTCCTGTTTTAGGAATGTTATGTAAAGAACAAACAGATTAAAGAGGGTTCACAGTCGTTGTGGATGTTAATTAATGGTCCATATCAGATTCGGCTTTTTAAGTCATTACGATTACTGATTTTAACCTCGTTCGAGAGGAGCAAGTGGGATCACGCCTCATTATAAATTGCCCGTAGAGTTGTGACAAATTTAAATATTTTCGCAAATGTTTGGAGAATTTTATTTTTTCAAAGAGAATACTTTTCAAAGAATTTTTAACGTTATTTAACCCTAAAGGGAAACCAGTGCTAATACAGCTGTCACAGCTACGACCAGCATTCCTGTACACCTGTCTGGTAAGTTCTCAGCCGTGTAATAGAAACAGACGTTTCACAGCAACAGTCAGTCGGACTTGGCCGGAGGATTTAATTTGGCGCCGTTAATCACCGGATTGAAAGACCTCTCCAGGTTCTTATCTCACTACTCTTCATAGATTAGCAATGTTTACTCGTCAGGCGTGCCTGAAAACATGGCGGCGCATGTTTTGTGTTGCCCTTACACGACCCTCGGCGGATTCTAGACTGCCTGTTTGCCATAAAAGGACAAAGACCACTTGTCATATGACATTCAGGTAATGAATGCCTTTGCTACAGTAGATGCCTTCGCTTCAAGAGCTGTGCAACCATTAAAGCCGAAGACTTAACCTTTGAACTCTAGTGACCTTTTTATCGTGGGCATTTGTTATCACGATGCAGACTAGAATAATAAGCATACGTTTCATGCATTAGTTGTTTTCTTTATAAAATATGTCGTTAACAAATTCTACTAACGGGCAAAATATGTATATAAAACGTTTATGGTTTACAGCAAACGTTTCTTATCAACTAAAAATAATCAAATTTTATTTGATATCGCAGTAATTCTAGAAGGCGCCGTTCGATCATGTTCTTTCTTGGAAAGAACAGTATGAAGTATGAACAGTATGAAAATTCAGAAGATTCACAATAGTTTCACCTTTTATTTTAGAGCAAAATCATGCCAATATTTTGTTTCTTGGATAAACAAATATGATCCTATAAACTAAATACCAGTTGGCGAAAACTAGTGAGGCATATAATGGGAGGGAAACCCCACAGGGACCCGCCATCGATTTGAATATTATCAATTACCATTTCTCAGAGAGTCTGGTGTGATGTTCAATAACCCCGAGCGAAAACGACCCAAAACAGCAGAGTGCGGAATTTGTAGTTTTATTAATTATTCAAGCTCTGTGAAGATTATGTAATGTTTATACGGCCATTTTACCAGATTACTTGTTTTTAAAACGTTAACCACACGCCGTATTTTTTCTATTTTAATGTCGTGTCTCTAGGCTTTAACTAATTTTATGTTGTAAAGCATTATTCATTTTACTTAACCTGTCCCATAATTCAAACCTATTGCCTATATACATGGCGTTACATTTTAGCCTTATGAGAATGACCTGCTTTTTTAATGGTAAGCAGACGCTTAAATGCTGGAATTCTTTGATAAAGGCTGGAATATTTTAATATTAAGTCTTATTGGATTATAATGTACGTAAACCACATTCTACATATTTTGACACTAACGATAATGTTTTAAAATTTTGAACGAAGAAAGGATTCAAACGGCTCAGCACAATAAAAAATTTTCCGTACATGAGTATATTTACTAATTTTATTACGTCGCTCAAGCAATAATAGCTTTAATGCGTTTTCAAAATATAATATAGGCTTCTTTCAAGTGAAAATCATTAATAGAGTCTCTTATATATATCCTTTATTGTCTGAATATATGAAATGTTAGGAAAAAAGTTGTATAATTTGAGAATGAACTAGGGACCATCGAACGAGTTGGAATCCTTGTTCTTTGTACAGAGATAATGTAAAAGATCTCATATTATTCATAATATCAATATTTGACTAACGGATAACAAAGAAGAGTGGTCAATAATATATACACTATAAAATTTTGCCTTTCCACGATACATTATTAGAGATGTCGGGCAATGAGGCTAAATTTTATAAACGAATGTTCTCCGTGTAGTTGGTGTTATTTACGCGATAATTTGCCCTTCGCGAATATCGCGAATTTGAAAACCTTGTGAACAAAAAGTTGTGATCGATTAAAGTGATCGCGTTTAAATTTTACATGGAATGTCAGAGTATCGCCTAGCTGGTTTTGTATGACGATCAACTTGAAGTTGCAGGGTGCTTGGTTTATTGTTGCTGTATCAGGTGTGGATTGAGATCTACTGTGAAGTGCTCAAGGATCTGCTCGATTTGTGTGGCTGGCTTAAAATAAGTAAAGTACCCAAGATGTTGGCTTGGTCATGGGATTCAGTGGATTAACAAATAATTTGTATATTAACCAGTTATGGTGAGCATTTCTTATTTTGTTAACAAAAGATCGATTGTTTCTTTTAATTTATTAATAAAATGCTACTCAATCTTTATTATGTCGTTATTTTTAATTTCGAGTAAATCGATACAACTGTCAACCAAGTCGAAACAAGCTTAAAAGCTTGGGATAAGAGCAGCTATACGGGACTGCATTGTCCGATAAGTAAGTCATAGGGGAAAAATCGAAAGGTCCAAAAAGAATCTATTAGACTATCAGACAGTGCCAGATGAGTAATTATTGGAAGGGTCTGTTTGACATGAACAGCTCGTTGTTTCTCACCTAAGTTCATCAGCCCAGTCAAGAACATCAACTGACAGGCTGCCAGCAACCACTTGGACAAGGACCACGTGTTATATTACATCAAGTGCAGGCCAAATGACCACGGTCACTGTGTACACATATTAACCTCGGCCGGACTCTCCTTATAACGTCAGGTCCGATCTTCAGGTGATCTGACCAGATGGCCCATGTACGGCCGGATGGTCAAGCTCGATGATCCCTCGTCCTCCCGCTCTCAGGGATGGTCAGGATTTATAATACAAGAAAGGGAAGCCTCAATATAGTCGAAACAAGGATGTTCTCAACTAGGGTAGCTAACCCTAGACAGGGTATAAGGAGCCTAATATTGAGGTGAGGTAATTTATCAACTCCCTATCAATTAACAGGTATACGTCATTGCAGTTAATCATTCGACAACGCCATGTGTAGACTGAACTGCTGTCACCAAATAATGACTTTACAAATAATATTTGGGTTTTTTTGTATTATTGATATTGTTATTATAATTGAATCGTTTAAACATAAACGTTTCATATTTTATTTGTATATGCCAAGAGTGAAAACGCCGATAGATAAAAGTAAAATAAGTATCAAATGATGTGAACTTGTGTTAAACCAGTAGTGAACCCAGTGGTCTGTAACGAGGTGATGTTGAGGTGCCAGGCTGTTGGTAATTATATAGACAGAATGATGAATTTCTCAGGGTACCGAGTTATCTATCACGTTGGGAGGCGTTACTTCGTCTACTTGTTGTTGATGCTTTCAGAAAAATCGTCAGTAATGAGAACGGAACTGTCGGGAACATTTGAGACAACAACTAATCCAACGATCAGAATAGGGAAGATGAATTAATTGCTAAAGCAAAACATAAAAGTAAAACAACAAAATTGGTATCTGAGGAAATAGTATATATTGCGAAATGTGGTAATAACACTATGAAATCAAAAACATGACGTTAGGTATTGTCACGTGAACATTGAAAGGGATCATATGGATACTCGTGACAGGAAGCACCCCCCCCCCCCCCAGCCCCCTTTCAGGCAAAAATGTCCAGGTAATGTTATAATAAAATGTTAACCTTGCAACTAAACACATGATGACATAATACGCTATTAAATGAATAATAAAAGTGACTCTGCTTTCACGTCGAACTGACGCGATAATGTTAGTCAAACATTAGGACTGCTAGGAGAAAAAAAACTGTCGCTAAGTAAGGGGAATCTACAAACACCGTTTAGGGTCAAAATTGGTTTGATCATATCTGGACCAGAATATGGCTTACACATTTGCATCGCATACTTCACCGTTAATGGATTTGAACTCGAGTAGCTACTAACCCCCATCCCATCCATTGAAAATTTCTACACTCGTTCTTTTCGTTTGTTCCATTAGATGGATAGTGATAAAGTGACCCTAAATTCAGTAATGGTTAAAAAGGTTTTAGTTCTCTCCGCTACAGGTCGGCTATGCAAACAGTCCTTACAAGCGCTAGCTTTATATACCATAATGCATACGATAGGGGGACCATTCTATTACCATAGTGGAATGGATCTGATGAATTTCTGGCGAGCAGTGGCCGTCCTCCAGCGGAATAGTCTCTTCTTCCTATCCAATCATGAAATAATAGAAAAATTACAGCGTAACATGGAATATAGCTCAATGGTCGTCACGCGGGTTCCAGGCATAATGAAATTAGAGGTATGATATATTGGCCGAGTAAATATTTAGTGTCTGAAGGATTGGCACGAGCCGTCAGTGGCGGTACAGGGCGGTAAGATCAGGTTCTGGTTATGGCTGTGATTGATACCAGGGTTATTGTCCCTAGCAGGGTTTCTGCAAACTCGTAAACCCAAGGAGCTCGCGTGATTCCCTAATCTTATCGGAAGGCTTTCATATGTTTAAATATCCATACGCTTTCTCCTCCACTGATGATTTCCAGAAGATATTGTTTTATTCTCTGCGCTTGCAGTTCTGTGGTTATCAGCCATATTAAAATATGAATCAGTTAATTTTTTTGCTACTTAGTGAAATAGAATAAGACCATGTTGGGTGAAGAATCAATATTTTTCCGCACAATAATAATACATCACGCATAAACTCTCGTTTTTATTCAGTTTTATAAATAACGTATAATGCTTCTGCTTTTGGTCCTATAGATTTCACTTTTGACGTCAGTTCGTTTGACCGATCATTTTCCGGAATCCGTTGGATCGATAAACGAAAATGTATGTATTCAAATAGTGTTACTATAGCAACTCTATTTCTCCTGTGTTGCGTCAAGATGTACGTACCTGATATCCCCTTTGTTAGTACGTAATTAACTGTTTCATGTTCAGCTGATATGCATAATCCTTCATGTCAGATTACGGTGAATGATCATAGCTACTTAACGCTCCACATTAAGATATAATAACCAAAAACGACTACTCCATGCTGCACTTTAAATCGACTGTTCTTTGTTTTACCGTGTGGCGGAGGCCCAGGCGTGCCGTTGTTACTAATATCCTCGAGTCCTTTTTGATTATTGATTGAGCACAGCCATACGTCTATGAGGCAATGTATGTCTGCCTTTAATCTGAATAATATAACCCTTAAACAGCTCTGATGTGAAACTGACCGTTTTATAGTGACGCTAAAACGTAGGTATTCGCATAAACACCGGTTTACAAAGGATTGCTTATTTTATGTACGCTCGCTGTGATAGATTTTTCCGGAACACAAGCGACCTCATGCGGGTACTACGATTTGGAAAATACAAGCGACGGCACGGCCCGTTGTTTATAGGGACATGTTCGCACACCAGTTGTGTTAAAGACACATGAAATGTAGTGTTGAAACCATAAAATAGTATGGTATATGCCAATATTTCGTTTTAATACTTATAAATTCTAAACAAAATATGCTCCCAGCTCCTAGCGTACCGCGCACCTTTATAAATCAAATTTTTCAAGCTTTAAACCGGCGTTTCTTCTGTGTTTATTCTTTCATTTTTCGTCTCCTTGTTTGGGAGATCGAACCTCTCGCCACGCGGCCTTGTTATTATAAACAGACACAAGTGGAGGGTGTTAACCCACACCCAGAACCATAATAACGTGTAAAACAGGTTAACTAGAGACTGCAATTCAGATATTTTTGCTTTGAAACTTTTGCATTTAGCCGAAAAGAACTTGTACTGTGAGATAATAAACATATTATTGCAAGTGTTCATGTTCCTTTAAGAAGGTTGCAAAAGTTGATTCCTTTTAATTATTGCAAGTGTAAAGGTACCTTTAAGAAAGTTGCCATAATTTACATTCTTTATTATTGCAAGTGTTAATTAATGTACCTTTGAGAAGCTGCAATAATTGATCTTCTTTATTATTGCAAGTGTTAATGTACCTTTAAGAAAGCTGCAGTAATTGATCTGATATTTCTCTATATGCACTCTTTTACATGTAATAAAAAGTTACATGTTTCACAAGTGTGTTTATTCAATGAGTACATGCTCTTCCTTAGGCTGAATTTATTTGAAGAAATTCCAAATATAATTAAGATATGTCCTTTTTTTTAAATTCAGATAATATATCTTTACAGAAAAACAATATTTTTGAAAATACATTTACTTCCCAAAATTAAAGTTAGCTAGAAATGTATTTCGTTATCATTTTTAGTAGTTACGCCACTCATTTCGCATTGTCTTCTTCATCTTTTCGCATTGTCTTCTCCTCTTTCCGCATTGTCTTCTCCCTCTTTTCTCATTGTCTTCCCTGATTTAGCTAGTCTTGGACGGACCTAGGATGCCGAGTTTGGTTTTATAGTTGTTGCGGATTAATGTAGTATTGGTCATAACGTCACAACCTGGCCCGCAATAAAGCTCTGCCCGAGCGATTGCTTGTCACGTATATGGACCATGCATCAAGCCAAATGAGCCAGGTTTTTAGGGGTAACAATCATTGATACATCACAGGATACATTATAGCTGTACCCTGACAACCTGGGCCGAAATATACTCAGAAAGCCCTGACATGGGCCGCACTGAAAGCAGACAGGGCGTGCATACATTACAGATCACTAAGTTTAATGATGATATAGAGTCTTGTAAAGAACAATAGTATGAATAATCGACCTTTCGGAATCTGCACCTCAACTTGTGGCTAATAAAGCTGTAATGAATATTTTTATGACTAGGCGGTATTCTAAATTTATATACTGGCCTGTGCATTGATAAGTACAAGGACAATAGTTTTGAAGGCCCAAGGAACTAGTTTTAGGCAGCCAGGACAAAGTGTGTTTTACATTGCTCAGAGGAAATGTCTTGTTCTTTCAAATATCTGTCATTTGTTTATCTTCTAAATCATATATAAATAATGTGCATTATTCATTATGTTTTGACTATCTCAATTTTCTGAATGAAGTGTTTTAGAAATTGAAGCTGGAATATGAAGTTTGGGTCCACATTTAGGTGAAACTTAAGATTCATTACACTGATTCTATATTAGTGTCAAGTATTAGCTACTCAGTCTATTGTAAAAATGTCTCTGTTATTTATAGTCTACATATTGTATATAAGACTGTTTAGAAAAGATTCTATTCATTATCGCGTTATCTTTAGCTTCTTCCAATTAATTGTTCCACCTGTAACCCAGGAGCCGAACTATATTGATTGTTTTGAGAAAGAAATATATGAATTTACATATAGGATGTCCTTTGGGTACCATACATAACGAAGGTGCGTCGTTATTACTTGGGCAGTCCCTGATTCATGAGTTGTCTACACATATAAACATCTCTGTCATGTGCTCAGATGATAGTGTTTTTTTATATTGAATTCCTTCACTTTTTTAAACCAGTTTCCAACCATTAGCCAAAAATAATCGCCAGAAGTAATATCAAACATCTATGTGTTTTAATGGAATAGACATGAACTGATCTCACGAAATCAGCGCAAGCCTCGCAACATCAACACAGTGTTACTTCACGTGGACGGTCGGGTAAATAGCACTCCCGCTTCAATCTACAGTCAGAATGGCCGCCAGTAACGGATATAAATGACTTTACAAGCGCCCCATATTTGGAATGAGGTTACCATCGGAATATTAGAAAAAATACGAGACGAAACCCGGACACGGCCACAGTAGACAAATCTGTGTATCTCAGCGCCGCTAGGCACATGGAAGTTTTACATCTTTATTATATCTTGGCCTTTGTGCCTTGTCAGTCCTCAATGCATCTTGATGTGTATCCAGCTACGGCTGGTGAAAAATGGGTATTTGATGAATCTGGTAAGACGTTTAGACCCATAGATACCATGTCTTACGATGGAGTTTTGACGCTCGTGAAATGACCAATGTTTTGTTCACGTTATAGATAATCCACCCAAGGCTCCGATAATGTTAAACTCATTTTCTTCAAGACGCACAATCCTTGAAATTATCAGATGATAATAGTTAGGTATAATAGTTGTGTATTCTGTCAACAGAATAATTAGTTTAAGGAAAAACATACAAAATTAGCATGTATCTGGAAAAAAATATACCCGATATAATTTCACAGTGATTTATTGAAAATGCAAATAATCATGAATCTGTGAGAGTTAAATATTATACCCAATAAAAATTTCACAGTGATTTAGTCTTTATAAACATATCCTTTCGTAAAAAAAAACAATCCAAATCGAAATCCTTCAAATATCATTATATTAACCGCAAAATTGCTACGTATGATGTAAAGGTACAGGAATCTGGAATTTTGTTTCGTTTCTGTGGAGAGAATGTGAACGTGATAAGCTGTGAAACATCCATAAAGGGCAATGGAATCGCCACCTGTCACGTAAAATCTGATGTAAATGAAACATATCTGAAGCGGAAACTGTCCTTATCTTATGAGATGGCACACCGCCGAAGCCTTGCTGTGCGACGTAATCCAATCCGCAGATTATTTTAACTGCCGCATCATTTTAGGTTCAAAGCGCATCTCATAAATCTGGTATTTCAGTCTGCTGTGGCCAGACTGTTTACGGAACATTTTGCGTGGCCTGAGTAAAATCAATATGTTATTCCTTATCATACAAATGTTTTAGCGCTTTGAAAATGCTGGATGTTAGAAATGTACGTTAATTAACAATTCCCTGTCAGTCTAATGCCCGTTAAAGGTACTTGAAAGCCTTCAGCTGCGGGCGCCACTCTTGAAAGTGCAGGGTTGAAATTTTTTGTCATATTTATTCCGGGAATATTGATTTCATAAACTTGATATAGAAAGCACATTAGAACTCAGAGTATCACTAACACAGCTATAAAAGCGACCCTGGCATACCCATCTTCACACACTTACACTCGCATGTTTTTTTTTTCTCTCTCTCTGCCCGTCTGTCTCTCTAAATATATATGAATATATATATTATATATTATATATATATATATATTATATATATATATATGGACATTACCAGTATATTAAACTGTGTGTATTGAATAACTGCTTATTTGGTCCATGAGCTCCATGGTAACTCCTTAATCCTTGTTATTGCTCATGTCAAAATTCAGGGACCGACCACAAGTTAACACTTGTGTGACACCGAATATTGTGATTCAAAAACAGGTTGACCCGGAATTGATCAGTTCTTAATACCAGGCATTAAAGGTGGTATCTAATATTTAATACACTTTTGTTTAGGGACAGACACAGATGATATGCTTTTTTGCCCTGGAGTAGATTAATGTGCCTGCGGGCACCACAGGTTTATTAGATTATAAAACCATCTATTAACTCATTGAATCACTGGGGAAATCGAACATTTATTGATTCTTGGTGTGGGTGAGATGTAAAATGTTTGGGATACATTTGTAAATGGTATATAACCCGCGATAAGTGTCATCCGGGCTGCCAGTATCTACATGTACGTTCGTCCGATGAACAGCAAAACAATTAAATCCGTATCTCCTCTACCCCGAGCGGTTATAAAGGCCCCTGGTGTTGAAGGTGGGTGCGCATTTCTATTTAATCACACAAACAGTGCGGGTTCTTATTTTTTAATTGTGAAAAAATGTTCATTTTATTCTATTTCAATTGAAAGTAATGGTTCATTCTGGAAAGAGCACGAGCAGACATGTCACGTGACCTTGTATATCTATAAACATGCAACCAGTTTTGTTTTGACACTGTCTGTGATATTTAATTCCCGTGACCAAGAGCAAAAGCAGACTTGTCACGTGACCTATATATATCTGGAATCATGGAACCAGTTTTGTTTTAATGGTGCCTGCGAAATGTGCGGTCAGTTTTCAACGAATATAAGGTCGGTTACCCGGTACAGTTTACGAAATGTCATTGAGTCAAGTATCTCGTGACCAGTGGTAATATCCTAGGGGTCTGGGATCACATGACAAGTATGTTTACCTGTCCCATCGGATGTTAAGATCATGTGATCGCTCAGTTTGATGTTTGACCGGAAATTTTGGCCTCATGACATGTTGCTCCTCGTTTGATCGCGGTCTAAGATCACGTGACCGTGTGTTCCATCATGTCCAAAGGACAAGTTAAATGACTCCTCATCAGTAAAATCTGATCTTTTGTTTTTGAATATTTCCTCAACTATATGCATTTTCCAAAACGGAAGATTGACATTTTGTAAATATGTAATATTGTGGATATTGAGTTAATGTAATATGATATGTCGAAGAAAACATAAAACAAGCCGTTTAGCAGACAAGATGAGAAAAGAAATAAAGAACCTCTTTTTCAAAGTGCTGTATACCTAAAATATGTAATAGTCTAATATTTAGATATATTCTGTAGATATATTCTTTTATGTTCTGTATCTTCACTTCTCTATGCATTTAACTTGAATGATAAATCCATGGCTTGTGGAATAAGGTCTATTAAATGAGGACGAAAATCTTATATGTTATGTATACGGAATATTTGTTTTTACTAAGCCTTCTATTTTCATAAATAAACACATGGGGTCATAAATTATCAAGAAGTCATATTAAATCTGTCGATTAAATCAAGAGTGGTTCTCTGAAGTTCAATTGGCTTTTTAGTATTTTGCTTTTCAACTTCTGGCGGGATTCAAACCGGGGACCGTCAGCTGTTATTCAAACACCTTAATCACCAGGCCATCCCTGTCCCATGTAGAGTTCATTTCTGTCCCTATCCCAAGATGATTTTACTCTGGTTATTAAAAAATATATTGTAACTGTGGAAAGAACCGAACCCAAATGTTTGCTTGGAGTACGGTATGGTGATAGAAAGAATTTCAATATAAATATGAGTAACAACTATGGGAACCGATTCATGTCAGGGTATACAAAGTCGGAACACTCCAATATGGGACAAAGATTTTAAATCTTTAATGGTTGAACGTACATTCAACTTATCTTCATTTACGTTCAAATTCTTTAAACTGGGCAGTTAATACCAGTCGGTCTGCAATTTTAATCATTATTTTGCTCAAATATTAAATAGAAAACGTTATATTTCAGAATGTTTTTAAATATTCCACGTCGATACATAAACAGTACGACCCCGAAAATGATTTCAGATATGGTGTAAATCCTAACAGGATCATGACTCCAGAGGTATACTATTTATCCTGTGTCGTCAAGGTGCCTAATTATATTACCAACTGATTACAAATAGTGTTGGAAAATTTCGCACTGCAAACACTGAGTTGAAAAACGAGATATTAATTTAATTAGCATATAAATTAAACCATCGAATTGTCATAAATTGCCAATTTGGAGCTAATTTTATGTGGGGAAAATAAACTGAACTAGGTTTGTAAGGGAAAATCTGTTTATACTCAATCTTAAAGAGCCTCCAGTGCTTTTACCGCTCCAATGTGACCAAGGTTATGGCCGAATATTTTGCCACAATTGACTTTTTTTAATAGAGATATTTAGTTATATATAATTGTTCAACATTATTCAAGACATCATTCACCAGAAGCACGCTACGGGTTAGAAGCAAGAATAACCTGTTAGATGTGGATATAAAATGATAAAACACAGACAGATCCAAAGTATTGGATATATGATAATATAGGTCACAGGGTACTGTTGATCAACTGCTGCGACACGCTTTAAGAAACATAAAATGGAAATATACCATGAAAACCACTAAAATTATGTTGTGAACTCAGAGCGACAAAAGCCTCACATGCTTCCATAATATTGTTTGAATTTGTAGGTTTCGGAATTTAAAGGAGACAGAGCTACTGCTCGAAGTTATACTTTAAAATGACGTTCTAACACCAGAACAGCTTTAAAGTTGAGGAGGGCATTAAGAGGACTTGCATCGTGAAAATAAAAACCAGCTTTGTTTATCGCAAGTATGAACTGGGCTTCATTCAATGTATCATTTATTGCCAAAGAGCATAATGTTATCGTGTACCGGAGTAGTCCAGATTGAAATATATATATATATATATGTTGGCTTGGTACCGTCTGTCCCGGTACCGTGGTATTTATTTAGATCGTACCTCACCAGTCTGTACTATGATCATTGATTTATGTATAAGCGTATGTATTAATAGAATGTACTAGGATTTGAAAATAAGTTAGAATAACGGATTAGAATAAAAATATTAGTATATCAGTTCAACTGAGGATTATTTTTGTCTTATATTTTGCATCCATTTTGTTGAACGTGAGCAATGGGAATTCATAACAAATCGCATCTCTTGCCATCCGGTTTCATTCTAAATCGCCGTTCTTATTACGAAGAAATTTAGATCCAAATGCTAAGAGGTGTCAGTCGTGTTAGACTGGCTCAGTCGACTTATCGACTCCTTACACAATGGTTATACGCTGCATTCTCCTTTTGATTTACCACTGCTTGCTTTAGCTGGGTTTGCAGTTTTTTCCCACCAGGCGGTTGGCACAGAGCCAAGAATCTAATCAGACCAATCAGAACGCAACTAACGTAAAGAAATCTAACATCATGCCCGCGTACTTCCGCGTCGTTTTACGTCATACGATAAATGGTTCTTGTAGGTGTTGTGGCGAAGTAATGTGCAAAGGTCGTGTTCATACGCGTGGTTATTCATGGCTCTATTTCACACCAAGAATGATCGCGAGCTTTCCAAGACTTCCCAGCTTATTAGTACGATTTTGCTCTACGAAGCCTGATGACCCATGATGACAAAGCATGAAGCTTGGAATATTTTCTAATTAATTTCTGTCAAATCGCTCGTTCACGAATTATCAATACCTTCACACCCCCCCCCCCCCCCCCCCCCCCATTAATACAACTATCGATGCCCCTCCCAAGAACAGCTACCTAGTGATTATAGACGGCCTGTGGGGGTTCGTTGAATACAGGTATATATTCCTCGGTAGAGGTTTCTTATGATTACGGGTCGATGATTCCGCGGCCATTTCGCAGGTGTTAAGCCGCCGGTCCGTAGGTGGTTCGTAGTTGGTTCGGTCTTGTGTTTTGTCATTTATCACTAAAATTTTACGAAGCGCTACGTAGTATCAAACCATAAATGTTTACGGACCATAATATACATTAAAAATGACTGGGAAAAGCTCGACTCAAAAGCAGTATTTCTCTGTATGACCTTTCAAGATAACTGTCGTTTTTGTTGGCACCATTACAAATACCATGGTGAATACTGCCGAGTCATCCTAATTCCCGATTAAGCACGGGTTGGGGGACTCATTTTGTATAAACAGCGAACTAAGTCTTTAAACATCGTTAAAGTCCACATGATATGGTCAGAAAGATTCCCGACCCTCTCGCAGCTTAATGCCTTAATTATTTCAGATATTGTTTATCCGCTGTCTACCGTTTGAGTTGGAAAGCTACATTGTCATATGGCGGTAGTGTATGGATGAACATTATATTGTATTATGTTTTTATAATAGGCCTATACCAACATTTTAAATTGCACACACAGTAATGACACACAAAAGAAAACAATTATCATGCACCCACTTTGTCGCGCAGATCAGGCTCGCCTTATACATGATGTTAATGATAGATGGGTATAATATACTGAGGCATATGATTCCAACATTACATTTTTAACCAGATTTGAGATATTTGAGTAGATATAAAGCATTTATTCTCCTGTATTTTTTTTCAGGCCTCAGGTCAACATGGCGGACCTCCGGAAGACGCCACCCTCGTCACGTGGGTCGCTCTTCACCAATTTCGAGGATGTCCAGGTAAGCTCTCTGTCATCACTCTCTGTGACCCAATAATAGAAAAGAAACATGTCCTGTAAAGTTCAATAAAGGCCAAGGTATATGAAAGCTCATAAGTGGATTCCTTTCGCACAATCTGTCGTTTGACATTAAGAATATTGTGTAATCATGTTTAAGTGAGCATAAAGGAATATTAACAGACCCAGCTCTACGACCTTATTGAGGCCATACGGTGGACGGTTTAGCGGCAGAGGACCTTATTGTCATGTAAAAGGCCAAATATTTAAGCTCTCAGAGTCAGGATATTGGCAGGTAGGAATTCCGCTGATGGCGACCGAAGTTCTTCGATTTCCTCCGCAAAAGCTCCAGGTTAAAACCACATTACAGCTTAAGTGGGGGCTTTGATTCCACAGATAATCATTCATATTTCTTTTGCTCTAATGTTTTAGACTTGCTTCACTTGTTGTCTGAAATACGACTGCGGTGGATAAGTTTATAAAGTACTCTATGCTCAGGTTTATTACTTACTGTTTTTTAAGTTGAGGTAAACAAGCCCGTTCAGTGACTTTTAGACCACATGTTGATGCCATCAAGTTCTTCCAAGCTAGAAACTGGCTCAGGTAGTACACATAGAGAGAAAAATTGCATCAAGATATTCTTGAATGCCCTAAATATGTTCAGGAAGAAACATTATGTAATAATGATACAGGTATGAGTTGCTTTCATAAGAAACCTAGTTTAGAAAATATTTGACCATCCGTGACAAATAGAGATAACAAAATTTCTGATCATTTCATCAAGGTGTGTAAAGGTTAAAGAATTATAAATGTCACGGGAACATTAACATATTTACCACGAGAGGTCACGTGTTTGGAATTTTACATTCAAATACATGTAAGATTTATTAAAATGTCTTCACCTTCCTAATACTGAACAGGTTATATCTTGCTTAATGCTCATCATACTGATGCTGCTGTATAGAATTGGGGCATCCAGACTTTTTATCCCAAGTCAATTCACTTCTCGGTTTACAAAGAAAAGCATTCGCGCCAATAAGGCCGATTTGGGAGTCGGAGGTATTAAGATCACGGCGTCCGAGCTCCATTGTAGGATCCCAGGAGCCGCGATGGTGTGAAACAGAGGAGCCACGTATAATGTGGCAATAAAGAAAATGATTAAGTTCATAAAAACACATAAAAACAAAAAAGTCTTTCTATTAATTACCTATTTTGACTACAAAGAAATTAGGGCAATATATTCCTTGTTAAATAAAGTGAAAAAGTGTAACCGAGCCACGATCATCTTATCAAGGCATAACTATTGCCGTAGAGGATGCAGAGAAACGGGTCAATAATTTCAGATCAGTTTTGATCCACAAGCAAATCTGTTAGGTGAAACTGAATTACTGCTTCAGTAATATTTACGTTTATCCATTTAATGACTCATGAAGCGAGACATCCCTCGGACGCTCATATCACATTTATTTAAATTACAGGTATAGTGGATCAGTTGCTAGAACAACTGATCTGACGCATAAACCCTTATTTAATTTCTGTCACATCTGTATACATCTGATTTCCCCATGCATTTGGCATTTTCCCAAAACGCCTGTGTTGATCATTGTTAACGCTGCCTTAATAAATACCAAAGTGCGTGTTTTGCCGATGTGACCTAAATCTGGTTCAAGTGGTATCAGGGCTTTCTCATACGTCGCACATCAGCCATTCATTGCGCCTCGTAGCGGGTGTCTCGTTTAGAAGTCATTTAGATGTCATTCGACGGGAAAAATGCTGTCGTGTATACGAGTTGCAATATTCTGAGCATGTTTAATTTTTTTTCATTCCCATGAGGTCTTTGGGTAATGTAAGGCCCCAAGAATCATACGAAAGTCGAACGTTTGTCCTACGTAAAACCCACGTCAGTCAGATGAACGTCCCATCATCATACGTCCTTTCCATTATAGGTTAAACCTACGAGTAAATCTCATAACTTTAGTTTTGACTTAGTTCGATTTGACAACCTTATTTCTGACAACTATATTATATGAACTTATCTAATATGTAAATCTACTACATAAATTTCAAATCCACCTCTCACAAAGCTACGTCAGTCTCTTTTGTAAAACCATCGCACGACCAACAAAATCGAAGATGGTATGTGAAAGGACCTTTACAAGAGATGATCGAGAACGGTTCAAATTTGGTTTTCTGCAGAGAAGAAATGGTTCATAAATCCATCAAACAATATTCCAAGTTTGATGGGCGATAGCTTTAAGAACGAGAGCCATGGAACAAGCATAATAGTAATTAAGCACTAGGTGAAAACGGGTTCATATAAGGCGCTACTAGATTGTTTTTCTTCAAACTCTCAAAAACCTTATAAAACCTTAATATTGATATCCTGAAAAGCCATTTGTATGTCTTAAAAATCTGTTTACGATCTAATTAACGAAAAGCAGCCGTATACTTTTAACATTGGATCAAACTTGTTGCTGAGAAGCGTTGGTTTATGTGCACAACCAGAGCTGATGTCCCGATCTTAATTCTTTGATCTGACAAAATTCCGTATTTTATTTTAAATATTATTTTAAAATCATGAAGAGCGTCCAGATTGAATTCTGTCTCCTATCTTTTGAAATGTGGGGGTCAGATCCTGCACGGTCCTCACTCTGAAGTGGTCCTGTAGCAATTAAGAATGGTTAAGATTAATTTATGCTCTTTTACCTGGAAATCACTTTATAGAAAGTGACAGTTATTTTTTCCTAACCTGTCCATTCACTATCTTATTTGACAGAGTGGACTACTGAATCAACAAACATTAAGAAGAAAAAATGAGATAAATTTTTTTCCCTGCGATAGATAGCTTTTTTTATGAATATTCTGTTGGGGACGTTTAATTTGATCAACACGCTTGTCTTTACATAATAAGAAGGCTGAAGATTTTGGGTATAGATTATCCTATAAGGATATCGCGGATAATCATTTTTATTGGGTCTGTAGCAAACATCTGAGATATTGTTAATCTACTTTTAGCCTCTTTCAACTCTTTTATATACTGTATTGTTGAATTTCGTATTATGTTGTATTCGGTCTACCTGACATTTCACTCCATTACAAAAGACGCTGAACTATCCACAGGATTTTCCTCGGGAAAATACGGGCCACAGTACACATGCTTCACAACAAATTATGTTTTATCTGGATTAGGGCTGGCTATGTAATAACGAAACATCTGTCAATAGAGAGTATCTGATTGTGTATCTTTAATAACCTCAGACTACTGCAGGCTTCTCCTGGATTCCTGGTGAACTTTCACGCAGATTTTCATAATATTAAGCAATAACTAGACAAAAGAATTCAGGTAAATCAGGTTAACTTTACCAGAGGTATACAAACAGTAATAATTGTCTGTTGATCCCGGGAAGGGGGGGGGGGGGTTCTGTGGGATGGCATGTCCATGCTTATTTCGATCTCCATAAGTTGACTGGGGAACCAATAAAATATAAAGAAGAATAAAAGGTGGGAAAAAATCTGTTTCCTGCGATGGCCCACATATTTGATAAATGACCTGTTAGGGACGGTTAATTTGATCAATCCTGCCTGGCCTTACATAAAGAGAAGGATGGAGATTTAGGGTAAAGTTTATCCTATTTGGATCCCGCGGATAATCATTTGTAATGTTTCTGAGCATTTGCGTAACAAATCGTTGAAAGGTGGATCACATAAAGCGACACATCTACTCCAGATTTGACATCAATTTAGCAACTACTGACCCTCCCCCCCCCCCCCCCGTATCAAACTTGGTTAAACGCTCAGGTTACCGGGGTTCGATCCCAGGAGTTGCCACAGGAGTGGGTTGTAGTGGCCCGTCCAAGGTCCTCCGGTTTCCTCCACCTCTACAGACTACTGAGCGCAACCATCCGACTTAATGAGCGTCTGTTAATAGTCACTATAGCTAGTTCCTTAATCCATGTAAAACAAATAAAGTTTTTAAAAGTACAAAACTGGGCTCTGGTGATGAACGTTATAAATACTCGTCTGGTAGAAAAAGTGAGCTGTGAATTATAATTATTTTATGTAAACTTTCATGATTTATACAAGAAGAACATTACGTGCATGAAAATATTGTTCCAACGTTAATTGAAGCATATATCCAGTCATATTTCTAGTGAATATATATAAAAATTCATCTCCTGCTGCAACACCAACCATCTTAGAATTTTTAAACCTCTTCATAGCAACTATCCATGCATTGTTGAATTTCCTATTTAATTTGTATCCGGTCTGTTTGGCATTTCACTCCGTTATAAAAGGCATTGAACTGTCTACAGGAAAGCACGGGCCACAGTACACATCATTCCCAACAATTATTCTTTATCTAGATTAGGGCTAGCTATTAATATCGAAACATGTTGAGAGTAATTGTGTGCTTTTTGCATCTGCTGTAAAATATGTTTTTTATAGAGTATTTGAAGTACTACACAGATTACACAGCGTTCCACAGTTTAAAGCAATAATTAGCCGAATAGTTTAGGACGTACAGGTAAACTTAACCAAAGGTAAACGGACAGTAGTAATCGTGTGTTGATCCCGGGGGTTTCTGTGGGATGCAAGTCTATGCTACTTTACATCTCCGGTTACCGATTTAAGGCCCCGCCGTCGCACTCGAGCTTTTTTTGTTGCAGACGATTTGTGTGTTTTATGAGCGCCCCACGAATGAATTCTAGGCTTCGCTTTTACATTTCGTTCCAAAAAAACTCTATCTGAAATGAAGCGGCATTGAGAACCAAATAAATCAGAGTTTTCGCCACTCAGCATTTCCAATTTAGTTATGTTTTTTCCCAGCCCCTGCAAGTAGAAGCCGTAAAGTACAGCCAGGGACTGTCGTTTTTGCTTATTTATCTTCTGTATAACGACATTTGTGAACAACCGGGACCTCTCACGTAAGAATATCAATGTAAACCTCACGGTTCACAGCCAACAGATTAGACCCGCGCTCTCAAAGGACCCACAACCTCAAAGTACGGATGAATATTACACGACGAAGTCCGGAACCAGATAACAGCAATCATGCTATGAATTTACTGTGCTCATCCGCAGTAAGATATAGATCCATATATATTTAATCAAAATTTCGATGTATGTGTGAGCAAGCGTAAAAAGGAGTCTTGCTTTAATATAATAATGCCCTGGGTGCGGGAAGGCCAACACACGAAGGACCTGATAGCCTAGCAAAAGCAGAACCCGCAAGCTTGATAAATTTCCATACTATTACTCAAGCCTGTGTAGCTTATATTAAACTCTGTTTTCAGCGAACAGCAGCCTCCTTTCAGCAGACACATGTTTGATCTCTTTCAATGTCACGGAAGAGTAATAAAATAAACGGGCTTAATAACATCCAAGGTTACAGTGTAGATTTTACTGAAGTAATTGGCTAAGAAACTGAGTGTAATCGAGAAATGGCTGCCCATAAAAACACAGCCCGGGAATATAATAGGCTCGGTTTCTCGGCAAAAAAAGATACCTAGCCGCAATACATTACTGTTATTGCCAGATAATTTTGATTGAGCACCAACATTATCATTTCAACAGCTTCCACAGGATCTGTGAAACAGATTTGTACGATGTGTTTTCGAAAATATTCAGATTAGCCAACTAGAGCTGATATCCTATGCATACATCTGTAGTTTGCCTAATAGACATAGTAACTCTGTTTTAACATGACCTGAATTACACCCCAAAAACCCAATATGTTGTTCATCTTAAGTTATTATTATTATCATTATAATTATAACTATATATATATATATATATACATATATAAGAGGCAAAGATAACATCAAAATGCTCAAATTTTACCGAAATACCTCACTGAGATTTGTGAGAACTCTTCAGATAGACATTGTTATGACTAGGTCCCCGATATACATAGTTGCCGATACTTAAATTGTATATGGAATAATGGGCACTTACTGCAAAAAACTACCATAGGAATAAATACGAACCAAGGTCCACCATTAGATCAGTAAAGTACATTAACATTGAGTCTTGATTTTCAATCGTATTTCTAATTCAAGTTTATTCGAATGATAATAGAAATCTGATTACATCTGAATAAAATAAAATAAAATACATTCACTCCATGGTGTTAAGCGACGAAATGTTGACGTTTAACTCATTTTATTAAGTAAAGCTGGGATAGATGTTCTGATAAATAATACTGTTATGGTTGAGGGAGGGGTGGAGGGTAGAAGACAAAACCTGCCTTCTCCGAGTGGGGAAGTCTAATGTGTCTCTCGTTCGAAGAGAAGATCAGGTTTGCATGCTTCATTTATTGTAAAAAAATATAAAAATAAAAAGACGCAGCTGGACATGGGAGATTTGATTTTCAAACTTCCAACATAAAATTTTAACTAAACTAAATTTTAAGGATAAGATTAGAGAATTTATGTTGTTTCGTGTGCCAGTTTTTCTACATTTGTATTCTCCTGGGGCAGTGTGGCTGACCAAAGCAAACTTTCTCTGGTAAAAACGTTATATCAAAACAATTATGTTATTTTCTATGCCTATCACATCAACTGTTCTCAAAAGATTACCTTAGGCGAATTAACTATATATACCCTGAAGTTCTATGTATCGCATCTTCATTCACGTTATCGTGTTTACTTAGTCATCCATGCACAAACTTTACAAATCGCAAGGATGTTTTCTCCAAATATAGAGCGTGATGACGAATGTCATTGGTACAACATTCATGTTATTGACTTGTCATCTGATTGAATGATGCATTACATTAACTGGTAATGAATAATCTATATTTTCATGGTGTAATCTAGTCATTAATCATACTGGTCATCTATATTCAATAATAATATTGTGTTATGTATTCTGTTATTTTATATAATAATTAAGCATTATAATGTGATTAATTTTGGCTAATCAATATCAATTGTGTGCAGTTGATCTTAATAACGTGCAATCTGTAGTACGCTGCATAATTTATATTAAAAATATATAATAAATTTTAGTTGAAGGACGAAGAAATTAATAATGTATCATCTCTAGTACATCGTATATCCTACGTTTTAGTCGACGGACGAAGATATAAATAACGTACAATCTCTAGTACATCGTATTATATATAATATTTATTATATTAATAATAAACACTCTGTTTTAGTTGACGGACGAGGAGAGGGTGTACCTCAACGCGGCGGCCCTGGGGGACGTTCCAGTCATCCGTCAGTCGTTAGAAGAAACAGAGATGGTGCTCAACGTAAACTGTGTCGACTATATGGGTCGCAACGCGCTCCACCTAGCGGTCGACTCCGAATGTATGGAAGCCATAGAGCTCCTACTTGATAAGCTCAGCTTTGAATGCATTGAGGAGGCGCTGCTCCACGCAATAAGTAAAGGCGTCACAAAAATAGTTAAAGTGATAATTGAACACCCCACATATATGGCTGGCGAGGATAACGTTCGGCGCGTGGGGATGCGAGATGCCTTCTTTAGGACCGAGGAGAAGAGCCAATTTTCCCCCGATATCACCCCCCTCATTCTTGCTGCTCACTATAATAACCACGAGATCATCCAAATGTTTCTGTCCAGAAATCATACCATTGAAAAACCGCATCCCATATCGTGCCAGTGTAACGACTGTCAAACCAAACAGAATTATGATTCGCTGAAGCGATCAAGGTCACGTTTAAACGCTTATCGCGCCCTGGCCAGTCCGGCGTACATGGCCCTCTCCAGTCCAGACCCAATTATGACCACATTTGAGCTCAGGCAGGAAATGAAGAAACTCGCTCAAGTAGAAAAGGAGTTCAAGGTAGGTTAACAATTCATTGTTTTTATTTCACAATGTACATTATTTCAAATCAATGGACATGAGATGTATTGACAAGACGCGTAAACACGGGCAAATAACTTGCTGTAATGAAAATTATGTCTAAAAAAAGTGCTTCGATGTTTCTTCAGGCTTTTGCATGAATATTTTTGTGATGGAACGAGAACATGGCCGTAATCAAGGCGGTCACAACCAGGGCGATAATCAATGAAATTGTGGACTGAATAAAAAAATTGATTTTTTTCAATAGTTATTAATATTTGTATATCTTCTTAAAGTAATGACGATGTTTTAATCAATATTACAACGGATGAGTGTTGTGAAGCGTAGGGTTATGTACAGATGTGTGATATTTCAGATTCAAAGATTACTTTTTTTAAAATATACAGTATATATCGCCATAAGTTTACTGATATATCAGAATATGCAGCTTTGGCCTGTGAAAGCATATCCCGTTCCAGGAACATCATCGTTATAAAGAGGGAACTTGCATCGTTTCTATGGTAACAAAATAAAGCCATTTCATTATCCAATTGCTTTTCTACAGGAAGCTGTTACCGATTGACAGCATATAAAAGAACGAGTTAGAAATTCAACTATTTACCAATGTAAATCAAAATGCAACAAAACCAGGGGTGCCTGGGCTATATTTAGGGCATTCATTTATCTATTTGTCTTTTCCCTAATTGATAAATTATTCCCCCGCGAGGCCGTGCTTCCCAAAAAGCCAATAGATCAAAGAAGCGTGTAATTCATTTTGCCTTTTTCTTATTGTAACCTGTTTTACATAAGGTTTGAATGATAGCGTGTCGTGATGGGATTTTGCTATTTGTTAACGTGGGTGTTACATCGGGATATACACAAATAATTGAGGAGCGGAGTCAGAGAGATTTGTTCCAGTATTCAATCATCCAGGAATTTTGAAATATAAGGTGAAGTTGATAGGTAGTATATACAACGAGCAATAAACAACCGATTTGTCTGCTTTATAACGATAGCACTGTGACGCCAAACAAATCACTATTTTACAGTACACAAGAACTTATAGTATATGAACTTCTGAATAAATTATACCTTAAATCTTTCCTGTGAATAGTTACATTGAAGTAAACAATATAGTAATGGTTCGCTAATACGTATAAGTAACTAGATCTTTTTGGAAGGGTTGTCATTGTATGACTGTACCTTTCCACTCATTAAAAATTGACAAGGATTTGGAATATATTTGAAAGAAGTCGTGGGCCCTTTTGTTCAGTTACGTGTTGGAGTGGCAGTGGAAGTGGTGGAGGTAGCATGAATGGTGTATAACGCAGGATCAGATATAGTCCCTGTTCAGACACATTTGTATTCTAAAATTACTTCGATTCAGATTTTGAATGTGCCTGCTGGAAGATTTAGCATCCTGCACAAACGTAAGGGATTTGATGATTGAAAGCCTGTTCAAAAAGGCTGTAAACTCGGTATATATAACAACGTGGCCTTATTTATTATATAAATCACCAATTTGCCACAATTCCTTACAGTTCGTCCAGAATGTATGATCTTGTGTATTTAATGGGAACACATTTTCTTTTCTTTTTTTTTGGCGCTGAAGCATATATTCCTTTACTGTATAAGCACTTGATGGGATATGATCTAAACTTTTGGTTTCACTTTTTGTCAGCATAACAGCTGTAAGTCAATACCAAAAGCATTAATTAAACCTTTATTTGCAGAACTTTTTCTTTAGATGATAAAAACCAAATTATGCTTTGAACTAAACAGTAAAGCATTTCAAACCTAGGGATTTCGTAGATATGGGTGTTGACCAGAAAGAACAAGTTCACTAGAGGCATTTTTATTAGAGATACACGTGATATAAAACTGATCGTCAACAAAGTTAACATATATTTTAAACCTAAGTTAATAAAGTGTAAATTACGGTTTAAATTAGTGATTGATCTCAATTATGTGCTTCAAATGCAGAACGTATATATCGAGGTTAAAAAGGAATGTCGCTTTAGATTCATGCTTAAAAGACAAATAAACCGCGGCCAATGCAGCTTTTAACATCTAAGTAGCGATTTCGTGTGCCTGTAAACCTAGTTCTGTCCAAGAAACCAGTCCTCGATCTTACATTAAGGTAGCACAAGGAAGCATCTTAATTTGTTTAGCGGGAGAATGACAAGCTGATGTAAAGATGAACTCTTTCGAGCGAGCACAATTTAGACTTAACCAGATTCCTTGTAGCGAGGCATTAGCGGTGACGGCTGGAGGCATTAAAGGTTGTGACGACCGGCGTGGGACCCTTCCCGAAAGCCCGGGGCAAGAATCGAGACAGAACTCGACACTTTGTGCACTAATCCTCCTGCTGAACGATGTGCAATAGTCGCTGTCATGTCTTATCAGCTGGCAAACAAGCACTATTATTATGCGACCTTGCCATTACCTCAGTCAGCTCACGACACAAAGCAGAAAACCAGACAGCTCTGCACCCGGCATATCAACAGATTATGGCAGATGGTCCCTGTATCGCCCACATTGCGTTTTCTACGGTATTATTTCGGATACATGCGGCCACAAAATGACTCCCCCAGGTGAAATAAGTCTCTCATACCCACTAGGTTTTCCTTCTTCCTTGGGACTGATATTTCCTGTACAATCCGCGCCTACAATTAAATACTTGTATCTCAGCTGCAGAATGCAATCATCTTCTGTGAGCATCCTCCGATGGATGGCATCCTTAGGGACTCGGCCCGATAATGCAACTCACAATGTCATTCCCATCCTAACCATGTTCCAAATGTCTTCATGTCACATATTTGACCTATGACGCCCAAGGAAACCAAGGAACTTCTTCCTTCGTTCTTTTTCTCTCATTATATATATATATATATATATATATATATATATATATATATATATATATATATATATATATATATAATTACAACCGAGAACTTCAATTCAAGCAAGTTCCTATCGAAGATTAATTTCAAGTAATTTACACATTAAACGGTCGTTACTTGTTATTCTCTGCGAGTCAGTGCCGAATGGTTCATGTATGCTGATTGGAAAAAAATTACTCTTAAAGAATTTATAATTCAGAAACGAATGTATCAGGCTTGGGATCAAAAACAAATGCGTTTGTATTTGAAAATGTCACATTTGCATTTAGATGCTACTAGAAATTCTGCATTTGTATTCGAATTTACATTTCAAATGAAAATGCAGTGCCAAAGTGCGATCTTGTAATAATCCGACGAAAAACATTCATAAAGAATGACATGATTGTTTTTATTTACACATATTCTATAATGTCTGGCTTCTAAAGATTGCAATTACCTAAATACAATATACACGCATTCCTTTACATCAAGATATTAAAATAATTTCGCAAATAAATTTCCATTTGATTGCCGTTCTGCAGCATTTACATTTGACTGAATTAAATCGCTTTTGTATGCACGTCAAACATTTTCATTTACAAATGAATAACCTGAATTGCGTTTAAAATTTATAGGACGTAAGCAAACTGCCTTGGAAAATGTCAGAAGCAGATCCGGGGGGGGGGGGGGGGGGGTCCAGGGGGTCCGGACACCCGCCCCCCCCCTTCCAATTTTCCTATCTTTTTAAAGGGTTTCAGAATAAATTTTACGGCCTGGATCCCCCCTTGTCCAGACCTTTGGACTTTTTTTTAGGAATTTATGAGTCCTCCTGAATCCTGGATCCGCCCCTGGTTGTTATCATCGATTCGAAAATATTGCTGTGTAGACAATAGGTCATAGGGATCAGATACAACTGTCGTTTTAACCTTTAGGCGTGTTCATGTTGCCAGTACAGGTACACAGTGACCAGTCATTTAACCAGCTGACAGTTTATTATTTAAGTTTTTCTTAAATGAGTAATGGGATAATACTTTCTAATATGAACTGTAACTACCATGCGAGCAAAACCCTAAAAAAATGACAATTTCCTTATTTAATACAGGATTTCGACTTTTTAATTTTATCCTGTTTCATTAATGGGTAAATGAAGATAATCATAATTATATTACCTGAGGGAAAACGCCCGAAATTAGTGAATGAAAGATCCACTAGAACGACTTAAACCTTTTTTTCCCATGAAAATATTGTGTGTATGATTTACTTATAAAAATGACCCGTTTTTGCGTTTGGACAAGTCCGCGTGACCTCGGTGAACTCATAAGTGCCGTCGTCAGTAATGATATAGATAGATAGTAATAATGTACTTACAAAACAGGAACACACACACACACACACACACACACACACATATATATATATATATATATATATATATATATACATAACATATATAACACAACACATAAATAAACATACTTATTCTCAGCTGAAATACGATTTTTATATTAGTAAATTTAGGTTACGTTGTTTCCTTTGTCATATTTTAAAGGCACCCATTGTCCTATTTCAAATGTGTACGGAAGCTACTCTATCATGAGCTGAGACCATTAATTGTTCATCTTCTCTCTGCTAGTATAGGCACCAGGGATAACAATGGCAACTTTTTTGTTGCTTTTAATATGAATATTGTTAGACAGGGAGAGACATTTATCTTTGCCGGTCTGGCAGACAAAGTGACATGCACGTCCCCACCCCGCGGGTACATTAGGGTTTGACCGACTAGGGGACATCCCGCCAGCAACCAAACTTACCATGACTTTGATCGCACTTCACTCCCTAGTGTGTGGATATCATATTTGCTTTGTGTCGCCGACTCTTGGACCAATGTCACACAATCCAAAAGCAAACACCTTAGCTCCTGGCGGCTGTACCCAGAAATCAATACTGGGATGAGACCGTCCATTTTAACAAACCTTACGCTATTGAGCTTATTTTTGGCCATCTAATCGACCTCTTTTTCACAATACTTTCCTGTGCGTGGTTATGAAAACACTGAAACACCTGTTAGTTGATCACCATTGTTTTCGGAAACCTAATGCAATTCCTCTCACGTCTTAGCTACTGTGGTTTTAACTTTTGACCACATATAGTGTCAGCACGGAGAGGGGAAAACAAAGCGCATGTTTAACAATATTATTATGTCATTTGGGCTGATTGCTGTTAACTTCATAAAAAGTCTATCATTTCAAACCAAAAATCATCTCTTCAACTAACATTCACGACATCACCAGAATAACACCTGTTCATCAGATTGCCCTTTAAGTTCGTCTGCTTATCTTCGTGGGACAATCTAGTAATCAGAAAATGCAAATCTTGAAATCAAGCTTATTTTTTCCTGAATAGTAAAGACGCCGACAGTCAGCTTGGCTGGCAAATTTAATGCTTCATTTGGCAATGTGATCTCACATTGCCTAGTCTTTAAAGAAAACACTATAAAATGAATCTACATAATCAATGTTGCATTGACCTGCCAAGCTGAATTAGGTCCTACATCAAACGTTTCGCCAGGCTCTATAAATGCCGAAAAAACATATTTCAGTTTTGCATTGAGTCCAGTCCTGTCAAACCAGAGACCTGTAGGTCATTTCTGGACCGCACCAATGTTGATATCATATTTGCCCGGCATCTGTGTTTGCCGTCAAAAGGAAAAGACGAACAGGTGGACAATTTTACTGGATCGATGGTCGCTGGATTATATAACGGGGACCGCATTAATCAAATTCAGCTTATGATATTTTCAGTATGCTTATGCCCCGATCTGATAAAGTTTCAGGCCGAATGGTTATGTGAAATATGACACTGATAAAATTTCAGCAGCAGTGCTTTCCAGGTTCTAGATTAGCCGTACAATGTAAACGCCTTTAGGGCGCTACGTAAATTTCAGAAACACACACACATACACACATATATACATCTTCATCCACGCCCAGTAAGTCTGGTTTTTAAAATGAAAAAAATTTATATATATTTAAGATCATATATCAAAAGAATCCCTAGAAAGTGATAAAGCGAATCGGTAAAAGATAAACTACATAAGGCTTCCTTTCGTGCAGTGTCGTCCATTAGAATTTTTTATTAAAAAAGCCGTATGATTATACCTAAAGAAGCTGTTTTACTCAATTATTAATTTCTTTCCTCCGTAAATTTATACTTCCATGCATCCCAGCTTATTAGAGACCCCCCTTTTTTAACGTGTCAGACATTGTCAACTAAATCTCGTTCATCAGTGGATGTCATCTACAGGTCACGACCCGTGCAGACCTTGTAAACAGATTTCTGAGTTTGATTGACTCGTTAACCGCGCCATCTAATGACCTTTCTCAGCTCATTTTTTATCAAAAGAAATTATATCCGCAAAGTTCATTAAGATAACATGACTTACTGCGGGTAAATGAGTTTATCTGCGAAATATATATCATGTTTGAAGGAACAAATTTCACACCAGTTGTGCTAATTAGTTATCAAATCTAACTTCCGACGTCCCTTCCCTGATAATTGAACAATTGACGGTTCCTGGCTGAAAATTCATAATTACAGATAGGATCTGACGATAAGATGGAATCCGTATTTTACAATTTACAATTAAATGTTTAGCAGTTACAAATTCGATATAGTTTTTAAACGTTGGTTCATTTTTCGTTTTAGCAGCAAGCACAACCTTTTGTTTTATACCCTTTTTTCAGGAAAAAAAAAACAAAATGTTCTCCTTTTTTGTCCTGAGAATCAGATTTTTTTTTTTTGGTATTCAGGTTTCGTCCTCCGAGGATTTTGTCTGATGAATTTATGGTCCCGGGTAGCACTTGACAAATCTGGGAAGGCTCATACATATCACGTATTTCCTCATTTGACAGAGCTAGTGTGATACCCAGATGGTTCTAAACAGAGAGATACGGAGTACCAAGAACATAAAGGGATACCATCACGCGGCGTGATAGAGCTTGGATCTAAATAACTGGACTTGTATTTTCAAATTATGAAATAATTTTCACGTTGGTAGGAAATAACTAGCCTTTCCTGTGATCAATTCCGTGCATTCTTTCTCATCAGGCTACACCACGTGACCGATAAGGCGTCAAAGTGCCCCAGCTCTTTGTAATGTTATCTGCTCTCCACCGTCAAGCGGGCCGGCCCACAGTCACGCCAGTTCAACCAGAAATGACGTATCGCAGTCACAGTTTTCCTCATAATTAATTGGCCGCATTCCCGCGTCGCTTGCTTCCTGGCGGTTTGCCTCGAACGTGCGTGGCGGGAATAGGTAGTTCCATTATGCAATTCGAATCCTTTTCCAAGCCGGGGTGCTTTATATAACGTTAATTTCACGGCCATATTGGTGTATCAATATGGCCGAGTAAACGACAAATATGAAAATATAATAATTCTTTGGAATTCCTTTTTTTCATACATTTCCTATAATTATTTGGTAATAATTTATCGAGAGATTATTTCCGGACCACCTTTTCACATACCCCAATGATTTTCATAAGATTTTAATGCCTGCATCACACGTTAAACTAATGAATACATGTTATTATCATTACTACAGTCCGACTGGTTTTATAACAGTACACCAATGGAATTGCTGCCAAATTATCTTAACTTGGGTGATAGGGCTGTTTTATTATAGCTCTTATTGTGATTGTTTCCAATAAAAATGCTGAAATACTAATGTGGAGATGCAAGTCGTAACCAAATTTGTATAAGGACTGTATGACCTATTCTTGAAAGATAGCTTATTTTTAAATGATTTAGAAATGGTAGTTCTACCCTGAATTTTGTTCATTTAATAGGCCCAAGGTATGAAAAAGAAACAAGAAGAGGCAATTCTTCAGTTTGTAGTGAACCATTAGTCCAAAACGTCAGTTTAGCCTGGAAGACTGCACAAGTCATATTGGAGAAATCCCAAATTTAATATGTATTAAATATATAATACAATGTAAGATTATACTGAATACCAATTTATCTATTTGTTAATTTATTAATAAATTATTTTTTTATTTCTTGTATTATAATACTATTCTGTAGAATAACCAGTGAATGGATTGCCACTTTCATCGTGAACAAATATCGTACGTGTCAGTCGCAGGTCTGTTTTCTGAACAGACTTTCGGGAAGTCATGTATGCAACTGGTATAAATCTAGGTTACACTTCTGGTCACATAATGAGGCCGTTTTGGCAAAATTGAGTCTGACATGTCAGGATCTGGGCTTGAATGGAGGAGAAGAAAAAGAGGTTAAATGACGGCGGTGAAAATCAGAGTAGACAAAAGTGTTCCGACTAGCAGCTTTTCGGGATATGTAGGCATGTCAAGTAAATAAAATCCATGTCAGGACACCTCGGTTAAATGAACATTTTCCGCATTTAGCCGGAACCCTGTTGTGGTGTAAAAGTTCCGGCTTAAGTGGCACTTAAGCAAGACAGGCACGTAGCCAAGGTGCTGTCCTCCTTGCGTCCTCTCTAATTACATCGCCCTCTTCATTCCATTGAAAACCAACAGGTATTTTAGGCACTTTGCTAAATCAAACATAAAGACATGCAGAAGACGAAATACAGTTTCTTCCAGTTCACAGAAAGAATCAGGTTACACAATCTGATTTGGTCAGCCTAGGAAGTTAATGAGGAATATATCCTCTCTCTCCTCTCTCTTTCTCTCTCTCTCTCTCAGTTGATAAATACCAAAGAAATTTTATGAATACATGGACCTCCTGCTCATAAGTATAAGATATAAGTGCAGAAGTGAATTCAGGGGAGGGGTCGAGGGGGTTCGGATCCCCCCCCCCCCAAGCCCGCCTTTACAGCCACGACAACAAATTTTAAGGGTTTCAGACCAGTTTTTGCGGCCTATAACTCACCCCCTTTTTCCGAAACTCTGACCTTTTTTTAAGGTTTTGTCATCAGAAATCCTTGGCTGGACCCCTCCTTTTCCTAAACCTGGATGCATCCCTAAAGTGATATACAGCAACTGCTCATATTTTAAATTTGGTGGATCTGTGCCTCATTATGAAAAATCTCAACGTCTGTTCATGTGTGTCAAGGGACGTCAGAGAGAGAGAGAGGGAGAGATAGCGTGTATGCCGGAACAACTAAGTGCAACAGCGTTGAGTCCTGCTTTTCAGGGCTGTGTGTATTCTAGCGCCTGTATTCTCAGCATCAACATCCTTTATGCCCCGCACATTCCCCTATTTCCGAGGTCGCCAGAAACGCCATTAGTATAATAAAACGCCGGTAGTACGGCCATTTCTCAGAGTCAGTTGGGCGCTACTTCCTGCAGCCGCTGACCGTGGGAAGAAATATAGTTTCAGACCGGTACCAGTTGTAGTTGTATCAGGTCCAATGATAAATGGGGCAACAAAAAATCATCCTTTTGGCTCAGAGCAACATCATGTGCCCTCGGACCGTTCTCCGAGACTGTCAGAATGACCTTTCGTTGCGGCGTGCAATCAGTCCATATCGTTCGTGAATCACAATCTAAATCAATGGAAACATGACATTGTTAAAGCGTAAAATTCATTCTGAGCAATTTGAAAATCACAGTATTTGTGTTTTCTTCCGTATTTCAGTTCTATTTATATCTTTGGTTTACAGTCATTATAGCTCTTGGTAATATATTAACTTTCAAGAAATCTGTCTCTCAAAACAATGAATTTAAAGAGAAAAACATAACCTTTTCCTCTCATAATATTACCATAGACAGTAACCTGAGATTAGAACCTAGACGTATTTTTACTATTTTTCTATTTGATTTGTTTTCTAATTATTACTTTTACCTATAGTATACAGTATACCAATATGTCTTTTTCTGATATAAAGAGGCAGAACATATAATAAAAAATACAGGCTTTATAGCTGGAAATTATGAAGTCGTTAATTACTGAGAGTGTTAAATGTGCATATGTTGTACCTGGTCAGACAGATGGACAAAGACACACAGTAAGCCTAATGAACGACCAACGGATGATTCTTCTTTTGAAAGAAACGAGAAATTGAAAATGACAATAAATGTGGCCCCTATTTATTTCGATGAGGTTATTAAAACCAAATCAGTCCATGTACCCTCGCGTCGAGTCCCACGCTCGTGAATTACAAAACCATAAAACCACTCATCTGTTATAAAATCCTCTCGGGGAAGTGTGGCGAATTAATTCGTTCCAAAATTTTCTTTTTGCTTACAGTGGGTGCTCAAAAATGGCTACATACTGCCATGCAGTCAATTTCTGACTCATGTAACAATCTCTTCAGTCACTAATATATTCAGAAAATGATTATTTTAACGTCAATAACACTCAGTGGAACTATCGGGCTTCTCTAGGAACAATTGCTCCGCTCCGCAAAATGCAATTAAGAGAATGGTCAGGTTATAGTTACAGACATTGATTTATATTAGTGGTAATTCAGGGTTCCCCTACTGCTTGTCGCTGAAGCTTATCAACCGCGTGAGATAGATCGCATCAATGTCAATATATAAAACAACAATATGTTGAACGTAATGAATATATAAAATGAAGCTTTGTTGTTAACACCGTGTGCTAGCTCTGTTTTATAACACAGAGAGAAGTGAACCTGATTAGACACGCCAGGCATCGCATGTGGAATCACTATCTGTTATTCTGTTATTCTTAATTTAGCGGTGGGGCCCAAATATGCAATAGGATCACCGGTCTTGTACACGCATGTACATGCCAACTTGGGCATTTATACATGCATGTGTGCGTTTATCCAAAAACAAGCTTCAAAAGACAAGCATTTATTATGTTCCGACGTGGCCATGTATATATATATATATATATATATATATATATATATATATATATATATATGAGCACACAAGCTTCCTCGTCCGTATTAATCAGAAGTAAATCATTCTGCAGATGTTGTGATTTGTGAAAGAGAAATTGACAAACAGAATGCTAGAATCAGAAATTGAAATACTGACCGAAAAGCAAAGTGCCACTTTTATTTACCAAAAACTTTTACTTTTTATTCCTTTACAAACAGTTCATAGTTGGCAAAAGTGCAGATGAAGCTTTTGTCTGTGAAAATTCAAACAAATTAGCCTTTTCCTGTTTGTCTGCAAGATATGTAATTGTCTCTAATGGCTTGTCTTCACCGCAAAATTCCTGTCCTGTTCTAACAGACAATTCAAAATAACAAACTCTGTAAACTATCCCGTGATGAACTTCCATTAGTTACTTGTTTGGGTCAGCAGTCTATTATCTGGCGGCCAAGACATGCCAGTGATGATTTGTCAGTTACTTAATAGCTTCAGTCTAACATGTCCTGGCGGGGTTGGTGTTGACTGACCCGCCCGGCGACCTGCCAAACTCGTGCCTTTTGCTCTGAAATGGAACTACTTGAAGCAGAAGAAGAGTTCTGATTCCCAAGTTGACCAGTAGCCCATTGAGACATTTTTATCCAATTACATTTTCTGTATCCCGTATCAACTGAACTGTCAGACGCCTCCATTTTTCCATATCTTTCACCATGTTTATTCGGACATTCTTGTAATGCCATTGTTTATAGGCCTACTTCTGAGTGTCTTTTGATGGTACAGACATTCCTTCTTCATAAAATCTGCACAATAACAATTAATCAGTCACAGCGGCGTACCTAGCCTCATTGCCGCCCGGGCGATCATAGAAATTGCCTTCCCTCTCAAAAAAATATTACAACACTCGACAACATATAAAACATATCACGTCAAATTTCCTTATTATAGGCTTCTAGTTGGAAACAACGCAATTAAACAGCTGGATTCATTAGCAGGTAATTCCTTCACCACACATAAAAGAGCAGTCATCTCTTTGTTAATGTAAATCAAAAGATCGCTCTAACTTCAACAAGTGTATTTTATTATGACGTGCACAGTAAAGAAAGAAATTGTAACTAGAAAAAAATTACACGGCAGGATCCACATATCATGTAGAAACTTAGTTTTCATATAAACAGGCTTTATGATTAGCTTAAACTCGACGTGGAAAAAACTTAATTTGCGAGTGTTATTCAATTCTCAACTTATATAAATACCTTGTCATTTCTATAACTCTTGTCAAGGTTGATTTCGACGGAAGAAATAAGGCTGAAAACCATCCTGCCAGGCAGAAATGTCTTTCTGTCTGGAAGAAATGTCTTTCTGCCGGGCAGAAAAAGCAGGGAGAGGGGAAGTTTAACGACAGGATTATAAACTGATTTTAACTTCTAGCTGACGACGGCATATGCATAAAACAATATTTGCCTAAATTTATGATAAAGAAATTTATAACAACTGAGGTGACTCGGCTAGTGTAGTCACAGGTCTGTTCTTGACTCGTAGAAATTTTCAGGTGAACGTGTTGCATGTTATTATGGATGCGAGTGATTATGAAAGCTCGTGTGCTCAATCATGCATGACATAATGCTGACTATGATGATGCTAACAGAACCTCTGATTTTTGGCGCTGGAACCTTGCTTAAATGTAGCTTATTATTGACTGATCAGTCAAGCTACCCCAACCCCCCCCCCCCCCCCCCTTTCCTATAGTTTAGGCCCCTCAAGCTTTCTTCAGGGAGTACCAGGACCCCAAGTAATTATTAATATATTCTGTTACAAGTTTAAACCTTGGTCATTTTCATTACTGCTATGTTACTGATGTATTTGCTGTATCATATTCAATTTGTTTGCTATTATATATTCATTTTATCGCAGTTTTCAGGGTATTTCTACCCTTATGGCAGAAACAAGGGCAGAAACATTTTCTGTCGCAAGGCAGTGCCTGGCAGAAATCACGGCAGAAAAGGCAATGGCAGAAACTTGCCAACCCTGCCTCTTCTTATCGCATATGACAGCAGCTGCTGCCATAATTATTGAGCTAACCAGTGAAAGGAGTTGCTGAACTGTGACAGACGTTTCCTTGGTTTCTTTGTTATTTGATTATCCTCTGACCAATGGTCATTATCTTGTTTCCAGGGGAGGATTTATTCTGTCCTTTTTACTAACTGGTTTCGTTCTTCTCTCATTATCCTTGCTTCCAACATTTCCTCCCCACGTTGGCTCTCTACAGAGAGCTAGTTTCTCTTCTTTTGTGTTTCTTCCTTGCCCGTGCTTTGTTCCTTTATATATGTACTCAGGAGCATACTATCACTTCCCCTCTTGTCCCTGGAAAGACATACATCCTTCTTTCTGTGTTCTCTGAGACTTTCCGTCGATTCCACAGAGACAGTATATCTGATCTGATTCAAAATTTACACTTCCATTCGCTCCGTTCATTTCTCGAGATCTGCCAGGTATTTTAGAGAAATATACATGCCATATGCTGTTTTTGCATAGCAGACGTGAGACAATTCATAGAGAATTGGTTTATACCTGCGATAAATTACACATTTAAATTCAACTAAAGTTCAGGCGTAATCCGTCAAATGTGGTACTATATTGCTGCATATGTGCATATTCTCAGCAGGAATATGTTTATTTTTGCATTGTTTGATTTGTTTAATACTGACCTATAATTCAAACTATTGATCATGATGGGGCTGTATTCAAATGCTCCCAAAATATGTAATTAACACGTTTTAGATGAATCAGTGTGTTTCAGTCTAGTACGAGTGCCCGAGCCTTGATACATGTCATTTGTGTATTGTTGAAAGGTAGCAAGACTGGCGTATAACAAACCGTGCCTGGATGCGGTATTGACAAGTTAATTACCAAGAGAAAGCCAACCCAGACTTGGTCTGCATGTGAGACCACAGTGAACCGCAGTAAATGTTCGCCCTAAAATCAAACACCTATTCGTTACTTAGTACCATTCATGGTATTGCCACACCATGTATTTTAATGCACTTTAAAAACCAAAAGGTCTGATGGCCGTCATTATAGGTTAAACTAACTATCCGGAGCAGCTGGTATGTTTAGTAGCTACTTGCCTTTTCCAAATGAGTAGTTCCCTGAAGGACCTACAGATATCTGATTTTCTGGTGTCCAGCAACCCAGCCGTGAAACACGAATGGACAGCTGTTATATAATATCTCTATATGATGATTTAGATACCTTAAGGCCAGTTCTCCATCCAAGCATGGCTTAGCATTTAGTATCAGACATTTCCTCGTGATCAATTTCTATAGTAAGCTGAAACTGTTTATGAACTAATAAAATAATTATTAGACATAGTAATGGCGTCTTTGTAAATTAACATCAAATGAACAAACAATTTCCCATCGCATGAACACCTTCCTAATGACATAAATATGATATAAATATGATATAATTAAGTTCAATTTATCAAATTAGTCTCATCTTCTTCAGGCATCAATTTTACTACTACATGTATGTTGCTATAAGGCGCTGGTTCTGTTTAACCATCCATAATGCTTATGTAAATTTACTCGCTGCTAATTGGTGTACTTATAATCTTTTAATAGTGAAATATATCTGTAAACCATGATACAATTCTATCAGTATAACCTGTCTTTCTGGTTAAACAGTACTAGCAGAAATGTATCAGTGCTTTATTGGTTTCTATATTTTGACTTTTAACATCTGACTTGCAACATACGGGTGTTTTTGTGTACAGAAGATGGCGGCACATATCACTTTAGAAATGTTTGCAAGGAATAAAGCAGGGCGTGGTAAAGGCACGGGAGAGATGCTAAGTAGAGATTAGAACCGTATACGTAGAAAGGAAGCCAGAAAAACGCGCGATGGAACCTATGTCCCCTCATTATGTGCTCTAGTACATTATTTTAACCGCTCTGTACTAAATGTTCAGTAGGCCTACAGTGATTGTGACTTGGCTACACGTAGCTTCTTATCTTATCATTACAATTTGCTGACTGATGTAAAAGTTTCAGGTACCCTTTCACTTACATAGCCCTTTAGATCTGAATAATGAATATAATGCAGAGATGAACGTTCGAGAGTATATTAATAAGTATATTTTATCTTCTTTACAGAATGAGTACCTGAGTTTGGTAGAGAAGTGCATGGACTTCGCCTGTGAGCTGATGGACCTGTGTCGAGGGACGCAGGAAGTAGAAGCGGTACTCAGCGAAGGTCACGAGGACAACGGCTCACGTGACCCTCTAGCACGGCTACGCATGGCCATCGAGTACGAAGAGAAAAAGGTTTAAACATACATCTTCACATTTAATATATTTATATATCTACTAGGCACCTATGAGTAAAATGTATGTTTGTCATCACGATGTTATAATTATTATTGATAAGCACGAAAGGGAACTATAAGGATTTAAATAATAAAAAAAGAAAACTAAATAAAATTGTATACATCCTACAAAAATATATTCATGATGTGGCATTTGTTTGAAACCTTCAAGAAACGTTCTGATTTCTAAGGTAAACCAGCAATGTAGTCAGTAAATATTGTAGATTAAGGTTTATTGCATGGCATATGTAATGAATATATAATGATCTCTCCATATAGTATTATAGGCTATCATTGTACAGACCACATGAAAATGAGTCCCATATAACTGGTCGGCGTGTATCTCCTCAAGTCACCCGTTTATTAAGCCATAGGACGGGAGGTTAGAGGGGTTGATGAGTTTATTTCTATAAAAAAATTTGGTACAATTGGCATGTGTGTTGAACTACTTAGGGCCAACCTACTAGTGCAAAGCCATTGATTTCAAACATTTTTCTTTCTTCTACCAATTTCTGTTTGCGCTGGATCTCCAATATGGCTAAATTTTCCAAAAGCAGAATTTTGGCACACTTTAAGTCAAAAGTTAAAATTTGCACGTGAAAAAATTATATTTGACCTTGACCTTATTCCTAAGGTTGTACACTCCAAACACTTCGATTCTCCATTATCGCTCAGTTGCATGGGGGAAGGAGTCTCCAATAATCGCTTGTTGACTGCATACATCTAGTTTAAAAATGACATCTTTTTTAAAAGTGATAAACCAAACCCTTGTGGCCAGCTTCTGATGGGGCGATTTCAACCATGAATGCTTATGAACACTAACATTGCGAATTTTGTTTGAATTTTGTTTTCCAGTTTGTTGCTCATCCGAACTGCCAGCAGCTTCTGACCAACATCTGGTACGGGCCTGAGATGGGCTTCATGCAGTCTCTGTGTCTCTGGAAAAAGCTGTTGCTGGGCCTGGTCTTTATACCCATGATGCCTTTCTTATGTGTCGCCTACCTCTTCTCACCGGATTCCAAGGTCAGGCCAATGTCACACGCACACTAATTATCTCGGAACTCTAACAAATTTAAAGATGACAGGGCTTTTTCTCTGACGTTGTAAAACAGGTTATATATAAAAAATTGGCACCATTTCTTTCTTTTTTATTTACCTAATACTGTGGTTTTCGTCACATGTGATTACAATTACGCGACTTTTGCATCTTTCAGTTGTAGGGTTCCATTTTCGCCATCATACCATAAAGTTATTCATTGTATATCCATTATCGTATTCATAAATTAAAGTTCAGTTAATAAAATCAGATCAGTTTACTTAAACCTAAGAGAATATCAAAACCCTACGGAATGGAAGTATTGCATATAAAGCAAAAGATCTGATTTTTTTTATATCTGTGTTTGGTTTACAGATAATATAAATAGTAAGTTATTATCATTTAATAATATCAATCTTTCACCTTTTATGGATAACGCACATTAGATGATAATGAAGCTGTAGTACATAGGATTGTTTACCTGTAGATTTAGCTTATAATTCACCAATATTTTAATATTTTCAATCTCGCAAATGTCGCGAATTAGAAACCATCGCGAATAAAAAGTCAACCACAGCCTCTGGAGCTTTCCCACGCAGCCTTTGATTCTGATAGGACGGGAACATGCCCGTGGAAAGTATTTGGCACGCCGCCAGGATAAAAGAAGCGTATCTTTAATGCTTTAATACCCTCCGTAATTCCAAATCTTCCCGAAACAAAGTTGTGTAGTCTTAAATACTTAACGTCATTGGACCCAACACTCCTGTCGACAACATTGGTTAGGAATTTTTCATCAGTTTAATTGAATTAGATGACGCGTTACTATTATAAAAAAGAGAAGGCCCACCCAGCGATTGGTATATTTTTTCTTCTTTTTTAATACTCTTAATTCTTTACCTGATCCGCTGAGAAGCTCGAAGCAGCATGAAATCGGAAGGAAACCCCGTAGCTTTACTGCACGTAATTTTTTATAGCTTCCGAATATGTTACCTTAAATATATCCGACGTTTGGCTTGTTCACGTATCTAAGAAGGTTTTCTTGTGTAAAGTTAAATATTCAAGGACAGAAAATACTTAAACAAAATCATTCACGTACATTCGCATAAAATGAAGACTTTTATGTACAATACGACCTTAATTCCAAATGAAAAACGACTAGACGATTCAGTATTACTCTATAACCCTGTCACAGGAACACCGTGGGTTCGCGAATTCATTGATGATATTCTAATGTCATATGACTCCAATAACAACAAATAAAAAACGTAAAATAGTGATATAGTGATACATTCTGAATGTATATATACATTTATATAAAGATAGAGGGAAAAAGATTGGACATGGATAAAATAACATTCTTGTGTTGTTGGAGTTATTTTAATGGGAGTGCTTCTGCCCCGACAGTAAGGGCACGAATTAAGTCACACCCTCCTGTCCTTCTTATCACTGTAAGGCTACGGACGCAAGCCTTCATGCCCTAACTGCTTCATGTACATCTTCATTAACCTCCTTTTCACTTGAAAGAAAATCAGTTATTACATTGTTATAAGATCTTGGCTTGAAATCCTGTGACGAAGAGGCTTTGAGTTTGCTGAATTCACCCAAATAGATGCGGTAAATGAATAACATGAGAAAAAGTGTACACATTATGGTCCCACACTTACAATTCAATGTAATGAGGGATAAAATGGTACAACTGTTGCACTGTGGAAGTTTTCCACACCGGATTACATTGTCAACTGTTAATTGCCCATACGGTTCCATTCATGTTTAGGATAATGTTGGTGGGACCCTAAATGAGGACACACTGGAACACATTTTTTGTATTCTTAAATAAGAGCATAATAATATTAATATTAACATTAAACTAGACAAAAGCAGAAAACGCCCCACGTTGGATTATTTGCAATAGCATTTATATATGAAATTGACTAGGGGAATAATCCGACTCACTTAGGAATACGTAAAGAAATGGATTGCAGTCATTTATTTAATTGTTTGAGACAACAAGACTTCACAATACTCCACGACCCTCTGCTTATAAGGTGGTTGCAACAGAAAAAGATGGGAAGTAACATGTGTTTTATCAAAATTTTAAGGAAGTCAGGAGAATACTTTTGAAAACATATATGCGATATTATTGTTCAAATATTATATATATTTATCTTTTATTTATTGTGTACGGAATGAAATGATTGAATGAATTACTTTATTAAGATTAAACATTATTAAAATTTAACTTCATTCAATTTACTTTTAAAACATAATAATCAATAGATATGAAATCAGACTTCAGCCATTCTGCTTTATCCATTTAACTTATGTCTGCAGCAAAACCAACAAAAGGAAACTTGTATAAAATAAATATATTTGTAACATTAAGTTTAAAAGTGTGCCTTAGAAATCTCACAGATTGGAAGGGGCAATGGTAGAGTTGGAAATTTATTACTGTAGAAAATTGTACCTTCTTGCGCTACTTTGGGAGGACAGTGTATCTTGCAGACCTTAAAGGGAACGAAGGGCTGCCTGTTTTAATATTCATGAGTCACTACTGGACAATCCTTGGTACACTGGGCACCCCTTTCATTACCCCATTGAAACTGCCATACAGAAACAGATTTGATATAAATGTATACGTAACACCTATAAGGTGTGTTACAGTCGATCCTCTCGAACATAATGTTTTTAGCGTGTTCATGTTCTGTCAATTTCTTAATTGAATTATTTGACGAATTACCGTTTTTGTAGAGGGGATGGGCTAACCAGTCATCGAATTCAACTATTTATATTACTAATTTAACATGCTGAACTTACGGATTTTATTTACTTGAGCCGCAACTTTATGTTCGCAATAGTGTTGCATCATAAACACCAAAACATACCACCTGTTTGGGTGCACGATTGTATGAGCTCCTGTGTTACCTTATTTACCGTGTCAGTGACACAGAACAGTTTCATTTAAGCGTTTCGAGAAAGAGCACTGATGTTCTATTCATCAGGTTTAATATTAGAACGTTGTAAATAAAGATGGTAGAATGCAAACATGGAAAGATAAAAGGAAGAAAACATTTGACTTTTATATGCTTATACAAGACTTTTTTGTCTGAGTTCAGCTAGAGATAAACAGTGACACATGCACAGCTATCGCAAATGAGTCGGCCATCGAATAGTAGAGATAAGACGATACTGGTGGCGTTGGCGTAACAATCCCTGTTACAGGAACTATAGACTTAGCATGTATCGACAGATGGCAATAAATATAAAATCGGAATTTAAACAAAGAAATGTATTAATCGTGTTAATAACGTGGTATTTTCACTCACTGGCCCAATCCGCCTCATGACGCAAACTTATTCTCGTAAATACGAGTTATCATCTTTTCAGATTCCTTATATCATACTCCATGTGTTTTAATTTGTTGATTAGCAGGATAGAGAATTAAACGAGGAAATTATGTATTTTTTCCAGACTTTAATATTGGCAACGTTAAACTACATGACAGTGTATAGATGAGCTTAAACAAACCTATATAGATGAGCTTAAGAAATCTATACAAACAACTATATCATAAGATTTGTCTGTTCAGATTCCTTATAGCATACTCCATGTGTTATAATTTGTTGATTAGCAGGACAGAGAATTAAACGAGGAAATTATGTATTTTTTCCAGACTTTAATATTGGCAACGTTAAACTACATGACAGTGTATAGATGAGCTTAAACAAATCTATATAGATGAGCTTAAAAAATCTATTAAAAAAAACTATATCATGCAGTGAAACATGTGACAAGGAAACAAATGTTAGCATCACTCTGAGGCATTTCTTTTGTATTCAGCACACTTGACAGAACCCAGAAGAGAAACTATAAATCTTGGACGTAATTTGTTAAAATCGGGTAATGGTCTTTTCAATGTTAAGGTACAGATCCTCAGTTCCGGGCTAGAGACACCCTCTCCCAGCTCCCGGGCTTACGCGTTTGGTCGCCTATGTTAAGCGCTTACAGGTCGGAGTTCCCGCTAGCCCGGGTACTGAACTGATGATCAGTGACTCCAGGTCACCAAGGTCGATCCTGTGATATTGTATCAGATCCTATCAAAGCTAGCCCATAAAGCTTTGCTATGTTCTATCACATCTTCCTCCCCGGATGGTCGCTGAGAGCTCTTCTCTGACGGCGGGCTTTCATCTAGCCGCTGTCCTTGGCTGTCCTCACTGTTCATTCCGTGCTGAGCGTGTAGAATGAAATCCGATTAATCTATGCCTTTGTGGTCTTTATATCAAGGTAACCCTACATCAAAGGATACCACCCCAGCTGGGGTGATGGTTCGTTAGGTTACATGTTTCAACCGATCCCAGTTACAGTCCCCGCTGGGTCAGAAACGCTGTGGTTCCGCATTTGTTCCCTCCTTAATATTTTATTGATGAGTCCTTGTGTTTTAATATAATTTGATGTTTATAGACCAAGTACGTGCAATGCATAAGTATTGTAAAATCCTCCTGATCTCCAGATCAATCATTTTATAATGTATTTTTAAAGTTACCAAAAATATATTCTACAAACGTTATAAGTTTTATGTGGTTAATTTACATATTCCGCGAGTTAAGCACATGGGAAGAAATGTTTGGGTTAAAGTAGGCATTTTACTTTTTTTTAATCAGTCTAGGATAATTAGATAATCACACAAAAAAATGACCAGAAAAGTGAAACAGCGGACCCTCAACGAAAACTCTATAACGAACAAAGATTATTCATTAATCTTCTCGCACACCCTCTTGGATAATAATTAAACATAATAGATATTTCTATACACCTTATGAAGTGTAAGATGAGCAACATACATTTCATAAAAGAGTTTTTAATCAGTTTGGAGTCAAATGTGGCATCGCGAATAAAATACTCACCTAGAAGCGCAAATGCATAAGTTTTTTCGAGGGAAATAAAAAAACTCTGAGTAACGGATGTATTTCACATAGTATGCCAAAACAATTATAAATATATTATATTATATTTAACTAATCGTCTAATGACAAAGAACCCGCCTGTACGGGGCATTCAGAAAATAAAGACCTCTTCAGCGGTGCGTAATATGCCTATCAAAATTCTTATGACCTCTGACCTAAATAAATATGCATCTGTTTTCGGGGAGATCGAACTTAGGTGAGATATTATATTGGATAATAATTATGTTGAGTCTCGAAAAAATTCATTATGTTCCTGTTAAGTTATTGCAGCGACACCGGAAATTAGGCTGGTGACCTCTGATCTAATAAAATATGTGTGAATTTTGCCCTGAATCAAACTAAGGCGAGATATTATATATATATTATATATATATATATATATATATATATATATATATATATATATATAGATAGATGGATAGATAGATATATAGATAGATAGATACAGGTAGATGGACAATTCATATATGAATAAGAAAACGATAGGGTGAGTCATTGTTGAGTTATTAAGAGTTAACCAAAACTTTAACCTGAGCTAGGACGGGATCTGTACAAATTTTGTTCGTTAAGTGATAATTACTGGTCCAAAAATTTAAATATCCGGAAACATTTTATTGCTGTGTCTTGGTATTGTGTGGTAAGTTTAATTGAAATATCATCATTAGTAGTTGAGCAAAGAGCCTGTCAGAAAAACTTTATCCTGAATTGTCCATAAACAACGGGGGTCCGGTCCCTTGATCTTTACCATTTGACCCCCGAAACACAAGAAGAATTTCTAAACATCTGTAAAATACATATGTATAATACTTGAAAGCAATAAGATAAGTGGTATTCGAGTTATAAAGAGTTAAAAAAAATCTTTAACCTGAGCTGGGCTGGGATCTGTACAAATTTTGTTCGTTAATTGCAAATTACTCGGCCAGAAATTAAAATATAGGGAAATTTAAATAGCTGTGCTAGATATTTTCACTGTTCATGAGTCTACTAAATTTTATTGGAATATCTTCATATAAGCAATGGAGCAAATAGCCTGACAAAAAGAGTTTCACCTGAATTGTTCAGAAAAAAAACTTGGGCCTGTGACCTTGGTCTTTGACCTTTTCATCCTAAAATCATAGGGGGATTTCTTACCACCTATACAATGCATATGCATAATATGAAAGCAATAGGGTAAGTGGTTGCCGAGTTATAAAGATAATCCTAAAAAAGACTTTAATATGGAATGTATACGGACGAAGCCGACGACGCCGACGGGTGTACTGTATAAGCTCTCCTAAACTTTGTTCCGGCGAGCTAAAAAGGGCCCACTTTTAAAAACCTGAGGGTATCATTGTCTTGTGAGTAAATCATCAAAGGATAATGAATCGTGGTATAAAAGGTTCATGATACAATGCATCAGGCAGTGGCGTACAATGTTACAAATCATCAGCAAGACAAAGACAAAAGAAATGCTTTCGAGTATATTTAAGAAATAAAATTATGCTGTTTTAGACAATAGTCTATTTATCATATTGTTCAATCCCACTACTGACTTTCAAGGTAATTGATCACCTGTCAAAAATTCTACATTTGTTGGGTGCATGAATGATCTCAAGGAAAACACTTCGAGACATAGCCTACACAAATGTAGGGAGAAATTCGATCCGTCAGATCTTAGTAAAAGGGACCAGAAATTTAGGATGTCAAAATGAATTGTTCGATATTTGGTTGTCACTCCCGCGTCACGTTCCCTCAATTTATGCAAGAATGTGTTTTCCGGAGAACGTTTCGCAGAAAAAAAAACGATAAACGTGGGTTGATAAAAAACACTGTATGGTCATTGATACTAGGAATACACAAATTGATAAAAAATCGCACGTCTAGGGAAACACAAAACCATTGTTTATTAGAACAAGGTAATGCCTTATATTAGCCCCCTTGTTTGTTTATAATGATAGCAGTGACCCCGTGCCGCGCTCAACCGTTCTTTCTCAAGACCCTGAGCAACCTATAAACATAGAATATAGATTCAAACATTCAATAATATACATGAACACCAACGTATCACGCATTTCTTTTAACACCTTAAAATGACGGTAACTCTACAGCGGTAGCTGTTTTAAAAAATTCCTCTCCACTTTCGAAGTTCTGATGAAAAAGATTCTGGGTTATGCAGACAAAGGGGGTTAAATCTGCTTGTAAGATTAATACATTATTACTTTTAGGTCGATATTGGGTGTTCGGGTACTTTTACGAATATATGCCACAGTAGCGTCGGTGATTTCATATCACCGCGGTCCATCTTAATTTGTGGTCTTTCCCAGCAACCTTGGACTCATTTTCCCCCCAGCAGAATTAATTGTGGCCGGTTCCTGCAGCGAAACAAGCTATTGTTTGAGGTCAAACAAACCAGAATCTTGTGGTGGAAGGTCATTACTGAGCGACAGAGAGGCTGAGCTAATATTTGTAGAGTGCTGGCGTGAGTGAGGGGCCTTACATGAACCGAGCCCGGGCCCGGTGTAGGATGGCCAAGTGGCCCGGCGGTCAGGTCATTGATTATGTGGGGGCCCCTCTTCAGACATGACATTTAGCTACTGCCGCCTACAACTATAACAATACCGGGCATCTGCGGTTCTTACATCCCATAGTTATTCTAAATCAGCATAAACAAAAAAGTTCCGACCAGGAAATTGCCCTCCTGGCGTTCTCCACTTTAGAAAATCCTTTGATAACCACTGCCACTGTTATCTTAACATGGTAGTACATTCATTATCGAAACCGATGGCTTCTCGGCATACCTGGATCATTCTTAAATAATTATTTTTCATTTTTTTCTAATCCAAATTACGCACTGTAAAAAAGAGTACTCTAAACGCAGAAAAGATAAAGGGATTTCCTGCCACTCGTATCCCAACCCCAAAAATGCATTTCGTATGTATCGGGCGCATTGTTTGCCAAGAGAATTACAAACTTTATTATCCCATGTTAGTTTTCAAGGTAATTACAAACTTTATTATCCCATGATCTGTTGTTTTAAATATTATCTTCCTTATGACAGCCCAAGATTGTTACATCTACAAACCAATTCGTTTACTGTCCAGACACGTATCAAAATCCAAAAATTAACAAAGGCTTGATATAAAAGCGGCCAAATAAAGATAAATTATTGTGCATGTCTTTGCAAAACTAGATATGAATTCATCCAACGCCCTTAGATCGCCACATCTCTTTGGAATAAAACATTCATACCATGACTTACATTTGTAACTTTCCTAACAACCTGTGCCTATATATGGTTCCTAGAACATAAATCCTTAATGACCACTGCGGATAAGCCAGATGGCACGAGGTAAACGAAATCCAAATTTTCGAATTTAATAGAAGAAGCGCACTATGTCGCTGTTTATTAGATTAATATTTTTTCCCGCTCAAATAGATTGCCATGTTTAAGTCTTCCTCTGATAATAACACCTGTTATATATTCAGATGGGATAAAACAGTTTAGATATGCAGATATCGTTAACAACATGAAAACATATGTTTGAATCTATAAATTCTACAAATGGAAAACGGATTTAGTTTTGCTGATCTTAATAGTACACTTTGCCCATGCAAACTCTATTAGTTATACGCGTGTAAAAAGCTCAGACGTTGTCGCTAATACTAATGTTTTCCTAATCAAAATTTACCGCAGTAGTTTTAATAGGCCTGAGGTTTATGAATGTCTGTTTAATTGGTTAGATTAGTTCGAAACACCTGATCCCATTAAAGATTATCCGCAATTATTGAAATTAATATCCTTATTAATCAACAATATTAAGTACCGGGAGCTTTAGTGCTTCGTTCTTCATTACAACACACAATTCGTGACAGCTCGTTCCACATGTAATCGGTATTTATTTGTCAGCTGAATGCCAAATATTATGCAGCGATATACGACTAATGGTTTATCCATCTGTTTTGTGGTTACAGATTGGTAACGCTCTGCGTTGTCCAGCCGCCAAGTTCATCACCCACACCCTCTCTCACTTCTCCTTTCTCATCCTGCTCGCTGCTGCCACCTTCCGGCTGGAGGAAACAACATACACCATCAATAACACCACGGACCTGACAGATAAACGGTTCGACCAGCTCCCCATGCCTGATCGTATTGAATGTTTAATGAAGAGCACTTTAAGACCTGCCAATACTCTAATCACCAATGTCCAGCTCTGTCTAGTTTTCTGGATTGTAGGTAAGTGTTTAAAGTGTCAAGGTAACGTGATCAATCTTCTTTATTTGTGTTTAAGTTTTTCCGGTGGAGTAGAGAGGGGTTTGCCTTTTTTTTTTTGTTGTTAATTTTTTCTTCTTCTTCTTCCGAGTTTGCGTTTGTGAGCTAACGCATCTAATGAACTTACGCAACTATGAAGAAACGTTAATTTTTTTCATGCTCTTAACATAAACCCATCAGTGACAAGAGAAACTGAAGCATCGAAATGAGAGTGAGTACTGATGAGCATTTCAGATTAATTGTAAGCTATAATGAGCGTAATATAAAGACGTATTCCTGAATGTATCGTGCCTATATATATATATATATATATATATATATATATATATATAAGTAGAAATGATCTGCGGGTATGCAGTCTTTCCTCCGCGGTCACACAGCGCTCTATGTTTGCAACAGAGCATGATTTGCTAAGGTATGTGATGAATCTGGATCACGACCGACGGTTTCGCCTCGTCGGCTCATCATTCAGTCACATTCAGTCACCGACGGTCGTGATCCAGATTCATCACATACCTAAGCATATATATATATATATATATATATATATATATATATATATATATATATATATATTTATATATTTATATATAATGAGTGAGGAAAAATTGTGTAAAGAGATAAGATAATGATGTAGACTGGGCCAGTGGATGCAATGGCAAGACTTAATTCTTCCAAGTAACAGAGCTATGAAACTTGCTCTTGCTGTGTCCCAACGTTTAGAACAGGTACTGCCACCTTGCGGTAAATTATATAACTAAATTGAGGTTGTCTGACCAAGTATTTCATAAAGAGCTGGCACTGAGTTACGTCTATCGGTACGTGGAATCACGTTTTTTTTTACCCATTTTTGTAGCTAAAGTAAATAGTAAAGCCCAGACAGGGCTAATAAAGAAGGTAAAAAATAAATGCAGTGCATTGACAATACAAGTGATGTTAATTGTTCTGTTTCAGGGCTGTTATGGATCGAATGCAAAAAAATATACCACTCAGGGGTTCGTGTGTATTTGTTGGATTTACATAATTTCATTGACTTTGCCGTGTTATCGCTGTACCTGGCATCCTACGCTCTCCGATTCATGGTGGACCATTGGATAAAGGAGGCAGATAGGCATTTTAATGGGACAAAGTCAGCAAAGGATTTATTGGCCCTAGGCAACTATAGTGAATTTGAAAGTTTAATGGAGCTACTACAAGATAACAGCGACCGTCAGAAGAGCTACTTCATGCTCGCATGTGAGTAACGAAATTTAAAACCTCCTATTATCGTCCAACCAAATGAACCAAATTGAATCGTCCATAGAGTCAGTATAGGTATAAAAAAAGTATTGATTAAAATTTGTCTTTTTATGACGAATTTTAATACCTGCAGTGCTAAAGCTATTTATTATTGTCTCAAAATTGGTGAAATAATGAATTAAATGAAATGACGATTAATTAAAAACCACAAGAAGTAAATCCCAGGTAAATACATTTATCGATTTAAAGCACCACTAAATTTTCTTATGTAATAATTATCTTGGTATTGTCTAGCATTATTTTAAGGTCTTATAATCGTCTGTTACCATCTTACATCAATAAGGATTAAAATGTTTTAATTTATTGAAGTAAATTTTAGCCCCAAAGATATATCCATATTTGAAATCCTCCGAATGTCTGATTTCAATCAATACATTTTTGGTTGTTTGTTTGAAAAGTTGAAAATTTACCAAAAAAAACGACAGATATATCGCACATCTATCAACAAGTGTAAATTTAATACTAATATAATCTTAAAATACTAATATTGTATTATATTGTACATATATTATCCATCCTTCTAAACATTTTAATAAAAAATGTTGAATGAATGAACAAATAAATGTTTATGAAAATGGCCTGTAAATGCTTTATGAACACGCATATTGAAATGTGGTGTGCAGAAGTTTTATTCCTAGCGGTTTGTGAGAAATGTCGCTCTGAAGCTGGTGTAATTTGCCGATATCTTTTTATGCGAAAAATAACCCCCCCCCCCCCCAAAAAAAAAGGGTTTGGAAAGAGCTGTGTCTTTCTGGTTGGTTAACTGAAATATGAAGGCAAGTGACAGCCATGTTACATTAATCCATGTTATTTGTGCCATTTAATTTTAATGTGTTCTCTCACTCCTCCCCTAATCTTTTAGCGTGTACATAAAGTGATTTTATCGCCAAATGTGAAGTCTCTATGTGTCAAACACATCATCTTATGATCCCAGGGCCTGTCCACGGGTAATAAGGTCACCAGACTCCTCGGATATTTGTAATTTAATGTCCTAAAACAGGGAGTCAATAATCAAGATAAGCAGTGTTTAGCTGACAGACCTGACACCCTGGTCACACTATTAGTTGACAATCAAGTTGACGAGTCTGTTTAATTAACGAATATGCAATTAAAGAATATGCTGGTATATTCAGGGCATATACACATGTATGTAGTTTTGTGTTTTGAAGTCAACTAACATTTTACTAATACTATATGATGGAGTAAAATGTGAATAACACATTTTTGTGACAAGTTTTATGTCCTATTTGTTCACATGTCACATGTCTAATACATAGACAATATTAAGACCAATATAATAAATAGCAGGCATAGTTTGAATTTTACATTATATGCTAGAAGGCATGGTCTCTTGGTAGCGGTGATTAATCAAATGCGGACATTTACACTTGCTACTGATAATAAAGTAACAGTCAAAATAGTTACATTAATATCTTCTTGTACCTTTCTGTGGCTGAGTGGCCTTTTATTTATTTAACTTTAACAAAACATTAAAAGTTAATTGTACAGTTACTCCGAGAGGTTGACCACCTCTTGGTGAGAGGTAGCACCACAAATAAAATGGAGAAAATGAAAATATCAAAATTTAAAATGTCACGCCAAACCACTTCACTAGGGCAGTTTCATTAACCATCTTAACGTAGTAATGCCATTGGTTATGAATTCTATTTAAACAATTTTTAGTACTGAAATTGTCTGTGTGTCGCAGCTCGCTTTGACTGGCGCCAGAACGACCCAGAGATTGTTTCTGACGTGTTGTTCGCCGTGGCCAACGTCCTGAGCATCGCAAGAACCGCCTACCTCATGCCTGCCTTCGAAGTGCTGGGGCCTCTCCAGATCTCTCTAAGCAGGATGATCGGCGATATTACGCGGTTCCTCGTTCTCTTTACATTAGTAAGTCGGGATATAGTCCTCAGTGTTCTATTCTTAATGTATAAAACACCTTAACCAGGTTATATTATTATTGATATTTAGTAAAATCGTTTATTACAGTGTTTAGTTCTTCATGTGTACCTCACCTTAACCAGGGTATTGCCTCCGCCTGGAGGGTATGGGATTAACCCCGTCCATGTGTATGTTTGTGTGTGTGGTTTTTTTTTGGGGGGGGGTGTTTGTGGGGTTGATTGTTCACAACATAACTAATGCAATCGGCGGTTTGCATTACTTAGAATACAGATTTCTAGCATAATTATTGATATTTAGTGAAATCATTTGTATCCAGAGTGTTCTGTTCTTCAGGGGGACCCTACATTTACTATAGGTTATATTAAAACTTATGATATTTTGTGAAATCTGTTTTTTGCATTGTCATCAGAAAAAAAACGGTTTCTGTTTTTAAATTTAAAAAGTATTTTATTACATTATCATTTCATGTCCTATTTTAGTGCTTTCAGTCAACGATTTTCGTTGTGAAACTGGAATAATCATGAAACTTTTTCCAACCAAGAATCAAGTATTAATTCACAAAAAAAATAGAACCATTCAAAACAATGGTTCTGACATGTTTTAAGGATTCAAAATTTACATATACATGTTAAATATCAGCTTGTTTTAGATGTGAATATATGTTAGGTCATGAAATAATTAATCATTCATATTGTTATTTACATATGATGTATACAGTGGATTAGACAATTTATCCTGACGTGCAGGATAATCATTTGAACCCATAAATGTGGAGGAACTTAGATGTGGTTTCCAGAAGCTTTATTTCCATGTTTTATGGTAGTCATCCAATATGGCTGCTACCGGGTATGCTGATGCTTATGCACTGCATCCGTATTTTATCCAGATTTTAACCCCCAGAGAATTGCTATAAACAAGTTTAGATCCATATTTGTGTGCTTTACCGTGCTAATATTTTACGGAGAGACTGGCGTGCATAACAATATATTAGCATGCCAAGGGCCTGTCGTAGATTCATAACCTTTTTGACGTCTCAGTGTTTATCGCCGATATCATTGGCAACCGAAAGTCATATCTCACCCTCGCCTGCATACAGAATACTGACTACGCCCAGGCTTTTCATATTGGGTAAAGAAAAAAAAATCATGACATGTGTACATGATTTAATGCTTGTTTCCCAAATTTTACCAGGTACTTTTTGCCTTCATGGTGGGACTGCATAATCTGTACTGGTATTACGGGTCTCAAACGTACAAAATTAACGTGGAAGGAGAGGAGAGGAGAGTCCACGCCTCCGTGGCTTTTCAAGGGTAAGTATACTAAACTTCTCTCTCTCAAGCACACACAGACACACGCACACCCACCTTACGCTCTTTTTTATGTTTTAAAAAATGCTGAATGATCAAACGTAATTTTAAGGACGTATTACGAAATTAGGTTTGCTGTCAGATATGTCTTTGCTTTGTCAGGTAAATTACAGATTTGTGTAAAATATTTACCGTCTGTAACCGTCCATTATTGAGTGGATCATAAATTATTGTCTCAACAAATCATGACAGCATATTCTTATTGCTATGGATCTAAATCCGTTAAAATTTTGGAATATGACTTGTGTTACTATTTTTTAGTACTGTTTATCCTGAATAATTATATTTTCTTGTCTTTTTTAGGTTACAACAAACCCTAATCAGTTTATTCTGGTCCATGTTTGGTTTAATAAGTATGGACAGTGTGAACATCAAATATCCAAGTAAAGGTAAGAAAAGTATTTACATTGACAGTTCATAATAATCTCCTCATAATGTAACAAAGCCAGCTGATTTTTTTTTATTAAACTCTGTAGTAAATGGATACAATTTTATAGATTGTTATATTTAATTGAATGGGGAACCTCAAAATATGCCTTCATTATTGATAACGGTAAACCGCTATTGTATCTCAGCGCCATCTTGTGTTCATTTAGTGAAACACAACATTTGAGTAAGGTATTGAAACTGGATAATTCCTTTGTATATTCTTATACATTTGAGAGGATTGCCAACGATAATACATAATGGCTCACTGCGTTTAACTGAAATATGATTAAAGCCAACATTTAATCGAAAATTGAGATATCTTAAACTTGTAAATCGTTCAACGTTTGAACACTAGATGTCGCTGAGAAGCAAAGGCGATATTTACGGTAAATGACAATAATCTTAATGAAAGGTACCCATTCTAATGCACTTGAACAGAGTGTGAAATTTTTAAAAAAAAATTCTCCTGGAAGGCAACAGTCAGATTTTATACCAGATATGGCTGAACTGACAGACAGACCCTTTTAGCCTAATCATATACGTAAAACGTAACGCAAACAAAGCAAGAACACATATTTCCATGAGTTTATACATACAGCAAAGAAAAAAAATAAAGTGACGAATCCTTGTATCGAAGTCGAAAGAACTGATAAATTTTAGCACATTCGAGGCAGGCTGAACACAATAAGGGTTCTTGTTAGTAATTTAACTGAACTTGGAAAGGATTCGACAACAGCGAGCTATTTGACTAAGCAAGTGCGACACAAAGATGTTTTAGTGTATTTAAATTTTTCCTGATGCAGTAAAAGTGAGGACGTCTCGGAGAGACCTCTGACGGGGAATTCCATAACTACGTGTCACTCTTGTTTGTTTTTCTCCAACAGAGAAAGATGCTATAACCGGCACGCTGCCAATCCGTAATAGCGCTACGTCTGTGGTTGAAGGAGTAGGAATGGTGCTCTTTGCTATGTACCACGTGGTCACTAATATCGTGCTCATCAACATGCTCATCGCCATGATGAGTCACTCCTTCGAGGATATCCAAGTAAGTTGAGTCTGGGGTTCAGCAATTCCTCGCCTAACGACCACCTCAAAACAACGACCACCTTTCTTAGACGACCCCCTCGCAAATGCGACAAGTAAATGGTGATCGTATTTGCGAGGTTTTACTGTATTTATACAGTAAATACAGTAAATACAGTAAATACAATTTAATTTGTCTTCGTAACAAAATAGGGGCTTGTCCGACGTGACGGTAAAACTTTGTGGCCCAGGGAATAAGCTCACAAAAGTTTGACTCCTGGGATAATTTATCTTGTTCTGATAGCAGAACGCTCTTAAGAGGGGGGTGTGTTACGGGGTGACATAAAAGCGGACCGAACTGCCAGTGAAACTTGCTTTGCTTGCGAAGCGGTTGGTACGCCGGACTTGTGCGCCACCGTTATGGGTTCGAATCCTGGATCGGCCCAGTATTTTCTATTGATCAAATTTTCTTCATAATAATATGGGGGCTCGTCCAACGTGACGGTTAAACTTTGTGGCCCAGGGAATAAGCTCACCAAAGTGTGACTCCTGGGATAATTAGTCTTGTTCTGATAGCAGAACGCTCTTAATATGGGGGGGGGGGTGTTACGGGGTGACATAAAAATGGACCGAACTGTCTCGCTAGAGAAGCTTGTCGGACTTGTGCGCCATGGGTTCGAAGCCCGGATCGGACCAGTATTTTTCCCTGCAAAATTATCTTCATAACAACTTCTTTTACGCAGCAGTCGAAATCTGCAGCAAATCTGTTTCTATTTTTAGATCAAACGTACGTTAAGAGTATCGACCAAACACCTAAAGGCCTGTACGTCACTTGCTTTTCTAGTGCATGTGTTCTTGTACAGACGGCATGAGAACAGTTTAACCACTGTGCATTGTTTATATTCAGTATGTTGGATTGCAGTGGCAGTAATGATTTCGGCCCAGTGACGTGCAGGTTATTTTAATATTCATGGGGTAGATTGGCAGAGCGGATTGATAAAGCACCGTCTCGCCGTTTATAGATATTTATACTTCAAATACTTTAACTTATATACTGTTTCTGTCTAAACAGGGTGACTGTGATGTAGAATGGAAGTTCGCCCGCACACGGTTGTGGATGAATTACGTGGACCAGTGCAGCACTCTTCCGGTTCCGTTCAATATGATGCCCACTCCCAAGAACGTCCGATACTCGTGGTACTGGTTCAGAGATTTCTGTCGGCCGGACCAAGAGAGTGTATTGGAGTTTGAGAAGTCCAAACGCCAAACGTTTATAAAGGTAACATACATATAATAAATCTGATATATTTACAAATGAAACTGGTATCCACTTTCTTTAATTTAATTTTATAACGATAAGGTCAGATTACATATATAATTAAACTTAGTGACATAGAAAAACTAGCGATGCAGGCAGCAAAAGATGCCGAAACAGGGATGTTAGTGTAAATGTATATATACTGACAGGGGATCGTCCCGGGCTATAAGGCTTCGTGGATCCTGATTGGCGCGAGCAGCCTCGTGAGAACGCCGGCTGGCGAGACTTTCCTTAAAATATGCTCGTTATGGCAGTAGAACATAAACATTAGCCACGTGAGGGGGGGGGGCAGCGCGTGCTAAATGACCCTCTTTTAGCCAGGCGTTTGGAAAATTTAATTATATATATATATATATATATATATATATATATATATATATATATATATATATATATATATGAAGGATATAAAAAAAATTTTTAGATTTACATTTGATGAGCGTCAAATTGTAAAAAATGTCTTTTTGAATTTCTTTTCAGAAAAGACGCGAAAACGTTTGTCAGAGCCTTAACATCGAGACGCCGGAGACATCGTACATAGACATTCTACAGCGCCTGGTCAGAAGGTATCTCTTCAAGCTTGAGCGACAGAAACAAGAGGATGGTGAGGACAATAATTTCTGTTACACCCATGGAAAATTTAAACCCAAATAATCATATATTGCACCTAAATATATCTCGAGAATTAACGATACCTTCATAAAGTATTATTCGATATGTATTATGATCTCGCCGAAATAAGTTTTCAGTGCTTTCAAGTGTAAATGCCTGCCAATGGGGACATTTGTATACATATTTCCTTAGCTCCGGTGTCTCCCTCGTGTTGAGTATATTAAACTTTATAAAATATATATGGAATGTAAAGATTATCTCGGTAAACATGTTATCATTAAATAATCCAGTTAGTGGACCTATACGCCCACGTGCCCTACAGATACAGTAAATATCATATTCATGAAATAACTCTTCAAGGAATGGGCATTCAATCTGGCCTTGAAATTAACCATTTGAGTTGCTTAAGTGTTATATTTTATTCTTGAAATGCGTATTTACAGTTAATGTTTAATATTGATTGAGTGTGTTGTTTGCTCTTTGCACATGCTTTCTTTAATATTCATATTGATATTGGTTATCCAATATCAGTTGTGCTTTGGAATTTACTAACACTAATGATGTCGGAAATGTCGTTGAAACAGTGGTGTAAACTTTTATATCATAACCAATGTTATTCTGCATCGGAACAGGTGATGTTTACCTCGCTTTGCCAACTACAGGTATTTTTGTCTGCCAACGCATGCTTCTAGTCTACAGGGCCGCCTTTCTATTAGCCCCAGGTCTAATGGTTAGGAGACCCTTCGTGTTAGCTCAGCTTCAGTGGACGCAAAGCCTTGTTAACAAGGCCTTTATGTTTCGTGATTTTTTTATTGACGGGGTGTGTTTAGCCCAGCAGATTCATCCTCGTGTTTCGAGTCTTGGGCAGGCTGGATATCTGTTGCATCACGTGTGTCACTTCAGGCCGCATGCGCGTCTCCAGCGGATATCCGGTGGCGGTGCGCATGCGCCTGTTATCTGTGTAAACTGCGTGGTTTTCCATCTGTTTACTAACACGCATCGTGTCACGTTGACCTCTGAGGTGCTACTGTGCAGGTCTTGTGGTTAGCACCAAGACCTTCTGCTTCGTAGAATACTAATTCAATCAATTAGTCATAGAACATCAGTCACATGTCTCTAACACTGATTGTCATTAAGCTATTAAGAGAAAACCAGGTCAGTATGCTAAAATCTACTAATATATAAATACATTCACAAGCCTGATTTTACTACTTTGAGAGAGTGACAGACAGAAACTTACACAATCTAATTCGGAGAAAATAAATCGAGTGCGAGACAGTGTGCATCCTTTGTATTAAATGTGTTGTACTAATGCTTTCTGTACCTGAAAATATAACTTGGCATCTGAAACGTAACAGGAAGCGTGCATATAGACAGATATATGCCATGCATTTCACAGTCGTACTATAAATATTTTATCTTGTTAGAAAGAAAACAGCAATATAGCAGCATTCTAGAAGGTAAACATATCATATGTAATTTAAGTTTTGTATTTCTTTTTTTTTTAGGCAAAGACAGTGTCAACATCAGAGCGGATGATATATTAGCAGGGGCTACAACAGAACCCTATAAATCAGCCTCTGATAAGGAACCTATCTATGCAGGTAAGCGTATGTCTGCACGTGTGTATCTTCAACCTATAAATAGGATTTGTCGGAAAAGCAAATGCCGAGAAGCACGTTTTTGGACAAACAGTATCAGAACTGATATCATGTATAACAACAGCACTTAGAATGAGCTGAAGTGGTGACCAAGATACAGGGGTCTGCAAAAATGTATATAAATTTAAAGTCAAACCGTCTATGTATTAGTGAGACGTGAGGACAGGAGCGCCATTTGTTTGTTTGCCCGAAAAGGTCGAATCTATCATTAGTAACAAAAGGAGAATTTCAGTTAACCGTATAAAATATCCAGATTCCAACGATAAATTATTAAGTGTTTCCAAACTTGGCGTGTATAAATAAAGTTTATTTTTACAGACGTCATTCCGTTCACCAGATTTTAAATTATATTTTCTTAGTTAATTCTTTTTTATTTAAAAAGTTTGAACAAACTCAAAACAGCATATATTTAATTAAAATTCCTGAAGACATGCAGTTTTTATGTGAACGTTATTAAAATATGACCGATGCAAACGTAACTTCAGCGATTTTTCTCATGATTCTCATAAGCTATTATCATATAAATTGATACATACAATCAATTTGCTCAAATTACAGACAGCGACGAAGCACCGCCTTATCCACAGTTTGAGTCTCAGGACCGTTTGGCGCCGCCACCTCCTCCGTCTTCACAAGTCGGGGACGGGACGCCACGTGGACTGCGCCGCCGGATGTCTATACGCCCAAGGGGGCGCGCCAGGCGGTCCTCCATATCCAGTAACTCACCGGCGTCAATCCAGCTTCTATCAATACCGCAGCTGGATGCTATCCAGCGGAGCCTAAAACTTCTGGATGTTAGGCTGCAGCACGTGCAAACTAGCAACAAGGAGGATGAGAAAACGCGAGACGATGTGGAGCACATACGTAAATGCATGTCAGAGAGCCAGAAAGCTATGGGCTCTATTCTGAAAGTGCTAGCGTCCATACAAGAGGAGGTCCGACAGCTGAGCATTAATATTTATACCAAAAATAAAAACACTATTACAATTAATGCACAGCCTCAGGTCCAGCGAAAGAAGTCCAACGAAAGCACGAAAAGTGATACCACGCAGGTATAATTATGACGTCATGATCCATCTTCATAATGTCAAAATGCTCCATCCTCATGACGTCACAATGCTCCGTCGCCATGGCGTCTTCTCCTACTCCAAATGACCGGAAGCTGGTACGCCGGTGAGGTAGTCTGCCGCCTCAGGATGTTGAAGCAATATGCGATGCCCCAAACTGCCAAAGTGCATGCAAGCACTTATGAAATTAATTGCACTACAATCTCCAAGACTAACCGCACATAGCGCACATGCAGTCTGCTTACTCGTTGTATTTCAGTTATTCATATCACTATCAATAACATTATACGATTAATATAGTTCTTGTTACGCAGAAAATTTACTACCCCACGATGACGCATGAAGCCATCAACGTACTCAGCAAGTATATGCCTCTGCTAAGCAGATTTTTTTGCATTTGTTCCATATGCGAACGTGTTTCCGGGGTGGCAGTCGAGGGGTCGACACTGCAGCACATGTATCTGCGTAATCTATGACGTCACAGAGCAATTTCAAGTCATATGATTGAATGCAGTGGTCAGGTTTGACAGCTGCAGTGAGGCGTTTAATGGTCATGCTTCCACAGTGCCTTGACGGAGCAGATTAATGCCTGATCAGATAATTGTGTTACTTAATCCTACGTTTAATCTTTCGCCATTGAGCAGACTGGCGAATGAATACGTTGAGTCTGTTGAGGCACAGTCGCTCGAATCCCTATTACAGGGGGAAATGGGAAGAAACAGTGCAAATTACACCTCTATAGTGATACATGCTATCCTACGTAAGGCACTACTATATACTCATATATAGTGCACAGCTTTGTCCATTTCTCGATAAAAGCACAACCACAAATAGGGATTCGAGCGACTGTGGTTGAGGACAGCCTTTTGTGTGTGCACTATGATTGAGGCTGGATCCTCTAGGTGTCGCTTCAGTCTAAATGATTCCACGCATCAAAGGAACTCGTTTATTTGTTAACTCCTCCGAGAATTTGTTTGAGATTAATCTATTGTTTTGCATTAGAAATATACTGCATGATACATCAGGTTCAGAGGTTACTGTTATCTTTTAACGGCTGTTACCTTTTCCTCATTGAAACACTATGCATAGTTTCAGATTTTTCATATCATTACACGGCTGTAGTTGATTTTAGTTTCCCATTTTAACGTATTAGGATGCACACCTAATTGGTCCAAAATTGTATTTAGATTTGTGATCCTAGTTTATGGAAGTGAGAAGAACATCTTAATGAAACAGGAACGGCATTATCGCCCTGAAGCAAAACGTTGTACAGAAGTGAATGCTTCTTTATGGAGGCCTGTTGACGTTAGGGCCTTCACATCATTTGGACCGTCCATATTTAAAATTAAAATGTTCACATTTACCTAGGGAAGTTTGATCGTGATATGTATTGTGTAATTATGTTGCTGAATCCTGGCAGGAGTAAGCTTACTGGAGTAGCTACGAACGATATTGATGAATTTTTTCTAGTATCCGGTTCCCTGTCTTGGATTATTTTCCCCATCTCTCTTCATAATAACTATATGACCGTTGATGTTGTGACCGATTGCGGACTAACCCAAGGTCCAGTTGTACTTTTTTAAGTATTTGGGTTATCGTATGTACAACGTGAAATGGAATGTCAATTAGTCCTGTGATTTTATTATAAATATCGAAAGAGTTTTACTTCTTATATAATAATAATCTTAGCCGCCTCGTGCATAATAAGCGTCTATGGGAATCTGCGATGAGACCAAAAGTTCGGTCTGATGAGGGCGGAGACGAATTTTTTTTCCAAGACTTTTGCAAGTATGAAAGTGTCTTTTGATATTTATCTATGCAGACTGACAGCACAGAGTCTAATTGTACAAGAACTTCACTGTTCAGCACGACGTGTCCATGCTCGCCGTTTATATGACGTCAGCGGATACTGATGTATCTTAGTTTTCCTTCGGGCGTGGTTACAAGTCCAATAATTGTTCAAATGTATGCATTTTGTAACCCGTTTCTTCACTTTACGGACTATTATACCTGATATTACATGTTCATCTATGTTTATTCAAATAGTCATATCTTTTTATTTCATATTTTGACATTCCGAAGGTAGCAAGTTGGAGGAATAAAGAAGTGTGAATTTGACTTCATCTTGCTTCTCTTTGAATGAGCAAAAGGCTTAACAATTGGCACCACTAGAACATTTAGTCAAATAGATAAAAAAAAGTAGCTTTTGGCATAGATTCCTCCATTGTCGTTCACAAGGAATATAGATTCCTCTATTATCGTTAACTATAGCTTATTACCATGTTTTGCATTACTATTTTTTTCAATTTTATGGCTTAAATTTATAAACAGAATTTCATTTAAAATAACTCACTGTGGCTTTAACAAGCCACTTGAGAATTACCTTGCTTTCTGGGTAAAATGTTTGAGGGTACTCATTTGTCTTAGAAACCGATCTCCAGTTAATTCAATAACCCTCCTTTAAAATGTATTGATTTTGTCATGTTCCCACAGTCAGGTTAGCGGATTGGATGGCTGTCTTTGATGCTCCAGGTATCTCTTCTGCGACACGGAAGGCCCCGTTGTGTTAATAGGGCCTACTCTATTATCTGACGTTTATAAACTGAAGTTAAACTCTTGAAATCTATTATACGAATATGCCAGAAAAGGCGGATCCTGCCGCACACATGTGCAGGCTGTCAGTTTTTTCGTGCACGTGCTTATATAATGTGAGTGGCCTGCCAAAATATATTCACACACATGCATTCAACAATGACATCTGGGAGCGAGTCAGAAGTACCAGAAATTAACAAAACTCATTTAGAAGCTAGTGACCATTCAACATCCATACAGCCCAGTGGCGTCAATTTTTCTTCCAGGGTGAGGGGGATGACTTTGTATATTTATATATACACACACACATATACCTTTTTCAGCATCTCTGAGTGACATATTCAACTATATATATATATATTAAATTTATGTATATATAAATGTATATATATATGATTATGTATACACTAAATAATATTTCAAATAATTATATTTTAATAGAAAATAAGTTTTTTTGTAATTGAAAGCAAGGTTTAGATATAACATTTTTTAGTAAATGGATCCAAAGTCTTTTATTCTATTAATTAATATAATTCATTTGCAATATTATAATATTATTCTCTGAAAAGTGGGGGGGGTGATTACATTGGCCATCCCCCCTTGCCAAAAAGTGGGGGGTATATATACCCCCCATCCCCCCCCCCCTATATTGACGCCCCTGATACAGCCAACCACCTAAAGTTACGCAGTTTTTTTTTTTCTGTTTGTCGATCAACATTGGCTTATGTACAGTGTTTACTAACAGCTTTTATATAAACTAGCTCATACATTCAACACAGAGGCGTTATTATAACGTGTATGAACAGGAAATATTTAGAATTAATTAGTATGTCCGCAGATTAAGCCAGAAATCGCGTAATTGTACAGAAAAGGTAGGTGGATAGTGGCTTTAAGAAACATCGTATTTTACTGAAAATAATACTAGAATCTGATTTAAGATATTTATCACATTTAGAATTTAAGTGAAAGAGGTCCTTTATAAAGTTAATATTTACTTCGTATCAGGCTATCAAGCTATGTAATTAACATAAAATTTTCAGTTGTTGAATATATGGTTCATCAATGGTAATTAATGATTTGTTTAATGATCATTTATAATACCAAAGGACGGTTGGAAGAATTTATTTTGGCTCCACTCGCAGATAAACGGTTATGGTTCAGTTATAAACTTGGCTGAGATCTCGGACAGTTGAGATGTGTAAGTCCCGCATTTCACTCTCATTTGACAAAGTGACATAACCGAGCATGTCTAAAATGTCGGAACAATCAGTCTGAATTCGGTCAACTTCCGCCCACTTCAGCTTTACCCGCCATGATATTGCAGTCTCGCGAGAATCTCTTTTTGTGGAATACGCGAATTTAAGAGGCTTTGAGTCTTGGTCAAGTAAATAAGATTCTGCCAGCGTTGACCGCCGAATCCAGCGCCGTACTTGACCCGGGATAGTCAGGTTAAGGAAGGAGTAGAGTTTTCTAGATGTGGCCCTCGGGTGTATTGCAAAATCTTCATACCTCATCAATTTATACCCCTGGAATTTGTTAATTATGTGTGTATTTACGACGCGCATTTGTTCACGGATTCGAACACACAGGGATTTAGTGAATGCTTCAACATTTGTCGACATACCTTTCGTGCTGTCAACTGCTTTAACAGAGCTAACAACCCCGCGAGGATCTCTTACCAAGTGAATAAACTTGGCTCCATTACGAAGGATAGGTATAAGTGGTTTCAGAGAGAACAGCGTTATTTCCTTAACAGCCACGTATTTCCGTTTTCTACACATAATCTCAAAATCAGCCACAGTCATTGGGAAGCAGGCACGATTTACAAGTTTATCACAATAACTTCTTTTCTCCCATAATTTTATAAGTTCAGAAGCACTGCTGGAGTAAAACTTCCAAGCTGTAGAAAATATGTGCCGGAAGTTGCATTGTAAAACATTTTCTATCAGTTTTCGGCCCTCTTTCTGTACGTATTTGTAACCTTCGGGGTCAAGGGTCAACATCTTCAAAGGTTCGAATAAATAATAAAAGTCTGGGTTTTGTTTAAGGAACTCTCCAACGAAAGAAGACCCTGACCTATACGTGCTCAGGAGAATGACAGAGCTGTTTAAAAACTTAGGCTTTTGGCACTCCAGATCATCACATCTGAAATACTGTGACTTCATAGTCAGGAAGTTATCTTCCTCCTCATGTAGGTGCCACATGGTTATGGTGGTCCATACCAACCCAAAAATAACCAAGGTTACGTAGAAACGATGAAGCCACGTGGCCCGCAGCAAGCGCATCATCACTGCAATTAGGCGTATCTTCTTCTATTTCTTCTTCTAATACTTCTTCTTTTTCTTCTTCTTAGTCTGTTGAGATATAGAAAAACAATAAGACTTAATTTTAGATCTATATATATATAAATATATAAAAATAAATATGTACATATATTAACCATCTTTGAATGTCGATTTAATAATTAGTCCTTGCATTGTTTATTTAAAACTTATTTCCACACATTAAGTGATTTATTCTTTTACATGCGCGCAGAGGCAGACACAAAAATATGCAGCTAATATAAATGATGGTTCAGAGATTATAATAAAAGTTACAATACGTGTTTATCATCGATTATGGTCTGTCTATGGACATTATGCTAGCAAATTTGAACATCTGTTAGTTGTGTAGTAAAAAAGCAAGTGATCAATACAAGATCTCCCGATATTTTTTTAATATATGCGTTATAACTGATATATAGACCGCATCAGAATCTGATATAAGTGGCGCCACCTATATTTCATAATTAGTGTTTTGATATAGAGCTTAGTCATTTGAGTCTTTAATAATCATACGCAAAAAAGAACACCATTCTGATTAGCTTTAGATAAGGCTCTCTACATGATTCTATATTTGTTTAACTGGGGATCGTCTGCCTGACGGGGTGATGGGTTAGTTGGAAAACTGCAATTCTTCATAGTCAATGAATATAATAAACTGTACTTATCACAGTCATGCCTCCATTAAACATGGCATTGGCAATTCTTAACAAAACCGGCCATATCATTCAATTATAATATAGAGCTTTTGTTGTGCTTGTGCAGTCTCTCTCACACACACACATATTATATATATATATATATATATATATATATATATTATGTGCATGTTTCCGCATATTCTCAAGGTATTTGATTGTAGATACAGACCAATATGTATATATTTTCATAGTCATGTCGTAATCGAGCTTGAACCGATAAGCCATAATTATACAAACAAACTAAATATTAAAAACAATGTCTGGTGTTACTTTAATTTACACACTTACCTGTTCTTTTTTTTTCCTTACTTGAATTCTGGTGTTTCTTTAATTTACACACTTACCTGATCTTTGCTTGTCTATATTTGATCTCTGGTATTTATTTAATTTACACACTTACCTGTTCTTTGCTTTTCTTTATTTGACCTCTTAACAGGTGTCATGTTGTCATACACAACGCGGGGATCCTGATGAGTCCCTTTACATTATAGCCTCTGTTTTCAGGACTGTGAAACTTCCTCATTCCAAGCATATGGTCACCGGTATATATTAGACTACGGCTATATACGGCGTTTCTTTTTGTTCGCGTTGGCCCGACTGCTGTTGTTAATCACAATATTAGACAGATGACAAAATTTTAGCTCTGAATGATCACGTTAAGCAGTAAAATTGAGAAAAAGAAAATCCACTATAATCAATATCAGTGGCATCAACCTGTGTCATGTGTACGTTGCCACAGGGTAGACTTGCGCACCTACGTCAATTGGAGCGTGGAGCTGCACTCATCCCGTACCGGGTCAGTGAGGCAGAACCGCGAGCTTAATTATCTACACACCTGATGTACGCTCGTGATGTTGTAGGTTTGTGCACGCTGTATCACTAAATCACAAGTTCGGTCATCTCAAATGACGGGTGCTCTTGCAGCATTGTTATATACATACACGAGATGATTGGAAAATGAAGAAGCACTATAAGTGTATATTTGATTCATCGCAGTATTTCATGGAAGTTTAAAGCACTTTACCGCCATGGTTATATCATGGCAGTGCCTGGTACTGCTTATTATATATAAGGTCTCATCCGGGACTCCTGTGCCCGTTGATAATGGAGTCTCTGCTCGAGGATTTCATAAACCACATGACCCTAAGAACACTTACCATTGGTGCATTGAGGATATTACAATATTCACTTATGCTTCAAAAACCTACAGCTTCATCCGTCAAAATATAAATATACGTATATTATTATACACTGGCTTTTGTATCATTTGTTTACATGCCCGGTTCCCGGGAAATGATATAGGTGAGACGTAAACTTATTTTTAATCATTCCAGGTACCGGTGCAAAAGACTTCAGGTTACCCCCGTTTCAGGTCACCAACCGGTACCTTGAAATCGATTTCAGATTACCCCCTTTAGTTTCAGATTATCCCCTCAAAAGTGTTGTTTCTTTAGTTTATGTTTATATTAAAGGGGCCCAATCACCTATATGACCTTTATAAACTAAAGGTAATCCCTTGGAGCTTTTATAAAAATAGGACAGAAAACGTTGATATCACCGCTCACAGGCTGCTTGTTTTGTTTATATCCAAGTGTTTATAATATGTTGGTGCCCACCAAAATAATAAACACAATCAACAAGGGCATCTGGCAGCAGGTCAGATGAGCCAGAGCGTTGCAAATGGTGTGTTGCAACTAGTGATCTTTCTACCTCCGCATATGTGCAACCTATCACCTTAGGTTACATGTTTTACACGTTTGTCAACATTGCTGTTTACAAACATGTTGTTGATAAAAAAAAGTTCATGCATCCTTCACGAAGGCGTTATAAGAAATTTCACAATCAAAATTACCCTAAGATTATTAATATATACACAAAGGGAGCCAGAAATCACATAAATTCTTTTTCAAAGATAGGTAAATGGGCACCTTGAACATTTTTAAATTTCTTCTGGATTTCTTACATTAGGTTAGTACTTTGTATATCTTATGTTTGCAAGTGATGTGTCATGCGCTTATAGAAGTGTATGAGTCAACATAAATATCATTAATGATATAATTAACATTTTGCGACAATTTTCTTTTTCAATAGATTGATAAAAAAGGTTTATATCGTATCTTTTACGTGGTTTATATACATAAAAATAAATGAGTTGAAAGCAAAGGATCTATCACATGGTTAAATCAGCGACGGGGCTATCTGAGCAGTGTTTTGCAGGGGTAACCTGAAATTACACTCCCCCATGAAATGACGGTAACCTGAGGTTTTTACACCCGTACCTGGAATGATTAAGACTACGTTTACTGAACTGTCAGCAAGGGGATTTATTTTATATATTGAAAAAAGAACAAAATACCTTTACTTTTACCGATTAACAGATGGATACATCACGTGCTTCAGTTTTTCAACAAGTGTATGTGAAAAACACGTTTATTTTATTTTTATTAAACCTTTATGAATTGTTTTACACAACAATCCCAAGATTTTGGTTCTCTTTCGCATTAAAATATTCTGCGAAAAAGATGAGCGTTGGTTCTATATAGGAATTACTTTTTCTATGATGAAGTTCTACATACTTGAATTAAAATCCTTTAACCGCATGACACCTGATGATTTCTAAATGTTTGGGGAAAATCCGTATCCTTGCAAACACATTCCCCGAACCTTGTATAACCCGCCCTCTAGAATGGTTTGTAAGAACTAAACCATGGTATACCCAAATTATGCACTTTCTTCAATATTAAAATCAAATGCATGAGACATTACTCAATCTTGTACACTTCCATGTATATGCGGGAGTACAATGGAACTGGGAGGGGGACAGGGGACATAAAAAATTGCTGTTGATACTGCTATTGATACTGCTAAACATCATGCAGCATGGCAGAATCAGTCATGAGCTATAAATAATTAATTGGTTATGTTGTAATGGGACACTATAAAGCTATTTGAGTCCCCGCTATCTCTAAGTACTGATTTTATATAGGGCTCTTTTTTCTCATGTAACTAACTTAGTTAGACAAATAGATAAAGCTCAGTATCTACGTACATCAGATGAAAGGGAAAGTTGAGAGCCTTCGAAGACACATGATGCTCCAAGGTGCATATACTCTGAATCAAGTCATTACCTGTGATCATATATAATACGTTGATTTCAAAACTACATGTAGTGAATCGCTTGAATAATAATAATAATCGCTTAAACTTTATATAACTCTGATTTGCAACGCGGATTGGATACATGTTAATTAATCAATTCAACTAAGTCGTTCTAAATCTTATTTTCATGTACCAGAGAACTGAAGTTAAAGAATCAAAGAGATATTCCAGGAATAAGGGTGTTTTTGCTGCGTATTATGTTAAAGACTCAAAACGTGAAAATAGGAAAGAGTTACATATTTCTATAAATTATCTCTTATTCTGAACTCTAAATTGCTAGGAGTAAAAAAATGATATTTTAAAGCATGTTTTTTCTTGAGAATATTTCAATTTAAAAAAATGTTCATTTTTTTTCTCCCCTTACTTTTTTTCCACTTTAATTCAGAGAGGGGATCGACCGGCAATAGGATTTACTCTTGGTTAACACACACCTACACACTCACACACTCACACGGGAAGGATGTTACAATAACAAATATAACCCCTAAGTACAATAATATGGAAACCCCATTAAAACACATGCAGTCACCACAGAAGTTCTTCATTCATTTAAACTCAAAGTAAGTAACAAGAAGGTAACAAGAATTACATTTATTATACCATAAAAAGACGAGGTACGAGTGTGTAATAAAAACAAGTCCAGCTATCATGAACGTGCAAAATAAACGATAAACAAGCTGTACTCATGAACAACATTCACGTTTTACTGTCGAAATGCGCGACTATTTAATAAGCTCAATCGCCACCAGGGGTCTCTCAGCCAGATATCGTTCCACCGATTTGTACTTGAATTCCTCCGAGATACTTTTATCTCTGTCAAATTGCTAGACGATTTGAATCGTGACTAAAACGTCATAAACTTCTGCCTTGCAGAACCTTTTTTTCTAACAATTCACAAAATAATCTAACGATGCATCAGTGCAAAGTTTTTAAGAAAAATGGTGAATTTTAATTAAACATTTTAGCTTCGTTCAAACAGCAGAGTCTGTCAAAGGATCATATGATTGGGTATCAGGAAAATTAGAATAAATAAATGCCAAGTGACGCAACAGACAGACAAATGAGACTGAATGTAATTACGCTAGACTGGTACCTACGCTACAATATCCCCTTGAGTTGAACAAATCGAGTGGCAAACGTATTCCAAGCAGCTGAGACTACCCATATAAACCGTCAAGGTTGATCTATCTAATCCCAACACAGACACGCTGTTTGTATAACTCCTTCACCCAAACTGCCTGTCATAGCCTGTGGCATGTCTGAGATTGATGGTTTCGATGATGGTATGATGACCAATTAGAAATCAAACCGTGACAGACAAACAGTTATAAAACAGCGATCATGAACTTAGAAAGATATTGGTCATATTTATACGAACACGCGTACGGCCATCGTCTGAGCCATCGACAAACAATTATCGCGGCTCTTTGATCAACTTGGTCTTATGAATTTGCAATAATGGTCGATTGTGTTAAATCGAGAATTATATATGTATCAGATTAAGTTCTTAGGCCAGAAAACAGGCCATTATCTTTATCAATTATACAAACACAGTGAAAAAGATAAAAATGCACTAAATCTATAAATGTGATATGCAATGAAAATACAAGTGCTTTCTGACAAAATATGGAATATGTGTAAATTAAGCACATCTTTCTTTTTATGCCGTATATAATATGTCATATATGTATATATATATATATATATATATATATATATATATATATATGCATGCTAACAGACTGATACAGAGATATGTGACATGGTAAACTTAGTAAATTATCAAAACGGACAACCAGAAACTATGATAACTATATTTAGCCATACAAGCATCCATAATCTGAAACGATGAATTTATATTACTTAATAATCAGTATAGTTCTATCTTGGTACTATGGATCTCATACTATAGTGACGCTAATCATCTAATCCATAACTTTTTCCAATATTGCTAAAATGAAAACATAATTTATCTGTCAATTTTGTAAAATAACTTCCCTATGCACATTAACAAATACCAGATCAATAATGCCCAAGTAAATTGCAATGGTTTTAAACCATTGTCTAGAAAACGGGCATATAAGCCCCTGCCGTATGCTTCATTTCATAACAAGCTACCAGTTCATTTGCCAACTTGCCATTTGCCAAGTTCTCTTCTGTAAAGTCATGGGACTGTGCACTAAATTATTCACTTGACATTTGTGAAAGTCAGGTTTAAAACGACACTAACCGACCAACTCAGTATAAAGCTGACACTTTGTGTAAATAAAACATAATGATGACATCATATGGCTGGCAAGAAAACTGTCCTGTCTTTCGTTTCATAATCTAAAAACCCCTTAACACAAGCCAACAACGTTGACAAAGCGGTGATTGTTTGATGAAAGCGACACCTGTCGACCTATGTAGAAACCTATCAAGACTGATACCTTCACATGAGTTGGGTGGTCTCCGGGACATACAAGTTAGTTATTACATGCCTAGGGTTAAAAGAAGGCAGGGTATACTGTGGAAGTGGTTTTGTTAGCGGGGTTTTTATTTCGCGCTTTTCGCGGGAGCGTGATTTGCGCTAAATTAAGAATACGCGTTATTTCGAACACCCCATACATGTCCGTGTAGTTTACTTTATTACTTATTTACTTTATAAGTAACAGGTAAAGAGTAATGGCGAATTGAATACACGATCCTGTATCATATAGATCGTTCGCCGCTTGGAAGACTGCAGAGTTCTCACCTGACACACAGTCACGTGGGTCTGGTTATCCCTCCGTGCGCGGTCGCTTGAGTTAAGGCTTATTCAACCAGGATGTAAGAGTTGTCATGTTGCTCGTAAAAAGATTTCAAAGCAAACGATATCTCAGCTGAAATCCACTCCGATTTTTAGTGATTTGTAGAAACAACTGTGAAACAAATAGCCTTTGCAAACCTTAAGAACCCCCCTCCAAATGTCTTTGAAGTATGACTGAAAGCCAGCAACGATTGTGGTCAGCTATGATTGTTGTTCACACATAGCGTGTTGCTTCTAGTTAGTAAACAAAATTTTTGTAGCTGAGCAATTCTACAGCTCACTCAGATGTCAAAAGGCGTGTCTGGGTGCAGAACCATTGCATCATTAAACGTGTTTATTCCCGGTAATTATGTATTGTTTACCCCGTATATCACGGTACTCACTAGCCCGTAGCATGTGTTCAGTCACCCGAAGCTTGTTAGGTGGGAGGTTGGTAGCGTTACAAACCTGTCTTTCACTTATTGGTTTAAATATTTTGATAATTTGATAAAAATTGAATTTGATTTGCGCGAAAATTCGAACTGCGCTAATACTGTAAAGTGAAAAAAGCGCAAAAATTCAGACGCGCCAAAATAACCACTTCCACAGTACTTGTCTATGAGATATATTGCTGCCATATTGTGAGAGAATAAAATAAGCCATGGAAAAGCCGGCACAACAGTCAGCTGGTCCGTCTGCCGTTGTCATAATTGTAATCACAATCACTTGTTATCATCATAATCACATATACTTTGCATGAACGTGTGTCTCCCATCTCTGTCAGCTTAACAGACAGCTCAAGCTACTTCACAAATAAAACGACAAGAAGACTCGTTTCATGATTACATGGTGGACATTACTATTAGCAGATATTTGATTCAAATATCAATTTTTCCATAAACAACATTCCGCTAAAACTTTCTTTACTATGAAAACTACATGGCTAAAACAGAAGGGTAGACGAACTTTGTAAGCTAATCTGTGCCTAACATGTATTATTTATATACAGGGATGTTTACCCTTTATCTCCGCTGACCTTTTATAAAATTATGGCTAGATCTAATCCTTCAACTGGACACATTTGGACATCGGCGGTGCGATAATCCAAAGTAGAACATTGGGGACGAATGCATACATGTTGCTCCGTAAGACCATCAGGTAAAGTTGCCATGACGACAGCCGGAATGCAATAGTTGCTCTTTATGACCACAAAGAACCGTTTCCATGAAGACAATCGGAACATTTGTCGGAAAGATCGAATATGTTTACAGAGATTCAGAGAATTCTATAATGCGATAATGGTCACTTATCCTTTCAAATAACAGGTTTTTAAAATATGAACTGTTGAGACATAAAATGCATCACTTACCAATATAAGCTTTTCTTTATGTAAAAATATATTTCCGAGGTTGGACTGACAAGAGATGGTTCAGCCGACAAAAAAATATTAAGCACTAGCCATGCTGGACTGTCTCTGCTTCCGCAGGTCTGTTCGGTGAAAATGGTTAATATTCACAATATACCGTATGCATGTGTCACGTGTTTGCCTGTAAAAAAAACTCAACAAATGATTGTAACCTCAAAATGATTCGCTGCACGAGATGTCTCTTCACAGAAACCATTTTGAACATTCCACTCAAAAAAGGACCCCTGATATAAACCGAGACTTCAGTTTTCCGGCTAGCGTCTATAATCTTTAATTTTCCTTAAAATATTATGTCCTAAAAGTTGAAAACGAGATAAAACTGCTAAATAATATAGCCTGTAATCATTTCATCTATTTCGCGGAATGATAATACTTACAAACATCTGCAACGGATACGATCGAGTATACCGACGAACATTTGGAATTATCCTAAATCCCTGACCAAACCTGGGCTTAATATAAGACCATGTGCGTACCGTACAACTCAAATATCATATAGTTGTACAAAAACAGACCGAATTATAAAAAAAATAATATAGTACCCTCGGAAACGACTTTGTCCTCATGAAAGTAAAATGATAAATTATCTAAAATGTCGTCCGGTGTAAGAATTTCTAAATTATCCGAATCTGACCAATGTTTTGAGAGAAATTCAACGATAATTTAAGAATAAAGTGACATAAGTGTAAACAGTATGGCATAAACACCTGGTTCGGATGTCTTACGACGAAGTCCAGACACTCATGAATAGAATTCAGTGGCAGGTCGAAGGTCAAGGCCAGTGTTGTTTACCGGTCAGTCTGGATAATATGGAGACAGATAACTCGGCCTGACACAAGGAATATAAACTGTCCATGCATTCCCTGCATCGTTGTGACAAGAACACCTATGCTTTTTAACCCAAATAATCATTAATTATCTGTAATTACATGATTAGCTTCAAGATAACCCTGAGAGATCGTAAGATCCGGCGCGTCTCCCTGGTTACACAGGCGTCTCGGGTCGCTTGTCGAGCCACGCTGACACCTTGGCATGGTTCTCAATGCGGTCCTTGTGTGCGAGCAGGTGGGGATAGTCCTGAATAGGAGGGAAAACCCCGAACCCCGGTATCCAATGCCATGCGTTCATCACCGCCAAATCCGCCCAGGTCAGCTGAAGGATAACACGCACAGTGTTAGATATAAATTTTTATCAGTTTCACCTTTATTAGCTTACAGATAATAACTTTTATATTAACATGCACTAACGACAGTCAATGGCATATTAAAAACAGGATTAAGACCCACACCAGGTTCATCAACAAATGTAAAAGCTGTGTCTGTAATTGCAGCCAAAGTGACCAGGTGAGGTTTTGTCATTGGAACTGTAAACGCTTAATAATATTGAACCTGAATGGAAACAGTTTTGTCGTATATGACCAGTGAAGGATTAAAATATGCATTACATCGACGCCAGAAAGTTGTCATCCAGGGAGTAATGTATATTAGCGTTGCGAAAAAGAATTGTACCAGATGCACATGTGGACCTAGCAAATTGTCTTTTAGCAGTTTAGAAATTTTCCGCTGTGCCCCACATGCCTCAAAGCATAAATCCTGTTTTCTGGCTTTTTAAAATAAATTCTGGATAAAGGTCCGGTAGGGCCTAGCGACATTTCGGCCCTCTGACAGAAAATCTAAAACCAGCGCACTGGCTGTCAGTTTGCCGTTACATCCTTCAGCGAAGAACGCACTTAAAGGCGCTATGAAGATGCAAATATTTTCTTAATTTCTGACAACGCCTAATGGCCTACAAGTATACGCTGTCACTTGGCATAAACCAGACCTAACGTTAGTTTAGTGAGTATACTTTCTAACAACATCTAACATGAGCGAAAATAAGTTCCATTTTAACTAAACATATTGGTAAATCTCTCCGCATGTTTGTTGAATTTCTGACCGCATGAATACAAGCATGGCTCGCACAGGTTACTGGACGCAACTAACTTGTACGCGATACAGGAAATGACTCGTTACCATGGAGACGGAGTTTAAATTTTGGTTGTAAGTTCACATGTATTCTTTTCAGTTTATTCGTCATCCGTAGCCTAATGTTAAGAATTCGGGCTGTTTACCACGATATGAATGCAATATGTGTTGGAAGAACACTGCGATACATTCCTCGATATGACCCGTATCACGACTCAAGTTAGGCTTACCAGTCCAATTATAATAGTTAGGTAGGACCAGGATCAACCAATGTAAGATTCAAACAAGCGGCTCTTAAGACAAGGGTAATGTCTAGCATGTTTTGACATTTGCGGATCCGCACTTACACCTAGTACATTGTTTTTATATACAGGGTAAAGTAACAAGGCACAGAACAGGCTTTGTTATTTATAGTAACAACGAGGTGTTAGGCCCAAAAAAGTTATGGTTCTCAGGCCCTTTTTTTCAGAATTCAGTGCGATATTTTTTTTTTTACCTTTTTGTGGATGTTTCGAAAAAAGGGTAATCAATCAGGAGAAAAGCATGAAAAAAAAACAGATTTTTTTTTGTCAAACGATAAAAGCACCATATAACAAATAAAATTTTTCAAAATTGTAATATTTTATCTTCTTGAAAGAAGAAAATGAACCTAAAAAATTTGATGCGGCGGGTTAAAATTGACGCGGACGGTGCCTGAGAACCATACCTTTTATTTATCTTTTTTTTTTTGGCCTTGGGGTTTTATGTAGACCTACCTCATCTCCAACGAAAAACCCGGAATTACTTTTGTTCATCAGTAAGATGTTCTCCAGCCTCTTCATGAAGTCCGGTAGTACCTCATCGTATTCTTTACGCATTTTGTTCTGCAAAAATAACGTATAAAGCATGGGCATTGTAAAACAGATTTTTTTATATTCACATTAAAAGAAACAGAATCTTTAAATTCAGTTTAAAAAGTAGCATTATGTACAAATGTGGCCTGCATAGCAGCTTAAGTTGTTTCCTTCTTTTATTTTTGTTTGTCCTTAACCAAAACCCCAATAGAGTGTACCCAATGGCTGAGACTAAGCAATTTGTAAGTCTGTCGATGCTTTTCATCGCAAATTGAAATAAAAGCTGTTTTTGCTGAATGTTAGGTAAAGATCAAAAACTTCAGTCCTCATCAAGCCATTGGTCAAAACAGAATAAACCCCAGATCAACAAGTTCAATTCAAACTACAATTTTGCAGTATCCATTATCTTTAAAGCTTACCTTTATTTCCATACTTTTCTCCCTATAACAACCCATTATTGGATCGAGCATATCATTGACGCATTCCACCACCATGTCCGCTCTGGCTTGGTCTAGGGAAGTCTGGCCGGCAAACCCTACGTGCGAACAAAAGTGTTATTTTTTATTAATGGTTACCTTGCATATTTAAATTGGGTTTTCATTCTCAAACTCTATTCATACTATCACGTTTAAGAGTGAATATGCGAAAGTGTGACAATCGCAGGTGTTACTGAAACATTTTACAAAAACACTGTAAACGCAGTACGGCAATAACGGACAAAATATAGGTAGTTGTTTTCCTTATCATGAAAAAAAAATTGAGAACCATGAATCCTGCAAAACACACGGACTGTATTTATAAAACTACATGTAGAGTTTAACCAGATGTCATCGAATAAAATGCTATTCAGAATGACAGCCTTTGAATAATTAACCTGTTGTATATAATCTGTATACGCTATTCATTAGTTATAATTATTGTTTTCAAGGACTTTATATACAGGCAGTCCCTCTTGTTTATGTGAACTACGGGACCTTCGCGTAAGGCGTTTGTAATTGTTACTGACAATGGATATATATTTTGTTTTGTTTGGTTAACTCTTTTGTGGCTTCACTGTAGAGTGTTTCTAGATTGAATAAACAATTGTGTCATGACCAAAGTTCAGCTACTTTCACACTTTTTATTCATCTTTGTCCTATATTTGACAATGGTTTTACTGAATCTACCAAAAGAAGGTTGGAATGCAGTATCTTCAGGAACAGCCTGGTTACAATGTGTATGAAAACAGTGCACACAACACGCCCTATACACCCAAGCACCCGGTACATTTACATATCACTTACATATGACAAACAGATCAACACAGGCATCAATCAAACAATGGTCCACCTGTACTCACCAAACTCTCTCGCAAGGTACCTGGCAATCGTGTGACTCTGGCATATTTTAACCCCGTCCACGGTGAGAACCGGAAGTTGACCGAAAGGAGTTGCTGCAGATTAATCAAATATGGCAAATGATGCACATTTGACTAGGTGTATGCAATCCCATCCCACCCGCAACTGAGCGATGATGCGGATTCAGCTATTGAGTAAACCACCTTGGGATTAAGTCAAGGTCAAAATAAATATCAGCTGCAAATCTGTGACCTATAGGACTAATATTGTGCCTTAATTGAAAAATCAGCCGTATTGGAGATCTAGCGCAAACAGAAAATGGCAGAAGATTAAAAAGAAAGAAAAATTTTTTTTATTGAAATCGATGGTTTGCACATGCACGGGGTTGGGCATGCACATAAAATTCTTACCTAAATATGAATATAGAAGTATATTCATCAGCCCCTATAAGCATCTCCGCCTAACAGGGAGGGGGATTTGTGTGACGACAAGATATAAATTCAGATATGAACAAAATCTGATAAAGATTTTTTATATATTTTAATGAAAATTATGTGCCTTTAAGCCATGACGTATTATGCTTTATTGAGACCTAGACTCGCTTTCATGGTTTGGACGTGGCTTGCCACACAACTGCGCAGAGATTACACATGGAAGCCATGCCACCACAAAATAAGATCATAAAGTTTCCTCGGATACATGATAACAAAACAAACAAAAAATCTCTTTATCAGGAAATGGTTTGGCTGAAGCAGAAACATTAATTTAATATATATGTAGTATAATAGTATAATAAAAGGCTGGCACCATTTTAAGTTAGATGAAAAATATAAGTATATCTTCAAGACTTATTAAATAAGAAATACAGGTTTTTAAAATGCTCATAAATTTACCCAGTTGTCGACTGATTTAACAAAATGTTTATGACTTTTTTAACATCATGTATTATTATTATTGGCTTAACTGCATTGCAAGTTTTAGAATGTGCTTTAGTAATTGTTAATGGAATACATTAAATATGGAAAATGAAAATTCTGCATTGCCAAGTATGGTTCATATTACTTATTTCAAGTAAAAGAATTTTTCTGGCACTGCGTATTTAATTATAAACACAAATGAGTACATGCATAGTATAAACAACTCACATGGTTTTAAACTCAGCCACTGGTTCGGCTGAATCCGTTCATCTTCGAACGGGACGTCTCCGACAGCAAACAGAAGTCGGGGAAGTTCGGCCCGGGCTCGGAAGTTAAAGTAAGTCAGTTTGTATTTCGGCATCTGAAACAGAAATTTGCACATTGTCTTGACTTGAATTAAACGTTTTAGAATTTGAAGTAAAGCTTAACTTGAAGCGTATTTTCTCAGATAGGGACTTATTCTCTGGAGTGAAAAAAAAATATACAAATTTGAATTCGTAAATACCTCTCAGGTTAAGTCAAGAAAGTCCCTGTAACAGTGCAGAATAAATGTGCTTAACACAGACATCATACAATATTAACAGATTTGACAGATATAATGTACGATTATGAAAATTATCTTCCTCAGGTACCATGACAATTCTTTTTCTTGGGTCCATATATATATGTTACCATTTCCTAAGGTTAATGCGGTCAGACAGACATGTTAATATGTATTAAAGGCGTTACTTTCTCACAATTATGTTATATTATATATATAAATGTTATATATATATAAATATATATATATATATATATATACAAATAAATATATATATATAATTATATATAATTTTATATAAATATATATATATATATATATATATATATATATATATATATATATATATATATATATATATATATATATAATACACCGTATATGTGGCAAAGTCAGTATTGTGCTGATGGCCTCACATTACATGTCGGCACCATTCAAGGCCAGTTATCTCTGTCACATCTTTGACCATACAAACACGATTTGTGAATGGACCAGAAGACCTTGGAACAGACCTGCACCTTTTTTAGGGGAAAATTACGGTTCATCAGGTATAAGATCTCGCGCATACTCTCGCGGGAGTCCACCGTCCCGCTGATTCCGGAGAACCGATGTATTACCGTCAGTGACAGTCGCGCTGACACAACCGGCGGGGGATTTCACAGTCAGGAATAATATATATCCGGTCCATACAGCACAAACAAAACCTGCAAACGTCGGGGAGTTTTGGCAATCACGTGGGTGTCCTGTTATTCCCACAGTCACAATGGTATATCGGACCTACTAGCTCAGGTGAGAGCTCTGTGATGACACGACCCAGCATGCTGCCATAGGAGTCCAGGTGTTTTCTGGCGCGGTACAAGAACGTGTACCTGCTGAGCGGCTTCGGGGTACGCCAGTGCAGGATTCTGACAACAGATGCGCCACAATGAAACTGACGAGGTGCCAACCACGATTTATAAGCTTCTGACTTTTTTGTGATAATCATCTGTTGTCTCGTGCACCGCCTGAACCACGCCTGTCGGGCCATGTCCGCTTGCTTCAGGCGGTTTCAGGAATTTTCGGGGACAAGCCGTTTTCGGGTATTTCAGGACAGTGCGTTTCCTAATGTTTTCTGGGGCATTTTATCCTTTCCAAAAGGAATTATGTTTTATTTACATATATTATTCTTTAGAAAAATTTATTCCACATATTTATAGTAAACTTCGCATAACTCATTGATTGGTTTCTAATAATATTGATTAATTATAATGCAGGTATATTTAATTAAGTACAGGGTTTTGATCCATCTAAGATATATTCTTAATTTATTCCATATTTCTTTACAGTGGCATTGCCCACAAAGAGGCCTTAATTCATTAATCAATTTGGTGTCATCCCAAATGGACGGGTTTCAGGTAGACGGGTCGGATTTTTTCGATCCCATCTGGACGGGTCCCAGTTGGACGGGTCCCAGTCAGACGCTCTATCTATAACGTATGGGTTTAAGAAATAACGAAGGCTATAATATATGCATTATATATTATATATAGTATTGTGAATGTATACATGAAAATATAAAGCAGTTTGAAACGTCCTGAAGGATGAACGGCTCATTCGTATAGACCACCCGGCTATTTGGCGACGCCGACATCATGTGCAAGATTTACAATGACTCGTTTTATAATCACTTACGTTGAAATATCAAGGGTATTTTGCTGTCTTGTTGTCTTATATATATATATATATATATATATATATATATATATAATTTTAATTGTATATATGAAAATATCGAACCATTTGCAACGCCATGAAGAAAGAACATATAGACCACCCGGCTGACTGGCGACATAAAATGCAAACATTAAAACGTCATATTTATGTTCAGAACATGTCTTTGGCATCGTTGAAGTCTATATTGAATTTATTTATTGGAACGATAATTTAATGAGATGTTATCATAAAAGAAATGCAGTTAATAATTTGCTTTGGAATGTGTACAGAGCTTAAATAAGCATTGCTTGCTTGTGATATCAATAAAATCAGAATTGTCCTTATTTGAAAGCCGAGTTACGTGGTCAATCAATAAAATATGAGTCATTCATTTAAGATGATACATTTTTTCTTTAATAAATATCCTTTGTTTATTAAAGTCAATTCTTCTTCACAAACATATGTATCCTACACTACCTATTAATTTAGTATTAAATTCAATTATTTTTTACGGAGATGTGTATCCTACATTGCCTAATATATTAGTGAATAGATAGATAGATAGATAGATAGATAGATAGATAGATAGATAGATAGATAGATAGATAGATAGATAGATAGACAGAAAGATAGATAGATAGATTTATTAACTCCTTAAATAAATGAATGTATAAATCACTGTCTTCATGGACCATAACAGGAATAAGAAAACTGTACATCCCATTTACCACGTTTCAAAAGGAAACCACATAAGTGCATCTTCTTGTTAATTAACCAGTTATTGTGATCAGGTTTCGTTTTGCACCGATTGTTTAAGCCATGTAGTAACTGTTATAATAACAGCACGGTGGTCTTTGATAAATATTCCGTTGATTAACATGAACCACTAAACATTAAAGTCCCCTGTAAAATTAAACGAATGTGTTTTATAATTAATTCATTTTTAAAAACCTTTCAATTTTATGGAAAAAAACTTTCTCCTTTCCTCCTATCATATCTCTCTCAAGCATCATCTCTCTCTCTCTCTCTCTCTCTCTCTCTCTCTCTCTCTCTCTCTCTCTCTCTCTCTCTCTCCACTGTATATGTTGTCTTTATTCGCGTATACAAGTATTCTCTTCTCTCTTTATCTCCAGTTCATTGTGTCCTTCTGTCTCCCATTTTTAGGTTATTGTATACAAGCATTCTCTTTTCTCTCTTTATCTCCCTCGCTCTCTCATTTCATTTTCCTTTTTCCAGCCCTACATTTGATGATTGACGGTCTTTTGATTCCCTCACTGCTCTTTTTCGACAAATATAAGAAGGGACCAAGAGAGATAACTGTTTTTCTTTTTCCTTGTTTGTTGGTTTGTGTCTTACTGATTTATCAAACACATGTCAAAGGGTAATTGGTTGTTTTACTGCACTTATAAAATGCCTTACCGTAACGCAACTTAATTAGTCCATTTATTCAAACAATTAGTGAATTATTAAGGGTGAATCTTATTAAGCGACCTCGCTTCCCACCGTGTTTGATCAACATATATAAAGTTTTATTATTTTAATTTGGCCTTCTCATAAAGCTTCAGTCCCTAGCTACTTACGTGTCTAAAAAAGAAATGTAAATATAACATAGCGTCTAAATGGGACCCTTCCAACTGGGACCCATCCACCTAGAACCGTCCAAATGGGACCCTTCCAAATGGGACCGCCTAAGTGGGACCCGTCCAACTGGCGCCCGTCCAACTGACACGTAATCATCAATTTCAGTTAAACGTCGTGTGTATTATTAGACTTTATTATTGTCAAATAAAAACCACGCTATTAGGACCGATGGGAGTATTTAATGAGGTACAAATCTAATACTTATAAAAGGAATTCAGTTCACGTTTGTTCGCAGTATTCTCTAAAACCGCGTTGTGTACAATATTGTGCCATACATCATTTTAAATGTTATTATCCCCGCAGTGACATAGGCGATATGAAAATAAATAATTTGTAATATACATATAATTTTGAGTGATATTTCCGGTTTTTTTACCGAGCACAGCCGAACTGCCTTCGGCATTCACCGGAATGCGTGCATCGTGGTCAATTAACCTCTAACACTAAGGACTATTGTTCATATGAATAACGCTTGCTTTCAATGAGGGATTTGACCCACGTGCGTGGTCAGTAAAAGAGAAAAACGCTTTATGAAATGGAGAGTTCAACCAAGGAGGATTAATGACAAAACCTAATTCAAGGTCCCAATTTCAGGAACAGGGCTAGGGTGGTGTCGGGGGTCTGAAAATGGGATACGGACCCACTGCATGGAGTCCCGCTGGGTCCGCTTCTGCTACTTACAATGTATGCATATTTCTGTTTCCTTCTTCAGGAACAGTTTCCTTGCAATGTACATTTAATTAATCTTTAAAGTGTTCCTCACATCAACCTATTCTTTATACGTCCAACGATAGAAATCAGTCAAATATCAACAGAACACTGTATGCCTCCGCGTCTCATTCCGGTTCGCAATGTAAACCACCACTGACCAGGTCTTTAAGGTAAACATACCGGGATAAGGTTTTTTCCCACGAGCACAGCTCCACAAAATAACAGTAAAAAATTATTTGTTCATATCGTATTCCGAGAGTATCCCACTAAAAATCTATATTTTCTTTTAACTTTTATAATAAAAAATGAGCCAACATTCAATATCTCAGTAAATATATCTCCCAAACCGCGGTAAAAAGCCCGGAGTACGGGTTTATCAGCTAGTAGTATTATAATATGTGTTCTAATATAAATCTTTTCTCTTATTACTTTGAATATTAATGCTAATCATACACGTATGCAGATGCTGAGCGCGAGAAATGTTTACAATTTTAATTTTCTTTCAAGCATTGACTGTCTATAAATCGCACTACTAAAATCACCCTATATGGACAATGTGTTTAATATCGGGGGATAAAAGGTTATGGTTCATTAAACTGAATTATATGTGATTTATTCATCATTTTTATTCCATAAAATTACATTAATTTATGGCGTATGCTATAAGAAGATAGGCCAGTTGCTGGAGTCCTATTGTGAACCAAAAAGTAGCCAGAAACCGCACCCTCCGACAGGATCCTTATAGAACGTTGCTGTGTGCACAGAAAACGTGTGTCAGGGTTCATCAACCCTATAGTTGGGTCACAGGTTAGGTCTAGAACAAAGGCGGTCCTAATACCAGATAATCTAAAATATCCTGATCCTCGATCAGGATACAAAATCATTGCGTTATGTCGTATAGTAAGAATATTTTTATGATATCATATTATGATAACGTTTACATGCTTGTACCATGTACCATGATTGTTACCCTAATACTAAACAAATTGTCATCAGTATCCATCATACCTGTATGATGAAGTTGCTATCAACCAACCAAGTAACCAACCGACTGAAAGCATAATACCGCGCCATCTGGCGAAGATATAATAACATGACTGGTTCCGTCACATTTCGTGATACTCTCCCGAAATGGTAAAGCTAAGCGCCATAGCTGGTGCAATTGTAAATGGAAGGTTTACGAAAATATTACACAGAAAAGTAAAATCGAAAGTTCCATAAGATCTTACAAAAAAATTCTTCTCGAGACCGATTTTTAGATAGTTCTTTGATTGCTAAAAACTGTTATGTATGATTTGATACTGTATATCTAATAATTTGATTTATATCGGAAGGTAAGAAGAGAAAAACAAAGAGTACTTTCAATATACATTTTTAGAATCTCATCAGTTTTCGTGATTTAATACAACTTTCACTACGTCATGCATAGCCGTATGTTTAGAGTGTTTATCTTCAAGTGTAAAAAAGTTAACTTAGGCGAAAAAAATTAAAAGGTATGGTTCTCAGGCACTTTTTTTTCAGAAATCACTGCGGGCAGGCAGTATTTTATTTTTGACCATTTTTTTTTTGTATGTTTCGATAAAAATTTCATATGATCAGGGAAAAGCATGAAAATAAAATATTTATTTTGTTAAACAAGTGAAAGCATTAGATTACAAAGGAAATCTGATCAAATTTGTATTATTTTACCTTCTTGAAAGATGAAAATCAAAATAAATCTGTTTGATGCGGGGGGGGGGGATTAAAACTGACGCGGGCGGTGCCTGAGAACCATACCTTTTATTTATTTATTTATTTTTTTTTGGCCTTACTTGTAACATTTTCAAACGAAAAGGAGCATTCAGTGCAAGAGTAAATATTATTTTTTATACTATTTATCATTGTCACTTAAGTAGTAGTAGTAGTACTACTACTAGTAGTAGAAGTAGTAGTAGTAGTAGTACTACTACTAGTAGTAGAAGTAGTAGTAGTAGTAGTAGTAGTAGTAGTCGCAGCAGTAGATTGCAGTATTACAGTAATGGCAATAATAACATTATCAGTAATGGCAATATTACAGTTATCGCAATATTGACATTTTCAGTAATTTTTGTAAAGCATATAAACTTCTGATTCACAATTGATGCGGTGTCGGGTTAAAAATTCTGTAATAAACACCAATCTAGCGAATTATTGCCGTGGATTATGTTCATACAAATACGAAAAGATGGCTGCCAACATGTCCTTATTTCTGTATATTTTGCCACAGGGTAGCACTCTATACCCCATATAAAAATTGCCCAATTGGTTTTGGATTGTAGCAACATGATAGCCCGCCTGTGATGTCATCATAAAATCTGGGTAGTGGCACAAGCAAGCACAAAGCAAGTCCCGATGTGAGATGTGTGCCAGCTATGTTACGAGTTCGTATGAAAGGACATGAGAAAAATATTCATAGCAGACGACATTATACATCACGCAGACGACAGTGAGTTGGAGGGAAAAGTGAGAACGGCGGGACGTAGATGTCATAACAAGAATCGGAGCATGAGGGATGAGCACGGTACAGGAACGCTCTCACTTGACCCTCTCCTTCTTGTTCGGTCCTTTACAAATTGGTTGAAGAGCTAATTAAAACTGTTTCGTAATAAGTCGTACATAGACAACCGTCGCTAATGTAACTGCCCGGTTACAGGATGGGTGACAGAACAGAAGAAATTGACATCGATGTAAACATACAAAGTAGAATAAAATCAAATCAAATTAAATGAAAAATATCTTGCAATATATAGAATACCATACTCTACCATTCCTGACCTTACAATAATCTACCACGCTACAGCGTTCTGTTATATAAAGTGAATGTTGGATTTTTTTTAGAATAGTGTGACAATCTGTTCAGAAGCGATTGTTTTTTAAAAAATTCTTATCAACACCAACATTATTGTCGTAAATCCCGTGAAATGTATGGTTTAAGACTCCTCACTTTTTAAAACGATGGCTGTTTCACGTTATTATGACATTATAATAACATTTATTATATTAAATAACACCTTCTTTATCTATGTACTAAATCTTGCAAAATGTGATGTATATTCAACCTTAAATCACGTTGTAATCTATTAATGGAAATGCACCAAGTAACGTAAGAGGAAAATTTATACGTACATATGGTGAAGAACCCGATAAATATGTAGAGTATTTTATTCTTATATTTTAAGGCGGCTTTGTATGCAGGGGCGCTAATTCGGTAATTTGAGGAACTTCTGGAGTCTGAATACACGTGTAAGTAGGCATTCATATTGAACTGGCAAGTCTACTAGGAGTCGTGACACCAGTCATTCGGGGAAATGAAATGCAGTGGTCACCGATGCCGTTGCTTCGATATCGTGGTCAACAGCCGATGATCTAAATACTACCCTATGCATCATGAGTGATGCATAACCCATGATAATAGATATATGAACATACAAACCAAATTGAAAATCCATCCCTGTATATGGTAACAAGTCATTTCTTGTGTCACGGGCTAGTTGGCTATCGTTTATGCCGAGTTACATGTATGGAATTTTTCTCGTACGTGGAAGATTTCGTTAAAAAGTAGCGCTACATGGTTAACGACTTGTTTGGTTTATGGCAAGTGACAGCGTACCTGTAGGCCATGAGGTGTCTTAAAAAATAAAGAAAATAATTGCATCCTTTTCGAACCTTGCAGTCCGGTTTTCGTCATATCTAAGCAAGGCACTTTGAGAGCTCAATGAAATCTCTTATATCAGAGGTCCGAAACGGCGCTCGATCAAATATAAGATATTTATACCACCTATATTCTAATTCACAAATTTTATTACAAAGAGATTTTCTAAATTCATGACGATTAATTTTATGTAATTTCGTACATTTTAAGATAAGATTAGATGTTATACTATTACGTCATTAATTTAATCGAGAATTTTAAACAAATAAAATAAATCATGAATTTTATAGTTCTTTAAAGATACAGACTATATGTAGATGTGAAACACACACATATGTATGTATATATATATATATATATATATATATATATATATATATATATATATATATATACACTCAGACACAAGTTATTAAGCATATAAGTAAGTACGCGTACAGAGTCAGGCATTCATAAGGTCAAATAATATTCATAAAGAAATTAGATTAACAAATAGGATTAACAGCATACTTGTGCACAGAAAAACCTCTTTGTACACGTAGACAGAGAGCAGGAGTTTAGTCATGAGAGGAGATTAAGCGTAACTCAAAAGATTTCCGACTGATCAAGATCTATGAATAACACACTGAAATACCACGTATAAAGAAATCGTTGAATGCAAAGTATTCCTGGAATTTAGATTATTAACTGGATCTATGCATATGTGAAACACTGCAAAGATAAATGTTTCAACATAAATAATAAAACTGAATTCCTGTGCTGCATTTTATGGCTCGTATGAAATGCTATAAAAAATACACAGAAACAAAACTTTCCGATACACCCCGCTACATTGCGCCTGTATGTTAAATGGTCTTTCGGGTGTCATCGCTGACTGTAGACCAACTTTATTATATGAATTGACGGTTGTAAATATTGATTTATAAACGTTAAGCATAATACAATGTTATAAAATATACTAGTTATATAGATAATATGATACGTACAAATAATCGAATTTATTTTCAAGTTCAATCTTGTTCTATTCAATAAGGGTTGACAGTACATTTCTGATCAATAAATTCTTTAAATGGCCCAGTGACAACCGTCCTTCCACAGCATTCTCTTGTCATATTGTCTTGCCCCAGACAGAAGTAACATACGTACCTCAGTTTGTTCAAATGTAAACTTGGTTTCTTATTCGCGAGGTTACCATTTCACGATTTCGCGAAAATCGTGAAGATTGAACGAGGACCAAAGGAAATATCGAACGAAAGAAATTATTTTGAATTTGAAAGATTTGATTATAATAGGAATCTTAAATTAATGGCAACTTACATGATCTATTATTATTTATTATTTATCTTTTGAATTCGACGATTTGGCCATGCTGGTTTTATTTTATATATTTTATTGGAGACAGAGAGATGTATCTATGTGTAAAGATATAAAAAATATCATAATATATTTAGGTTTTTATAAATTTCGCCTTGTAGAGATCTGTTTATCTGATAAAAAACGATTTTTTTCATGACTGAAATAACAACAAATGCTTCAGACAAACTTTTCTTTTATTTATTTTTTAATTAAATACATGTATGTACTCAGATGATGGCAGTATTTAATATATATTCATTATATAATTTTATATAATATATTAAATATGTTACTAGTTTTGTTATATTATATTTTTTTATAATGTTTCCTTAACTTTGAAAAAAAGAGAATTTTTTTTCAGGAACAGCATACTGCGGTACTTTTTAGTTGACGTCATTTAACATGATGAAGGAATTTCTGATCAAATAAAGTATTTGTAATATCAACCTACCCACATGTACAAGAACTCATAAAAATTATTTTTATTCACCACACTAAGGTAAATGATATGTGCTGCCCAGAAACTTAAAGATGAGCCACGCTCCTGATCAAAGCGCTTTTTATCTTACTTTTGATATAATGTTTACTTCCGGTTGCTTGCAACATTGAAAAGTGACAATTAGTTAAGACGGTCGAGTGGTCGATAAGTCATACAGTAAGTTTATGAAGAATCAAGTCGAATCAATTATTCTTTTTGATCCAAACGGATAAAAAATGTTAGTATTGTTGGGTACGTAGTTTATCATCTGTACATTAATAAAAAATGATAACGACAACTATAAACTGATAAACTGTAGTTCTTAAGAAGAAGTAAAAAAAAGATGAGTTTACTCCAAAGGTTCTGATTTCTTCGTAAATATTTTCTGACATTTCTTACCAATTTGTTCTGATATTTCTTTTCATTGCTAGAGTTTATTTAAAACCAAGCTTGGAAAAGCCTTGACATTTCTTAAAAATTAGCTTAAATTATTAGGAATCCAGGGTGCCCGTTTACATGTACATACATGTATACGCAATGATGTATACATATGTAACATGTATGTACCATGCGCAGAGAACATGTGGATGTGTCAAAGTACATTTTTTAATATGCTCAGTATTCCGAAAGTGGTACGAAAGTTGCCGCATATAGAGTTTGACTTTTTTATAAGTTAACACGCCTATGTATACAAGATCAGTACAGGTCGATGTGTATAGGCAACAGGCGTGGTCTAAAAAATATCTGTTTACAGATACTGTGTCGATAAGATGTGCATGATTACATGTGAAATAAAAACAATATGATATTTCTATAGCCGAGACTTTTTCATATATACGATATTTTCCAAATACAATCTTTTTAAACACACATGAAATTCAAGTGCTAAAACAACTAGGCGTGTTTTGTAAACATAAATGTCAAACAACGAACTTAATACCAGTATCTCTGTGTAAAATTGTCATTTATGTAAGAGAACACCTACTGGTCTAAGTATATATCAGTAAATAAAAAACTAAACATAAAACATACAACCTATTTTTCAAGGCCATCCGTTGACAACTATAGATGTGTCTGATATAACAAATTCGTTTGATATATAGCTTTCTTGTTGTAAGAGTAATCGTCACCCAAGGTGTTTTCGGACACCAACTCCAAAACTCACTGGCGACTCAGTACAAAAATATGAAAAAATACCTCAAATTACAAAAATATCCATGCATTCAGAAACCTGTCTGTGAAAAAAAAACATAAAAATGTCATATTGTTTAAACCCCCTTGATAAAAACCTGCGGTGCATGGTTAGGATTTTTCATGGTAAAGCAAGCAGGTCCTTTAACTTCTGCACGACGAAGTATTCTATAAAGAAATTCCTACAGACATATCGCACTTACTTTTGTGACCTCGGAGGGTCTCTTGATGTCAGTTGACATTTGATTAACGTGAAAATGGTGAAACAATCATGCCCCATAATGAACAAGCATTGAACAGAATAATTCGAGGGAGAATGTATACATCGTCCAGTCGTCTGAAGGAGCAACTAAACCATAGGAAATATATGCATACATTAAAGTGCACATGTACGGTGCCAAGGTTTAAGACTAAATTGAGCTACTATAGAGATAGTCAATATGCAAGACGGAGGAAACAAAAAAAAACCTAAGTTAAGGTAGGAATTAGAAGATATATGTTATCCCATTTTAGAACACTGAGTAAATTGAACCTATCGTTATATTAGATTGATTAATTAATATAGATGCAATAGGAATATATCTGTAAAGTTATATAGATATTATCGAACAGTATACTGCCTGCATGATATCGGTAGACTGTTACAAAAAACGGCATGTCTAATTGGTCATTTCCCCTCGTAAGCTATGTGTACTATTAGACAATTTATCCACAACACCAAGTAGGTATCTGACAGTCATTTCGCTCTCTGAAGTTTACACAGATCCAATCACACGTTTCCTATTGACGTGTTACGGTTAGGGTCGCGGTGTATATGCGGTTGCGGTTAACCACTTGAGTCCTTTCGTCGGTCATTGTGTGTTCCAACTTCACAAGGATTCAGACACACGTGCCAGTCATTCGTGGAACATTACATACAGCCTTTAAAATGTTTGAAATATGCTGTAACAGATAAAACCAAAGAGAATGAGCAGTCACATACAATAAAAATTAAGTATGAGCCAATGATTGCATGCATGGACGGATCGATACTTAAGTGATCAATTAAGTGGGCTATAACCACTGACCTTTTAAATTTATATTTCTGACTAATACAAATATAAGTGAAGAAACTTGCACGTTTCTAAATGAGTTAATAAAATAATAACAATAAATCATAAATTCAGATCAGTGTTGATATACCCTAAAAGCTCATAACAATATTGTGTGAGCATTGGACCGGGGCACAATCTAAAGATCTAGGAAAATAGCACCAGGATATTTAAATGGATTATTCAACCAATTTTATGTTCAGTATGTGAAATATGCTTGCGACACACAACTTGAAAATAAATGGAGGGAGGCAACCAACCCATCAATACAATGCATTGATTAACTCTACTTACAATTTTATTAATCCATCATAACTTAATATCCTCTCACGAGGAAACGTCTCCCTATATATTGCGAGCGCAAACAACATGCAGCTACCATGTGAACGCATTCGGGCTATCGTATGCGCGCGTTATTTCGGGTGCACGTGAAAAGATCTCGTGTGCTCGAAATAAGTGACTTTTTTTTTTGCATTGCTTCTCCTAGCTATCATCTAACCTGTCGTCATTCTACGAGTTATTGAACATTTCACTACTTTGTGCAAAAAAAAAATTACGTACTATATATGTGAAACTTGCGTACCTGATGCAGCAGTGATTATTCATACTTTTATACACTCGCATTATTTATATGATATCTCAGAGACTGAATTACGGTACTTGGTAACATAGCATGCACAGTTTTTTATTCTTCTATGATATACAAGGCAACCCTTTTAAACTACTGAGAAAAAGCACCCTCTGAGTAAGGCCAGAATATATCATATTAGCACAGATCTTAAACTAATATTAAGCGACACAGAAACCCAGAAAGAGGTATATTAACTTAGGATAGTGTGGTCGGGTCGTTTGGTCCAGGTCCCAGTTTATAGCCATGGATGGTATATCTTGGATATAAATGCCTGTTCAGTTGGAAACATAGTAAACACAGTATGTCCTTCATGCCCGTGCACGAACATGACTTCCTCAAAGTGGGGGCAATCTTTGCAAACAGTTTTGTGGCTGTCCTGGTCTGGGCCAAGTTTATTTGCACGAGCCTTAGGGTACAGCTTTGTACTAACGGAAGACAATGCGCGCGAGTAAAAAGTCCGCTGATCACAGCGAACCTGCATACGAATTGTCGACAAGGTGGTCCGGGACTCAGTGTGTAAACCTCGTAAAATGCCGGGATAAAGTCGGCTCTGTACTCCCAGAGTTCATTTGGTGCACTGCCCCGACCAGCTCCACGTACCAACCAGATTCAAAGACACAGCTTATGTTTATTTTTACCTCAGCAGATTTACATTTATATTTTTTTTACCTTAGTAGGTGTACACGTATTCTCATTTTTGCCTTTGTTATTCGGTTCATCTTTGCCATCTCTGCATTTATATCTCAAATTTCCTTTCGGCAAAACATGCACTATGATCTCCGAAGTTATTAAAAGCATAATTCATGTTTCAGCAATGTTTTCGTACCCGAATACACCAATTAGATATAAGCAAAACTGTAACTTATCAGCCGAATTTGATGCCGATCCACAATTCCTTATATAGGCATGCATGCAGCTACGCCAATGATAAAGGAAATTCTTAAATATATATATTTGGTGGACTCATATATATAAACTGTCGGTGAAGCAACATTTGGAGGGGATTCCCCAAGATTTGGACGGAGAAACTTGCAGAGGGAGAGACAGACTGAGAAACTTACATATGGCAACATCATCAGATATTTCAACACACTCTATCTGAGGTATATTTTTACTAACACCAACAATCGTTTTGGGTTGTTGAGTACGACTCCCGTTCATAAACATGCAGGTGATTATGTCTGGGAAACAACTGATTCTTGCAAATAACATATCACTGGTTAAAAGTACAGCAGCTAATTGCAGGTCTGCGTTAACGCTAAATATATGAAATTACAGAGGGCGGTATACAATTATTATCAAGATATAGACAATTGGAGACGTTGTGTTTGAATGTATCGTTGCCGAAGCATGAATTATGGTACTTCCTCGCTCTGTTCGCCCACCACGAACATAAAATAATCTTGATTCAGCTTTATTATATGAGTAAGACCTACAGGAGCGTTTTGACTAATTTACTCTATATGTATACTGTCCTACTACCATGTGTTTTCTCCGAGATTTAAAAGCTGTGAAAAAAGGGAAATGTCCCGAAGGCATCTACACTTAAAGGTTTCTTAATTATTAATGCATACACTACCGTACTACATTTATCGGAAATTTAAAGTAGGATTTAATTTTTAAAGTTTGCATCGATTTGACCCGATTACTGCAGGTAATAATGGCCTAGTTATTGCAGGTAATAATCGACATTGGTCACCAAGACATGTCTGAAAGTCCCCACGCGGAGATATTACCTGGAGACATTGCAATGAAGCTTTGGCGTCAATATCGGGAGGGTGGGGGGGAGACACTTAACACAATGTATTCACCGGGTGAGCGATATTATAAGCATCGCTTGGCCATCCCCCTGTCACTTATCTAACAAGTCTTCCCACAAATTAAACATGGTTCCCTAATTTTGCCAATCAACCTTAATAATCCTTAATAACCTCTAAATAAAGCTTAAAGGGGCCCAATCACGTATAAAGCATGTTAAGTTAACAAGAAACATAGCTTCACCCCTTTGAAATAAATCTGTACCTGCCAAAGTATTCCCTTGGGACCGTTTGCTTATTCCTTAAAACGAGTGTTATAAAAAAAATGGACCGGGCGCGATCGCAGAGCCACCACACGTGTCAATCAGCAGATGCCCTGAATGACTTGGCCCAAAAAAATGTAATGCATGTTCCCGCTGGCGGAAACAACACGTGTTGGCCCTCATAATCGGACTCCCGGTCATGCAGCTTTGTTATGGTAAACAGACACACGTTTACCAACGCGCAGAGCCATAACAAGGTGTAAAACAGCCGCATACGAGGAACTGAGACTGTGTGCATGGATGGTTTTGCTGAAAAACTTTTGTATAAAGCAAAACTGAACTGATAGTGTAAAAAATAGACATAATATAGCTCCTGATTATGTCCCTTTAAAAAAACTTTTCAATCTTCCTAGAGGGCTGCTTCCGCTCTTACACTTGTGGTGAATAAGAGCATAATTAAGTTTAATGGGCAGCCAAAGTAAGGGAACCATGTTCAATTTATGGAAGGTTAGATAGCTTACAGGGGGATGGGCCTAGTGAAGCTAGTAATGTCGCTCACCCGGTAAATACATTGTGTCAAATGCCTGTGCGATGGGGGTATATATCCACCCCAACCCCCATACCCCCAGCCACCCCGAAAGAATTGAAAATAAAATATATTAATATAAGAATTCTATAACACCAGAAAACCGTCCTCACGACTTGCATGCAAACATGCGGTTAAGATCCTCCTCCCCTTCTCCCCCTCCTCCCTCTCCCCCTCCCCCCCCCCCCCCCACACACACTCTCTCTCTCTCTCTCCCTATCTCTCTCGTTTTCTTCAGCAATTTTATGCCGGGTGTTAACATGGCCATTCACACGAGTTGTATTTACTTGTTGTTTCACACGCTTGTCTGCATATTGCAGTAAAGGTGAAACCATGTAGGCGCTATACCGAAGTGTGCACACGTTTTCACCTCCCGGTATATGGAGGTATTTCACACGTCAGTGTAAAACTTTTTTCTTGGCTCTAACGAGGCGTTCACCTAGCGGTTTCAACAAGGTGAATCATCAGAAGCGGATCCTGGAAGTCCAGGGGGTCCGGACCCCCCAACCTTTTTTTTTTCATCAGAAACAACGTTTTTTAAGGGCTTCAGACAAAATTTTGCGGCCTGGACCCCCCCCCCCCCCTTTCAATACCTGGGGACCTTTTTTTAGGGTTTCCATTAGTCCTCTTGGTTGGACCCCAGCCCCCTTTTCTTAAATCATGGATCCGCCCCTGATCATTTCATATGAATATTTATTAAAGTACCTTACGGAGGTATATTTCCATGGCCAGAGGTTTCATGTCCTCACATTTAACAAACACGGACTTCATTCGTCCGAATATACATCGCATTTAGTCCCTGAGACATGCGTTCCACTTGTTCTATGGAGCTCATGCACATTCAGCTGATCAAGATGTGCCACCTGTCTGTTCATGTAGCTCCCCATGCAAAGAAGCGTTCCGCCCGTCCGTGTGACATTTAACTCGCATTTACCTAACGGAAGCGTCCCGCCCGTCCGTGTGACATGTAACTCGCATTTACCTCACGGAAGCGTTCCGCCCGTCCGTGTGACTTGTAACTCGCATTTACCTCACGGAAGCGTTCCGCCCGACCGTGTGACTTGTAACTCGCATTTACCTCACGGAAGCGTTCCGACCGACCGTGTGACATGTACCTCGTGTTTTCCTCACGGAAGCGTTCCGCCCATCCGTGTGACATGTAACTCGCATTTACCTCACGGAAGCGTTCCGCCCGTCCATGTGACATGCATGTAACTCGCATTTACCTCTTCGAAGCGTTCCGCCTGTCCGTGCGACATGTAACTCGCATTTACCTCACGGAAGCGTCCCGCCCGTCCGTGTGACAGGTAACTCGCATTTACCTCACGGAAGCGTTCCGCCCGACCGTGTGACTTGTAACTCGCATTTACCTCTTCGAAGCGTTCCGCCTGTCCGTGCGACATGTAACTCGCATTTACCTCACGGAAGCGTCCCGCCCGTCCGTGTGACAGGTAACTCGCATTTACCTCACGGAAGCGTTCCGCCCGACCGTGTGACTTGTAACTCGCATTTACCTCACGGAAGCGTTCCGCCCGACCGTGTGACATGTACCCCGTGTTTTCCTCACGGAAGCGTTCCGCCCATCCGTGTGACATGTAACTCGCATTTACCTCACGGAAGCGTTCCGCCCGTCCGTGTGACTTGTAACTCGCATTTACCTCACGGAAGCGTTCCGCCCGACCGTGTGACATGTACCTCGTGTTTTCCTCACGGAAGCGTTCCGCCCATCCGTGTGACATGTAACTCGCATTTACCTCACGGAAGCGTTCCGCCCGTCCATGTGACATGCATGTAACTCGCATTTACCTCTTCGAAGCGTTCCGCCTGTCCGTGCGACATGTAACTCGCATTTACCTCACGGAAGCGTTCCGCCCGACCGTGTGACTTGTAACTCGCATTTACCTCACGGAAGCGTTCCGACCGACCGTGTGACATGTACCTCGTGTTTTCCTCACGGAAGCGTTCCGCCCATCCGTGTGACATGTAACTCGCATTTACCTCACGGAAGCGTTCCGCCCGTCCATGTGACATGCATGTAACTCGCATTTACCTCTTCGAAGCGTTCCGCCTGTCCGTGCGACATGTAACTCGCATTTACCTCACGGAAGCGTCCCGCCCGTCCGTGTGACAGGTAACTCGCATTTACCTCACGGAAGCGTTCCGCCCGACCGTGTGACTTGTAACTCGCATTTACCTCTTCGAAGTGTTCCGCCTGTCCGTGCGACATGTAACTCGCATTTACCTCACGGAAGCGTCCCGCCCGTCCGTGTGACAGGTAACTCGCATTTACCTCACGGAAGCGTTCCGCCCGACCGTGTGACTTGTAACTCGCATTTACCTCACGGAAGCGTTCCGCGCGACCGTGTGACATGTACCTCGTGTTTTCCTCACGGAAGCGTTCCGCCCATCCGTGTGACATGTAACTCGCATTTACCTCACGGAAGCGTTCCGCCCGTCCGTGTGACTTGTAACTCGCATTTACCTCACGGAAGCGTTCCGCCCGACCGTGTGACATGTACCTCGTGTTTTCCTCACGGAAGCGTTCCGCCCATCCGTGTGACATGTAACTCGCATTTACCTCACGGAAGCGTTCCGCCCGTCCATGTGACATGCATGTAACTCGCATTTACCTCTTCGAAGCGTTCCGCCTGTCCGTGCGACATGTAACTCGCATTTACCTCACGGAAGCGTCCCGCCCGTCCGTGTGACAGGTAACTCGCATTTACCTCACGGAAGCGTTCCGCCCGTCCGTGTAACATGTTACTCGCATTTACCTCACGGAAGCGTTCCGCCCGCCCGTGTTACATGTAACTTGAATTTACCTCACGAAAGCGTTCCGCCCGTCCGTGTGATATGTAGCCTTCATTCACCTCTTCGAAGCGTTCCGCCTGTCCGTTCGATATGAAGCTTAAATTAACCTCACCGAAGCGTTACGCCTGTCTGTGAAATATTTAGCTGACAATCACCTCACGGTTGCGTTACGCCTGTCCATGTGATACGTAGCTTACATTTACCTCAACGAAGCGTTCCACCCGTTCGTGTGACATGCAGCTCACAATCTCCTCATAGAAGCGCTACGCCCGTCTGTGTAATATGTAACTCACAGTCACCTCACGGAAGCGTTCCATCTAATTCGTATGTAATGTAGTTCACATGCACCTTACGGAATCATACCACCTGTTCGTGTGCAGTACTTATTCACTTCTCTGTCCTCCCACTGACCTCACTTAGGCGTTTTATACTAAATCTCGTTACAGCTCATTAATTTTCACCGGTTTGGTCGTTGACAGAATTTAAGTCACACCCCTAGTGCTTGCTAAATAAAATTATATAAACAGACCTGGCAAAATTAACATAGATGACTGGTAAAGAAAAACCTAACCTTTGACATGTAACTCAATTATTGCTAAGTGGTATAACGTTTAGCTCTATTTACAACAGATCAGAGGCGTAAAGGGGTTTAGTCCCCAGGTCATTCTTAGAAACAGCACAGATTTATTGTTATATCACTCGCCTTGACCTCCTCACCCCGTGTGACAAGTGCGTATATGCTATAGCCCGCTTTGTAGGTTTCAACAGTCTTAATTAGCCGCACCGAACATACGCACACACAAACACACACTAACATAATAAAAGAAGATGCGCTTTCAACGTTATTATCACTACAGTTTTTTAAGTCAGATTGTTAGATTTTCTGATCTTGCATGGTTTTGTTCATGAACAACAGTAACTAGAAACTAGATTGTCACTTAATGTGAACTTTGATTATGGCAGACAACAGATTGTTACACAAACTGGTCTTGAACAACGGCAAGCAGACTGTTACATAACCTAGACTTGAGAAAGGCAAATAACAACAGAATGTTCCTCAACACCGGCTTATAACAACGGATGTGTAATATAACCTGATCTTGGCCACCAGCAAATAGACAACATAATGTTACATATAATCTGATTTTGAATATCAGCCTAGAGACAATGGCTGTTATATAACCTGATCCTGAACATTGCACACAGACGACAGAATGTTACATGACATTGTCTTGAACATGGCAAACAGACAAGTTATTTGCATAACCTGATACTCGTTCTAATTTGAATATAAAGATGCTCTTTTGCCCACGGTCGGGCAGGTCCAAGAAGGTGATGTTTTTTTATTCGAATAAGTGAACATTCACTGTGTCATATATATATATATATATATATATATATATATATATATATATATATATATATATATATATATATATATATATATATATTCAGATACGTGGGCACACACCGCTGCTGTCAAACGTTTGCCTAGCCCTGTTTGACTGCGGAATCAGTAATCAAAGATGCATGAAAAAGGCAGCTATATCCATGGCAATAATATGGACAATTTTTGTCAGATTATATTTGATCAAGGGGCAAATAAGATTTCGGTGCACAATATATGTAGCAGGTTGGACAATACCCATGTTGAGGGGATAATCTAAACGGAACTATGAGATAACAGACAAAATGCCCAATTTTCTTGAAATTATTTACAAGACCTAAGAAGAAAGAGGGTTTTATATAAAGAATTAAGTTTAACTGTTGTTCAAAAGAAGTCTAAGTTTTATAGGTGTCTTTCATTAAATTTCCAAAGGATCAAGTTTGGGTCTATGGAGATCACAGAGTTATATAATATTCATGAGGACAGATCAAAAGGGTTATAGGTTATATAGCCTTGGATGGCTCTATATAGTCATTACTTCAGATGGCATTATAATATGTACTGTTTCTTTTCTATGCAAGTTTAGCATTATCTCAGGTAACATCAACAGCGTTGGTGGATTAAGGTTTAATCTGTATCCAGAAATGTGGACACAGTCTTATCACCTTGTGCAAGTAAGCTCTCACTGGGTTAATGTTCCTTGCCAGACATTAATTCAGTGCAAAGTTGTCCGTAAGAGGCCAAAACATCGAGTTTTTTATAGATATTATTATTGGAAATAAAAAAACAGCAGTCCTTGTGGTCAGAACTGAAGGGAATGGTTGGTATGATCCAGGTGACAATATATTCAGAGACCATTCTGTAAAATAACGACACTGCCTATATCACTGGACCATAATGTGGCATTTGCGGTTTTCTTATAACGTCATTTCACATTTTTACGCACATTAGTAATTTTTCTTAAGAAACGACGGGAGAGCTCTCCCTAACCACCCCGGACGCCCTTCCTTACTTACTGTCGGTGAACCTAAAAGGATCGGCATTGTATCTACCTTTGGTGGGCGTGGGCCATTGGTTTATACGGCAGTTAACGAGTTGTATACCTGTCGTTTAGATCTGGCATACTTGTGAACATGCATAAAGGCAACGTGTGAACATGCAGCGAACAACCTATTTAAATAAATAACAAGTACGCACGGTTTTGTTATCTCCTGAGCAAAAAAAGGCTAACTTCAGTTTAAAATGTAACTGAGAAATGAGGATACATCTTACATATAATTAAGCGGCTTTTGATAGGTTCTAACTCGGGACTGAATATACACGTGGTTATATTGTTGGCATAATCCTCTAGTTTATAAAAGGTTTTAATACTACCCTTTAAAATATATTTTCTTAATATAGTCATCTAAGACCGAGTTGTGCAGTGACTGGTTTATAAATCTTTCCCATTTCATCAAAACAGCTATATTACCAATGATTGGAATTTTACGCGGAAAATAATATATTTCATTTTATAACCGTCATGAAATGTATTTTGATCTGCTAAAGTTCCTAACATGAATTTTATTAAGGAATGTTCTATTGTTGGTATTTTTGACTGTGGCATTCTGAAACTAGAGAAAACTTGCTAATATTAAGTGAAAATGACATATCAAACTTTCAATTTCCTTTGCATGCATGTGATCTCATGAAAATCGCCTCATTGTTTCATATCAGAATTTAGTTAGAAAATTGTCTCAAAAGTTGTACCATCTAGAATGTGTTTATAGATGACACACAGAGACATAATTAACAGTACCACATATAAATAGACAAAATCCTCATAATGCATATTAATGTGACCTTTGACGGTTCATCAGAACGGGCCCCAGTGATCCGCGTGCATGTGTGCCGGTTGTATGATGTATATACCTTTATACAGTACATGTGCAATAAGCGTATGGCAAAATGTCAATGTGGGACGATACATCATTCGTGTACCGTACCTAATACTTAAATAGTATACATGTCACCTGTCATTAGGGAGGTATATTAACCGGAAAAAAGAAGAATAGTAACGGGGACAGCTGGCTGGAGTAATTACAGAGTCTAAACCTCACAATCTGATATGTTCATCTTGCTTCCATAGATGAAGACAGTGATAAATATAACATTTATACAAGAAAGTAAGGTGAAGTCCTGTCGCCGGTGTTGTACCGAGCAACCTTTAAGATTCAACATGTTTAATTAATCGGCTGAATGCATGCATGCATGCATGGCAGCCACTTGCGAATTCTTCACTTGTTGAAACGTTTTGGGTGAACCGACTGCACTAACTTAGCACACGGGTCATCTATTTCCAAACGTCGTGTGTGCAAAAACAGCGTAATTTATTCGCTAGGGTGGCATAAAACGATACCATTAGTCGCCGTGCCAACCAATTCATAACCAATTGTATAAGGACGCGTCCTTGGTGCGCTAATCTTATAATAGTTCACTCAGAACAGTTTCTGGTTTCTTTTACTGAAAACAAATTCTGGAATGTGTTCTCCGCTGACGTTTGCTTCATGGACTAATTCAACCTGCGACGTTTTAGAGAAATTCCCATGCCAGGAGGCCCTTTTCGGTCGACTAGATCATTAGTTGTCAACAATACGGTAACTCAATAGCTGATATCAGAGGCCGTGCCATGGATGTAACGATTTAAACTAACACGCATTCAGATTAGACTGGTTGATACGATAATGCAGCTGACCGTGACACAAACAGCAAGTAACTATCAGAACTAATTTCATTAAAGTGAGTTAGACAAAATGTCTACAAGCTTGAGCCTAGATATCAAGTTTACCAGGAGATGTTTAAATTTAGATTGATGGGGCCCCCACGTATAAACAGGACGGCAGTCATAACTAAATATCATAACCATACATAAAATTACTCCTTGTATCTATGGCAAGTAAGTGATTTTTATTTCACGTAACATCATATGTAATATTTTTACAGGAGAGGGGAATAGTATTTTTGTCTATAAAATGAAGGAATACACTTACGATAAGAATTATATGTAATTATAGTTTGGCCTTCTGGGTTTCAGATTTTGTATGCACTTTGCTATAGGAATAATTCAATTTCTGAAATCATACGTATTTCATATAAGTTGTACTATCCTGTTGGCATTGATTTATGCAGCTTACAAACAATATAGACGTAGAGTTAAAAACAACAGTAATAATAATGATAAGTACAGAAGACGAATATTTAGTTAACAAAAGAAAATATGATTTTCCAACACCTAGAAAAGAATTTAAAAGGTTATTTTCGTCCATCTGAAAGATAAAATTTTATGCGGTCAGTAACAAGCATATTTATAGATGTACACAAATATACATTTTTATTTAAATGTAAACAAAGAACACGAAAATGGTCCCTCTGACTAAAAAGTGAACAATTTTTTTTCAGTTCATATATGTAATCTGACACCAGTTCTCTTCTATATATAAATACAGAAGATTTCCTCTATAGGAAAGTGCAAATTTCCTCTATATAGTACAGTAATAAACAAAATGCACTTATCATACCATTAATTTCTGCTTTCTGTAAATATATGCGTCATTAAATGCTGCCCCTTCACGCGTCAAAATTGCGTAAATCAATGATTTCACTGAAGGTTCAATATGGCAAATTACATATGAAAATGGGGAAAGGTAAGACCAGTAACCACTTACGTGCGACACAGTTCACACGTATATTTCTGCCCAAGTGCTCAGAAGAGCTTTGCACCCGAAGTTTCAGTCTCACAGCACCAGTGTACCTTTTCTGTGTATTCAGTTAACACAAAGTATATGCTTGATTATCACTGAACTGTTAAGGTACATATCAAGAGCGAATACATAATTACTGAGCATTGTAACTACCCAAGCTTATTATATTAGTCCTATCTGGAAATTTTCAATTATCAGTTTATATAGATATATTCACCCAACTGTCCTTTCTTGTACATGAATGAACTGTGCTTATGCCACGGGTACCACAAACCCGCTCGATTTATTGCACGATTTAAGACGTGGTTAATCTGTTGAAAATATGAATACACAAGAAAAAAGTATAATAATTTAAAATTTAGTACAGGTAACATATTTTCATTACAAGATGCATGCACTTAACGGTCGACCGGTTTATGAGTCCGCAGGTACATGTTCTGCATGTATATATAGCCGGTTGAATTATAAAGGTTTAGGGTGTTCAGGTAAAACAAAATTTATCTCATGCAATTCACTTAATGTAGTTAGAGGGTATAACCAGGTTGTCTTCAAGGGATAAAAATATACGTTCCTTGCTTTATTGGGTTGAAAAGATGATCGAATAGCGGATACACAACTGCAACATTTTTTTATTTAAAATAATAACATTATGAAAAAAAATGAGATATTTCTATTGTTCTGATTCCTGTTAATTGTTTATTTCTTCTTTTCTATATAGACACTATGAAAAAGAACGAAAGGAAGGATTGAATTTAAATCTAAATTAATAATTTCGTGCTCTTATATATTGATCCTTGATTTCTATATGCTTTTTTCGCCCAGCCTTTTTACATTTCGTTTGTTCTTTCCCCGCGATCGAATAAACGTTAGAAATATGTAAAACATAAAAGATATAACTCTTTCCAAATTCCGAGAAGTCTTCACTGACTAGTGTTCCACCAGGTAGACGCTATATATAGGCTGAGCCGGCTCAGCTTATCTTGTTCCAGGTTCAGGCTATATACATATTCCGCCGCCCAGCAAGTGAGAATGTCACTATAGTTAAACCACCGAGGGCGTGTACCTGTCTTACCTTCCTTAAAGTGATGTATTTATAAACATGAATCTACACACCGCCCAGGTTCAACCCTGTATCTATATCTGTCGCAAGGCAATGCACTTAAATATATGATATCATCATACTTGTGGTCAGACCCTGAGCGACTGAGTACATGCATTGCGTACATGTATATATATATATATATATATATATATATATATATATATATATATATATATATATATATATACACATGTCCATACATATATATATAGTTATATTTATTATATATATTTATATGTATATATATATATATATATATATATACACATGTATAAGCATGTATGCATTCAATGTAAAACACAACAAGCACAGATATATATTATATATATACATACATATACATATATATATATATATATATATATATATATATATATATATATAGTTTCTTTTTTTAAATGGCCAACTCTCTAATGTTTAATGGTTGTATGTGGTAATTTAGTTTACTTTTAATTTGTTTTCTTAAAAATCAAAATAAGGAAATAATAATTTACTCGTTATTCCCTTCCACTCTTTGCGCTGCATTTTAAGAAGCAAAAGTTAGGAATTTTATCAAAAGGATGCCTGTATGTGAAATGAAAATAAATCATATATCAGTTCATTTATTGTGATATTTTGTACAACTGGAGAGTACATATATAGATCATCACGTACATCTATACCGAGTAATTGTATGTATAGTTAATTTGTATGAAATGCCATGCAGTAGAGTAGTTTGGTCTATAAATATACACAATATACTGCTGCCTGGAACTGGATATTTTGGTATTGTTGTTTATATTAAATTTGCAAAAGTATACAATAAATATGGTTTATGTACATTTTATGGTTATTCTCAGAGCGCTTACTCATACAGACATTAGAAAATGCACAGTATTTCGTGTATGGCGTAAATACATGGTATACATAGTTATTTATGTAACACACATTCACATATCATATTATATATATATGTACATTTATATATATATATATATATATATATATATATATATATATATATATTTATGAATGTTTTTATTATTAAAGCTAATATTGGCTTTAAAAGTAGCAGTATTTGTTGAAGTAGTAGTAAAAATAGAAGCTGTAACAGTAGTAGTGCATGTTGTAATATTATTATCAGGGGCGGATCCAGGAAATTCCTAAAAAAAAGGTCATCAGGTATGGAAAAAGGGGGGTCCAGGCCGCAAAATTACGTCTAAAACCCCTTAAACAAGGTTGTTTCGGGTGAAAAGGGGGGGTCCGGACCCCCTGGACCCCCCTGGACCCGCATCTGATTATTATTATCATTATTATAATTATCATTATTATTATTATTATTGTTATTATAATTATTATTGGTGATAATAGTATATATAATAGTGGTTATTCTTACAGTGCTTTACAAATGACTCAGCATGCTCTTTTCGCAGTCGGATTTCTTCCGGTGGCATTATATTTACATTTTTATTAATAACACGGTAATCTCAAATTTTTCGGTTTTATAAATTGACCCATTGACTAAGACTCTAAGATTTAAAAAAAGAATCATGATCCGCTATGTGTTGTCATGGTTATTCGCTAGCTCATTTGTAATTCTCATTATATTAATTCGTTTTTCTTGCATGTTGATTGCATCATGCAGGGACCTGTTACATATACGTGCACTGTGGGCTTACCGGATTATCTTCTCGCTTGTCGAAACGTGCTGACAGTATTAAAGGCTGACACAATCTGTCCATGCATGCAGGAACCGGACGTTTCAAATTTGCTGACACGAAACAAGACCGGATCTTGGATGCACGAAAAGGGGTCATTAAGGTTGGTTTCATCTTATATAATGTACGTAAAATTATCGAAACCTCACTCCAGAATTGCCGGAATAATCCTGCAGACAGTACCTGGTATATGTAATTAGTTTCGAATATGTAATCTCTAATGATTCAGAATTAGTTTCGTATATAAAGAGAATTATCACATTATGAGGATTAAATTTCGCACGTGTAAATAAATGTATGATATTCTCTGTATAGGTCAAAATAAAAAAAAATCAGTCCATATTACAAAGGCATTTATCGTCTCATTAAATATTATGCCTTGAATGTTAAACACATGCTGGGAGAATTTTGCAGAGTAAAATATAAACCCGGTTTCCAATATGTGCGTGTTTTAATACCTCTGTCTCCATATATATATATATATATATATATATATATATATATATATATATATATATAAATATAAATATATATATATAGATATATATATATTTATATATATATATATATATATATATATAACATACATTATGAATAAACTGCATAAAGTAAAAATTACATGCATATGTAAAATTTTTAGACCAGGTACTCCAAACTAAAACTAATATATATGAGTCATTGTAGCTCATAAGATTCAACCTATGCAAATGACACGTTTATCTTTTGCATATCTTTTTGTCTTTTGACAAATATAATAAGCTTGGTCGAACAGAGATTACAGAGACGTTTAAATTTATGTAATTACTTTTATACAGATTTTGGTACAATAGGCGGCTCACTCTAAATGTCCCCAAATACACCCATCCTCCGGGTATCGCAGGTATAATAATGGCAAAAGAAATGATTAATCCAATTAACAAATATGAAAATATAGATTTATGTAACATTTTCAGTTAAGTCCCGATTTTAATGAAAATTCTAAACTTAGTATATCAATTAAAATATTTAAAAAAAATGTATTTGAATTGCTTCAAAACAATATATTTCGCATCGCACGTCAGCAACACATGGACAGCGTCAAGAAAACGTTTGGGGTTTGTGATGGGGCGCTGTGGCGAAGCTTATAAAATGGACACCTGATGGGTAAACTGATGCTGAATGCAACCAAGTGATGTTTATAAACTATGAATAGGCTATGATACGCTATCTGTCAGGTCCTTGTTACCCCTCTTGGCGAAAACACAAGGGTCATACTTAATTTACATTGCAATATTTAGTTTATTTACATTATTTTTCAATGATTTATATGCACCAATATACATACATAAATATATATAATTTCAATAGTATAGATTATAGCGAGTCCAGCTAGGCATGGACATTCATGCATGGCCAAAACAAACTCAACCCGATAATCTTCTTTAACCGCGGGAACCGCAAAGTATAAGCCCGTGGAAAATGAAATACAAATACTTATAATTTGAATAAACCTGTGTCTGGACTATGTCTTTGTCTGGTTTCAAACAGCTGAAATCATTATTAATTTTTATTAATTTAAATACCTGAAAACTGGGTTTCAAATAACTGGGCTTTCTGTTATTACATTATATTATATTATATTATATTATTTTATATTAAATTATATTAAATTATATTATATTATATTATATTATATTATATTATATTATATTATATTATATCATTTTATATTATATTATGATATATTATTATATATTATATTATATTATGATATATTGTATTATATTATATTATATTATAATATGTTATATTATAACATATTATATTATATATTATATATTATATATATATACATGTATGTATATATACATATTATCGATACCATGCACGGGTGTAGAGTTGAAATTATAAATGTATATTTGTGACAGACGCTGCCTAAGAACACACTTTGCAGTCATATATGAATCACCAATGGATCAAAATTTGCATAGATCCATCAATAAGATATCAACGTAAAAAAAATAACACCTTCAGAATTATGTGCTCGGCCATGATTTTTTCAGGTCAACAATAAAAAAACCCGACATGTATCACATCTATATGGCTTCGTTATTATATGTATATGTTACATGTATATATTATTATAGTATATATAGTAACATATTTCGTTGCAGCAGACTTAAATCTATTCCAGCAATGTTCTTTGAATAGACTTCTGAATTATTAAGAGGGGAAGAACTTAAAGACCACAAGTATGAGCTATACATGTGTAAAGCGAATGCTCTCCGAAGGCACCCCTTATTTTTTATTGAATTTTCGAAAAATGGCATCTCAAACGGGGAAATGACAACAATACCGAGTCACACCGAGTCAAAAGCAGCGACTAACGAACTTGAATAAAAATGAATATATCATTTCAACTGTAATAAATCATATAAACATATTCTTAAACGTGGAATATCTATATTTCACATTTTGTAACTGAAGGCCGCATAAAGTGGCAAAAACGGTGCCATTAGATCCCTGTTATGACTATTTCGTGCATCTTATATGGGACGGCCAAGGGTCAGGCATCACTTCAGATGGGAGGTCCCCTAGATTGGTTCCACTGTTATGTATACATTCAGATTAAACATAGGCAGCACTTATAAATCACACAAGACCTAGTGCTTTTGATACAATTCCGCACAATCAGTGCTCGCTTACTCTCTCGACCACGGACTGACGGCGGGGGAATGATAATAGCGCAATCAGGGATAGGAGAATAGCAAAGTTCGAGTTCTGTTTACCGACTCTTGTACACTATTATGCACATCAAATCAACTGCTCTGTAATAGGAGGGCGTACGCAAGTTAAGAAACCAAGTCATTAATCTTCTACTCTATCCAAGGCCACCCGTGCTTATCAGCATTCTCGGAGGATTTTCATGTAGGCCCTATGTATGTATAGCAGACACGCAATCAAGCTATTACATACTCTAACACTGCATTTTGTAACTTGTTTTGGAAAGAAGATTTGTGCATCTGTTGTATACTGTTTTAACTACGAACGACAAATCTACAAATGCACTGATGCAAATCCAACTAAGTATGTGTTACTGGGATCTAACGAGGCCACACCGCGAGTCATATACCATATACCCCCGGTCCAAAAGAGAGGCAACGCGCCACATAATAAAACCTCACCTTGCATGCGAAGTGAAAGTGTCTCTGCTGCAACAATGACCACGAAGGGGCTGCAATCGACAAAGTGGACAAGCAGACGACAAACTGGAACCCTATGGGACAGGCGGCCCCTTATATACAAACCTAAGCTCATGCCAGTACACAACGTGCACCCGTTGACACGCAACCTCATTGGCAGCGATTGCACCGGCTGACCCGTAGGTCTGTACATACATTATGTATGACAGTATTGTGTCTTTGCGCTCCGTAGCACGAAAACCCGAGTGTCCCCTAATTTACACACTAGTTCATCTGCGAACCCTCAGACTCGCGCCCCATTCATTTATAACTACCATTCCCGGGGGGCCCCACAATAGAGGAGCGACGGCCTCATAACTACGACCAAATAGATTCCCGCCTTTCCAAGACTGTAAGCTGCCGGCAAAGTGTGTCCTGCCAGCAAGCCGTGCAGTCCATCACTAGTTTGCACCAAGTAACCCCGAAAAACCGGTTTATGTCTAATAAATTAAGTGTCCCACATTATATCTTCATTAGACAAATGACAAGCGTGTATTTTGAAACTGTACACTGAGGAATCCTGCTATAAGAATTCGGCGAGTTGGCAGATTCCGGGGCGCGTGCCTCGAGCATGGCCACAAACCCGTAGTTGTGGGAAGCTAGCTCTAAACATAGACGGGCTGTTTGCTTAACCAGGTTAGGATTTCAGACCATGCTTGTTTGTGACGACTGTGAGGAATGCGATCTGAAACATTGATAAGTTAACCACTGACTGCTAAAGAGCCTCGTCCTAAGCCAGGCATACGCGGACAGCAGACCGAATTCCATGCATTGTTTTTGATGCTCCGTAAGAGTTCGTTAGAGTTTTCCTTTGATGGTTGTAGTCATTGATCAAGAATATATTAATAACTGTTTACAGCCATTTAATATACTCTCTCTCTCTCTCTCTCTCTCTCTCTCTCTCTCTCTCTCTCTTTGGAACCGTCTACAAGTGCGTGTCCCCTGTAGCTAAACTATCTTAAATGGCGGTCATAAACGTGAAATGGATATGGGAAAGTACAATAGAAACGACTCTATAAAGGTCAGAAAGTTATGATTTGTTGATTACATATTAACTATATGAAAATGGTCCAGTTTTAATGCACCGTCAAGAGAAAGAATTCCCTTTAGGCTACCCTTATCGACAAAATGGATTGAGAACAGTTAAGTATATTAGACATATTGGTTACGTTACTATTGTGCTTTCAATCCTTGAGTTCGATTTTTTATCAAAGTGAGCAGTACTGGGCACCCTTGAAATGTAAGTCATGCCTGTTATATAAAAAAAGAATTGCTAGAAACAAAAATGTAAAACATTTAGCTCTCAATGCACGCCAATCGGGCGTACATTATTCGATAAACCTTAATGTGCAGCTAAAAGAATAGCTCAAGTGCCTGAATAAATGCGTAAATGCGCATGAATTCATTCAAATACGAGGCTAAGTACTAATCAGAGAATTACTGAATGCATGTGAAATGGAAGTGCTCTAAACGCTTGTATGGAGGATTTACACACTGCATGAAGAAACTTTGGTGGACAGGGGAATAATTTTAATTTTCCTTTGGAAACGAAGACATGAATACAGAGATATAAAAATATATGCTGCATACGAAATATGTTTTCAGGTGCAAAACTATTTATAATGTAGACAGTAAATTATGTTCATACAATCCATTTGCAATGTCAGTTGATGTACAGTCTAATTTATATATATATATTTATATATATCATTAACTACATTAACTTGACACTGAGAGCATTTACATTCAGCACTGAGCTTTATACGATTCCACAATTCCTCATGCACTGGAGTGACTTTTTAGAAAGAGCATTTTTTGGACATAAATGAAAATATGAATTATATATATATATATATATATATATATATATATATATATATATATTCAGACACCACATATCACTTGTCAGCAAACTTTATAAGACTGCGGACTACAAAGGTTGCGTTTTGACTGGACAAAATACTTAATCTATAAATGCGTTTGATTAAAGAGCAAGAGCTTCACGGTACCTGAATACCGAAAGCAAGACTTCGTTTTGAGTTAAATACTGAGAGAAGACTGCATTTTTAGCTCAGCTGACTGGAAGTTAACTTTCCCTCCGTTAGCACCGCACAACCCGTGAACGCTGGGCCAAGTAAGGTCTAACTAAACATCCAGGGAGGGCAATGAGAAAATCTCCTTAGAAACCTGAAATAAGGTCACTCTGACCTATATCCTTCAAGCTATTGGAATGTTTTGTGTCCCCCCCCCCCAAAGTAATTAAATAATGATACAATATCTCTAGTATATCGATATTAATGCATGAAATGCTATGATTTTTGCTTAGTTTATTGCTCATTGATATTTTCATAAACTGCTAAAGACCGGTGGCGCCACCTGAATTTTTTTCCTAAATTTTTCCCTATTTTTGAGATCGTTAAATGACAGCAATCGTGTCAGTTTTTCAGCTGTGGTTTCTTCTATAGTCTGAAACCTTGTATATTTATTGTTCATGCCTAGTTTTTTTCAGTTCCTGAAGACTGGTGGCTCCATCTGCATCATTAATAATTTTGATGCATTTATCATTTATTTTTGAGACTGCCAAATTACATCGATATTATCAGTTTATCAAGTGGGGTTTCATCCAGTTTCTTGGAGCCCGGTGTGTTTATTATGTTCTTTGTCGCTGATGCGATTCTCTGTCAGGATTCTGCTGCGTTTTGACCACAGAACGCTAATGTGAGGCTGTTTGTTTCTTCAGGATGCTGATGTGAGGCTGATTTTTTTAACCTCAGAATGCTGATATGAGACTGTGTTTTCACTACAGAATGCTGATGTGAGGCTGAGTTTTGACCACAGAATGTTGATGTGAGGATGTGTTTTCACTACAGAATGCTGATGTGAGGCTGAGTTTTGACCACAGAATGTTGATGTGAGGATGTGTTTTGACCACAGAATATTGATGTGAGGATGTGTTTTGACCACAGAATGTTGATGTGAGGATGTGTTTTGACCACAGAATGTTAATGTTAGGCTGTGTTTTGACCACAGAATGTTGATGTGAGGATATGTTTTCACTACAGAATGTTGATGTGAGGCTGAGTTTTGATCACAGAATGTTGATGTTAGGCTGTGTTTTGACCACAGAATGTTGATGTGAGGATGTGTTTTCACTACAGAATGTTGATGTGAGGCTGAGTTTTGATCACAGAATGTTGATGTTAGGCTGTGTTTTGATCACAGAATGCTGATGTGAGGCTGAGTTTTGACCACAGAATGTTGATGTGAGGATGTGTTTTCACTACAGAATGCTGATGTGAGGCTGAGTTTTGACCACAGAATGTTGATGTGAGGATGTGTTTTCACTACAGAATGTTGATGTTAGGCTGTGTTTTGACCACAGAATGTTGATGTGAGGATGTGTTTTGACCACAGAATGTTGATGTTAGGCTGTGATTTGACCACAGAATGTTGATGTGAGGATGTGTTTTGACCACAGAATGTTGATGTGAGGATGTGTTTTCACTACAGAATGCTGATGTGAGGCTGAGTTTTGACCACAGAATGTTGATGTGAGGATGTGTTTTGACCACAGAATATTGATGTGAGGATGTGTTTTGACCACAGAATGTTGATGTGAGGATGTGTTTTGACCACAGAATGTTGATGTTAGGCTGTGTTTTGACCACAGAATGTTGATGTGAGGATGTGTTTTCACTACAGAATGTTGATGTGAGGCTGAGTTTTGATCACAGAATGTTGATGTTAGGCTGTGTTTGGATCACAGAATGCTGATGTGAGGCTGAGTTTTGACCACAGAATGTTGATGTGAGGATGTGTTTTCACTACAGAATGCTAATGTGAGGCTGAGTTTTGACCACAGAATGTTGATGTGAGGATGTGTTTTCACTACAGAATGTTGATGTTAGGCTGTGTTTTGACCACAGAATGTTGATGTTAGGCTGTGTTTTGACCACAGAATGTTGATGTTAGGCTGTGTTTTGACCACAGAATGTTGATGTTAGGCTGTGTTTTGACCACAGGAAATTGATGATATATGTATACCCATGCAGCGGACTGAGAGAAGACTGCTTATACTGAGATAATCAGTATATTCAAATTACTCAAGATCTTCTGTATTTCCTTTCAATTATAAGCATAACTTTACACAGTATATAAAATTATACATTATCATTACTCTGTGATCACATATATTTCAATTGGGTAATTGAGCGGGAGACAATGATATTCCTCACGTTATAAATTAAGATTTGACCCGTGGCACATACATTTATATACGATCTTGTGGCAGGTCAAATGTTCCGATGAATTATTCAAGTTTCTTTGCTGAGGAAAGACAAAAGCAAACCCTGCGACTTCCAGCGGACAAGCACGGTATCTCTTAAGTCATGAAAAATGTATAATGTTGATGGCCATTTATAGAACACACCTATGGGTTTTTGTCGTGTATGGAATGAAGTAATGGCCGGGCGTTTGTTCGGATTTTTTTGGCCGTGTATGAAAGCGAATTGTCAGGCTTTCGGTGGAAGCTTTTGTAGTCCCGTGATCATAATGATCATTATAATGATCAAGTGAGGAAGTTAGAAGGGTGTCGGGCTATGGATGTATATGCCTATATGTCTAACACACATCCAGCAATCAACACTTGCCTTGGTACCTGTTGGCTTGTACACTTTCACACCCAATAATTAGTGTAGCTAATTAGCAACTCGTTAATAAAACCCCTGTGGTTAGCATCGTCAAGGACTTAAAGAACTTCTCTTGATGGCCGATAAAACTAATAAGATAGTTTAGAGGTTCAAAAATATATGTCAAAGTTTTCGGTCAAAAATAGAAATTATGTGGTGATTGGGTATATAGATGAACAGGTTGACGTATATTACACCTAAGGAACCATAAGGTAGAAGTGTACCTGTAATATGCGTTTGACGTGGTTTTATAAAAGTCTGAACAGCCAGGTGCCCCTTCACACGGATTATCTTTTAACAAGTTCGGCTGTCCTCTTCACCTCTGTTTCTCTGCTGGCACCTGATGAGTGAGGTTGCGGGTATTGGATTCAAGAACAGATAGCGCTAATCTAATGCAATGGAATGCGAAAAGAATAATGAGATGACGCTACGTAAGTTCATTATCACCTACGACCAAGCAATAGGGTATATGTCATTTTCAAAAAGATCACGTTAGCACACAGAGGGTTAAGCTGACGTTTCCGCTCTCCGTCAACCGGGACAAGAATCGATCTGTTTTGTCACTGATTCACTTCTAAACCACGTGATCGCGAGTGAAACACTATTGGAATTATTCAAACTGCAACTCAAGAAGCAGCGACTTGTCTCTTCAATTTCACAAAAAAAAATGAGTTGTGAAAGCTGAGCTCTGCATGCACCGACCACCAAAGACTCTAGTTAGAACCAAATGCCTCTCAGCCTACCCATGATGTATTCCTGAGTTTTTGCTCTTTTTTGTACCATTTTCTCCATTGTTGGTTCCTTAACCTTTGATATTGAGTGCATGACCATCACTTATCTTGCTCATTTATGTCCGTCCCTGCACCCATGTACCACTTTCGTGGTACATCTTTTCAAAATATCACCCTGCTTCATCCCGGAGAACCGACCACGCTTCACACACAGTCTGTCATCTGCAGCCCACTGATGAACACTCATATTATCAATAGTGGCAAGAACTAGGCTGTGTCGAGAAGCATGCATGATCCCCTAGCTTTAAAACTTTCGATATACATGTGGCGAAAATCCGGCAAGCCATGTGTCTTTGTTTATATATTCTGCCAGATGAAAACTAACATGGGTTCTTAGTTTTACCCTAGGTAGGGCCATATCCACCTCCAGTCCGACAATTTTCCTTTTTGTTGCTTGCCGGAATCAAAGATTTCGGCAAGCATATTGGTCAGTTGCGTATGTCTGTTTGTCTGTTTGTCATCACTCTCCTGGCCACAATTTTGCCACAATAACCTTGAAACTTACAGGGATGATGAAAAACAAAATTTCTAGGTGCCCTATTGTTTTTGGTCAATATAGGTCAATATAGGTCAAGGTCATCAAATGTATACAAAACGGGTTTTTCTTCATATCTTTGTAACTATTAGTCGTATCTACTTGAACTTTAGCTCATATTAATCGTCATCCAATGGCCTTTCTTCTGGCGGGTACCTGACTCAAATTTGCCGTTTCCATGGTAACACATTATCGGGGAAAATTTATCATATTTGAACATCAATGGACTAATTTGTCAGTTTAATGCTAGAGAGGTCTAGTTTTTTGCATTAGGTAGCATTTGTTAAGTACTACATGATTTTATTAAAAGTCTGGTAATATCTCGTAAGATATCTCATCAAACGAGATATTTCGAGATTTCATTAATCTTGCCCTGGAGGCCACAGTTTTGCAGGAATCTTTTTAAAACTGATATATTTCAAGTCTTACCCTAGTATCTCGAATTTGTTTTTTTCATTTTTTGGATAGGGCCGCTAGGGGGCGCTGGATGCGAACCTCTCCAACATATCATATTTTGGCCATATCTCCAAAATTATAAGCCTCAATTACATAAACTATAGCTTATTTTCTTTCTCTGAGTCTTCTCCATTACCTGAAGTAGTCATCTGGACACAATTTTGTATCACTTTGTCAGTGTGTCTGTCTGTTTGTCAGTTGTCCTCAAATTCGCCTGCTTGCTCTTGCGTCTCACATATAGCATTCTACAGGCCACAGTTTTGAAAGAATCCTTTTGAAACTATTACATTTTAAGTCTTACACTAATATCTCGAAACCAGTTTTTCATTTTCCGGATATGGCCGCTAGGGGGCGCTGAACTTAAACCTCTCCCAACATATCATGCTTTGGCAATATCTCCAAAACTATAAACCTCAGTTATATAAACTGTAGCTTTCATCTTCCTTTGAGTCTTCTCCATAACCTGGAGTAGTCATCTGGACTCAATCTTGAGTCACTTTGTCAGTGTGTCCGTCTGTTTGTTAGTTGTCCTCAAATTCGGCTGCTTGCTGGTTCTTGCGTCTCACATTTAGTATTCTATAGGCCACAGTTTTGACGGAATCCTTTTGAAACTATTACATCTTATGTCTTACACTAATATCTCGAAATAAATTTTTCACTTTCCGGATATGGCCACTAGTGGGCGCTGCACACGACCCTCACACACATACCATTGTATTGACAATATCTCTACACCCAAAGCCTCAGTTACATAAACTATAGCTTATTTTCTTCCTTTGAGTCTTCTCCATAACCTGATTAAGGCATCTGGTTTCAATCTTCTGTCACTTTGTCAGTGTGCCCATCTGTTTGTCCGTTATCCTCAAAGTCGCCTGCTTGCTGGTTCTTACGCCTTACATATAGCATTCTACAGGCCACAGCTTTCAAGGAATCCTTTTGAAACTGGGACATCTCATGTTATACACTAATAATACGAAACGCATTTGTCGTATTCGGAATATGTCCGCTAGAGGGCACTACAGTCGAACCTCCCAAGTATACCATTAATTCCCCATATCTCCAAAATTATAAATCTAAATTACATAAATTATAACTAATTTTCTTCCTTTGAACCTTCTCCATAACTAGGATAAGTCATCTGGTGTCAATCTTGTTTCACAAAGTCAGTATGTCTGTCTGTTCGTCTTTTGTTGTCAACTTTGTCTGCTTGCCTGTTCTTTTGTCTCATATGTCATTCTACGGGCCACATATTCTCAGCAATGGCCCTGAGAGTCATTCCATTAATAGAAAACCGACAATATGTTCTGTCTGTCCGTCTGTGTTTCACTTCCGATTTCCGGCAAGCGTTCGACCTATGGTCGTCTAGTTTGTTTGTTTGTTTCTTAACCTATAACTGGCCATATTTAAAATTGTTGAATTCAAATGCGCATTCCAACAGCACTTAAACAGCATTTACCTTATACCCTGCTTCACATTTTACAGATGGTATTCAGGTGATTCGATGTAAGGTGACTTTTTTCCGTCATCATGGTAATACTGTAATTAGCCCCTTAATTTCCACAACATAATAATGCTCAGAATTATTTGCAAAGTGTGATTAAATAGCCAGCCGAGAGGCGAGAGAGGCAGTCGAGAAATGATCGCCCTTACAATTTACTTGACAATCGACCCGAGCGGAGTCGGCTGTGGATTCTGATATGTTAGAATAGCCCGGGCTCATTTTCTCTGAGAAATGGTATAGTATCCTGCAAAACAAACCCAATTGCAAGTGATCCAAAGATATTTTTATCTCCTGACCATATATATAGCATGCTGCCTTGGCCCACCAAGTTGTATGATTTTGTTGATTATTGCAAACTTTGGTGGGCCATAGCAGCAAACATCGTTATGCATAATGTCTGGTCTAAATCAATGCCGTTAATGGAGAGATTCCGAGCAAAATACAAAACCCATATGTTTAGTATGAAAATTTAAAGTTAAATTATCATTTGTGTTTTGTAATGTGAGTGTACATATGATTTTTACTTGAATGTTTCATTACATAGAACTCCCGATTCACAGCTTAAGCTTTCTGATACGGTCTTATTTTTTCAATATTCTGTTATATACATGTCCGTCGCACACATGTCCTTCGCTTTCAATGTATCACCCAACACACACGCCTGTCTTGTTCAGTGTTTCACCCGACACACACGTCCGTCCCGTTCAATGTTTTACCCGACACACACGTCTGTCCCGTCCAGTATTTCATCCGACACACACGTCCGTCCCATCAATGTTTCACCCGAAGCACATGTCCGCCCCTTTCAATTTTTCACCCGACACACACGTCCGTCCCATCAATGTTTCACCCGAAACACATTTCCCTCCTTTTCAATGGTTCATCCGACAAGCACGTCCGTCCCCTTCAATGTTTGACCAGACACACTCGTCCGTCCCGTTCAATGTTTCACACAACACACGTCCGTCCCGTTCATATTTCACCCGACACTCTCGTCCGTCTAGTTCAATATTTCACCCGACACACTCGTCCGTCCCTTTCAATGTTTCACACAACACACGTCCGTCCCGTTCAATATTTCACCCGACACACTCGTCCGTCCAGTTCAATATTTCACCCGACACACTCGTCCGTCCCTTTCAATGTTTCACACAACACACGTCCGTCCCTTTCAATATTTCCGCAACCACACTCGTCCGTCCCGTTCAATGTTTCACCCGACACACTCGTCCGTCCCGTTCAATATTTCATCCGACACACTCGTCCGTCCCGTTCAATGTTTCACCCGACACACTCGTCCGTCCCGTTCAATATTTCACCCGACACACTCGTCCGTCTTGTTCAATGTTTCACCCAACACACGTCTATCCCGTTCATTGTTTCACCAGACACACACATCCGGCCAGTTCAATGTTTCAATCGACATACATGTCCGTCCCATTCAGTGTTTTACCCCACAGACACGTCCTTCCCGTTCAGTGTTTTTCCCGACACACGTCCGTCCCTTTCAATGTTTCACCCAACACATGCATACGTCCGTCCCTTTCAATGTTCGCCCGACACACACGTTCGTTCCGTTCAATGTTTCACCCGTCAGATTCACACGTCAGACCCGTGTGACGTTTCATTCGATCAATGCATCCGTCTAGTAAATCTTACATAGATAAACTCAAGGAAATATGTTTAAAAAAAAAAAATGGGAAATTCTTCGGTTCAAGAAGACACCATATCAGGAGTTGGAAGGCATTATGTACCAGTGTCCCACTCTGTGGATAAGCTCAGCTGATGAGGTAAAGGTATTGCGCTTTGTCCGTCGTCCGTCTGGCCGTCCGTTAGCAGGGCACAAGTCGTAACCGCTGACCCTAGAATCCTGTAACGTAACATCCAGGGAGGGGGGGGGGGGGGTCAATAAAAACTCTCTACGGAAACCTGGAATTAGGTCACTGCGACCTATACCCATGGGGACCCAGGACCCCTATTTTTTAAAAGCTCATAAAAACATCCTTTAATACAAGTATAGCTGAGCGTCGAGGCCAATGGGTCCCTAGTTTGTTTAACAGCCTGTGTAGTTGTTGTAATTATATTTGGTTAAGGACTGTTAAGATGAGAGAATGGATTTCATACAAAGATAAAACTACAGATCTGCATTAATTCTGTTTTTAACAAGTTCACTTTACGTATCGCAACTTTATAAGATTTTAATATATGAACATGTACATACACAACAAATAAGATTCATATGTGTGCGCGAATACATGTGACTATAACAAGTAACACTTGTATAAACATATTTATTTATTTTTCCCCTAAAGACCCTTTGAATATTCAAACATCAAAGAACCGTCCAAAAATAGCTGCATAGGTTATCTAAGTGACCTGAGATAAGCGTATACAGTAGTTAAACATAGATACACCCACACACAAAAAAAGAAAGATTATGACGTAAATTTAAACGTGAGCATAGAATATACGATGGTACACATACATGACATACATAACACTAACATACTAACATATTAAGTGAGACGTACATAGTCCAATGGCTGATGTTCATTAGTCGTACCAGGGAACTAAGATACCGAACTCTATATAGGGTGTACGGTACACCAAAATCATTGTGCGTCCTCGTGACTTGTAATATACCTCAGGTGCACAGTCCATCCAGTCGCACCAAAATTTTGCCTGCAGTTTTTCCCTATTCTACTCTTTAAACGCTTAGAATATGTATATTATGTTTGCAACCAATGGATCACCTGTTTCGGATCTGAGGACCCTTTTCAGGGTGTCACCTTAGTCACCCTATGTTGGACGTTCCGCTTCTCCAAAGTCCTGAATCCGCCCCTAATGTATGCAAACAATTAAATTTTAAATATTTAAATTGTGTGATTAACTAAATAAGAAGCTTCAAAAAGACGCATTTTAAAAATAATTCTTTTATTTCCTCTATAATTCCTCTTCCTAGAAGGCATTGTCTTTAACGATATGAAAGTGTAGACGTTCTCTTACGTAATTGACACAAGTGTAAAAAAAAAGAAAAAAATATTAAGGCTCGCAGAAAGTAGTTCAACGTGTGGCGCCACCTTCGGCTCAAGTTCACATAGAAGTTACATAATCGATTTCACCACGTAATGGCTTATGTAGCTTAGGAGATATTTTGTAACAGGCCCATCATTATGTATATGCAACTACATCACATTGATAACGTTTGTGATCGACCGAATTACAAGATCAGTAAAAGAAAAAGACTCCGTTCAAACTCATTACAGAGAACTGTTTTGTGGGATATGAAAACTAAAGTATCAACTTGTTGGGGTTTTTTTTACCTCTATAAGGATACATAGAAAAATCATTTCACTTGAAGTAGGTCGACAATGGTGGAACCATCAAAAGTGTATTTTTTGCATTTTAATCGGATGGTCAATAAGTCTGCAAAATTTCGAGGTGTAAGCTGAAGAGGCTTTAGAGATAAACCCTGACCCATCACATATGCTCGCTCCACAATTCCATAAGTTCACAGAGTAAAATAAAACTCTTGGAATGTCACGTGATATATTCTTATCGGTCATCCGGTACAGGTGATTACGTTATAAGAGGTTTAGCCGTTTTTATATGCTAAATATAAACTGCGGAGTTATAATAGTTGTCCATGAAAACTTTGTATATGTTGCACGCATGACCTTGCACTCTGCACAGATAGACCATTTCATATACAGGATAATCAAGGTTGGCAAGGTTTTTAAGTGCATCATCATACATACTTTGCACAACTGCAGCAGTTATGCGAAATAAGTATGGTGAAAATGTGATTACACATTAGTGTGTATATATTTTATAAATAAATAAATATATATATATATATATATATATATATCAGGCATTTTATAACTATTAAGTGATAAGTAATAAGCACTCTGTGTATGTGGTACGAAACTAACAAGTAATAAAAATAATTCAATTAGTTTAATCAATTCTGCATAAAAAAGAAATGCTCTGGCCAGCCATCGAGCACTCTGCCATCAGTTTTTTTTTAACATGACACTGTACAACTATATATATATTAGGCCTGTGAATTGCTAAGGGGTCTTCGATTCAATTCGATTATCGATTATTGCCTTTCGATTTGATTTTCGATTCGATTATTGCATACAGTCACAGTATTCTGTCAGAGACGTATATCTACTAAAAGGTTTCATCCCATATGATGCTATAAGATTAACAACATTAATTTATTATATACCTAAGTATTTATGCAGACCGAATAATATTTAAATCTTCTCATCCATTATTGTGCTAACATCTATTTGAAGTGTATAAAGTGTCTTTCCTTGTTAATTGACAGTGTTACTTCATCATGGATGCTGTGTATCTGTTCCTAGGTGAATAAATTATAATTGAAATTAATCGATTCTTTCATGGCCGATTCGATTATCGGTTAAGGACTGGCTTCGATTCAATGCATCGTTTATTCGATGCATTGTTGCAGTCCTAATATATATATATTTATACATATATTTATATATAAATATATATATATATATATATATATATATATATATATATATATATATATATATATATATATAGAGAGAGAGAGAGAGAGAGAGAGAGAGAGAGAGAGAGAGAGAGAGAGAGAGAGGTATGATTTTTTGTATTTCTGTATTAAGGCCGATGTGACAAGTGGTGTGCTGTCCTTATTGTAAGACATAATCTGTGGCATGTTTAACAGACGTTATATAACTGATATGTAGATGGATAGATTCACCCTTTGGATACAGTAAATACCGGTTTATACATACGGATAAAAGACAGACAGACGCAAACTGTATTTAAAGAGAGTGTCCAACCGTCAAGGTATCAATTAGAGAGGTATGTATTGGAGCCACATGCAGGTTCTCAATATTTATAGTGCAACTATAGATGACACTGTACTAGGTATATTACAGGTAGATTAACGTATATCGGCGGCTTTCTTCTTCGTATAATGTGATCAAACATTAGAGAGGTGCACAAGGTAACGTAGACCTTCAATTAGGGGGATAAGCCGCGATTACCATTTAAATATGTTCCAAAAAACGTGCTTATACCTTTGTACATATAAACTGCTGCTAATAATATACTATATTCATTCTATATAAGTAACACCTTTCCTATACTCCTCCTACTACCACTATAAATAATAATCATAATAATAATAATAATAATAATGATAATAATAATAATAATAATACTGCTTATATATATATATATATATATATATATATATATATATATATATATGGATAGCATTCATGAAAGTGTCCAAAAGTGTCCAAGCGTGTCTATAGACTGTGAAGGGAAGAGGAAACTTAATATCACATGACAAGTGTGAGTAGCCAAGCAGGCAGTGTGCACATATATATATATATATATATATATATATATATATATATATATATATATATATATATATATATATATATATATATATATATATATATATATATATATATATATATATAATATGTGTAGATGGCATATGTACTTAACTCTCCATGCAGTTATATAAGGACAGTGATTATTCAATCGTTTGTACAACAGTTACATGCCAAAAAATCGTATATATTCCAGTATTGCTATACCATATTCAAAGTGAAAATTATGTTATCACAGATTTGTACCATGGAGATAAATAAGGACTAATTCTATATCTCAATGGCTGTACATTAAGTGAATATGTCCCTAGGTGAGACACTGAGAATCTACTTTTAACTATTGACTAGAACACCAGGTTTGTTCGAATATTTAGGTGAAAAACACAAGTTCTTCTTGAAATTCAAACAAATAATCGATAAAGTTTCATATACTTTGCAATTTATGCTCCTTGACAAGTATGGGACTGAATTGAATAAACATGCACGAAGAAGTTGCAAATAAATCAAACAGCACTTTTATTATAACTTATACTGTGGGGCATAGTGGCGTATTGGTTAAGGGCGCTGAACTTGTGACCGCAGAGTTATAGATTCGCGTCCCGTTCTGACAGCCGTCTGGGCCAAGATTTCTTTACCACAAGGGTGCGCTCTCTCGACCCAGGGGTGAATCAATGGATCCTGGTCATGGGAGGAAGGCAAATGTAGAACGAATAACCTTCTAGCGACTGATATGGCTGCTTGGGTTGTATGCTCCCTAGGGAACTGAGAAAAGCTACAAGAATGGAAGGCAAAGTGTAAAGTCGGATGAGACTGACATCGTCGGTGATATCACACTATAAACCCCCACCTTGACCTTTAACCTTTACCCTTACTGTTAGTACTAAACCATACTACCCCATTCTTGCGTTAAACCATGCAGGTCCATGGGTATAACGGTTTCCCATGGTCTGATATGATATGGGCCGAGTTCACATGTAGGCGTAGTTTCTGAGAGATCATGCTTCTCGAAATAATGACCCGGGACTTATGGGGAAGATGTGGGAAATTAAAGACCCTTTCTAGAAAACACATTTCGTCGTTCCACGGTAGACACGTCAAGGGAAAAGAGGTCATATCCAAGGCGTGGCCAACGCTAACTGACACAAGCGGTTATAATATAGATGAGAAGTTAGCGTTGATAACTGCATGGATTATGGGTTTTATTTCGAATTCGAATTTAAACATGATTTTTAATATTAAACCATTTTATTGCATTTTTGGTAAATTATTATTTCCAAGTTTTACAAAAACTCATTTAATTTGTTCAGTAACCGATACAAAGGCTAGCACAAGATATATATTCCTGGATTGGACCCCTCCTTTTTCTAAATCCTGGATACGCCTCTGATTTAATTTTTGGTAATAAAACTTAAAAAATGAAATTACGCTTTAATTATATCATACATGCACCTACAGGGAATAAATTGTGCCAAGATAAAAAATGATAATGAATTATGGTAGCTGAGCCAAGCTTGACAGCGTACCGGCATTGAAAGGTCACAAGTTTCAAATCCTCACAATGCTAATGACAGTAACGAACCATTTCAACGGGAAATACACCAACATCTTTGGCAACCTGCCAATTTAAACATGCCAAGAATGGATAAACATGAACTCAACGTCCTAAGTCAACCAAAACACTATTGTAAAACGGGTAACTGGACACTACATAAACTTAAAGTTTAATAAATATGTCCTGATTTAGATAAATTATTTAAAGCAAATATTTGCTCGTTAAGCCGTTCTGGCCTTTATCATGACTATATTGTATTGTATATATGTGGAAGGGACCAACTGAAAATTATATACTAAGCAACTACTTATCAAGAATCGTCATCTGTTGAATGTATCTCTTGAATTTATATTAAATATAAATTCAATTACAATACCCCCCCCCCCCCCCCCAATTCTGCCCCTGCAGATGATCATGAGAAAAACAAAAGTGACTTTGAGAGGTAAACCACCGAGTTGTATGACATCATACCTCAGTGAGGGATATCAGACTGCATGTGTTATGATGAGCAGTCTATATATATTTATAAGACCGGTATATATACTTATCAAGTAGAGGTAGCTCACAACCAGTTTCAGGCCTAAACAACTACGTCATCTTAGCGGAGCTATCAATTTGGTGATACAATCAATTTCGAATATATATATATATATATAACATTCAACAAGAAGTTTTTTTTTCTGATAAATATAGACCTGTTTGAGTTTAGGGTGTAAAAGTGTGTTATAGTTGAATGGTGACATTGTTGAAGTAATCAGTGTCAATATATCTTTTATATAAGGCACACGTTTGGAACCTTTGTGTTATGTTGGACAGGGATATGGTACAATGAATATGGTAATACAAGACAATTCAAAATGCCACGCAAGTAACGCACAAGAATGACATCAAAATCTCTCTGGAAATGAAAGACCAAGACTGAACTTATTCAGTGTACCATAACTTTTTCTTATAAACCACGCTGATTGACACACTTATACACGTTCTTTAAAAATATCCGTCACTGTCTCATTATATACAAGTTTCGTAGGTCTGACAACACATCCAGTAACCCCGTGCCCGTGCTATACGTGTACTTTAAACTCGAAATCTGACACATAGCCATGCTATTCAGTACATTCGAGTGTTTTTCATTTATTTGACATCATTTATTTAAAGAAAAATAAGATTATTCTGAGGTGTATTTTTTTCACAAAGACACAGTGCACATCAAAACATGTACAGAGCTTTTATGACTGGTTGTCACGGATATCAGACAAACCAATGGCTTAAGAATTAACGTTGTAATTCAAAGCTGAAATGTGAATGGAAATATAGAGTATTTCGCTTCAAAAGCGTTCATTGAAACAAATCAATAAATGAATTGTTTGGACAGAATAGCGACCTTCCCGTGCTCAATCTTAAAAAGTAGGCTACACTCATGGATTCTCAGAAACATAAAAATGTGTCATTCATCGATTTGAGAAACACAAAGGGAAGTTAAAAGCAGTCTTACGACAATAGCCAATAAATATGTATATGTTTATAACAAAGTGGCGTTATGTATTCATAAACCCCATAACAACAAAAAAAAATCTGATAAACATTTTTTTCACAAAAGGGTTTTTTACCCCTAGCAAACGGCCCACTGGAAGAGGGGCAGTAACTATGAACATTTAATCTTGTTTGTGCGGTTATGGAGAGTTATATTATTTCCTCGAATTAACCCTGTTATGTCAGATTCCTTAAAAGAAGAATTAGTTTACCAACACGGTTTTGAAAATTCCTTCTCTGGTTGTTATTTGACCCTCCCATACATAACAAATAGTTTGTCAACAGAGAGTCTTAAATTCCTCTGCTGTTGTAGTTATTTTGCATATACAAAGTAGCCGGATTTTCATCCAATTGAATAATTTCGACTCCGGAATTCCACTGCTGTTTAGAAAGACCATGCAAAAGAAAATGTGTGTGGGCCAAATAGTCCCAGTGTTGGCACACTTTACAGACTGGTACGCCGTGCTTTGTAAGAACACCTGGTCACCTGTTGAATTTATCTTATTGTATATTAAGTATCCTTAAGTATCCATCAAACATATATGCACTTATAGCAGGTGGGATTATAAGCTCTATATATACGATCTGTATCTGTAAATTGGAGAAACCCATAATCATCTCGGGTACGTAGATGGTTTAGTTATAGAAAGTTGATATTCACATAATTCTCGTTTTATTCATGTATATGAACCCTTTAATAAAACAGGGATAGTAGGCCTACAGAAATAAATCCATGTCGCAACAAATATGTTCTTAATGCTAATTGCACGGCGGCTGTGAGCTCGAGTATTCTTGGACCAAAACACGCACTAATTGTTACCAGTTTTACTAAATTTTAGTTCAATGAGATACTTATACTACGGTGCAAAATTTTTAGTTCACAGTTTCGTAGACCTGATAAAAAAACCCTTTTCCAGAAATTACGATAGTATCGTAGACCACCTTACTTATGGCTCTATATTTAGGGAGGCGACCAAACGGTCGTATGGCGAAGGTGTAAGACTTTTCGTCGCTTCAAGCGACTATAGTGTCTAAGTGAATATAGAATTTGAGGCAAAATGTTAACTGGTGTGCCTTCATAGAGAAAATGGTAAGACGGAGAGAATATTGGATAGATCAGGAAAGTTAGTTCAGCACATTTTTTGTGAGCGAACTAAATTGATCATCCGTAAAGATCAGTAGATAAGTTGGTATATAATATCTAGTGTATTTTCCTGCCCTTTGAATGCCCATTTTACTCACAGAATATTTAGTGGCTTCGATCAATAGGTCATGTGTTCATACTTAATGTAGACTAAAAAGCGTTTTGCTGATTTAGTTATAAATTTACAGAGACTATTCTAGCTATCAGTTGTATGAGGATACTCATACAAGGACATTCTTATTTTTAACCTTTGTTATCCGATGCTCTTGGACAAGGGTTTATGGAATCAGGATGTCAGTACATAATGACGTATACTGGAATTTTCGTCAAATTATTATGTGTTATGAAATCCTTTAAATATTCAGGTAAAACTAATGTGTCCTCTTTTTCTATTTCTTTCTTTCTTTTTTCATGTGCGTTATACCCTTAAATGTCTTAATCCACAAAAATCTATTGGGCTCATTGGTGGTCTACAAACCATAATACAACACTAAGTTGTGATAACCTCGTAGAATGTTAAGAGTATGAGTGGGGCTCTTAGCTTGTCGGCATAATGAGTGTTTCCAGTGTTGTTGTTTATTCGTGGATCCACCATAAATGTAAACTGTTCTCGCCGCAACAGTGACGTCATCAAGCTTCACGAGATTTCCCCTTATCTGACAGCAGTGATGTTTAAATTGGTCAATGTAGACTTTCATTTTCAGATAATTTTGGACAGGTATATGAAAGTGGAGCTTTCTTGTGACATCTTGCATGTTGACATCATTTCTTTACACTTTCTAGGGCATCTCCCCATGTAAGATATAAACACTTTTTAAACACACACACGCGCGCGCGCACACACACACACACACGTAGTTAAATTATTATCAAGTGATAACCACACGTGATAATTGGCTAATGTGTCGATTGTTTCAGGTTAAGCCCTTCTATTTCGACTCAGCGGGTATAATGGAATAGCTCTGCTTCTGCCATTTGAGAAATTGTTCACAGATCATAGTAAGGGAAATGTATAGCCCTTAACCATAAACATAGCCAAGGACCGTCGCTGCCTGGAGAGACCCGGTGGCGACACCTTGTGTGAAAACTTTTCTCTTCAAACGTTTCGGTGGCAAGCGTTGGACAGCGACAGAGAATGTTTGGAGGAACTAGAAAATAGGGGTAGGTACTGGCTTGAAGATTCCAAACTGGATGATCCAGACCATAAAACATGATAGAGTGACGTCACGCTTACCAAGGTTTTATTTTGCATGGAGGTGTGGGTACGATGAATATGCATGCTTAAAGTTTAACTATAAGCAAATCTTAAACACGTTATCTAACCTAACCCAGATATGTTTACTTTAAAATAGACAAAGAGTAACATGTTCATCAGTATTTAGATACACTATTTATGCTTCGGGGGGGGGGGGGGGGGGGGGAGGGGAGAGTAGGTACAGGTCCCCACGTCCGTAATGGAATTTCTTTAAATGTGAGCATAAAATTGAGAAAATTTTGCAAAAAGATGTCTGTTCAATTTTTTAATATAGATCGGTATATGTTACCTGATATCTGTATCAGTTGGTGACAAAACTGCAAAGTTATAATGTTTAATCTCCATGTCCAAAATATCATGCATTAAACACCGTTTTGAGGCCAATATTATCTGACCCTTTACATTGACATTGGTGTCATGTGGTCAAACCTGACACGAGTTAGCCCGTCCATGTTCGGTAATGATGAGGAGGGTCATTCTATGTGTTTATTAATGATCCAGAAACATGGGCTCTTTACACTTTTCTTCACAAATTTAGGGATTCCTGCCAAAAGTAACGTACGTATCATTTATTAAACATCATTAATGTAAAAATAAATTATGATGATATATCTTTACATTTTAAAACATTAAAATGCTAAATTCGTAACTGCTACACAGAAATTGTGTACGAAATACGCAATTATATTGGACCTATATGGAATGAATGAGTGCATGAACCGGAAGACACTTCAAAATATTGTAAGCAGTTATATATTCAGAACAGGTTTGTCATGGATCTTCGATATTGTCCATTGCATGAGAAATACTCTTAACACAAGCATGATGAAGCAATGAACAGAACCCTGTAACATTAGCGTAAAGATATATGATACATGTACATAAATTGCACTCGGTGACCTCCGCTTTAATGAAATATGAACTGTAAATAATAAAAAGTCCATTTATTCTACTTGTGCAAGTGTTGGAAATTCCCACGTACTCCTGTACATGTGTAGCTGGGTCTAAATCTAACACTTAGCACAAGAATCTTAACGCTCTTGTGTGCATTGCCAGGTACATTAACAGGTGATTAGGTACGTTTCAAGAAGGTTCCCTGGTGCTTCCCTGGTGCTAAACTGTCCCTCCTTACAGTATAACAGATCACCTGGTCCATTTCAATATTTGAATAGTTGATGACATTTCTCCGTAACCAATCCCTTTATGGTTATACGTATATACAACCGTGGTCGGTCACTTGTTACCGTCGGTAAAAGCATCTTATTGCAAAGCGCAGAGAAAAAGCATACAAAAACACAAACCAGGGCTGGTTATGAAATAACCCATTCACGAAGAATGGAGCATAACAGGGACCTCCCCCCCCCCCCCTTTTTTTTTTTTAATAACCGATAAAACTGCCCGAATTTGAGTCTCGCACCATTTTCATCCCCACTATTGCAGGAGATAGCTATGTATAAATCTACTGACAGTTCCGCGGTTCACTCGTTTTCCTATGCAAAGGTGTTGCGCACCCCACCCCCTCTATCCGCCCCTGGATAACTTTCGACATTTTTCACATACCCCCCCCCCCCCCCCCCCATTCCTTACCCGATGATATAAAACATGACAATCCGCATGTATCCTGTATGAAATTCTGAAAGCTTATCACCAAAGTAAACCTAGTAAATTGTCGATTACAAGTTCGTTTCACTTCAGTTCTGAGAGGTGGGGGTCAGGCGTTCCGGTGCGGGGCAAAAGGTCACCCCCATTCCTTTCATTAGGTTAAGAAAGTGAAGTACTCCTTGCACCATGCATGGAGCAGTTTCATCGGGGGGAGCATACAGGCGGGGATCCAGAATTTGGAAAAGTTGGTGTTTATGCAGAGCTGGTAGGACAGCCAGTACAATGGTCGTGGACTCTCTAAAGTAAGAGGGCCGAAATGGCGCTAGTGTTTATGACTTCCGCATAAGAAATCAGGGAAGTCAAATCAGAAAGCTAAATAAACTCTTAAATCATACTAACTGTCCCTAACAATACAGCATGCAGAGCAATAAATATAACTGTAAAAAAGTAATAGATGGAGGACACCGAGTCAGAAATAGGTTCCCATACATTGGGGGCGGATCCAGGCTCTTGGCAAAAAAAAAGTGAGTGGTTCCACACCCTCGCACAAGTAAACGTGTGTCGTTGGTGCTGGTAGACTTTTTACGCAACTCTCGCTTGCAGAATTATACCATAGAATAGGTGCTAGACCCAAAATCGTGCGCTGCATTTCGGTATTGAGCGTATAGTATTATATTTCCCACATGTCTTGGTCAAAAAGAGGGGGCGCCTCCACCCCGGTACATGGAATCATGAACCCATAATCCAAACTCCCAAAATCGGTAAGTTTAACTAATCAACTCCGCTGTCGTATAAAGTAACATACATGCATGTAGATGTATTATCAGAGAGCTGTCAACCTGTAGTGTTGACCACTATATATTGTCCGAAAGAACCCCTGGCGTAAGTCTTGGCAGTTTTCCTAAACAGACATATATATACAAGTACCCAGTGACCTGCACCTCTACAGTAACGCCTGGTCAACCGGACATGATGGTTAACAGGCCACTGCTTTTGTTGTTTGTTTACAATACCCAGGAAACAACAATCACAAGTGCTACGCGATATATATATATATATATATATATATATATATATATATATATATATATATATATATATATATACCGTTTTAGCGAAAGACCAACAGATCTAAGGGTAAGATTAAGCATAAGGGTCGTCTAAATATACACCAACAGTTTATCAGACAGCCATGACAACGTTGTCTTTTGGCAGCGACAAAATGTAATGCCCACTGTTACCTTAAGCAATTGAAATTATGTTTTTCATACTCGGAAATCTGTAACTGGAAAATAAATATTTTGAAAATGATGATATTATAAATTAAACAGCAAATATATATGCGGACAGTTTTGTGAAGTAGACCAACAGTTGCATGCTTATGTTTCTTATTGTAAAATATAAACAAGGGCGCCGCAACGCGAAGCATATACACACATAAGTAGACTATAGATGTATAAAACTGTTAGCCTGGTCGGTCTGAAAATCCATAGGGCGGTCCTTTGACCTCAAAATCAATAGTAATCTTACACCATTGGTTGGTGACCCATATGTGAATGATGGCAGGATGGAGCTAAGGAAAAGTTTGGCTTGAAATGTTGAAAAAAGAATTGGGTCCTGTTACTTTGACCTTTGACCTTGTGACCTCACAATCAGGAAGGTTCATCCTCTATTGATAGTTAACCTTATGAGAAAGTTACGGTTTAGGTCAAAAAGTCCACGATTCAGTGCGGGAGGACGCACGAATGGAATGCATATTGCTTTATCCCCTGTGCGTACGTCTTCAATGCTAACGGATAATAAGTGTGAAAGTTAGAAAAACGTCTGGCTAATCAGGTGTTCAGCTGGATTCACTGAGTAAGTGGTTAAAAAAATAAGAAAAAGATCATATAAAAAAAAAGAAAAATGAGAGAGCGATCATCAGAGAAGAGTGGACCTCCCAGTTGGTAATGCACTAAATAACCATTGACAGTTATCCGTACAAGGATAAGATTTTCTCAGCTATCTTACAAACAAGTACAAACAACACTTGGACGATATGATGATAAACGGACAGATGTCTCCTTACAATATACCGACAGAGAGTTCAGAGAAGTGAAGTACAAAAAGACAAATATTTTAACAATCCGTGTCAGCAAAGTGCAGTTGTGTAAAAATAGATCAGTTCGGGTTGCAGGAGTCCAGGAGACAACTATGAATAGATCAGTCAGAATCATTTGGAGCGACAGATACTATATCACAGGATGAGTTGGCCAATGCTGTACTACTACTCTTTGTTTTGCCTGTGGTACCACAGTCGGCTCAATATCCCTATTTGTATATATACATATATACAACATATATATATTATAATACTCGAGTTAAATATTTGTATTATAAAGGTATTTGATAGCGTGATCTGTTAGGACTACACGATATTGGGATGACAGGATTAGCAGTTACTGTTTCCAGAAACGTCTACTTAAGTTGTCCACAGCTGAATGAGCTGAACTATACAACCGATTGTCTAATTGGTTATGGTTGTGTGTACGTGTACCGAATTGTATACTCTGTGATTATGTTTTACAAAATTTTAAGTTATGTCCATGCTCTGTAACCTTTCATTGATAATTTTTATATCATATAAATATAATCAAATAATTATAAATAAAAATATTTAAAATTATATGCAGCTATTGCAGAAATATAACAATGTTTGCATACTTATACGAGGACCAAGTATATGATGCAGAACCTTGATATGAAAGATCGATAAAATTAAATCGTATACTCAAAACTGCGAGCAAGGACTAATACACTGTGCCAAATGATCAGCCTTATCGGACATTTAGCCTAAACAGAACATGGTAGAAGAAAACATGTAATCAGCGATTTTGCAAACGGGCTGAACAAAGAAATCCACAATATTTTACCCCAAAATGTCATTATATAAATAAACTCTGTAACATGAATGTTATTTGTTACACTTCATATACTTAAACAAACAATTAAAGCCTTCAGGCCTAATGTGAACCTGTGCGTGGGATATACATAAGGTATAATGCTTCCATGCTGAACCATTACTTTTTAAGTACATATGTATTAAAAATAATAATAATAATAATAATAATAATAATAATAATAATATAGTATTTATATAGCGCCAATTCTCCGATGGTCAGACTCACAGCGCAATTCACACACACATACACATACCCACATACAATGTCATGGAAATCTACTCCCTGTGCCTGACCCAGAAAAAAATGATGCATATTAATAACGAAAAGCTTGCCGAAAGAGATACGTTTTTAAATTAGTTTCAAATGATACAAGAGTTGGAGATTTTCTAAGTGTAATGGGAAGTGAATTCCAAACGTTTGGGGCTATGAAACGAAAGGAACGTTCACCGATTTTCATATTACACTTTGGTACTTTAAGAAGATTTCCGCCAGCCGAGCGCAGCGTACGCAAAGGCCGATAGGTTATTATTTTATCAGTCAAATATGATGGAAGTGAGTCATCAAAACATATGTGACATGTATATGTACAATACAAGTACTAAACATTTTGAACCCGAGTTAAGCATAAATTACATAAACGTAACTCCTAAAATACTCGCATGGCTGCATGTACACAACACAAAATGATTGTAGGTGGCACAACCAGTCTTGTGTACGAGAAAGCCATCAAAGATGTATGGACATGCAAAATTACAGGCGGATACTTCAAACCACTCTTGGGCTATATCAAATCCCTCCTGGGATTGTAGATGGCGCCACCAGTCTTTTGTTTGTGTAAGCCATCGAAGATGCTTGGACAGACAAAAATTACAGACAGATACATAAAACTTCTCTTGAGTAAGTTGCACTGGGCTGACCAAGCTCAGCCGAAACTGCACTGAGTGAAATCTTGACCTGCATTTGCTGTACTGACTGAACTCTTGACCTGTTGCATAATCTGAAACAATTGGCATTCTGCCACAGCTATAAACAGATATAGCTTGAAACTTGGCCTGTTACCAAATCTGAAATAGCTGGCAGTTTGCCAAGCTATTTATAGACACAGACACAATGTAGGCCTGATGGTAAATCTGTTTATACCTACTGAATGACTTTGGCTACAGTGCTTATTCGAGCGGACATATTCATATTTTTTTCATCAAAATGTTTAGGATAATAACAGATGCCTATTGAAAGCTTAATCAGGATACAGATATCGATTTATTTTACACATAAGTTGGATAAAGACACCAATTATTTATGTTGCCTGTACAGCTATACTTATATACCCTGTTATAAGTCTGTTAATACAATAAATCTACTAACTTGTTTATCAAAGTATCTCACAGTCCAATAATGTGGTCCAAAGACAAATGTCCAATAATTCAGCCAAAATCATTTAAGTATACTGAACAAGGCCACCTAAAAGTCATTTTTATGCAATGATACATAATTTGAAAACAGAGTTTTGCAGAAAAGACCTTTGCATCCCTTCAGTCTGATATAGGCATTCTTGGCCACAAGAACCACTTCACCTTTCTATGGCTCAACAAATCAATGAACCAGAGCTATTTTTGTACAAAATATTACAGTAATAACCATTACAGTAAGATAACGTTTGCGAAAAATTAAATCATTCGGTTGACAGTTTCATCATAAAACTTTTATAATGTAGGTGCTGAAAGAGGCCAATATTCCAATTTTTTGCCCGTAGAAAAACAGGTCAGTGTAGGTGGCGCCAAAAAACCCTAAATTTCAAATTTAAGGCATGTGACCAACATTTTTACAAAACTTGGCGATGCTAGCTACTGTTGTTTTTGAGATTGTAACGTTAGTATGCTTACTTGTTCAAATGACTAAGTCCAAATATCGGCCAAAATTCATGTAACCCAAACCATTCGAACAAACCTGAGGGAGCTCATCTCTGGGATCACCTCTGTGAAATATTAACACTTCCTGAATTAATTAAGAGAAGAATATTTTTTTTATCTTTTCTCCATAAAATATTAGTGGATGCAGGTGGCGCCACAAAAAAAGCTCAATATCACAACATTTGACATGTGATAAAATTTAGGAATGCTAGCTTTTGCTGTTCCTGAAAAATTACGGGTTAATGTACTGATGACAGATGACCCCCGTACAAAAAAAAGGTTGATGCAGGTGGGGCCATCAATATCTAATTTTCAAATATGTCTCATGTGACCAACATTTGCATAAATTTTGGTGATGGTAGCTCCAGTCATTTCTGAGATTGTAATTTTAGTATGCTTTTTTGGCCAAATGACAAAGTTCAGCTCCCCAGAACTCGACCAAAAATCACTGAAATGGAACCAGTCGAACAAACTTGGGAAAGATTGTTTCTGGGATTATGGCTGTAAAATATTGAACAATTTGGCTGGACGGTTTCGGAGAAGACGTTATTTAAGCTCTTTCCCTGTAAAATCTAAGTCAATGTAGATAACCAAAAAATTATGCTTAATCCCATAGAGTTTGAAATGTGACTGATTCTTTCATAAAATTTGGCGCTGCCAGGATGGTTTTTGAGATAACATGGGTTAACGTAAGGGCGACGGCGGACGGACGACACTGCGCCATCGCATAAACTCACAGGTTCGCTAACAGATGACGATGCAGTTGACACCAGGCTGACACAACCAATAAAGATATACGAGATCAGGTTGCACGGACAACAAACCAATCCACGTATAAGTATATGAATTTTATTTATTTATGTTGTTTTTATAAATTTTTAACTATATATAAATGTAATGAATTATATAAATATTCACTTAAAGTTGACCCAGTGTGGTGGAATTTCATATATGTTCATCAGTTTTTTTTAAGAATTGCTCTGCTTGATTTTGTACAAACTTTGAATGATGACCTGGTCTAGCAGATATGTTATATAAATGTATATCTAATATATAGTGTGTATATGTGTGTGATCCAAAGGTCAGATGTAGGAGTGCAGGATTAAAAATGCCATGCCTGAAAGTCGGTGAGTTTCTAAGAGAGCACCCGGTTCATTTTACCATTTAAGGTGGCGATGACCTTGCGTATATCTTATTTACCGATCACTCCACGTGGTTATGACATATACAACCATGGCCACTTACCACAATCTCATTACAGCGCTTAAAAGATCCATGGCCGGTAAAGATCAGATAAATTTAGACTCTTAACTGAATGTCATTACCTCCCTATTGTGCAGTGCGTTCGTCTGTCTATCTTTTTTGCTGTGCATGAAGCATTTGTTTGTGTACAAGAATATATATATATATATATATATATATATATATATATATATATATATATATATATATATATATATATATATATAAAAGAATGGATTTCAGGTTATGAGGAGCGATGGTTTGTCTTGTTTGGGCATGCATACGATGCACTTAGATATCTAAATAATTTAATTGCAGTTTTGGATGTATTTCAACGATTTTGTTTTTTTTTTATAACTCAGCTACCCTCTAAATCCGCCTCTGCTGTGCACCCTCTCAGGGGGCGTCAATCTTCAGTAAGATCTTAAGACCATTTGCGGTCCTTGAGAAAATGGGCACTAAAAGGAATTCAAAGATGGCTGCCTGGCGGCCATTTTTTTTTCTGATGGTGCACATCCGCTCACAAGTTTCAATGTTCAGTTAACTTTCACCCAAAATGTTTGCACGATTCTTGAGATAATGCTTGCGAAAGGTATTCCAAGAACGCTACTTGGCAGCCATATTGAATTTCCACCGAAACTTAGGCCTATATTTGACAGCAAACATCCTCTCACGGCTTTCACGCTTTAGATAAATTTTCAGGACAAATTCGTAAACGGTCCTTTAATTTTTGAAAGGAATTCAAGACCACTTCCCGGTGACGCTACTGCAATTCTGACGACGACTCTGAAAATGGACAGGGCACATTCTCAGATGCCTCACATGGTTGCCAATCTTTGGGAAAATATGGTTCTTGAGATGTCTTAGCTATTCAGTTATGCGTTTTGTGATTGTGCTGAATAAATATGTTTTACTGAAGGTTTTAAAATTGTTAATCTCGGGAAGCTTGTAGCCAAACGGCGGTTTTACTGGGATACGACCAAGGCATCAACCTACCAGGCTATTAGTAATTATATTTACAAAAAATTACGCAAAACGAAAATTCCATGCGTTCATATTCACGTAAGTCAAGAACTTTTGCACAGGCTCATCGAGAACACTGAATTAGTTACACAATATTGCCGCCAGATGGCAGAACCCTACAACTGTCACACTTATTTGCTAATAGTGAGGTGCACATATAATCTCCATATATATGTTTACGCAGTTTTCGTTTAAAAATGAATTACCTTCGCCTTCCGACCCTTTAAACATATTTATATAAATCATCACATTATGTTACCTGCCGAATATTACATCTAGAGATAATTACGTTCATAGATCGTAGTTTAGTTTGCATGTATGGAGCACACACCTTTGTGCAAATATGCCATTTCATACAGTGATCTATCAGTTTACCCATTACTTTAGTAGTATGTTATTTTCGCACATCTTTTATCTTTTATTTTACTTAATCTCACTCTATTGCTTACCATGCCACTTTGCACCTAGCCAGATATCAAACATATTAAGGTTTTAAACTTCTATAGATCTTTTTATCAAATAGCGCCACCTAGTGATTAATAACGATACTATGTTTGTATGATTGTATTTCACACCAAAATAAAATCCGTTCTGTTCTATAAGGCAGGTGAAACTTCAAAGGACGGTAAATATCATGATACCATATCAGCCAAAGGTGTGACTGGAATGCCACACATCCACAGTCACCTCGGCAGTGGACTGGGTTTTTTAATGGGGGTGGGGGGGGGGGGGGAGATTCAGTGAATAGCCTGTGTAACAAAAGGTAAGGAGGTGGGCAGCACGGTAACGTGGCAAGAACTTCTGGGACTCATTGTCAAGGATGATTTTTTTAAAATGATATGGAGAAATAAAACTAAAGTGTACATACAGTCAATCTGTTTAAGAAGAATGGAGACTGAAGAGAAATATCCCTAATACTGATCAGATGACTCCAGCTTAGTTTAAATGGTCATTGTCAAACCCAGACTCACCATTTTCAGTCCCGATGTATTTATTTTAATATATACCGGTATGCGGGGTTTGCAACAAATATCAACCACTCATTTCTGTAAAACCATGCAAGGTCTTTTTACATTTTGATGATCATCTGAAGTTCTGATCCATCATCTTGGAATAAACAGAATGCCACTCTCCCATCCCACCATTAACATTTTGCTTCATCACGCCACTGGTTAAATGAAACAGATCCATTGGTCATTACCTTTGTCCAGAGTTCTAGAGTCCATCAAACCAGTCACCGTGGTACAAAAGTATGAAGGCAGTTTAATAATGATCTGACCTCTTGACTTTGACTTGTATGTTTCTCTCTCTGTATATATATGTGTGTGTGTGTGTGTGTGAATGCATGTGGACTCTGACTATTCCAAAGGGGACCATTTTTCTATTTGGCAAATACAGTGTCTCAGCCGAGGCAGTGAGGTTTTTCATGGTCGACCCCCACCCAGGGTAAGCGCTCTGCAGGCTTACTGGGAAGGCTTTGCCCCACAGCTGTGTATCACTCACATAAGAGTGCATTTTTGGGGGGTTCCTATGTGTTATGACCCAGCAATGGGGACAATTACACACCTAGGACCTGCAGGTGCGGTAGACGCTGGGCCTGGGTGACACCAGGATACAAAATAAAAATTATAGGAAGCGAGTGCTACCGCCCTGTCAAGTAGTCCCAAACCAAAAATGGAAACTGCAGATGTACATACTTAGGTTAAGAATTAGATAAGTCTGCATTAAAAAATGGAGGAGGTTACCTCCACCAAAAACTTATCAAAAAAATATTTTAAGGCTACAAATATTTAAGAGTTTCTGTGTAAAAAAAATGACAACAGGTTAGACAGACTTGAATTTAACATAACTCTGGTTACATTTTTAATAGAATTTTACATCAACTCTTGTTTCATTTTTAATCATTATTCGTTCTCTTCAGGTATCTGTTTATGATCAGAGTCACAAGTCCTATCATTACTGGTGTTCTGGTCCTGAGAAGACACTGCACTCACTTCACAGACCTCATTTTTCTTTTCACCTGATTTCGGCTCTACCTTTGGCATACCTTCAACATTGCCCTCATCAGTTACCCCCAAATCAACCTCTCCTGTAATAGAGTCAACTTTTGGAGCCTCTTTGGTCACTTTTATGGTCTCTGAAGCTTCAGTGGTTACTGGGTCCTCTTTCTCTTCATCAAGTTCTTCCATGTTAGTATTTATCACCTGGTGACTATCTTTTATGTCAGATTTACCAGGTTCTTTGGATTTATTTGGGTCAACTTCACCAATAGCTTCAGACTCAGATGACTTAGTCTGACTACTCAATGCTGCTTCCTGCAAATTGTACTTTCTGAATTTCTTAAAATCACTCAGAACACTTAAACAGCAAACTGATCGGATAACATCACAATAAATGATAACTTCTGGGTGGTCCCAATCAAGTTTATGACAGTCTCCCAGTTCCCTGACCACCCCTCTGACTATTTGTATCAAATCATCTCTTTTGATGATATTGCTGTTTCTGGACTTGAACATTACACTATACTTGATCCCCTCTTTGGTACTGAAAGTTGAAGCCAGTATCTTTTCACACGTCTTTTTGATTGCATCTTCGTAAGCTTTACATGTGGATACAATTGGTACAAACCTCAGGATGTGCCGAGACTTGGAATTACCTGACGTAACTGCATCTTTGAATATAGCTTTGATAATGTCAGTGGGGTCATCAAGTGTTGTTTTGATAAAGATGCAGTTAGTAGCACCACTATTGACTTGTTTAAATCTGCGAGCTGCTCCTTTGGTGCTGTTAATGGCAGCGACTTCCTTCTTGATGGCAGCTTCAGGATCATCACAGTCCGATCCAGATTCTTCTGAATCCGAAGCACCTTGACCAGTCTACCAAATAAAGAAACAGTGCTGCAGTAAATCAAAAGGCAGAAGAGAAGATTTATTTTACAATAGCATCATAGATATAAAAAAATAACTCAAAACCTGTATTAACCTGAATACACCAACAAAACCTGGCTGTGTACTAAATTAATAGAATGTACATTAATTCATGTAAAAATTCAACTGAATACAAATATTACAAAATTCTGGTATTTTAATAAATATTGTAGAATTCTGGTTGGTTGTCTGGTTTTATTACATTTCCAGCCAAAAATGAAACATGCAGTTATGGTTCTTTCCCATTTTTAAACTGGTGTTAATATCCCTGTGTGTTTGATCTACAGTCATACCTTTTCTGGACCATACAACAGGTCAGCATATTCATTCAGGATATTGTAGGCCTCACGGACGGCTTGTTTTTCTCGCTGGTTACAGGTAATGACGAAACCCCTCATGTCAACATCTAATTTGCCACCATAGCGTTGCTTCTTAGCTGCCTTCACATAATAGGACTTCTTTCTTTTTCTTTTACTGGACTCGCTCATTTTTCTGGAAAAACAAAAATATTTCACTTTCAGATAATTATACAGAGGTTAGATTATTTCAAATTGGAAGGGTGTATCAATCAGAAATTATGTAAAAGTAACATGTAATAGTATCAAAAGATTACAGCTTTCAACATTAAGAGTAAAAGATAAAAAAAAAATCACTGTAAGGCCAATAAAAAATAAAGGTATGGTTCTCAGGCACTATGCTCCCGAGGCAGTGGAAATCCTGCGCTTCTAAAGAAGCTACTGATTTTCACGCTGCCTGCTTTGACCGTTTATGATTCATTTAAACACCAGGTGGTGCACATGGGCCTGTCTGCTGAAAAAACTGCTGATGTCACAAGCAGCCAACCAAATGCAAGTCAACAAACACTCGACAGGCATCATCAGGCTCCGCCCAGAAACCATGGGCGGGGCAGTTCTCTCTGAGCCTGTCGCCTCTTCAAACGGTCACCAGGGTGATGAGCTGTCACTCAAAACCAAATGAACAACATTGGCTTCGTGTATTCCTCGCTTGGCTGGTAAACCGTTTTGCTTCCAACACAGATACAGTGCTCCCCTCTGGTTTAGAGATTCAGGATACAAGGTCATAACAAACAGCACTTACGATATAGGTAGTTGGCCTATGTGTAAAGCGCTATGTAAAGAGCGTACTCAGGCACCGCCCGCAGCCCCCATAAATTTTAAACCCCCGTATCAACAATTTTTATTTTTATTTTCAATAGAAACTTACCAATTTTGAGCTGCAGCCGCTTGGACATTTCTTTCAAGAAGATAAAATCATACAATTTCCTTTGTTATTTAGTGCTTTTACTTGTTTAACCAAAGAAATCTGTTATTATTATGCTTTTTCCTTATCATCTGACATTTTCATTGAAACATACCATAAAATTAAAAATAAATAAACACCCGCCTGCACTGATTTCTGAAAAAAAAGTGCCTGAGAACCATATCCTTTTTTAATTTTGGCCTAATCGTAATAGTAATTGAATGGAAAGTAATACAGTAACTTATATTCCTCTCATTACTTCACATTTCCTGCAAGGTCATTTAGCATGAGCAGATAATACTGAAGAAGGTGCAGTGCAGTGATTGCCTGGGATGTGCCTATGGTTAGAATCAGCTTGGGCCAGCTGTTATCTTTACTTTTTGTGGGGGACTGGGGACCAATGGTGCTAATTATTAAGGAGTGCTTTACTGAACATGCTTCTGCAAAGGAATAGCCAATTAAACAGTCTTCATCAATCTTGCATTTGATGACTATACTATTGATAAGCTAAAGGAGTATTTTGTCAAGCATTAATCATACAATGATGATAAGACCTATAAATGATCATGATAACTGTTATGGAGTGTTTTTTACATATCTTCAAATACCAGGTAAAATGACAATTCTTCATCTTATATAAGACTGCAATCTAGAATCATAAAATGACCACATACTATTTCTTAAAACTTTCTTAGCATATACTGCTGATTCTGAATGCTCCTGAATAGATTAACATCATTTACTGCTCAGTCATTCTCATCCTATGTTAATAATAAATTAAATAATAAGTAGTATGTGTACAAATAACAAAAATTTTTTAACAATAAACTGTCTTTGATTTACTCATGTTCACTTTTCTAAATGCATAATTAAACTGAAATTCTCCACAGCATATTGGTGAGTATTCTTCACATGTATCACACGTACAGACGGACAGGTGTCAAATCTGACTTACGGGAGAGAATACCTCTATATAACTCAATTTGGACAGGTATTTACAGCAATTAGTATTCATCTTAACAACGCTTGAAACAGTTAGTAGGCAAGTACCTGTTCCCTTCTCAGTTCTTCTAATGTTTGCACTTGCTTGAATGCAGAATACACTGCAGTTGTTTCAGTGTATGGCTGCGTACAGTTTCCCACTTGCGTCACATGTGAATGGTTAGCATTAGATGGAGCAGACCTACTGTAGTTCATGAATTATTCATATCCGGGGGATCTTAAATTGCATACCTTAGCGGTACATTACCGACCATACACTACAAAATGGGACACCGGCTGAATCTGAACGAGGTACATGGTATTTAACATACAGGTTTCCCACTTCTTCTTGGTATAACCTAACAAGACCACTGTGCTAATGAGTGGCTGCTTCAGACAGGCAGCATAGCTAGGTTGATTAACGTGTGACAAAAGATAACATGTAATCTCTAGATTTTCTTGCAAAGCCCACTAGATGGCGTAATTTAAGCCTCTGACCTGATCTGTTCTGGCTTATATAATTATACTTCAGCCGTGGTGGGCCTACATGGCTGTCGAGTAGACTAGTAGATAATCTGAAAGTAATATGTTATAATTAATTATGTATATAACAATTACATGAAGTGATCATCATCATTTTAATAAATAAAGGGGTCTTCTATAGATTATTAATTTTATTTTTTATATCATAGTTTGGTTCGATCTATATATTTAATGATTTCCCCACCTTTTATATAAATGAAAGCTAGTAGGCCCCAGTGAAGGAATATTTAACTAAAATACACCGCCAAGAACAAGGGTATATTAAAAATTCCCATGGTAAAAAAAAAATGTTTCTCAACAGTGAAATAACCTTTTTCTATTTACATGGATAACACACGTTACAGATAAACCATGCGGTCATGTACATTCCATGCGTATAGACTACGCGGACAGTTATTGTATTGTTATTGTTAATGTATTTGTAGGAGTAAAATGGTGTTTCCATGTCGGCGTATATGCGTATGCGCGTGAATGCGTGAAAATCGCTCATATGATTTCGAAACTGGGGTGTTTCCATGTGTCCGCGCATGTCTATATTTGGGTGAAAATCACCACAGGAGCGATTTCCACGCATAGGGTCTGCGTGAACGCATGCAGGGATTCAGGGTAAAATGACGTCAATTCACCATCTTTTTTGGGGACGGCCTGCTTGATCCACTGTACAAATATATACGTCTGCAAGTTCATGCATATATACGCACATACGCGCAAATGGAAACACAGTTTTTCACGCATATATACGCATATACTCGCACATGAAAACAGAACTTAAAGTGTACACACTATTAACATATAAATAAAAAAATGTATTTAATTAGTGACCCTTTTCATTAAAGGGTCACCTTTATTTTATATAAACATATACATATATATATATATATATATATATATATATATATATATAATACTTAAAAAAGGAATTCGGTTCACGTTTGTGCGCGATGTTCTCTAAAACCGCGTTGTGTACAATATTGTGCCATACATCATTTTAAAGGTTATTATCCCCGCAGTGACATAGGCGATATGAAAATAAATAATTTTTAATATACATATAATTTTGAGTGATTTTTCCTTTTTTTTACCGAGCACAGCCGAACTGCCTTCGGCAATCACCGGAATGCGTGCATTGTGGTCACTTAACCTCTAACACTAAGGGCTATTGTTCATATGAATAACGCTTGCTTTCAATGAGGGATTTGACCCACGTGCGTGGTCAGTAAAAGAGAAAAACACATGTTTCTCGCTTTATGAAATGGAGAGTTTAATGACAAAACCTAATTCCAGGTCCCAATTTTAGGAACAGGGCTGGGATGGGGTGGGGTTTGGTGGTGGCGGGGGTTTCAGACCTTACAGTTTGTCTGATACGATGAAAAAAGGTTGCGGTGGCTGAAAATGGGATACGGACCCACTGCATGGAGTTCCGCTGGGTCCGCTTCTGCTACTTTTGATGTATGCATATTTCTGTTACCTTCTTCAGGAACAGTTTCCTTGCAACGTACATTTAATTAATCTTTCAAGAGTTCCTCACATTAACCTATTCTTTATACGTCCAACGATAGAAACCAGTCAAATATCATCCGTCAAGACACTGTATGCCTCCGCGTCTCATTCCGGTTCGCAATGTAAACCATCACTGACCAGGTCTTCAAGGTAAACATACCGGGGTATGATTTTTGCCACGAGCACAGCGCCACAAAATAACAGTAAAAGATATTTGCACACATCGTATTCCGAGAGTATCCCATTAAAGATATTTATTTTTTTTAACTTTTATTGTAAAAATGAGCCAAAATTCAATATCTCAGTAAATATATCTCCCAAACCCCGGTAAAAAGCCCGGTATACCGGGTTTATCAGCTAGTATATATATATATATATATATATATATATATATATATATATATATATATATATATTGTTGTTGTTTTTGTTCATGACAAATTCAGGTTTATATTTTTGTCAGGCTCAATGCGCCATTGCTATCGACGATATTTCAATAAACTTTAACACTGATGAGTAGTGGCAATACCCAGTACACCTATTAAATCTTTCCCGATATATTAATTTCTGAGCCAGTATAGTGAACTTAACGAACAACCTAGCCATGCATGTTAAGTTTTGTATCTCTCATAATAATTAAACAACCACTCACCCTATCCTTTTTTATATTTCATGTATACATGTATATATGTATTCATTGGAGATTAAAGGTCAAGATCACAGACAGTTTGTTCATGAAAGTATCAGGTTGAAGAATTTTATAGGCTCACTGCTCCATTATGTATAGTGAAGATATTTAATTTAAATCTGGTACATTGATGTCCTTGGATATTACCCGTAAATTAACTAGGTCGAGTTCGATTATGCAACACATGGGCCTAAGTAACAAAAATGTGCCCTCTAATTAACTTGGGTGTCATACTGACTAATATAGAGCGTATACTGAAGTCACCAATCTTTCTCTTTGCAGTAACCAGATACGTCTTACTGACAAGCAAGAGTGCAAATAAAACAAAGAAAGGATTTCAATTTAAATGGTTTACGATAATAACGTAGTAAGTTATTCCAGATTGATTCATGAATTATAACAAATGTTAATAATGCACATGGAATTGTGTATAGCACTGCAAAATATGCAAGATGTTTTGCCCATATACCACCTGATCATGAACAAACTATAAATATTTTTTTTTACAGAATAAAATAAGAAAATTTATTTAATATATTGGTAAATATATATATATATATATATATATATATATATATATATATATATATTAATGTTAAATGGTCCATGGCTTGTGGCTTCACTGTATATTGAAAGAAGATAAATGTTATAAAAATGATATGTAATTATTTAAGACTAGATTTCAGGTATCAAAGCTACGGGATAGGAAATCCAGAAATCATATCTTGCGCTAAGCTGCGACTTTAGAACTAATCCCTGACATTAAATTGACATATCACGTTTTTTTTTCTTTAAAAAAAGATGGGAGGGAGGGAGAAGGGAGGGACGTTGAACCTTGGACCTCTTGCTGCGTTTCCCAACGCCGATCCAACGCATCCCTAAATTGCATATTTAATTACATTAATTATTTGAACGCCTGGTAAACACCCGCAAAAGAAACTTAAACTTGTTTATTTACAGTTAAATAACTATCATAATCATCATGCCTCATCGGGAGAAATTCGCTTTTTATGTTGTATTTACTTTGTATGATATCCTGCAATCCTCTCAATTAACACGATATACATTGTTTGAATTTGCATCTTGTAATTGTTATAATATAATTATACATATTTACATATGCATATATGTTCTGATTGTTCAGATTTCGGTATATTCTTATTCATACTTACATTGATAAAAAATTAAGAAATATATATAAATATGTTCCAAATCATGAATATTTCCAAGGTCTTTATATCATATGATTGTTTAGAATATTGTAATTAAACATAATTAATACCTATTGTATAATATAACTTTCATAATTCGCATTAATGTGAACCTGTATAGATTCTTGTAATACAAATTTGATAATTTACCAAATTAAGTAATTTTCTGATTTTACAAAATGTGAACCAGTCCAAGGTTTATTTATAGACACGCCTGCCATATATATATATATATATATATATATATATATATGCCATAGACATGCAACCTTTGACAAGTGCTAAAATTTAACTTGAAACATTAATTTGTTACCTCACCATTCTTGTGCCGTATCTTTTGATCTTAAGGTTGTTAAAGTTTTCGTAAATTCCTCTGTGGAATCAAATGGTCAATGGAACAATTTAATTGTGTAATATCATGCACTGTCCATTATTTATTCAGATTCTCCAATAAATCATGCTTAGAAACACCGACAGAGCCAATAGCAATGATGCAAACATATGAGATATATTAATCAGCTAATTCCGCTCACAAAATACTGTTAATATATAATATAACAATGTAAATGATATTTAATTTATGTATGATATATATTATTTTTATACCTTATTTACATTAATTGACGTCATCGGAATGGAAACTCAGTTCTGAGACTTCAGATTAATAAATTTTCTTTTAAACTTAGAACAATTCTATTCTTTGCAGTAAATGTTAGATATTTTTCATAAAATATGCATTTTATTTACTATGTATTTTAAGATTTCTATTTAGATATTCAAAATTGTGTATGCACAAAGGATACCGATTTTGTCTGAGATAGACCACATGCATTCGTGATAAAAAGTGTTTTGCCATACTGAATATATAATATATTATATGTTATATATGTTATGAAAATTTAATGGTATAGAAACATATAATGTGCAAAAACATATAAATTCATTTCAAAACTATATATTATAATTATATCAAACATTATTATTATATAACCATATATATATATATAAATATATATATATATATATATATATATATGTATATATATATATCAGGGTATACTGATATTAAAAATTTAATGCTTGTGCTGGCATTAAAACATGAAGCATTAACCGTGTCTCGGCTCTCTTCCGTGCATGAACAGGGCAAAATAAGCTGCTATAGGGCCGCTGCGAGAAGTTTTTGAAATTCGCAAATTTACAAAAGCCTGAGCCTTTAAATGAGTTTGTGACAGTTTTGATCATATCCCAAATCAGTCTGTGAGAAGTTTGCGAAAAGTTTTGCTCGCAAATATATACTTGCGAGACCTTTGATCACATAGGCACAGGAAGCTTGCGTAATTTCTCTCTGTGCGTTCTCATTCTTATGTCGGCGAGGACACCTGTGAAACAGAAATTGCACACACACACACCTCTTTATATTTATTTTATCGCATATTTTCCTTATACTCTCCGCCGCATCGTTCTTCACCTAGCAGGCATTATGCTAATGAGGAATATGACACGGAAGGAGTCATTTTTTTCGACCGTCGCGATGTTTATAGGAGTTTTTGGTCGATCTACGCAGACATATCGTCTTGGATGAAAAACTCGAATATACAGAAACAATGCATATATGCATACATATGATTATGTTTTTTATACTATAAGTTACCTTCCAATTGCCATTAAAATTGTTTTTTAAACAGCAAAAATAAAAGCTACTTTATGATGTCGCTGCGATGTATCAGCAGGAATGTGATGGGTTTTGATGAAACTCAAAAAAATTATTAACCAATATAATATCTTACAGGAATTTGATTCCCGACAAAATGGACACATATTAAATGAGGTCAGAGATCGCAAGAAATGGCATATTATACGTCCCCGTGCATGCGTGGATCTTTGTTTTCTAAGTGCCCCGTATATTATACCGGCGAACTCCGTTGGTGTAACCAGTAGTTTATTGAATCATCAATAAGGATCGGAAAACAGGGCATAGCCCTTTATTAATTCCTCTCCTAAGATACAAGATATATATAAACATATGTTACAAAAGAAAATGGTACAATGCAATCAAATACGATACAGTGACAAAGAAATCCCTACTATCAAAGTTTTTAAGGTCCTTGTGTTCTCAGTACTCATTAAGAATTAAATAAAAATTAAAAGTAGGTGCTATAATAATATATCAAAGAATTACAATTTGTGTGGAATACAAAAGAACAAATGTACCGCAATAAGCTTATGGCTATGTTTACAACTGGCCTTACAATCAAATCATGATCAGGCTCCATACACTAATATTTATATAATAGTTCTCTTAGAATCGACCACTCTCTTTAATAAAACAATAAATTTTCTCAAATAGTTGCAAGTTATCGATTTTTGGTTTGTTTATGTCACCATAAAGGAAAATTTATGTTTCATCTCACATGACATGCCTCGTTGTAATTCCATTCGTTTGTTGGTATACAACAAACATAGGACATGAGAAATAATAGTGATCTGGCGTCTCCTCATAAGAACCACACGCACAAATAGCATCTTCTATACAATTATTAAGAAATAAATGCCATTTCAAAGCACTACATACTATATGCATCTGAGTGTGTACAATCTAATTGCTGCGAGTTCCAGGAAAAGTATAATAATATGGTGTGGTATACTTCATCATTTTTACTCAGGTGCTTTTTAAAAATTGACAAATTTTCTGAATTTCTGACGATTTCACGGAGGGTGTTCCATTCTTCACAAGTGGAGCACAGGAAAGACCGTTGCCTTACTTCTGTACGGCACATAGGTGGTACGAGATTTTCAGCATTTCTTAAATTGTAACTGCTAGTGTGTCTTACCTGTCTTGGTACTAAGTCACAAAGATACGCTAGAGCTATACCAATTAACATTTTATAGAATAGCATAAGTTTACGTCTCTTTCTCCGAATAGATAATGGTTGCTACCCAGTTTCTTTGTACAATAAGCCGTGGCTCCGCTGTCCTCAAAAGACTTGTCAAAGAGATTTCCTGATGCTGACTTATATATACACAATAATCGAGCTTTTGTATAATTTGTTGAACACCATAAGGCTTTGGCTTGCTAAACACAATTTCTCTAAACTCATAATATAACTCGATAAACAAGTAATATTCACCTTGAAAACTTTTCCTGGTAAGACAAATCTTGTTAGTCGCCAAGCATGACCTGCGACATCATGGACTGAAATTTACAACACCCAGTCAAAATTTTGAAGAACCTATTTGCCAATTTTGTTGAAACTTTCTGTGATTAGAGAAATATATATATCACATTTGTCCGATTAAAACACGGTGACTTGATGGTCTGAAGCAAAATATATATATGGTTGTTGAGCTAACAGGAACTAATCCCATAGCGTATTTGATACCGAGCAGTCTCAGAAAGGCCAAATATAAGATCCACATATAGCAAAAAATCAAGAAAATCCATGCAAAAATCATTGAGGAACAGATGCTCCTGTATGAATTTCCATTCAATACAAACCAAATGTACTGAACTTTCAAAAATGATGGTCATATTTTTAAAGAAATCTTTGACCCAATCCTATTCAAGACTGCATTAATATATGTTCTACTGCATTCACTTTAACAGTTCTTGAGATAATATGTTCAAAAGGAATTTAAAATGGCTACCTTGTGACCAAATTTGGATATCTGTCAGGTCTTAAATCTGACAACAAACATCCTGTTAAAGGGACCAAACATTAAAAACAATCACAGAAACTGCACTGTCAAAAGAATTTCTAAGGTGGTTACCTGGCAGACATAATGGACTTCTGACAATAATGACATTTGATATCACACATCCTCCAAAAAGAGACCAAACTTGTGGCAATTTCTCCAAAGAATGTTACATTAATGAATGACCAAAACAATTCAAAAGGCATTGCTCTCATGCCATATTTTACGACTTGCAAATGTAAAAAATGTTTGACCAATATTTTTGATTATCACCTTGCCTTTTAGTGGGGTCAGCAGGGTAGATAAACTTCAAAACCCGAGAGAAAAGAAATGCAAGAAGCATCTATAAGTCTTGTAAACAAATAAGGCCATCCTTAATCCAGGTACAGACCCACAAATTATTAGAACAAACATTTGCTGGTATATCTGATGATTTGTATAAAAAACATTTAGATATCTAGGAAACGAAATTATATTGCTATGATTCCATAAAATAAACTGCAAAATGTTCCAATTATCTTATAAATCAGTAGCTAACCCTTAATACAATACTCTAAGTCTTAAGCATACCTCGGGCAACAGAGTGTTTTGTTATGCACTAATGATGTTCTTATCTTTCAAAAGGCTAATACAAAGGGAATCATATATCACAAATGTAGCTCACAATTACGGCCACACAGTGAGATGTACCAGTTGGAGTGCAATGCTATATACAAGAAAAATAGAGATGGTCTACAAAGTTAGTTTTATTGTGAACATCCCTGTACTATGACCTTGGCCTTTTGCCAACATATCAATTGGATCCTTTCTACAGTGATGGGAAACTACTAACGACTTAAAATTTGATCTATCACTTGGCAATCAATGTGTGAATAATTTTGACCTGCAGCCTTTAACCTCCTGACCATCTGACACTAAAACCAATAATTTATGTCTTCAAGCAAAAAGACCCATAAATATGAAGTTTGAATCAAATCGAGAGATGCATAGATGGGGCATATGTGAAAGACTGGAGGTTTGGAATAAACAGTTTAGCTTAAATATGTTCAAAAGCATTTGGGACATTTTAGTACTGTTACCTTGACCTCTGACCTTTTGAACTCAACATCAATAGGGTTCTTCCCCTATTGGTAAGCTATATAAGACAGATGGAAGGTATAGGTTGAAAAGTTTGTGTTAAAATGACTTCACATAAGAAGTGGGTGTGGTGAGCTTGACCTTTGAGAAGCGATATGCCAATGTTGGAAGGTTTGGAATGAAAAGTCTAGCTTGAAATAAGTATACAGCCTTTTTAAAGAAGTTGATCCTGTGACCTTGACCTTTGACCTTCTGACCTCAAAACTTATAGGATTCTTCTCCAACTTGGTATGTGAGCCATATGTAAAAGATCAAAGGTTTGGGATGAAAGGTTTGGCTTAAAATGCATCCAAAAGCTTTTCAAAGAAGTGGGTCCTGTGATCTTGACCTTTGACCTTGTGATCTCAACATAATTATATATGGTTCTTCCCCTGTTAGTAACTTTAGGTGAGCCATATGTGAAGGATGGAAGGTTTGGGATGAACATTTCAAAGAAGTGGGTCCTGTGATCGTGACCCTTGACCTTGTGACCACAAAATAATTATGGTTCTTCCCCTGTTGGTAGGTGAGCCATATGTGAAAGATGGAAGATGTGGGTTAAAAATGTTGGCTACAAGAATTAAATCTGGGGGTTGCAAATGTACCCCATAACTCGGAGAATATAGGTCGCAGTGACATAATTTCAGGTTTGCAAGGAGATCTTTTCAGAACCTCCAAGACTACATAGGGTTCATGATCCTAGTCCTTACGGTTACAGTTTGTGCCCTGCTAACGGACGGATGGCCGGACGGACAGACGGAAGGATGAGGGACAAAGACCCATCGCTATTGCAAAGCATAACTGAAAGTGAGCTGAGCTAAAAATGAATCGCAAAATAGAGTATTTTTTTCAACAACTACATATGAATCTTGATGATGGAGTCATGCCTATATCTATTCCTTAAATTGTTGTGTAACTATTGGTAACAGTTAATACTAAAGTATAAATAATAATTACAGCATTAACTCTTGTGCAGTGCCAAACAACCAGACATGTAGGATCCTCTATGCAATTTATCCGAATATGCACTTATATACTTTTTGATGACACTTTTCGATGTTCAAGCACTCCATAAAAAATCATGACATCATTTCAACTTGTATTTTATTTTATTTTTATTTTTTATTTTTTGGCTTGGGAACAGAGAAACCAGGTAAACAAAAGAACGTAGGAGAAAATTTGGTTTAAATATGAATAGAGAACTGTAAAATACATGCAGATGCGCGGAACCGAGTCAGCTGAAACATTTATGCCTGCTGATCCAAAATTCTTGCAAGGAATAGAACATGCATAAACAGAGCAGAAAACATAACCTCCTCTGTCGAAGGTCACGTAAAGCCAGAAGTGTATATCAGAAATAATGGGCCTTATTTAAACACGTAGTTCCGTCGTTGTGAAATTATATTATATAAAGAATTTTGCAAAACTCTTTTTAGATTAATATTACATATACATTATATTGAGTGTTCAATCATAAAAAAAATGAAAAATAATATTCTTCAGTCAGTCAAATATTGCTGTTATGCAAATTGGATAAAACTGGGAGATCCCTTTCTGTACAATACACAGTTGTTAATTCCCCAGTTAAAGGAACATTCCACTTTGATTAACATTCATGGATTTACCTTAATTGAGTTTGGTTAACATATTGATTTTCGATAATTGATAAGTTGGTATAGAATGGTGCAACCACTTAAATAGAAAAGCAGTACAAGTTTCACAGTATTTTTTTTTAAATTAACAAATATATTAGTCATACGACAGTTATTCCTTATCATTTTATATTTTGCATTTTATACTTTTGGATCAGAAAACTGGAATAGGGTACTCCAGTTAGTACCTGGACCCCTTTGAATATTAACTTATAAAAATAGCGAAAGCTTCATTTTGTAAACAATATTTATATGGATAAAGTCTATTTTCTAGATCAGTTTGAGAAAAAATGTTATCATAACTTGAAATCGCGAAATAACTGCATGTAGAAGGTCGTACATAAAACTATATGTATATATGGTTATGCCACCAGGACACCTTATCTCGTTGGTGTGATTCTTGGCCGTGTGCTGGCATGAATAATATATCAATTTGAATTCAACATATTTGAACGGACGAAATTACCGTGTTCACTACATTTTACCTACGCCTCGTGAGAAATAAAAAGTCAATACATTTGCATTGTGGATGGCAGCATTTGACGCAGAAAGACCCTACACACGAAAGAGACGTAACTATCTCACTGCGCAGATATGGACTAACAAGTCTTAGAGTAGAATCGACATATACATGTACTAGTATATATGATGGAAAGGTGTCGTACTCTTGTAAGTTCTCTGCGGTGTGTTTTGCTCCGTGCGCACCCTGGTGTTTGAACAAACTAGGGACCCATGGGTCACGATCGACGCTCAGCCGAATTTGATTGTAAGGATATTTCTGAGCTTTTTCAAAATGTGGTTCCAGTGACCTGACCAATGACCCTGTGACCAAAAATTTGAGAAGTTACTATCCTTGAACTTACATGATTAAGATTATATAATCTTACGCAGTGACATAAAAGCGGACCTAACTGTCTCGCGATCGGCCCAGTATTTACCCCTGAACAATGTGTCTTTGTAACAATAAACAATCTTTGAAAGATGTGATGTTGACTATGGACCAGGAAATACAGATTTGTTGGACATTTGGCAGATAAGCCATGTGTGAAACTTGGAAAGTTTGGGATGAAAAGATTGAGCAATATGCGCAAGATGGAAGGGGTCATGTGACTTTACCGTTGACTGATTGACTGAAGATGTTTTTCCCTTTGTCGAGCAGCTACAGGTTGCTGTGGTCAAGACCCCAGCCCTGTGCGCTCCTTAAGCATAATTTTGAGAGCCAATAGACGTGATGCCACCGAGCCAAGCGGAAAGCCGCGAGAGACCGCCACTGTTTCCCGTACCGGTGACTTTACAGATAAGACCCCAGCAGCGAAGACCCAGCCATGGCAATCAAGAGCCGAACTCGATCTGTGAAATGAGAGAGCTTCGAGGCGAGTGCCCATTTTATACTTGCAGTTTAGGCCATTTAGACAGTATAAGCATGTTTTTCCTTCATAAGCCGACCGTTGACCTTATGACCCAAAAATCGTAAAATATATTGTTTAAGTGGTGGCCCATACACAAGTCAAGTTTGAAATCCATATGTCAACCCAACCTGAAGTTAATATCAGGAAACAAATAATTTGTGAATGGAGGGATGGACAGCCAGGCTAACAGATGAATAGACAGGGTAATTACTACTGAGCATGCAATTTTGATCAATGAACAGACCAGGTTTTTGGACTATAGATGAAATCACAGCTGAGAAACTGACATGATTGCTGTCATTTCACACAGATTAGAGAGGGTAAGTTTTTTTCTGATTTATAGGTGAAAAGAATTAGTGGCAGGTGTGTAATTTTCTGTTGCAATGATGTTGGTGGGGTCGCAATTCCCCAGTGTCTCTTACACACAGCAGTATCGTGGCCTCCTGGGGTGGTGGGGGGGGGGGGGGGGGGGCGCTGAGGATTTATAGGTATAAAATGTTGGCAGTATTTGCAAGAAAGTTCAGTTTGACTGGGACTATCAGTCAGTTACCCTTAAGCCACGTCAGTAAAATAAGGAATTATATTCTGTGATTAGAACTTGTATCATAAGAAAAATACCTACAGATATGCCAATTCAGCGCATGTATTTTCAAAGTTTTTTTACACTTCGGGTTTCGGGCTCCTGCACCCTGCACGCTCTGGAACTAATCCTTTTCATTATGGTTCACTCTGATGAATCATTGTTGTTCCAGCTGAAGTTTGGGGGGGGGGGGGTATGTTAAGCATTTTTGTGATTGCGCGGCTGTATACTGAAATCATGGGAAGGTGTTTGGAAGTGATATTTTTTTCTGGGAAATGGGTATGTTTTGAAATTGACGAAACATTGGATTGATTAGAGTGCAGTTTGTGTAAATGAGCAGATGTTGAATATGATATAAGGGTCAACCTCGAAGTAGCCAGTTGTTGGGAGTGGGTGTCAGGTTGTGTGATTCTGCTAGGAGTAAAGTAATTTGAGCAGGTGGTGATTGAGGATATACAATATTAAAATTATAGAGAAGAAAATGAATTTTTGGTTAAATCATTTATTAAAAAAACATATAAAACATTAAATACAAAAATACTGGTACAATGATGATGTGTACAATTATATTTTTAATACTATTTATTTAATACATGGTAAACAAGGAATCAAGTGTCTAACTCAAGGTCAGTTTAAAAAATTACATGAGAGACCAACTGAACTGATTTCAAATATAAAAGTTTCCTGTGTTAAGATCAGAATTGTGTAAAAGATATATGGCATTAAATGTTTAAAAACCAACCTACCGTAGGTCCACTCCATCTAACGCACCTACCGTAGGTCCACTCCGTCTTACAAACCTACCGTAGTTCCACTCCATCTAACATACTTACCGTAGGTCTACTCCATCTAATGCATGATATCCTGTCCAACTACCGTAGATCCACTCCATCTAACACACCTGCCGTAGTTCCACTCCATCTAACACACCTACCGTAGGTCCACTCCGTCTTACACACCTACCGTAGGTCCACTCCATCTAACATACTTACCGTAGGTCCACTCCATCTAATGCATGATATCCTGTCCAACTACCGTAGGTCCACTCCATCTAACACACCTACCGTAGGTCCTCTCCGTCTAATGCATGATATACTATCCACCTACCGTAGGTCCACTCCATCTAACGAACCTACCGTAGGTCTACTCCATCTAACACACCTACCGTAGGTTCACTCCGTCTTACACACCTACCGTAGGTCCACTATATCTAACATACTTACCGTAGGTCCACTCCATCTAACATACCTACCGTAGGTCCACTCCATCTAACACACCTACCGTAGGTCCACTCCATCTAATGCTTGATATCCTGTCCAACTACCGTAGATCCACTCCATCTAACACACCTACCGTAGGTCCACTCCGTCTTACACACCTACCGTAGGTCCACTCCATCTAACACACCTACCGTAGGTCTACTCAATCTTACATACCTACTGTAGGTCCACTCCGTCTTACACACCTACCGTAGGTCCACTCCATCTAACGCACCTACCGTAGGTCCACTCCATCTAACACACCTGCCGTAGTTCCACTCCATCTAACACACCTACCGTAGGTCCACTCCGTCTTACACACCTACCGTAGGTCCACTCCATCTAACATACTTACCGTAGGTCCACTCCATCTAATGCATGATATCCTGTCCAACTACCGTAGGTCCACTCCATCTAACACACCTACCGTAGGTCCTCTCCGTCTAATGCATGATATACTATCAACCTACCGTGGGTCCAGTCCATCTAACACACCTACCGTAGATCTACTCCATCTAATGCATGATATCCTGTCCAACTACCGTAGGTCCACTCCATCTAACACACCTACCGTAGGTCCTCTCCGTCTAATGCATGATATACTATCCACCTACCGTAGGTCCACTCCATCTAACGAACCTACCGTAGGTCTACTCCGTCGAACACACCTACCGTAGGTCCACTCCATCTAATGCTTAATATACTATCCACCTACCGTAGGTCCACTCCATCTAACGCACCTACCGTAGGTCCACTCCATCTAACGCACCTACTGTAGGTCCACTCCATCTAACACACCTGCCGTAGTTTCACTCCATCTAACACACCTACCGTAGGTCCACTCCGTCTTACACACCTACCGTAGATCCACTCCATCTAACATACTTACCGTAGGTCCACTCCATCTAACATACCTCGCGTTGGTCCACTCCATCTAACACACCTACCGTAGGTCCACTCCATCTAATGCATGATATCCTGTCCAACTACCGTAGATCCACTCCATCTAACACACCTGCAGTAGTTTCACTCCATCTAACACACCTGCCGTAGTTTCACTCTATCAAACACACCTACCGTAGGTCCACTCCGTCTTACACACCTACCGTAGGTCCACTCCATCTAACATACTTACCGTAGGTCTACTCCATCTAATGCATGATATCCTGTCCAACTACCGTAGATCCACTCCATCTAACACACCTACCGTAGTTCAACTCCATCTAACACACCTACCGTAGGTCCACTCCGTCTTACACACCTACCGTAGTTCCACTCCATCTAACACACCTACCGTAGGTCTACTCCATCTTACATACCTACCATAGGTCCACTCCGTCTTACACATCTACCGTAGGTCCACTCAATCTTACGCACCTACCGTAGGTCCACTCCATCTAACACACCTGCCGTAGTTCCACTCCATCTAAGACACCTACCGTAGGTCCACTCCGTCTTACACACCTACCGTAGGTCCACTCCATCTAACATACTTACCGTAGGTCCACTCCATCTAACATACCTACCGTAGGTCCACTCCATCTAACACACCTACCGTAGGTCCACTCCATCTAATGCATGATATCCTGTCCAACTACCGTAGGTCCACTCAATCTAACACACCTACCGTAGGTCCTCTCCGTCTAATGCATGATATAATATCCACCTACCGTAGGTCCACTCCGTCTTACACACCTACCGTAGGTCCACTCCGTCGTATACACCTACCGTAGGTCCACTCCATCTAACACACCTACCGTAGGTCCACTCCGTCTTACACACCTACCGTAGGTCCACTCCATCTAACACACCTACCGTAGTCTACTCCATCATACATACCTACCGTAGGTCCACTCCGTCTTACACACCTACCGTAGGTCCACTCCATCTAACGCACCTACCGTAGGTCCACTCCATCTAACACACCTGCCGTAGTTCCACTCCATCTAACACACCTACCGTAGGTCCACTCCGTCTTACACACCTACCGTAGTTCCACTCCATCTAACACACCTACCGTAGGTCCACTCCGTCTTACACACCTACCGTAGGTCCACTCCATCTAACATACTTACCGTAGGTCCACTCCATCTAACATACCTACCGTAGGTCCACTCCATCTAACACACCTACCGTAGGTCCACTCCATCTAATGCATGATATCCTGTCCAACTACCGTAGGTCCACTCAATCTAACACACCTACCGTAGGTCCTCTCCGTCTAATGCATGATATACTATCCACCTACCGTAGGTCCACTCCGTCTTACACACCTACCGTAGGTCCACTCCGTCTTATACACCTACCGTAGGTCCACTCCATCTAACACACCTACCGTAGGTCCACTCCGTCTTACACACCTACCGTAGGTCCACTCCATCTAACACACCTACCGTTGTCTACTCCATCATACATACCTACCGTAGGTCCACTCCGTCTTACACACCTACCGTAGGTCCACTCCATCTAACGCACCTACCGTAGGTCCACTCCATCTAACACACCTGCCGTAGTTACACTCCATCTAACACACCTACCGTAGGGCCACTCCGTCTTACACACCTACCGTAGGTCCACTCCATCTAACATACATACCGTATGTCCACTCCATCTAACATACCTACCGTAGGTCCACTCCATCTAACACACCTACCGTAGGTCTACTCCATCTAATGCATGATATCCTGTCCAACTACCGTAGGTCCACTCCATCTAACACACCTACCGTAGGTCCTCTCCGTCTAATACATGATATACTATCCACCTACCGTAGGTCCACTCCGTCTTACACACCTACCGTAGGTCCACTCCATCTAATGCCTAATATACTATACACCTACCGTAGGTCCACACAATATAACACACCTACCGTAGGTCCACTCCATCTAACACACCTGCCGTAGGTCCACTCCATCACGATTGAAATCTAAACTTGCTTTCACTTTAAAGTCAATTTAATGTCATGTGAATGTCAAATTAAATAAAACTTTCACCCTGCAGATGTTTTTCCTTTATATTAGCACACATCAACTAACAAAGAGAATATCAAGTCTAGGAAATGTTTAATTTACATTTAAATGTCCATTACACCTGATTGCCGGAACGCGATCTTCAGCTTTTCAGCTAACATCTGAAATGAAAAGAGGGGTTTTAAACATTCAGAAAAGCCTTGAGCATGTACCGGAATTTAGCAATAGCAGGAAACATCTTTTTTATTCTAAGGTGTTATATTAATTATCACATCAACAAAGAGACAAATATTTTTTTTTGAAAGCTCAAAGATGTAAACACAATATTGTCTTAAAAGCATATCACCAATATAGAAGGGTAAAATCTTTATGTTCTATTCAGTCGGTAGGAATAGCGAAAAGGGAGAATACTTTTATGATTTGACAATACTTTTTAAGTTTCATAATGTTTGGTTAAACATTAACAGTTGTTCAGTTACACATGCATTTTTCATGGTATAAACTTAAAAAAAAAAATTCAGTTAATATGACATTGTGCGCAATGTAAACACAAAGTATATTGCAAAATAATAATGCCACATACACTGCCCACTCCTCGGCTATATTATATATATACTCCTGAGCTGCACATGGGCAGCCCCGGGCAACACAGTTTCATTTGCATTGCCAATTGGGCTGGCTACTGTAAAATCAGTCGGAAAGAGCTGCACATAGCCTAGCCATGCCGTCCATGTATTTTGTATGGGTAAACTTGTATACTGCTATATTGCACTTTTAGCCTATATGTTGAGTGTGCAAGCAAAGTTAACAACCAAAATATTACTGTTTATGCCCTGTTCAGAAGAATATACAATATCAGATTAATGGAAATTAACTATGATGCCATATTATGCAGAATAAACCGACTTCTAATAAGATAGTGGAAATTAATTATTTTAATATACATTAAAGAAAGTTTGGATATACAATATAAGATTTAATAATAAAAATTTGAGTTCTCTAATATGTATATTAAATTCTGAGTTATAACAATATAAAAAAAGACAATCCTCTTTTCAGTGTGGGAGGATTTTGTAAATTTATGTAATAGGAAAATTTAGCTGAGCGCCTGGGCCCATGACGCAAGCATGCATTTGGACACATGTATGTATCAGTATATGTCACAGGGTACATTCTGTACGGAACTCAAACAACTTACTGCTTTTCTGCTCAGAACTCAAACAGGTCAACATAGCCACTAATTTTCCAACATTAACTAGTGACACAACCAGGTTTTGATGGTTTTACTTATTTACTTTTAAAATTTTATGAAACAATAGCAGTGATAGGTAATGTCATAATCACAATTATAAGGATGTCATATTATATACATGAGTGAAGCACTTTAAAAAATCGCATGTTATAATACATTGTATATTAAAATATTTTACCTCTAGATGACCATTTTAATCGGAATTAAGTAGCAGTGAATCACATCCTTAAGCATGGGATGGTTTCTTATGTATTTCTATCATATTTGTAATTGCTCAGTGAAAATCATGATTTGTTGAATTATTAACTTTTTAATAACTTTTTAATTAATTTTATTAATTATTATATACCCTTTTTAATCGCTGACTGTATCTTTTATGCATGCATATAGTGCTTCCAGTACATAAAAAAAACTGAAAAAGTTTTGAAACACTTCTCCCCCATTTTTTTCACATTGGTCCGTTTTCTATCGCTTAAAATTACTAACTATTAATACAACATGTTCAAAGATGGTATCTTAAAATTGTTTTACAAATTTATTCATAATGTATCTGTATAACTCTTGCTTCCTAGCCAGACCTAAAAGCAGCAATATAATATTTCAAGTCCAGATTTGATGTCCGACCCTGCATGCTCAATGCTGTATTATATAAGACCTCTCCCTTAAAAGGCTACATTTTTACAGTCAAATTGGCGGCCAGTAGAAAGGAGTTTAAAAATTTGACATTTACAAGTGACTGAAACTTTATGTAATACATGTAGTACTTTCAGTACATCAAAGTTATTACTTTTTTTAATTTCCCTTATATTTTATTTATTCATTTAATTTTCATATTCAATTTTGCCACCTTTTCTACTGAACTTCAAATTGATTGATCATATTTAAAAAAAGATACCAATGGTATTTCATAAAAAATGATGCTTTACAATTTTAATGTTAAAATACTTTATAATATACATAAATTAAAATATTCATTATATATATATATATATATATATATATTATTCAAAAACATATGAATGTGAATATAATACAATGGTTGTTTGCTTTATTAATGTCATTATAAAGTATTTAATGAAGGCAGAATAAGAGGTGAGGTCAACATGCCCTTTGTAAGGATAGAATAAGGCATCAGTGAATACGCTTATAAGGGCATTATATGACAGCCTGAGCACTGTAGTCGCTCAATTTTATAAATGAGGTGAGGGAGAGAGAGAGAGGAATAGTATGGTCTCGGCCATGTTATATTATCTAAGGAATGCAGCAGGTTAAGGCTAGGTCAGACAATAATGGCTTTGGCTTACTTTGCTAGTCGAGTTGGTGTAATGCCCCCTGACAGCTCCTCAGGAGCCAGTCATACTGATATGTGACACTATGACAGATCAACTACTTGTACAGATAACTTAGTATATAATCACACATACAGTCACACACAAATTTGAATACATATATATGCACAAATACGTGTACTCACAAAACACACGTAGATATATATATATATATATATATATATATATATATATATATATATATTCTGATATCAAACACAAACATATATGGACAGGAAACATATATGGATTGATTTAATTATCCTAATAAATATATTTCAGACCGTCTTTTTGTAAATACTGAAGGAGGCCTTCACAATTCAAGGGTCCTGATATTACTGTTGGCTAGGAAACCCCCCCGCCTGATTACCTTATACAAAGGAAACGGCTGGTTTATATGCAACACTGCATGATTAGTTTCGTTTAAATTATGTACCAATATTTTGAATAGTACAAAAATGCAAGTATTAAAGCAGGAAGGAATTTAATGCAAAATAAAAATATACGTGTACTCACAATGCTTGAACACGTCTCGTCGATTTGACTGTTTGGGCTGCACTAGCTGCTTTCCCGCCAGAATGTTAATATTTGGCCTCACAAGACACAGAAACCAAAGACGACCCCAGTGCTTGTGGTGGTGGTTGCGGGGGGGGGGGTGCGCTTTAGGGGATCATTAGACAAGTGACACACTGACAGTTGATGTTAGAGGGCTGCAGTCTTCACAGATCAAGTCAGGTTGCTGTACAATCCACTTATTAATAAAGGTTCCTGGATAAATTTCAAGTTTGGAAATAATAGCACAGTTTTTACCAGTTTCTTGATTGATAGCAGTTGATATGTATACATCAAGAAGGGCTAGATATATCAAGTTATATGACAATAACATGTATATAGCTACTTATTAATAAGGTTTTTTAAGTCTTCAGTTCTTTAGGGATACTCTATTTTGGAAATAAAAGGTGTTATATATTACCATTTTTATTTTGTTCACTGAATTACATAAACTTCTGTCAGGAAAACCAAGCTTCTATTTTTTAATGTATTTTATTGCTGAAGAAACAGTGCCGTCGCCTCATGAAAATGTTGATAGTATGTCCTTTATTACAGCATGCAATTTACAGCAATTTACCAGTATTTGACCTTTTACGATAATTTCTGACTTTATATATTGGACATCATTTGAATCGATTACTACTTCATCCCCCTGTATATCATTGAAAATATTAAGGAAATGTGGTTACACTTTCTTGTGAGAAGCTTAGGCTAAATAAACATAATTCTCCTATAAACAGCATGTAGGCATTCTTACCTAAAAATATTGATGTCACTATGACGTCAGTTTGACATCAATTTGTTGTCTAAAACTTGACTTCGATTTGATATGTCAAAGGAACATCAATTAGATTGACCAAATTAAATATATATATTATATTTCCTTTTAAAATGGATTTGCAAATTTCATTATTCTACTTCTAGAGTAAATACAATCAATTAAAACCGAAATGACATTGTTTAACATTTTGATAAAATCTCAACCAATATTTGACATCAAATTTTCTTCAGGGTGCGGGGGGGGGGGTGTTGGGGTTAATTTACGTTATTATTAATTTAAGCTTAAAAACTTACAATTTTTTGGCTACCTTATTCATAATTTTAAGACGATTCTCAAAGAACTGCATGTGTGAACAAATTGTGGCATATAGTCTCGTGCTTTAAAAAATGTTGATACCCGAAATGTCATATTTTGTAAATTGTGTTTTTTTTATACTGCAATTGTTATTACAATTGTAGGCTTATACATGTATATGCATCAGTAGTGGCGCATCCAGAGAGGGTTCCGGGGTTTCTGAACCCCCCCCCCCCTTTTGAGATAAAACAATATATATATATATATATATATATATTATTATTATTATTATTATTATTATAATTATATACGGTGTGTGTATATCCTATGTGTTGTTCATCGCCTTGCCTTGTGAAATGAAAGCAAACAAACAAGATGTTAAATACCGCGTATGTACCGGTCGATCGGTACACACAAGAAAAGAAAGTACATTAATCTTTGATCATGTAATCGGTCGTATTTTTATATTTCAAGTGAAATTGTCCATGTAAGAAAATTAGCCTTATTCGCAATCTGCTGTCGTGATGTGACATCAAGTGTAAATTAAGTACCACTACCAGGCCCCCTTGTAACTGGACATGGAGCAAGACTGACATTCATCAAACAAGAGCGGACATAACAATCTCCTCGCAACATGCAAAACCACCAGTAAGGCTACGTGCAAATGTTGGTATGCAGGGAGAGTATACAGCTACCGCAAGCACTCCTACCCACTTGGGCGTGATTGGCTGGCGAATATTAATAATTCATGACCTACAGTAGGTCTGCTCCATCTAATGCTAACCCATGTGAATGCGTAATATTTTGCCGCATGTAGAAACGTCCTTGAACTTCCGTTCTAAAATTACTGTTGGACCTGCGCTTATTTATTACTGTTTAATACAGATCTTTCACACAAAACATCAACAAATGTCATTATTAGCGGCGGACAGTAGTTACCTGTACACACGTATATACCTTTCCTACCAGAATAAAATATAAACGCTTTAAAAAATCCTGAATTCCCGGAGAATAACAATGCCGGTCTTTGTTACTCATAAAAGCAAAAAACGGGGCACTCGGTAAACCCGGAATATCCGCGGAATTTCCGAGGATATTCCGAGATTCCTCAGAATAAAAGTTAGAGCAATTTCCCTCGGCTGAGGACCAATGACAGTGGGGATAAAATATCTAAACCTAAAGATTGAATAATAATCTTTATATTTTTATCAGGGTTCAGTTCTAATATTCTACTTATTAATGTGTATTCAACGTTTTTCCGAGCCAGATCTGACCGGCCCGGGACGAAGGCAATGTTGTTGGGGCATCATACCTAAATCCGGCGACTTTAGGACAATTCTGGGAGAGTATAAACAGCTGACAGGCCTGGATAAAAAGGATATGACTAAATCGCCGGTAAAGCGAGTGAATTTGAGATTTATCAGATATACTCTTCTTACTGATAATAAGATTATGGATTATTGTGGAAGGCCACAACTAAAGAAAGGGACGTGACATGGAGGCTTCAACAGTATCTGTGTCTACATTTACCACTGGCATTATTAAAATTCCATTTTGTTATTATATTAGTTTAATGAACAAAGAAGACAACTTCCTCAGAAAAAAAATAATTTATTAACAACTGAACCGTAATAATCAAATGAAATATTTAATAATTGAAAGTAAATTCAGCCTCATGAAATACACCAGATACCAGTTATCAATGTATGAAATATTTACAAATGACAAGTAAAAAGATGAAACACAAGTGATACCAGGTTTCATTTTATGCATTATGTACAAAAGAAAAGTAAAATGATCATGTAATATACTCCCTATACCAGGTGTTAATGTATGTATTATATTTACAAATGAAAAGTGAAATCATCATCTTGAAATACATTATGTACGTTACCGGGTGACAATGTATATGAATGAGAGGAGAGGAATTAATATAGGGCTGTGCCCTGTTTTCCAATCCTCGTTGATGAATTTGAGATTCAATAAACCATTGAATGTATGAAATATTTGCATATGAAAAGCAAATCGATAATGAAGTACATGTTACACAAGGTGTAAATTAAGACATGAAATATTTACATAATGAAAAGTGAAATGGTCATCATGTCAAATACATGTTTTACCAAGTGACAATTATTGAAATATTTACAAATTAAAAGCGAAATGATCATAAAATACACGTTTTGCCTGGTGTCTATGTATGAACAATTTACATGTGCAATGTAACATTGAGTAACAGTTAATGAATACTATAGTACATTTATAATTTTGGTTCTAACAGAGAAATAGTAAAAATAACACAAATACAGAAAATATGGATATAAATTAACACACACCCTGACATATATCAACATATGATTACATATGTAATTAGCCGTGACAATCCGACTCAGTAGGCAATCAGATAATTGGGCTGGTAAGCTTATTCGAGTCGTGATATAAGTTATATCTAGGAATGTATCGCAGTGCCCTTGCATCAGTGGTCTTGATCGGCCCATAATCTCAATATTATGCTAAAAATAATGAATTTACACAATAGTATACATGTGAGCTCACAATCCAAACTGAAACACCGTCTCCATGGACACGGGTCATTTCCTGTATCGCTTGCAAGCTGCCTGCGTCCTGTAACCCGTGCCAGCCATGCACGTGTTCATGCGGACATAAATTCAACAAACACGCCAACGGGTTTACCAATGGGCTGGTTTAAAACGGAAATTTTCTCGCTCATGTTTGGTATTATTAGAAAGAACACAAAAAATGTTAACGATTGGTCTGGTTTATGTTGATTGACAGTTTACCTGTTGGCCATGAAGCTTTGTCAGAAATGAAGAAAATATTTGCATCTTCATTAATGCGTTTCTCAGACATAAATGTAATGACACGCGGGCGCTAGTAATCTGGTCGTAATGCCAGAGGGTCGATATGACGCTAGTATTTAATAAATATATGTATGTGTATATACATATATATATATATATATATATATATATAAGTGTATATAATTATATATATATATATATATTACTATTTGATACAATTTTGAATATTAGTTCATGTTTTAAATATTCATATATATACATATATATATATATTATTCAATTATATATACTTGAACATTTTATAAAACAATTATACATCATAATCTATAGACATAATATATGAAATAATAATGAAACTAATGTGCTGTGAAAGAATTAAACGATGTTATGCAACAGGTACAAATTGATTTGTCAACAGAAATGGAGAAACAGTTTTCCACTTATGTGGTTTTAAGTGGGCCGGCCAAGTTGCCGTGGGCTGGAATCTCCGAGAATTCTTCTTATGCTTCCGAAATATGGGTAAACATGGCGGTCGTCCAGGGCCTTTTGAAAAGATGTTTATAAAATCGTCCGCTGTACCTTAATAATTGAAGATTAGAACTGAACCCAAAGAAATGGGAAGATTATTATTCATTCCTTTGGTAATGGTTCTTTTTTCCGACTTTCTTGAGTCGTCCGACGAGGGAAATCGCTTTAACTTTTATTCCGAGATATCTCGGAATTTCCGAGGATATTCCGGGTTTTACCGAGTGCCCAAAAAACGTGGACAAACGTAAAACGGCGATACCCAGATATATAGAGACCCTGTCGTCACCTGTGCACACTAACGGGACCAGTAGCCTTCAATAAAATGAATTGTAATTATGGCCGTACGGGCCAGCAGCAATACGAAAAGTACATTCTTAAAATAGAACTTGTTTAGTTTTTGTTGTATAGATGAAATGGATACTCCATACAGAAGACCTTTATCATGATTTTGCAGACCCCCCCCCCCCCCCCCCAAAAAAAGTAACAAATAACGTGCGGGGCGGCTTAATTCGGGCTTAAAACTTAGACATGTGGGGCGGGCTACATGATATTTTGGCGCGGATGATATTTTGGTACCGAAAAACGTACATATGGTTATAGTCACGGTGAGGAGTGAGGAGATGGATACATTTGATTACTAAAATTTAATGCACAAATCTGTTTATGTTCCTACGGTTACTTCATTTTCTGAGATACTATATTGCATTTGTGAAATATATATACTCTTAATTTTGAGACAGATTCATCTTTGCAGTGATTGTTTGTCAATATATTGTAGAAATTTACTTGGCTATTGTGTTGCATATTTTAGACTGCAGGCCTATATATCAGTATTTCTCATAGCCAGCCAGCCAGCCAGACAGCCAGACAGCCAGCCAGACGGACTGTCTGTCTGTCTGTAGGACAGACAGACAGACAGACGGACAGACAGACAGACAGACAGACCAGACCAGGACAGACCAGACCAGGACAGACCAGACCAGAAGATAGAATAGATTAGATAGAATAGATTAGATAGCTAAGATAGATAAGATAGATAGATTAGATAGATAGATAGATAGATGTACATATATTACATATCAGCATGGCTGAGAGTATAAATTTATGAAAAAAAAAACATATAATAATTTGTTTAGATGGTTTCGTTTTTGTTTTTGAATGCAGGCTGACTTGCTGGTAAAAATCGAATTTTTCTTAAAAGGGGCGGTCCGGGTTTTTCAAAATGCGGGTCGGAGGGTACCTTGCTGAAGGCCTTTTTTTTTGGCGGGACAGGTGCGGGTGCTGAATACCGGCCCGCGTAGGGCTCTACGGTGCCCGTCTCTTGGACTACGGCGCCAACAGCTGACGGAATGCACGTTTTCTTTTCTGCGGAGTGTTCGTGTGGGAAACCAATTTTGCTGTCATTTGCAAGGATGCCGATTTTCTGTGACGTGGTAAAGTAGAGATAGCGTGGTTTTTGATTGCGCACTCGTCGTATCGGCGCTGAGGTACGCAACAAAACACAAGGCAGTGGCTATGCAACAAAGATTATATTCAGTAAAAGAAATTACAGAATTCCAAACCACCTACCTACCATATAGGGTTCCCAGTCTGTTATACGTTTTACATAAAATACACTGAACTTAATAACAGAGTCTAGTTAAACATTCTCTAGACACCCTAACCTGGCAGCACTGTACCCCGACTGGCGGCACTGGACACCGACTGGCAGCATTTGACCCCGACTGGCGGCACTTGACCCCAGCTGGCGGTGCTACACCCCAACTGGCGGAACAGGTCCCCAACTGGAGGCTAGCTGGCTTGTGAACACCGAAGACTGAATAACACTTATAAATATCCTTCTGCCCTGAAGGCTCATCTATATTCATAAGCACGATGAATACTTAGTTGGCTGAGAACAATACCCAGCTATCTGCCACAGCGCTCTACATAACTTGGAGCACCGGGGACCCCTTTTGAATACCCCTATTGTCTCATGATACAATGACTCTGACCGGCGCAACGACTCTCAACAAATACACTATCTCGACAAATAAAAAGATACAGCTATACCCATGCATAAAATAAAACATGATTAAACAAAATGACACGATTCACTTCGTGGCAATAAGAAACATATTTTCATTTATGAATTTTCTACCAATTGACTTGTCCCTGCAGCTAGGGCCTATATAGGGCTCCTGCTAGACCCTGTACTGGCTCTGTGTGACTCAGTTAATGGGTCTGGGCGTTGAATGTACTACAGAATCACAACTGCAAGGGTCAGGGTCTGGGGCTGTAGCCGAAGCTTGGTGGAATAAAAAAGGGCAATGTTTTGTTAAAGATAAATTCGTGCATGTTGTAAAAAAAACAGAAAAAAGGAAATCTTTGCATACGTTCCTCTTGATAGCTTTGTTCGCGTTGCTGAGCGTTTTATAGGGAAATACTATAAATATCTTGATTCTTTTATAGCAGGAGTAACCGCTTGTTGCGCTACCTGGCAATAGAAAGCTTGACTAAATTCTTGCCTGTTTGTTGAGAGACCGCTCCATTAATTTATGATTCATCAAATCATAAAAGTACATCGTTATGATAAGACTTACATATATTTCTTAATAAAAGTACATGTACTAGTAATCACAGAAGAGGTCAGTGTCAAAGTATATTATCAAAACGACATCGAGGAGAAGTTTATTATAACAAGTAATGACGAAAAAAAGCACATTGTTAATATAGAATAATATAATAGAATTACATTTAATTTTTTACGAACTCTGATCAGTTAATGCTGCTAATTCCTCTTTATATATGGTAAGATATAGTCCCGAAACTGTCACAAAGTGAGACACATCCCCAAATATATATATATATATATATATATATATATATATATATATATATATATATATATATTGCGACAAACGTCAGCAAAATCTTCTTGAAACTTGTAGCCAAACACTTCCAAAAAAATTAAGCATTCCATAAAATATTCAACAAGAACAATTTGAAAATCAGCTCAAGTTGCATGAAGAACGTTAAGTCAATAATCCAAAACCACAATACGAGAATACTACCCGAAAGGCAACAAACAGAATCCTCGCAACAAAGGCTATGCAACTGCCCTGACCGCCCTCTCAATGGGAACAATGGTACGGTTAACACGTTACAGTTAACCACAACAAATCGTTCAAGCATAGGACCCATTCAAACGAAACAGAGCTTGCAAAACACGTATGGACCCTGAAAAACAAGCAACAAGTTTCACTATCATCTGCATGGTCTATAATCCAGCAGTCAAACACATTCATGACCTCTTCACATCAGTGCAACTTGTGGTTGGCAGAGAAACTAGCAATCTTAAGCTCAAAACAAAAGAACTTATTGTTTTCACCTGTCGCCATGGACCAATGTCACCCAATCATGCGGAAAAGAAATTACAAAAAAAAATAAAAATCTCGAAATAAGTTGAACTTGTCAACTGATGAGCCGATGAGGCGAAACCGGCTGTAGTGGTTCAGATTCATCACATACCTTCTGTAGGATATCATGCTCTGTTGCAAAACATAGAGCGCTGTGTGACCGCGGAGGAAAGACTGCATTCCCGCAAATCATTTCTACTTATATATATATATATATATAAAGATAGATAATTTTGGTGGTCTAGGCATATATGACATAGGCCTACTAGGGTCAAGCTCATGTTGAAATTATTTACCCGTACGAGTGCACTTAATATATAGTTCTTAAAATCCAAACTAGATCTACTTTATTATTCGTAATTTTGTGACACTTTAAAATCCCTGCGAATAACCAGTTTTTCCAACGTACTATAGTACCCAGTACCTTTGTAACTCCTGCAGTGTCAATCAATTCATGATATGCCGGAACCTTGTGACGTACGTAATTATATATATGTAACGCCCGAGTGGGAAACTTCATTAGAAAGTACTTCGTCCTGCAATGAATATATGAGTTTGGTTGAGGCGATGAAATAGACAATATTGTAAACTTCGAAATTAAAAACTGTACATATAATAGCCCAGGTAGCTCAAAAATATTTTTTTGATGTTTTAAAAACGTTTTGCAAAATGTTTTGAAAATGTTTCTTCGTGATATTTTTATAACGTTTTTTTGTATGTTCGAAAAAACGTTTTTAAAACGTTTTGCTAAAAACGTTTTAAAAATGTTATTTTAATGTTTTTTAAATGTTTTGGTAAAACATTTTATAAACGTTTTCATAATATTTTATAAACATTTTGTGAGATACATTATTTTGATATTTTAGAAATGTTTCCATCAAAATATCCAAGAAACGTTTTCTAAATGTTTTTGTAAAACATTTTATAAACGTTTTCATAATATTTTATTAACATTTTGTGAGATACATTATTTTGATATTTTAGAAATGTTTCCATCAAAATATCCAAGAAACGTTTTCTAAATGTTTTTGTAAAACATTTTATAAAAGTTTTCATAATATTTTATTAACATTTTATTAGATACATTTTTTTTGATATTTTAGAAATGTTTCCATAAAATATCCAAGAAACATTTAAATAACATTTTCACATTGATCTACATGCTGAAACATATTCCCTACAACCCAATTTGTGATATGTTTTGCATGGGATGATATCATACCTTGTGAATATATAAGCATTTAATTCATATTTTGAGTTGACAGGGTTTCTGTAGTGTGTGCAGGACAGGGCAAATTGGTAACCAGCTTTTGTAGTACCAACATGGATGTGCATGAAAGGTAGAAAAAGAACTTTCACAATTATTTTATCTATATTATGAACATATCTGCCCAAAAAGGGATTTAAACCATAGAGTTAATTCATCTCTGTTGAAACTACAGCTGCATATTTTATGTCAGTTTTACTTACAACTTCACAACAGATAAACATATTCTCACGTATCAACAAAGAAAACAGTAACTGGTAAGGCACAGAGATTTATTTAAAAAAACATCAGTCTGAATCAGAGTCTGTGATGTCTTCCACTGGAGCAGGCGCCCTTCCTTTCTTTTTCTTCTTTGCTTCTTGTTTCTGTAGAAATAGAAATGTACATATTACCATAAATAAAATTCACTAAACAAAAACTTTTAATGGGCAAGTCACCAATTGACAGGAATTTATTTATCTTATTACATACAAGATGTAAAACAATTACTGAATGCCTACTGTATTGTATATAACAATATGATACCTGACAGATCTGATAGGATAGAACAGTTATTTAATTTATTGATAATACAAAAAGTACAGTTCTTTAAAAGTGAATCTAGATGAGAAACGATGTTCTCTCTACTCAGAAAACATAAAGAAACCAAAATGTTATTTGCGTTTCCAGTTAAAAAGGACTTTAATAATACATTATCTTACAGTACAATACCTATGACTTTTCAATATATATCAAGTGATATATTACCTACCTACCTTTACCTTAGTTACCAATACAATATTTTTCTTTTATCACCATGTTTCCTGCACAAGTGTATTGTTATTCATTAATACACTTTGATATGTTATATTGCAAATGTGTAATTTTGTCAAATTCAGGTCGGGAATTTTTTTTATTCTTAAGCAAAGACAGGTGGGCTAAAATGTGTTCATTTACACATGTTAGTAAACATCTTTCCAAATTAATATGAGCTTGTTCATAGTTTTATAGACAGACACTATTATCTAGAGATTATATATCAGTTGCTAGAGAATACTGTAAAGGTTCCATATTACTATTCATATCGTTCAAGGGAATGCATATCCACAAAAAACAACCCAATTTAAAAGTTGAAATGCCATTCAAATTAAGCTAATGTATATTGCCTTTTATTAAACTCACTTTCAGCCAGTTGGTACCTCCTTTGTTTGGTGCGTTGCACAGTACCTCAGCTATTTCATGGTGCACATCCATGATGGCAACCTTGCCTTTCATGCTCTTCATTACAGCCTCTGTAGAATACAAGTGACAGAGTGTTTTATTTTCTTTATTTGGAAAGATCAATATTGACAAAACCCATATATGTATCATAAGATGTACCTTTATCAAGATGCTATAGCTATGTGAAAGCAACATGACAATGAAAGCAAAAACAAATTTAATGATGGTCACTCAGGCCTTAAAAATGAATTCAGTATTAAATACCAAAGTCAAAAACAAATTAAACAGTACCTGAATGGCTACATCATTTGGGATGATTTTTTAGATGATGTAGGAATATTTTAAAGGAAAAAAAATGCTATGTATAAATAACAGTTGAAAATGCTGGCATTGAATTTGAATCATATCTTCTGTATATTCTTGCAATATAATATGTAGTATCTTAACTAAACTACATTATTGTAACTGCCCTAGAAAGTTAACATTAAAGACCATGAAAAAGCCATCCAGTTCATCAGATGAAAGAAGGAATGAGTCTGCTTCTACTCACAACTGTTCCCCTCCGCATTACCAGCTAAGATATATCAGGGCATAGTGATGTGCATGTGTAAATCTATAACAACAGATGAAATTAAGAAATCACTTTAACATTAAGGCATTGATGAGACATGAGTTTCATATTCACTTATTGGAAAACTTACTTGAAATCAGTTTTCTTACAGGTCTATCTTTAAACCTGGTCTTTCCCTTGGCACCAGTCATACTGAACTGAGACATCAAATGGTTTGTCATCAGGGATCTCATAATCAAACCTGTCACCTTTGTAAGGTCTGCATCCTTACAGAGGGAGGCCAAACGCTTTACCTAGAAAAGAAGGTTTCATTACATGGCAATGAAGAGAGTAACAAGATTTGCACAATCTAGGTAAATATAGCACAGCTCATTGTAAGGTCATATTTTTTCTTTGTCATTAAAAACAATTGAAGGTTTTCTTTTATTTCAAGCTTTGAATTCATACTGTATAAAGCAGGTAGAGGTAATGAAAAGTTTGGGATGAACAGTTTGGCCTCAAATGTATATGCATTCTTTTTAAAGAAATGAGTCCTGTGACCATGACCTATGACGGTTGGACCCCAAAATATGTACACGGTCCTTACTTTAGTGGTGAGTCATATATAACTTAAGTTTGAAACCAATATGTCAAACTGAACTAGAGTTATCATCTGGAAACTAATTTGTGAACAGATGGCCCCTGTGACCTTGACCTTTGACCATGTGACCCCAAACTCATTTATGCTCTCCCCATACTCAGCCTGCAAGTCAGCTAAATGTGCAAAATGGAAAGTTTGGGATGAAAAGCTTGGCTTAAAATGCAGTCATAATCCTTTTTAAAAAAGTGAGTCCTGTGACCTTGACTTTTGACCTCATTATATAAAAACTTATAGGTTCTTGCTTTAGTGGTGGGCCATATGTAAGTCAAGTTTGAAATCCATGTGTCAATACAACCTGGAGTTATCATCTGGAAACAAATTTGTGGATGGACAGATGGACAGACAGACAGACAAACAGACATACAGACAGGGTGATAACTATATGGTATCCACTTGTGATCAATAAACACACCAGGTTTTGAGACACTAGATGTAATTACAGCTGAGAAACTGACATGATTGTTGTCATTTTATAGTAAAAAATATTTGTTAAAATAACAAAATTCAGGTGGCGCCACCACTTTTTGGGAGCTGACAAAACTAGTCATGGTCAATATTCAAGGAAAGATTCATGACAATCCATGCAATAATTATCAAGATATTGGAGGTTTTGTATAATATTTTTTATTATTATGGGGGGTACTTTCAAGCCCCATAACTCGGAGGATATAGGTCACAGTGACCTAATTTCAGGTTTCCAAGGAGATTTTTTATTGACCTCCCTGGATATTTACTTAGAAGTTTCTAGGTCCAGCAGTTATGATTTATGCCATGTAAAGGGACGGCTGGACGCCGGAAAGGATGACTGACAAATCGCCATTCCTATACCTCAGTTGACTTACAGTCAGCTGAGCTAATTAGATTTGATATAATTTCCTTGTCAGTTTTTGCCTTTTTCTATTTAACAATCCAATTATTATTATTTTGTTGTTCATGACCATATATGATTTTATTCTAAAGCGATTTGAGAGAGAGAGAGAGAGAGAGAGAGAGAGAGGGTCTGAGAAAGAGTTTATATACATATATATAAATAAATATTTAATGTATATATTAGTGCTCAGTAGGATATATATATAATATAGATATGTATATAGAGAGAGAAAAAGAAAGAGGTTATGTACAAATACAGAGTTCATATATATATATATATGTAAATATACATATACATATATATATATATATATATAGAGAGAGAGAGAGAGAGAGAGAGAGAGAGGGGGGGGGGGAAGGGAGAGAGTTTATATAAATGCTGCTTTGATATTTCTTAAAAGAAAATTAAATTCAAAGAAAAAATAAAGTTTGATATAGTTTTATTGTCACATTTCTAGCAAACCAATTATTATTATTTTGTTGTCACCTGACCATATGATTTTTTTCTTAAATGATTAAGAAATTAAATTTTAAGTGAAACCAAGTAAAAAATTTCCAGTGAAACCTGTTTTGGCCTTATGTATAAATTAGGGCTCATAAGAAATATATATATATATAGAGAGAGAGAGAGAGAGAGAGAGAGAGAGAGAGAAGGGGGGGAGAGAGAAAGAGTGTTTACAAAAATATATATAGAGAGTGAGTAAGAGAGAGTTATATATATATATATATATAGAGAGAGAGAGAGAGAGAGAGAGAGAGAGAGGGGGAGAGAGAGAGAGAAAGAGAGAGAGAAAACAGCAGACAGTATCATGTGGGAGGTGTATGTCATTTAATTGACAGGAATGTCACATATAAGGCTTGGCCTGATAGTGGTGCCCTTTGCACCTAAGACAGCTCTGTAATGCATGCTTAGAGAGCTGGCATGTTACTGGGTTACAGCTCATTAAGACTGGTGCAGACGCACCTAGACTATATGGATAATATGTTGACCCCAAATTTTATTAGCTTAAACCCAATTAATAACCACACACACAATAAAAAGATGTATATAAAACAACCAATTTGAATGAAAATTTAGTAAACTTGATTATAAATCAATGGAAAATGCTGATGATATTGCATATATATATGTTTATATTATGAATAATAAATTATATAAATGATCAATTATACATACTGATATATAGGCAATAGAAACATCTCCCAATGGGTATGTGCCTATTCTGTCATTATAACTTCTATACTTTCTATCCTAAATAAATGTGCTTGGTGTTTGAAATTTCTTGTACAGCCGAATCAGTTGTGGTCATGATATTGTTGTATACAGGTTGGATGGCTGTCACCCCTCTCCAGCTGAATTGAAACCTTGTTTGAAGCTTCGTGCATCATGGCACAATGAGTTTTAATAAACAGATGTACCAATGGTTCTGCTACTTATTAGCTATTTGGAAATTATAATTATGAATATGAATGAAAATTAGGGGAAAAGATACATGAAATATACTCACAATAGCTTGAACACTCACACCCTCCGCTTCAACTGTTTAGTTTGGTATGCTGAATTTCCCGCCAAAATGTGGTCTCTTCAGGGAAACAGTAACTCTAGTCGATTCCAATTAAGCCGCAATCCGTATAAAAAACATGAGTTCGCCAGAGGGGTTATATGATAAGGTACACACTGATAGTTGTAGTGCACAGGACCACATTATATAAGCATAATATGAACATGCTGTTCTTTTTGACACTTATTTCCAAGTTTTTTTTTTATAAAGCTTCATTTCTAAAACTATAAATTATTCTGAACAAACTGCCTCCTGGCAGATAAAAAATGTTTATATTTAAATACATATTAATCTTACACATAATTAATATATATATATATATATATATATATATATATTTATATATATATATTTATATATATTACATCTTTAACAATCGAATTATGTCTTATAAATTTTTCAGGTAAACATTTGTATCAACATTTTTTAAATGTTTTGTTTATTATTCATATTTTTTTCATTTTTTTTTCAACAATTTTTTTTATTCATAAACATTTTTTAAACATTTTTAACTTTTACATTCACTAGTATGCCTAAGGCAATGACATGACGCAGTCACGTAATCCCTGAAATGGGATTGGTTTATTTAAGTCATACTACATCTTGTACATTTTTAATATGTCTCATAAATGTTTCAGGTAAACATTTTTCATCAACATTTATAAAACATTTTAAAATGTTTTTAAAATGTTTAAAAAACGTTTTGGGAACTCATTTATGTGCCCTATGGGTAAATGTTAAAAAAATGTTTTATAAATGTTTTTAAAAAATGTTCTGTTGTAACATTTATGCGTTGTTTTTAAAAAATGTTTTTAAAATGTTTTAAAAATGTTTTGATAAAAATGTTCTTTTGTAACATTTATGGGCCGTAAGTAAAAACGTTTTAAAAATGTTTTTAAAACATTTTTAAAAGATGTTCTGCTGAAACAATTATGCAACATATTGAAAATGTTTTAAAAATGTTTGAAAAGATAAATGAAATATATTCACAATAGCTTGAACACTCAGACCCTCCCCTTCAACTGTTTAGTCTGGCATGCTGAATTTCCCGCCAAAATGTGGTCTCTACAGGGAATCAGTAACTCTAGTTGATTCCAATTAAGCCGCAATCCGTATAAAAAAAGCGAGTTGGCCGGAGGAGTTATATGATAAGGTATACACTGATAGTTGTAGTGCACAGGACCACATTATATAAGCATAATATGAACATGCTGTACTTTTTGACACTTAATTATTTCCAAGTTTTTTCTTTGTAAAGCTTCATTTCTAAAGGTATAATTTATTCTGAACAAACTGCCTCCTGGCAGATAAGAATTGTTTATATTTAAATACATATTAATCTTACACATAATTAATATATATATATATATATATATATATATATATATATATATTACATCTTTAACAATCGAAATATGTCTTATAAATTTTTAAAGTTAACATTTGTATCAACATTTTTTAAATGTTTTGTTTATTATTCATATTTTTTTCATTTTCTTTTCAACAATTTTTTTTATTCATTAACATTTTTTAAACATTTTTAACTTTTACAGTCACAAGTATGCCTAAGGCAATGACAGATGACGCAGTCAAGTAATCCCTGAAATGGGATTGGGTTATTTAAGTCATACTACATCTTGTACATTTTTAATATGTCTCATAAATGTTTCAGGTAAACATTTTTCATCAACATTTATAAAACATTTTAAAATGTTTAAAAAATGTTTTGGGAACCCATTTATGTGCCCTATGGGTAAATGTTAAAAAAATGTTTTATAAATGTTTTTAAAAAATGTTCTGTTGTAACATTTATGCGCTGTTTTTACAAAATGTTTTAAAAATGTTTTAAAAATGTTTTGATAAAAATGTTCTTTTGTAACATTTATGCGCTGTTAGTAAAAACGTTTTAAAAATGTTTTTAAAACATTTTTAAAAGATGTTCTGTTGAAACATTTATGCAACATATTGAAAATGTTTTAAAAATGTTTTGTGCTACCTGCGAGTTTTAAACAACACTTAATTTGTTGTTTATTGGTTGTAAAAACACACGCACAAATTGTAGCTTTTTTCCATTTCCTTTAAACCTTTTCTTTTCCATATTTCAGATGAATGTTTGAATAGGGATCAGGCATGATTAACTCGTATATTTTACGTACCGCCAAGCATCGATCTTACCGTTTCTGCATTTGGACTGCCAGTTCTTGAGAATTCGGTTCTGAAATCTATGATCTTTCTCTCTCCCTCATATTTATATATTAATTCTATTCTATTCTATTCTATTCTATTCTATTCTATTCTATTCTATTCTATTCTATTCTATTCTGTTCTATGTAACATGAGGACCATATCCACTGTGGATTTAGACTTATCAGGTATTGGATGTATCCCGTGAAAAAAAGGAGAAAAATTATTCTCCAAGAAAACTGCAATATCTTCCAAATATTAATGTATTTTCCGTTCTGGGTAACAGAGCATCGAATCAAGCTGCCCGTACCAAGATTGGAGCAAGCAGCTGAAGCCGTGCTAAATGGATCTGTCTCTCGACGACTATATTCGTAAAAAAGGGCCACAAGTTGGCCCAAAACAAGGGTATGTCTTTGTATTAATGTTACAGATTACCAAATATTAGATTTGATCTGAATTCACTTAAAATTCCGATAACAATCGGGTGTTACCAGGTTACATTCTAATGTGTTGTAGACAACTCCTTAGTGTGACTGCGGTGACAGTGAACACTGAAATCCCCGGAAATACCCTTACATTTCCCAGAAAATACGTTCGATCATATTTATAAAAGGCCTTTAATGAAATGCCATGCAGTATAATGTAATGTGGACAGTAATCTGCTTATCATAGCCATATATTAATAAGTCTGTATCATGTATACACCAGCTTATTCCGTCCATAAAAATCTTGTTGCAGAAACCACAGACTGGCACAGTTGCAGGAATGACCTGTACAATTGGGCCTTGTAATGATTTAATGGTATAAGATATTATAATGCATAAAATGGCTATGTGGTGAGATTTAGCGAGGGGGTGCACCCCTGCCAAATCACACTCAAAAAGGGTGACTTTTTTCAGAAGATTAACTGAAAATGACACTAATCACTTCCCAGCACTCATTATTTCTCTTTTGCTTCAGTAAAAGAGTTGTGAGATATTTCACAGTTTTTGTGTATGTACCACAATACATTGAAGATGCCCTTATCTTCAGACAGGGGCATATGCACCATGCATGTTTCTGACTTTTGTAGTTATATATACATACATACATAGTATATGAAGCAGATTTTTTTTTTCTGTGTATTATAAAAAATGGGGAATTACCACTGATTTGACTCTTTTTTCAATCTTTTATTTCAAAGAAGGCTACTTTTTTTCCAGAACACTTACCAAACTTTTTTGTTTTGGTCATTTACCTAAGGCAGGCCTAAGGTGCTTTTTGTTTGTATATTCAGACTTGCCAAGTCTGTAATGTGCAGTGGTCAAAGAACCATTTTTACATTACCTATATGATTTACACCGGGTGGCAGTGCCTGTCCTAGTGGTGAAATTCAGTCATATAAACAGATAAATGGCAAGTCTCAGATTTTTATGGACTGCCTAATCAGGGTCAGTTAAACCAAGGCCAGATATATTCAGACTTTGGAATATGTTTTGCCTTTGTAAAAATTCAAAAATGATTCTGCAGTTCACCTCTGCATATTGCAGATAAATTCATACCGTTTCTCAGTATTCAACATGTATACCACGTAATGTATTGATACTTCCAGAATGTTACCTGGTACACTTTTTTTGTTTTTTGCAGACCTCAGGCAAAAGTTTTGAACATTCGGAAAACTGTCCAGAATGGTAATCAGCCAAAGTCCTATGCCCAGCGCCCTAAACAGTTCCAACAAAAACAGCAAGTTAACTTTCAGCAAAACCAAAATCCTGGTGCTCGCAAGTTTACAGGACAAACCCAGCCACAATTTACAGTTACTGGTCTGGGGAAGGTGCAGGGTTTTGATGCAAGACAAAAACTAGGTCAGAAGTCCCGCATCCAAGATGCAAGAGAAAAGATTGCTCAAAAGAAACCTATGGTTGATGCAAGAGTCAAGATACAGAACAAGAAGGGAACAGGCATAGGACCACAGACAATCCAACCACAGCAGATTACTAAAAATATTGACGCTAGGCAGAAAATACAGTTAAAACAAGGACAGAAAATACAGTTAAAACAAGGACAGAATACACAACCTCTTGGTGCAAGGTTGAAACCTCCACCCCAGGTAAAAAAGACACCAGCAGTTGGCCCACAACGAGTAATGGTTACACAGTTTGGAAGAGTGTTAGCTTCTGAATCTGGTGTCACAGAAACAAAAGGACACCTCCTTAAAACGGTAAGAATTGTGTTTATGCTTCCTTTTTAATACATCAGAGTAAAATTTGGATTAATTCTTTGATGGATGGCCATGATATTGCATTTGTCTGTGTATATATAGCACACCTAAGCAGACAGGTAATGCCAGTGGAAGATTCTGCATGCAGTATTTATCAGTTTTGTCATTTATAGGTCAGTATTAAATAAAAAAAGAGGTACACCATCTGAAAACGTTATTTTTGCAGGGTTAAAGTATCAAAACTTCATAATCTAATAAGAATTAGATTATTTCAAGGCAGCTTGTGCACAAAATCAACTTGCCTGTTTGACATGCCTGAAAATTAAAGTACTGACCTCATAATCTCTTCATTTTATAAACAACAGGAAGTTGATACTCCTGTCTTATTCAGTATTCCTATTTGCAAGTCATCATATTAACTGTTGCTCTGTGCATGAAATCTGGTAAACAGGAGACATGAACCAAGTTTACATGAACTATTGAAGTCCTTCATTATTACTTAGTACTTTTTGTCACAGAAAGATGCATTTGTCTTTATAATCATTCAGATAAAGTGTTCCATGATGGAGAGTGGAGGCTATGTGTGGTAGTGAGGGACCAGCTACCAGGTATTTATGTATTGTAAATAACTGAAGGTTTCCTTATGATTTAGGTCAGCAATGACGAGGTAGCCAGTCAACCAACCCTGCTTGATCCAGACTTCTCTTTTACTCCAGAACAAGATAGTCAAGAGGTAAGACAAAATCATTCCAAGTTATCCTATATTCGTGGATTCCAATAGCAGTCTTGAACCTAACATGCAAAACTTTTTGGAAAAGTATTGGAAAAGTGTATTGAGACAAGTATATGTGCATTTAAATTCTCCAGCATCTGAAATCCTCACTTTAACATTTGAAACAGGCTAATGGTAAATTTAAGTTTCAGGAAATATGCCTCCTGGAACATATAAGGATGATTTCACATCATCAGACCACAAGGCCATAAAAAATGAATATATTTTATCACATTTAATGTTTGTATTTTTTATAAATTATAATATTCATTTAGATATTTAAATGAAGAAAATTATTTCCCAAGGAAATGGTTTATAAGCAAATAGATTTCAAGCACACAAACTGAAATATTGTTCTGTAGTCAACATTCTTTTCTAATTTAAATATTTAATTGTGCTTTTCAGTATGACTCCTACAGCTCCCTAGGTTTGAACATAGTGAAAGGACCAGTCATCAAAGTAGTAAATGACCACTACGAGGAACCAGCCCCAGAGCAAATCAAGATCTCCCGTCCAATCAGCCCCATCAGCTTTGCCTCTACTACACCACAGGTATCCCATCAACCCCTGCGGTTGAGGTCAGCACCGGCAATACAGCAGATAACCCATGAGCCTTTGCAATTTTCCACTCCTGTTCAGCTATCATCTCGCCAACCATCATACCAGTCTCAGCAACAGTCTCTGTCACCAGAATGGATCACACCATCAGTGTCTACAGTGAACAAACTGCCTTCGAATAAGGTACCAGTTTGAATGTAGATAAATTACTTTACATTAAAAAAATGAGACCAAAGTCTTCATTTGAAGATCAAAACATAGAGTGATTGTCCTTAGCTTAAAATACATGATCTTGTTAAAGTGTCTTTTTCAGTCTTCAGATTGACTGGTGACACAGACACAGGTTTAGTGAGTAGTAGTTAACTTTGATACATTGAACTACTCTTAGTGTTAGTAACACAGAGTCACTGACACAAGCATTTAGGCTGCAGAATATAATCCATCTTCATACTATTAGGTCTGTGGCTATGCTTTCACAGTCTTTGATTCAGGGACTCGCTCTGGTGTATATATACATGAATAATGAACATTGTAATTGAATAAATCAAAGGACTTGTTCTGCATCAGATGTTTGGTGCAATGTTTTGATCAAACGTTTTGCATTGCTGGGAAGGTATAAAGAATCTGACCAATCAAATAAAGCCAACAAGCCTGTCTGGTTTCTTCTACATTTATTCTTGATCAGTCGGCGTGTGAACAGAGTATTGCATTTTGTTTGTTAAATTTGATTGGCAGTTGTGATTTCACCCCCAACAGTTGTAGGGTTGTTCAGTGTTCATGAAATAGATGCCAGAAAGGGTAGCTGAGTCAAGGTCTGTGACAAGCATGGTCACAGACTTGATGGTACGCAGATCATTATAATGTAATACCAACAGTTTACCAAGGTCTGGCATTGCCTTGGTGTACAAAAAGAATTCCCATTATTGATTCTTACAAATTTTCTATGACAAACTGAGATTGTCTTATGCAATATTTTGGTGGAGGAATTTAAATAACATTGCTTTTGGAAATATTCTTAATGTGTCCAGAGTGTTTCCTCTGTATTTGTTTTGTGAATAAGAAGTCTAATTGTAATTCAGAATAACACCTGATGTAATCAATCTTTCATTGCAGAGATGTCTTGCTTCTGTGCATTGCATATTTACCTGTGGTTTCATATTTTTATTTGTTTCAGGTTCCAACAGATGATGTTGTCAGTCCTGTACAAGGCTATCGCATTCTAGTAACCAATCTTCATCCTATAGTAACTCAAGATGATGTCATTGTAAGTTTGTCATCCGCAGATCATCAAAACATGACATTGATACTACATATATATATTTTTAGCTCAGCTGACTATAAGTCATCTGAGCTATAGTCGTGGTCCATTGTCCGTCGTCCATCCGTCTGTCCGTCCGTCCGTAGATGTGGCACGTTTTGAAACCGTAAGACCTAGAAATGCAAAATTCGGCATAATGTTAGATGTCCCCAAGATCTCCTACCAAGCCGAAAACTGGGTCTTTGCGACTTCGTTCCTTGGAGAAATTAAGGAAAAACCTCAATTTTTTATTGAAAACCTATTTTCACACTTCAGGACTGCCTAATATTGAAACCACTCATCTGTTTTTCCTCATATTTACCATAAATATTCCTCTATATAGTTCCTATGTACATGCCAGAAATTAGGTCTGTATTATATAATTTAAAAAAGTTATGGACCCAAACATAATGCAGTTTGGAAAAAATCAGGAAAGATATTTGATCACTTAACACAAAACATGTTAAAGGTATGGACTTTTTTTCCAGTAATATAACTTTATTTTATCAAAATTAAATTGTATACCCAAAATAAGATCAAAATCTTTTAAATTTTTAAAATATTAACAAAAATAAAAAATTGGTACCTTAAATTTTGCCCAACTCTGACCATGGCACGTTTTTTTCCTGTAAGTTCTGTGGATCTAATTTTCACAGCATGTACAAATAAGGATTTAATCTGTTAAAATCTGAAATTTGAAAATAAAAGCTGCAAAATTAGGCTAGTTATTTTATTTTTTTGGAGGCTCTTGTTGTATTCCCTTACAGTGTCAAGCATAATGTTAGATGTCCCCAAGATCTCCTACCTAGCTGAAAACGGGGTCTTTGCGACTTTGTTCCTTTGAGAAATTAATGAAAAACCTCAATTTTTTAATAAAAACCTATTTTCACATTTCAGGACAGCCTAACTACGAAACCACTCACCTGTTTTTCCTCATATTTCCCATAAATATTCCTCTATTTAGTTCCTGTGTACATGTCAGAAATTAGGTCTGTATTATATGATTTAAAAAAAGTTATGGGCTCAAACATAATGCATTTTGTAAAAAATCAGGAAAGATATTTGATCACTTAAAACAAAACATTTTAAAACAATGGACTTTTTTCCAGTAATATATCTTTAATTAATCAAAATTAAATTGTATACCCAAAATTAGATCAAAATCTGTTAAATTTTTTTTAAATATTAGCAAAAAATAAAAAATTGGTACCTTAAATTTTGCCTAAATTTGACCATGTCACATTTTTTTCTTATAAGTACATTTGATTTAATTTTCACAGCCAGTTTACATGTGGATTTAATCTGATGAATTTTGAATTTGAAAGTATAAGCTTAAAAATTAGTCTAGCTATTGAAGTTTTTTAGTAGCCTTAATGTATTTGTATTTTCTAGCATCATGACCCTACTTTTGTTTACCTGGTAATCCAAAAATTGGCATAATGTTAGATGTAATTGTAAATATTCATATTCTTCCATACATTTCCTATGTACATACCAAAATTTTGGTCAGTATTGCACAATTTGTTGAAGTTACAGGCCCAAACATAATGCACCTTGTAAAAAATCAGGATATATATTTACTCACTTAAAATAAGAATGGCTGAGACTTTTTTTCAGGAATATAACATCATTTAATCAAGATTCAATTGTATACCGAAAATTAGATCTGAAAAATGCATTTTTTTTAAGTTATTAGCATAAATATAAAATCAGTACCTTAAATTTTGCCCAACTTTGGCCACGGCACGATTTTTTCCTGTAAGTACTGTGGATGTTATTTTCACAGCATGTACACATAAGGATTTAATCTGTTAAAATCTGAAATTTGAAAATAAAAGCTGCAAAATTAGGCTAGTTATTTAATTTGTTTGGAGGCTCTTGTTGTATTCCCTTACATTGTCAAGCAGTCCACTGAGGTCACTGTAGGTCATTCAGTGCAACTCTCAATGCTCCCCTGGCTATTATGTAATCCCATCACTAGGGCAAGCCCTCTCTCTTGTTGAGCTTGATCAGGCTGCCAGCATAAATACCACAGGGAGCCTTTCTCTCCCCCCCCCCCCCTCCCCCACCCCATTCTGTTGACAGACGTGTACTCTAAACAAGATGAATCTTATAATTTCACATCTTTTCAGCGATGAACAGTAACAACAGAGACCCCTCCCTGCTTATAATTTTTATGTTAAAAAAATTCTTTTTGTCGAGACTTGGACAATTTTGATTTTTTTTTAAGAAAAAAATTTTCAGGAATTTAATCCCAATATTCAAATATGGTAAAATATTAGGACCTAATGTAAGTGCTAACTGACAAGATTTTAGAAGATATAAATACTTGGTAGCATTTCATTCATATCTCTTAAAGTTGGCAGGGCCTAGGTGTGAATAACACTGTTAAACCTAGTTTAAAAATTAGGAATATTGGTCAAACTTTGTGGGATTAATTTTTAACTCATATGGCCATATATTTAACTTTTGAAAACTTAATTACCTTCACACATTATTTGTTTATGAAATGGAACTTTTATATGACACTTACCGTAGGCCCATATTTTCCCTTGGTGCATCACTAAATGGTTTCAGGCCAAAGGTTTCATTTATTACACAGTCCATATGCTTTAGCTCATGTCATTATTCTATAATTTACAGAGGTTCATTTAAGCTGGGCCATTTTCAAATGGTTTCTGTAGTCACTTGCTTTGATTACAGATGCAGGGTCCCACTCAAGGTCACTGGAAGTCAGCTATGCCAGGGTTTCTGATTTGTTACAGTCACTGGGGGAGATCCCCTGCTGTGACAGGTGTACAGTTATTCTCATATCACCACCTCAATCCCCCCCCCCCCTCCAACCCAACCCACCAAGTGTTATGCAGTAATTATTATTGTTTTCACTGTATCTCCTTAATTGGAATGCTGTTTCCACTCCAATATGCAAAAACTTTCCTTGAAAAAATAATTCAAGGTGTAATCCAGAAGATGCAATGTTGTGTAATGTAGCATTTTTAAAGAAATCAATTTTCTTTTAAATGATTTTAACAAATATAATTGAACACATCAGTATGCTTAAATTATTATAAAATATTAAGCATATTATGGATAAATAAAGACACAATTAAAAATTGTGAAATCTAAATCAAGTATTATTTTTAGATATTTATTGTTTTGGAGATTTAAAAGATATATTTTTGTGGTAAAAAATAAATTAACATTTGTATGCATGATGTGGTGTTATCTGACAAGATTGAGATTTATGATGATGCAATTGAGAATTATGAATCAACTTTTATATTCAGATATATATGTTAAATTGGAAATGTATAGAAATATAAACTTAAACTAGAAAATAATTGATGTGATAAAAAAATGAGGATTTAATACAAACATTTGTTCATTATTTTCCTGCCTCAGCAGAATTTGAGATCAGGCTTTGTTTGCCTTTGTTTGTTTATGTTGTTAATTAGCTATATTTCAACTGTATACATTTCATAAAAAAATACATATATATTTAATAATATATATTATACAAAAAAATAGATTCAATTGAACAAATGTGTAAACTACTGAAATGTCAACAGTTAATCGAAAAACCAACTAATGATCATGGTAATAGTACAGATCATTTGTTCACAAACTGCTCACATGCTTTAGTTTCAGCATTAGGAAACACATGGTCAGGTCACAAAATATTTTTTGCAACAATTTCTTGCTCATCAATACAAACCAATCATATAAACCAACCATGGCCTTTATTACCTCTTCCTCTTACACTTTTTCTCCATTTGATATTATTTTTATGATATTATGATTACCTTCAAGGTTAACGTCAGCTGAGCACAGTGACCCATAGGTCCCTTGTTTACATTTCTTTTCAAAATTTCTTTCTACACCAACCTTATGACACTGTGTGTACTATATCTCATAGTAATGATTATGTTATTAAAAATAAATGATGATAATTTTAATGTAAATATTGGTTGAATAACTATTTATGTGATAACTTAGTATAGAGTCGTTGGTTAAATATTTCTCTGCAGTTTGAAAAAAATGGCAAGTATTTTTTTTGTGAAATTTAATTATATTTATTTTTTCAATTATTGTTTTGATATCAAGAAACATAACTGTGATTCACTTTATCAGAATTATAGGGGTAACTTTTCAGTTCTCATCTACAAAGGTTTTACTGTCATAAACGATTTACTGGAATAAACTTTGAACTACGTTTACTAATGTAGATCATTACTGACCGTGCTGTAACTCTCCCCTTTGGTGTTTACCTGACATGGTTCAAAATTGGAACAGCCCCCAATTTGGACCTGCAGGGGAAGTTTATAATCATCAGCATTGATTGTCCTCCATTAGTAAAATGTTCAAATCAGACACATTATCTCCAGACCAGTTGATAAGATGCATTTTTGCTTTAGTTGGCATGTGTATCTGTTGGACCCTTATTCTCACATAATTAAGGAGTGGTCATACTCATTTGATTTTTATGGTTATTTATGAACTGTTTTCCATCTGTTTTCCAACTATATTTGAAGTTTGTCAAATTTCATCATTATTTAAGTGAAGTATAAATGCAAGTTTCTTCCCTTGAAGATTGGTGTGAATTTAGTCATTTGTACAATATAAGTCCAGTTTAAATTATATATAACCAAATTATAATAAAATCCAGTTTATGTTATTTATTGTATGATTCATATTATATGGGGTTTTTACCAGGGTCCCTTCTTGTACTTACTTTACTACGCCCAAGAACACTTCAGTTCTTCTGTAATATGCACACGTGTTTACAGGAGCTGTTTGGGTGTGTTGGAGCACTGAAGAAAGCTCGTGTCATCAAGCAGGGCCTTGCCGAAGTTGTGTTTGTAAATAAGGAAGATGCTGTGGCAGCCGTGAAGAAATATAACAACAGGGAGCTGGATGGTATGTGTGATTACATTAATTCAGTAAGAATTTTGTAGGCTGGCATGATACTTTAAGGCCCATCACCAAAAATATAAATCCTGGAAATTACGACCACAAATGGGGCCTCAATAAAGTGGTCACCATTTTGTGAAATAGGACTTAACCATAAGGTAAATGGGTGTTTGTGACTAAGCAAACTCGTGTACCATTCCTGGTATGCACGTGCCCCATGTGCAATTCACGCGGAATATTTAGCAAAAGAGATAAAAGAATAATAAAGCAGATTCTATTGATATTTATCTTGATTTATATAAATTATTATTTCATATATATTTATTGTCCAGGGAAGCAATAAATATCTTTTTCTTTACCTAGTTTTTTACAAAGACTGAAGAAGCGTGCGTGGTGGAGTAACTGTTACACAGTTACAACAATCATCTTAGTTAAGTTTGATTGACCCGGGTAGTTTTTGGATGGGTGTCCGCGCATACAAAATAGGGTCTGATCCAGGGCACGGGAGCTTGGACCATTTCCGGTCGTATATATTTTAATGCGCCTTTACTTTAATTCCTATATTTATTACGTATTATGCAAATAAAAGTTATCTGATAATATCCAGTTATTTTTGATAAAGTCTTCTTCCAACTTGCGTGCAGCTGCTTATCCCTTTTCGGCCTGCTGATACCGCCGCCTGGTGGGTAAACTTGAAAAAACTGGTAGTTACGTGAGTTGCGTCTAATGTCAACCGATGGTACCTACACGCGAAGTAGTGATCATATTGTAAAGTGACTGAGCTCAGTTTGATTATTCATTTGCGGACTCCTTATAATTCATGTGACGGTTTGAAGCCCGTTTGTAGGAAATACTGTTATAATACTTTTAAATACCCATATTATCACTCAATCCATATGACCGCTTGAGTGTCAGAGCCATTCGGCGTCTCAGGGGAAGCTTAGGTTATCCAACCGCATGCCTCTAAAATCTCGACCATCGCAGATTCAGCAGGAAGATAATTTTCAAATATCCTCCATTATCTCGACCTCTGAGAAAATTAATTATTTTTAAGGGGTTGCCAAATAAGAATAAATACAGTAATGTCCTTGTTTTTCCAGGTCAGCCGATGCAGGTGAGGATAGTATCTGGGGGAGGACTTACCAGCCCTGTACAAGCTGCTGCTCCAGCCAGACCAGCACAACGAATCACAGCGCCTCCTAAAGCCACTGCCCAAGCCAGGGTCATGGCTCCACCCAAAGCTGCCCCAGTACGATCATTACCAACAACTCAGCCAGTGCTGTCCCGACCTGAGCAGAGTAATGTCAGCTTTGAAGAGGATTTGTTGTCAACATCAGCGTCTATTCCACAGCCTCTCAGGTGATCTACTTGTCTCATCATTCACTGAACCCTCTTACTAAAGGTTGTTTACATTCATAACAACCTTCTTCTAGTTGGTAATTGTGTTGATGGCTGGTTCTACTTGACTGCCAAACATCATAATCAAAATTAATTATGTTTCTTGGTCACACCTGTTTACATTTCACATGTACATACTTACAAAATATTATGTATACTGTGAAGTCCTTACCACAAAAAAAAACTCACGTTTATGTTATTAGGGCCCCTCTTGAAAAGCAGTGCCCTTAAGTGATCACATTGTCGGTCCGTCCTCCCGTGCATCAGTAACGCCTTCTTTTACGGTGTTTTTCTTTGGTGCGCAATAACTCAATGAGAATATGTTTGATCTTTCACAAATTCACAGGGATGATTGGTGCCTATGAGGGCTCCAGTCATATGGAATTACAGACTTGCTGGAAATCCAATTTGGCTGCCAGAGCACAATTGGTGATTTTCTTTTTTGCATATTATCTCAAAGAGAATAAGCTTGACATTTCTCAAATTCACAGAGTTGATTGGTGCTTATGAGGCCCTTTGCTTTCCTGAATTACAGACCCATCCAAAAACTAATATGGCCATCAGAGCATAATCAGTGATTTTCTCTCTCATGCGGTATCTCAAAGATAACACATTTGATCTTTCTCAATACACAGGGATGTTTGCTGTCCGTAACAGCTTTCAGCCCTATCAAATTACAGTTGCTGATTTTCTTTCTACTGTTCTACTGCAGTATTTCAGACATGCTATGTTTTAACTTTTCTAAAATTCATGTTAGCCATTGGTGCCTTTGAGGGCTCACGCCATATTGAATTACAGACCTGCCTAATATCCAGTATGGCCACAAAGAGCAAAATCACTTATTTTTCTTGATAAGATTTGACTTTTCACAAACATTGACACCCATGAGGAGATCAGTGCTTTCAAATTTTTAGACTTGTGTTAAGTCCAATATGGCTGTTAGTGCAAACATTTGAAAATGATTCGCATTAACTTAAAGTTAAAAGTCTCTTGTATTATTTGAGGTAATAAATTTCAGACCAATCTGACATCCAATATGACCTCAGGGGTCAAATTATCACCTGACCTGGAGAAAATAACAGCCATGCCACCCTCCTGTTTCTGTCATTCTTAAGACCATCTGAATGTTAAATGTTAAACAAATTTACACCAAAAACAGCATGAAAATATATTAAGGTACTTATGAGAAGTTTAATTTTTTAAGTCCATTGAACATAAACCTTACCCCCCAAGAAGTCTAATTAACAGCACTCCACTGCATTATAATTTGATACATGATGTAATTATTATAATTTCAGACTTGGTAAAGGTGCCGGAGGACCAGGTGTTCCTGTGGGGATGGACCTCATCCACAAAGCGTTGTTCAAATCACAGATGGAGGATGAAGCTCCCAGTCGACCCGTCACGTTCACAGTGAAAATATGATCAAAATAGACACTTGTGTATGAAAGATAAACCCTGTGTTGTTAAGGCGTATTGTAAATACATCATAACAATCTATGGACAGTGTTCAGCACATTGCCATGAGGACTTCATGATTCATTATTGTTTTCATATTTTTAAGCTGTTTTTCTCTATATATACACACCAGTAATGACAGATGGGGTGCTGGGATGGTAGATGCGAGAATAGGTCAAGCAGAGCATTATTACAAGCTCCTTAGTTGCAGATCTCTTAGTTTCCACCGTCAAACTTGTTTAATATTTCATCTTATATCAGTCAGAATAAAGTTCCTTTGAATACTGTTATACACAATATATAGCATCCATTATCACAGCAGAGGATACAGTAGTACAGTAGTGGTGACTGAAGTTCTTTGAACCCATTTTACACATTTGCGCCCCCTGGATGACAGTAATGTTAACACAGTCTTGGTAAAATTTTAGAGCTGAACAGATAAATAAATAGTGCTTTCTGTGCACTTATTAGTGAATTTTGTTTGTCTTAAAAAAAAGAAACCTGCTTTGGTGAAATTAGCTACTAGAGCTCTGCAAAAAGTGGCCCGTTAAAATGGTAATGTAAACAAACCAATGCCAGAGTACAGCAAAGAAGTTTAACATACACTGATATACCCTGCTTCTTGTGTGCATGCATTTGAAAGGATCCACTACTTCAACAGAGAGTGGGGTACAAAAGATATGGTTTCTATGCTGATGCAGCTCGTACTTTCAGATATTGAAATAACCATGACCTTGTCATGGCAGTATCAAAATTTAAATTTTGTTAATGCTTATCATTGATTCATCTTAGTCAGTGATATTTCTAGCAACAGTTATATTGCTTAAACAGGGCAAAGACACAACATAGTGTATAAGGTCAGACTTGTAAATTTCACACATGGGTGGTTTCATGAGAAGGGGTTTCATTACAAATATGTCCTCACTGCTTTACGGTATGTTGCCAGTGTGTCCAAAGGGCAAGGAAGGTCCAAGGTGTGAGGAATTGTTAATAATATTGCAGGGTTTGAAACATTTGCTTGCAGGTCATCTGTTTATTCAACAGCAAATTGTGAGACCAGTAATCTTTTCTGTTTGAGAAGCTTGGCATGCATTGTCAACCATGCTTAGATACCTACATATACATGTATTGTTATTTTAAGTGGAATATGACTAGCACTTAATAAAGCCTCTAGTTTAAAAGCTGAAACTACCCTCTGTACCTCTGTCATTTATTGTGCTATGTCCATTGTCCATCCATATTTATCAATCACAAACATAAAAGGAAGCTTTGTGATTCAAGATAAAAAACCATGTCAAGGGAATAGAAGTTGTATTATAAAACTAGTGGTTTACCCATAACTCAGACATTCCTGTTTAACCCTGTACTAAAAACCGCAACTCCCAATGAGCTGTAATACATTTTTGCATGGTCAGGGTTTGATAAGAGCACCAAACTATGACAATTAAGTACTTTGAGGACAGTCTCAATTTGGGTATTCATGCGCAGGGTGTTTTTTGGCCATTGGGCCAATATAAAAGGTATGGTTCTCAGGCACCACCCGCGTCAATTTAAACCCCCGCATAAAAAATTTTGATTTTTCAAGAAGATAAAAAATAATACAATTTTGATAAGATTTCTTTTGTTATGTAGTGCTTATATCTGTTTAGCAAACAAATTCTGTTATTATCATGCTTTTCCCTGATCATATGACATTTTTACAAAAACACACAAAGGTTAAAAAAAATCACCCACCCACATTGATTTAAAAAAAAGTGCCTGAGAACCATACCTCTTTTTTTTTTTGGCCTAAGACCAATATCTTCTAAGAAGAAGCCTGGTAGATTCTAAGTAAGGCTCTAGGGTTCACTGCATCCTCATCTGCAAATTAAAGTAGAATGACAAATCCTCCACCCAAAATACCTTTTCCCGAAACCTGAACCACTGTGCATATACATCCTTTAGTTAGTTTTAATAGTGATGAGAGTTGAATTATGAATTTTAAGTTCTTAAAAAGTCCTGAAACCTAGAAATGTCCTAAAAAAGTAATGAAATATGATTTTCTAGTATTATGGAATTTCTTTCATCCTTTCTGTCATTTATTTATGAAATGGTCAATAAACAGTCATAAAATGTGATCTTTTAGGAGTATGTTGTTACGGAGTGCACATAAAAGCGGACCGAACTGTCTCGCTAGGGAAGCTTGCTTTTCTAGCAAAGCGGTTGGTTTGCCGGACTTGTACGCCACCAACCTGGGTTCGACTCCAGGTTGACAGGAGGGTATGTAGAAGTGGAGAAATAAATATAAAAGGTAGATTTGTATTTTGCTATAGATAATTGTAAAGCTACAATTCTTGGAATATATATTATAATTCCAACAATTTCCAGGATTAACTGAATCTCTGGTGAATGGAACATTTCCATTGACTCAAGGTGTCATGTCTGCATGGAGTGTATGGTGCTGCTATCTAGTGGCAGCAGAAGAAACTAAAAGGAGCAATTGTGGCAGCTGCTCAAAACGCAATATAACCATACTGTTCAATATCATATTACTTCTGGGATTATATATTGCAGCTGGAGGCCAACATTTCAGAGATACTATAATCCTTATACAAAATTCCGGGTAATGCATATTTTAAATATCATCATGTAAAATTATAAGTATTAAGATAGAGCTTTCATATATTATTATTTCTTTGTAACATGTACTATAAAAAGTGAATTATGAACAGCAAATCATATCAGTATGAACATTCTGTGGATCTTTGACAACCACCATATTTTACCATATAGGTTTGCTTTAACTCAAGGTTTTGTGAATGTGTATAAACTGTATGTGCAGTGGACTTCCATCAAAGTAGCCATTCAGACTGATGATGGTAATTTTACTATCATCACCATTCCCTGTGAAAGTCACATTTGTATTTTCTTTCAAGGCGTAGTCATAGTACTCATTTTGTTGATACTGACAGATCCTACTATCTACCAGCACATGTTGTACAACCAGCCATAGTGTCCATAGATGTCATTCAGATATAATAAAGGTTTAATTTTTACACTGAAAGTTTCCACACAAGTTTTTATTTCGGTTTCTGTTAGTGTCTATAAAAAGTTGAGACCAGTCCACTCTATTGTATCCGCCAAAACGGATACTATGTTTTTCACTTGGTTCCGCCGCCAAAGCGTTTGTTTCGGGAATAGAAGTCTGAGACCCCTGGACAGATTTTTCCAAAACTTTACACGATTATCAGGTCTCATGTGAACTGGTGCAAAAATATTTTGCATTGACCTCTGACCTTTCCTCTCTCCAGTCCGTCTATCTGTGCGTATGTTTTGACACATTAATCCACATATCTTCACACTCGTTTGACCAATCAGGCTAAAAGTTTTGCACAAATGTAGCCCTTGGATAGCTTTATAACATACATAAAAATGGTGGCACCACCTGCAACCATTGTAGGTGGCCCCACCTGTCATAAAATCGAGAAAGCTGACCAGGATGTAAAAACCTGCAAAATTTCAGGTGGATAAGTCATACCACTTCTGAGATATGAGTGATTTTATCCCAAGGCAGATGAACAGATGGACGCTGTGCATAAGTGGTTGCAGGTGGCACCACCAGTTTTGCCTATGATGAAGAGCTATGTTAGATCTATACACATGCAAAATTTTGGCCCAATCGTTCAAATGGTTCCCCAAGATGAGAGCTTGGATGTCTGCAGAGTAAACCTGAGTGTAGGTGGCGCCACCTGTCACAAAATCAAGAAAGCTTTCAAGGATGTATAAACCTGCAAAATTTCAGGTGGATATGTCAAACCACTGCTGAGATATGAGTGATTTTACGCAAAGGCAGATGAACAGATGGTTGCTGTGCATTAATGGTTGCAGGTGGCACCACCAGTTTTGCCTATGATGAAGAGCTATGTTAGATCTATACACATGCAAAATTTTGGCCCAACCGGTCAAAAAGTTCCCAAGATATAAGCTTGGATGTCTGCAGAGTAAACGTGTATGTAGGTGGCGACACCTGTTATAAATCGAGAAAGCTGTCCAGGATGTATAAACCTGCAAAATTTCAGGTGGATAAGATAAACCACTGCTGAGATATGAGTGATTTTATCCCAAGGCAGATGAACATATGGACGCTGTGCATAAGTGGTTGCAGGAGCCACCAGTTTTGCCTATGATGAAGAGCTATGTGAGATCTATACACATGCAAAATTTTGGCCCAATTGGTCAAACTGTTACGGAGATATGAGCTTGGATATCTGCAGAGTAAACGTGGATGTAGGTGGCGCCACTTAGTCATAAAATCGAGAAAATTGTCTAGGATGTATAAACCTGCAAAATTTCAGGTGGATAAGTCAAACTACTGCTGAGATATGAGTAATTTTATCCCAAGGCAGATGAACAGATGGGTGCTGTGCATTATTGGTTGCAGGTGGCGCCACTAATTTTGCCTATGATGAAGAGCTATGTGAGATCTATACACATGCAAAATTTTGGCCCAATTGGTCAAACGGTTACCGAGATATGAGCTTGGATGTCTGCAGAGTACATGTTAATGTAGGTGGCGCCACCTGTCATAAATCGAGAAAGCTGTCCAGGATGTATAAACCTGCAAAATTTCAGGTGGATAAGACAAACCACTGCTGAGCTATGAGTGATTTTATCCCAAGACAGATGAACAGATGGACGCTGTACATAAATGGTTGCAGGTGGTGCCACCATTTTTAGTGTATGTTATAAAGCTATCAAAGGGCTACATTTGTGCAAAATTTTAAGCCTGATAGGTCAAACAGTTCCTGAGATATTAGCTTGGATGTCTGCAGAGTAAAAGTGAATGTAGGTTGCCCCACCTGTCATAAAATAGAGAAAATTTTCCAGGATGTATAAACCTGCAAAATTTCAAGTGAATAAGTCAAACCACTGCTGAGATATGAGTGATTTTATCCCAAGGCAGATGAACAGATGGACGCTGTGCATAAGTGGTTGCAGGTGGCGCCACCATTTTTAGAGTATGTTATAAAGCTATCAAAGGGCTACATTTTTGCAAAATTTTAAGCCTGATAGGTCAAACGGTTCCTGAGATATGAGCTTGGATATCTGCAGAGTAAACGTGAATGTAGGTGGCACCACTTGTCATAAAATCGAGAAAATTGTCTAGGATGTATAAACCTGCAAAATTTCAGGTGGATAAGTCAAACCACTGCTGAGATACGAGTGATTTTATCCCAAGGCAGATGAACAGATGGACCCTGTGCATAAGTGGTTGCAGGTGGCGCCACCATTTTTAGAGTATGTTATAAAGCTATCAAAGGGCTACATTTGTGCAAAATTTTAAGCCTGATAGGTCAAACGGTTCCTGAGATATGAGCTTGGATATCTGCAGAGTAAACGTAAATGTAGGTGGCGCCACTTGTCATAAAATCGAGAAAATTGTCTAGGATGTATAAACCTACAAAATTTCAGGTGGATAAGTCAAACCACTGCTGAGATATGAGTGATTTTATCCCAAGGCAGATGAACAGATGGACGCTGTGCATAAGTGGTTGCAGGTGGCACCACCAGTTTTGCCTATGATGAAGAGCTATGTGAGATCTATACACATGCAAAATTTTGGCCCAATTGGTCAAACGGTTCCCGAGATATGAGCTTGGATGTCTGCAGAGTAAACGTGAATGTGGGTGGCGCCACCTGTCATAAAATCGAGAAAATTGTCCAGGATGTATAAACCTGCAAAATTTCAGGTGGATAAGTCAAACCACTGCTGAGATATGGGATATATTATCTTAAGGCAGATGAACAGATGCATACTGTGCAAAAATGGTTGCAGGTGGCGCCACCATTTTTAGTGTATGTTATAAAGCTATCAAAGGGCTACATTTGTGCAAAATTTTTAGCCTGATTGGTCAAACGGTTCCCGAGATATGCAGGTTTATGTGTGGAAACAGACGCACAAATGGACACTGGGCAGCAAGGAAAGGTCAGAGGTCAACCAGAAATGAGGGCGCAGCAGTTCACATGACCTGATGAAAAACCCAATTAGCTTAAAATGCTAACCAAGTTTTTTCAAACAGTTGAAAGATTTAGTTCCAATAATCTGGGAATTCTGCATCTAAACATTGTCTAGACGTCTAGACGCTGTGTCTAGACGTCTAGACACATTGTCTAGACCCCCCCTAGAGCCAGGTCAGTTGCCATGGTGATGTCTGGACCCCACCTGTTTGTACTGAGTGACCTCTTGACTTGGATGCTGAAACTCAGCATGTTGTCAAATCTGTTTTCAAATACAGAAAGCCTTTTTCAATTGGCTACAATGTTTTTTTTTAAACTGTATTTACCCAATCTAATCTTATAAAACTGGCAGAACCCTACCATAGAATAATTCTTGTAAAGTTTAAACCAATCAGCTTAACAGTTTCATCATAAATCAGTGTATAAGCAAGAAGAGTTTAAAATTACATTTTCGCTTGTAAAAAACACATCAATGTAAGTGGTGCCATCAATACCTCAAAATCAGATATGACTTATGTGACAAACATTGGTATAAAATTTGGTGATTATAGCTCTAGCCGTTTCTGAGATTTTAATTTTAGTATGCTTTTTTTGACAGATGACTAAGTTCAACCTCCCGTAATTTAGCCAAAAATCTCCGAACTGGAACCACTCGAACAAACTTGAGAGAGATTGTTCCAGGGATCATTTCTGTGAAATATTGGACAATTTGGCTGGACAGTTTCAGAGAAGAAGATTTTCAAGCTTTTTCTCTATAAAATCTAAATTGATGCAGATACCAAATAAAAAGCTCCAGGGCACCAAGTTTCACGTGTGACTAATTGTTACATGTAATTTAGCTCCAACGGTTTCTGACTTACAGCCATGGACGGCGGAAAGCCAGCCCTGGACAGCGGACGGCTGACGATGGACGGACGACGCTGTGCCATCGCATAAGCTCACAGGTTCGCTAAAAACACTTTGAGTGGATGGCACAACTGCCTTTACATTTTGCATGACCAAAGATCTTGAGCAGCTTAGTCAGACTTGTATCAGACATGCATTCCAAATTTAATTAATGTTTGAACAGGTAACGCAAAATATTGTTATTTCTGAACCACCTCCATGTTATTAATTAACATTTAATCAAGTTTATATTTGATCGTATTTATCTTGAATTACCTTAAGGATGGCCATCACAAATAAGCAGGAAGAGCCTTTCAACCATGCATGCATCACTCTTGATTTGTATGCGTAATGCACAAATTAACAATGAAAGAATACAAACCTGTGAAACAAGTGATCCCATTGTTTATTTCCCATTGAAATGTACACATTACACATTGCAGGTACAAAATTCCCCACATAACATGAAACAAGAAATAAGCACAGGTACGTCCTAACATGCCCTCAAATCTACTCCCTGTTTACTGAAGGTGCCGCCGTGTCTCTGGAGCTACAAGCTAAAGGGGATAAAGGGTTGTCATTGCATATACTAGAGTGAGCAGTCACAGGAGCATGCAGTCAGAGTGATGCAGTCTAGTCTGTGAATACTGTAACCTTAAGTCTAGTGAACAATTGCAAGCAAGAGTGGAGTTTACAGTCTGTTAACTAAGTCCAGTGTCCAACTCAGAGTGATGGAATCTACAGTCTGTGACTGTGAACACTAACCTAAAGTCTAGAGGCCAAGCCTCATGAGTCAACAATCTTTTGACTTGCAACACATGTAATGAACCTAGAGATAGCCTGGTGACTAAGGCCACTGGAGTCTACAGTCTTGAGACTCCAGCCAGTCAACAGTCTCTCCTGATCGCTGATGAGTACTCCTGGAATTAAACACCTCAATTAAGTCCACAGAGTCCACAGCTTGGTCACTTGTTTGAGATTTATATGATATTTGAAGCCACATGTCCATAGACTGGTGACAAAGGGACTGCATGGTGATTGGTGTATGCTTTGGTGAATGGTGTATATAAATCATAATGCCATAAATCACGCCTGTATTGTTATCAGGTGATTACTATTTTTATGTCATGGGTCAAGCGTAAATTGTAAGAGGTCATCAGTAACAGCTAGTGAGTGAGTAGACTCACAGCTTTGGTCAGCTCTGAACTGAGAATGAAACTGAGTATACAAATTAAAGTATAAGGTCATGGTATATATAGTGTCTGATGATTAAATTTCTGGTCCAGTTATATTTCATACTTGGTTTGATTCTGCATTCAAGTAACATTAAAACCTGTAATATCCTATGCCCAAATTACCCCTATCACTCCCCATCGATAAGGGGCATTTATTAAATAGAATAATACCAATAACATACAGTGCTGTGTCAACAGTAATCCACATGTGCTGAAACAGTCAAAACATGCAGTAGCCAAAAGTGGCCATGGCACAGAATGCAACAATACATAAACAAAACTTCCTGTACAAAGTAAACAAATCACATTTAAAAAGAACATTAATTTATATGCACAATTTAGCAAACTTGACATTTTCCTGGCATTCTGTAACATGAAAAGCTGTCTGAGATTTATACTGGGTATGAAAAAATATATAAATAGCACATGACAAAACTAAAATCACCTAATTTTACTCATTTTAGTTAGGAAAAATTGTTTTTGCTATGTTTCACACAGCAGGCTTTCTATTTTATAGTTTCTATGGTTTAAACCCTCAATCTCAGACATTTTCACAATCGATATATTATTTTCATTTTTAAATACTGCTGATAACAATGCATCATAGTGAGCTTTTTAGAATTTAATTAATATATTAAAGCCATAAATAAATTGCAATTTTTTCTACATATGCCAGTACATTTAGTTCCATAAGTAGCTGCATAAGATGCTGTGACAAATATTTATAATTTACAACAAATGTTTATCATTTGTTAAACTATGCAAACAATGTTGACTGGTTGGACTGAAATACAAATGCCTCTTATTCCACTGCCTGTCTAGATATGGACAAAGACAGGCTGTTCACTGCATGCACATGTATTACACCAAGTAGGACCTTTTGGCCAAGCCTCTTTATCTGTATAAATAATCTGGCCACTAACAATATCAGGTCTGCATAAATTACATATATAACCACCGTAAATACAGTGTCATAGAGCTGATTATATCATAAGCAAGCACAGATACAAGGTATGCAGATGCGTAATTTTCTCCAATTACCAATAAAAATCTTTTGACCAAGCAGCATAATATACATTTTTCTATTAAACCCCTATACACTCGTTCTAATGGTGACGTCTTCCACTGACCATCGTACTCTATTACATTACTATTAGCAGCACTAGCTAAGTGTCATACACTGTTTGCAGATGGAGTGACCTGATCACTCTTGTGGCACATTTGGTTGCATAAACAATACACAGTACGAAGACAACAAGAATAAACATCTCATAATCCTCGAGTAAAACCGCCTGCCAACACTTGATATGTTCTTGTGCTGCACATACCATAAAGTGGGTACACTGAACTGGGAATGCTATAAATTTCTAAACCACAGATTTACTTTTCATAAAAGGTGCACATAGAAAAAAAATCTTTTCTCAATGCTTTGTACACTGTAATACGTGAAACATGCATAAAATTTTACTTGTGTGGTATTAAAATGAACTCCACATGGAGCGTGGCGTGCAGGTCCGTCTGTCTTCTAATCCTGTTCGCAGTACACTTTCAGTAGGTTACGTGGTTGGTCCACCTGTGGAATACAATGTCCAGTCATACAGAAAACCTGCATATAGAAACTTCCATATAAAATAACTGCTTATGATAAGAATTCACTCCTCATACACTGTAGTCATTCTATATCTCCTTCGCTTTAACCGCTGCTTTGCAAAGCAAGTTTCAAACCTGTGACACCCCGCTCTCATTCTTTTGATGCACAATAGGATACCACGCTCTCCTGTGTCTGATTACACTTTTCAGTTCTGTGCCAGCCCTGGTGTACAAGCCCTGCAAACCTTGCTGTATAAAGCAGCGGTTACAGCAAAGAAGATCTTGAATGACTGTTGCATCAGAGTGTAATGGGGAATGGATAGTTTTTCCATGATGGCCGCAGGCCAAAGAGTGCATGAAAAAAATACTGATTAATGAACAATAAGATTTGAGATGAATGGAACATCTTGGCTTATTGTTCAAATGATAAGATTCCTTTAATGTTTTGAATGCCCCATCTTGGAAAAACACTACTATACATGAACCAACCCATGTGAGACTGAGTGATAATAGAAAGTTAACACAACCCCAATGCCATATGTTCGGTGCACATTATTGAGGGATTAATTTTAGTATTAATTAATACTCCAAACTGATCACCTCCCCCATGCCATGATTCAAATATTTTTCATAATAAACAAAATTCAGATCAGGGTATTAATGAACATCTCATTTTCAGCTGATGGCAGTATTACTGTATATACTTACTGACTCATACTTATAATACATGCTGCAAACATGGGAAGGCTTTTTTTACAGTACAGCGAGGCTGACAGTATCACTGGGTGGTGAAGATGGTATAAAAGCTCAAGACTTACAATACAAAAAGACAGAGTGAAGCAGGGCTGAGTTGACAATATTTGTCAAAGCTATTTACATAATATAATGTGTGTTTGATTTGATGAAGATTAAGGGTGACTCTTAAAACACTGGTATTAAATTAAAATCACTGAAAAATCTTCAATGAAACAGCTTTTCTGGGATCAATGAGTATACCATGTTAAGCCTGGGTCACAACCAGCCATACAGGCTTTTATGGCCTGTTTGCATCCAAATTTTGTGCAGAATCTCATGTGCCATGCAAGTCTGTCTTGCAAAATTCCGAGGTCGTAGACAGCCCATAAGCACGTATGGAGGATCTTGGACATGTCCAACAGATTCTACAAATTCTCTGCTAACAACAAGGTGCAAGTGTAACTAGCTCCACCCACAAGGAGTACACAAGAAGTTCGCAAGTGACACGTGCAATTTTTAAGGTACCATGAAAAGAAAATTTGTGGTCTAGGACACAATGTCGCACGCAATGAGGATGCAAGTGCAACTTGCCTGCTGAGTACGGCTGTCCAATGTCCTCCATACATGCTTACGGGCTGTCTACGACCTCGAAATATTGCAAGATGGACTTGCATGGCACGTGAGATTTTTCACAAAAATTGGCCACAAACATGCCGTGAAGCCTGTACAGCCAGTTGTGACCTGGGCTTATCCTCTAACTCTACAGCAACCACGGCCTATATTACACCCAAATTTTGCAGGGGAGGAATGATCCCAAAATGTGCGTTTCCAGTTGGGACCAAGGCTCTATACATATATACACTATATACCAAGCTCCACACACTTGATATCAATGAACAATGATGATACACACACGGCTCTGCTACCTGTCAGATAGAATGCTTACAACAGGGACTGGCATGACAACAAATGATATACCTAGGAATGGACATTACCATTTCAAGCAATAAGGCTAGGTATGGTTCAAGTCACGTTAAGCAATAATGCCAGGATTAGTGACTGATATGGGAACAAGCAGTAATGCTGGGAATGGACCCTGTAATGTCAAGCAATAATACCAGGTATGGGATCTGTCAAGCCAAGCAATAATGAAAGTAATAGTGACTGCCATAGGAACAAGCAATAATGCTGGGAATAGTACAGTCATTTATAGCAATAATGCCAGGTATGGTACCAGTCATGTCAAGCATTAATGCCATTACAAGTAATTGCCTTAGGAACAAGCAATAATGCTGGGAATGAACCCTGCCATGTCAAGTATTAATGCTATGTATGGTACCAGTCACATCACACAATAATGCTTGGTATGGTACCAGTCATGTCAAGCAATATATAATGCTACCATTAGTGACTGCCACTGGAAAAAGCAATCATGCTAGATATGGTACTAATCACGTCAAGCAATTTATAATGCTACCATTAGTGACTGCCATGCAGACAAGCAATATTGCTCGGTATTGACCTTGCCATGCAAAGCAATAATGCTACGTATGTTACAAGTCATGCTACGTAATAATGCTGGGTAAGGTACTGTCATAGCAAGCAATAATGCTAGGTAAGGGGGCCTGCAGTGTCTAGCAATGACATATACTGATATACCGGTAGGGGTATCATGTGAAGTAATAATAATCACAAGCAGGATTCATGTTAGGAATCATACATGTTAGGTGGTCCTCAGAAAGTAGATCTGAAGAATAAAAGCCTGTACTGAAGTACCAGGCATTCACCCAGATGCCAGTATTGGTAATTGGATGATTTCACAGAATAAACTTAATGCTGACGGTGAGAATAATTGATCCAGTGATAATGTCAGGCACCAGAGGTGAATTGTTGTGACTGTGTGGTTTGTAAATGTATGTTTTTACATGATGAACAAGGAGTGTCACTTATGTTCACCATACGATACCATCATAATTCATATTCTCCAAACATATGCTGATAAAATCAGTCCCATGCCATCTTAAAGATAGCATCATATTGTTAACATATTTGTATGTATTTGTGGTGGTGTACATTTAAGTGTTCTTACCGGTCTTGCCTGCAAAGCTTGCTTTATCAGTGAAGTAGGTACAATACCTGTCTAGCCATATACGGTAGGTTCAATCCAACCATTGGCCTGGGTTTTTTTTTTCACCCTGTTACAAATGGCACCCACTTTTGCTGTCCAAGGGCAGTGCTAAGGTTCCACCCAGTGGCAGAGGTGACCCTCAAGATGTGCTAACCTCTGTTTGAGGACAGAGCACTGCAAAGAGGATGTGAGTTTGACCAAGGCACACAAAAGTGTTGGACAGGCCTTGCCAGTGAAGCTCGCCAGCCAGTAGAATGCTGAACTAGTTAGTGTTCAAGCCGTGCAGGTTTGATACAATGATTGGCCGGGTTTGTGTTTTCACCGTTATATATGCTTGTTAGATGTTGTAGTGATTCAGCTGAAAGCTCCAATGTAAAATGTATTGTAAACTGATAATCCTAAGTCTCAAAACCTGTTAATAAATTGTCAAGTAGCCCAGCAGAAAGCATGTCGAAGAATGTGATATGCTGATAAAAATTTGGAAATCTTACCAGAGAATCTTATAGGTCCATGACAGCACTGAATCTGACTAAAATTTGACTGGCTATACAGAATGAAGCTAGGATGTTAGAGTTAATTTTTAATTACCCATTAATAGCTTAGTGGAATTTTGGCATACATATATCCAGTGTCTGACTGCCTCATGGAAAGTGGTCTGTAAGTAACAGAATGTGACCAGCTGCTGTTGAGAGCTACAGTTTAGCAGCTGGCAAGCATGTCAAAGTTTCTGATGGCTTATTTGAGCTAAGGAGGGTGACTAGAGATACCCAGTGCCATACCTAGCACTTCAGAACTTGGGAGATCGATGGTATATAAAATCACATGGGAAAATAAATTATAAATTATAAATTACAGCACTGTAAGATACATCTTGGTTATGGAGGCAAACATTCCAAAATAATAAAAAATAAAAACAGTTTTTTAGTTCTTCTGAATTAAACAAAAGAAATGATTGGGATATTAAGATACAGAGGTAACACCTGGAGTACGTCTTAAGAAGAACACTTAATAATAAGACACGTAACACATGAACATGATGCAGTTTTGGAGATTAAATAACATACATACATTATATGACACAGCAGTACCATATAATGCCAGTGATGGACAACAGAGACATTGTGCGGCCTGCCATGGTTACATAGTCCTGTACAAACACAGGGCCATGTTTGTCGTTTGCTACTTGGCACTAGCAGTGCTGCCACTCTGGGTATAATTGGAAAAAAGTATAAAATCTTACAGAAAAAAAGTATAAAAATGTCTGACAAAAAGTATAAAAAAAAGTAAAAAAACAATGCCAAATAGAAAATTTTTAATAACAATTTTACAGCATGCAGTAACAGGCTTCAGTTATGGAAATTTGTATATTCCATTATTCCATATATCCAGTGATTTTGTATAACACTGCAAGATCGCAGAAAATAATTATCGCAAATAACATGCCAGTTTTATGAACTATTGACATAGCATGTCTGCTGCACTGAATTAGTCTATGATCACAAACTGAAGATGGTGATTTTAAAAAAAAGGATGAAAATGTTTAAAAAAGTCTCGTCTGAAAAAAAAGTATGTTTCTTTTAAAAAACTTTTAAGTGGCAGCACTGCATTTGTACTTCACAAGAACAAATTCATAAATTTCAACAGACTGCCACAAGGAATGTCCTTAAACAGGCCAATTTAGCTAGGTATATGGTAATCTGTGTAAACTCATCTATATATATCTCAGTCTAGAGTTAGGAAACTGGTCAAGACCAACAAAATTTTGTTTTGTTACATTTTGCCTGTCTTCTGTTTGCTGTACACACTGAGTTCAGATAAAGATTCATTCTTCTTACAAAGTCAAGCAATCCAGCTCCTTGCCGAGGCTTGTAGCACATACAGAAATGCTGCTTCTAACCCTAAAGCAGTAACCTGTGCACTAACAGTAACAAATAAACCATGCCTCTCTAAAATGTGTCTACTCCTGGTGAATAAAAGCTATTCCCTATAAGATGCATATCATCAGTTGTCATAACCTGAACCATTCTTAATTTTAAAGGCTAAGGTGATTATTTTTATAAAGTCTTAATATAAACTCATTTATTTTACATGGATTGTACAAATAGTTATTATAACTTATCGAGCCACTCCATGGCTCAAAGGTGGTGTCCAAGAGTTTGTTGAGGTGGAGGAAACCGGGTTTGGAACCCAGAGAAAATCACCAACCTTGGATGGGCAACTACAACCCACTCTCATGGCAACTTCAGGGATCGAACCCGGGTTGCTAGCAGAGAGAGCCGAACACAACTGTCCAGGCCCCATGGCCTATTGTCCTTGGCCTGTTGGTGGCACTGTTTATTGAATCAGGACAATGGTATACATACAATAAGAATGCTATTTTATTATTTTTATTGAGGCTCCTAGATTTCAGGCTTTATAAGCATGGGGCTAGAAATAATCCAGATGTTGTAACTTGCCATTAAGACAGAGAGCCAACCTTTGAGGTTCTATCAAATTTCATAATTATGCCATTGAGGCACCAGCGTGGTACAACCCAGAGACATACTCCCTAGTAAAACACCTGTATGATTAAGAAATGTCCTACCCCTAACTAATGTCAATGTGTTTGTGGCACCTACCGGCCTATAAAAACAATGAGCTATCTTTGAGCTTATGAGGCAATTTCATCTGTTTTTTTGTGTGCATAAATTAATTCTAAAAATATATTAATTTTTCACACTGTGTTTAAAGACTTTATGTCATAAAACTATTGATAAAAAGAGCTAACTCTTTTCATAGTCAATAACTGATGGCATTTCTATGGACACACTGCTTGTAATAGTTTCTGCCAAAATAATTAATACAAAGTTTATAGATGAATGATAATATACCATGCAGTCTTCCTCAAATGATTCCTTAAGCATTAATAAGTCAATTCTGAATTAATCTTTAATACTTATTATCTCTAATATCCCTAAATGAGCCAAAAAAAATATGCTTCTGTGACATATAATATAATCTAAGTAACCAAACACCACACATGTCAATAAATTGTGAACGTTTATTCTAGTCTGCATAAATGTGGGATATGCCAAATTATATTTCACATTCTATTCCACACAAGTCTTAGATCTGTCAACTCTGATATACATTCAACTCTGTCTTCTCGTTTCTTTTATAGAAAAAAAACAAAGCAGAAAAGGACAGTTCAAAATGCTTAATGACAAATGTAGCACTATGAAATGTGGCTTATAAATGCAGAGAAAATGAATAATCAATCCAAGTTCATGTATTTGATACAGGTTTTATAGAAAACCTTAAAATAGTTCAAATATAAATAAAACAAAGTAAAATCATGTCAGTTAAATCAGACACAATGCCAATTTTTTTCATCACATAATTACACATTGTTCTCTAAATAAGTTTGTGTAAAACTGTGTTTGCAAAAGTGTTTTTTTTTATTTCTCCATTTTATAAATAAAAAAAATTCAAAATTTTTTTTTTCAGATTAACAATAAATTTCAATCAAATTTGATTATGATGCATATAAAATGATATCTTTACAGAAGACCAGCTTGTAATATCCAGTCTCAGAGAAAATTTTGATGCCATTTTGTCGAACAAATCAGCTGCAATAAAAAAATGGAAAATTTGAAAAAGGGAGATAAAAGCATTATTGCTGAAAATTCTATTGGGATTTTTTAAATCCTCAAGATAGGGAGGGAGGACAAGACATAGAGTTCTGTACGAACTTACGTAAACATTACACATGCAGGGGGCACAGCAGTGTCTCAGTGTGTCCAGCAAAAGTAGACTGGCTATACAAAAGAAAAGGATTTACCATTGTATAATTTATTCCACAGTAACCGACTTGGCCAGGTTGCGTGGACAGTCCACCTAAAAATACAAGGTAACAGCTTATATCACACCAACGGACGTAAGGTATCAGAGATCAAACTTCAGTGGACAGAGACTTTGTTATTAACGTAGTTATTTTAGATTTACTCTGTAGAGACAGGCTAGGTATATTAAATGTGCTAAGATCTCCAGGTCATGGAAGATGTATCAATCATAACAGTATATATTTACTTACTGTTACACTTTTAAGTCTTAGACAATGTTAGATGGGAGCATCCCACTTATTTGATGAATACAAGTCTAGGCTGCATTTCTGGTTGGTTTATAATGTACAATTGGATTCTGATGTCTGGCAGCAGGGAAACGGAATTATTTATAATAATTTATCAATTTAACACACAAAAGTCTTATGATCTATTTATATTCTCAATTTCAACCTTGAACATGTCAAACTGTTATTTAATATATTTCAATGAGGAATTAGGCACCAACTGAATTTTGAGAAATGGAATCACTCTAAATTTATCTACATTTTAAACCAATATTTTTAGACTCAGTTTGGTCTAATGTAAAGCAACCTCACTTGTTTTCTTCAAATAATTGGAAATATGTTACAATTCACTCATTAAAATGAAAGGCTTTCTCAAATGGGCTCTGGAACCACAAGTTCCTTCTGACTTCCAATAAGCAAAACTTTAAAATTCTTTTAGTAAAATTCTTAAATTAGGTGAACTTATCTCAATGACCTTAGCCAAAACTTCTTTTGCTTTTTAATTCCCAGGAATTTTGAGTTTTTTTTAAATTGATACAGAAATTGATTTCTACATGTGTCTATAAACTCCATTAATTATTATCATGTGTATCTGAAGCTGAAGGAAAACCAGTACATGGCATTTTCGGGTCTTAATTCCTCATTTTTTTTCAGTTAAACATTTTATATTTAATTGTAGTTTGATAATAAAATCTAAATTCATAACCATATTCTGTTGGGAAATATAGGTTATGAAAGATTAATATTTCAAACTTGTTAAAAAATCTACAAGCAATAACAAAGTGTGTGGTGATTCAATCTACATTCTACATAGTGATTAAACTTTATTTATATATAAAATGATTTCTTTCAATCAAAACAAACACACTTAATGCAGTTATCATAAGCTCTATAAGCATTTTTAGAATGCAATGACAATGTGTAGTATAACAGCTATATACAGCCAATTATGAGATACAGAATCCAAAATTTAAGCATTTGTTCTTCTTCATATTATCAAAATGTCTTATTTTATTTGCAGGAAGTCAGGAGGTTAACTATGAGGAAGATAAAACTGACGAGTTTTAAAAATTTAAGGAATCCATATTTCACAATTCATGATTGCCCATAATGCTGAGAAAATTAAGGCAAAAAGACTTTTGCCTCAAATGTATTATTTAAACATCTGTAAAACTGCAAAACCTTAATATTTTTATCACCTATAAAGAACCTCTCAAAAAGACACATAGAGGGTAAAACAAAGTTTTGACCTAAGTTCAAATAATATCAATTTAGAGGTAACTACAGGCTGAAACAATCTGGTTTATAAGCTAAAAGCTATAGGGTGGTCCTTGCAGGGCTATAACTAAATTACAACCTTTCTCCAGGGGATAAAGGGGACATTTTCAAAAACTTGGCAGCGCAACACAGCCTTGGATGGGTTACTGTATAAATTATAGCTTGATTCAGATTTGAATTTTAGTGAAGCGTGCACTGGGAGGGGTGTTAGAGGGAGAAAACATGGTTGGAGAAATTCTGTAAGTGATTTGACCACCACCAAACAGTACACCAAACAGTGATATGACACATGAACAATGGACATCAAAATCAATTAGAATGTCACATTGGATAACTAACCATACATATTTTTTTAAAAAAAAATGTTCACTAAATTAAGATTTTTCATTTTATCTCCCAAGAATCCTTAATTCACAAATTATAACTATGTGGTTAATACTATCTAGTCTGCTAGGTTAGAAAAGTGACAAACTTTGTAAAGAACTATGTAAATTGAAAATTCTTATTAAGAAAGACTTTCCAAGAAATAACAATAGTATTGACAATTTTCTTTCCCCTTTCATCATAAGAGAACAATATTTTCTTGTAAACCAATATACTGAAAAGATATCCTATGGATGGCTTCACATTTGTGAGGTTTTCTAACAGGCAATATTTGCAAATGCCTATAACTGTGAAAAAGAAAAGGAAGCATTTATTTATACAATGGCTTCTTTAATTATCACACTTGTGTTGACAGTGGAGTTATTTATAAACCCTTTCCACTAATCATCAGCTTTCTCATCATCCTGTGCATGGCATTATTACTGTAGGGAGTGTGTACACTCTGTAAATGCAGCTGGTTATATAAACTGTAAATGTATCAGTTTGTATTCATATTCATGAACCAATTTCACATACTAAGTTTTCTATGGTTTTGGTGTCTTGTGACACTGAAAATTAAATCATCACAAAGACTTGGGAATATTATAAAATTTCAGCCTCGTGTCACGTGCAAGGAAATGAGGTATAAGGTATAGTGCTTTGTCATGAATTTGAAAAGTAATTGGAAAGTAATTGAAAAGTAATTGAAATTACATCTATTTTTTACCCTCGTAATCATTAAAATTACAATTGTTATTGAATTTTGTCCAATTACAAATAACATTCAATTACTTGAAAAATTGTAAATAATTACAGGTAATTACAATTACACATTACATTTACCCCAACCCTGCCTCTTGAATATGAAGCCAACCTCAGTATATCAACAAATTATATCTTGTTTTCCACTCTTTGGGTACAAGGTATTTCAATTGGGTCAGATGTATTTTGAAGATTTTCCTAAAGTTCCACCAAATTCCTGTTTTTACACCTTTTCATACTGCACTTACCACACAGGATATCTGTTGATGAACTTAAAATTATCTCTCTGGCTATATTCAATGGAAAGACCTTCAAGGATTTGAACAGCCAGCATGAAACACTTCAGCTCACCACCTGTTTTCTGAATATTTACAGTACTTATGGAACAGAAATAGGAAAGGAAATATGTATTGATGGAGTTAAAAAAGGCCATGTTCCTAATTTCTATCACAGAGGGCAATAACAGGGACTGTAACCATTACCTGTTCACCTGTTAATTATGTACATTTAAAAAAGCAGGCAGATCTTGAGTGTTAATGTCTGTCTATACCCAATGCATATGGTCACTAGAATCATAATCTATTCCATCATCGGATGCCAATGAAAGTTTGATGAAAATTTTCAAACCCATTATGCACTTTACCGGGGGGGGGGGGGGATGTAAAGGGGGGTTTAACCCTAGGGTGAAACAATGCATCACATAATCGATACATTGCAACCCCTCGATTAACTGTAATCAGTTTTAACTTCATTTTTATTCCTTATTTTCTTGATCATGTACCACCCTGAAGCCCTGTAAGAACTGTCAAATTTGACACAACACACTGTAATCTCCACACTATTTACTGTGTATGTGCTATAGCTCTAGTTTCAATGCTAGCAAGTACACCATTCCACTCTTATAGAAAAAAAGTTGAGGTGATCAACAAGGGAGCTAAATTGTTCCTTTTAATACTTGCTTATTTGTAAGTTATATCAATTGTGGTAAAATATTTGCTTTGTTTAAAAGAAAGTCTGAAATTTACTACTAAAATAAACTGAATCAAGAATTGAATCAAAGGCAAAGAATAAATAACTGGAATTGATTCTAAAGCCCTTCACAGTTCACAATCCTATTTACCCCCCCCCCCCCCCCCCCCCCCCACCACCACTCTTAACGGCATAAATTAATCTTTTCTTTGCAGTTTTGTTTTCAGTTTTCTCAGGCTTGATAAGACTCATGAACCTCTTCAAGTGCATTTGCTTTTTGGTGTAACAGTTTAAAAAGATATCAAGTATAAATCTGTATAAAGTATTTATCTGTCAATAAAGAATTCGGTCACTTTACAACTGTTTAGACTTTCCACATATATTAAAATCAATAATTTTTTTTTGCAAAATAATAGAACCTCCACAAAATATGGAATAGGATATACTGCCAATTTTTAACCTTATATTAAACCAACCTCAGTATTCTACAAGTTACGTTTTCACTTTTTCTCTTCACTTCATTTACATTTTGTTTTATCATGCATTTGCAGGTATGTTATGACTGTATATTATCCACTCAAAATATTACAAATTAAAATTGGCATCTGATGGTGGAATGGACTATTAAGGTCTGTTCCCCTTTCAGTTTACCCTCATAAAATATAGCTCCTCTAAATATTCAGATTAATTCATACCTACTTCATGAATCCAGCAACACAACTTTTGAAGAAATGCTTTTAAAATGTTCAGTATGAACTGAATCTGATTTGATAAAAAGAATTCATGTTTATGGCTGTACACTGCCAATGTTCCAAATAATAATAAGCCTAGATTTCTGGAATATTTGAAATGTTACAGACTTCATTTTTCATCATTTCAGAAATTCTGCAGAATTTCTGCTGATTTGACCCTTTGCCTTTTTTTTTAATTCTTCCAACAACTTTTGAAATTTAGCCGACTTTTAAAATTTTCAAAATTCTGCAGAATTTCTGAAGACTTGACTTTTTACCATTTTCTTAAATTCTGCTTAAATACCATCTCTGGAAAATTCCTGTTAGTATTGCTGGCATTCACATGGTGAGTACAAAATGACCTTGGTCACAAGAGTGGCCTTGAACTAAATCAAGGTCAAGGTTGCCTTACGTCATATCCTCGGAGGACTGCAATATGGAAGGATAACAGCTGCATAGGAATGACTGTGAGGATGCCCTGTAGGCAGTCCACAGTGTGCGGGACATCCAGGTACTTATAGGCGAATTTCTGGGTCTCCTCGTCACCGTCCGTGCAAATAAGAATAGGACGGCCCTACAAATGTCAATCAGGTAAAGGTCACAGAGGTCACGGCACAACTGAACAGAGGTGAATTGTGAACATGTCTAAGGCATGAACCAAGCAAGATCTGGTGTCATGGATGCCCACTAATACTGCTTCCCAAACAAAAGCTTATTTGTCTAATTTCTAATATATCATTCCAGCAAAATTTTCATTTTCAATTTGAAAGCTGATCAATATTTATCAATCAATATCAAAAACTTACTACATAATATTGTCAAGTGCAATATAAATTACAGGTGTATAAATATTTCACCCAGGAAAACCTCTGAAGAACCCTCCCCCTGAAAAACCTGTGAAGAACCCTCCTGCGATCTTGCCTTAGACATGCGTCAACATTAACAGAAACAAGATTGGGTGTATAGCCACTATGCGCTACTCATTGTGCGTAAGGCCAGGCAGTTACGTAGCTGACATCAGAGACACCTGGTGGAGCTTACATCACAGCCCTTGAGCTCAGCTATGTGCATTGAGAGTAGTTGCATTGGGATGATTGTCAAGATCCCCTGGAGACAGTCCACAATGCCGGGGACCCCCAGGATTTTGAAGGCAAACTTTTTGGTTTCCTCATCGTCCTCGTTGCAGATTAAGATTGGGTTTCCCTGCAATCAGACCACAGCCATCTCGCATGCATGGACACAAACATAAAGTCCCTACTGGATCAACACATGCTCAACATGGTCACTACACAAAAACTCACAGCACATCAAATTCCAGTCATATCTCCATGAGAATGCACTGTTGCTATGCTTAATTTCTTTGAATAAAATTACTGGATAAAATAAAACAAGGGACCTATGGGTCACTGTGCTCAGCTGACGTTAACCTTGAAGGTAAAAATCTAATGGAGATAAAGTGTAAGAGGAAGAGGTAATAAAGGCCATGGTTGGTTTATATGATTGGTTTGTATTGATGAGCAAGAAATTGTTGCAAAAAATATTTTGTGACCTGACCATGTGTTTCCTAATGTTGAAACTAAAGCATGTGAGCAGTTTGTGAACAAATGATCTGTACTATTACCATGATCATTAGTTGGTTTTTCGATTAACTGTTGACATTTCAGTAGTTTACACATTTGTTCAATTGAATCTATTTTTTTGTATAATATATATTATTAAATATATGTATTTTTTTAATGAAATGTATACAGTTGAAATATAGCTAATTAACAACATAAAACAGGGCAAACAAAGCCTGATCTCAAATTCTGCTGAGGCAGGAAAATAATGAACAAATGTTTGTATTAAATCCTGATTTTTTTATCACATCAATTATTTTCTAATTTAAGTTTATATTTCTATACATTTCCAATTTAACATATATATTTGAAAATAAAAGTTGATTCATAATTCTCAATTGCATCATCATAAATCTCAATCTTGTCAGATAACACCACATCATGCATACAAATGTTTATTTATTTTTTACCACAAAAATATATCTTTTAAATCTGCAAAACAATAAATATCTAAAAATAATACTTGATTTAGATTTCACAATTTTTAATTGTGTCTTTATTTATCCATAATGTGCTTCATATTTTATAATAATTTAAGCATACTGATGGGTTCATTTATATTTGTTCAAATCATTTAAAAGAAAATTGATTTCTTTAAAAATGCTACATTACAAAACACTGCATCTTCTGGATTACACCTAGAATTATTTTTTCAAGGAAAGTTTTTGCATATCGGAGTGGAAACAGCATTACAATTAAGGAGATACAGTGAAAACAATAACAATTACTGCATAACAGTTGGTGGGTTGGGTTTGCGGGGGGGGGGGGGGGGGGGGGTGATTGGGATGGTGATATGAGAATAACTGTACACCTGTCACAGCAGGGGATCTCCCCCAGTGACTGTAACAAATCAGAAACCCTGGCATAGCTGAATTCCAGTGACCTGGAGTGGGACCCTGCATCTGTAATCAAAGCAAGTGACTACAGAAAAAAAAATCAATAACTAGCTTAATTTTCAAGCTTTCTTTTTCAAATTTCAGATTTATACAAACTAAATATTTATGTTTACATGCTGTGAAAATTAAATCAATGGTGCTTACAGGAAAAAAACGTGCCATGGTCAAAGTTGGGCAAAATTTAAGGTACTGATTTTTTTTTTATGCTAATAACTTAAAAAATTTACAAAATTCAGATCTAATTTTGGGTAAACAATTGAATCTTAATTAAACATAGTTATATACTTGAGAAAATAAACTCTAGTTTCAAAATTTTTGATGTTAAGTGAGATATTATTTTTTCTGATTTTTTACAAAGTCCATTATGTTTGGGCCCATAACTTACAGAATTTATACTTTACAGACTTAATTATTGGCATGTACATAGGAACTATATGGAGGAATATTTATGGTAAATATGAGGAAAAACAGATGAGTGGTTTTGATATTAGGCAGTCCTGAAGTGTGGAAATAGGATTTTAATAAAAAATTGAGGTTTTTCCTTAATTTCTCAAAGGAACGAAGTCGCAAAGACCCAGTTTTCGGCTTGGTAGGAGATCTTGGGGACATCTAACATTATGCTGAATTTTGGATCCCTAGGTCTTACGGTTTCAAAACGTGCCACATCTACGGACGGACGGACGGACGGACGGACGGACAGACGGACGGACGACGGACAATGGACCACGACTATAGCTCAGATGACTTACAGTCAGCTGAGCTAAAAAACCCTCAAAACTTTATATATGAGCCATTGACAGGGGTTTGGAAACATTATGGAATCTTTAAATAAAACCATGTTTGTTCAAGGATCACAAGAAAATTATTATTTATCATTATTTATCTTGCAGGAATGTTTAGTTAAGTAAAGTGTGAGTGTTTCAGGTTTAAAAAAAGCTAAAATACAGAGTAAAAGAAGTTACATAAGTCACTATTATTTAATTGTTAAATGCAAGAACTGCTACAGAAATAATATGTGAAAAGCTTGTAAGTACATCATCACACATTAAAATCTAAAGCATAGTCCATTCTTTCTCTGGTTTGTGAGTTTTTATTTTACTGCATTACAAGCCATCAATGGCACAGAGAACACAAGGCATTATGTTATTCATGGCATTTTTGTATTACATGTTGGTAATAAATGTGATTTAATTGGGTGCAAGGGCATCTGGATGATGCTTAGACTGTGTCATTTATGGGTTGAACTGTGAAGCTACACTCCTCACAATTTGTGCAGCGTTTATTCACTGCAGTCATTATATATCTCCTCTGTTTTAACTGCTGCTTTTTACATACAGCAAGATTATCTGGATTTCAGCACAAGGGCTGGCACAGATCAAAGAAATTTAATTAGACCAATGAGAGCGTGTTTAGCATTGTGCATCCAACTCCCCAAGTTTCAAACCCATGACTCCCTGTTCTCATTGGTTTGATGTATAATGTAATACCCTTCTCTCATTGGTCTGATTACAATTCTTGGTCCTGTGCCAGCCCTGGTGGAGAAACCCTAAAACGTGAGTTAAAGTGAGGAGATATGGAACGTCTGCAGTGTATACCTGCTGCGTATGGATCAGCTTTAAGGGGCCCTATCACCTATCTGACCTTTATAAACTAAAGGTTATCCCTTGGAGCCTTCATAAAAAAAGCTAGAAAATGTGGATATCACAACACATAGGCTGCTTGTTTCATTTATATCAACATGGTTATAATATGTGGGGGGCTGCCAAAAAATTTTTAAAAAATTCAACAAGGGCATTTGGCAACAAGTCATATAAGCCGAAGCTTTGCATATGGCGTTTTGCAACAAATGGCCTTTCTACCTCTGAATATATGCAACCTACCAACTAAGGTTACATGTTTTTCCCCTTCTGTCAACACTGCTGTGTTTACAAACATGTTGTTGATAAGCAAGTTCACACCTCCTTTATGAAGGCCTTATAAGAACTTTTAACAACCAAAATTACCCTTAGATCATTAATATATACACAGAGGAAGCCAGAAATCACATAAATTCTTTTTCAAAAGGTAGGTGATTGGGCAACTTTAAGGTAAACTAAATGGTTTGTTGGTGCCTAATGTCTTCACAGCCAAAAATCGATAATGTTGAGTCACATTTTACGCTACTGAAGAAATATAGGAATTTTATAAGAGGACTTGAGACAAAAATGTAGGAGTTTATAGGAATTTTCACCCAAAATAACATGACCATCTGTTCTCCAAAGCTTCTAAGGTTTGTAAAATTGGTTTAAATGGCTGTACATGAATACAGCAATTCACTTTCATAAACAGCTCTACAAAATAGCTGCATGTTTTCAATGATAATAGGTATAATGAATATTATTAACACATCAGAATCATAACTGTACAATTAAAAAAAATATAGGAACATAGGAGATTATAATCTAAATAAATTCAGGAACATATAGGAAATAGAATGGCTTGTTTTTGTACTTGCAAAAACAGAAGTCCCTTCACTGCATATAGGTTGTATCAGTAAAGATATGGTGAGAAATGTGAAGTGCTTCAAAAGTTATGGGGTTCACAAGAATTGTACATTTAGGCACATTTTACCTTGAAGATGAAGGCCAAGGTCACCTGTTTTCAAACTGGTCTGAGCTTTTGGTTGGAACAATGGTGTTTAAAATTTGCAGGAAAATATGCAGCCCTTAAACAGTTTTTTTGTTCACAAGACATAACTATAATTTGGCGGATTTGACCTTGAAGATCCTGGTCAACGTTAGCCAATTTCGAAACTTGTCTGAGATTTTGGTAGGAACCATGAATGTCTTAAATTTCAGAGGAAAATATGCAGCCCTTAAAAGTTATCGCATTCACAAGATAATCCAAAAATTTTACTTTTGGCAGATTTGACCTTGGAGATGAAGATCACTTGTTTTCCAACTCCTCTGAGCTTTTGTTAGGAACCATGAGGTTTTAAATGTTGAAGGAAAAAAATATGCAGCCCTTCAAAAGTTATCACGTTCACCCAGATATCCTACAGACGACAATGACCCCACCTCTGACCGGGGACAGCAGACGTTGGCACTGAAAACAACATGTCTCCCCTAGATGGGGGGAGGAGACATAATTATAGGAGAAAAATTTTTCACAAGAAAAATTAAGGAATATAGGAGTCAATCAAAGCCCTGTAATTTTTAACAGAAAAGTGGCAAACAATGAATGTGGTGGGTGGAACTGAAAGATTAAAACATTGGTAACTGATGCCATATTTATAATATAGTATTGATAGTCAACAGGCTCTGCAATAAAACTTTCAGAAGATAAAAATGGTGTTTATGTCACTGAAGCATTTTTGGAGACAGGTATCTGAGCAGAGATGTCCTGGTAAGTTGTGTTCAATGGTGTTTAGAATTGTTAAGTCTGTTTGTGTCAGTCTGGTGCATTTATTGTGTCTTTTTTTCATAAAGCATAGTTAATATCTGGGTAAAATCTCTGCTTGTTTTAGATTTAGTCAATACTGTGGTACAGTAAAACCTATGTTATAAGACCACCCACTGCATTTGCCAAAACTGCTCTTAATTCATAGTTTGTCTTATTAGACAGATCAGTTATATCCAATGAATGTGATTTGGGTTCACCCAAGGGTGATCTTAATCGAAAGGTGGTCTTTAAGGCAGGTGGTCTTTAAGACAGGTTCCAGTGTATCCATTTTGCAACTTGAGTCTTACATATTACAGGAATCTCTGGTCAAAAATAACAGTGCTGCTGCTAATCACAAGCAGAGGTGATGACAGTCTGTCTGTACTAATAGTCATAAAATGTGGGCTGTCAGATTTCCATAGAAAAAAAAAACAAGCTTGGCAATGTTTTTTTATGTATGTAAAATCTGAAATGACTCAACCTATACTTTGGTAATTCAGTTTTCAAAATTCTCTTGAAGCTTTAGCAAATTATCCCATGGAGATATGACTGTAACACATACCAGTGAGTGAAGCTATTATGTTATACTATTAGAACACAACAGTACACACCATGTTAAAAGTTTAATTTTACCCAAAGTTAAGTGTATTTGTAGCATTATTACTGCAAAAGCATGTTTAAAGAAACATTATAATGTTAATCCTTAAGACTGTCAAACTTTCTGCACCAGTTTAACATAATAGGTTAAATTTAAAAAAAAGGTGCCCAATCCAAAGCAGATCTTTTCCATGTAGCAAGATCAACATACTAATCTTTATCCATTAACTACAAATAAAGAAATGAAGGAATCACAATGATTAAAAATAATGTACCAAATTAGAAAGATGCGGCCATTATTCTAATACCATTTAACCGTACTTCACCACTACTTCACTACTTCATTTAAATTAACCAAATTAACCAAGAATATTTTAATATTTTTACTTAAATAATCAATTGGTCACCACTCCTTTACCACATTTTAACAAGACAGCACATTTTGTGCTACACATTACACAAAATTATAGCACCAAAGCATGATCCTGATTCGTTGCCATGGCAACAAGCTGTAACAGAGACAGCAAGTAAAGACAAATTTTCATATTTTCAATGATTTTTTTGTACACAAAGCTGATTCAGAAATGATGGTTTGGGCAATTCTATTTACAGTACAGCAGAGTTATTGCTTTTGGTTAGTTATCCTTGTTGGTTAGTTAAAAAAGAATATAATATTGAAACATGACAAGATTTTCAAGCCTTTTCATCTGTTATTAAGAAGCAGACTGGTGATAAGAGTATTAGAGACTGAGAAATTTAAAATGAATTTTAATCTGTATAACATCAACATGATTGATTAAATTCAACAACAACAAAAAACAAATCTTATTGCACAAAAGTTAACAATTAATGCAAATTCTGGTTTGGCTCATATAAATTTCTCTGTTTCAGTTACAAATAAGATTTTACCAACAATGAATATTCAGTTGTTTATCTACAAATTTACAGCTTATTTTCAGTTAGTATTAACTTCTAGGAGACCAATAAAAGTTTCGGTTTTATATAACTTGAAAAATACTGTTAAGTGAAATCTCTATATGCTGTTTAACAGGATGAACATTTTTTTATCAATGTGTTAAGTAAACAAGTATGAAGCATATGCTGTACAAAGAACACACCACACCACAGACAGAACACATTTAGACTACGGGATCTTGTAAGTGTCTGAAACTTAAATGCTGCTTATTTACAGCCAATTAACATAGCAGACAGTCAACCTTGTTGGGAATTCATCACATTCTGCCCTCTGGTAAACACAACATTTTGAAGATTTATTTTCTTATTTGATCTGCCCTTACTACCAATGCTTCACAGCATTAATACATGCATAACAATTATACCACTCATATAATCCACTACAGGCACTATGAGCCCTACTGAAATATCACATGATAAGGTATCATGTGAGACTTTCCAGATTTAAAGATTTCTATAAACTAGAATACGGGTAGTCGACAAGCGACTACGTGTATCCGCCAAAATCAGAGAAGGACGGGTGAAGTGAGGCATGGATTGAGTGGCAAGGGGATATAGAGTTACATATGTAAAATATTAGTATTGGATCTCTGCCACATAAACATGATTGTAGGTGGCGCCACCTGTTATTTGAACGAGAAACTATCCAAGATATATACACATGCAAAATTTCAAGTGGAAAAGTCAAACCACTGCAGAGATATGAGTGATTTTATCCCACAGCAGACAAACAGATGGACGCTGTGAAAACATGGTTGCAGGTGGCGCCACCTTTTGTTGTGTATGTTATAAAGCTATCCCAGGGCTACATTTGTGTAAAATTTTTTTCCGGATCGGTCAAACGGTTCCCGAGATATGAGCTTGGATGTCTGCAGCGTTAACATGAATGTAGGTGGCGCCACCTGTCATAAAATCAAGGAAGCTATCTAGGATGTATACGCATGCCGAATTTTAGGTGAATTAGTCAAACCATTGCAGAGATATGAGTGATTTTAACCCCAGGCAGATGAACAAATGGACACTGTGCAAACATGGTTGCAGGTGGCGCCATCTTTTGTTGTGTATGTTATAGAGCTATCCCAGGGCTACATTTGTGTAAAATTTTTTTCCGGATCGGTCAAACGGTTCCCGAGATACATGGGTTTATGTGTGGAGCGTTAACGTGAATGTAGGTGGCGCCACCTGTCATAAAATCAAGAAAGCTATCTAGGATGTATATGTATGCCGATTTTTAGGTGAATTAGTCAAACCACTGCAGAGATATGAGTGATTTTAACCCCAGGCAGATGAACGAATGGACACCGTGCAAACATGGTTGCAGGTGGCGCCACCTTTTGTTGTGTATGTTATAAAGCTATCCCAGGGCTACATTTGTGTAAAATTTTTTTCCGGATCGGTCAAACGGTTCCCGAGATATATGGGTTTATGTGTGGAGCGTTAACGTGAATGTAGGTGGCGCCACCTGTCATAAAATTGAGAAAGCTATCTAGGATGTATATGCATGCCAAATTTTAGGTGAATTAGTCAAACCACTGCAGAGATATGAGTGATTTTAACCCCAGGCAGATGAACAGATGGACACTGTGCAAACCTGGTTGCAGGTGGCGCCACCTTTTGTTGTGTATGTTATAAAGCTATCCCAGGGCTACATTTGTGTAAAAAAATTTTCCGGATCGGTCAAACGGTTCCCGAGATATATGGGTTTATGTGTGTAAACAGACGCACAAACGGACGCTGGGCAGAGACGAAAGGTCAGAGGTCAAGGTCACTTGGTTAGGCACCAGTTCACATGTGACCCGATAATTTGTGTAAGTTTCGGAAAAATCTGTCCAGTAGTCTCAGAGGAGTTCTCCGGAAACGAACGCGGCGGCGGCGGCGGCGGCGGCGGCGGCGGCGGAACCCGGTCAAAAACATAGTATCCGCAAAACTTCGTTTTGGCGGATACAATAATAATAATAAATCAGGCTATGATTTTACCAGAACTTTCTTAAAGCTTTATAATTTCTGTATCTAACTAAAATTTCATTATAAACAGCTCTGTCAAATTTACCCTTGGTTGTTTATAATTTAATTTACTTGTTAATTTTAATTTTGTAACCAAAATAAAAATACTACAGAACCATCCCCCACCCCTCCCAAAAAAATTCAAATAAACACATAAAAAAGAATCAGAGTGCAGATTGATGATGAATTCCTGACTCAACATCCAATGGAGGGGGATACAAAGTGACCAGACACAGAATTCAGGGCATGCAGGATGGCTCTGGAATGATATAGGAAGATTTTGGCTTCCAGCCGGGGACCCAACAAAGGTACCCTTGTATCTACTGGGCTGAAATCAAAACAAACTACCCAGACCGACCAGCTATTACAGAATTATCACCAGGCATCATTCTGATAAATATATCTCAATGCTCATAGCCTTTGCAAATTTTAATATGTACACATAAATGATGAGAAATGTAATTAAACTATCCAATTATCATAATGATGCACGAATAAATCTAAGAAATCCAAATCAACTTAAGTAAGGTAAATTTAATACATTAATATATGTATGAATCTTAATCAACATTTTTTTAAATTATCCAGATAAATCTGTATTTTTTCCTTAGATGTATTTCATATATACATTCTTCAGTATGAATGATGTTTAGTAGATCAAAATATTGTATTCACATGATCACATTATGATGAGCATCAAGTAAATTAAAAAAAAAAAAACTCGACATCAGTATTTCCCTATTACAAATGCTATCAGAGAATTCTCTCCCATGGAAAAAAGGCCCCCCCCCCCTTGCAATCTGCATAATACCAAAGTCTGTTCCATCCCTCAAGTCCACCTGTTTTTTGCCAAGACATTTTTATTAGTTATATTTTGAGGGGGGGGGAAATGGTACTGTAGGGTAGCAGATTAAAGGGCCAATATTTTCAATAAGGTTAATAAACACCCACCTTATACATTATTGAAAGAAAGAGAATTATTTGAAAATATGGAAATCAGTCTAGATTTTACAGCATATCAGATCCACTTATGGTGTTCAGGGTCATTTGTAGCATGCAAAATCAGCCTCAGCTGACAATTGCTGATCAGAGAAAACAAACATGGCTATTTCAACAGAGAAACATCTGATCTGCCAGATCATTGTTAAAAGTTTAAAATGTTATGAACCATAAACTGGAGTTTTATTGTTAAATTCTTGATTCCAATATTAGGCCATCACTTCCATATGCAGCTTTCAAGGAAATTACTGAAAAATAAAAACTTTAAAGAAAATTATCTCTAAAATACAGGTGGACACATGTGGGTGGAACAGAGCATGTAAGCAAACAAGATGTTTTTAAAGCAGATTTTCTTCAGAAAGCTAAATTGTATTTCAGACAGCATGTTTTTTTTCAGTTTTCTATTTATGCCACAGAATAATCATCAAATCTAAATTTTGTGATACACACATATCAAGTCAATTTAGAATAAAGCAATGACAATACTTTTCTTATCTGCACACATCCAGTATCAACATACACGTGATTAGTGTATGTTGAGCTGTGAATCAAACAGTAATGCATAAGCCCAGCAGCTAAACATGGCACGTTATTACTGTAGCACTGGATACTCACATGTCTGGCTTTCACCTGCTGCAGGGCATTCATGCATTTCTGTAACACAGAGACAGACATACATACATGTATACATACATAAGTACATATATATGTGGCAGTCATATCAAATCCTGTCTTTGAATGTTTTTCATTTATACAATCAATAAGAATATTAATAATTCAGAATTTCATAAATCATATTTTTTTTTATTCCTGGTGACTGACATATCACTAATTGTATGACTAAGGAAAGCAGTGATTAGAGTGATTATTTTTACTGATGCTTAGATTTTTTCTTAATTTAAAGAATACCCTACTGCTATAAATGCAATTCCTTGTGCACAGTCCCTAAATGTCTCCCTGTAATAAAATTAGTAGAATTTCAGTGCTTAGTATGTACAACAAAATTCTGAATTATGCTGTTTAAATGCTATTGGTATTCACAAGGTGCAAAAATGACTCCATAATAATTCAATATACAGTGTCCATGCAGGTTGCCTGCTGGTAACTTCATCTCCCATGGTTGGTTGGTTTGTACATGATTGGTTTGTTTGTTATAATTAACCTAATGGAACCACTGATGGTCATTTATTCACTTTTTGTCTGTAGTTGGGACTATAAAAGTGATAAATGAGACTACTAGCTGTATGTGGCAATGCTGCTGTATTTTTTTTTGTTCATGCATGTTTCAAATTTGTGATATTCACAAAGAAAATTATTGCAAAAATAAAACCTGCTATAGGCATATATTTATTATAATGGCATGATTTTTTATCACATAATGACATGATAATTACATAAAATACAAAAAAGATTCAATTTTTACAAAACCCTTCAAACTTGGACACATGTATCATCTCCCCTTTGGACGCTCTAAACTCAGTCGGGACTCCCCTAAATTTATGCCTGAGTGTCCAAGACTCTTCAAACTTTCTTCCTTTTGAAAGCTCTGACTTTTACTATTGCTTTCTTGTCATCTCATTAAACAAATCTATGCCTGTCCTGTCACATATTTAATGCAATATTAGAAATGAAAGATCTCTTATATTACATGCCTGTATGTATAAGAACTTTTGCTGATTTGATATTTCCTAGAGTCCTTCATAATTTGCTTTGATCATTGAAATTTTTAGTATTAATTATGGTATGGTGAGATCACGAAAATGGTGCTTTGCAAAACACTAAAAAAGTGAAAATTGCAAGCCAACCAAAGTATAGTTGTACAGAAAAGTACAGTTGGTAGTGTATGAGATCGCCACTTTGAGAGTTAATTTTCAAAATGGCCGCCTTCATAACTTACTGTGGGCTCTGTCGGTAAGTTAAATACCTAATAGGTATTGCCTTAATGTCCAATCACGGTCATTATTGGAGTACACTGACCTTGTGTTACCATTATCACTGGGATATCATACTCACAGGGTACACTGGATCTCTTGTCACTATCATCATGACTGGCATGGCTTTGTCCACGAGAGCTAGTGGTCCATGCTTCAATTCTCCTGCTAAGATTCCTTCTGAGTGCATGTAGGTCAATTCCTTGATTTTCTGAAACACAAAAAAAATATAATAAGTAACATTGTTTTCAAATAGTATTTGTTTTATAAAAAATCATTGTTATAATCATGTGACAATATAAAATAATATTAAAAGGCACCACATAGATATATTATTAATCTTTTCAGGATTGAAGCCATGGTTCTGTAATAAACATCACAAAATTCTGTGAAAATTGTTCCCTTAAGAATGCAGTATTGTAATTCAATAGCCAAACAGATTGTTTTGCAAGCCTGGTCAAAATTAAATATGTTTATCACAAATTAATTTTTTGCAACTTTATAAATCCATAATATTTACAAACACAGGCCAGTTATGTGAAATATCACAGGATAAAAAGATAGTTCCTCTTAACAGATCATTCAGTCATTTTGCACCTCAATGTATTGATACGTTCATCACAAACTTGAAGCCAAAAAAAAAACGATCTCTGCATGTAATTTTATTAAAATGAATTAACATCTAGCTATGCTGACAATTTCCTACACTTTCACGTTGAACTTTGACCTACCAGAGCACCTTCCAGACATGTGGCATAGTTGTACCCTCTGCCCATGACCAACAATGACTTCTGTTGATAAAGTTCCTGGGCTAAGCTATGTATCTGTTCATCCATCTTCAGTACATGCTTGATTTGTTCTAAAAACATGATAACAAAGATCAAACTGTATGTCTGTGAAGATTGTCTACATAAATTGACAGCAAAAATACAAGGTGGACTTCATCCTAAACACCGGAAACTGAATGCATTACCTGCTGTAGATGAGACAGTGTCAGCATATTGTGTTAAAGAAACTGGTTAGAACAATAACAGTATCATAATACCAGGTATTCTATAATAATGATGATAATAATGAATATATTAAACTTCCAAAATTATTCATGAGAAAAATTAGAATCTCTGAATTATGGACACTGGCGGGACCAGACATTTTGCCCCCATTAGAGAGGCAAGTGCACTTAGTAGGGAAGTTACAGATTTCGAGACCTGCTTTCAAGGGACAGCCTGTAAGTTGCTGTAAATAGGAGGGGCCCTTAATACCCTTGGTACCTTGTCTGTAAGGAGAGGTTCTACTGTATTTTAAATTCAACTGAATATTTAAGAGAATCAGAACTTCAATTATCTCTAATTTGATATCTCTATTTATCTGTATTAAGTTTTCTTTAAATAATGATCTTATTACCTGGCAGCTTTTTCAGGCCTTCAATGATTTCCAGTCGACGAGGTTGCATGGAGATTCTGTCCTCACACATCATCAAGCCAAACATGACAAGTGAGATAAACTGGCTGGTGTAGGCCTGAAGAACACACAAGGATATTAACATACAATATTTTATTCTACTATGTACACATCCTTCTTCATGGAATTAAATTGGAAATATTATACAATCATCTCAAAGATCTTAAGCCTTATTTCCTCTTGATCATCAAGTTTGATCTTTAATTTTGATGACATATTTAAATGACTGTACATATCTGACCACCTAGAATTACATATTATATTTATGTTGATTCAGTGAAATATATTAGTACCTTAGTTGCCTGACAGAAGGCACTAGCATAAAATGCTATCTCTCTTCAAAACTGATGAATGTAGTGTCTGGTTACATTTACATCATGCTTTGGATATAGATACTCTTTTAATGATTTGAGTTTTCCCATAATCTTGGCAAAGGTGGGTGCTTCCTGAATAATAAATAGTTATTTTCCTGTACTAAATCACCTTTTCATTAGGTATTCAATAATTTATAACTAAAACATTAAATGTTTATTAAATACAGCAGCATGTCCAAATTTTTAATCTGTATATTCCACGAGGGGCTTTTTGTATACACAATGTTTTAAGAAAATGAAAATATATAGTTTACTCTAATAGCAGTAGGGCTTTGTATTTTTATGCAAATACACATAAAGGTGAGAATAACTTTTAAGTGTTACCTTTGTACTGGCTACACCAATCTCTGGTCCTGCGTTAATGTGAACACCACAATGAGACTCCCGACAGATGCTGCTGCCGACTGTGTTGGTGATACCAACGATTAAAGCTCCTCGTTGTTTACAGTACCTCAGGGCCATCAAGGTGTCTGCTGTCTCACCTATCAAGGATTAACAAAAGATTAAAGCTACTCAGTTTACATGACAATGAAAATATATGAATCATATGTATATATATAAATAATTGTGGCTTCTGATGATGAAACAAAGAAAAGACATATCTGATTTCCTAAAGGATGACCAATAGCATTACCTACCTGTCTGGCTCCTGAAATATCAAACATGAAACCTACCTTTATGGCTGAAGAAAAATTGAAAATTACCTGACATACTAATGAAGAAACAGACATGAAACTTACCTGAATGGCTAATGAATAATATTAGGTGAAATCCACAGGATTAGCTATTAGAGAAACAGACAAGGAATTTTCCTGATTACCAAATATGAAACTGACATGAAACTTACCTGACTGGCTGATGAAAAAACTGACATGAAACTTACCTGACTGGCTGATGAAGAAACAGACATCATCTCTGAAGACTGGAGTATTCCTGTCCAGAAAGTCACTGGCCAGGTCAACCATGACCGGAAGCTCAGTCAGCTCCTCCAGCAGCTGACGGGTCTGTACAGGTAGGAATTAGAAGCTCGTTAGTAGTGTTTTAATATTAATGGGTATAATATTTAAAATAAAAATAGATTTGTGTCTAAAAACTGTTATCTGTATAATAATAAGTTACATCTATTGGAACCTATTTATGTGTGTGTTCTTATTCATTCAGATAGACCATCAGATATATTTACAACCACTAAAATCTATAACTTATAAAACAGAAGGCATGCGCATGCTAAACACCACTAGTCCTCAGCCTGTGGGTGCCAACAATTTTGATCCTCATTAAATTACTTACAGCAATGGCACTATGATAGCTGGTCCCACATGCAATGAAGAGCAGTCTACGACATCTACGGATCTCGTTCATGTGCTCCTTGAGGCCTCCAAGGATTACTTGGTTGGTCTCAAAGTTGACGCGGCCTCGCATTGTGTTCATCACAGACTCTGGTTGCTCAAAGATCTCCTTTTGCATGAAGGAGCTGAAATTTCCTGTTTATAAAAAGAGAAAAATAAATATAAGACTCACAGCAAATACTGTAGGTAAATGACCTACAGGATGTCAACATTTTTACCAATGTTTCTTATATCATTTTTTTTTCATGCAGAATTGGATAAGTATTCAATATACAGTATGACCACTATACCTCCAAATCTTCATTGAAATAAAACTTGGCAGGGTGGGGAGTAGCACAGTAGTTTAAGTACAACACTTTAAAGGTGAATGAACTTTGATTTGTAATTCAGCAAGAGCTTCACTGGCGAAACATAAAAAATATCAACAAAATGCAAAATTCCCAGCAAGGTGCATATTAAACCTGAATTCCAGAAAGCTTGAAATGATAATATCCTGATATATTCCCTTTTTCTCAATTCAACGTTACCAACAGGACATGGGCGTACCATTAAAAATGAAAATTGGGCAAATCTGTACAACAGTTTCCTTAATAGTGCAATAGTGACAGGCCCTGCTAATTACCCAAAAAAGTGCAGAAGAGAAGTGAATACTTTTATGTCTCATTCTTACCCTTCATTATCTGTTGTATCTCCATCATGAGTGTGTTGACCTCTCTCACTGTTGATTCATTAGGGTTGTCAAGGTTACGCTTTAAACGATGGATGGTCAATGTTCCATTCTTCACCCAGGCAACATCATCATCTTCTAAGTAAATAACCTGATTTGTGTGTTCTATCACAGCACTGGAAAACATAAGGGCACTTGTCTGAAAATCAACATGTCTACGAACCTCTAAGTTTAGGCTTCTCAGAAGAAAATCAGAAATCCTTTGAAATATTTTCTTCACTGTGACTGTACCAGACTCTATGCCAACAATATTTTAATTAGATGGAGAAAAAACGACTACATTTATTTCACAGACAACAAAGAAATATTTTAAATATTAATTCTTCATTTAAACATGAATACCTGTCCATTTATCATGAAAAAAATATTATTATATACTTCACTGCCCCCGTCCCTGTTTTCTTCTGTGATTATTTTTTAGTGAGACAATATTTTTGCACTGGGGCTGAAAGCAGAAAAATGTGTATTTACCTGTTGTGATAATAATTTGTTACCTTAATATTTTTCTTAGAAATAAAAAAGTCAAAATATTTTGTCTAAAATGCAGGTATTTCTTCACTACTGAAACTGATACATTTTTTACTACCAAACAGGGTATTTACACAAGATAATATTATCAGTAAGTCAACACTAACTCTTACCTTGCATCAGAAGCAAAGAAATATTCAACCTCCTTGTTGTTCCCTGTAGGAGCCAGATGCTGTTCCTCGTCACCTTTCAGCACTGGTTTATAGTAGCTGCTCTCCACACCGCGATGATCTAATTTGTCAAAAAAGATTGATCATTGGTAAACATGTAACATGCTTGGGTTTAATGGTAAACTGAATGCATAGATTGTAATTTCAAGGTTGTAATTCTACAAGTAACTGAATCGAGATAAAGTCGACAAAACTGTAAGAAATGCTGATTGTTTTTTGTTTCAGATGACCGGATGAGGAAAGCTGACTCTTGTATTACAATTTTTAACAATCTCAACAAAATATGAAATTATCTGGTGAATACTTCCCGTGTGAAGATGCTCAATTACTCATATCACAATCATTTTACAATGTTAAAGCCATCTGTGATTTACACATTATGATGCAAGTAGTATACTCAGCATTCTGAATTAAATGGAATCAAGGCACAGCGACATTTTTGTCCTCATATCTACAATCAAATTTTAACTTTTATTTTATTGAGTATTCTATACCCCCACCCCATATTATTAGCCTTTTTGGACATAATATCAATTTAACTACAGAATTAACTACAGCAACAGGTGCGGTAGCCAACAAGCCTGGTTGACACCAGGATATACAATGAGAGAAGGCATGTGCTAGTGTCCTGTCATGTAGTCTAAAAAACCAAAGTGAATTCAGCAGATGCACATGCTTAGTAAAGCTAACATTAAAAGAATGTAGGCAGTAAATTACAACCAAAATATTATTTTAAAATTTTTTTAAGTTACATGATTTCCCATAAGAACAGTTTTGCAACCTCTCCAAGAAAAGATAAGATCTGGTCAATGGGTACCCTTGAATGAGGGGTGATCAGAATACATGACACTTGACAAATAACTTGAAAAAACATTTCTCACCTTTGGTAAACAGGATTGGGAATCTGTCTGTTGATAATTTGGTTTTGCTTTTCACTCCAATGAGCAGTGGGCTGCCACGCCTGAAATACAAGGAAGTCAAGAGGATTTACAGTTGATTGTGACACTCAATCACTGAATCATGTAGATGCCCTGCATGTAGAAAGATGTGCTAAATTCATAAGTAATGTACTTTTATTAAACACATGCTTTATATAGCATTATCTATATAATACCACACTCTTTCTAATGAGCATTCAGAAGCAAGATATAAGGCATGATGCCACTGCTTTGACAACTTAAAATGATGGCTTCTGTGATGCTGATAAAAGTGCAAAACTGAAAAATTATTCATGAATGGACTGTAACAACATACAGGAACTGAAAAAAAAGTTTTAAGTTTAGCAGAAGTGGATATCGCCAAGTACTGTTTTTATAAACATATATCTAAAACCAAACAGAATCTTTTAGAATTTTATGCATGGACATAATTTCCTATGGCACAATGTGGAAATTTTTGTCTGTATACATGTCTGAATACACCATAGTTCTACATATTATAACTGAACCAACTCTGGGTCTGTATCATGGAAAACAATCAATATCTGAACTGCTTGGGAACAGCCGAAGCAACAACTGTTTGCCACACACAATGCAAAATCCAATAATCCACTGTCCTCATTCTTGTCTGTTCATAAACCGTTTGAATAATTAATCAAGAGGCAGCAGTGTCAGGCTCAAGGATATTAATAACTGGACAGTGAACCTAGGTTCATATTTCCAGGTCCTGATCTTATCATTTTATTTAGATAGATGCAAAAAAGGCTAGAGGAAATATCTGCAGTTGTTTTGACATAACAAATAATTTCTTAATTTGGAATGCACAACACTAACAGTACTTCTGAAATCAATAAAAACACCCTGCTATCTTGGTGCTGAAGCAGGCTTGGGTTTTTTTTTATCTTAGCACTGGATAAAAATATCATCCCTAGACTTCTGTTTCTTGTTTTTCAAACTTACCTCGTGACGACACACTCTCCTGGGAAATGTATACTTTTAAACGCCAATGCAAAAGCTCCCTCCTGAAATCAGACCAACGAACTAATGCTAGCAGGGTTTTTCTTCAACAGATAAAAGCCTGCAAATAAATACTGAACAACACCATTTAGCAACCTATAAATTTATTTAGAACTAATTAGGATCTAAGTCCTTAGTTAACACACTCCAAACTAAACAATTTAACAAATGCTAATACATGTATTAACTATCACAGATATATACACACAAAAGTTTATGGCTGGCCTTTTTTCAAGGTAATATTCCATTTACTTTTCAAAAGTTGATCACACTGTATACTCAAGTATCTGATTGTAATGAGGTTAAGTTGTTAATGTCGTTACTGTATTACAGGATTGATTTTTAATATTCATAGAATACACAATAATTTCTCATCCATCAATTATAAAATAACGGCATTTATTCATTAATGCAATTTGCAGATATCACAATGACTGGTCAATCATCCTTAGTAAATGATACATACGATCCAACAGAATACACATAAAACAGAATCATTTACAAAGTTCAAAAAGTTCATGAATATTCATTACTGAACTTTAGTTAAGGTTTATCTATGACCTACAGCTCAGTATATCACTGACTGAATGTATAGTTCAGGAATATCTCTGACTGATTGCCTCATTCAGGAATATCTTTGATTGATTGTGTATTTCAGGAATATATATGTGACCCAGTTAAGGAATATCTAAGACTGCTTAGTTCAGAATTAAGTATGGCTGAATGCATTTTTCAATATGTTGGAAAGGTGAACACCTAGATTTTTTCTACGTAAATAGATGATATGTAGTTATAAACATGACACAAAAATGAAATTTACAGGTGGTCTTCCACTGACTCTCTGTATTTCCTATATTTTTCTATAAAAAATGGCCTATAACTTCTAATACCTTTCAGCATTTAGTCCCTCATCTCCTATACTTTTCCTGTTTTTTTTGTGCAATCTTGTTTGTGATATAACAGTGTTACTATCAAAAACATTCAGTTCTTTTTGCATGCAAGTGTGCATGTAGGATGGCATTTAAGATGGCAGAATCAGGTTTACACTGATTGAAGTGTGACTGAAAGTTTGATATGATGGTAGGATGCAACTTTGGCAGAAACGCAAACTTTTCTGCAGAATGGGGAAACCTGTATTCATGCCTTTGCATTGGAAAGGCAAAAAATTCAAAGTATTAAATTCCCTGATTCTGGAACACATACCAACTGCTGGATGACTCCTTCCACCAGCTCACGGAAATTCCACTCTTTGTGGGAATGGTAAAGATGGCCGATCAACTTAGCGATCACCTCTGTGTCTGTCTCAGACTCAAACTCATGCCCTTTATTAATCTATACATAGAAATATAATGCAAGATATATATATATATATATATATATATATTAGTAAATTTTCCTTCTGAAAATTTAAATTGGTTGCATTTTTGCATTATCGATAAGAAACGATTATGTATACACATAAAGAGAACTCAAATTATCCAGTAAATTATATTCTAATCCTGTCAAAGATATAAGAAAGATGGAACACAAAGTTGGAAACAGCATCAAAACTTAACCTTGTGTTGTGAACAAGGGTCAACAACCTGGCCGCTACCTTGACCTTCCAGCTTGATGTACCGGCCGGACTAAAATTATTCATGCAAGGTATTATTTTACACAGCAAATTTCATGGTAACGTAACAGGTGATAACAGAAACAGGGCTGGACACGGATGCGAATCCCTTACCTGGGTCAAGGGATTATCTTTAGTTAACAGACATCATATATCGGAATAGGACCCTTTTAGGCAAAAAAAAAGAGGTTTGGTTCTTGGGTACCTTTTTTAAAACAATCAGTGCGGACAATTTTTTTTAACCCTTTTTTTTGTATGTTTTGATAAAAATGTCATATGGTCAGGGAAAAGCAGAATAACAACAGAATTTTTTTTCTAAACAGGCAAAAGCACTACATAGAAAAGGATATCTTATCAAAATTGTATTATTTAATTTTCTTGAAAGAAGAAAGCCAAAGAAATGTTTTTGATGCAGGGGTTAAGACTGATTGGGGCATGGCCTTAGAACCATACCTTTTTTTTTGGCCTAATGGAAAACGGATAATTTACAGATCGAAGAATCAGAATCAGTGTCCGAACTCAAGATAAAAGTTGTTTGAGGAAAGTAGGTGTAAATATTCTCTCACCAAGAATTGCTTGATGTCCTTGTAATTTGTGATGATTCCATTGTGAATGACTACAAACTCTGGAAACAGAAAACATGGTTCCTTCATTAATAAAAAACTCTGACTCATGTATGGCACAGATGACACAATACTGGCCAGTCTGTGAATCGGGTATAATTTCATAATGGCACAGTCACTTAAACATTTGGAAACAGAAACCTGTGAATGAAGAATAGTTTCCATGACTGTACAATCATTTACCCATATGATAATTGAAACAATATCTATCATTCCCCTAAAATTTAGGTGTTATTAGTTGGTTCTTGTGTCCCTATTTAATCTTTGTCATATAACCATGTATTTTCAAACTACTAACCCACTGTCACAGGTATCTTGTCACATTCAGATAAAGTATGTGCTGATCCAATGGAAATGAAGTTATTTTTCTGGCAGTCAATATATGGCAGCATTAGCTGCATTAAACATTTCATAAATGATTAAAAAGACATTTTATATAAATTTAATGAGAGCATCAGATAGTACACATCATATATCCAAAAACTGTATCATATTAATGCCTGCAGCTATAACACTTCCTTATGAGCTGCATAAAACCCCATAGTTTAGAGAGTGCTTCTAAACTGAGACAATTATTATCATAAAATGGTAAAGGTACAATGACGATCGGTAAATTCTGGAAACATATGAATGGAAAAGATGCCCAAGCTTGATTTTCATATATCCTAAGAAAAGTTGCAGAACCACAATTCACAGTATCAGACTTGCTCTTAAGGGAAGCGGATGGATCCAACTCAGGGAACTGGAGATTACAAACTGGTTTGCAAGTATATCTATTCTCTGAGTCAGGTCTTTCTGGGAAGAAGCAGTGATTTATCAGTGTATATGAGTGATACACCAGGTTTGGCTGGTCCAGGATGACATCTTGGACACAATGCTGATAAAAACATGCTTGACTGGCAACACAGAGAGGCAGTCAATATTTTTCTAACAATAGGGCAAGTTAATACATTAAACAATTGACCCATGGGTCATTGTGCTCAGCTGTACATGTGGGATTCAGTACTGAAAGGAAGCTGCCAAACTAGCAAATCCAGAGGGGCAACCTATATAACAGACAGAGAGTGCTTAAGGGGACCACGTGTTCCAAGATTAATTCATGAAAAGTTAATGAAATAAAGACCCACCATTGTCTTTGTCTGACCTCTGTGGATGAGCATTTGTAGGACTTGGCTCACCATGTGTTGCCCAACGTGTGTGAGCAATGCCCAGATGTGTAGTGAAAGCTTTCTCCAAGTTTATGTCTGTCTGAGCTGTAAAGAGGAACAGTCAAGTCTCACTTAAATATTATCAAACCCATAATTCCAATCCTTTGACCGACTGTGAACAGGGAATAATTTTCAAACCAATAAAGATTCTTTTTACACAATAAGATTTTAACACCTCACCATTTCTAACATTGTCTCAAAATCTTTTCAAAACAAGCATTCACAGATGTTTGAGTACTCTCAATACAGTGAACCTGTGTGAATAACTCCAACCCGACATAACAGCCAACAATAAACCGACCACCAATTATCTACCTGTTTAAAGACTGAAGACCTGTAGTAACAGTTTGTCTTGCCAGTGCACTGACCTTAAACTAAATGAACCATGTATCAGTGTATTGAACATGTACTAGGAAGTAAACTGGTCACTTTTCTTTCTGTGAAAAATGGTTATTACTGATCTTATGAGATAAGCTTTACAAATAAGGCCAATGTACCATCATATAATATGAGTGAAAACGGATTAGTCAATGATCTACGGCATTTGATAAAATAAGGGGTAAAACAACATATTTGATTTTCTGATATGTTTTTTTTAGTTATGGTTATGTAATTATACACTTTTACTTATAAAAAAGAATTTACATGACAGAGGTATGCTGAAGGAGCCGCAGATCAAGAGGTCATCTGTGATTATTCACCTCCGGAAAGGTTTTAAACCACCAAATGTGGTTTTCTCACTGCAGTCTTGATACAAACTAGGCCATAAAAGTATAAACTCCACTTGTTATATGTAGAATATACAAGAGAAAGGTGTGATCGTGTACAATAACCAAGTGGCCAAACTTTATTTAGGAACAGGGAGTGGGCATAACCACTGTTAGTGGTTGTACTGTGCTTATGAGATAAGCTTTAACACAAAAATTTACTTATACAACAGATTAGGTAGCATGCATGATTACATACCAAATATTAAATAGTTTTGTAGATAAAAAACACTTGACATCTATACCTGTGGCACTCAGCCAGGTATGAGCGGGCGTGGTGATCAAAGTGTCATAATTACTCAGAGAGGGTAATTAAACAAAGGTGATAACACCTTGATACAACCATTAATCATTATTGGAATGGCTGGCATATCCATTTATTAGAAAAAACAGGACACCTTGCAATGTAGAAGACAAAGACCATCTTGTCATAATATAGGAAAGACAACTGACAGTAATTAGAAACTGATATCAAACTAACTGAGAAATGTTATCATGGTATATTACAGGTTTAGCAAGATAAAAATTTATTTAGTTAAATGAAGATATCTAAGTCATATAACATTGTAAGTATAACAGGCATAAACGAGTTGGATAGCTGATGCATGGTGCCAACAGCTACCAAGTCAATACACATACAATGACTCAGTGTTATCTGTAGCATCTGCAAGTTTGTATGATATCTGTGGTAATAAGTGTCAAGAAAACCAAGAAAAACAGGTACATTAAAGCTGACATACCAAAAATTTCATCTTCAAGGACCTTGACCTTCCCGCGACACTTAACAAGCTTGATGGTGTGGTCCTCCCCTGCCTCCAGATTGGTACCATCGATGGCCACCCCTGAAAGTTCACAGTCGTTTAATAAATACTATCAAAAATGCTTATACCTTCATTATAATTATTTCATTTCTGCTCTGAACTTGATGATGACCAATTTTGGCCAGAGTTGGTTTAATCTATGAAATTCTGTGTATAGTGGATTTCTGTAATAATTAAATGAGGATCAATATAAACAATAAGTATAAACATAGTATTTAGCTGTATAAATTTATTTAATATATACAGAATATATACTGAAAACAATATGATCTGGGTGATATGCCATTCCTGCAGAAAAACAATTTCCAACTAGTAACTGGGTTGCCAAGATTTCATTAATGGAAACACGGATGGCCAAAATGTCTATGGCTAAATGTTACTGCCTTGAGAATCTGTGTTAAAGTGGTGCTACATATTACATAGAGCAATCACCAGAAGGAATTTGAAATCAGTGGCTGTGTCCATTTGGATAGCACAAGTGAATCATTGGATTTTCTCTAAACTAACTTACATTTCCTTAAATTATATTTTATGTTTACTATTATTAGCATATTATCTGTTCTTGCATAGTTCATGCAGTCCCTGACAGATATGGCACCACCATAGCTCTTAGCAAAGAATTGTCAAACTTCTCATGATGTAAGGGATATTATGTGTAATGATCCCACAACTGAGTTCATTCAAGACAGTTCAAGACCATAAACAGGCATTACCAAAGCATGATTACACAGGAGTTGCGTGAAAATAGTTGAGTGGTACCAACCATAACTATAAAGTCATTCAATATGTTTATAAAAATCTAATTCACGGAGTATGAATGGTTATGAAGAAAAACTGATACTGCTTTTACCTGCGTGTTTATTTAGTTGTACCAGCTAGGTCACAGTTATGAGGGCCATCATTCATGAAGACCGGGAAGTACTAATCTGAGGTCAAAATACATGTTAAATGCCATTTATGGTATAATGCTATAATCAGTAGGGCATTAGTAACCCCACAGAGGGGCATCCTTTGACACACCTGTTATAACAAAGTGACCTCGGACTTCCTGGTTATATTCTACAGAAACTGACACTTAAGGGTGGAATGCAGAATGACGAACAAAGTAAAACCTACTGTGAACTTCAGCAGGTAAATGAGTCAGAAGACCTACTGAGTGGTGATCCTTTAATATACCGTTCACAGGTACCAACAGGCACCAAGCACAGTTAAGGCTTATATCTGTGTTTGGCTTTTTATCTGCTGTAAGATATTTGGGGATAGACCATAAATGCTTGCGTTTTATCATTCATTTGGCTATGGCCATACAATTGTTGCTCCTTTGATTATGATTTAAATGTAAGTGTGGCAGTAAAACACATATTGGATAAGCTCATAGATTAAATATATGTATACATATATATATACATATAAATATATATATATGTTACCATGGAATAATGGAAGCATGTAGGAACATATTTTCATGAACAGCTGAATATTCTACTTCATCCTGACATTAAGCATTAAAGCATGTACTCATATAACTACATTTATTGTTTGCAAAAGTATGCACTAAAACATGTAATCATATCACAACATTCATTGTTTGTAAAAGACTGTCAATAACCTTTATGTAGGGCAGATTATCTTTTCATAGTTTATTAGAATTTCTGATAATGTCACTTCAAAGTGAAAATATAAAAAAAAAATAGATCCTTTATACTGTGCACAGTTCAATATGCAATCAAGTATGTTATGTATAGTTTTGTTATCTGATGTATATTTTGTTGACACAAAAGAATTGTCTATCTTGTCAAAATCTCTGTGGAAAAAAACTTTCTTTGAGTGGTGCCTTTCAAAGACAATGAAAAGACAATCAAAACAGTGGCAAGACTCCCTTATCTCAATATTACACAACACCAATTATATATTTTTACAACATGTCCTCCATTGTAATCATACTGAATTTGTCTTTAAGAAGATCTATCAACAGAATAAAAAAGAACATGATTAGCACTGTTGGGACAAGAAGTAATTAGGTTTATTCAGTGCAACGCAAGCAGGTCAAAATCTTCTGTAGTATCTAAACAACCAAGAAAACTTATCAAAACAAATCATTATTAATTCTTATCATTATAATGTAAGTGACCCATGATTCAGTGTACTCATTAAACATTTCCTATGACAGATCTTATGTTTAATAAACAAAAACACCCATGAACAATGGGTAAAAAGTATTTAAAAAATTGTGTTAAGCAGAGGGATTCTATGTTGGGACAGTACACACCTGTTATAAATACAGTGACTGATAAGAGGTAATCTGTCTTCCTCTTCTGAAAGGTCAGACAGTACTTCTTCAAAGCATTATCAACCTGCCTAGCAGATTAGGTATGTAACCTTGGTGTGAATACAAATTACTGCGGTTTCTGAAAATTTTACGGGCTAACTATTTTGTTGTTTTGCATTCAACTTTATCTCATTGGGTTCTTAGTTGTGTGTGTTTTCTCCTATGGAATGACTGCTTGCCTTTAATTATCATGGATGATCCTGTAATCATACTTGGAAGCAGACCTGGTGACGAATTGATGATTATAAGCATCCTATTTTCTGTAAACTAGCATGGTTAACATCTCCTGGGTCTCAACTAGTCATGGGTTAATAATCAATACATTTAATGATTGGTCATTTGTTGTAAACCTTTCTGATCATCGATTTTGCATGTTATAATCAATAACAAAATTCTGAATGTTACTTAGGCAATGTGAAGGGGACTTGTATGCATTCATTTAATTTGTGTGAGCAAGCTCTAAGAATGTTTGTGTTTACCAATACATTAATACCTAAGGCTACTATACAGACATAGTCTATAGAATATTTACATATATAAGCAAAACATGTAGACTTTTATATCTGTTGAGAAAATGTACACGTCTATATATGGCAAGAAATTCCTACTCCTAAATAACCAAATATTTCCTTAAAATGGTCAACAGATGTTTATTGACATTAACAGATGATCAATCATTATTCATAATATAACAATAGATTTCAACCCTACCCTCTACTATCATATTAATTATAGATTTCAGACAAATTCTGACATTCTTCACATTTACATTTGTAGTTACATTACATGTTATATCTTGCTCCATTTCCACTGTATCATATCAAAATGTTCCACAAGAAATGATCTGCTTTAGGTTAATGGAAATGGTCAGAACTGGAAATACATTTGTAAATATGCAAGATGTTTGATCTAACAAAATCTGATCAAATGAGGGTGGATGAGTGAGCAGCAGATTTAAAGGGGCCTTATCACCTATCTGACGTTTATAAACCAAAGGTAATTCCTTGGAGCTTTTTTAAAAACAGGCCAGAAAATGTGGATATCAATGCACACAGGCTGCTTGTTTTGATTATATCAACATGTCATAATTTGTGGGGGCCTGCCAAAATAATAACAAGGGACCTATGGGTCACGACGCTCAGCTGTTATATATGATAAAAAAATATTATTTAGAAATGAGGCACATGCTGGTTTTGTGTGGTAATAAATATAAGCTGTAATATGAGTTGTTGTTGTTTAGCTTATGTATGATTTTGATAGTACCTTTGGAGACAGGGAAGAGGATTGATTTCATTTATTTTATTAACAAATGGAGTACTATTGTCACACAGATTTTGACTTGGCAATATAACTTATAAGCAGAATATATAATATAAGGGTTTAACTATTAATTAAAAACTAGATGTGTCGGAACGACACGAATGCCCCCGCCTTGGGCAAATTAGAAACATTTGTAAAATTTTGAAAATTTTTTTAAGTTCAGGAGGTGTCGTATGGTCAAAAGTAGGTCAACAAGGGCAAAATGCAAACTCGATCTGTAACGGGTCATTATCAAGCAACACACCAAAAATCATGCCAGTATATGCAGGCATTGTGAAAAAAAGTCCATACATGTGCATTTTCCATAAAAATTTCTGTCTTTTATGAAATTTTCTATGTTTAGGAGCCGTAAAACAATCAAAAGTAGGTCAACCGGGATGAAACGCGAACTCGATCTGTAACTGTCATTATCTGCCCACACACCAAAAATCAGGCCAATATCTGCAGGTATTGTGAAGAAAAGTCTGTACAAGTGTATTTGTCATGAAAATTTATGTTTTACATGAAATTTTCTATGTTCAGGAGCCGAAAAACAGTCAAAAGTAGGTCAACCAGGACAAAATGCGAACTCAATCTGTAACTGGTCAATATCTGGCCACACACCAAAAATCAGGCCAATATCTGCAGGCATTGCGAAAAAAAGTCCGTACATGTGTATTTGTCATGATATTTCATATTTTTCATGAAATTTTCTATGTTCAGGAGCCGTAAAACAGTCAAAAGTAGGTCAACCAGGACAAAACGCGAACTCGATCTGTAACAGGTCTATATCTGCCCACACACCAAAAATCAGGCCAATATCTGCAGGCATTGCAAAAAAAAGTCTGTACATGTGTATCTTTCATGAATATTTCTATTTTTCATGAAATTTTCTATGTTTGTACAACGGTCAAAAGTAGGTCAACCGGGACGAAACGCGAACTCGATCTGTAACTGGTCTATATCTGTCCACACTCCAAAAATCAGGCCAATATCTGCAGACACTGCGAAAAAAAGTCCGTACATGTGTATTTGTCATGAAATTTCATATTTTTCATGAAATTTTCTATGTTCAGGAGCCGTAAAACGGTCAAAAGTAGGTCAACCAGGACGAAACGCGAACTCGATCTGTAACTGGTCTATATCTGCTCACACACCAAAAATCAGGCCAATATCTGCAGGCATTGCGAAAAAAAGTCTGTACATGTGTATCTGTCATGAATATTTCTATTTTTCATGAAATTTTCTAAGTTTAGGAGCCGTAAAACGGTCAAAAGAAGGTAAACCGGGATGAAACGCGAACTCGATCTGTAACTGGTCTATATCTGTCCACACTCCAAAAATCAGGCCAATATCTGCAGGCACTGCGAAAAAAAGTCCGTACATGTGTATTTGTCATGAAATATCATATTTTTCATGAAATTTTCTATGTTCAGGAGCCGTAAAACGGTCAAAAGTAGGTCAACCAGGACGAAACGCGAACTCGATCTGTAACTGGTCTATATCTGCTCACACACCAAAAATCAGGCCAATATCTGCAGGCATTGCGAAAAAAAGTCCGTACATGTGTATCTGTCATGAATATTTCTATTTTTCATGAAATTTTCTGAGTTTAGGAGCCGTAAAACGGTCAAAAGTAGGTCAACCCGGACGAAACGCGAACTCGATCTGTAACTGGTCTATATCTGCCCACACACCAAAAATTAGGCCAATATCTGCAGGCATTGTGAAAAAAAGTCCGTACAACTGTTTGATTTCGGAAGGACGGAATGATGGAATGACGGACATGGGTAAAACTATATGCCCCGGCCACTTTGTGGCGGGGGCATAAAAATTACAAATATTGTCCCAAATATAATTTTTATTAAAAATAATAAGAGAATCATATGATTTTTTAAAATGAAATATAACTGAAATGATTATTAAAATATTATTAAAGAATATATTCATGAATGCATTCATGAATACATTTTGAAAGTATTTGCACTGGTATTCATATACTTTCATTTTTACCTGAATTCCCATTCTTTATGCAAGAAATTTTATAATGGAGTACATAATCATATTCGTATTTAAATACAATTACAAAGTATTCGCACCATGTCTGGTATTTATTCAGTTTTCACCAAACAATGATGTTGAGAATCCAGAATATACAAAATTCACACATTTAAATAATGATCATAAGTACCTGGTTTTATGGCTTTTATTTATATTAAAATATAACTGTAATAAATTCATTTTGGACTAATTTCACATCAATGTACACACTAGACACAGTAGGAATCTAGATTAATATTATCAACTGCATCTTTGTCTATCATTAATTTCCATCATATGATCCCTAATGATTAGTAATGAATGATATGATGTACTTCTTTATCATTAAAATTGAACTGAAAAATACCATAGGTGACTGCATGGTGTTATTTGGAATACGTGAAATTCTATCCATCGATACAAGATTCTTATATCATCAGTAACTGCAAGTTAATTTCCTGTTATAATAAACTAACAAATTCCTTTTCTATTTTTCATTAATTTTTTATTAAAAACCAATAAAAATTTATTAATTTATTGTTTATTGTATGTAGTTGGTTAAAACTACTAGATGAGTTGGGTTGGACACCTGGATCAACTGTGGCTGGCCATAAGCTGCCTGGATTCCCTGTATGCCTCGCCTCAAGCATGCATAATTTGCTGAAAGTTCAACAAGGTCAACATACAGGTGACTCAAGAGGGGCTGGAGAGAGCCAAAGTCTGACAGGGTCTCATAAAAACATTAATAAAAGATACAATTTTTGGCAAATTTCTTTCAGCTTTCTAAATTTAAAAGCTGAAATCCTTATGTGTGCATGATATGAAAACAGTGCTCACAGGAAACAAACGTGCCATGGTCAAAGTTGGGCAAAATTTAAGTTACTAATTTTACATTTATACTAATAACTTATAAAATTTGAAAAATTCATAACTAATTTTGGGTATTCAATTGAATCTTGATTAAATAATGTTACATCCCTGACAAAAAATCTCTAGCTTCAGCAATCTCTTTGTTAAGGGAGTAAATATATTTCTTGATTTTTTACAAAGTGCATTATGTTTGGGCTCATAACTTAAAACAATTACGCAATACTGACATCATTCTGGCATGTGCATAGAGAATGAAAAATATGTATATTATTTATTATTAAAGTCAGATCAGTGGTTTTGATATTAGGCAGTCTTGAAGTGTAACAATGGGTTTTTAATGGAAAAATGAGGTTTTTCATTAATATCTTGAAGGTATTGAGTTCTAGTGACCAAATTCTTGGCATGGTAGGGGATTTTGGAGACATCTAGCTGTATGCCGAATTTAAGGAACTAAGAGCTGAAGCTTGGGAGCTGAGCTCTTGCAAACTGCATAACACTAGCTTGATGTATACAATATGTTACATGGTGCTTGAAAACTTGAATAAAATCTACAGTTTTTGATCAACTGGTTTCATATTTTTGGTGTTAACAGTTGAAAAGGTAACAAAAACATGCCGTGAAAATTAAATCCACAGTACTTACAGGAAAAAAACGTGCCATGGTCAAAGTTGGGCAAAATTTAAGGTACCAATTTTTTATTTTTATTAATATTTTTAAAAATTTAAAAGATTTTCATCTAATTTTGGGTATACAATTTAATTTTGATTAATTAAAGTTATATTACTGGAAAAAAGGTCCATAGCTTTAACATGTTTTGTGTTAAGTGATCAAATATCTTTCCTGATTTTTTACAAAATGCATTATGTTTGAGTCCATAACTTTTTTAAATTATATAATACAGGCATATTTTCTTGAATGTACATAGGAACTATATAGAGGAATATTTATGGTAAATATGAGGAAAAACAGATGAGTGGTTTTGATATTAGGCAGTCCTGAAGTGTGAAAATAGGTTTTAAATAAAAAATTGAGGTTTTTCCTTAATTTCTCAAAGGAACGAAGTCGAAAAGACCCAGTTTTCGGCTCGGTAGGAGATCTTGGGGACATCTAACATTATGCTGAATTTTGGATTCCTAGGTCTTACGGTTTCAAAACGTGCCACATCTACGGACGGACGGACGGACGGACGGACGGACGGACGGACGGACAGACGGACGGACGACGGACAATGGACCACGACTATAGCTCAGATGACTTATAGTCAGCTGAGCTAAAAACAAATTCAACAAAGGCATCTGGCAGCAAGTCAGATAAGCCAGAGCTTTGCAAATGCCATATTGCAACAAATGACCTCTCTACCAATGCATATACGCAACCTATCACCTTATATTACATGTTTTCCAGTCTGTCAACATTGCTGTGTTTACAAACCCGTTGTTGATAAGTTCATATGTCCTTCATGTAGTCATTTAAGGATTTCATAACTAGAATTACCCTAAGATCATTATATATATAAAGAGGAAGCCAGAAATCCCATATAATATTTTTCAAAAGATAGATGAATGGGCAGCATTAAGATGTTGTGTCAATGTCTAATGATCCCTGACCTCAGCCAACATGCGTAAATTTTGCAGAATATCAAAATCAGGTGAGATTTTGGTAGTGAACTGCAGTGGTAGGAACTGTTTGTGAAATCATGATAGATGACTGAAAAAAATAAGATGTATTTTTATATAACAAAGAAATCTGTTGTTTAGAATTATACCTAAAATATAGAACAAGATCCAGTCTGACATGTACATAATGCTGATAGGTTGTTGACACTTGTTTGCTGCACCAGGTTCAGATTTACTTTTAATGCTGTTCAATTATTTGTGTACTGTCATTTTTAAATCGTGGATTAGATTAAAATATTCACTGGATTTTATTACATTTGCTTGTGCATTCATAATCAATGGCACACCACCAGTGAACATTCATAGTGACTTCCTGGAAAGTTATTGCAGTGACAATGAATTTACTGATGAACAAACAAAAAAATGTCTACACCAAAATACAACCAGTCTAAAAGACAGGCATATAAAAACAAAAAAATAAGGACTGTTGTGGGTACCAGATATAGCTACAATATAACACAGAAGTGCCACTCACCCGCCGAATCATATCCACGGTACTCAAGTCTCTTCAACCCATTGATCAGGATTTCTAAGATCTCCTGCCGAGACTTCGGCGTCAGGAAGTTCAAATATGCAAATATCCCTGAAAACAAAGGAAATATAATATTCATTGAAATATTTTAATTCTTTTATTGTAACACGTCTTCAGAGTTAAATGCTTTAAGGATATAAATGCAGTTGTATAATGAAACAAATATAATGTATTGACTATAATACATGAAAATCTCACTTTAATAAGCAGATCTCTTTTCAAACGCTTTAGGCAGACCCGTGATTTGTGTACTCTCCGGCCTGTAACCTCTTTAACACTTGAACCTCTCTATTTTGACTAAAACCTGTAAGTGTTTGGAAATGGGTGACTGATATATAAATATATTTACAAAAATACAGTACATGTAACATAAAACAGTCATTACTGGTGTCAGTTATTTAACTGAGGTATAAGCAAAATGATATCCTTACACAATATAAAAAAAAACAACACAATGTATGTATACAGTATGTTTAATGCAAAAATCAATACATTTTGATGAACAACAGCACATGGCTTTCCTTATGTAATATGTTATTAAAATTCCTGGTGTCTTTTCCTGTCTTCTGCAGTTAAAAATGTGATATTGCCATGACACATTTACAATTTCCCTCTGGGTAAAAGAATAAATTTCAGGGAGGTCTGACAAATATGCTAATGCGGAATGCTGTAGTTGCAAAAAAATAAGGAATCAATGTATTGTAGTCAATCCCATAATAACAGGGGAAATAACAAAATGGAGGTCTTGTCAAATGGCAGTATTCAAGTGGCAGTTGCTGAGGGACACAGAACTTTATTCACCATTAGTCAACAAACAGTTGCCTGCTGTCACACCAGGCTTGCACCATGACTTTAGTAAACAACTGATATAGCTGATCATTGAAAATGTTAGAGAAACAATCACTTCTAGGAAGTTTTTTTTTTAATGACTGATTGTAATGAGTTATCACAAACCATTCATCAAGTTTCATGTACTGTCTCTTAACAATGACAAATGGGTGACAGTTAACATTTTTGTGAGTTAGTGAGAAACAATGCCACTGAAAGTTCCTGTAAATTCATTGCATTATATTTAAACATTAAATAAATGTTTTATAATGCAACAGATTAAGTGCTTTTAAATATATTCCTAATTTAATAAAAAAAAAAAAAGATTTCATTTGGTCTGTATATGGGTATGAGTGAGTGCGTGTCTTGGCACTGTGAGGCTGACTATCAGAAAATTAGCACTGTATAATTACTATTTCTTATTATCGATTATTATTATTACAGTATGAAGCATTTTTAAGTATCAATATCAAATTTCTAAACCTCACTCACACTTCATAGATCTCAACCATGCATATTTCATCTGTGCACATTTTTAGAAGAAAACAATTCATCCATTTAGGTTTCACACATACCTTCCTACAAGAGTGGCCATATAATCTCAGTCTTTTCTATATTCTACTGTCCTGCTTGTAAGATTACAAACAGAGAGAAATGTCCATCTCATGCCCCACCCCCACCCTAAGACCTGTTGGAACTGAAACTGGACTTGGACTTGGTCAGTTAACCAAAGGCATTCATATTGATTGTCAGGCTTTGATACAAGGGGGAATGTGGGGGCACATTTTATTATTTTAAAAATAATACATCATAAGATCCTTGGAAAAGTTTTGTTCGCCTTCAGTACTCTCCAGCCCGCCCCCCCCCCCCCTGTTTGTAAAAACCTGGATCCGCTACTTACTATAAATGACTAGTCTGATACGAAAACCTGTGAATTAAGACCACATTTGGCCAGACAACCTTTGAATTAAGACCACATTTGGCCAGACAACCTTTGAATTAAGACCTCTTTTGGCCAGACGTCCTGTGAATCATGACCAAGCACTTTTGGCTTGACAACCTGTTAATTAAGACCACTTTTGGCCAGACAATCTGAGGATTAAGACCACACTTTAGGCCAGACAACCTGTGAATTATCACCAATTTGGCCGGACAACCTGGAATTAAGACCACCTTTGCCTGGAACACCTGTAAATTAAGACCACTTTTGGCTAGTCAACCTGTGAATTAAGACCACTTTTGGCTAGAAAACCTGTGAATTAAGACCACTTTTGGCTAGAAAACCTGTGAATTAAGACTACTTTTGGCTAGAAAACCTGTGAATTAATTCCACTTTTGCCCTGTCATACTGGTGGTTTTAATACACAGGTTTCACTCTACATGTACAGACTAACATTGAGCCTTTAAATTCCTGGTAAATTCCACGAGTCCAGAGCATGAACAGGTGGGCGACTCCATCATGTTCACACTGATAGTGAATGTTATGATAAATCCTAAATGATAAGATGACCCGGGTTAACAGTGGTGGGCCATGTATCACATCGCAGCCAACAATTTATTACCGATCAAGTGTACACCCACACCACTCATGTTTGATGACAGGATTAATACATGTAATCAGCATAACCGTGTAGCTACCCCGATTAGATTAATGCAGGATAAGGGTAATAGTAACAAATTGATCAATGTTTCTTTGATTTAGTACTTGCATTTTAAACAGAAAGTGAGCCTTCCATATTATACCCAGCCAATAAAGTGCTCGTATACTAAAACCACCTTTTATTTAAAGCCAATTTTTTCAATTTTTTTACTGAAATCCAACATAGCTGTATGTTGAAATCTGAATCTTTTTTCCTTTATATCAACTAATTCTGTCAGATATGTTCCTAATATCTCTGTTGAAGAAAAGGGTCCTCTGCTTAGTGGTGGGAGTCGGTTCCTTTTTCATAATCGATCATCGGTTTGGGCAAACCGATAGATGATCGATTATTAATTGGTTCAGACAAATGTAAAGAAATATGCAATTATCTGTAAAACTGTACTCTCTTAACCAAGCCCATATGTCTAAGTAATTCTACCTTCGGAAAAGAAGTCTTGCCTTTTTTATAATTTCCTTTTATTACTAAGATATGCTTTTCAAAGTTTAATTTTAATTAATTATAATAATGAAGAATTAAACCACAGTCCAGGACATCTATACTTGCTGGCCCTCATGAATACTTCATTTTATAACAATTATGACGACTGCTGACATGCATACTGGTTTCACAGGCCCGCCAGGAAAACTACAGGCCTATATAATTTTTGGATTTTGCATTCTGGAAAAAACAATCATGAGTATGATATAATCAATAGTTGCCTTTGGTAATCGAGCGCTTGAAAGTGGCAGCAAACCGACTGACTTTCGAAAAAACTTGATGATCGGCCCACCACTACCTCTGGTTATGGTGACCTTTCTAAAGTCTGCCAAACCACTGACAAATTTGCTGCTGCTGCAATGACCTGTAATCAAAACTGCAACTTTCAAAAGCTCTGCATATGGTCACTGAATTTAATCACATCTGGGTGTATGCTGGGATGTATTAACAATAATTTTTGGCATGTCAGGTATAATTGATTAATTGATTAACAATATCAATTGCATTGCAGTTGAGTCCACAGTGACTAGTAGGCTTTTATCTCTGCAGTTTTAACAGAAACTTAAAGTTTTTGACAAATGACATACACAAATCAATTGCCAACAGATAATGGACTTTATGATGAAGACCACCCTAATGAAGTATTTTTTCATTTTGGTTGGGATGGTTGCAGATAACTATAGATCAGAAACCTTTTGTAACCTACAGGAGTTGTCTTCGCAGTGTAATAAAATGAATAATAAGACTACGAATGGGACTGGCTAAAAGTACTTGGTCTAAATTTGCAGGTAGTCTTAGTAGAGAGTTCAGTCATTATTAATAAGAATGTGTTGTTTTACTAGACTGGTGGTTTTACTAGGCAGGTGGTCTTTCAGACAGGTTCCATTGTATATATTATCCTGAAAGATTTGTTTTTAATTCTAAGGAAATGTTTCCCTATATCACCATACACCAGATAAACAATTTGTCTATGAAGACTGGACTTTAAAACATACATGTATATTTAAAACAAGTTCAAGTGCTTAGGTACTTTTCTTAGATACATAAAGATATGTTTGGTTATGGAATAATGGCTTTACAATTTGAACCACAATGTTTATTCTGTTAGGAAAAAAATATATTTGTTGGCTCTTATCAGACACAGCTTTAAATCACTATAAAAAAGTTACATTGATCTGGATATATCTGCTACCTAATAAGTGTAATAACTCATAAACATATTGACAATCTGAATAAATAAACCCCAACACACAAACACTTAATGACCCCTAGGCACTTGATTGTATCATGCACGGAAGACATATCATTGATCACATTCCAGGGTTTTCATGAAGTCAAGTTTACACACTGGAGTTACAATAAGGAACTGCTGTTAATATTACATTTTGATAGCACCAATACAAATGAAGTACATTATCAGAAGTATGTAAAAGAGGAAATACCACATGTATGAACAATTTTAGTGAAGTTCTGGGGGCAATAAAGCACCCTAAATAATTTCTTTATTGCCTAGTTCACAAGTCACGCAGGGTCAGGTATGCTGAGATGATCTGCTTTCAGTCAGTAAAGGCCAAAGCACACATGGGCGGCCTTGAGAGAACTTGAAAACCACTAAATCAAACTAAAAAATTCTGTTACATACAGAGTCAAGAGAACAGATATATAAAGGATTAAGAAGTCCTTGATTTCAAAGGCGTAAAAAAAGACAAGAGGTTGGTTGGCTTTTTCTCTAAAAAACTTTACAGATTCCTGTAACCTTACTGCAACGGTTCCAAATTTCTCATGATAATGACTAATGTATGTTTCCTTAATCAGTTTATTGACCACCTTAATTATTTCAATACTGAAACTAAGACACTTGAAGCAAAACAGTAGGACAACTTCATGTTTGCGAAAAATTATTAATCTGGTAAACAACCTGAGGACAATATTAAATTACCAAATGTAAAGCACAGTTTTAGGTTATGTACATGTAAATGACTTGGTCTGGACTTATCTGAACATACTGGCAAAACTTCACAAATTTCACCGTCTAACTGCAAAGACTTGTATGTACTATGTCACTGAATGGTACAGCTGTGAATACAACTGAGTTTATTTTATGCCATTTTCTGGCCTTTACAAGTGGCCATTTTTGCTACCTTCTGGAAACCCATGCTATCTATTCTGCCAGATTACAGCAGAAAAAGCAAGAATATGAAATAAAATATGACTGATAATCACTGTTGGTAAACTTGACAATGAACTACAATGCAACAAGGAAAATGTTTTTTTTTCTAATTCATTCACAAATTCATATATGTTTATTTAACTAAAATGCAATCATCATTTAAGTAAATATTTATAAAAAGAGAACAAATAATCTTTTTCCAGACTCATCCCTGAAATGCAGATTCAGCATATTGTGTAAAGCCTGATAATACTTAAAATAGAGTGAAACCATTACTTACCCCCACTTCCCAAATCAGGACAATTTTCCATAATGCAATATCTATATGGGTCTGACTGCATTCAGATACTGATGTATAATACAGGCCTGCTGTATGAAACAACTGAGGGGATCACTAATATCTAAATGGACTGTTCCTGGAGGAGTTCTCCATGCCAGGTCTGTTGACCACCAGCTAGTGGAGGTGAAAATTTAGTGAATATGAAGCAAACAGAAAGGGCCAGCTCAGTTAAAAAAACATTATTTTGTACTTAGTGACTCCTGTCGAAGAATATATATTGTTTGTGATAAATGAATAATTTAATGGCAGCTTAAATGTCACCTCTATTGAAAGGAAAGCACTGTCATATACACCATGCTGATTCAAATTTGCTAGACAGAAGCAGCAGAGGATATAGCAAACAGACATATTGTTACCTACTTCATACACTTTTAACTTTTGTGACATAGTCTGATGTACCCTGGTGATTCAATCGTAAAGGTGGGGAACTGCAGGGCATAAAGGTAAACGAAAAATGCCCGACACCCACTTTACAAAATGCTGCTTTTGTGATGATCCCTGCTGGTTCTGAACCAACTGAACGTGTTCATAGAATATAAAGGTAAACATACCAAAACATACTGGAGAGGTTTGTACTTGGTCCCTCAATAAGCTCCTGGTATCACTAACCCCTGTATTTGGACGTTTCCCCGGACCCACTTTAGACACCACATACCTCACTTCTGATGTAAGGGACTACTGCTTGTTTCATGGGACTTGAAAGATTCTTTCCATACTCAACTTGATGACTGTGGTTAAAAATAAACACAACTCTAGTCTTCTTTATTGGTTTTTCATTGCCTGTTCAGGTGTTACCTGATACAGATAAGGATTAAACAGATTTACCTTAGCCCTGGTAAAAAGACCCTTAGTCCATGTGATATATACATGGATGTCCATGTCCAACCCTGAATATTGTCAAGTAAGTTGGCATACAGTTCTTAGGAGTTAAACTCTACAAAATTTCATACTCCAATCATTTATATTTCATTATACAGTATAACATTACATTGTTTTATTTTCTATTACACTGTATTATATCATATGATACTTTATATTATGTTATATTATATCAGATGATGATCATATTATAATTTACAAATATAAATTAAACGTTCCCTCCAGAAGGTTTTATTGTTTCCATCTCTAATGCTATATTTTCATTTAATTTTGGTTGTATTTAAATTATACACTACAATTTTAAAATTACTTAATTATCAAATATCAAAAACACATTCATTCAAATACCAGTACTGAATATACAAATGATATATGATACTCAGTTATTTATGTGAAAATTGTATTTTTACTTCCAATTAATTTTACAATAGTGTGCTTATGTCCTGGTGAAAGTACAAAAAGCAGTTAATAATGTTAACCAATGGATGCTGGCTCTGATTAGAAATTATTTTCACTTTAACCATAATGGATATGTTATATTTCATGCCACACTTTAGTATATACAGGGCTCAATATTAACCTTTAAAATACTTGCTCAGTAGGACAAATAACATTTAACTTTTACTTGCCCTATATGAATTTTACTTGTCCTACAAGAATCAATGATAGCAGCAACAAACACAAAAGTGCATTCCACAAGATTATTTTGCAACAAAAGACATGTTTAAAGTTTTGTTTATTAATAATATTCCTCTTAAACATTTGCACAGATAAACATACAGGTAATTTAAAACAGAGGTCCATATATTATGGTAAAATAACATTTCCAAGAAAGAGTACAGGTCTATATTGGACGAACTTGCACAGTTGGGCAGGTAGGAGCCTTCTTCTGGTTACTTGCCCCAGGCAAGTGATTAACCATTAATGTCAATCCCTGATATATAGTATTAGTAATATACTGATACTGATAGTTTGATAGAGCAGCAGTCTATAAACAGATATGAAAAATAGCCAGCAACAGGATGTCATGTGGTCACAGCATACACAAGAACAGTCATATGATACATATAAAAATGTGAACTGAATGATAATTTTGCCATCATTAATGTTCTACAAATGTATTCAATTATCATAGACTAGGTCTGTTAACAAGAAAAATATGGTGCAGTATCACAAATATATATGATTTCAGTTGCTGGGCATCATATAACCCTTAACTATAAGAAATAAATTATCTTCTTTAAATATAGTTAAGGGTTATTATGATGCCCAACAGCATAACTTTATAGAGGTAGGACATAGCCGTGTGGATAAGCCGTTGGGACTTCCAAGATGAAGGTCCCCTGTTCCCCTGTTCAAACCCCACTGGTGCCTCAATGGCATTATTGTTGAAATCTTGTTGTAGAACTTCAAAGATTCGCTCTAACATCTTAACAACAGATTATGACATCTGGATTATTCCTAACACCATGCATAAAAAACCTGAAATCCAGAAGGTTTAATATTAGCATATCATTCTTTTCATATGGATACCTTCATCCTCCTTCAATAGATAGTGCCGCCAACAGACCATGGACCTATCATTTAAAATAATAATAAAATAAATAAATTATCTTTAAAATATAACGAAGAACAAAGTGAAGACAAAGACCAATGTTATTAATGTAGGGTGTTATTTCTGTGGGGATAAAGATCACAATCCCCTGCACCTCATGGTTTAGTGCAAAGGCAGTAATAATTGTTAGATTCAAATAGACCTTGGAAATGATATTTATTCTTTACATCATTTTTATAATCATCATTAACAGGAAGTTAACTGAATGTATAAGGATTCAAATGGCAGTGAACATTTCAGAAGAAAAATGTATAATTTTATTTTCATATAATATATCTACATTGTGTACCATATACTGAAATATACATACTTAGTTCTGTGGTAAATTTTATATAATAAAACATCCTGGGTTATAGCTAGACAAATCTGAGTGTCAGCTAAATTTACGGACATTTGCAAAGCAAGTGGAGGTGGTAACGGCAGGGGTCCAGGGGCCCCGCCTATCTTTGCCTTGTTCTATGTGTTATAACTTTTTTTAATGATTATTTTGGCTCTCGGTTGTTCATTTTTGAAAATAAACTTATAAGGTACATTTTTAATGCAGTTTGGCGTAATTAATAACCAAACTTTCATTGCTGGTAGGCAGTAGGTTATTTTACTATCTTTAAGATCTTTTATACTGGTTGGTGGATTGCAAATGTTATTTTTGTGCTGATCCGCAGAAGCCTGTCCTGGCTACCCTCCCGACCAGTGCCGAATGGACCGACCAGTTCTGACTGGCATGGCTATAACCCTGATAACATCTAATATTTTGATTAAAGTTCTGATTTGACACTTATCTCAATCTTCCTTTTGACTTTTGTGAAACCCAATATTTTAGTCACAAGATATCCCTATCTCCATGAAGGCAAACAGCCAGAAAATATCACGCCAGATCTTTTTCCCTGATAAGATGCAATGTTTAGATTTGTTCTGTATTTGTACTTTCATATCTACCTGACAGTGATAGTCTATATCTGCAACATTAAAATCCAAATGGAACACATTCTACAAATGTTATATGTAGGCCATTCATTGTAGGAACAAACATCAAAAGAATTCAAGGTCAATAAACACCACCAGCACTATAAAAATATTTAGAATTAATTGAAATTATGATAAATCAGGTATAATATTAAAACATTTATTTTTAACCAATTTATAAGTAATATATTAAAATGTTAAACTTTACTAAGGTATCTTTAAATGTAACCACCAGACAATAAGAACATTGTTTATTGTATCTGTTTATTTTCTATCAATTAAGTTTCCCGTTTGTTATTAACATTATTATCAGAACAGTATTCAACAGACCCTGGACAGACAGGCATGATTCTTCAGTGATTCCTTAACAACACCACCACCCCCTTATCATCTGCTCAATGGGAACATATTTGATTGTAACCCAACCTTACACTTACTGTATCTACAGATATTCTACTGTTATTCCACACCAAACCTACTTCACCTCAATACCTAATTCTCAACATATCTGATTTGATATAACTAACAAATTAAAGCTCATGACAAAGATTACATCAGGCTCCCCTTATAAGGTAAGCTAAGTGTTAAATTATCACTGCATTGACTGTCCACTCTTCTGATCTCACCTTGGACAGCCAAGTCTGAAATGCTGTCTAATTTGTCCGTTTGACTGACCCTGGAGCTTATCAGCTAATAAACAAAGTACCAAACAGCTAAGTTGTTAATCATGGCATACGTCTGACCTGACTGTTTTATCAAATGCTAAGATAACACAATATATTTATTTAGTTATTTCTTATACGCAGATAATAAGAAATAACACACTTATATTATAAACTTATTTCTAAGGACTGCAGCCTTGGGAAGAATATGTCACAAATAAAGCAGTCAGGTAAATGATCAAAGTCCAAAGTTCTGCCAAGCAGATATATATATATATATATATATATATATATATATATATATATATATATATATATATATAAACATATATTATTGAAGTAAACATGAAAATCAAAGACCATGATGGTACTCCTGGAATACTTCAAAAGAATGAATGAATATCATTAATCTACAAGCAGATCAGTTTTAAAATATGTGATTTAATGCTGATAAAAACCCACCTGAATTTGAAAAATAAACAAAGTAAAATTTTAATCTTCATGATCCAAGGTTCATTTGAGAAAGAATATTTTCAACTATTTTGTATCGTTAAGGAAACCATGTTTTGAGAGTCATACCTAAGCTTCACTATTCAACATGTTTTGAACATGTTGTGAATATCTCAATGGTTAAAGAGATTAACTGCTTGTTCAGTCTACTAACTACTGGTGTCTCTCTAGTGCAAAAAAAACTCTGTGGTCCTGGGATCAAGAAAGACCAGTTCTATTGATAGACTACCATAATAAACCCATTATTCTACAACACTGTAATGTCTATACATTACATATATATAAAAATTATCTTCAGTTCTTCACCTTTGGCAAATGCTGAGTCCTAAAAAATTAGTTTACATAATAAATTGCTCTCCAATATTGGACCTTGTTCTCTTCATAATATTTTTTATGTTAGGATTTCAAAGGCCAGTGGCTCATATGAGAGTTTGTACCTGTGGTCCCACTTAATGTTAATCACAAGACTGCCCGTAGGTGAGACTGTTGTTACACACTCAGGTTTGTTAATTAAATCTCCATGTGGGTGGACACCATATCTCTAACTCCCTTATCTGTCAAGAGTCCAAATTTAGAACAGCCCACATAGCATGAGGCAAGTCTTCCTCATTTATAAGATAATTTCTGTAGCTCAGCTCTGGTCTAATCAAGAAAATGTGTGATGAGGTTCTCAGCAGAAGTGCAGTATTGCACCATGTCTTTAACTAGACATTTAAACATACAATTTATAATCTCTATAATACAAACTTGCAAACAAAAACTCAGTTTATAAATCTGAATATATAAACTGAAATAAACACTATTGTATAAACTTATTTATATACATGGATTGTACTTAAAAGTTATTATAACTAATCGTGGCACTCTCCATGGCGAGGATGGTGGCATACAGTTGTCTGTAGGGGTGGAGAATCAAGACTAGAAACCAAAGAAAACCACTGGCCTTGCATGGGCAACTACAGCTCTCTCTCTCATAGCAACAGCGAGGATCAAACCAGGGTCAGAGAGCACCAAGCATCTTACCCCTTAACTGTCAAGGCCCCTACACTATTATATGTAAATTAGAATATGTGTAGTCAATAAGCAACTACATGTATCTGCCAAAATCAGAGTGGGACGGTGAAGTGAGGCATGGATTGAATGGCAGGGGAAAAAAAGGGTGATATGTTGCATATTAGCAAAGATGTCTGCCACTTAACATGATTGTAGGTTAACCACCTGTTATTTGAAAGAGAAAGCTATCCAAGATGTATACATATGCAAAATTTCAAGTGGATAAGTCAAACCACTGCTAAATAGGAGTGATTTTTACCCTAGGCAGTTGAACAAATGGACCCAACGCAAAAATGGTTGTAAATTGGGCCACCAAATTTGTGAAAGATATAGAGCTATGTAAGATCTATACTCATGCAAGATTTCAGGCTGATAGGTCAAACTAGTCTTGAGATATAAGCATGAATGTCTGCAGCGGAAATGTGAACGTAGATGGCGCTACCTGCCACAAAATTAAGAAAGCTATCCAAGATGTATTCATATGCATAATTTTAGGTAGTCAAGTCAAACCACTGATGAGATATGAGTGATTTAATCCCACAACAGACAAAAAGAAGGACACTGTGCAAAAATGTTTATAGGTGGCTCCACAATTTTTACCAGTCTTAAGATATTAGCATGGATGTCTGCAGCATTAACATGGATGTAGGTGGCGCTACCTATCATAAAATCAAGAAAGCTTTCCAGGATGTATACTCATGTAAAATTTTAGGTGGAAAAGTCCAACCACTGCAGAGATGAGTCATTTTAACCCAGGGCAGATGCACAGCTGGACGCTGTGCAAAAATAGTTGCAGGTGGCGCTAAAAAATTTGTGTATGAAATAAAGCTATCCAAGAGCTACCCTCTTGCAAAATTTCAGCCCAATATATCAAAAGAGTCCGAAGATATGTGGCAAAAAAGGAAAACAGACGCAAAGATGGACACACTGCAGAGGGGAGAGGTCAACGCAAAATTGTTAGGCACCAGATAGTGTGTGACCCAGTTATGGGGTCAAGTTTCAGAATAATCAGTCAAGTGGTCTCAGACGAGTTCCCCTGAAACAAACACATCTGTTCTGGCAGATGCAATAATAATCTAAGTTTACATTCCATTACAAATCAAAATTTATCAATGTGTACCATATCACTTTTTTAATTTATTTGTATAAATGACAACAGAACAGAACTTATTTGTTATTGATCAAATTGACTTTTAGCATTTAATTCAATTTTTTTAATCACTTGCAGATTAATAATTAGGTGTGCATAGGATTATATATTATTCCCAAATGCTTTCATTTTGTATTAAAGTCCAATCATAGGTCATCAAGGGCGGTAACAGACTCCCAGCACTCTGAGGCTTGCTGAATGCATACACTAGAGTATGCCAGTCAAGTCTATTTGCACACTACTCTGTACCTATAATATCAAGGCATATTCCACTAAGTTACCTACCCATGCATAAAACAGAAGACACACCCAGTATCAGACAGACTCAATAACCCTCAGTCATATTGAGCCTTAGTATAAAAAAGGCCAAACCCTATAGTTTACTTTGCCGCAAATCAAAGTAAGCTTAGCCATGTGGCTTAAGCATCCTTGCAAAAATACTTAAAATATAAAATTCAATGTTGCTGACTGACTGACTGAAGATGTTTTTGCTTGTTAAACAGCTACAGATTGCTGTGGTCAAGCATAATTTTGAGAGCTTTTCCAGCCGACAGACGTGTTGCCACCAAGCCAAGCAGGAAGCGACAGATCACCACCGTTTTACCCGTATCAGTGACCTGAGGACAGCTACAGCACAACCACAGAGGCAGAAGCAGCATACATCCCCTCCATCGATCCCAGCAGCGGAAGCCATGCCAATTGAGAGCCGAACCCGGTCAATGAAACTATTTAGCTCGAGTTATTGCCTTATATACTTGCAGTTTATGCCATTTTGACATAAATGTTGCACTTTGCACAATTCATTCAAAGTGACATCCAGTAACATTGCATCAGTTTCCTTCTGTAGACCAGGTTATACATGAATACTCAGAATACAGGATGATCACATATGTTAAACATTGGTAATGTTTTTATGTGTTTGGATTTGAAAATAAATAAATTTTGCAAAATTGATATTATTTAAGAACTAACAGCTTTAAAGATTGTTTCCAATAAAGTGTCCGACAGTTTGATTTAACAAACCCTTTTTGAAAAATATTCCTTAGACCTTCTGTGGTTAACAAGAACAAACACCAAATTTTTCTTCTGTAATAAGATTTTATTTTTCTGTTTTCAGTGCAAATTATGATAAAAAATTGTTTAAGCCTGTCATATAGTCCTAGACACCCTTAAACAAGTAATACTGGTGATTTCAAAGGCAACTGCATCAGCATTTAACACCTATAGTCATCTATAGGTGATGCACTTATTAAAATCGCACCCAAAAAAATACACCAGGACACTCCTTATACCACTAAATGTAGGCCCGCATACCAAATACTTTTACGCTCTAAACAAACAAAATAACCCCAACCCCCCAAAATACTCCTTATCAAATGTAATGTAGGCACAGTCAACACTTTTACACAGAGTACACATACATATTCACAGACACAAAAAAAAACAGATGTAGGTTTGGTAGTTGTGTTGGCCCATGCCCCTGTATACAGGAAACAATGTGCCTCTGATTTCCGTGAGATGTGATACCTAAATGGTCACACTCAGACTGCTTCCTGCTGCCAAGTGTCACCATGTGTGATCCTATCATTGTATCTGGCTGTATGGGAAAGTGATCCTTCATAGGAACAGAATGCTGCCTCCCTCCATACCATACACACACCAAACAAGCAGGTTCTTGTCATCTTCATCATATTAAATGTCATACAATTTTTATCTTATCAATATACTGACAAGCAAAATACCAACAAGGAGAAAACCTATTTTGGTGTAAATGTTTTACTATGAAAGTTTCAAATTATTGTTTTACAGATATTTTTCATCATATTACAATAATTAAATTGAAATTTTCTTTTAATAGCCTTCTTCACTTAAGCCACTGCTCTGAGTTAATATTGTGATGGTCTTCACACTAAATATTCTGACTTATTAGATATTACAAATTACTCAATGATTCTGTTACACTGCGTAACTCCAGACTTATTTAACAGCTAAGTGATGAGGGTAGATGTGTTTCATTGGATTCTGCATTTGGCTATCTGAATATTATCAGCATAATTAAAACCGTTTTATGGGTTTCCATAAAACTTGAAATATGTGTCAGGTCTGCTGAAAAAAGGGACAAGATTTGCCATGTTTCTTTTGGCAGATTTGGGGATGGCTTATGACACTGAATACCACAATAGGGACCACCAACTTGGCAGAGGCTTGCACCCCTTAGAATGCAAATTTCTAGTTAATTGTATCCCCAGACAAAGTCAGGGGATACTATGTTTTCATACCGGTCCCGCCGCCGCCGCCGCCGCCGCCGCCGCATATGAATCTTGTTGGCGCGATAACCCAAAAAATATTTCACGGAACTTTACCAAACTTGGTATATGTATAGATATGGGTAAGAGGACGACGCCTATTTTAAATGAGGTCATGACCTTTACTAGGAGAGTGTCCTTGACCTTGAATAGGTCCAATTTTGGGGAAAATCACACAAATTCTTTAATATCTCAAGAAATCTTGCATGGATTTATCCCAAAATCAAGTTGATGGAAGATCATGGATAGGGTTGTCATGTTCCACAAACTGGTGGCGCCACCTATTATTCTTTACTTGTTTTTGTGCCGTTTAATACCCCCTAAATTGCCACCTTACAGCACTGTGAGCATTATAAGTCAAAAACTAATGGACAGATTTCTTTTATATTATGCATATACATAGGTATGGGTTATGGGATGATGCTTATTTAAATTGGGGTCATGACCTTTCCTATGATAGTGGCCTTGACCTTGAATATTGCCATATATGGTGAAAATCAAACACCTCTTATGATATCTCCAGTGTTGATAGCCATATGGAATTCAAACATGACTTATGTATGGCCCACCACTAAAGTAAGAACCCTATAGGTTCTAGGGTCATGAGGTCAAAGGTCAAGGTCACTGGACTGGCATTTTAAAAGATACTGTGGATGCATTTTAAGCCAAACTTTCATCCCAGGTCTTCCATCTTGAATATATAGCTCACTTGCCAATAATGGATGATCCATATAAATTTTGGGGTCACAAGGTCAAAGGTCAAGGCCACAGGAGCTATCTGTCCAAAAATTAGTTTCTGGATGATAATTCCTGCTTTTATTGATGTAATGATTTCAAAATTGACTTATATATGTCCCATTGAAAAAGCAAGACCCAAATTGATTTTGAGGTCAAAGGTCAAGGTCACAGGAAACCTCTTTAAAAAGATTGTGGATGCATTTTCAGCCAAACAATTCATCTCAGATCTTTCATCTTGCACATATAGTTCACCTGCCAAGAGTGGAAGACCCCTATCAATTTCGAGGTCACAAGGTCAAAGGTGAAGGTCACAGGAGCCATATGTCCAAAAATTAGTTTCTGGATGATAATTCCTGCTTTTATTGATGTATGGATTTCAAACTTGACTTATATATGTCCCATTGGAAAAGCAAGACCCAAATTGAATTTGGGGTCATGAGGTCAAAGGTCAAGGTCACAGGACACATCTTTAAAAAGATGTGGATGCATTTTCAGCCAAACATTTCATCTCAGATCTTTCATCTTGCACATATAGTTCACCTGCCAAGAGAGGAAGAACCCTATCAATTTTGAGGTCACAAGGTCAAAGGTGAAGGTCATAGGAGCCATCTGTCCAAAAATTAGTTTCTGGATGATAATTCCTTCTTTTATTGATGTTTGGATTTCAAACTTGACTTGTATTTGACCCATTGGAAAAGCAAGACTGGAATTGAATTTGGGGTCATGAGGTCAAAGGTCAAGGTCACAGGAAACCTCTATAAAAAGAATGTGGATGCATTTTCAGCCAAACAATTCATCTCAGATCTTTCATCTTGCACATATAGTTCACCTGCCAAGAGTGGAAGACCCCTATTAATTTTGAGGTCACAAGGTCAAAGGTGAAGGTCACAGGAGCCATATGTCCAAAAATTAGTTTCTGGATGATAATTCCTGCTTTTATTGATGTATGGATTTCAAACTTGACTTATATATGTCCCATTGGAAAAGCAAGACCCAAATTGATTTTGGGGTCATGAGGTCAAAGGTCAAGGTCACATCTTTAAAAAGATGTGGATGCATTTTCAGCCAAACATTTCATCTCAGGTCTTTCATCTTGCACATATAGTTCACCTGCCAAGAGAGGAAGAACCCTATCAGTTTTGAGGTCACAAGGTCAAAGGTGAAGGTCACAGGAGCCATCTGTCCAAAAATTAGTTTCTGGATGATAATTCCATCTTTTACTGATGTATGGATTTCAAACTTTGCTTTGTTATTGACCCATTAGAAAAGCAAGACCCAAATTGATTTTGGGGTCATGAGGTCAAAGGTCAAGGTCACAGGAAACCTCTTTAAAAAGATTGTGGATGCATTTTCAGCCAAACAATTCATCTCAGATCTTTCCTCTTGCACATATAGTTCACCTGCCAAGAGTGGAAGATCTGTATCAATTTTGAGGTCACAAGGTCAAAGATGAAGGTCACAGGAGCCATATGTCCAAAAATTAGTTTCTGGATGATAATTCCTGCTTTTATTGATGTATGGATTTCAAACTTGACTTGTATATGTCCCATTGGAAAAGTAAGACCAAAATTGATTTTGGGGTCATGAGGTCAAAGGTCAAGGTCACAGGACACATCTTTAAAAAGATGTGGATGCATTTTCAGCCAAACATTTCATCTCATATCTTTCATCTTGCACATATAGTTCTCCTGCCAAGAGAGGAAGAACACTATCAATTTTGAGGTCACAAGGTCAAAGGTGAAGGTCACAGGAGCCATCTGTCCAAAAATAAGTTTCTGGATGATAATTCCTGCTTTATTGATGTATAGATTTCAAACTTGACTTGCATATGTCCCATTGGAAAAGCAAGACCAAAATTGATTTTGGGGTTATGAGATCAAAGGTCAAGGTCACAGGACACATCTTTAAAAAGATCAAGGTCACAGGACCAACATCTTCAACAAGATTGTGGATCGTTAGATGGAATAAACAATAAATGTGCCAAGTGTCAGTATATGCTGCTAAAAATGGGGGTCTGTTCTTGTAGGAGGGGGGCCTACTATGTCTGGGGATACTCTGGCACCTGCGGTGCCAAGAAATGTCTAGTTATATTTTTGTCATTAATAATCACCTTTTGAAGCCACTTTCGCATTATTTGGTTGAGGCTCAGGAATTGAAATTACCTTATTTGATGATTGATAAATGCTGTTTTGATACTTTATGTTTGCTTAGCAAAGATAAGGTCATGAAAACATGTGATTGTTGTGATATAAGGTGTTGTCATTATTCACTACAGGTACATAAGGCCAAAAAATAAGGTTTGGTTCTCAGGCACTTTTTTTCAGAAATCAATGCGGACTGGAGATTTTTTTCTACCTTTTTTTTAATTAGTCGACAAAAATGATCAGGGAAAAGCATGATAATAACAGATTTTTTTTTGCTAAACAAGTAAAAGCACTACATATAAAGGAAACCTTTAAAAATGTTTTATTTTATCTTCTTGAAAGAAATGTCTGAGTGGCTAAAGCTCGAAATTGGTTACCGGTAGTTTCTATTGAAAATAAAAATAAAAATTGTAATGCGATGGATTTATTTGACACGGGTGGTGCCTGAGAACCATACCTTTTATTCTTTTTGGCCTAGGACTATAAAAGTAATTCACAGGTGATCACCATGAAAACAGCATTTTGTGAAAACTAATTCTGTTATGAATCAGCAAGGCTGTTTTTGTCAGGAATTTTACAAACATACACCAAACATTTTCACACTGTTTCTGAGCAAGTGGTTACGCTCTTCACTGTAACATCAGTAGCTCTAGCTTGCTGTGAGGCTGTAATATTAGGTGGCATTAAAGAGACTGTTTGAGTTTTGTACATTTTTGGCATATTCTCAGAGAAAACAGTTTTGGTCAGGATTTTTTTAATTCAGGTCAAGTGAAAGACTTACTGTGCAATTAAAGGTCTGAGACAAAGTGAGCCTGGCATTATATTCCACTGACTTCATATCACTCTAGCCAGAACTATGAAGGAAAGAGACTCATATTTAACCTTTTTTATTTGATCACCCTAGTTAACAAACTTTTAGTCTTGAAGAGGAATATAGCAGGGTTGGCAATTTCTTCCGAGAGGTGGTTCCTTCCATGGAAAATTCCAGAAACTTCTGGCTTGGAAATAGTTTCCTCCATTTCTTCCGGAAGAAACTCTCAAATTTCATGTGAGAATATATAAATCCAATAAATTTTCAGCTTTATGTCTGTTTAAACATAATCTGTTCCATCTTATTTGCAAATATAAAGTTTATATTAATATATAATGTTATCTTAGAATGTTTGACTATAAGTTTAATTTAGTTAGACAATGTGCCTCCTGTAGTTTTGAGTTTGTCAGTTCAGGTGACATATTTTAAAATCAATGGACACAGGTTTCAGTCCAGTGGACCATGCAATGATTACCAGGTGATAACATTAAAAAAGTGCAGCTTCACTCCATTTACCCCTGACTGCTCAGAGAGGCAGTGCATGGGGAAGCCATGTCATAATTATCAGGGTTTCATCCATTATATGAACAGTCCAACTGCTCCTTGTTATAATAGATTATTACCGAGCAGATACACATGTACAGAGAAAGGGTTTCTCATATTTTCTAGGTATTTTCTAGTTTTGGCATAATTCACAACAAGCTCAGGAATAGACATAGTGTTTGCAGAGCTACAAAATTGGTGTTTTGCTATTGCATGCTTCGTGGTAACTTAGATGTAGATAACTGATAGGTACTGATTTTAGTCTACTTAACAACAGAACTTACAGAGAGAGATGCCTAAATTTAAATGAGTGATTATTATAAGTTCAACTGGTGATCACTGATCAATCATAGTGTAATATGACATAGGATATTACTATTGTGTTATATTTGTAGGAAGTGCAGTTTGCATACTATTTAGAATCTACATTAGTTAGTGTGTTAGTATGCAGCACTGCATTAACACTGGCAGCTATGCACTTGCCTGTTAAGATACAAGATGAGAAAATTGTAGTATATCAATCTGTAATTCTCTATCATGCAAAAGTAATAAAGCCGAGTGACACAAATTAGGTGAGAACTAGTTAAAAATACAGAAAACATCCTCTAACCCTCATGTGAAAACAGGTAGACATTTAAACAAGAATCTTCTGTTAATTAACATGTCAACACATACTATGCAACACTTCATACTTCTTCACATCCATCAGCTGCAATTTTGGCAATACTTTAAGAATAAAACTGACAAAATAATATTTTGATTAATCATAGCATTGTTCCTGTACACTGATTAAAAGTCATATTGTTTTATTTTATTCAAAAGAAATAAAAATAGTTCAATATCTGTTTTGATTTTTGTGTATCACACTATTACTCTTACTGTCAACTAAATTCCACTTTCTTCCATTACTTCCGGAAGAAAGTGGAGGAAACCCCATTTCCTCCACTTTCTTCCAATGTCTCGGAGGAAATACATTTCTTCCGGAAGAAAACCAGCCCTGGAATATAGTGACAATAAGTGTTATGACAGTAAATTGTAATTTTGCCAAAACAGGCCATAAAATCATGTTTTTTTTTTATGTATGTAACAAGGAAACTCAAAGAGTGATCAAATAGTGCTTATTCACCTTAACCTTTATGAATATTGACAAAATTATTCAAAATCTGTCAGGCACATTCACATTCATACAATAATCATGGGACCTCATCTTTAAATAGAGGATTCCTGTGTTATTCATATCGCCTGATGCTGTGGCTTCAGCATGTTGCTGTATATCTCAGGCTAGAACAGAGATCCAAATGTATGAATTTTTGTATGGGTTGCCATAAATTTTAAGTATATAATAATAATTATTATCAGTAAAGTAACAGACAGAACACTAGAGTCAGAGGAACTTTGTAACCACAGGCTAGTTTATTAATGATTGGGGGAAGTAAGTAATTCACTAAATGCAAGCTAGGTTATGTAACATGTAAGAAAACAGTTCATTGATTGTCAGACAACAAGGACTTAGGATCAGTACTGCTGCTATATGGTTGATTTAATGTGCTATATGGTTGAACATTTAATCAGAACAAAGCAGGGTATACTTGACCATATGTGCAAGTGATGGTATTAACCCTAATGAGGTTTTACTATACCGGTAACTAAGAGACAACCCTGTAACTAACAGTACCTTGAATGTTCAAAGAAAGTACATGTCACCACAGGTTTTAGAAAGTACATGGCAGATGGTGAAAGGCACAATGATTATGCCAAAGACTAGACTTATATCCTTAAGAACTAGTATTATTTGTCTACATCACTTAATATTCTTTGCTGTGAATAATTGTCAAGAATTGGAATTAAACTGATTGAACCATCTGGATCTTCATCTTCACTTGGAGCTTTATAAATCCCCAATCTACTGTGTGGTGGCACCTGCAATACGTTAGGCTCGTGTTACAGTCTAAACTCTAATACTTTGTATTCCCTCCTTGAGCAAACCTCTTCAGACTTTCTATAAACAATTATAGGAATTTAAGAAACAATGATACATGATATATCATACTCAGGTAAAGTTATTGTGTATATCTTTTATATGTAAAATTAAAAGGCAAAGTGCAATGAACATTTGAGTGAAGAAATAAATCCCATATTAATTGGAACTGTATATATATTCTACAAATGGCCTTGAACTGGTCAGTTAATATGTACTCAGTGAATTTATTATGCAAAGACAGGCCTTGTATCATCTGACACACCCTTCTACATGTCACATGAACAAGGGTCTGACAAGTTTATCAAACAAACCTGCACATTACTGTATAAAACATACCACAGCAGGGGGACTGTACAGACTGTACTACAGAGAAACGTGACATCAAAGTTAATCACAGGATCCCACAGCCAGTGATAGGATAAAACACGTTCCAGGCACCCTGTCGATTTGACAAGTATAAACTGTGGCTTCAGACGATCTTGTGTATTTACAGTTGAATGGTTTCGAGGGTCATACGAGTTTTGTGTGAAATGGATTTGTTTAGGTTAATTGCTTAGTTACATGTTGCATTATTAAATTCGCTCAGATATTACTGTGCCATGCAGGTTTATTTTCTGATCTCAGTGATGATGCCAGTTTCATCTTCCCCTTCTATTTTTGCCTTCCTGGTTTTTCACGCCTGTTCATGCTTGTACCTTTTCTCATCCTCCACAGGAGCATGCAACCCAACCAGCAATTAAAGACACTGGATGGTGATGCTTTCCACTTTTATCCAACCCCCATGATCAGTGCCCATTCACTTTTGCGTGGACAGGATACACCCTTGAGGTTAAGACTTTAGCTAAGAGCCTTACTGGATAAGTTGAGAATTTTGTCTAAACAGGACCCACAAACTTCCAGTCCTGGCAGTCCACAGTCTTGTGTATGACTATTAGCCTACCATGCTTCACAAACTAACATAAAATTTGTATTCATATAAGCATTCAAATTTAATTAGTATGGGTAACGGTAAACAGGTATCTTAATAAATCTACCTAAGTTAACAATTATTTAAACAATAAACATTTAACTTCATGAATCTACCTGAGTGAGGCATCATTTTATGGTAATTAGTAATTAGCCAACCTGTTTTGACAAGCTGAGTTTATCACATTTCTATTTATTTCAGTGTTTCATGTTTGCTCTGAATTAAATATTTAATGTAAATAATGAAGGGGCATATAGCTCTTAAGAAAGAGCAGCCCTTTTTCATTGGCATGGATCATACATTTGCTTGTAAAGTATTGTAATTATCTGTATCATGGTTTGTATTTAGCTTGGTTCATATAGTTCAGTTCAATTCAAAAGGGTGAAATATCAGGTGCTGATTAAATTAATCCACAAAATAAAAGTAAAGAAACAGAATGCCTCACATGCTGTACAGTACAAATTTATTAATTGTTTGCCCAGATTTTGGACTATTCTATGCTGCATCAGAGCCATTGAAAGAAGGGAACCAAAATGAGTTCTTAAAATACTGATGGCAGTTAAATGGGTGAGCTCACTACGGGATTTTACACTACAACAATGCAAGCATAAAAGAAACTGTAACAAGACCTGTAACTGTAACTATGTTACCATACAACTGTCCTGTTTAAAAGACTGTACCCAAACTCTGCAAACCTTTAACAGGGTGGGGTGTCCTGTATTAAAATATTTTACAGATCACTCATAGATTCAGCATGATGCACACACTGTCATCAACAATATGCACGAATACATGACACACACCATGGAGAAACTACACCATGACACCCATCTTAGACATCTTCTACCATCATTGCTGCTTATTCATGAATGGTTTAAGTGCAAAAATGCAAGTTTTTTTTTAAACCAAACTGTTGAAACACATATTTTTTTGTCTTAAATACTGCAGTATATGGTATTTTGCTGAAAAACATTGCTTCTGTACTTGATTATTGTAAATACATAAACTTTTCAAACTTGTTCAAATGCAGTTAGTTTCTAGTCATGCCACTTATCAGTTACCCTAAAATTTTGTGACTTTATTCCCTGACTTAATTTCCTACCCCAAATGGTGACTCGCTTTAATGTGATGTTTTTTGAAGAATTCATGTATCACTTAGTAGTTTATCTTGTATTTGTAGTTGAAACAATGTTTTTTTGACCAAAGTTTAACTTTAAAGAAATAAAAAATGTGATCCTATTCAATCTACTGCCTTGTTAAACAAGCCAATTCAGACCATGGAATATCATTTTAAAAAAGCTGGCAGTAATACAAATATGAATGGCCAAATCTCTGGATCAATATTTGGCATTCACTGGACAAGAGATCAATCAAAGAATGTCTTTACCTGCATGCAGAAATCAGAAAATCACTATTTCAGTGATAATATCTTAATACAAACACAGATGACTTGCGTTTGTGCTGTTTGTACCATGCCAGCTGTCACCTGGGTCTGGATCAATCTGCACTATGTTTCATGGACGAAAATTGATTAACTGTAAGTTATTTAAACCTAGTATAACAGTAGTCTTTGAACTCTAGAGAAATCATAGAGATACTTTAAGCATGGCATGTGCCACAGACTATTTCTTCAGGTAACATGCAGAGCTGATGTAACTCTCTGTATGATTTCATTTGCCACTGGTAAACACATTCATCAATTATAGAATTATGATCTTAAGGCAAATTATTTTAGAGAAATCTGAGAGTATACTCAGTTTCCAATTAATTAAAAGGTATAGAGGTCTGAATGTTCAGTATTGTGTTATTTTCAATTCTGAAGTCCAAGTCCAACCTTGTGCATTTTATTGTAAATGTTCCATAAGCTTCTATACTGCATGAATTACCTCTGGGGCCAGGATTCTATATATTATATCCTCTTTTTAGTATCCTATAATCCAGATTTTTCTGGACTTTGTTTCTAGTTATCCTTTAATTAGTGCTCAGTATATCACTGTCCTGGATTCTATATCTATTTAAAATTAACTAAGCCTATCTGAAATGGCATTTATAGGTACCTGGAAACCACATTCAATTTCTTATTATCTTAGACCTGAATATCCAATTTCTTTGTATCCTTAATACCATGTCCAATAGTCTGTTTATAATCTCCAACCTGCCACGGCATGTCATTCACCCTTAACTGGCTAGTAAATGTACACTTGACCTGAGAGTGAATGAGTGGTGATATCAATTGATTATTCAGTACTTGTAAGTTGTAGATCTCAGCATATGATCTGATCTGTAGATTTTCACCAGAGTGTATGTAAATAATATCATAAAAAGCACACCCAACATAATTTAAATAATATAATTTTGTCCAGTATGTTATCCATTTGTACAGAGGTACAACAGTGATAATCATAATAATGTGGTAGTTACTTCTTATAACCAAGCCATGGGTACAAAAACACACAGAAATCACATCATAGAAAGCCTGGAATCATTTTTACTTGTGAATATTGAAATGTATACCTCAGTTTTAAAGAATTTTGATCAAGCAAAAAGTTATCATTTGACTTTAAGTTCTCTGCACAGTGGATGTGAGTAATGCTGCTAACATGATCTCTTTGATATATCAATTTAGCTTTAAGCTTCAAAAGTGCACTTGACATTTATAACTGTACATGATAATTGTTACCGGTATCAAAGACAATAACAACACAATATAAATAAATTTACTTTATCTTCAGGCATAATCAGTAAAACCCAAAACAACTTTACAAATAAAACAATAATTAAAGAATAAAGTTAATTAAAATCTTCTTTTTCCAAAATATTGCTTTTTTTTTATTCAATCTATTTCAGCCTTCACACATTGTTTCCAATGTTGGTTATGATAAGCCTCGATGACTACTGCCACTTGCAAACACAATATTAAATTCTAGAAAACATCAAGTCATGTCACATGTATATATTAGTATTGAATTATAAATTGATGGACTGACATTTTACAAGAATACTTTATACTGTATATGTAGCAGTTGTCTCAGAAATGCATGTATGTAAGTTCTTGCTTTTCAATGTCATTTTGATTTTTGTGGTATCATTTGGTTCACTGGATAATCTACTGAACACCCAAACATGATTTTTTGGCATGAACCCCACAAGTATGCCACTTGAAAATGGTCACGCCCACTATCATAAAAAGCATGGTTTTCATGTCCCTATTCAAACGTACATTAATGTAAACTATTATAAGGTCCATCCAGATCTACACGGAGTCCAAAACACAGTTCATATTGATAAGCCTACATGAGCGAGGTACTTGACTACTTCTAACTCTATCAGTATGATCTCTCAAACATAAAAGTTAAAACATAAGTGAACGTTCATGAACATAACAACACAAGCTTGATAACATTCTCTGAATGAAAGTTACAAAAGCATATAAAAGGTTTGATTATAAATATATGTGTTTGCATGGACTGACTGTGGCATATGATGCCTAATGTACAGTGTGATGCTGTTTCGGTTCACTTACCACACATCTTCACGGACCACGCTTACAGAGTTGTTACTGTTACTCGTTGTCACAACTGAGGTGAATGATGCCACGTCCCGGTAGCTGGCCCCGTTATAAGTGCTCACCAGGTGGCGCATTATACTCCTTCCGGGTACGTGCATCCATTGATTGATCTTATGATGTCACAAAACATATGATGAAACGTTAGCTCAGAAAATATAATCAGGGCCTGGGAACAGATGTTCGAATAATATCGAATAACTTGTATAAGATATGTCAAAATACATCATAAAGTAAAAAGGAACGTGTTTGGCGTAAAGTGGATTTATTCACAAATGTAAGGCAAGGTTTTGGTCATTTAATGTTGTATTCCGTGGGAGGGACGCACGTGGCGTAAAATTGAATGCGCGAATAAGTTATCAGCAACGTCACCCGGAAGAGCTTTGCATTCTGGGACGGCTTGTGTGTCAACAGGTTTGAGTCCAGCACATGCTTGCCTCGTCACGTTTTGTTTTTGTTCGTGTTGGGGCTTATAAATATTTCAGTAACAGCAAAATGAGTAAGAGAAAGGGACCTTCAGATGACAACCCAAACGCAGAATTCGTGGACTTTTTAATGGGTACATAATAATTCGAATAAACGGGAAATTAATACTATATATATATCAATTGATGATATACACTTTGCAGTATATTTATATTTTTGCTGTCGATGGCAATATCTTCCTTGTTATTGTTTACATTCTTTTAAAAAAAGTTGGTGCATGGCTTGTAATTCAGCTATTTTTAATAGTAGATTTCTACTTCATTTTCGATATTTATACATATTTTTTCTTTAGTAACAGACCCACATTAAAATCAAGACTGACCGAAATACCGACAGGAAACCTTTGTTTTGGTATGAATAGAACTGGCTTACACTGGGTTTGGCCTATATTAAGAGGACATGACTTAGTTCTGTGACAAGAGCTCTGTTATTTAATTAAGGTCATGACCCAAATGCGAGTCTAGTAGTATAAATATGTACATATATATATATATATATATTATATATAATATGTATTTGATATCAGATTATGTATATATATTTAATTATGTATAATATATATATATATATATGTACACACACAGGGCAATATGTGTAAGTTGGGTGCACCAACTAATGAGAGTGCTTTAATTACACCTGTCTGTGACTCCACTTTCAAATCTTGACTCTTTAGAATTTTTTGTCAGTGTCATGTTTTGGCATTAATATTGAAATGCCATATAAGACTAGGGACAAAACTATCAAAGCAAAGAAAAAAAGCACTTTGGTGCATTCTAAAATTGCACTTCTTTTTGTTCCTTTGAGAGCTTCATGTTCCTGTTTGCAAAATTTACACAAGTGATGGATGATGAATACAAAAATATTCTCCTGAACTTCTTGCAGAAGAGAACAAAAATAAATGATTGGAGATGTAAACACAAGATTTTCCTTAAACCAAAAATGAAAGGATTTTAATGGAATGGGAATATCCTGAGTGAATACATATTAGACTTGAGCGATTCAAAAGCATTATTATAAGCAGCAGCAGTAGTAGTGGTAAAGGTAGTAGTAGCAGGACTACATCCAGAATAAAGTGCTATAATAAAGTGCTTATCTGGCCAACTTTAAAATTATAATATAGGCTGTTGCTACAGGTCTGGTCCCGGACACAGTTCACACAGGCTAAGTTCCGGCACTTTCTATTGGCATTCCTGGACGCATCCACGGGAGCTATTTCTCTGGAACCAACTGACTGATCTATCAGAGCATTTGTGCTTGGTCCGGTATTTAGTGTATCAAAAATAAATTTCATTTAATTTCAATTCTATCACTATATGTAGGACTTTCTACAACCTGGAGAATAGCCATAGACCAGGGGTTCAGCAAAATTAAAAAGGAATTTTTCAGAAAATGTAAATAAAAATCAACTGCTGAATTTTATATTGATATATTACCTAATATAAAGTGCTTAATAAATTTCCATTTGCATTTAGGCCTATAACTTTTAAGTTGATTCACAAATTGCACAGAGTATTAATTATGTTAGATAGATTATGTTGATCGTTATATGTATGCATTTATTTATAACTCTTCAACGAATTGCATGAGGACAGGAAATGGTATGGAACTTTAGCTCTGGGGGAATGGATCCAGGTCCTGAGCTCTAGACACTTGGTATAATATAAACCATAGTGACATCATAAATTGTAATGTTCTTTTGTAAACCACAAAATGAGGCATATTTTCTTTAACAAACAATTCAGCAATTGTATCTGCCAAAACAACTTCTGGATACTAGGTTTTTGACCGGTATCCACTGTCGCTGCCGAGTTTGTTTCCGGAGAACTCCTCTTAGACCCTTGGACCAATCTTTCCGAAACTAGGCATAGTTATTCTTTCACCTGTGTAGTTGTACCTAACAAAGACAGGTGGTTCTTATTGTGCAGTATGAACCTAGGTGTCTTTTTAATAACAGCCCATATCTCAGGAGTAGTTCAATGTATTGAGCTGAAATTTTGCATATTCATAGATCTTGGATCTCTCCATCTGGCAGTTCAAGACTGGTGGCCCCACCTGCAGTCATGTTTGCATGGCGTCCATCTATGCCTTTGCCATCTGTTCATCTTAGTGATTAGTACAATGTATTGGCCTGAAATTGTGCATGTCCATAAATCTTGTATTCCTCAATCTCATGTTCAAGACTGGTGGTGCCATCTGCAATCGTTTTCTTGTGGCCTCAATATGTACCTTTGCTTAAGGGAAAAATTGCTCATATCTCAGGAGTGGTTCAATGTATTGGTCTGAAATTGGCATGTACATCCATATTATAGAGTGTTCTCATAAACTAGAAGGGTGGCACCACCAACCTCACTGTTAATATAGTATAAATTAATGCTCTTTTCTCAGGAGTGATTTGCCATATTGGCCTGAAATTGGTCTTGTCTATTGATCTTGGACACCATCTAATATTCAAGACTAGTGGTGCCATCTGAAATTGTTTTCACATGGCATCCATCTGTACATTTGCTTAAGGAGAAGATTTCTCATATCTCAGGAGTAGTTCCATGTATTGGTCTGAAATTTGGAATGTACATCCATCTTGAAGAGCCTTCTCATCAACCAGACAGGTGGCACCACATACCTTACCATTTCATAGTGTACTTTAATGCCCTTTCCTCAGGAGTGATTTGCCCTATTTGCCTGAAATTGTGCTTGTCAATAGATCCTGGATACCTCCATCTCATATTTAAGACCGGTGGTGCCATGTAGTTGTTTTAGTGTGGGCTCCATCTGTTTATTTGCTTAAGGTGAAAATTGCTCATATATCAGGAGTGGTTCAGTATATTGATCTGAAATTTGGCATGTAGAAACATCTTGGAGAGTTTCTCAAAGACCAGATAGGTGGTGCCACCTACCTTCCCATTTGCATAGAATTAATTAATGCCCTTTTCTCAGGAGTGATTTTTAGCCCTCAGCCCTTAGGCTGATGGGCTATTGTCATCACCCAAGCTGTCCGTCCGTCCGTCCGGCGTCCGTTAACTTTTACCTTGTGAGCGGGATATCTTGAAAAGGATTCACCGTCAGAATTTTATTTCCTTGGTAAAGATGTATATCGACAAAATCTCGGTCAAGTTCGAAGATGGGTGACCTTGACCTATTTTTCTACATTTTAGAGCTGATTATAGAAAAACACTTAGATGCTAATTACTCAGGAACCATTTGGTGGATTTTCACAAAACTTACTATTATTATTGGGACTGATAATCTGTACCTGCTACACAAGTTTGGTGGCGCCACCTACAATATCTGATTTTTAATGAATTTTTATCGGATTTTTCAACTTTGGGCTTGTGAGCGGGATATCTCTAAAAGGATTCACCGTAGGAATTTTATTTTTTTCGGTGAAGATGTATATTGACAAAATCTCGGTCAAGTTCGAAGATGGGTGACCTTGACCTATTTTTCTACGTTTTAGAGCTGATTATAGAAAAAACATTTAGAAGCTTATTTCTCAGGAACCATTGGCTGGATTTTCACAATACTTACTATGATCATAGGGAGTGATGGTCTGTAACTGCTGCACAAGTTTGGGGGCGCCACCTGCAATTTCTTATTTTTAATGAATTTTTCTTGGATTTTTCAACTTTGGCCTTGTGAGCGGGATATCTCTAAAAGGATTCACAATAGGAATTTTATTTCTTTGGTGAAGCTGTATATCGACAAAATCTCGGTCAAGTTCAAAGATGGGTGACCTTGACATACTTTTCAAGGTCACAGAGCTGATAATAGAATAAAACTTAGAAGCTTATTTTTCAGGAAGCATTTGGTGGATTTTTATGAATCATGGTTAATCCCTCTCCATTTTAAATTTATAACTGAGACATGTACAGATATGCATCCATGTGAGAACAGATATTTAGTACTTGTTACTGTTACCACCTCTAAACACTGTTCTTTTGGCTGAGGGCTTTTGTCAGCTTCTGCTGATATTCTAGTTCTGTATTGGCCTGAAATTGTGCTTGTCCATAGATCTTGGATTCCATCATCTTGTATTCAAGACTGGTGGTGTCATCTGTAGTTTTTTTTGGGTGGCATTGATCCATCTATTTGATTTGGGTAAAAATCGCTCATATCTGAGGAGTGGATGAATGTATCAGCCTGAAATTTTAGCATGTTTTCTTGCTTGGATAGGTTTGTTGTAGACCAGACAGGTGGCACCACCTGCTGTTCTGTTAGAATAGAATACATTGATGCACTTTTTCTCACTAGTGGTTTGGTGTCTTGGCCTGACATCTTACATGGAGTTTTCATCTGTGGATCTGTTTTTGTTGAAAATTGCACATATATGAGGAGTTTAATTGGCATCACTGGTGCCACAAATTTTGAGTCATGTCAGGAATATTCCACGCCTTGCTTTACCCATGCCTCTGTGATATGACAGATACATGTAGTGGCTAGTTGACTATCTGTATTCTAGTTTTGATTCAGTCTGACACAATAAAAAAGTCATTAGAAATTGCCTGGAATTCTGCTATATCTCTTTTAAATTTAGGACTGACAGAAAGTGGGCTCCATTCAGGTTTTTATCATTATAGATATCAAAGGTGTAATATATAGAGCTTCATAAGTTCTATAAGTTAATGTTACCTCTTGAGTACATTTAATTCTTCTTAATTAAACCTGAAGCATTAAAACTCAGCAAGAAGGTGCATTTCATATATATTTCAATTTTTTACTCATGTTAAGGAAAAAAAGTTTCTTTACTTGTATCAGTATGTTCATTTTCAAATTACCAATTCAATTATTAAATTGAGAAAAATGATATAAACATTTTTGAAAGTTTTACTAGAATAAGAAAGACACTGAAATTTCATGAAACTGATCAATGAGACTGAGCATTGCTTTTCTTTTTCTACAGAATTGGCCAACTATGAGAAAAATGTTACACGTCAGATGCACAAGTATAATGCATACAGGAAAGCGGCAGGAGCTCTGGCTAAACACCCAACAAGGATTTCCAGTGGAACAGAGGCCAGGAAATTGGTAGGTAGAATTAAACATATGTTTAGTATTAACCAAAATGACTTTCATAATGCAGGCTCTACAAAGCTGTGATGTAATATGATCATCCTTACACTCAAATGCAAATAATGGAAGCAGAAATTCTGTTAACTCTGCATGTGTACCTAAAATTAACATATTCATTATTTTTGTGGTAATGTAGTATTTCAAAGCTACCCTGAAAAATTTTATGCTACAACATTCATTTTCACTTGCCTGTATCTTCTGACAGATTGCCTTAAGCAAAATGTTCAATTTTTTCTCTAACTAATTTAACTCAAATATAAAAATTTAGATTGAAAACAGAATTTTAGACAACACAACACAGCATTCTTTATTTCCCATTACCCAGACACTGTCTTACTTTGCAAACACTATTTCAGGATGGCGTTGGACAGAAGATCGGGATCAAGATTGATGAGTTCATAGCTACTGGTAAACTGAGAAAACTAGAGAAGGTGAGCTTCATTATTATGTTAAGACACACACCTGTATTTTCACAAAATTCACAAAGAATCCTTCATTTGTTAATATTATATGAACAAATCTCACTTTTTTTACTAAGCATTTTGATACTGAATCAGCCAAAAACTGGCTAAGGTAAGTGTTGCTAGTGCAGCTGTTACATTTTTATACACCTGGAACCTGTTATGGTATATCCGCACTCCATTAACTTTTAGTAATGCCGTGATAACTTGCAAGGGCTTGGCTGGAAACTCATGAAACTCACCATAACTACTTACAAATTGATTATCTCACCCAAGTTCTATTTTAGGGAAAATCCACTCATATTTAATATTTTAAGGCCAGAGGTCACCGGGCTACTTTGTAGTGTCACAATAATAACTTACCAGGAGTATAATCCATTTGGATGAAACTTGACAGAAATTAACTAATTAACCAATGCAATAACTCAACTAAATTCAATTCATGGCAAAATCCATGCATCTTTAATGAGGTCAGAATGCACCAGACTTTGTTGGGTTTGTCATGGCTAACCAAAAGCTGATGGATTTCCATGAATCTCATTATTATAAATATTTACCAATAGGGTTTCTCACCTGAATTAAATTTTTGTCAAAACACACAAATATTTAATGAGGCCAAAGGTCATAATACTTACAAAGGGTTTATTATGCACCATTTGCAGTGCTCTTGTTTTGTCTGGTTTACACTAATCACTTAAGTAATAATACAAAAGAAAAAAGCATGTGTATAGGGCTTTTTATAAATTTTCAATGATTATTTTGGCCAGAAATAATCACTTATATCCTGAATATGTCCATTATCAACCGGCTTCTGTGGCTCAGGTGTAGAGCTCAGGGCTCAAAGCCAGGAGATTGTGAGTTCGATTCTCAGGCGAGGCGGTGAGATTTTTCACGGTTGCTCCCCCCCCACCCAGGGTGAGCACTCAGCAGGCTTAATGGGGAGACTGCGTGTGCCCAACAGTCGTGTTTCACTCAAAAACGAGTGAGCCTTTTGGGGGTTCCTTGGTGTTATGACCCAGCAGTGGGGATGACACACACCCAGGACCTGCAGGAATGAAACACTGAGCCTGGTTGATGCCAGAATGATCGCTGTAAACTGCTGTCATGTAGTCCAAAACCGGAATGGAATTCTGCAGATGTACATAATACTAAGTTAAGCAAGCATTAAAAAATAGAGGCGGTTACCTCCACCAAAAAACTCTTGAAAAAAAAAATATGTCCATTATCAGATTTTCTTCCTGATCACATTTAGTCCTAAACATACACACCACCAGCATTTACTATACATATGCTCTGTTAAGTGCCCTGCAGGATCTTCTGCACTTGCTGTACCTGGGTCCTGCAGCAGTGCATTGGTCATGGTTGAACAAGGGCAACCTTGATGTTTGGTTCCCCAGCACCAACTAGTTTTTGGACAGCTCAGTTTGTCAGTAGCAGTGGCCAGCTAGCCCTATTCTGCCGTATGCAATCACGTCAGTCACTCTAGGCATTCCCTATTAAAATGTCTACAAAACTCTCATTCTTGACCTTTTGACCTTTGAAACCTATGATTTCAAGTTGATAGTAGACATATATTAGCATGGAGGAAATGTATGGCTAATAAAATGTTATCAGATGATGCTTCTATTGTTTTTGAACTAAAGTAATAAAGACTTCCATGTGTGTAGAGGAGCTATTTATGGGTGCTGAGATTGTATCAGACCATGCAGGTCACAATCTGTTCTGCTGTTTACAAATAACTAATGAAAGAGTCATAAATGTTAGATTTATTTATTGATTTATTATTGTAGTGTCAAAATCAAGTTTAAACAGAATTTCCTGTCTGTTCAAGTGTTTCTAGGTTGACTCAGCAGGATGTATTTGGTGAGGATTATACAGAATGCTCATCATTAATTATAAAATATTGAGTATAAGATACAGGGATAAAATTTGATTTTGATGAAGGTTATCATAGGTAGGTCTGTAAAACCATGTATGTCAGCTTAATTTTCCAAGAAAAAAAATGACTTGAGGGTAGTGGTTGAGTTGTTTTGGCACAAGATGACTAAATGCAATTCTTTGACATTATATACTTCTTTGACGAGGGTTGTAACAATGCATTGAAGATTAAATTCATTGAATTGCAAGCCCTTGACTAAATTGTAATCGATAAACAATGAATCCATTCATTTTGATTGATATTATTTTGAGCTCAGCTGACTGATGACGCTTTGTCTGTTGTCCGTCCATCTGCCTGTCTGTCCATCTGTCTGTCCATTAACAGGGCACAAATTTTAGTCAATAAACTAACAATGCATTGAAGATTTAATTCATTGAATTGCAAGCCCTTGACTAAAATGTAAACAATAAACAATGAATCAATTCATTTTGAGCTCAGCTGACTGATCACGCTTTGTCTGTTGTCCGTCCATCTGCCTGTCTGTCCATCTGTTTGTCCACTAACAAGGCACAAATCCTTACAGCTGGACCAGGAAACCTGAAATTAATTTAGGTCACTGTGACCAATATCCTCCGAGCTGGGGGCTCTTAAGTACCCCAGGATAATAAGAAATTTGATACAAAAGCTCCAATATGTGAATAACTAATGCATTGATTGCTATGATTCTTTCCATTTATATTAATAAATTAGTGTTTCATCAGTTCCTGAAGACTGGTGGCACCACCTTAATGTTTTCTAATTTTATCGCATTTTTTTTCTATTTTTGAATCACTCAGATGAAGCAGTTCATCCGTTACCAGGGCACAAACTATAACACTTGGACCTAAAAACTTCTAACGGTTCATCCAGGGATGTCCTGGGCCAGTCTCCTTAAAAACCTGAAATTAGGTCATGGTGACCTTTATTTTTTCAAACTACAGGCTGAAAACATGATTTTGTAAACTCAGATGGGGCACAAATCGTATTCAATAGGCCTAGAATCTTCTAACGTCACAACCATGGAGGTCCATAAAAATATCACTGGAAACCTTAAATTATGTCATGGTTACCTATATTTGTGCTACCAGCTCAAATATCATGGGCAATCTCCATGGAAGCCTGAAATTAGGTCATGGTGACCTATATTACTGGCCAAAACATTTTAAACAGTCAGACCCGGTGCAAAGTTTTACTTTTGGACCTAGAATCTTCTGTCTTGACATCAGGGGATGTCCTTCAAAAGTGTGCATGGTCATTTTTAGCTCAGCTGACTGCATATGAAAAGGCTAGATTTCATGGGAGTGGCTGGACATTGTTTATGAAACTTTTTCCTCTTGTTGATTTTGAAGAACTTTAATAGCTACATTTGCATTGAGATACCACATACAAATTTGGCATTTAGATGATTAAATTCCTTTTGTGAATGGCTTCCTAGTCCACTGAGCACCATGGCCCATGGGTCACTTGTTTATATGTACCATTCCAAAGCCCTCTGTGAGCTCTCATTTGGGAGAGCAGATTGCTATGTCAAAGCTCTTTATCATGTGTGGCCTGAAATCTACTATAAACTTTCCTGATGGACTACTCCACTTTCACTGAACCTTTATATGGTGGCAACAACATAATTCGGAAATTAACTTACATCTCTTTTGGTAAATTTACTTTTATTTTTAAGAACTATGAAATTTACTACCTAAGTAAGAATAGAATCAAAGGTAAGAATCTCTAATTGAATCAATTTTTAGGGCACTCACAATTCAGGGTCCTAGTTCTGACCATACTTTATTGTTTCGGTATATCATTGATTGTTTTCTAAAGATTGGTACATATATAATTGTAAGAAAATATTGGAATTCATTTGGTATGCATTTGGTATCTCAAGAATCACCAGTGCTGTTGCTGTGAAATTTTAGCCAAACAGTTGCACTTTTGAAAGGATCAGAAATCCCAAGCAGGCCTAGGCAACCAACTTGGAACTCTTTTCATGCACAATTTCTTTATATCCTTGGCAGGGGTGATACCCTGTCTAATAGCCTTTTTTGTCTGAATTCTTTTTTAGTTTCAAAAGTTGTCATTTTTCATATGCCTGGTTAAGATGATCTAAGTTTATATTTTATTAAGTCTTAAGTTTTACCGGTTAGTTAATCTATGAGCATCATGACCCATTTGGTCATGTTGTTCATGAATAAAATGAAAAAAATCATGTAAACTTAAAGCAGTAACATTGACTGCTTTATCATAAACAAAAACTTGTTATATTTTAATAAGAGCCAATTTACATATTTCAACAACTCTGTGGGTAACTTCTGTGATTTTGAAGAATTTTAATTGCTACAGGTGAATGGAGATACCACCTACAAAATTTGACATTCAGTTGTTACTTGGATATTTACAGATTGTATACATCTGTGAAAAACAACTTCTGTTAAAGACTGCAGAGACACATAAATTTCATAATATTTTCATTCATGTCAATGCATGACATTCATGGGAAAATGCAGAAAATTACAAATTACAATTACTAACCAGTGCAGCTAACAAAAGTTCAGTTGCTGTGAATACTGATTTTGAATTTCTGTTTTACCCCCTCTTCACAGATCAGGGCTGATGACAGCAATGTGGCCATAAATTTACTCACCCGTGTTACAGGCATTGGGTAGGTTTACTGAGCTTTTGTGTTTTTGGATAATTTTCAACTCCAACAAACTACTTTGTCAGTGCTGCCATCTACAGTTCAGATATTTAACAAAATAAATTACCTATGTTTTAAATTCTGAAACTTCTTTTATGTCATCATGTAAAAGGACTGTAAGATATTTGTCAGATGATTTAATTTTATGAAGTTATATATTGTGTCATAAATACCTTATTATATCTAACTAGACCTTATAAAGGAACCAAAGTATGATGCTTTAATGGGTAATTGATTAAAATAATTACCAGTAAAAAGTTTAATTCTATAAGAATGCAGACAGAGCTTTAAGTTGGTTCTTATTTTTGTCATGTTTCTAACATTTTATCCTTTCATTCAAAGATAGTACCAGAATTTGTCTTATTCCTGTGTAGATATTATATCATCAAAGGATCAAGTGTTTTCTAAGATACTTGTTATTTTTTAGCCCTGCTGCTGCACACAAGCTGGTGAATGAAGGAATAAAGACCATAGAAGGTGAGGAAAACCATAGTTTTAGTAAGCCATGACAACATGACACTCAGGCCTTCTAAAATAACTGATAGGGGCCTGTGAGTCATGATGCAAATAATAATAGAACACCCATTCCAAGGGTTGGATCAAAATATATGCTGTATGGTAGTATTTGACCTCAGAGGCTTATATGTTCATTTTATATTTGTTAAATAATGTAGAAAAAATGTTACACAAATAATTACATTATTTACCTCCTTTCTTCCTTTTGGCACCAATTCAAACAAAGCTGTCAAGCTACCATGACAAACACAGAGACAAACTTTATGAGTAAAACCAGCCTTGTTATTATTAACTGCTGCATGAATAAAATAAAGTCAACCGTGATTATAATATTATTATTTTTCCCAACAGAATAACATCAATTTATGTCTGAATTAAAAAAAATAACAGTTTGACAAGCAGATTAAATGAAAATTGATAAGTAAATTAAATAGAATTGATGCGAACCCAATAGCATGTACTGCCACCTCAACATCTTCATTTAATTAAAATTTTATGTTTGGGTGGCAGGCTGTCACTGGGTTTGAGTGTGCAGTTTCACCATGAAATGGTTAGCAGGATATTGATTCATTTAAATGAAAACAATTTAGTGTAGCTACTAAGATATATAAGTTTTATAAAACCAATGCCTCAGAAATCATCTATCTGAAGTAAACAAAACCTGTATGATGTCTATGTAATATTTTGATATTGCCTCAAAATAACACCTGAGAGAAATTTACTTGACATCAAGTGTTAAAATTGGGTGGAGCTTTTGAAGCTTATCTTTTGTCTCTCTTGATTGCTTTTATTAAGTCACTAATATTATAACTAATATTTTATCAGTTAACTTTTGAAATAATTTGTTACAGTTTTCAATATTTTACTGCATTTTAAACTGAACTTTATGCAATGGTTTAGTTTATGCTAAGGGTCTCAAAGAAAAGAAGGTGGCAAATATATTAAGGATAAAAAATCATATATGTAAATAGATAGATCTTTTTGCACTGATTTTACATTCCTTCATGATTTATTTGCAGATTTAAGGAAAAATACTGATAAATTGAATCACCACCAGAAGATTGGTCTCAAGTAAGATACTAGAATATCTCATTCTGATTCCTTCTGACACAGTTTTAAATACCTCAGTAACAAAACATTTTAACTGGTTAGGACCATGACTTGTAGATTTTAGAGTTTATAATGATAAGCACATAATAACGGATACCATTTTATCATGTCTTAGCATTACTTCAGAAATTGTGGTAGGCCAGTCTGTCATGTTCTGTGGCTTTCGATGTTTGTGAACCCAAAACCTTAAGCTCCAGGTTTGATTACATGATATGATATGATTACATACTTTGCATATGTTAAGTGCTTATCCCTATATGTTTGATTGTTTATTTATAGTCTACTGTACATCACCAAATATTTTCATTGTGTTTCAGTGACATTTTTTAAGAATGAGCCTGCAGCCAAGGGAAAATGAAGTTCAGGGGCAGATCAGTTAAATTTAATGTTGATCTGAATGCAGGTCCATATCTTTTGCCTTTACTTTTGTTCTGATTGTTTTCCATACTGCATATCAAAAAGATCTTTAAGAAATCTCAGTGAGTTGTAAGGCAGGGAAGATGCAATTATATTTAGGGGTGGGTGGAAATTTTTTAATGGATTAATTTTGATGAAACATCTCAGAATGATTGACAGGTTTATCTTAATCTGGTAGCTCAGATGAAACCAAATAAAGTATATTAAATTTTATTCTCCAATCTATGTGATTTATAATATATTCTGATATAACAAAGAAGTTATTGTATTACTGAAAAGATCGAAGCTTTAATTTGTGAACTGATTGGTCAAACAAAATTTTGATATTGACTTTGCATGACCTGCTTGACTGATGGAGAGACATCTGATGCAAAACACAGGAACTACTCAGGGATCCCACTTGTGAATGAGACAAGGGTTAAATTAAAAGTTCTGATGGTGGTAATATGGTGTGCACAGTATTACAGATTATGCTTATCAGCTGAGCACCGTAACCAGTTGGTCACTTTACTATGATTTCAGCAAACAATATCTCTTATAAAAATGCTGACACCCCTTTGCCTTTTCACAGGCATTTTGAGGATTTTGAGACCAGAATTCCACGAGAAGAAATGATCAAGCTTCAGGTACAGTATAATAATTATACAATGTAACAATCACCAATTGGTGTAGTTACATTAATTAAGTGGTTTGAACAGGTCAAACTGTCCATTTTGAGGTACCAGTAATACTAAAGCTAAGTGCCCAATATTAATTTTTAAAATATACACATACCAGTAAAGCTACAGACATAAAGTTAACGGTAAAAGCACATAGGTTGTCATCTCTTGAAAATGAAAATGTAATAAAGAGAAAACAAGTATGATGGACAGAACATTTAAGGCATTAATTTGATAAAACTAGTCCTGTTCCTCTCACTTGTCATATCTGTTTGTCCATCTGGATTTTTTTTTTCTTGAGGCTTTCACTGCTCAAAGAACAACATGTTGTATATTCATGGACACCAGAACATTCGTCATTATTTGTTATGTAGTATACACATTTATGATATAAAGTTCTGCTAAAAGACTTTTCTTAGGAGACGGGTATGAAAAGAATGCAAATAAAGCAACTTTTCAGTCACAAGTGCAGGATCCAAACCCTTACAACTTCAGGATCTACAAACAATTGGTATAGCAACAATTGAATATATAATTGTTTGCCATTTTACCTCAATCTCGGAACTGCACCAGTTGGTAAATCCCCCTTCGTGCTGTTGTATTTATTACCTGCATTGTTAAATCAGTAACAAGGTGTTCATTTTATGATTGTTTCAGGGTACAGTACTCACAAACATCCATGAATTGGATGATGAATACACTGCCAAAATATGTGGAAGTTTCAGAAGAGGTAAGAGATATGTGGACTTGGTCATTAGTTCTGTATTGTCTGTATTGACATACCTTGTTATTACTGTGGTAAACATGAACCAAGTTCGTGCAGACCATTTCCTGATGTAACGGTGTCACCTCAAAACATCCAGTAAATTCATAATAGTTCATTTTATTCAAAGAACTTCTTCAATCAAGGTTATGTTACTGCTGGTTCTGATTCATTTTCAGTTTCGCAGTTCTTATAATGCCTTCAGTATATCCTATATTTTTCTATATTTTTAGCTCAGATGACTATAAATCATCTGAGCTATAGTTTTGGTCCTTTGTCCGTCATCTGCCTGTCCGTTAACAGGGCATGTTTTGAAACCATTGGACCAACGAATCCAAAATTTTGCATACAGTTGGATGTCCCCAAAAACTCCTACCATACTAAAAATTGGGTCACTAAGACTTCGTTCCTTCGAGATATTAGAAAAAAATTCCATTATTCATTAAAAACCCATTGTAACAGTTCAAGACTGCCTAATCTCAAAACCACTGTTCTGAATTAGATCATAGTAAATATTCATAATCTTCCATACATTTCCTGTGTACATATAAAAATTAGGTCAGTATTGCATAATTTGTTGAAGTTATGGGCCCAAACATAATCCACCTTGTTAAAAAAAGGAAATATATTTACTCACTTAACATAAGGATTGCTGATGCTGGAGATTTTTTTTCAGGAATATAACTTCAATTAATCACGATTCGATTGTATGTCGAAAATTAGATCTTAATTTTGACCGACTTTGGCTATGGCATGTTTTTTTTCCCTGTAAGAACTGTGGATTTAATTTTCACAGCATGTACACATAATCCATTAAAATCTGAAATTTGAAAATAAAAGCTGCAAAATTAGGGTAGTTATTGAATTTATTTGGAGGCTCTTGTTGTATTCCCTTAGACTGTAAAGCAGTCCACTTGGTCACTGTAGGTCATTCAGTGCAGCTCTCTATGCTCCCCAGGTTGTTGTTATGTAATCTCATCACTAGGGCAAGCCCTCTCTCTTGTTGAGCCTCATCAGGCTGTCTGCAGCTAAAACCACAGGGAGCCTTTCTCTCTCCCCACCCCCCCCCCCACCCCCAACCCCATTCTTTTGATAGACCTGTACTATAAACAAGATTAATATTATAATTTCACATTTTTAGCTCAGCTGACTATAAGTCATCTGAGCTATAGTCGTGGTCCATTGTCCGTGGTCCCGTCTTGCCGTCCGTCTGTCCGGATGTCTGTCCGTAAGACTGGCACGATTTGACAGCATTGGACCTACAAATCTGAAAATTCACCACACAGTTAGATGTCCCCAAAACCTCCTACCATGCCGAAAATTGGGTCAATAGGACTTTGTTCCTTCAAGATATTAAGAAAAAACCTCAATTTTTTATTAGAAATCTATTTTAACACTTCAGGACTGCCTTATATCAAAACCACTCATCTGGTTTTCTTCACATTTACCATAAATATTCCTCTATATAGTTCCTATTTACATGCCAGAAATTAAGTCAGTATTATTTAATTTAAAAAGGTTATGGGCCCAAACATAATGGACTTTGTAAAAAAAATCAGGAAAGATATTTGGTCTCTTAAGACCAAAAGTGTTAAAGGTAGGGACTTTTTTTCAGTAATACAACTTTAATTGATCAAAATTTAATTATATACCAAAATTTAGATCAAAATCTGTTAACTTTTTTAAAATATTGGCAAAAATATAAAATTGGTACCTTAAATTTTGCCCAAGTTTGACCATGGCACATGTTTTCCTGTAAGTACTGTGGATTTAATTTTCACAGCATGTTTTTGTTAGCATTTTGTCTGTTAACACCAAAAATTTGAAACCAGTTGATCAAAAACTGTAGATTTTATTCAAGTTTTCAAGCACCATGTCACATCAAGTTTACATCAAGCTAGTGTTATGCAGTTTGCTAGAGCTCAGCTCCCCAGCTTCAGCTCTAAGTTCCTTAAATTTAGCATACAGTTAGATGTCTCCAAAATCCCCTACCATGCCAAGAATTTTATCACTAGGACTTAATTCCTTCGAAATATTAATGAAAAACTTCATTTTCCATTAAAAACCCATTGTTACACTGTATGACTGCCTAATATCAAAACCACTGATCTGACTTTGGTCATATATAATATACATATTTTTCTATACATTTGGTTTGCACATGCCAGCAATGATGTCAGTATTGCATAATTGTTTTAAGTTATGGGCCCAAACATAATGCATAGAAAGCTGAAAGAAATTGGCCAAATATTGTAGTTTTTATTAATGTTTTTATGAGACCATGTCAGACCCAGGCTTAATCCAGCCCCTCTTCAGTCACCTGTATGTTGACCTTGTTGACCTTTCATCAGATTATGCATGCTTGAGCGAAGCATACACTGGGGCAGCCAGGCAGTTAATGCCCAGCCACAGTTGATCCAGGTGTCCAACCCAACTCATCTAGTAGTTGTTTTGAAAAACAACATAACAATAAACAATAAATAAATAATTTTGTATTGGTTTTTTATAACAAATAAAAAAATTAATAGAAAAGGAATTTGTTAGTTGATGAGTAACAGAAAATTAACTTGCAGTTACTGATGTGTAAGAATCTTGTATGGATGGATAGAATGTCAATGTCCATGTTATTCCAAATAACACCATGCAGTCACCTATTTTCAGTGAAATTTTAATGATAAAAAATAAATCATATTATTTATTACTAATCATTTGGGATCATATGAAGGAAATTAATGATAGACAAAGATGCAGTTGATAATATTAATCTAGATTCCTACTGTGTCTAGTGTGTAGATTGATGTGAAAGTAGTCCAAAGTGAATATATTACATTTATTTTTTTTAATATAAATAAAAGCCATTAAACCAGGTACTTATGATCATTATTTAAAATTGTGAATTTTGTATATTCTGGATTCTCAACATCTTTGTTTGGCTAAAACTTAATAAATACCAGACATGGTGCATATGCTTTGCAAATGTATTTGAATTTGAATATGAATATGTACTGCATTAAAAAATTTTATTGCATAAGAATGGGTAAAAATGGGTAAAAATGAAAGTATTAGAATACCAGTGCCGATACTCTCAAAATGTATTCATGAATGCATTCATGAATATATTCTATAATATTATTTCAATAATCATTTCAGTTATATTTTATTTTAAAAAATCATATGATTTTCTTATTATTTCTTTTTAATAAAAATTATATTGGCACAATATTTGTTATTAAATTTTAATAAATAGTTAAACTCTTTTAATATATGTGCTGCTTATAAGTTATATGGCCAAGTCAAAATCTGTGTGACAATAGCACTCCATTTGTTAATAAAATAAATGAAATCAATCCTCTTCCCTGTCTCCAAAGATACTATCAAAATCATACATAAGCCAAACACCAACAACTCATAATAAAGCTTATATTTATTACCACACAAAACAAGCATGTGCCTCTTTCCCAAATCATATTTTTTATCATATTTAAAAGCTGAGCACCGTGACCCATGGGTCCCTTGTTTCAGCAAGGAGCAGTAACAACAGAGACCCCTCCCCCATCTACCCCTTCAATGCACAGGACTTATAAACTAGATGAATCTTATAATTTTAATGTTAAATAAATTCTTTTTGTTGAGACTTGAACAATTTTTTTTCAGAAAAAAATGTTCAGGAATTTATTTCTTATATTCAAATGTGATAAAATATTAGGATCTTATGTAAGTGCTAAGTGCAAGATTTTAGAAGATATAAATACTTTGTAGCATTTCATTCATATCACTTAAAGTTGGCTCGGCCTAGGTGTGAATAACACTGTTAAACGTAGTTTTAAAATCAGGAATATTGGTCAAACTTTGTGGGATTAATTTTTAACTCATATGGCCATATATTTAACTTTTGAAAACTTAATTACCTTCACATGTTATTTGTTTATGAAATGTTACTTTTATATAACACTTACCGTAGGCCCATTTTTTCCCTTGGTCGACACTAAATGGTTTTAGGCCAAAGATTTATTTATTACATAGTGTGTATGCTTTAGCTCATGTTCATTATTCCATAATTTACAGTTTCATTTTGGCAGGGCCATTTTCTCTTAGCTTTTAAAATGGTTTTATACATGAAAAAAACAAAAGAAATAAAAAATATTTTGCAGTTACTAATATTTTCCAAAATTCAGCTCAGCGATGTGACCCATGGGTCCCTTGTTTTTACTCTTCAGTCATGACTCCAGTATAACTGATAATTATTGTCCCGCGCTTCCTTGGTAGAAATTTAATTAAAATTCAGGTAAGTGATTGCTCTCATGCTTACCTTGGCTGGGATTGGTTTTGGAGTGTCTGTCTCACAAGATAATAATACAATATTTCAATTTTTATATGATGAATCAGCACATTTAGTTTCACTAATCACCAACAGGTGTCACTAGCAGTAGACATAACTATCTGAATTGTTTGCAGTAACTGCCAGGTGCTGCCATCTTTTGAGGGTGGTTCAAACTATTTGTACTTATTCACCACAAACTTTAAAATCATCCTTGATTTGAAGGCGGAAGCCAGGGACATAAATTCCTTGAATTTGCTTTTTGTAATATAGACCTGCAATCATTTAAAACATTCAGCTCGATCTTTTGTATAGAACTGTACAAATAAGTGTTGCAGTAATTCAAATACAGCTGTCCAAACCATATTAACAAACTTTGAGATGCTCGTTGATGAACTTAAAGTCATGCTAAGTTTTTAAGTAAAACATGCTTGTGCAATGAAAACTCTAACATTTTTCCTCTATTTCTTGGTGAAAGGTGAAAATTTGTATAAATTCCTATATTTATTAGTCAGGTGGTCCTATATAATTCCTATATTTCTTCAGGTTCCCAGTGGAAGCCCTGGTATAGCATACCTGATATGTAGCCAAGAGGCACATGAACTGTAGTATCCCTTGTACAGACTTAAAAAAATCAGGCACTCTGCTACTTTTGTATGAGTATTTTATCCCATCACACAAGTTAAACCACTTAAAATCAAGGCATCGGAAAAAGTGTCCTTGAAAGTTCACATTTATATAATTATATGTGATATGAACTCTTAAATATTTAAAAGAGATCAGGCTCTTGCTTTCAATACTTGCAGATATTTTTTAATCCCCCAACTCAAGTGCTTAACTTTTTGTTTTTGTTTCTTGCCACAGGTGCTGCCGACAGTGGAGATATTGATATCTTACTGACACATCCAACATGTACCTCAGACTCTGGGAAAAAGGTAAAGATCAGCATGAAAAAAAGTTTAAAATGGTCAGATTATCTACCTGTACTTACATCTGGATAGTCTATGTTATAATCTGTATTTTTATTGAATGTATTTGAACATTTCTTTTCATTTTAAAAGTGCTGAAATAAGATGTAATCCAAACCTGGTCCAAAGTCCTGCTGAGCAGGCAGCTGTAAAAATGCCATAGCATTCTTGTGTAAAGGCAAATTAGGTGAGATAAGACACAACTAAGTCAATTAGAGCAGAAAAATCAAGCAAGTTGCATGTATAAATAGTTTTGCAAAATCTAACATATTCTAGTGTGATACCAAATGTAATGAGGTTTGACAAGACTTGCTATTTTATCCCTGAAAGCTGTGTAAATTCTACTCGTCATCCCTCTAGGAAAAAACAAAAGGGACTGAGTTATATCCATTTTTGCCAAGTCTCACTTTTTTCTCATTTGAAATCAAACATTTACAAGTATTGATAAGATTTGCAATTGTATCAGTGAAAGCTTGTCAAGTGCTATCCAGTGTAGAAAACTAGACTGCTCTAGCCTAAATTTTAACTAAGTGATAACCAGTTTTGCAAAGGCTTGCTCATTCTCTTTTAGCACCAAATTTGGAGAGATTTAACAAGACTAGCTAATTTTCCCTAAAAGCTTGTTAAATGCTTTCCAGTGCAGAAGGTTGGACCTCTGAAGCATAAAAGTGACCAAGTTATATATATGAACTTTTTACAAAGTGTCTCTTATTCTCATTTGAAGCTAAACAGAATTTGATAAGACTTGCTATTGTATCATTGAAAGCAGGTGAAATGCTATCCAAGGCAGAAAACGAGACCTTGATCACTAGCATATAGAGTGACCAAATTGTAACAATTTTTGCAAAATTTCACTTATTTGAAGCCAAATGTAGCAAGATTTGGTGAGACTTGAAGTCATGCCTCTAAAAGCTGGTCAGGTGCTACATGGTCCAGAAAACCAGATCCCTCTGGCATAAAAAGTGACTGAGATAGAAAAATATGGCACAATATTTTAACATATCCTAATTTTTGCCCAGATAGATGCAACTATGGTAACAGATGAATAAGGCTGCTTGGCTTAGGAAAAATATCCAAGGATTTTAGTTTCAGATACAGCCTTTGAAGTTGTGATGTTGTTTATAGTAACAGAGGTAATAAAAAAAATGAGATATCATACCTTTTAGGGCTGCAGTGCCCCCTGGTGGTCATAACTGGCATAGGACATGGTCTAATACCACTGCAGTTGGCTCTTACCAGAAGTAAACCATTTTTCCAGGTATTGATAAAAGGCAGAACCAGTGATGGTTACATGCAGAGAGAAATAAAATGGAAAAACTAAATACCACATTCACATAGCCACTGGCCTTTATCAATACCTGGCTAAAGCTTTGGAAGCTTACATTAAAACATTTTGCAGTCTGTGTCTTACTTTATTTAATATATTGAATGCATTTGAAAATTTCTTTGGCCCACTTTCCATGATCAGGAAAACACTAGTTTCCACTCCGAATGAGCTTTTCCATTTGCACAAAAAATATAAAGCAGTCATGGAAAAGGGGCTTTACTGGTAAAAGGATAAAATATTATGAATTTATTTTTTTTCAGCCTGCACTCTTGCACAAAGTGGTGAAAGCTCTTGAAAAGACAGGATTTATCACAGATTCCTTGTCACTTGGTGATTCAAAGTTTATGGTAGGTATTTTTAAGTATATTTGATGTCACAGTGTTCATATACTTCCTTTAGATGAGACTTTCCAATGACATTATAAACAAAGAAGGTTTAACTGTGTAACTTAAATGCAAGATTTTGGTCATTTGTTGAAAATATCTGGTACACCTGCACACACAGCCATATTAGTGCATGTACAACCATATTCAGGGGCAGATCCAAAATTTTGGAAAGGGGAGGGTCCAACCCAGGAAGGCTAAAAGAAAAAAAATTGTCCTCTGGTCCAGAAAGTTGGGGTTCCAGGTAGGAACAATTGGTTTGAACCCTCTATAAAAGGGTGTTCCAGCTAAAAAGGGGGGGGTCTGGACCCCCTTTTTGGATTCGCCACTGATATGGTGCACATACAACCATATTGGTGCACCTACAGTCATATTGGTGCACATACACGCTGGTACACATACAACCATATTTGTGCATATGATTAACCATGTTGGTACACATACAACCATATTGGTGCACATACAACCATATTGGTGCACATACAGACAAACATATTGGTGTACATACAACCATATCACTACACACAACCATATTGGAACACATACAACCATATTGGTACACATACAACCAAACTGGTGCACATACAACCATATTGATGCACATACAGACAAACAAATTGGTGCACATACAACCATATCACTACACACGACTATATTGGAACACCTACAACCATATTGGTGCACATACAACTATATTTGTACACATACAACCATATTAGTACACATACAACCATATTGGTGCACTTACAACCATATTTGTGCACATACAACCATATTGGTGCATATACAACCATACTGGTACACATGCAACCATATTTGTGCATATGATTAACCATATTGGAACATATACAACCATATTGGTACACATACAACCAAATTGGTGCACATACAACCATATTAGTGCACAAACAACCATATTGGTGCACATACAGACAAACAAATTGGTGCACTTACAACCATATTCATGCACATACAACCATATCACTACACACAACCATTTTGGTACACATACAACCATATTGGTGCACATACAACCATATTAGTACACACACAACCATATTAGTACACATACAACCATATTGGTACACATACAACCAAACTATTGCACATACAACCAAATTGGTGCACATACAACCATATTGATGCACATACAACCATATTTGTGCACATAGAGACAAACAAATTGGTGCACTTACAACCATATTCATGCACATAAAACCATATTGGTGCACAAACAACCATATTGGTGCACATACAACCAAACTGGTGCACATACAACCATATTGGTACACATACAACCAAACTGGTACACATACAACCATATTGGTGCACATAAAACCATATTGGTGCACATACAACCATATTGGTGCACATACAACCATATTAGTACACACACAACCATATAAGTACACATACAACCATATTGGTACACATACAACCAAACTATTGCACATACAACCAAATTGGTGCACATACAACCATATTGATGCACATACAACCATATTTGTGCACATAGAGACAAACAAATTGGTGCACTTACAACCATATTCATGCACATAAAACCATATTGGTGCACAAACAACCATATTGGTGCACATACAACCAAATTGGTGCACATACAACCATATTGGTACACATGCAACCAAACTGGTACACATACAACCATATTGGTGCAGATAAAACCATATTGGTGCACATACAACCATATTGGTGTACATACAACCATATTTGTGCTCATACAACAATGTTGGTGGATGTACAACCATATTAGTGCACATACAACAATATTGGTGCACATACAGCCATTGATGCACATACTACATATTGTTGCACATACAACCATATTAGTGCACGTACAACCATATTGGTGCACATACAACCAGATTGGAGCACATGCAACCATATTGGTGTATATACAACCATATTGGTACACATACAACCATATTGGTGTACATACAACCATATTGGTGCATGTTCAACCATATTGATACACATACAACCATATTGGTGTACATACAACCATATTGTGTACATACAACCATATTGGTGCACATACAATTATATTGGTGTACATACAACCATATTGGTGTACATACAACCATATTGGTGTACATACAACCATATTGGTGTACATACAACCATATTGGTGCAAATACAATTATATTGGTGTACATACAACCATATTAGTGTACATACAACCATATTGGTGTACATAACCATATTGTTGCACCTACAACCATATTAGTGCACGTACAACCATATTGGTGCACATACAACCAGATTGGAGCACATGCAACCATATTGGTGTATATACAACCATATTGGTACACATACAACCATATTGGTGTACATACAACCATATTGGTGCATGTTCAACCATATTGATACACATACAACCATATTGGTGTACATACAACCATATTGTGTACATACAACCATATTGGTGCACATACAATTATATTGGTGTACATACAACCATATTGGTGTACATACAACCATATTGGTGCACATACAACCATATTGGTGTACATACAACCATAGTGGTGCACATACAACCATATTAGTGCATGTACAACCAAATTGGTGCACATACAACCATATTGGTGCACATACAACCATAATGATACACATACAACCATATTAGTGCATGTACAAACATTTTGGTGCACATACAACCATATTGGTGCACATACAACCATATTGGTGCACATTCAACCATAGTGTTTCACATACAACCATATTGGTTCACATACAACCATAGTGGTATACATACAACCATATTCGTGCATGCACAACCAAACTGGTGGACATACAACCATATTTGTGCACATATAACTATACTGGTGCACATTCAGTCATACATGGTGCACTGGTTAGATTAATGAATTGGTAAGTCAATAAATAAGGGATTATCTTGAGTAAAACATGAACAAGTCTTTTTTTTGTATCAAAATAACCTCGAATGGTCTGATGCTATAAATAACTGATTGTACTACCATTAACTGTATGCTGATTCTGTCATACTGTTATCATGAGGCATTTACAGAAGTCATTTGAGGATTATATTATTATTCAGTAATATTTGGTAATAATTTTATTTAGGGATAAAGAGAAAGTAAAGTGACCTAATGTTTGCATCTTACTGCAGGGTGTATGTAGACTTCCTAAAGAAGAAGACGGAACAGAGTACAAATTCAGACGGATTGATATCAGGTAATAATGAATTACATTTACTTATAAATCAGCAATAATTTGTGTCCATATGAGCTTCAGCCCTATCAAATTACTGACCTGCCCAAAGTCCTCTATGGCTGTCAGAGAAAAATTGCTAATTTTCTTTCAAATGCAGTACTTGAAAGACTGACCTTTCTCAAATCCATGGGGACAATTGGTCCTGTGAGGACTCCTGCCATATTGAAATACAGACCTGCCTAATATCTAGTATGGCCACCAGATCACAATCACTGGTTTTATTTAACAAATATTTGATAGAACATTGACACCCATGAGCAATTCAGTGCCATACAAATATTTTAAAATCCTTTTGCTATTACTTTTTAGATAATGCTGTGACTATTGGTCCATTTTATTTTATTCACGCATATTTTTTGGACCAATCTGACATCTAATATGGCCCAAATTTTATGGCTGCCATTTGGGGGAACCAGCGATCACAGGACCTTCATTAATGACCTTTACAGTCCGAAACCTTTAGATTGATATGTTATCTTTAACAATTGTCATCACACCTGGTAGCAAATGATCATAATGGTCAGTGTATGAATTAATCTGATTATTAGTTTTGTCACCTTCCCTTCTTAATTTACTTAAAGAAATCTTTTGATCCAATGGATCAAAATGTTTTCATTATTTTTCTTTAATCATGTTCATTTTAGTTCCAGTTAAGTTTATAATTAAATATCCTCAGGTTCAATAAACTGCTTTTGTCTTGTATAATGATCATGTTCACGTCTTGACTTTGTTGTTTATTTCTTCAGGTTGATCCCTCATGACCAGTATCACTGTGCTCTGCTGTATTTTACTGGCAGTGATATGTTCAACAAAAACATGAGAGCTCAAGCACTGGACAAAGGCTTTACCCTGAATGAATACAGCATAAGACCCATGGGCAGTACAGGTGACTACAAATACAGCATACTCAATCCTTCATCTGCTCTGTTAATCATCTAATCTTTTTATTTTATTTTTATCATTATGCTACAAATAAAATGGAAACAGATTCAATTCTGTCTTATACAGTCATGTGGAGTAACATTTAACTCTAAAGCAGCATTTCCATATATATGTGTATGTGCGTATATGTGTGAAATAATAGGGGTGTTTCCATGTGTGCGTATATGCGTATAAGCATGAACTGGCAGATGTATATATTTGTACAATTGATCAAGCAGGCCTTCCACAAAAAGATGGTGAAATGAAGTCATTTTACCCTGAATCCCTGAGTTCACGCAGACCCTATGCGAGAAAATTGCTCCTGTGGCGATTTTCACGCATTTGCACACATACACATATACGCTGATGGACACATGGGAACACCCCAGTTACACGCATACAATTTTCGCACATATAAGCATATATGTGCTCATGGAAACGCTGCGTAAGATTTCATGCAGTTCCAATTTTAATAGTAATCATAGTGAAGGTGCCAATAAAGTGTCATTACCCTAAGCTTCAGTTTCAGTTGGGAATAAAAGTTAAAGGTCACAGTTATTTTAACAGGAAATATAATTACATTAGAAAATTATATTGATAAAAAAATATATATTTTTTTAATACTTTTGTTATTTAAATAATAACAATACTATCAGAATTAATAAGTTGAAAATGATTATGAAAAATATTCAATTGGAAACAATTATTTTATTGGCTTTTTAGATTTTAGAATACATTGTGATTTATGTTGCTGAATAAAGAACTTGTTATAGATTTAGTATAATTTTTTGTTAATTATGTACTAATATATCCTTGATCTCATAAAACCTGAAACATTCACAAAGTGAAGAATTTAATACATTTGAACCTGTATGATGTGGTCATTAAATTATGTAAATGTATTTAAAAAATTGAAATCGTAATGCCTTCCACGTGACTTTGAGATATAACACTAACAGCATAGCACTGTGCTGCATTTAATTATGTAATTTAGCTTTGTATCATTCATATTTAAAAGTATCTGTTTCAGACACAGGTGTCAGTGTATTTGAGATTACCTTACAAGTGCAAACTGTGCATATGTATAACAATTCATTTCAGGTATCCCAGGTGAACCTTTACCAGTGACTTGTGAAGAAGACATCTTTGATTATATTGACATGAAGTACAAGAAACCAGGGGAAAGGAACATGTGAATAATACTCATTTGATATTAAAGGGAAAACTGAAGAAATCAGATCCTAAGGTTATCGCTCGTTTCAGCATCTTGGTTCAGTTATATGCTGTCAATTCTAAACCACATCTACCATCTTAAGACTGAACTAAAAGAAAATGTTATTCCTTACCAAAAAAAATTATTGTCCTGCTCCCATTTTATATGGATCCAATTTATTTTTGCAAATGAAGGACAGGTCTTTGGTAATGTTGCGAATTTGTGCTTTGGAACAGTTACCCTAAAAGAACTCTTAATGGTTAGAAAAGGACTACATTTTTTCACAATCATTTAGACCATTTCAAGAATTGAAGTAAATTTTTATATTTTCTGCTTCCAGTATTTTTGACAAGTAGGGAAAGTTCCAAGTATTACTGTAGGCAAAAAAAAAGGTTTGGTTCTCAGTCCCTTTTTTTTGGAAATTGGTGCAAGCGGGTGAAGTTTTCTTTTAACCTTATTTGTGTGATTTGATAAAAATATCATATGATCAGGGAAAAACATGGTAATAACAGAATTTTTTTTGTTAAACAGGTAAAAGCACTGCATAACAAAGGAAGTAATATCAAAATTGTATAATTTTACCTTCTTGAAAGAAATGTCCCAGTGGCTGGAGCACAAAATTGGTAAGTTTTTATTTAAAATCAAAATGAAAATTTTTGATGCAGGGGATTAAAATTGATGTGCGCAGTGCCTGAGAACCATACCTTTTATTTTTTATGGCCTTATATCTTGACCTGTAAAAAAAGAAAAAAGACAAGAAAATGTGCCTGCTCGCACCATATTTTATGTTCCCTGAGTCAGTAGAATCAAATTCTTTTGAGTGGCTTTAGGAATAAATACTGGCTGTGTCAGTTATTTGAGACAACATTGGACATTGGATTGAGACGTCTGGTTTGAACCACATTGTCAGCATGTGAGTCAGGTCTACTTTCTGCAAGTTTGACTGGGGAGATTTGTTTATCAAAACCTCACCGGTTGGAGGGGTGCTGTGGCTCTTCAGGTCCATGACCTTCGTATAAAAAGTTATCATCTTCCATTTGTGAATGAAAGAATGCAATTACTTTTGCTGATCATAAGCGTTTACTATCTTTATGATCATATGCTTTTAAACTGTAGCCTGCATGTTCAAGGAACAAACAGTGTGTTAAAATGGTGTTTGAAGATTGGAATGCAGAAAAGACTTACAGCAACATTTTGGTTTGTAAATATCTTTGTGTGTGTACAAATTGTCAGAATTTAATAGATTTCAGATATAGTATATGTTATGTTCAGATAAAATGTTTTATACAATACAGGGGCAGATCCAGGATTTTGGAAAGGGGAGGGTCCAACCCAGGGAGACAAAAAAGAAAACCTTAAAAAAAGGTCCTTTGGTCCGGAAAAGAGGGGGGTCCAGTTTGCAATATTTAGTATGAAACCCTAAAAAGAGGTTTTTGGCTCCAAAAGTGGGCCCCCCCCCCCCCTGCAATAGTTTATACCTTCATAGTCATTGATGGAAGTGTAACTGCATGTTTGTGTGTAGTTGTGGATTTTGTGATAGGTATTATCTCATGTATGGACACATTAAATATTTCTTACAAAAATTATTGCTCTTTCTTCAGTTTTTACTGGCAATTTAAGCGAATGGGTACTGTGAGATGGAAAGACTTGTACTATTTATATCTAGTTATATTCACATACTTCTTATACATTTCGACTAATTTATGCCACTGCTGATATCAGATGTTAACTAAGTGAACATTTTATTCCTATATCACAGGAGAACTGATTAAAAAGACTGCATTCATTTGCCTGTGCATCCATCAATTCTGCACCCATGTAACCATGTTGGATATTCCATAGATATACCCTTACATGTTTATATACCCCTCCTTTACTTCAAGTGGACTTCTCCATTAACACCCCTATGATAAGGTAAGCTGTCCTGCAGGTCGGGGGAGGGGGAGGGGCTTTTTTTTTACTTGTCCACTTAGTGAACCTAGGGCGAGTACTCTTCCCGATGGTACTTCGGCAGGTAACTTGGTAACAGAGATGCAGCATAAAATAAGGAGATGGTGGAAATTAAGCTAAGGCAAAGCTGAGTAGCCAGCAACTCTTTATATCTTTTGAGAAATGCTTGCCTAAGGACTGGAAGTATGATCATGTTTTGGCATATTGATAATAATCATTCGAGATATAGATATCTTTTGGCTATTCTTATGATGTTAATCTTGATTTATGTGTTGTTGTGTCTTATTCATGGGGAAAATCCTACAACCTAAGATCTGAGAAACCCCTGCCCCTATCATCATCTGGTATTTGTCACATGACTGACATAGGATTATCAGCTGGCAGGGTACCACATTAGTTGAACTACTTTGTATGATACACAAGGGACCCATGGTCACGGCGCTCAGCTGTTATATATGATCACAAAATATGATTTGGAAGAGGAGGTAGGCAAATGCTGGTTTTGTGTGGTAATATAAGTTGTATTATGAGTTGATGGTATTTAACTCAAGTTATGTAAGATTTTGATAATATCCTTGGAGACGGGGAAGAGGATTGATGTCATTTATATTATTTACAGTTGGAAATGGTGTGCTATTGTCATATCGGTTTTGACTTGGCAATATACCTTTAACTTTAATATAACTTTTACAAATGAGTTGACTGTTATTAAAATTACAGGTTATCCCAACCCAAGAGTAGCACTAGCACAAATAATATAAGTTTAACTATTTATTAAAAAATTATTAAATATTATTTGGGAATCCTAAATTCGGCATAATGTTAGATATCCCCAAGATCTCCTACCAAGCCGATAACAGGGTTTTTGCGACTTTGTTCCTTTGAGAAATTAAGGAAAAACCTCAATTTTTTATTAAAAACCTATTTTCACACTTCAGGACTGCCTAATATCAAAACCACTCATCTGTTTTTCCTCATATTTGCCATAAATATTCCTCTATATAGTTCATATGTACATGCCAGAAATTAGGTCTGTATTATATAATTTAAAAAAGTTATGGGCTCAAACATAATGCATTTTGTAAAAAATCAGGAAAGATATTTGATCACAACACAAAACATGTTAAAACTAAGGACTTATTTTCTAGTAATATAACTTTAATTAATCAAAATTAAATTGTATACCCAAAATTAGATCAAAATCTTTTAATTTTTTAGCAAACCTGTGAGCTTATGCGATGGGGCAGCGTCCGTCCATCATCAGCCGTCCGCCGTCCAGGGCTGGCTTTCTGCCATCCATGGCTGTAAGTCAGAAATTGTCAGAGCTAGCAGCTCCAAATTATATGTAAGAATTAGTCACATGTGAAACTTGGTGCCCTGGAGCTTTTTATTGGGTATCTGCATTAATTTAGATTTTATAGAGAAAAAGCTTAAAAACCTTTAAAAATCTTCTTCTCTGAAACTGTCCAGCCAAAATGTCCAATATTTCACAGAAATGATCCCTGGAACAATCTCTCTCAAGTTTGTTTGAATGATTCTAGTTGGGAGATTTTTGGCCGAGTTACGGGAGGTTGAATTTAGTCATCTGTCCAAAAAAGCACACTAAAATTAAAATCTCCGAAAAGGCTAAAGCTATAATCACCAAATTTTATACCAATGTTTGTCACATATGTCATATCTGATTTTGAGGTATTGGTGGCGCCACCTACATTGATGTGTTTTTTACAAGTGAAAATGTTATTTTAAACTCTTCTTGCTTATACACTGATTTATGATGAAACTGTTAAGCTGATTGGTTTAAACTTTACAAGAATTATTCTATGGTAGGGTTCTGCCAGTTTTATAAGAATAGATTGGGTAAATACAGTTTTAAAAAAACATTGTAGCCAATTGAAAAAGGCTTTCTGTATTTGAAAACAGATTTGACAACATGCTGAGTTTCACCATCCAAGTCAAGAGGTCACTCAGTACAAACAGGTGGGGTCCAGACATCACCATCGCAACTGACCTGGCTCTGGGGGGGTGTCTAGACAGTGTGTCTTTTTGTTTAGATGCAGAATTCCCAGATTATTGGAACTATATCTTTCAACTGTTTGAAAAAACTTGGTTAGCATTTTAAGCGAAATGGGTTTATCATCAGGTCACATGTGAACTGCTGCGCCCTCGGTTTTGGTTGACCTCTGACCTTTCCTCGCTGCCCAGCGTTCATTTGTGTGTCTGTTTCCACACATAAACCTGCATATCTCGGGAACCGTTTGACCGACTAAAAATTTTGCATAATGTAGCCCTTTGATAGCTTTATAACATACACTATAAATGGTGGCGCCAACTGCAACCATTTATGCAACCATCTGTTCATCTGCCTTGGGATAATATCACTCATATCTCAGCAGTGGTTTGACTTATCCACCTGAAATTTTGCAGGTTTATACATCCTGGACAATTTTCTTGATTTTATGACAGGTGGCGCCACCCACATTCACGTTTACTCTGCAGACATCCAAGCTCATATCTTGGGAACCGTTTGACGGATTGGACCAAAATTTTGCATGTGTATAGATCTCACATAGCTCTTCATCAAAGGCAAACTGGTGGCACCACCTGCAACCACTTATGCACAGCGTTCATCTGTTCATCTGCCTTGGGATAAAATCACTCATATCTCAGCAGTGGTTTGACTTATCCACCTGAAATTTGCAGGTTTATATTTCCTGGACAATTTTCTCGATTTTATGACAGGTGGCGCCACCTACATTCACGTTTACTCTGCAGACATCCAAGCTCATATCTCAGGAACCGTTTGACCGATCAGGCTAAAAATTTTGCACAAATGTAGCCCTTTGATAGCTTTATAACACTAAAACTGGTGGTGCCACCTGCAACCACTTACACACAGCGTCCATCTGTTCATCTGCCTTGGGATAAAATCACTCAATCTCAGCAGTGTTTTGACTTATCCACCTGAAATTTTGCAGGTTTATACAGCCTGGACAGGTTTCTTGATTTTAATACAGGTGGCGCCACCTACATTCATGTTTACTCTGCAGACATCCAAGCTCATATCTTGGGAACTGTTTGACCGATTGGGCCAAAATTTTGCATGTGTATAGATCTCACATAGCTCTTCATCATAGGCAAAACTGGTGGGGTCACCTGCAACCTCTTATGCACAGCATCCATCTGTTTATCTGCCTTGGGATAAAATCACTCATATCTCAGCAGTGATTTGACTTTTCCACCTGAAATTTTGCAGGTTTATACATCCTTGACAGCTTTCTCAATTTTATGACAGGTGGCGCCACCTACATTCACGTTTACTCTGCAGACATTCAAGCTTATATCTCAGGAACTGTTTGACTGGTTGGGCCAAAATGTTGCATGTGTTTAGATCTCACATAGCTCTTCATCATAGGCAGAACTGGTGGTGCCACCTGTAACCATAAATGCACAGCACCCATCTGTTCATCTACCTTGTGATAAAATCACTCATATCTCAGCAGTGGTTTGACTTATCCACCTGAAATTTTACAGGTTTATACATCCTGGACAGCTTTCTCGATTTTATGACAGGTGGCGCCACCTAAAGTCAAGTTTACTCTGCAGAAATCCAAGCTCATATCTCGCTAATCGTTGACCGATTGGGCCAAAATTTTGCATGTTTATAGATCTCGCATAGCTCTACATCATAGGCAAAACCGGTGGTGCCACCTGCAACCACTTATGCACAGCGTCCATCTGTTCATCTGCATTGGGATAAAATCACTCATATCTCAGCAGTGGTTTGACTTATCCACCTGAAATTTTGCAGGTTTTTACATCCTGGACAGCTTTCTCGATTTTATGACAGGTGGCGCCACCTAAAGTCAAGTTTACTCTGCAGACATCCAAGCTTATATCTCGGGAACCGTTTGACCGATTGGGCCAAAATTTTGCTTGTGTATAGATCTCACATAGCTCTTCCTCATAGGCAAAACCGGTTGTGCCACCTGGTACCACTTATGCACAGCGTCCATCTGTTCATCTGCCTTGGCGTAAAATCACTCATTTCTCAGCAGTGGTTTGACATATCCACTTGAAATTTTTGCAGGTTTATACATCTTGGAAAGCTTTCATGATTTTATGACAGGTGGCACCACCTAAAGTCAAGTTTACTCTGCAGACATCCAAGCTCATATCTCGCTAACCGTTTGACCAATTGGGCCAATATTTTGCATGTGTATAGATCTCACATAGCTCTTCCTCATAGGCAAAACCGGTAAAGCCACCTGCAACCACTTATGCACAGCGTTCATCTGTTCATCTGCCTTGATCACTCATCTCAGCAGTGGTTTGACTTATTCACCTGAAATTTTGCAGGTTTATACATCCTGGACAATTTTCTTGATTTATGACAGGTGGCACCACCTACATTCACGTTTATGCTGCAGACATCCATGCTAATATGCAACACACCTCACTCTATTCCCCTTGCCACTTAATCCATGCCTCACTTCACCAGTTCCACTCTGATTTCTGCGGATACATATAGTTGCTTGTCGACCACCCATATTCTAGTTTTAAAATGTCCTAGTCTGAAACTTGCAGGTCTGAAATGTCCATTTTGCTGAAATCATAATGACTAAGGTAGATATGCAGGACTTAAAAGGATCAATATTAAATTTTAAAAATAAACCTCCATTCATACTCCCAAACTTTGCACAGGTTCGCATTAGGCCTGTAGGCCTTTTTTAAAATATTAGCAAAAATAAAAAGTTGGTACCTTAAATTTTGCTCAACTTTGGCCACGGCATGTTTTTTCCTGCAAGTACTGTGGATTTAATTTTCACAGCATGTACACATAAGGATTTAATCTGTTAAAATCTGAAATTAAAAAATAAAAGCTGCATAATTAGGCTAGTTATTGAATTTTTTTGGAGGCTCTTGTTGTATTCCCTTACATTGTCAAGCGGTCCACTTTGGTCACTGTAGGTCATTCAGTGCAGCTCTCTATGCTCCCCAGGGTGTTGGCATAATGTTAGATGTCCCCAAGATTTCCTACCAAGCCGAAAACTGGGTCTTTATTAAAAACCTATTTTCACACTTTAGGACTGCCTAATATCAAAACCACTCATCTGTTTATAGCTCAGCTGACTACAAGTCATCTGAGCTATAGTTGTGGTCCATGTCATGAGGAATGCCTCTTATTAGTTTTTATAACTAGTTGTACAATCCATGTAAAATAGATAGTTTATATTATTATTTTCTTCATTTGCACATTTATCTGACATGGAATTAATTACCAGTATAAGGTATTTCTACTGCCTATGTTCTAAATTAGCAAATTAACTATCAAATAACATTTTAAATAAATCAGTACCATGTTTACAGAGCAATATCAACATAGGTCTTCTCTCGTATAACAATTTTAATGAAGTTATTGTCACTGTTAATCAAAACTTTAACAACACAAGGAGACCAATCTGTTTCAAAATCATAATTTATAAAATAACAAACATTCACATATCACAACTAACTCTTCTCTGAACCATGAGAAACTTTATGAAAATAGAGTTACAGCTGCACAATAGTTTCTTCATTTATAATGAGTAAACACTGGATACAATGCAAGTTCTTAGGTATGCATCCCCTGTGAAAAGCAGGTGATGTCAACCCAAATAAAAGTTTGTTCCCCCCCCCCCCCCCCCCACTCAAAGGGTGGAAAAAATTATGGTGTGCAAGGGAAGAAATATATGCACTAGTGAAACCACTGGTCCTCATGTTTTCCATGACAACATTGTTCTCCTTTAGTTTTAACACAGAAAAAAAACTATAAGATGGTTTCAGTGATAATATTAAAGAGCCAGGGCACTTAACAAGGTACACTTAGCTGATTCACAATTGTGTCAGAAAAATATACAGATTCAGCAGGCTTGAACTTTTTAATAACTTGCCTGCACAGCACCTGAAAACATAAGCTATATGACTGTACACTCCTGACTTTTGCTGTAAATGTTACCATGCACAGTTTTCATTCAGCTCAAACTATGACAAATATATAAAGGATTTCATGTTTGTATCCTTTTGATATATATATATTCTGGCCTTATTTTCAATGACAATTTTTGGCCAATTTTCATCGCTGTGGTAAAGCTTTGATCTGTCCAGCCACTCTGTTTAAGTCACACATTTCGAGTGCTTTAATAAGCTGATCTCTGTCTGCAGACATCTTGAACTTTTGCTTCCATCGTAACAAACTCTGGTAAACTTGTTCTCGCAGGTCCCGAGTGTGAGTATGAGCAATACATTCAATATCCATCTCTGTCAGGCCCAAACAGCGTGCAAGGTTCTTCCAGTAACGTCCAACATTCTCTGTCACAACATGAAATTCTTGTGCCATATCTGAGGAATAAAATAATATCACACATTAAATTTCTGTTTGTAGTTGTAATATTGGACTCTCACAAAATACTGATTTCTCAGCACCTGATCCCTTAATAATGTGTATGTACAACTGATACACTTTGCCTTATATTATACTGTAACTCCATAAAAATATATTCTAATCCTGATTTAGAGGATATGTGGTTTGGATGGGGATGGTGAAGTGTTCATTAGATCTCTATGCACTCCATAAGAAATTGAAGTACTTGGTAAAGTCCTGCACAATACATCTTCCACTTTATTTGATATTTTTCTTTACTAGGACTGAATGTTAATCAAATTAAGACCTGTCCTGATACCCATATGTAATATTTTTCACGAAGTCCCTGAAAACATACTTAAGAAATTTATCATTACCAGCCCAAGTTATTTTGAAAATACATCAATTTTATCAAATCTTTATTACCCTACCAGTATACAGGGAATTCTATGTGTTAATATATTAAACAAAAGGTCACATTCACTCCGAATTTGTCCTTTCTTCATTGTATCCGCAAAAAAAAAGTTTTGCGGATACTTAGTTTTTGACCGGGTTCTGCCGCCACCGCGTTAGTTTCCGGAGAACTCCTCTGAGACTACTGGATGGATTATACCGAAACTTGCACAAATTATTGGGTCACATGTGAACTGGTGCCTAACCAAGTGGCCTTGACCTCTGACCTTTCCTCTCTGCCCAGCATTCGTTTGTGCGTCTGTTTCCACACATAAACCCACATATCTTGGGGGAAAAAAATTTACACAAATGTAGCCCTTGGATAGCTTTATAACATACACAAAAAAAGGTGGCGCCACCTGCAGCCATTTTTGCACAGTGTCCATCTGTTTGTCTGCCTTGGATTAATATCACTCATACCTCTGCAGTGGTTTAACCAAATTACCTGAAATTTGGCATGCGTATACATCCCGCATAGCTTTCTTGGTTTTATGGCAGGTGGCGCCACCTACATTCAGGTTCACGCTGTAGACATCCATGCTTATATCTCCGGTCTCGTTCGACCAATCAGGAAAGAAAAAATTACACAAATGTAGCCCTTGGATAGCTCAATAACATACACAAAAATGGTGGTGCCACCTGCAACCATTTTTGCACAGCATCCATCTGTTTGTCTGCCTTGGGTTAAAATCACTCATATCTCTGCAGTGGTTTGACCAAATTACCTGTAATTCGGCATGCGTATACATCCTGGATAGCTTTCTTGATTTTATGACAGGTGGTGCCAGCTTCATTCACGTTCATGCTGCAGACATTAATGCTTATATCTCCGGACTCATTTGACCAATCAGGAAAAAAATTTACACAAATGTAGCCCTTGGTTAGTTTTATAACATACACAAGAATGGTGGCGCCACCTGCAGCCATTTTTGCACAGCGTCCATCTGTTTGTCTGCTGTGGGATAAAATCACTCATATTTCTGCAGTGGTTTGACTTTTCCACCAGAAATTTTGCATATGTATACATCTTGGATAGTTTCTCATTCAAATAACAGTTGGCGCCACCTACAGTCATGTTTATGTGGCAGAGATCCATTCTAATATGTAACACATGTAACTCTACTTCCCCTGCCACTCAAACCATGCCTCATTTCACCTGTCCTACTCTGATTTTGGCGTTACACGTAGTCGCTTATCGACTACCCGTATTCTAGGTGAATTATGATGTTATTTATTTTATTAAGGCCATTTTATTTATATTTTATCTGTTATCTAGCTATATTTTGTTTAAACACTATCACAGCACAAATGCAAAGGTTGCGAATGTGAACAGTCTTAATCATGGCTATGGTGAATTGCCTTAAGGTCATAATAGGTTAATGGAGCAGGAAAGACGTGTGAGTGGAGTCATGAACTTCAACCTAATTTTGAAGTTATTTATTTCATGCTACATAATTTGAGTGTAAATGAAGAATAATTTATTTCAAACTACATATTTTGGAGCCACTATAGAACGCGGGCTTCGCTTGTATTGAGGAACATATAAATAAAATTGTCACCTCTCATTCCCTATTTTAACTCCTACTTTTCCCTGTAGATGGCCCTACACTCAACTCTTCTAACATAACTACTAAGCATCAGAAGTCGCCTGAATCCGGAATCGAACCTACGATCTCTGGACTAGAAGCCCTACACGCTACTAAGTGAGCCGTGAAGACGAGATACCAGCAGGAGCAAGTTTTGTTCATTTATATCTGCGACTGAAGAGGCATCTATCGCGAAAATGGGATACCATTTACTATTTTAACAGTTAAGCTTTAGGTGGGGGCTCCTCCCCCACACCCCCGTTCAGACAGGAACCAAGGTTCCCCGGACCCCTCCTCCTCTAATATAATAAACTCCAGCTATGAGCAATATTAAATACGGGAATTCTGAGGAAAATTATATGTATCGGCCTTTTCCAGGAAACAATTTATTATGCGACACCCGTTTTACCGGCGGTAGGCTGAAGCCCGGTTTCTATAGTTCTGCCCATATTTTAATCAAATAATACTGACATTATGTGTTCTATGACATACCTAATAATTGTAATATAAAAATTAATACTATTTTAATATTTAGTAAAATTATTTGAAATTATAATTAACATATAAATTAAAGACTGAATTCCTACCAGCATCATTTGTCATATATTGGCCTGGTGTGTGTACATTATTGTTGCGTCCAGTGTATTTTTGCATCACGTTTATCAGGTCTACACGTCCATCTGTACCACTTTCAATTAAATACTTCAGAAAATCTAAATTTTCTGGTCCCATACGATCGTGTCCCTCGAGTGCCAGCCAGAAGGCTGTTCCATCTTGTATTTCTTCTTGCCGTCGTCTGCTGATAAAGTCGGCACACATGAACTTCATTCTTGACAAATCATCTCCTGTCAGTTTGTTTGACAGTTCTATCAGCATCTTCCTGTACTCCATCCGATCCATTTTCAGATATCCCAACACAAAATATTTACCAGAAACCAGCGTGGTGAGGTTTGCGTATTTTGACGTTTACATTTTGGGGGATTGCCCACTGTCACCAATCATAGGGAATTCCCATTCTCCAATTTCTGTACCAAAATTGCACTCTCGCCTGTGACGATAGAAGCAAATAATTTCGACAGAATGGATATTTCGCAACTAAAAGTACATATATTTGTTTGAGTTTGTAAAAGGATTTGGTGTTTGTGATATTATATGAACTTCGTGGCATATTATGTTTAATTGTCCGTAATAGGATATGCCTGGAGATTAGGAATCCCGACAGGGCTTCCCCGGTGGGTGTTTCCTCAGATGCCAACATGTCGCCGAACGGAGCGTTGCTTTCGGTGTTACTGGCCCTTGTTTTCTGCCAGTATGGCCTCTCTTTAAATAAATACGCAAAGGATCTGAACGGTGATGAAGAGGGCCTCACAGGGGACAGGCCATTTCGCATGTATAAGCTGAATCTGTTGTGGGAGAAAGCTAAGAAGGTGAGCGCATCTTGATGTTACTGTTCCATCACGCCTGGCTTGGCAGCACGTAGGGACCACAGACTGCAGTATCACGACTCCAGCGTTCAATAAAAATGTTTCTCGTGTGTTATTCTCAGATCAGTAATTGTAGTGCGTGAGTAGATCTTGTGGTATGAGTATTTCTCACATGTCTAATCTATTAAATGAATTGCATTATTTTCATTTGATGTATTTTTTCAGGTAATCAGTTTATTGCCGTATATTATTGGTTATATAATTATGTTATATAATAATAAATCTGATTTTCTACTTCACTTCCAAGCACTTGAATATGGGATATTGCTAATACCGATACTCTCGTGTGTAGAGGTAGAATCTGCTAGCCCTAGCACCCGTCCTCTCTTACTACGCTACGCTGTGCGAGAGCCCTAGAAGATGATTTGAGGAAACTGGAGACATTCCACATTACAATTAAATTCTTATATTTCGTCTGAAAATGTCGTATTCATTAAGAAATAAAGATATTCTTATCAAATATGCATATAACATACCACTTAGACAGTGTTTGTCCACTTTAAATGTTGATTAGAAGAATATGTATTATCCTAATAAACGGTGATACATGAGGAACGATGTCTGCTCTGGGTCCCCCCGCCCCCCCCCCCCCCACCCACGGCTGGCAGGCAGCCGCCTGTGTAGCCAGTGGTAACGGGCCGTCTTGGCTCAGCAAGCAAAGGTCACGCAGTTCATTGTTTCAGATTCTGAGACAGTTTCAAGCGCAAGGGTTGCAAAGTTTTAAAAGTGAGTCTTGTTTACATACTAAAACAAAATATTTAGCTGAATTTCTCGGTCATTCGAATAAAGTACTATATATCCCTTAGATTACTTAAAGTTTCCTTGTCATAAACGCACTATTTGATTTTACACAATCTTTTCCCGACAAGGGTTTGAAGTTCTCCAGTTTACTCTGAAGCTTTTTATGCGGCGGTATCCAGGGTCCTGGATACCACCGCATTTAATGCAGCTAGAATCTGCCTGCTTGACTGAAAAACTGCAGGCAAATAACTAGCGCCCCTGGCGGACAGCCTGTCAGTATTTATTCAATACTGCTGTGTGTGCACTGTGCAAATATAATGTGGTCTTGTCTTAATCGACTGTTGCTGAGTTGAAATTAAAATGGAAGCGTGAACGTGAAAAGCTTAGAAATAACATATTGCACTATAACTTTATCTTATATCAACGGACTCGCTTAATAATTCAGGGCAAAGCTACTCATGGTCTTTCATTTACAGATAAACATCAGGTTTTTGCAAGTTTCATTTAATCTTCCTTGCAGCATACCAACAATATTAATTGCAGCCTTATATTTGCTCAATGATCACATTAAATAAACAGAGTCAATAGCGTGTATAAGCTGATGTAGTGGGGATGGTCAGATAAGAGGCTGTGTGTAAAACTCGAAAGTCGGAAGCCGGAAGTCCGAAGCCAAGGATTTTTAAGAAACAAAGCCATAAAGCATATACAAAAAGCCATCACATCAATACTATTTTGATTTTTATCGATACCCTAGGGTCTGTTCTATTATTCTGTGAAGAATCATAGTTATTCATTCAATTATCTGAAAGTTATAGAAGAATCTGTGCTCGGAAGCCATCTCGGAAGTCACTCTGAAGTGCAGGTTAGTAGTCCAAATGTGTAAAACTCGGAAGCCACGGCCATGCACTGGTCATCAAATCATCAGCATATACGTGCATGTCAAGCATTTTCAATATCTTCCAGATGACATATTTTTTTTTATAATTCAATTCTGTTGTGTTACATTCATGATGCTGTTTTCTTACAATAATATTTTGTCGTCATATTTTTTTTCATTTTGTAAAACAACATAGTATCAATTGATTAATTAAAATGATAAATAGAATTAAAATTTGACAGAAACACGACAATGTCCTGGAAATGTTTCTAAAGGTTTTTTTGATAAAATGTTTTATGTTTCATGTTTAAATTGACCAAACTTCACATGTTCCATTGATAAAAAATTTCATCAGGATTATGTATCTCTTAGACTTACAAAATTTATTATGTAATATATTTAATTGATTCCAAAATTTATTTTATATTTCATGATCAGAATGCACATTTAACAAATTCAAAATGTGATATTTCCCCGATATGTTCATGCTGTCAAATGAAACCCATTTCAATTCAAGTTTTAAAATGTTGCATCATATGCATAATATATCACATTGAATTGTTTGATAATGATTCATCAGATGTATTGGACAACTTTAAAAAGAAAAACTAGACGACCATAGGTCGAACGCTTGCCGGAAATCGGAAGTGAAACACAGACGGACAGACAAACATATTGTCGGTTTTCTATTAATGGAATGACTCTCAGGGACATTGCTGAGAATATGTGGCCCGTAGAATGACATATGAAACAAAAGAACAGGCAAGCAGACAAAACTGACAACAAAAGACGAACAGACAGACAAAGTAACTTTGTGAGACAAGATTGACACCAGATGACATTACCTAGTGATTGAGAAGATTCAAAGGAAGAAAATGAGTTATAATTTATGTAATTTAGATTTATAGTTTTGGAGGTATGGCGAATTAATGATATACTTGGGAGGCTCGACTGTAGCGCCCTCTAGCAGACATATTCCGAAGACGACAAATGCGTTTCGTATTATTAGTGTATGACATGAGATGTCCCAGTTTTAAAAGGATTCCGTCAAAGCTGTGGCCTGTAGAATGCTATATGTAAGGCGTAAGAACCAGCAAGCAGGCGACTTTGAGGATAACGGTCAAACAGATGGACACACTGACAAAGTGACAGAAGATTGAAACCAGATGCCTTAATCAGGTTATGGAGAAGACTCAAAGGAAGAAAATAAGCTATAGTTTGTATAACAGAGGCTTTTGTTGTAGAGATATGGCCAATACAATGGTATGTGTGTGAGGGTCGTGTGCAGCGCCCACTAGTGGCCATATCCAGAAAATGAAAAATTTATTTCTAGATATTAAAGTAAGACATAAGATGTAATAGTTTCAAAAGGATTCCGTCAAAACTATGGCCTATAGAATGCTATATGTGAGACGCAAGAGCCAACAATTAAGCAGGCGAATTTGAGGACAACTGACAAACAGACGAAACACTGACAAAGTGACTCAAGATTGAGTCCAGATGACTAATCCAGGTTATGGAGAAGACTCAAAGGAAGAAAAAAGCTACAGTTTATGTAACTGAGGTTTATAGTTTTGGAGATATTGCCAAAGCATGATATGTTGGGAGAGGTTCGAGTTCAGCGCCCCCTAGCGGCCATATCCGGAAAATGAACAATTGGTTTCGAGATATTAGTGTAAGACTTAAGATGTAATAGTTTCAAAAGAATTCTTTCAAAACTGTGGCCTGTAGAATGCTATATGTTAGACGCAAGAGCAAGAAGGCGAATTTGAGGACAACTGACAAACAGACAGACACACTGACAAAGTGTCACAAAATTGTGACCAGATGACTACACTAGGTTATGGAAAAAACTCAGAGGAAGAAAATAAGCTATAGTTATGTAATTGAGGCTTATAATTTTTTAGATATGGCCAAAATATGATATGTTCGGGAGGTTCGCATCCAGCGCCCCCTAGCGGCCCTATTCAAAAAATGAAAAAACAATTTCGAGATACTAGTGTAGGACTTATAATATGTCAGTTTCAAAAAGATTCCTGCAATAATGTGGCCTTTGGCGTAAGATGAATTAAATCTCGAAATATCTCTATTCACGAGATATTTTACGAGATACTGCAAGACTTGTAATAAAATCTTGTAGTACTAGTTGAATGCTTCCTGATGCAAAAAACTAGATCACTCTAGCTTTAAAATTGACAAAGTTACAAAAATAAGACCCTTTATTTTCGAATATCATGACTTTTCCCCAAAAATTTGTAACCATGGTTACGGCAAATTTGAGTCAGCTACACACCAGATGACAGGCCTTGGAATGACGATTAAAATATACTATTGTTGAAGTAGATACAACTAATAGTCACAAAGATATGAAGAAAAAACCGTTTTGAGAAGTTTTGATGACCTTGACCTTGACCTTTGACCTATTTTAACCAAAAACAATAGGGCACCTAGAAATTATGTTTTTCATCATCCCTGTAAGTTTCAAGGTGATTGTGGCAAAATTGTGGCCAGGAGAGTGCAGACAAACAAACAGACATACGCAACTGAGTAATATGCTTGCCGAAATCTTTGATTCCGGCAAGCAACAAACATAAACAAAACCTTGACAGAAATAAATACACAGTACATGTGTAAATAGATATGATGCCGATTGTAACATTTAACGTTCATAAAATAAAATTGTTTCTGTTTTTGCAGAACGATTTGATATTTCCTCGGTATTTTTATGCTGTTATGTACAATGTTCGGAAAATTAATGTTCTGAAATTTATAAAAAAAACAGACGGCACAAACATTAATACTTTTTAAATACATATTGTAAAACACGTCAACAGAAAAAAATTCAACAACAAATCAATAAAACACCAACAAAACATTTAGCTTGGCAAAAATTATTCAGTAAATGTTTGAAAATCAGTGATTACCATGCAGGCCTAAGAATAAGCTTCCTGTTAACTTGATTTATTTTGTGATAAATTAAATTACGAAAAGGGTAAATATATAAGGATCAAATACAGATTGTGAGTATATAGATAAGATTCATGTGCATGAAAAGGATTTTTTTATAAAGAGGTTTACTTGCTATTTTATCAAAGAAGAATGGGAATAATTGATATTTATCATTGAAATTTTTATCTTGGCGGTAAATATCCAACCAGATTTTCCACAGTAATTGATTTGATGGGTAATTGTCGAAAAATCATCGGAAAGGATTCGTTTCATTATTGCATGACGTCAACATTTTTTATGCATGAAAATTCAAGGTATGAATCTTAGCTAAGCAACCGGTTGGATAAAAATGCCTATATCCGTAGCTTCTTTAAGACACTATGAACCTCCAGACATACAGACTTTTACTTGAATGTCTTATGTGTAAATAAGATCCTATTTATAAAATTATTTATCTAAGACTTGACATTCTACGATCTCCTCCTAACACAAAATAGGAATTTCTTTATCGAGATCATTGTAATCGTCACTCCTTGCAGTTCCTTAATTGAAGCTAGGAACACATTCTGTTTTAGATGCCCTTATTACGCACATTACATCTGAGAGTGGAATGAATTAAATAAATATTTTCAAATTTTCTGAAATATCAATTTATTTGAAGTTAAATTATTATAATAATGTTGTAACAATATCAAGAGTGTTATAAATAGAAAATAAATATCATGGTTGAATTAGTATGAAAGAAAGAGTTGAAAATATTTTATATTTTTTTTTGTTTAAAACAAACTTTATGCTTAAACATAAAAACATATTAGATTTTATAATCACACATATATAAGTATGTAATATATTACCTGTTCTGTTGTATCCCTTACTACGATATATCTTAATTTTAAAAAAAAAAAAAGATCATAGAATTCTCACGTTATAAAACACATTTAATTTACATTTTATTTGGTACATATGTGTTTGTTGCAGTTCCAGCATATCCTGTTAAGATAGATTGAATTTCCAATATTTTATGATAATATTAAATATATTGGATATTTGCTCAACGTAAGAGAAATATATTAAAACTGTTTTAATATTTAATGATATCGTAATTTATAAATGTATTTTTAAAGTCGTATACGGATTTCTTTTATCATATTTTAGTATGTACAATGTATTGTATTATATACTCATTACAAGCACAATCATAAGCACTTTAAATATATGCAGGCAATGAAATTGCATTTGCCATGTGGCTTAAACTGACCACATGTTGACCAGTGCGTCTCCGTGACTTCCGAGTTTTACACATTTGGACCGCATCCCGGCACTTCTGAGTGGCTTCTGAGATGGCTTCCTAGCACAAAATTGTCTATAACTTTCATATTACGGAATGGATAAGTATGATTCTTCATGGAATGATAGAACAAACTTTATTCTATCAAAAGAAATTAAAATGGTGTTGATCTAGAGGTAATTTGTGCATGTTTTAGCACTTTTTTATGAAAAAAATCCTTGGCTTCTGACTTCCGGCTTCCAGCTTCCGAGTTTTACACACAGCCCGAATAAGACAGTGCTAATGACCATCTGGCTTAATCACACTTGCCTGCATAAATGGGCTTCTGGCTGTGCCAGCCAGTGGTTTTTCTCCTCCATTTACACGAGAGACTGCATTGGCGATTTCCCTTATTACTCAAACATCAAAAATAAATTATTGTTAGACCATGGAGTTATAATACATTATAGTTAGAACTTGAAATGCAGGGTCCATCTGGTGTTGCTTGCTATCTTGATGAGAATTAACCCATGCACCTAACTTAGTATCTACTTATGAAACCTGTCTGGAATAACCACTGGTGCCAGCCTCTGCCTTTGGTTCTCCTCTCAACATTTGCATCTTACTGTAGCCAATCTTTTGTCTATGTTAATATTTATTTAGGGTAAATGGCATTCTGATCAGCACACATATTTGAAATGTTCAAACTAGTGGTTAAAGCAAGGAACAGATATACCTGTATTACAGATAAGGCTGTTTTTTGCTTGTTATCTTACAATATGTAATCTTTCTAAAGCTTTTACCTGAAACATATTTCATATAGTATGGTTCATTTGAATAAGATATAATATGTACATGTATTTCACAAGTAAAAGAAAATATTAAAATAATGTAATAAACAAGTTAAAATATTACGAACAGCTTTGCACTTGAAATTAAAATAAATACCCTTTTATCATATGTGGCATGCTCAGTTGTTTATGTTTTATGCATTATCAATGTAATACAATATTTAGCTTGTATTTTAACATTAATCAATTCCTGGCTTTAAGTTTATTTATCTTCCACTTTTCATTTGTGAAAATTTGAGCAAGGTTGAGATAATTTGACATTAATGTACTAATATTTTTGAATTGGTAATTTAATTTCAAGTTCTGTTTAAATTAAATAGGTGTCAATAACTCCTTTCAGACCCTGCCAAAGGTGGAGTTAGAGGAGCTTCATGGAGAGCTGGCATTACAGGATAAGAGGGAGCTGGACCTGAAGCACAAAAAGGCTGATGGAAAAGACAAAGACGGGTCCCTGGAAGCTGGTGTCAGAAGCACCATGTTCAGTAAGATACAGTGATGTTTGACTCAAGTCTGTAATCATACATGGACTAAAGCTACTTTTCCTTTTTTGCGGCTGCGGTATGCGGTCCAGGTATGCGGTTGTGGCAAGGCCGATTCCTTTTATATGGTTGCAGTTGCGGACAAAAATGATGTTTTTATATGTGATATAATATTTATGTATGATATATATATATATATATATATATATATATATATATATATATATATATATATATATATATATATATCCCTGCATTGTGAAAGTGGTAGTAAAGGATAGGAAACCTACACATGAATCAAGACAGATACATGTACAGGGCAGACCACTCACCAGTGAATGACAGACATGGTTCCCATATTCAAAATAATTTAAATTGATGCATTCAGGCGAAAAACGTTTTACCTCAGGGCATATACTGAACCACGTTATAATCCTCAAGAAACCCCTATGTGACGTATACAATTCAGTTGGATTCCTCATCCGACCCCATCTGTTCAAAATTTTTTGTCAGATCAGTTGCTACATGATCCGAAAAAATATTTGTTAGATGACGGGTCAGATTAGTATAGCAACAGCATGAAGAAATCAGTTCTTCATAATACCATATGTTCGACTCTATCCGCAATTGTGGTCAGACCGCGACCACAACCACTTTAAAGGAATCGTAGCTTAAAGGGTCTCTGACCCTGACTTTACTCAGACACGGAGGTCAGAACTGGAGAATTCAGAGACATGAAAGATTTTGAAAAGAGAACTATTCACAGAATATTACAAAACAAAACTTACTATAAGCTGATAATCTCTGTGTCAGGAGCTATATTAATTAAATATAATGTTGAAAAGCATGTGTTAACTAACATAATAACAGGATAATCTCAATTTTCTCATCTTAAATAAAGAATGGACTCGGGTTCCAAAAGACTCAAATCCAAATATGGTGGACCTGAACTCCAGCCTCAAGTACTAGGACTTGGACTTGGGTGGCCTTGACTCAGACTTGTACTTGGAGGGTATGGGCTCGACTGCCACTATGATAAGATCAGACATACACTTTTCTGTAGGATTTGAAATACATTAATAATTTCACAGGCCAAGCAGGACCAGCATGTTGTAATATCCACTGAGTTAGATGGGAATTCACTGACCTTATGTTCTTCAGGGTATCATAATACTCTTGATTGATTCTTATTGCTCTTTTAAATGTTAAACAACTGTGACGACAAAACATTTTACAATAGATCAATATAATTTAAGCTAAAGCCCTGCTGCAACAGTTCACTCTCTTTTAACCTTGTAAATCATTACAAAGTGTTTTTAATTTATTCCAGATATTTTGCACAGATATGGACTGACAGATAAAATTGCAGAATATGACAAGGAATTCAATGAAGTTTTAAAGAAAGATATAGGCTCCAGAAAATTCAACCCAGACAAACTTGACAAGAAACTGACCAAGTTATGGAAGAAAGCACAGAAGAGTGGCTTTACAGGTAAGATGCGTGATGTCATGTTTGGTAAGGCATCAAGTCTATGGCATTCTACATAAAATGCTACTTTGTCTTCAAAAACCAACTATGACTATCTAATTTAAAAGTAATTTGATATGGGCATAATTCCTACCATATACGTGTATGCATTATTCAAAGACACCAAAAAAAAAGAAAAAAAACTTGCATGCCTTTTCAATATGAAAACCCTGAAAACAACCTCACTTCATACATAGACCGCATGCCGATGGTCAACTGAAGTAAAAGGCTGCCTGTATATTGTTTTATATTGAACATACAGTACAACATGTCATGGGTACATAACTGAAATGAGAATGGGTGTCCTTTTATGGAAAACTGTGGCAAGGGTAAAATGGAAGTTTTGTAAAATAAAGGGAGAAAATAGAGGGAATTAAGCAAATTCTTACCGATAATGGTTAATAAACTGTCCTGGAGCAAAAATAAATGTTAAAATAAATAAATAAAGGAGTACATTGATAAAGGAGTTGCTTCAACTTCTACTCCTGTTGATTTTCTGTGGCCTGCCATTCTCCCGTGTTTATCTTTTGTCACATGGCCCTATCCTTGACCTTATTTATATGAGAAAAGTTGTCTTATGTTTAATATTCCAAATAAATTATAGTGAATATTAGTTCCATTAGCAAATTTATTAAAACCTTAAAAGGTATAGCCATAAACTTATAGAGGACGTGTTTTAACCCCATAGTTTCATCAACTCTTATGCAGTATTCATGAACTAAGATGTTCTGGAATAGATTTATTTACAACAAAAGTTATTCTGATACACCGAAGAGGTCAGGTCACAGAAGACCAGAGTTCATGCCTTCACAATATGGATGTGACAGTGACAGTCTTCTTCTCTTCATGGTAAAATGCTATTATATCATAAATTACATAACCAGGACACTCCACATGTATGGCAACTGAGAAAAAAAGGATAGATAGGTATAGTGAACATAGTTTAAGCTGCTTCTTATCCTTAATGACTCTTTTATTCATTCCTTCTGGTATACCAGAAGGACTGCTATGTAAAATCTTAAGACCATATGCAAGGCTAAGTGTGCAGCCTGGGTCCCAAGGTGTGTAATTCTCAGCCTTGCACCAAGGCAATACAACATGCACAATTTTCATTGACAGTCCATTTTAAGAATGTAAGCCATAACTGATATGACACTGAATCTGGATGAAGGTGAACTCGTGATGAAGCACTGATGGTCTTGTCACAGACTTTTCATCATAGGAGTTCCCGTATATTAATTGTTATTTATGTGTCATACAAACCCATGGTATTCATTATGTTGTTGTATGTTATCTTCTATTGTTTGATACAGATTATGAACTGGAGGAGTTCCAGAAGGAGTTGCTGCACCAGCAGGCTAAGATGAACGAATATAACCTGCTGAAGAGAGAGATCAGTGATGAAGAAACAAATGGTAAAGGAGTGGAAAGAAATGTACCAACTTCATAAAATAAGCACCATTTTTGTTCCTGTGCTGCTTAAATGATAACTTAGATGAGCATTATTAAAAAGGATTAATTGTATTAAGAATACTAATTAACTACAAAACTGCATTCTAAGGAATGCAGGCCTCCATCAAGTGGGGGTTCCCTATTGTCAGATGCTCCCCAAACCATGTTTGCATTCACTTATTTAGCCCATATTCCAAGGTTTATTTTCTTTTATACCCAGATTTATGCACTTTACTTGTGTTTGTGCAAAAATTACTCTAAATTTTTTAATATTTCTTGATGACGTTCCTGAGTCCAGATCATTTTCTAGATCCACAACAAAACTAATCAATGCTTTATTGGCCCATTCCCAAAAAATTGTTTATCAAAATTTTTACGCATCATCATATTTGATTATGTCTTAAGTTTCATGAAAGCTAAATACAGAAAGTCGGCTTTTTTTGCACAAGAAACAGCATGACTTTTGCTTATTTTCAGCTCAAGGTATTATTTATTTGCAGAAATATCAGACAACTCCATAGATCCGTTGAAGTCTGATTTTGAGGAGCCACTGGGTCGTCAGAAGAAGATGCTGAAGTTGAAGGAGCAGTACCGTGACCTGAAACACGACTTTGATTACCTTGAGCGACAGATGCTGATGGAGGAGGCCAGCAAGGAATTCAAAGAGCCCAAGGTCATGGACATGTGGAGGCTCGCACAGAGCGCTAACTTCTCAGAGGAGGAGCTGTCGTTTCTCAAGGTCAGCAACCATAATACATTAATCATCTCCCACAAAGGCACTTTTTAATACAGACACCTATTTATTACAGGCACCTGTATATTACATAAACCAGTCTATTACAGACTCATGTCTAATAAAGGCACTGTATAACTGACATCTCTTTATTTCAGACATGTTTTTACTGCAGACACTTGTCTATTACAGACACCTCTTTTATGGACACCTCTCTATTTTCAGACATCTCTCTATTAAAAACACCTCTATCACAGACACCTCTTTACTACAAACACCTCTCTATTACAGACACCTCTTTAATACAGACACATGTCTATTACAGACACCTCTTAATTTCAGGGACTTCAGGATGTGCAGACTGAGACTCAGACTTTCCTAAACTCAAGTATGGACACCTCTCAGTAACAGGGAAAATTCTCAGTCCTGGCTGTGTTAGTTATACCTGCCAAAGTACATTAAACATAAAAATCATTAATTACAATAGTCTGTTAATGTTAATGTTTGTCATTTAAGAATATAGTTATGCAGATATAGCTTTTATGAATAGATAATGGCTTTAAAGAATAGTATACATTAAATTTTGATCAATCTTAGGGGTAGCGGGGATGTTGATTCTGACTAAAGTAGTTAACACGAGAAAGAAATATTAAAACACAAATATGTACTGGTATACAAACTTTCAGCAATGTTGAACAGATCTTCCATTCAGACCATCAGAGTGTCATGTAAATTGTTTGAATCACACATGGATGTCAAGTGTAATCAACATTTGTGTATAATATTATACCACTGGCAAAGTATAAACTGATAGAGACACAGTATACAATAAACGCAATGACTGATAATGCATTTGCATTTGCATATGGGAAAGCAGTATGGTATTTGAATTTGCATTAATTTGCATGCATCAGATTACATTTGAACCCAACTCTGCCTCTTACCCCACACAAGGACCATCAGGGTTTGTAAAGTGAACTCTCTTGTAAAATCACTAAACAATTCCTATACTTTTAGGGCCAGAGAAAAATAAAATATAGGAACTTGTGACACCCATGGTTTCTTGTTACATGCTTGATCACCAGGTGGCACTGTTGGCTATACTAAGGTTCAGGGCCCTGTGATGAAATATGTACAAAATTGATACTTCCTCGCTGTGGTTTACCACCCAACATTTCACATTTTTCAAAGTTGTTTCCTATACAAGTGCAGGCATAACTGGTGATGGATTTCCTTACCTTCTGCGATATATTGTGATAAGGTGAGGCCCTTCAGTACCTGGTGAGGTATTTCATTACCTGGTGAGATATTTCAACTTGGTGAGGTATTTCAGTACGATGAGGTACTTCAGTACCTGGTGAGGTATTTCAGTACCTGGTGAGGTATTTCAGTACCTGGTGAGGTATTTCATTTTCTGGCAAGGTATTTCTTTACCTGTTGAGGCCCTTTATCACCTGATGAGGTATTTCACTACCTGGTCAGGCCTTTCATTACCTGGTGAGGTATTCATTACCTGGTCAGGCCCTTCATTACCTGGTGAGGTATTCATTACCTGCTGAGCTATTTCATTACCTGCTGAGCTATTTCAGTATATGCTGTTATATTGTATTAAGGTATTTAATTTCATTATTTTACAGGAAGAGCTGAAACATTTTGAACATAAGGTGGGAAAGCACAAAGTGTTGAGAGAGAACCTGGTCATGTCCGAAGAGCAGTACCGCAGTAAAGGCCGCACAGATGACGAGATGCCAGACCACCACAAGGAGATGGAAGAACGCGTTGAGACCTATGGCCGTAAGGTGAGCATAGTAGATGATACAAAATAGTTGGTAATTTTTATATTTGCAATCATTTTGGCATTAAATTTTTTAGTCAGTGGGAATTACATTGTATTGCTTGTTTTTTTTTTTATCATTTTATCATAACCAAAAAGAAAGCAAGCAGTGACTTTAAATCAAGAAATGTTTTTAAATTTAAAAAAAATGCCAAATTTTGCAGCATATTGAATTAGAACGGTACTGTTAATATGGACATTTTGTGACTCATAAAGTCCACTTAAGTCTTTTTTAAAGCATAAGCATGAAAACAATCCTAACATGAAACTCAAAGCTGTATTCCTGTATATTATCTAAAGAATACATGAAGTTTTTTGTTGATATTATATGTCAATATTTTCTCATTTTTCAGGTAAAAAAATATGAAATGGATATAAAAATGAGAATATCAAAACAGTTGCAGAAGCACACAGAGTTATAGCATCAATGCATAATAGGTTTCACCACATCCCATCCAAGTCTTCCAGTGAATCTCCAAATTATTCATATTTTAATTTTTTTTTTCAAAATGTGCTGGGATGTTGTGTTGTGTTCACTGTGGACCCAGAATCTGCTTTTAAAGTCTCCTCTCTTGTGGACATGTCTTCATTTTGTTGGCTATATACCACTAATGATTAATAATAATTAGAAATGAGATTTCTTTATCCATTAGAATTAGTGTGATATTAGTTTAATTGTAGATTAGTCATAGATTGTACTAGCAATAGTTTAACTGCAGTTAAAGGTTCTCTCCTATGCCATTTGCATTTATTAAGATACTGAATTTGTGTTGTTATTAATATGAAGCTCCAGATTATAATTGCAAACCAGGTATCATATGTATAATTAAGTCAGCATCCCTGGCAAATTCCCAAAATTAAAAATCAAACACAATATTAGACCCCATAAAGTGTAAATCATTGTAAACATGTTACAAAGCTCTTTCTAATGGTATATGTACTTATGAAATTCACATTCATTTTCATATAAAAATTTTAACATTTTAGACAATTAAAAATTTTTAAACGGTACAAAATTTTAAGCAACCATTATTGGTTGATATTTTCATGTAGTTTAATATTAGCCCATTAGAAAGTGATTTGCTGTTACTGATTGCTTAAAATTGTGTAACTTTTAAAACTAAATTTTCAAAAAATGTTAAAATTTCATATAAAATGGAATGTGAATTTCGTAAATACATAGGGGAATTGCCAGTGATGCTTCATTAACATATATATTTTAATTCATGTACATGTTCTTGGATGAGAATAACAGTTGGCCTCCATTTGCATTTTTGAATCAGACTTTAGTGTTTTTTCATGCAGTGCACTTCTGAGCCTTACATGTTTTTATCTGATATCTGGTGGTGCTGTATTTTATACCTAATTAAGTTACTGGTACATTTTATGTGTAGAATTGTGCTCAGTATTTGCTAATATCAATTCCTAGCTCAAGAAGGGGTATCTCAATGAGTGGGGATCCAATATTTTGTGCAGTGGTCATCATGTTCCTGACAAGCTCCAGACCATATATGATCATGTGATCTGAACATTTTATATGCTGCTCAATAAAATTGCCAATTTAATAAATCCATTTTCATGTGAATGCTTGAAGAAAATTTGCACACACAATTTTTCATGCCGTGAACAATTGTATCAATCAAGTTCATTTATTTGTGCTCCATGTAAATGTTTTGTGCTCTGAAATCTTCATTTAAAATCATTTGGTAATTATTTGTTATTTGTATACAAGAATTTTCTCTTTAATTGCACGGGTCATGTCAACCACCTTTTTATAAAAAAAATATTCAAAATATTATCATACATGTTATCATATTCCACAGATGATATTATGTATATAAATTTTCTATAAATAGAGGAGGTTTTGTTAATCTCAATATTAGTTAATTTACTTTCCACCAGAAGTTGTTTTATTGGTCATGCTGCAATGTAACAAGAATATAACATTAACCTATATTATACATGTTTTATGATTATATTAATGTCAGTAGCATATTGCCATAAGTGCACAACTTGTATCTTTGAAATAAAATCAAAATTGTTCAACTTCATTGCTGTTTATACGTTGTACCTTTCAATAATGTATGTATATATATATATATATATATATATATATATATATATATATATATATATATATATATATAACATATTCACATGCTTATACTGAGATTGGCCATCATTTCTTAAAGGTGCCCATTCACCTAGCATTTGAAAAAGAATTTATGTGATCTCTGGCTTCCTTTGTGTATATATTTATGATTTAAGGGTAATTTTGATTGTAGAAAATTCTCATAAGGCCTTCGTGAAGGATGTATGAACTTGTTTATCAACAATGTGTTTGTAAACACAGCAGTGTTGACAACTGGAAAACCATATAACCTCAGGTGGTAGGTTGCATATATGCCAAGGTAGGAAGGTCATTTGTTGCAAAACGCCATTTTGAAAGCTCTGGCTTATCTGACTTTCCACCAGATGCCCATGTTGAATTTGACTTGATTATTGTGGCACCACATATTATAAACACGTTAATATAAACAAAACAAGCAACCTGTATGCGTTGATATCCAGGTTTTTTTGGCCTATTTTTTATAAAAGTCAAATAGATGATTTATTACCAAGAGGGATCATTTAAAGCCCCCACATGATTTTGCTTATCGTTGGTCCATAGGACCATGCTCCTATCTCAGGCGTGTTGTTAGATTGGCCTGAAAGTTGGTGTCCATAGATCCTGGATAGTTTTATATGTACACAAGACTAGTAGCGCCCCCTGTCACCTTTTGCATGGCCTCCACGCAGGCTTATATATCCAGGAGTGGTTTGATGTGTTGGCCTTGAATTTTGCGTGTCGATTATTCTTGGATAGCTTTATCTTGTGCATAAGACTGGTGGCGCCATCTACAATTCTTTTGTATTGCGTCCATGCGTCCTTTTTGAGTGAAAATCACATATCTCTTTCTTCTTAATTACCAGTATCCACTGAAAATTGTAGGGCAGTATTGTAGCTTGTTCAATATCAGTTTATAGGAATCAAAAGACAAAACTCGGTGGAATTGCAGTTTGGGACACCTTAGCATCTCTTATTCCAGAAATTCCGTAGGATTCCACAACAGGAGAATTCCCAACCTCAGGTGATTCCACGGTACACGTCGCTTGTCGACTTTCCATCTGTGTCATGTAGGTATCAGTTATGCGTGTAAGTTTTATCCGTTGCTTAACAGTATAAATATGGTACCCTGTCACCCGTTCACATGGCAGGTATATGTTGAACCGTAATTAAGGTCTTGTCGAACTAAAGAAGACGTTTTACACGGTATTATATTGTAATTTTATTCCAACATAGAAATACAAAATGTATAAGGTAGTTTGGGATAAATATTCAATAAGAAGGGTATATGCATGCTTCTTCAGCATAAAAAAAGCTAAGCGCATGCAACATGGCGTATTAACATGGCTGTTCAATATTCCCCGTCGCAGACAGTCGCCACCATTTTTCTGTGACCTGTCCAGGTGTAACTGGGAATTACGACAACCATATCCAGTTTTAATATATATATTCACCAGGGTTGTCAAGCATATACTGATTAAATTTACGGAAAACATAATATAGCAGCAAATACGTGTATTAAATTTTTCCAGTATCTCCTAACGTCCAGTAATCGAGGCCAGAAGCGGATCCGGGAGGGGGGGTCCAGGGGGTCTGGACCCCCCCTTTTTTTCATCAGAAACAACGTATTTTAAGGGCTTCAGACAAGATTTTGCGGCCTGGACCCCCCCCCCCCCCCTTTTCCAGACTTGGGGACCTTTTTTTTAGTTTGGAGCCCCCCCCCCCCCCCCTTTTCCCAAATCCTGGATCCGCCCCTGGAGGCAGAATGGCAGTGAAGAATCCTGGTGCAATCTCATATAAAATCGTTTATTCGGATGATCATTGTTCCGAACAAAAACCGTGTCCCATATTCGGATAAACAACACTGCTATAAACTGACGGTCTCGAGGAAAGGAAATCCAACGTATTTTACAAAGGTCTGGTTTATCGCTGCCTTGGACGGCCGCTACATGCGTAAATAAAGCGCAGTTTGAAGAGCATGGTACAAGCTGTCCTTACAATATACTTAAATGTTAGGGCTTTGGTCAGTTTTATAATTAGCCTAATTGATTGTTCTGAACAGTTCAAGGCTGCAAATTCAGCTAAACACTCTGATGTAATAATCAAAGTCTGCGTATTGTAGGAACTTCTTAAGTGTGACGGGTATGATCTGGGGCTCAATCCATGTCTCAAGTTTCCTGCCGTGTTCTTTCCTGAGCGCCAGTCTACATATTTCCGACAGGCGAAGTGGCATCCGGCCAAATTCGTCGTACCATGCCAGTACTTTTTCACAACTAACTAAGAGATCAGGATGGCTGTTGACAAACATCGTACACATGGCATCTGCACCACACTGACGTAACATGTGGGCTGCTGCGGGGTTTTTGTTGGCCAGAGCCGTTTCAACAGGGGTGCACCACCAGATATTACTCTTCGCAATGCATCGTGAAGGCATAGAAGTCTTACAGCCCGCTTTTAATAAAATTTTCGTCGCCTGATTGAGATTTTTCATTAAAGCGTCCGCCAGGGGGTTGATATTATCAGAGTCAGGTATGTCAAGCTCGGCGCCGTAGTCAATGAGGAGCTGCATAGCGTCTGTGAGATTGTGTTTTGCTGCCACCTGGAGGGGAGTTCGTCCTGAGCAATCCCGCGCGTTCACACAGCACCCCAGTTTGATTAAAGTACACATGCAATCTTCTCGCTTCATGTGCCCTGCTATCAGTAACGGTGTATACTGATACAGGTCTGTTGCCTCTTTGTCTGCACCTGACTTTATCAGTTGTTCAGCACATCGTGGGTGACCATACCGTGCAGCATAGTGAAGCGCGGTGTGTTTTTCGTGGCTGCGTACCGATAAATCGGCGTTGTGGCGAAGGAGCATGCGCACTATGTCATAGTGCCCCTTCCGGGCAGCCAGCATTAAAGCTGTGTCGCCATATTGGTCCTGCTGACATGTAAGGCATTTGGCTTGTAAGAGGAGTCGTGTGGTTTGATACTGGTGTCCCCAAACAGCCACGTGAAGTGCCGATCGGCCGTGGTCACTTGTCAGGTTGATGTCACACCCAGCGTCCATAAGCAGCATCGCCATATCTGAAATTTAAACCTTGGATCTTAATTGTCATATTATGTTAATTTTGGTTTAAATACAAAGTGTAATTCCTTTTATTGGTAACTTTTTATTCTAGAATACCATGAACAATATTCGTCGACCCTGGTTAAGAAAGCCCGAAGAGAAGGACGTTGATAATAAGGTCATTCAATAAACAACGGTTAGTCATGCGAAGACTAGGGGAGAAGGTACAGAAATATGCCCCCGGAGTAACCTATAACATTTTTCATTAATAACTTTATATATTAATATAAATAACTTTAATATTGCTTAAAATTTTCATTGTATAAATAAAAAATATACCTGTATGTGTGTATACCTTTAAAATGGTTTGCCACTGCGAGCATGAGCGCGGTAAAGCCGTCATAGTCTGAGGCGTCCGGGTCGGCGCCATGTGACAGCAGACGAGCTGCACAGTCCATGTTACCGTGAGCCGCAGCCCTCAGCAGAGCCTGGTTCAATTCATCCGGCTCCACCTCGTGACCAAACTCATTCCGCAGCAGGCTGTCCAGGAGACAGTAGTCGTCCTTAGCGGCTGCTTCACATAGAACCCTAAAAGAATACACTATAACATTAAAGGGGCCTATTCGCGTACCAGGTATGTTAAATATACACGAAATAGTGTTTTCCCAATACAGTATTATGGCATTTTTCATTCTAAAATGTTTGCTTACTCCTGTACACAAGGGTAAAAAAAATGGAACGGACGCGATCAGTTGTGCAAAAATAAAACATGGCGCACACACCACTTTCTTTCATGTTGCTTGTCCTATTTTTGGATATGTCGCGAACGTTCAGATTGGACCTACGGTCATAAAGTCTTGTTGTTGTACACAGACACGGGTACCCTGTTTTCGCTTACACACAGAACCATATCAACGTATAAAACAGGTGGAAGTCGATAGTAAGTCCATGTGCCCATATGGTTCTGCTAGTTGAATTTTGTATTCAATGGTGAGAGATAGTACACATATTATTATTCAAAATGTGAATGAACCTTTAAACGAATAGTCAGAGTGTGGTTAGGACATAATGTTGATCAGGATAAACAAAAATACTAAGAGTTGCCATGTGCACCATACGTTATGAATGAAAGCCACCGTAACATATATAGCCTTTGAAAAAAGTAAAGAAAGTCATGACGTGTATAAGCTTTTCAAAGAGGCACAGGAAGCAAGGTCATAACCATGCATTGGGCGTCCAGAAAATTAAGTATATCACGTTTATCAGCTGTATTCTTATATTCTTGAAGGAGTTCAATGATCAAATGGCGGAAAGAAAGACTTTTATGAAGGAATGAGAGCTTCTTTCAAGAAAAGCAACCAATACTTGTATACACCATGAGAGAAGGTGACCAAGAGATACATGCTAAAGTAACATAAAGAGTAAAAGTTAGAAGATGATGAATGCATGAGAAGGTGCCACGACCAAGTGTATGACTATGGTAGATAGATACATCATGCTCCGGTTTTCATTTAAGGTGAGGAATTTGAATTAACATAAAAACGGGTTATTTCATTACTTATTGACCGTTATGTGTCATAAGTGCTACCTATCAATGCATGATAGGAAAACACGAGACAAAATCCGCTTGAAAACTTGAAAGCGATCAGTCCTCAAACGACCAGATGTATCCGCTAAATAAAAGAGGCATTGAATATGTCCCTGACAATACATGACTCCAAATATGTGGCATCAGAGGTGAAATTAAAGTCCTCGTATATATACGTAATTTTCACCAAAAACAGATCTATAAGTGGATGCAAGATGAAATTGAATGTAAGTGGTTCAAGCAGTCCAAATTTAAGGTGAATACAGCAACCACATGAACATACTGAGAAAAATTGCATCAATGTATTCTATAAAAACGGAACGGCAGCTGGCGTCCCCTGTCTGGTCTACAACAAAGCTATCCAAGACGGATAAACATACCAAATTTCAGGCTGATACATTCACCTACTCCTAATATATGAGCGATTTTCAGCCAAAGCGAACGCACAGATGCTCGTCACATAAAAATGATTGCAGATGGCGCCACCAGTCTTGAGTACGAGATGGAAGTATTCCAGATCTATGGACATGCTCAATTTCAGGCCAATACGGCAGACACTTCTGAGAAAAAGGCAACAATGTACATTGTATTCTACGATAACGGGAGGGTAGGTGCCGCCATCTGTCTGGTCTACGAGAACATTCTCCAGGATGGATGGACATACCAAATTTAAGACCAATACATTGAACCACTCCTGAGATATGAGTAATATTCAACCAAAGCAAACGCACGGAAGGACGCCACGCGAAAACGTTGCAGATGGCACCACAAGTCTTTAGTAAGAGATTGAGGTGTACAAGATCTACGGACATGAATGATTCCAGACCAATATGTCACACCACTCCTGAGGAAAGGGCATCAATGTATTCTACGAAAACAGGGAGTTAGGTGGCGCCACCTATCTGGTTTACCAAAAAAACTCACCAAGATGGATTTACATGCAAAATTTCAGACCAATATATTGAATCACTCTTGAAAAGGATTACAGCTAGGTTATGCACCAGTCTTTGTTACGCCCCAGTTAACATGTTGGCCATTAAATATGCTTGGTTTCGGAAAGATCGATCCAAGGGTCTCAGAGGAGTTCTTCGGAAAAGACGGCGGCGGCGGAACCCGCATGAAAACCTTGTGTCCGCAAAACTCTGTTTTTGCGGATACAATATGCATGCATGCATTTTAGATTAAAAATAGTTAAATATTATAAGGGACTATTCCGGTTAAGTATAGCAATTAAAATATAAATGGCAAGCAATCGGGTTACTTAATTTTCGGAATTTTCTTTTGAATAATAACAGACTGTACCTTACTGTATATCTCAATATATTATTTTATCATTGCCACTGATTTGGCAGACTGCATGACGTACATTATTTACAACAGAACAAAGGGGCAACGTACGGCGCAGTTTCCAAAACATACTTCACCTTGAGTCCATGTGCCTGGTCAGAAAAAGACACGAAATGTCCGAATTGTCAATTCTGCATTAATCTCCTAACACTCTATTTTGATACTTAAACAGACATAACTCCACTTACCGTGACATCGCTGGACACGAAGCTAAAGGGGCAGTTATGCAAGTTACCAACAGACTGTTATGACCAGACCATGTACCAACATTTGGCTGGTTTACCGCTGCCTACTAACTGCTTGGTTTATATACAGACTGCTCCAAAACAAAGCTCTGGGGCTCCCGCAGGTTTTGCAAAGGCAAACGCAGTTAGTGTTTATATCATTTTCTGTAACTGTATAGCATGTGTACATACCACTTTGACTAATACTTTTAAAACCACCTCATGTTTCTGGCTGAATACTATAATTATAAGACCAACATGCAGGTTGACCGTGACAGTTCAGAAGGACCGTGGGAATGCAAAATATAAATGTTGGATTTTGTTATGATTTTTATATCTCATATTAAGTCTTTCGTCCACCACCAACTTTAGTGTCAAATTTTTGTGATAATATTTGACAAATATTTGACTCCTACTGGTGAATCAAACTATGGTATTATTATGTAGGATTATCAGATCCGTGGCATACAGATTCGGCAGAAATAAATTAAGATTTATTTTCATGAGTAGCGTAGCTTTATTTCAGTAAATGAATGAATGGAATCCGGGATGAAATACATTAATAACAATCATTAGCCATTCAGAAACACGCCTTGACATAACGGCAAAGTTTACCCTTTCGGAGCCTCCAGGCGGATGACGTCACGTGCTGGTGCAGCTCCAGGAAGCTGTTCTGGGAAGATGGGCTCGATGTGTGCCAACTGATCATGCGTGTACACGCGCAATGCCAGCTGGGTAAGGTCAGCGGCCGCGGAAGGTCATCGAGGACAAAAAGCTCCCGCAGGTCAATCCAGATGGTACCAGCGTACATAACACACTTATGTCTGATGACCATATGAATAAACATATGAATATACTATGAACAAACATCATATTAATGCGGAGATCGACCCTTTATTATAGGTACAAATAAGTACTGTATTCTGGTGGAATTTTCCTGAACTTTCCTATGAGCACAGGTTGTGCCAGGGGTCGCTTTACCTGGCAGCTTTCCTAAACACTGCGTCGTAATAAACCGATCGTTTTGTTTACCGCTCCCTAGCACATTCATTGTAAAATGACGCAGTTCTCTGACAATAGTACTTGCAGATGGGTTACGTGTTTGCTTCTAACCACTGACATGTTGAATTTGGCGGGAACACGGGATTTTTTATGCTCTTTGATGTTTGTGTACCTCCATTAATTGAAGATCCATTTTTGATTAAGCATAGTCATGGACACACATTCATTTTTTTTATAAAGAAGATGTATTATAATAATTTTATAATATTGTATTTATATCTTCTAAATATTAACGAGACGGGGTACCATGAAGTATCATCAGCATCATCTATTGTTTCTGTCCCGTATATTATTTGTCATTTTCATGTTTGTAATGACCTGTATCATGACAGACCTATCATTATCATCTTAACATGCGACTCATTATCTTGTTATAATTATACCAAGAAAAGTTAATATGTGGAACAGATCTGGTTTGTCCAAATCTCTCAAGTATTAAGATACTGCCAAAAAAAGTGTTGAAGGCCTGAGGGGATATCATTAGACTCTTCTTGAATGGACTAATGAATGAAGTATCAGTTATAAACATTGTTTAAACAGTAACCAGTAACAACGGGGGAATCTGAATTGTTTATTGATAAAGCAGAATATACCACCTGAAAATTTCATATTAGTTATTGCTCTCCCATATCTTTAGCCAGATATCTTTTGTGACTTTGGAAGATACACCAAGGCCATCCATATTCGAGCTTGTCCTAACCTATCAAGTGGAACAACAATGATGTATATAAATGGTGCCTGAGTCCCAAAGTAATTCTAAGTTAGAGCGCCAACATAAATTTAGCTAGATCGCCTCTGTGTCCGAAAAATGCATCAATGTCAACAAACATTTTGATTTGACCTGGCCCGTTATATATCAATAGTCCGAAAATGGTGACTGTATGTCAATTTGTTATCAAATTGCTGCGTTCACACCACTTCGGGGCGGCGGGAGACATAAAAAAAGTTTGTTTACTCTTTGTAGCATACGACCATATATTGTATGTACAAATGCTTCCGTGGTTAGTGGCGGACCTTCTTAACCCTCCTGTTCTAAAAAGCTTTGAACAGTGACCGGTACCCGTACATATATCACAGTGGTAGACTTTTACTTCATATACAATAAACATTTCATTTACAACACCACATGCACTACTGTGCACTCTCTAAATAAAAATATATTAATGGGTATATGAAAGTCACCAATGCAAATAAATTAAATGTACATATATACATATATCGTGACTATAACTTTTAATTTAATCAATACAAAATTGAATAAATATGTTATGAGGTGAAATTAAACGCCAACAAGCAACAGTATTGATGACTCATATTAGGAATAGATTATAAATAAAAAAAAAATCATTGATGACATTCTGACACAAATTAATAAAAACACAGATATCATCTATAAAATATAATTGCTATATAAACATTTAAAGATTATTTGGTTTATTGATGGCATCTCTTTAAATGTTGTCTCTGTGAGCATCCAAACGTTACCAACACATCAGATCATAAATTAATATAATTTGAAATAAACGATAAGATTTTCTCCGTATGATGTACATATATAATCATATTTGACGAAACTATATCTAACAAACGAGATATATAAGGACATATTTCACTGTAAATAATAAAATGAATATAGACTAGTACTGCCACGTGCTTCTGAGATCATGAAATATGATGCGGCCAAAAGTTACCCAATTGAAATAAATTTTAAATGCTGAGTAAATGTTGCCCGATAAAAATATGAAACACCATTAACATTCCAAAGGCGGACTAAATTTACAATAATATCTTCTGTATTAATGAAGTTATTGCCATTAAACTGATAAAAAATCGACGTATCTGAATGTTTCAAATTTCATGCCACTTCAATGCATTCAATAGCGGATAAATATGAATAAACTACCACTCTGGATCAGGTATCATACCAAAATATTATCTATAGACATAGACCTTTTAAAAGGGACCAATGGGTCTCGACGCCCAGGTGAATTTGTCTACAATGATATTTTTATGAGCATTTTTAAAAATGTGGGTCCTTTGACCTTATCCCTTGACCGTGTGACCAAAAAATCTGAGAACTTGTTTCCCTTGAACCTACAGCATTTAGATTATCATAAAAAGTGGCTCCAGTGGCCTTGACCTCCGACGTGGGAACCTCAGAAACTACAGATTTCTTCCACTCTAGGCAGGTAAGCCATGTTTGCAAGATGGAAGGCTTTGGATGAAAAGTTTGATTTACAATGCATCCACAATCTTTTAACGATGTATGTTCTTTGACCTTCACCTTTGACCTTGTGACCCCGAAACCAAAAATGATTATAACTTTAGTGGTGGGTCATTAATAAATCACGTTTAAAGCCAATCTGCATATCAAACCAAGAGTTAATGTCAATTAACTAATTTGTGAATGGATGTGCCTTGAGACCGTGATCTTGGATCCTGTGACCCCAAAATCGAAAAGAATCTTTTCCTGTTGGCAGGTGAGCAATATCTGGAAGATGGAGGTTTTGTGATGAAAAGTTTGGCTTAAAATGAACCCACATTCGTTATAATGAAATGGGACCTTGACCTTTGCCCTTAAGACCCCAAAATCGATACGGTTCTTACTTTACCAATATTCAACGCAAGATTCATAGCAATCCAAGCATAAATTATCAAGATACTGGAGGGTTTGCATCAAATTTCAATAATTCTAGGGGGTACTTACAAGACCAAAATCTAGAAGGATATAGGCCACAGTGACCTTTTTATCAGTTTTCAAAGGAGATTTTTTATTGACCTCAACGGATCTTAACTTAGAAGCTTCTAGGGTCAGCGATTACGATTTGTGCCTTGCTAACGACGGCCGGACGGGCGACGGACAGAGGGCCATACCTATACCTATCAGTCAGCTGAGCTAAAAAAAAACTATTTGAGTTTTGGCATACTGGTCGGTATCCATACATGTAAAATTTGCTCTGTGCAAATGGACTATATACTGAGTATTTTATTCGTTAAGAGAGTTTAATGTCAATGCTGTCGCTGAGTTGCTCCGTAAGATATCTTCTCTTGTGACGCCAGAAGAGGCTCGTTGAAACTTGATACGTGTTCATCTTCCTCTGGACCAAAAGGAACGGTTGGTCGGCAAGGCTTGTACCAGCGGGCCACGAACACGAACACCACAAAGTTCACCACAGCCAGGCCGGCCATCAGGAAGAAAAAGTTCTCTACGTGACCTTCATTGATCTCATCCGGAAACCAAGGAGCTGAAATATCATTTGAAATAAAAAAAAAAATTGCAAAAAAGAATTAACTGATTTGAGCGCTTCAGCAAAATGCTTAAACATGGTGAGGTAGAATATTTCCTCTATCCTTAACTAAAGTACAGGCTTCTCCAAAAGGCTAGGTTTAGCTCATAAAAATTCATATTGATGAAATATTCAATGCATATTATAGCTGAATAAAAAACACTTTATTTGTCGTTGAGCAAGATTGCGAATAACCTAGCAGACACAAGAAATGTGAAATATATACCGTAACGCCCGATTTAAAGATGCTCATGTAAGTATGTACAACATATCTGTTGTCACTTCAGCTATGATTAATTACTAAATTTGTAAATTGTCTCATAAATTGGACTAAACAGTTTACGGGGACGTTTCTAAACTATAATTTAAGATGAATACTCGCAGTAACGTACGCTAGTCAGCAGTAGCGGTGCTTTAATGCAATCAGATCAGATGTTCGGGTAAATGCCATACAGGTTATACACGTACTTGGCTGAGTGGCTGCATTGACAATGTTGACCAAAGCTGATCCAAAATAGCTGCCAATCCCCACAGTGGCCAGGTATACACCCATCACCATTCCTTTCATGTTCGGCGGAGACTGGGAAAATGCGAACTCTTGAGCTGCAAATATTGAAAGTAATATATAATTATAAGGTAAGATGAATCAAGTGCATGGTACATGTGAAGTGAGTTCACAATAAAATATATTATTATAAGGTAAGATAAATCAAGTGCTTGGTACATGTGAGGGATATTCACAAATATCTGACAGGTGCTGAGAGGCTGTGACTCCGAGGTTAATATGTCTGAAGCATTGACTGGAAGATGGCTGATAATATACAGATGGCTGCTATTGTGTATACGTGTGCGGTTGTCGCAGGTACTGGTAACAAATATTTTAGCTTTGGAAGTCATACAAAACAATCGCACATTTAAGGGCTGCTTAAGTCTGCTTGAAAGAGCTGCTCTTAATAACATACCTGCGACATTGGTGAAGACTTCACTGACCCCGAGCAGGAGGAACTGGAAGGCCTGCCACAGGATGCTGATATTGGACGCTCGGTACTCCACGCCACCGACGATTTGTATGAAGCCACCGGTCTCTCTGAGGTCGTTTTTGCGGAGAATCTCCACTACTCCGGCCACCACAACACATAACGCCCCAACGATCAGACCAAAACCTGCAGAGTTATATTAACAAGTACTAGAATCTGTATTCTAATGAATGCAACCCTCCGCCATTCACTTATTCGGCCCATATTCCCAGGTTCATTTGAGCATACGTGACCTTAGATTTTTTATTATTCCTTGATGATGTTCCTGAATTGGGATCTTACCTTTTCTCTGTAACTGGCTCGGAGAACGGTTACTTTAACGTAGTTGTGGGTACACCACCTAATTCATAGAAACCAAATCTAACCTATTCTCTGTAACTGGCTCGGATATCGGTTATATTTACGTAATTGTGTGAACACCATCCGATCCATCGAAACCATATCTTACCTATTCTCTGTAACTGGCTCGGATATCGGTTACATTTACGTAGCAGTGGGTAAATCACCCGATCCATCAGCGGAACCAGTAACAGAATGGTCAGACCGTCAAACAGGTTAAGAGAAGCGGCAGGTAACGTGAAGCCGCCGACCTTAAGGTTCATACGGACGGCCTGGACCAGGAAGGTACTGCTACTCTGAAAGGAGACATTATTTTTTTAAATCGACGTTAATACTTTTTCGGAAAGCCTTAATTTAAAAAAAAACATTTTACGTGGACTATTAATATATGTATATATAGAGTAAAACCTCGAAATTCCGACCATCAATGGGACCCGATAAAGTGATCTCATTTTCGAGGTGGTCGTCTAAGCGGGGACTTACATAGAGAACAACAAAGAAAAGGGACCATGAACAGGTGGTCGTTATTTTGAGGTGCTCGTTAAAGGGGGGGGGGGGGGGGTCGTTAGAAGAGGTTTTACTCTCGAATATCAAATATAGAGGTCCAGTCAGTCAATTTTTTTCGGAGAGTTTCGTGAAATTGCTTAAAGACAATAACTTACTGAATTAATACTGAAAACAAACATTTGTTAAATAAACAGCGCTAGGTTCTCTTTATTTTGTCACCAAGTTGGTTGTCTTAAAGCTAATTATAACATACCGCAAATGATTAATTATAACAAAAATACTACATGAGAATTTTTATAGGTTAATGATGAGTTTGTTAATGGTAATTTTGACCAGAAAAGAAAGAATGAAGTAGAATTTTATGCTCTATCAAAGGATATATATCAAAGATTAGAACGATGGTTTTCATTTCTTCTTAACATTACCATCTAAATATTATTTACTTAGCTAGCCCAAAAGCATTTCCAGACATTCCCGTTATGAACAATGGAGAGGTATAATTAATTACCTGTGAATATATAGTGCTGTAGTATATAATGCTAGCCATTACAGGCATCATACGACACACGGTTTTAACTCCCTCCACCTCGTCTGTTTTAAAACTGCCTCCGTTGCTGGTTTTGGCCAGATCTAGACAGTTCTGGTCCTTGAAGGCATACCGCCGACGCCGAACACCCTCCACAAAAATCTGACCCGCCATCTTTACAGAGCTACCTGTAAAAAGACGAATGTCATTCGGCATTCTATGTCTCACATCCAAAATTATCATTATTATTATTTTCAATAAAAAAATAAACACTGATATTTGTACGCAGCATAGATATAACAGAAAGGCAAACAAATGTTCCGGTAACCTCATTTTAACTAATTACAATATACCTTGATAGATTGTTAGTATACTTCTGGCAAAAGTCACTCTACATTAAAAAGGAACAAAACCTTTGTTCTAGTATATTACAACGTTTAAATTGTATTGAATCCAATCGGATCCAGTGAAGATCGAGTACCCTGCATCTATCGATATATTGATAAAAAGTTTATAAATCTATAATACATAACTATATGTCTTATATATGCTATTACCGGTATGTTATTGTTACCATTCTTATATCCTCTTTTTACGGCCTATGGTCATGTTCTTTATTTGGTATAGCTAATGCCTTAAAAGACCCTTTCCATTTTACGTGTGTCACCTATCGCCGATGACAGAGATTTAGAGTTCGGGTCCTTCATATTGACATGAAAAGTTATATTACAGTGATAAAGGTTAAAGGTAAAGCTTATCGTTAACGGCGAGGTTCCGCTCGGTGCCTCTGGCTTATATTTTAATCCATTTGGCAAAATATAGTATTGGATAATTGTACCCGAACAGTGCAGATGATTATAACGCGCAGTGCGCATGGTCGTGGAAACAGTCTATTGTAAGTTGTTCTCCCTGTAAATCATGTAGGAAGATCTAGGCCAAATGGATACAATTTGTGCCCCATCTGACTCACTGGGTGCTTAAAAATCATGTTTTCGGCTCATAATTCACAAAATCTAGGTCATCATGACCTAATACTTTTAGTATCAGGTTTACAAGGGGAACTGCCTAGGAACTCCCTGGATGTGCAGTTAGAAGTTTCTAGGTCTAATAGTTACGGTTTGTGCCCTATAAACAGTCAGACCGCTTCATTTGAAGTTTGTCAAAAATAGAGAAAAATGTGTAAAAATTTTTAAAAAATGTATAGGAACTACAGGAAATGAGGAAACTCTCTTACATCAATATTCAAGGAATGTGTCATGGCCGTCCGTAGAGAATGGTCAGCCTATGACATTGATCAGTGACCTTTTGTAATGAAGCCGTGTGGACCTAAAGTTCTCTAAAGGAACGTGAATGTGTTAAACATTTTAGATATGGCCATCAATGCCCATCATCTAGGCTATAAATATATCATAAATTATAAGGTAAAGGCCTATGTCAAAGCTAGAAATGTTTTAGCTTAATGAGGGTACAAATAATATATGAAAATATGTTGTTACCCTGTAAAGGTTTGTGGATGTACCATCGTTTTCCGACCAGAAACACGATCAAGCCCAGAAGCATGCTGATGGCGGGAATCAGAAAGCCGATGTCAAACCCGATCTCCTGCTGCACGTAGACCACGGCAGACTGAGCGATGGACGAACCCACGTTAATGAACCAGTAAAACCTAGATAACACAACAGAAATTATTATTATTATATATATAGAAATATAATATGGAATGGGATATGCAGAAACTGTTCAGTTAACTATATGAAACTATGTTAACCAGTTGTCATTTCTCTTTGTTTATTAATGTCACACCATTAAAGATGTGAACGACCAGATTCTTTTAAAAGTCAAACCAACAAATCGCAATATATGCAATAACTTAGTCACAGTCCTCTGGTGACAATTAATATCGAGAACTTGTATACGTAAATAATGATATAGGAAGAGCATCGTGTAATAACCCTATTCATGGTATAATTATTTAAATAGAACATTACAAATATATACAAAAAAGTGTACATTTTGTTATTATATAAAGTCCACTTTTTCACAATAGGGTATTATCGTGCTCTCTTGTTCAACTCGCTCTTTTTACATTCATTTTTATACTTCTAAATTCAAGACCATGAGTTATTTGTTGCAACTTGAATGAAGACGTATACAATACGTTGAGAATGGTGTGTTATTTTTATGCTTTTCTAGGGGGGGGGGGCAGAAATCATTACCTGTCTTAAGAGACTAGAGTGCATCATTAACGAGATTTCACCATGTTATTCCGTGTAATTCTAAAAAAAGGGGGACTGCTGCATAATGAGAAATAAACTAATAAGACATCACCTTCACATTTACAGAATATTCAATTTTTGTTAATCTAATCATGAAACTTTTGCAAGAATAAAGTAAATATATTTTTCCTACCAGTTGAAAAATGACTGCAGTGCCTTAGGTCCAAATCCCTCAAGCTGTTCCGCTCCAAAAGGTGCCACGTTGGACTTGATTCCTCCTGTCCCAATCGCGATCAAACCAATGGCAGTAAGGAAGAAACCTCTTCTTGCATTCTGTAATGAAAACATTACGGTACAGCGTATCCATAATCAGCCTAGAGAACAAAACTACAGAGAATCGTTTCTCCATCATAAGCCCCACCACGGAGTGCCAGAGAGTCGTTGACGCTATTAAATTATTGAAAAGCAAAAGGCTTTTAAATCTACGACATTCAATATAAACAGGTTCCAATCTGTTAAAAGTCCAGTCTAAAGACACCCTGATATATACTTCCAAATTTTCATATTCAAGTTCTCTGGTCTCTGATTTACAACAAAATAATACATGATAATCACACAATTTTGTTATTCGGGCAACTCGGTCAATCAGCACTCGGCGGTAGGAAATGACATAGCTAAAACTTTAGAGTTTAGAATATCACAAACGTGACGGTAAAGGGATTATAGTACAAATCTATGCGATATTATTGATTGACGGAACAATTTTTAATGCACAATTTTCATCAATACATTTAGAAAATGATCACAGAAAGAACACTCTTTGACACATGTTGTGGAAAGTGCCAAAAGACACTGTCTAAATGTGCCAAAAGACACTGTCTAAATGTGCCAAAAGACACTGTCTAAAAGTGCCAAAAGAAACAGTTTAATAAAGAAACATGCAGCCATATACATTACTTACGACCGAAAGGTCCATCAGATTATTGGCACTGTCTTGTCCTAGACCTGCAAAGTTAAAGGCAGTCACTGGCAGGATCCACGTCCCTGGAAAAGTAACGATGCTATTAATTATTATAAGAATATCACTGATCACCAGTCCCGATGACGATAAGTTTTAAACATGCAGATGAACAGAAAGAGTAAGAGACTTTAATTCCATTTACCGCAATTAAAAAGGAGCTATTATCGCTTATACTAACCGAGGCAAAACGCCATATTCATCAACATACAGTCAGTATACAAAAATATATCAGAGAGACCGGAAAAAAAGTAGACGTTGATCAATCAAAGGCCCCCTTTCACCATGCAGTTGTCGAGAACGGCCACGGCCGCCCCCCCCCCCCCCCCCCCCCCCGCATCCGCCACTGATCCGATATTAAACGTTTGATTCATTACGTTGGTAGCGATGGAACACTGTTGAAAATGATATTATCGGCAAACCTCTTTTTTTGTTGGATACAGTGATATTAATAACCATTTGAATGAATGTGTCAAAATTTTCCCACTTAAGCTTCAAAATGTAAAAGAAAGGATATTCCAAAGTAAGAGACTTACCCACTAAGTAGATCAGGCCGCTTGCAAATATGGTATTGAATTTCCCAGCAACAGAGTCTGCAACTATCCCTCCAAATAAAGGAATGAAGTAAGCTGTACCTGCAAAAAAAGGAGAGAGGGCTTGTACCAGATGTCTCCGCTAGATGTCACTGCTGCCGCCGCTGAAAATTGATCATGAACCTGATATATTTACACATATGCTTACTTTTACAACATTTCTGTTTAAAAATTATTCTCAATGCAAGTAAGTGTGTTTCCTTTTAAACCCAAGATACATTTGATATAGGCAATGTATCTCAATAAAGCTGAGATGCCTTTTTTCCTTTTAAAAGATAAAGGTAGATACATGAAAACGAGCGGTGTTTTTTTAGAATTAGTATATCAAATACTTTGGATGCTTAATATCAGAAACTGGGTGTATTTTAAGAATAGTTTATAATGGCTCAAATTTTAAGGAAACATTCGATACAGCATACATTTCATATGTGGCACATCCATAAGGAAGATGAAGGCAAAGGGACCAGAGTTACAGAGGCTTTTTTTAAAGGTTAAACCATACAACTTATTTATATAATGTAAATTTTATAAATGAATTATAAAATAAAATATGAAAGTATTTATATACAATTATTACTAAAAATTACATCACGTTTGTAAACTCTTACCAGAGGTATTTTATGTGATTATATCATTGATATGAGTGGTCAATAAAATTCAATTATCTACCCATAGGCATAACAGTTGTTTTCAGTCTTGACGGGCTATAACTTGAAATATTACAATTGCACATATCCAGAATTACAACTGCACGTCTACGGCACGATAAAATATACCCTCATAAGAAAGATGTATTGTTTGAAGTGCGATTTTACATAGAAAGGTATGATTTACACATGGCTATAACTATTAAAATGGCTTTTACACAGAATAGCGACCTTTCTGCCTCCCGTGTGCGACCACAAAATTTACTAAGTCGTCGTAGGAGGCCCAAAGAAGGCAGAATGGTTGCCTAGGTTGTTCAAAGGTGGTACACAGGAGTTTCAGACATCGCCATAGACGCCATGGTCGCCGTAGGTTTTTGAACATGTTCAAAACAATCGCACAAAGGTCGCCGAGGTGGTTGGTTGCTCAAAGGAGGCAGAAGGCAGGCACAAGCATTGCCGTAGTTGTAGAATGGAGGCACAGTGGTCGCGCTGGTGGCAGAGGGGAAGCAGAGGGAAGGCAGGCAAGAAAATGCCCTAATGCTGTATTTTGGGAGGTTCAAGGCACAACTTGAGTATCGCTGAAACAGTTATGGAGCAATTACACAGAATCAGAATTTTCTGGGGTTAGGCGACCATTGAGCGTTCTGGTCATTTATTGGTTGCTCAAAGGTTGCACAAAGGTGGCGGCCCTGTGTAAAGGGGCCATAACAATGTATTTGCACATATGCATATAACATGGTTAGTCTGAGAAAATGTAGATCAAATTTGGGTTTGAAGTAAAAGCTAATATGTAGGTTTTCTTGTTTAACTGTTAAAGTAAGGAGCTTGTTACGTTCCTGTATCGTCATCTTGATGACATTCCAGGAGTTCCAGTTGCTTCACATAAAGAATATTCTTAAAACTATAGAGGGTTTCATGTGTTCTTCGTGACAATGGCAATTACCTCAAGGACCTATTGTTGCATGTAGACGCATACTTGTCAGATAACACTCTGTTTATAGAAGGGGGAGGGTAGGGAATGTTTTTTATGGTTGCGGAAACGGAAATATATTAAAAGTAAATGTAAACGCACACGCAATAATAAGACGCGCATAAATAAACATTCGGGTTTTAGCATTTTCATTCATATTTTACTGTATTTGTTGTTTTCATTGCAACGAGATTGGACACTCTGGGACCCATATGGACTTTTTATGAACTCAAGTCACGCAAATCAATTTTCAATACATCACACGCAAAAACTACGACCTTTTCTAATACATCCATTTCTTTAAAAAAAATTAAAAGGTCCAGCCAGCGTCCATCATTGTGGGGGTCAATTAAAAGGCTTTATCCTGGAAAGGACTGGCCAAAGGTGCACTCAGTCAAATACATATCTGTTTTACTCCTATAAATGGGACTTTTTCTTCGACTGACAATTTGTCTTAGCTTATACCCGCAACTTTTGTGTAATCTTTACAAGAGTAAATGTCAGAGCGCCACCTGCCGGCGCCGCTCCTCATGACACTTTGACCTGATACAAGTACATCATGGGGATGCTGTGTCATTGCACTCATCACCCACGCACTTTTTTATGAAACATAGCACTTTTATTCCATAAGACAGCTGCAGAGTCACTCTGGGTTGTATTTGGGTGGGTATGTCATACAGAGGGGAATTTCACGTTTGAGCAGTCGTGCGTATCAGTTCTGAGAACGCCCTGCGGCCCGGGTCTTCTTTGCACTGATTCGATCACCTCATAACATCAAGCTTACATTTTAATTCAGTCATTTGCGTTCCAAACGAGCCAATGGTTTTAGAAGCAAAGGATGGAGATTTTGCTTTTGTTAAAGGCATTCACTGAAATAAAAATATTAAGCCCATGAAGTGACATATAATTTTAATGGCCAAAAAATTAGTGTGATCACAAAAAATAATTTCTATACATTATGTCTGATTTTTTAGTAATCTGTTACCATCAAATTCCTTCCATATCATTGAATACCATATTTCTTCTGAAACAATGCCATTTACTATGTTTATGAGGAATCTCTTTTGTTTTCACATGTTAAGGAAATAGGGTGAGGCCCCTAAATTTCTCAACTGCAGAATCCCTGCCCATATATACAGGTTCTTATCCAATAGACCTAGTAGCATGCATGAATAATGAAAACATGGCCTATAGCTTTTTGTTACAGGTTTTGGATGCATAAAATATCAAATGCGCAACACGGACTGATTGACCCGAGGACACAAAGAATACGTTTTTTATTATAGTTGTGACAATTTTTCCAATAGGTTTTTTAAAAGTTCCACCACCAAATTTACAAACATGCATGGTCTTGTGTGCACAAACAAATATCATTCCTGCACTGTTCTTGTAGAAAAACAAAATGTTTAATGTACTTTGACAAGCACTTTGTATAATGTTAAATTCTAAGTGCATCAGCATTCGTGACAAGCAAGTATATATTATTTATATAATTGTATAATGATTAGTTGAACAAGATATATTCCCCTATTGCAATTTTATGCAACTGTAATTGAAGCTGAAGATAGGCTTTGTTTGGTCATGAATTTTATTCTCGAATCGGGATCAACCCCTGCACATGCGTGTGATCAATATCGACTTTTCGTCCATTCATAATGACGTGTATGTCCATATACAACAATTAATATGTTTACTATATGGTGTCTGCTGTCATATGATTAAGGTAAATCGATATTCTAAATTAAGGAACCTTTGAAGCTTGATTCGCCCTTTTCCCTTTATTATAACGATAGGCCCATAATGATGTCTCGTTAACGCATTTTGTCCTGATATTTCTTCCTTTTCCATCAAGTTTCAATAGTCTTGAATTAAATATATAAATATATTATATATATATATATATATATATATATATATATATATATATATATATATATATATATATAAACAATGCAGTTTATTGCAGTGACCTACCCTACACTCTTGTGAAATAGCTATTAAGACACATTTGCCACTATACCAGCTGCCCCACAAATAAAATTTATAAAACCTATCTCGGAAATGTCAAAAACATACTTGAATCTAATTTAAACCAAACAGAAGATTTCTAGCTGCTGGGTGTATATGTGCTAAAGCTGTCCCAGACTAATTGTCTAATTGTTTATACCTATGTATGTAACTGCGATCACAGCCACCAAGTATTTATTTCGCTATCTCAAATTATTTCCCTGTAAATGCATAGTAGCCTCAACGGTTGTTCCATATATGTGTTAATTACACTCAGTTACTCAAATTTTAAATCAAGTGTTACAAATACATTTTAATCCTCTCATACTGACATAGTTTCCAATGAATTAAAATGTGTATAATTATACATTCCCTTCATATTTTAATTTCGTTGTTATTAAAAACTACCACAGGACCTTGAAAAAAAGTGACAAGGATACAAAAACAAATTAGGTGATGACTCATTTAGCAGACCACTCAGTGGGGACACTGCCCCGCCCCCCCCCCCCCCTTGTATCCGCGTCTTATATGTTTTATACATATATATATATATATATATATATATATATATATATATATATATAGAGAGAGAGAGAGAGAGAGAGAGAGAGAGAGAAAGAGAGATAGAGTTAGGGCCTTTATGTATTATACATGAATTTATAATTATATATATAAATGAATAAATAAATATATATAAATATATAAGCGTCGGTAAAGATAAAGAGTTACGCCTTTTAGGTAGACTAACTTGTTTATTAACACACAAATATACCACTCCTTATATATACATATATACAGTGAATGTGTGTTGCCAGGAAATTCACGTATTTCCTGAAACTTTCAGTAAATATAAGTAATTCCTAATTCACCCAGGAACTTCATGCATGTATTAACTAAAAACCTGAGGAAATACACGCGTATTTCTTGAGATTAAGGGGAAATACTTAGATTGACTAAAGGGTTTCATAGGATGAATGTAGCAGAGTCACGGGTCCAAAGAATCACTGTTATGTCATATATATACATGGCTTATACCTGAGGGGTCTTAGGGAAGCTATATTATTAGTCCTTAATTAAAGGGACATAATCAGGAGCAATATTATTCAGATTTTTTCACACTATCAGTTAATTTTTGCTTTATACAAAAATTTTCAGCAAAACCATTCCAGTACACAGTTTCATTTCCTCGAATACGACTGTTTAACACCTTGTTATAGCTTGCGTATTGGTAAACACAGTCTGTTTACCATAACGAGGCCACGTGACCGGAGGTCCGATTAAGAGGGACAACACGTGGTGGTTCAGCAAGCGGGAACATGTATTACATTTTTAACCAAGTCAGTCAGGGCATCTCCTGCTTGGCTCGTGTTGAGGCTCCGCGCAACACACGACCCGACTCACTGTGTTTATGTTGACACCTGCGATCGCGCCCGGTTCACTGTTTTTAACACTCGTTAACGTTAACGTAAGCAAACGGTTTCAAGCAATATTTTGGCAGGTACAGATTTATTTTAAAGGGAAGAAGCTACTCTTCGTGTTCACTCAACATGCTTTATAACGTGTGCCTACTTCATTGTTTTGATGATATTATAAAATAGTAAAACTATAAAAATGATATAATTTGCATTCAGAAGAGGTGTATATTGATAATGATGTAAAGCTATAGGCCATGGTAACATGAATTCTAAAGATATAAGTATGCGAAAGATATAGATCGGTCATGCTTTTCATACCAGTAAATGTGCGATTTTTTGGTCCTGAATTTTAGGAAATACATGTATTTTCTAGAAATTTCAGTAAATACTAGTACATGATGTGACCGGGTGAATTACGAATAACACGTATTTCTGAAAGATTTAGGAAATGAGTGTATTTCCTGATTTCACACATTCGTTGCATGTAACATCGAGGATTCACAGTAACCATCGCTTTAGCGACCCTCACAAAACAGCAGCCACTTTTCATACGGTTCCTGATTCTTTTTCCCTTTATATAAGACCTCGCTTAGACGACCACCTCGCCAATGCGACCACTTTATATAGAGGTCCCGATAGTGGTTTCGAGGCATATATATATAGAGAGAGAGAGACAGACAGACCGACAGAGAGAGAGAGAGAGAGAGAGAGAGAGAGAGAGAAGGGGGGTGGGGGGTGGGGGGGGGGGCAGTTGGCTCTGCCTGCAGGGAGAGAAAAGGATTGACCTCTTTTCCTTCACATGTCATAAACACGACTGGTAAAGACTCAATGTGTATCGTGTACAACGGACAAGCATGATATCTCGGGTCAATAACTTAGGCTCGTGCATGACCTTTGGATCACACGCCGTTCATAAGCTGTGATCATGAGCTGTGACAACACAAACATGACCTGTGTGTATATACCTTCCCCAGTGGGTCAACCATTTTGTGAATGGGGTTCTACTAAACACAGTGGTTCTACACCAAGTACAAGTACTGGGTTAATCATGTATTTTCTTTCTGAAAAATCAAATAATATTCTCTCTGAGACATCTGTTACATTAGTTTCAACTTCCAATCTTTTATCTCCACATACAACTATATATATGTTACTATATTGTCTGTTTTGTTATTAATATTCTAAATTGAAGAACCTTCGAAGGATGTGTCGCCTTTTATATACGACAGGTCCATGATGATGTTAACACGTTTACTTCTTCAATTTTGCGGTCGAGTCTCTGTCTTAATTTATGACATAAGAAGATAGGTCTTACTCCAGTACCATTAGATTTACTGTTACATATATGACGAGGAAAATGTTGATTTTTCATTATACAAAACATATCAACTATTAAACACGTCTTGAACCAAAGTAATGAAAGCAGCCCAAGTACAACAGAAGTTGATATTAACAGGTAAATTGCTTGATCACAACATAACCTATGCATTCACGGAATTTTCAGGGAATTTCGGGAATTGGCGAATGAAAAAAGTGATTAGCTTTTGATGTCGATCCGGTACATGTTTCGGTTTCAGGAAGATCTCCAAGGAATATTCACAAATGTACAATCACTTAAGCACGAATGAACCTTGGAACAGGGGCCAAATAATTATATGAAAACACATGGCGGAGGCTTGCATTCCTTAGAATGCAGATTTCTAGTTTATGACTGCTTACCTTGAAATATCAGGCTGATAGTGACAGCAGCCCCGGACCCATACATCAGCATGTTTGTACAGAACAGCACCATGTTACCGTAGATACTGTAATAGGTCAACCGCTCACATAGTTCCATGGACAATATGGTACACATCACCACTCTCTTAGACTTTAGTGATGCAGCACTAGATCCGTGTAAATTCGGATCGGATCCATCACGATCCGACTCTATCATCAGTGGGGTTTTCTCTCTTAGCGACATCCTGTCAGATTTACCCATTGTCTATGAACAGTTTACCCTTTGTTTGAGAGTTTTAAGGGTTTAGACTACTGTTCAAAGCTGATAGTATCCGTGATGTAATAAGCAGTTTAGATATATTACTTGTCCATGCTACTTGGAGTATAATCCTTTAAGTTTCGTGTAGCTCAGATAATAAACTGTAGCCGAGGTCTTAAATGTTTCAAGCACCACTTATTTTCTCATACTGGCGGTCCGTCCACCCCCGTCGTGGGTGGTATTAATTAGTTCTGGTCTGACCATATAGTCCGGCTTTAAATGTAGACCTGAACTCACTGACTGCATTATCACATGAACAGTGTTCACCGACAGACCACAGTCCAAACGCCCTGCATTCCCTCGAGGCATGCATTGGGATTTTCGCTGAATCATGTGAGAGGGTCACATGACTTCACTTTAAACGGCTTATATATACGAAATTAAATACTACCTACCTGCCGCACGTATCGTCGATTTACATGTCTCTACAATAGTTGAACATTACGGTCTAATCTAATAAACATTTTAAATACCTGCGCTGTGCAGATATTCTTGATCCTTTAACACTGAGTAAGTCAAGAGTAAAATCAATTTGTGTTTATTCTAACGATAACATATTACTTGTAAACGTCTCATCCTACTTTCGCTGCATATATTATAGGAACATATCCACTCCTAACATAAGTAAACTACACAAAAAAAATTCGCACGAATTCCCCTCCGCTCACTCTCACTCTCTCTCCATATATATATTATATATATATATACATATATATATATATATATATATATATATATATATATATATATATATATATATATATATATATATATATATATATATATATGCATTCACTAGGACAAAATAATCCTCTGTTTTAACATTGAGTTTATACATCACTGGATAACTACAGATGGAAGACTTTGCTTTGTGGATCTATTAGTAATTTATATCAATGGATGGAGCCTGTAATTTTGAGTGTATGTTTATGTTTCTTAATGAGGTGGACTCCTATACAATTTGGAAATAAATTTTATACGTTTCAGCCTTGAAAACACTTAGTTTTCACACACCTATTGAGACGAATAACATGCTGAAAGCAATATGAATTTTACAATTCGTAACATATATGATCAGGGGCGGATATAGGATTAAGAATAGGGAGGAAGTATGGGGGGGGGGGGGAGGAAGGGAGGGGTTCCCCCTCACATATAGTGTAGAACATTTTAATACTTTAGCTGTCATTGCGCAATCTTGGATAATTTAAATATATATATAATTTACTATAAAATAATAAAAAAAAAATGTAATCTCTCTCTCTCTCTCTCTCTCTCTCTCTCTCTATATATATATATATATATATATATATATATATATATATATATATATATATATATATAAACCGGGCTCTGATTTTCGGTATTAAGCGCTATTTCTAAGAATTTTACGTTGAAGACCCCCCCCCCCGGCTCGAAATCCGCCCCTGCCTATAGTACTACTAAAATGCTTTATATTATAAATCCATAATTTGGATTTACCAGACATAAGAAAAACAATTGCCAGCCATAAGTAGACTTTTTGTCATGATACCCATTAAAGGTTTAAAGTAGTAAATATAATTAAAATTAGAATGGGTCATACACTTTGAGACTCCGTCCGCATATATCGCTTCAAAGGTTTACAGTAAACAAGAGCCAATAGTGCATGATTAAACTTTACCTATATATCAGCTTGTCAAAGCGCTTTGGAGGGGAAAAAAACCATGCATACATATAGTCTACCCTTCTGTCTAATGCCCCAAAACGTTTCCTTTCCCTCTCCCCACCCAAATATACCCATGCTTTGTACGGCACTAAGTTATTCCTGAATTCTCATGTTATTTTTTTTAATTTGACCATAGCAGGTAGCTCGAAAATATGTTTGTAAAATATGTGAATAAGATGCAGGTTGCCTGGTATTATTATCAGTGACAGATCCAGACAAGAGATAATACATGGTCGCCAAGGTCGTACCTAGACCCAGACCTTCTTTTTCTCTATACAAATAATTTGTAACAGTTTTCTTTAGTTATCAGATAAGGATCTGTCCAGGGAAGGCAAACACAGGCACGTTATCTTGTACTCAGAGAGCACTTATAATAACAGACATTTTTATATATAGGGATCGAATATAAATGAGCTCCTGATAAGACATGTTGATCTTTGCACCATGATTCTTATTTTTCTTTTTTTATATAGGTTATATTTTTATCTTGGGTCTGGTCTAAAAATGTAGACGGGGGGGGGGGGGGGGCGGCTGATAACTGTAATAATTATCTGCCCGTCCAGGAATCACGTGTCCAGGTGACCATTTAAAAAACAACTCGATTCTTTAAATTAAAATCTTATATTGAATATATATTTGTCCGTTTTCTCGATCAAGCTTTTAAGGTGGCCCTTTATATATATATATATATATATATATAAATATATATATATATATATATATATATATATATATATATATAAATATATATACAACAAATAAGCGAGGACCAGTTCCTGATAACTTTATATTGTTTGTCCCCACCAAATACCTGTCAATATGGCTTCACGTATATAGGAAAGGTCACCATGAAAGGAACATAATACAATGACACGTTATTCAACATAATATATACGCAAAGCCAACAACTTGTACCCCTCCAATAACTAGAATACGGGTAGTCGACAAGCGATAGGATATAGAGGTAATGGGAAAACCTTGTGAGGTAGATGACATATTACATGAAAGATGAATAAAGTTACCCAGGCAAGGCTGTAGTGACCAGACATGGTGTTCTGGAGGTTGACAATGTGAATATATTAGAGCCTCTGAAAAACTTGAATAACAAAAAATTCGGCTAGTCGACAAGCGACAACGTGTATTTGCCAAAATCAGTATAGCATATTAGCATGGAAGGTGGCGCCACCTGCCAACTTCTCAGAGAACTCTATCCAAGATATCTTTTCATGCCAAATTTCAGATAGATAAGTCATTGCACTGCAGAGATATGCATGATTCTATCCTAAGGCAGACAGACAGATGGACATTGTGCAAAAACTTTTGCAGGTGGCACCACCAGTTTTTGGTATGATAAAGAGCCTTATACACGTGCAAAATTTCATGAGAATAAGTCCAACACTGCAGAGATATGCATGATTTTATCCCAAGGCAGACAAACAGATGGACGCTGTGCAAAAACAGTTGCAGGTGGCGCCACCGGATTTGGATTTGTAAAAGGGCTATGTTAGACCTATACATATGCAAAATTTCAGGCTGATCCGTCAAACAAGCCCTGAGATTAGCATGAATGTCTGGAGCGTAAACGGGGGGGGGGGGGGGGTAGGTGGCGCCACCTGTCACAAAAAATGGAAAAAACTATCCAAGATGTTTAAACATGTAAAATTTCAGCCCAATCGGTCAAACGAGTCCTGAGATATCAGCATGGATGTCTGCACTGCGAACGCATAGGTAGGTGGAGCCACCTGTCATATCAATGAAAAATCTATCCAAGATGTATGAACGTGCAAAATTTCAGGAGAATAAGTCCTGCCACTGCAGAGATATACATAAACGGGGAGGGGGGTAGGTGGCGCCACCTGTCACAAAAAATCGAAAACCTATCTAAGATTTATAAACGTGCAAATGTTCAGCCCGATCGGTCAAACGAGTCCAGAGATATGGGGGTTTATGTGTGAACACAGACGCACAGATGGACGTAGAGCGCAGAGGAAAGGTCAGAGGTCAAAACAAAATCGGGACCGGCAGTTCACATATGACCCGAACATAATCCCGGGTTTCGTAAAATTCCGCCCAGCAGTTACGGAGGAATTCTCCGGACACCTACGCGGCGACGGCGGTGGGCTGAAAACTAGTATCCGCAAAACTCTGTTTTGGGGGATACAATTACCGCTTTAGGTTTTTAAGAATGCTTACAAAAAGGAATATAACACTTGAAACGGCAAAATTCGAATTCCTAAGAAAAAAAACTAGAGTACTACTTTCATTATTCATCAACCTTTAGAAATAGGAGAAAAAAGCATATTTGTCCATTTTCCATCCAAATGGTTAAGCACACGTCAAATTTATGCTTAACTTTGGACGTTCAGGTTAGTGGATTCCTTACGAATTATTCAATCTATTCTTTAATACTATATATGCACTATATACTGAATATAGCGGAACATGCACGCCCTTTGAGGTAATTTAAGTGTCATCGAGTCAGCAGTAAGAATATTGAACCAAAACGTTGATGACGTACATAGATTAATATATATATTGCTCATGTGTCATGAATGGAATCTCAGATGGCTTATTTGTTGGTTCAATATTAAAATAACAAAAAAAAAAATCAAAATCGGCCTAGAAATAAAGGAGAAAATCCATATTTTTTAGATTTTAACAGAGTGAATTTGAATAATTAATGAATTTCAAATTTCTGTGTCGAATTGTTAAAGCTGATACATAGCCCTATATATATATATATATATATCAGATGAAACATATACAGGTACAAACATAAATATATATATAAAGAAGAAGGAAAAACTTGAATATTTCAATATAGGTCAATACATAGAGTACTTCGCCCATGCAATTCTGGGCCTTATATATAGAAAATGTTAGGGGGCATCAACAGTGCATGGTACAGATAGAACCCCTTCCCCGGCAAAAACCTCTCTTATGACAAAGAGGGTGTAAAGTCCACCTCGCAGAGTATAAATATTAATGGGATGTACATGTTGGTTAAACGTTAGTAATTTTTGTCCAGTTTTCTTAACTGTTTGTCATTTTTCATAACTCAACATTCAACAACGTACCATATCGGGTAACGTTTCCATGATTACTTAAATTGGCATGCACCATTCGAAATTTTCTCAATTCGAATGCTGAACTGAGCGATTATTGATGTATAAAGTTCAGTGAAGAAACATCATAAACTATATGGATGATGGAATTATCGGTATCTCGAAATTCCTATGTTGGAAATTATGCATCTTATGTCCTTAAAATTGTGGGGACAAATATACTTCGCCCCTAAAACGTGAGGGTATCATGTCACCTTGTCCCCATTCCCGCAAAAAGGCACCTGCATGGTGTATGGTAGACCGGAACCTCGGTTTTTATTGACCAAGCAAGAACTTTTAAAAAAACCGGCTTCTGTGGATCAGGGGTAGAGCAAATGACTGTAAGAATGGGAAGGGGGTGCATGAGTTCAAATCTCAGCCGAGCGGTGAGATTTTCACGGTCGGAATTTCTTGCGAGTATACCTGCATCTAAGCTTGGAGGTGCATGAATTAAGTAGTTTATTCATAAATTAGAAACTTGCTGGAGTGGCTCATATATTTTGCGTCATTTGACATGGATAAAGAACGTGTGATTTACTTGGCCAAAAAAATGGTTGTCCTTAAGTACAGTCATTTCAGTTAAATTTAAATATGCAATACATATTTTTAAATATATATATATATATAAGCGAGTTTCTGCGATTGTGTAAGGCCAAAAAAAATTAAAGGTATGGTTCTCAGGCACCGCCCGCATCAATTTTAAACCCCCGCAAGAAAACTTTTTATTTTGATTTTCAATTAAGATTTTCCAATTTTGAGCTGCTGCCGCTCCGACACCTCTTTCAAGAAGATACAACCATAAAATTTCCTTTGTTTTGTAGTGCTTTATTTAGCAAAATAAAACTGTTGTTTTCATGCTTTTCACTTTTCATTTGACATTTTTATCAAAACATACCAAAAAATTTAAAATAAAAAAAGCGCCCGCCCGCATTGATTTCTAAAAAAAAGTGCCTGAGAACCATACCTTTTTTTTTATTTTGGCCTAAGGTGTATAAAGTGGAAGAATTAGGTAAAATAACCTAAATCAGAAAGTACCCCGAAGTAAAAGCCGGATATAAAGGGTAAAAACTGGCCTTTTACACACGCACTGCACATATAAAAATAATTCTTGGTGAATATAAAGCACGTAACTATGCCGTCTCTCGATTCAGGAGACTGAAACATGATCAAAGGCCCAGTTGCATTGTAAAACAATTAAAAATCATGAACCTTTATGACGTTCGAGTAACATGTGTCGATTCATAGCACGTACGAGAACGGGTCACGTAACTAACTCTAAATCTTATTTCATGTATTAAACTAGAATACGGGTAGTCGACAAGCGACTACGTGTATCCGCCAAAATCAGAGTAGGACGGGTGAAGTGAGGCATGGATTGAGTGGCAAGGGGACATAAAGTTACATGTGTTACATATTAGAATGGATGTCTGCCACGTAAACATGATTGTAGGTGGTGCCACCTATTATTTGAACGAGAAACTATCCAAGATGCACATGCAAAATTTCAGGTGGAAAAGTCAAACCACTGCAGAGATATGATTGATTTTATCCCACAGCAGACAAACAGATGGACGCTGTGCAAAAATTGCTGCAGGTGGCGCCACCATTTTTGTGTGTTATTAAGCTATCAAAGGGCTACATTTGTGTAATTTTTTTTTCCTGATTGGTCAAACGAGTCCGGAGATATAAGCATTAATGTCTACAGAGTCAACGTGAATGAAGCTGGCGCCACCTGTCATAAAATCAAGAAAGCTATGCGGGATGTATACGCATGCCGTATTACAGGTAATTTGGTCAAACAACTGCAGAGATATGAGTGATTTTAATCTAAGGCAGACAAACAGATGGACACTGTGCAAAAATGGCTGCAGGTGGCGCCACCATTTTTGTGTATGTTATAAAGCTATCAAAGGGCTACATTTGTGTTTTTCCTGATTGGTCGAACGAGTCTGGAGATATGAGCATGGATGTCTACAGCGTGAACGTAAATGTAGGTGGCGCCACCTGTCATAAAATCAAGAAAGCTATGCGGGATGTATACGCATGCCGAATTTCAGGTAATTTGGTCAAACCACTGCAGAGATATGAGTGATTTTAACCCAAGGCAGACAAACAGGTGGACGCTGTGCAAAAATGGCTGCAGGTGGCGCCACCATTTTTCGGTACATTATAAAGCTATCCAAGGGCTACATTTGTGTAAAAAAAAAATTTTCCTGATTGGTCAAACAGTTCCCGAGATTTGAGCTTGGATGTCTGCAGCGTGAACGTGAATGTTGGTGGCGCCACCTGTCATAAAATCAAAAAAGCTATCCAGGATGTATACGCATGCCCAATTTCAGGTGAATTAGTCCAACCACTGCAGAGATATGAGTGATTTTATCCCAAGGCAGATGAACAGATAGACACTGTGCAAACATGGAGCAGGTGGCGCCACCATTTTTGTGTATGTTATAAAGCTATCCAAGGGCTACATTTGTGTAAATTCTTTTTCCTGATCGGTCAAACGGTTCCCGAGATATGTGGAAACAGACGCACAAACGGACGCTGGGCAGAGAGGAAAGGTCAGAGGTCAAGGCCAATTGGTTAGGCACCAGTTCACATATGACCCGATAATTGGTGTAGGTTTCATGACTTCACAAATACCTTGTACACATTAAACATGAATGGTCTTTTAAAATTAGCCTTGGGCCTTAATGATCAAAATTTATCGTCACAAGACTCTTTATTCCGATTCGCTCGCTCTGCTGCTGTGAACGGAGTGTCACGTATTGACTATGTATGCACTTAATTGTAGATTCAGCAAAAAGATCGAACGATGCACATCATACATGTATATGTAAGAGCTAGGCCTATAGGTATCCGTGTATGACTTGTGTATATTCAGGATATCATGAATTCTTAAAAAGTCTCTACCAAGACTAATGGACATGTCACATTGATTGTTCAACTTCAAGCTTCCATGACAACTTCTTTAGGTGGAATTTAACTGACCCAGGTATAGATGTTTTGTGGAGTATGATACAGGTATACAGGTCCAGGTATTTCACAAAGTACATCTAGATATTTATATAGGTACATGCAGGTACATTTAAAAGACATTTGAATGAATAATACTTGAATATATTTCATCTAAATGTCATATTATAAGTTATAATAGAATGGCAAAATATACTGTTTAAAAGCATATAATCTCCCCCGTCTTCAAGAAAAACTAGACCACGGGTTGTCGACAAGCGACTATGTGTATCCGCCGAAACCAGAGCGAGACGAATAAAGTGAGGCATGGATTGAGTGGCAAGGGGAAATAGAGAGAGGCGTGTTGCATATAAGCATGGATGTCTGTAGCCGAAATGTGTATGTAGGTGCGCCACCTGCCACGAAATCCAGAAAGTTATCCAATTGTATACAATTGCAAAATAAAGGCAGATAAAAAATTCTATACCCAGTGGTTACGGAGGAGTTCTCCGGAAACCTATGCGGCGGCAGCGTGCAACTGAAAACATAGTATCAGCAAAACTGTTTTGGCGGATACAAATATACAACACATATATATATATATACCTTATGTATGATGGTCTTTAGTAACAGTGAACATATATAAAGCTGGTAATTTTTAGAATTATTTTTAATTACAGATATTCAAACTTTCATTCATGTGTTCAAATATATGTCTTTTCTCTATATAAAAAAAAACAGAAGTAACAATAAACATGGTTATTTAAGATATTTGAGAATCATGTATTCTGCATGAGTATCTGAATTTGATATTAAATTTAACAGAGGACAGTTTTGGTCTTAAACATGGGAAATTTTGCTCTTTTGGCAGTTGCGGAGAGTTCTGCTCGGTTAATTTATATTTTCAGTAATATAATATGCCTACGTATTTTCTTCAGTTCTTCATTTAATCTTCACCAGAGTTCTGTGTTTATATACGGGACAACAAGTACAGGTCTGCCAAAGATAAATGACCGGGAGAAGAGTAAATGCTCTGGTTATAAAGAGAGACCTCTTTGAAATAAAAGTGAAAAAAGAGTAAAATTAGCGGCATGCAATTCCAAATAATGATATATTACAAACTGAATAAATATGTGCTTTGCATACTAAGTATGTGTATACATAGCTGTAAAAGTCAGAAATATACATTGCATATCCCCCTGCATGAAGATAAGGGCATTTTTCACATGTTGTAACACATGCTGGACATTTGCACGGGTGCATAAAAATTACGAAGCTAGTGTGCCATTCTTGTACCTACTGGACTGTTTAACTTAAAGCATGGGCGGAATAATATATATGTCATTTTTTTTTTTCACAAAAAAAGTTAAAGTGCTTCTGAAAAAAGGGGGCATGAATAAAGAGTAATTATAGCGTCATTTTCAGTAAATCCACAAAATTAAAGAGCGACTCTTTTAAATTATAAAAAGAGTGTTTTGGCAGGCCTGATTTATCCACATGGGGCATGTCAGCAACCCTATTATAAAAAAAAGGGGGGGGGGGTAGTTCAGCATGTTACCTGCCCAGCTTGTCCACTCAGCTTCAAATGCTGCAAACATGCAAAGTAGGACTGCCAAAACAGCGGTGACAGCTCTGTACATGTACGTGAACGAAGCACGATGTCTATTTCCTATACCATACATGTACCTGGAATACTTTGCTTAAACCAGGTACAGTACTTGGTTCCAGGTGAGGCGCAGATCCAGGGGGGGGGGGGGCGCTATATTTATATCAACCAACTATCTTCTTTTCAGTCAAATCTTAGGCCTATGCATGACGGGGGGGGGGGGGGGGGGGAATAAGACATTTTTATGCACGACGCCCTTTGACCACTCCTCGCAAAAATTCCTGGATCCGCGCCTGCATGTACAGGTACAAGCAAGTTTCCTGGTATTCATGAAAGCCAGGTATATAAGGCATACATGCAGACAGTGGCGTCAATTTATCTTCTAGAGTGGGGGGGGGGGGGGGTATGACAGCTAGGGAGACACACACGTACACACACACACACATATTTAGCGTCTGTAGGATACATTTCAAATATATGTATTTAATCACATTTCACGTATATTACAATTATGTATAAGATTTTAGAAAATAAGGTATAAGGTATTGTTTCCGGTACAAGTAAGAAATATCTATTTCATGGTAAACTCATAAATGGAACCAAAGTCTATAATATATATTTTAATAATATATTTCATTTGCAATATGTAAATATTATTTCTGAATAGTGTGTGTGTATGTGTGTGCGTGTGTGTGTGTGTGTGTGGGGGGGGGGGGGTTGTGATTACATTGAGCAACCCCCCCCCCCCCTTGCCAGAAAGTGGGGGGTATATATCCTCATCCCCCCCCCCCCTTATTGACGCCCCTGCATGCAGGCATTCTGCACTGTATACCATGTAAGACCTAGGTACAGATACGGGTATAAGTACCTGGCCCTGCTACCACGTTAACCCCCCCCCCCCCCCCCATCACGTTCAGATTCAGAACCCCCTCCCGCAGTTATACATGCACACACCGGCCGTCAATTGACATTTCTCTTCGTGTCACCTAACAGCTCTGCAAAATAAAAAGTGGGAAAGGCCTGTCTATAAATGAAAGATGATGAATAACTAGCCAACTGCAACACAGCACATGTTATTTGTCACTAAAACAGCTAATTACCACGGACTACCCGACCCGATTTTACCATTTTCTTTGCGCTCCCACGCGCCTTGACGATTGAACTTTGAACCGTGACCTTGGTTCCCGAGTCTGTATGTCACGGCAAGTTTCATTGGCAGGCAGCCGCTGCCCGGGCCAATACACGAGGCCTTAACATAGGTGCATGGTTTCTTATGTGACGTCAACACGAGCATTTCTGCTGTGGCTGAGAACTCCGTCATTCGTTCCATTCACTATATTTCGGTTGGAGCCAAGGCTTTCGTTGTAAGTCCGGTCATTTCCTGAATGTGTTTATAACATTTCAGTTTGACTTATGTTTTCATATTTTGCACTAATCGAGCTTTTTCTGGTCTTTTGTAGCTTACACAAGACCAACCGGTGGTCCGTAGTGGCGCCACAATCTGACATTAACCGAGGGAAATTCTCGTTCGTGTTTCAGCTGACGCACAGCTAAGCTGAACCTGGTTCCAGGTCGGAAACATACAGGATTCTGACTCAATCCTGTGTGAGGGAGGCGGATCTTACCACACTGATGTAAAGTCAAGAAAAACAGTGGATTTAAACTCCAGAAAAGCTGAATATTTATCAGATCCGCGTGTATACCTCGGCTTAACAACCGTAAGCCTGGCTCCTTGGGGAAACCCTACTCTTATACTTCACAGAAGACATTTACATATAATTAGGACTAACTTGGATCCTAGCAAATTATGTACAGACTTAGGACGTTTGTGACGAAGGGCAACGGTGTAGCCCGTGGGTTCCGGGCAGTTGCCCAGGGGCAGCACCATGGCCAGGCCCTCCGACTACAGCGGGCCAGATGGCCAGTCAATGCCAAGTTCTATGCATCAGCAGTGCATGCGGAATCCTTCCTCAATGGCAGCTCATCCGTGTATGTGGAGGAAATGTACAATGCCTGGCTAGAAGACCCAAAGTCAGTCCACAAGGTGAGGTGATTGGTTTGGTTGAGTTATAAATGGTTTCAGTGTTTGTACAGGTAAGCAATTTTGCAGCCAGGCTGGTTTGTGTCACCTTGCAGCTATCGATTGGTGGGTGTGTTTCAGTTTTTCGATGCTGATTGGTTGAAACAAGGTCATCGTGTGACCTAGTATTATGTCAAGGTGCCACTGTGTGCTTGAGTGCAGTATTTTAATACTTGCTCAGCTGGGTGCCCTGTTACCACATAGTACCACAAACTGTTCTTGTTAATCCAAGGGTATTCACATGTAATTGACAAGTCCTGAAAGGCTGAAGGAGAATACAACTTCATATATTTAGATTGTGTAGAGATGAAAATACAAGACAGCACAAATAAACATTCCATCTACAATTTTATATGATTAGCTATCAGTCATGAAAACAACTTGAGGTCTGTATTTCAATTTATTTATTAGTTATTACTGCCATACCACTTTGTAAAGTGTTCATGGTGTGAGATGTGAGCAGACAAGGTAAACACTAACATTGCCAGCAGTGATCTTGTACATTACAATTCAGGTAAAACTTGATAACATAAGTATTCTTTTATCATCAGCTGTGTCAGTTAAATAATTTACAATAAATTTAATATTTGAATTAAATGAACATACAACTTAGCCAATCTGCCTTAACAAAGTGTTTATATATTCATATTGTAAGAGTAAATTTACTGTTTAAAATTTAAAAGGTTATTCATATCTCCTGAAAGAGACCCTGATTTCATTCCTTCCACCTGAAACTAAATATATGTTCAGTGACACAATTTGAAGTATTCAGAAATGAGATGTTCTGTTGACTGCATATATACATAAAGTTAAGGTTCAGAGTCAGTAATAGACCTTAAATCCCTAGCTGGGAATAACGATTGAATAAAACACAAGTGCTAAGTGGAATCTCAATATTTAACCCAGAATTTTGAAAAAGGAGTTGTGGATGGATGTTTTCAGGTTGACCAAAAATTATTATATGATTTCCATCACAATGTAATCATTTATACAGAATGTTGAACCAGGAGTTGTGGGGGAATGTGTTCAGACTTCAGGTCAATCAAAAGGTGTTAATATAGTTTTCATGTACATTGTATATGAAATCACCAAATGCTGATTAATTGTGACCTTTTACCATTATCAATCAAAATTGTTTGTGTACATGCATAAATTTGGCAGGTCTAAATACAGGCCTACATACTATTCATTGTACTTTTACTGGACCATTACTTTTATAAAGATTGGGAATATAGGTATCAATCAAAGGATCCCACTGTCAAATAAATCACCTTTTATTATCTAATTTACTGCACTCTGGACTAACAATTTTGGAACATTTTTTCACTGAGTGAATCTGGACAGATTCTGAAAGAATAATTTGAAATATAAAAAGGATCACGTGTATGGAATTTTTGCACTCATGAAAGTTCATGCTTTGTATAAATCTAAATGGAAATAATCAAATAAAGTTAATAAACACAAGGTATCAATTGTTGGCCCAGCTTTACTGTAGGTCATCTGAGCTATAGTAGTGGTCCGTCGTCCGGCTCTCCGTCTGTTAACAGGGCACGTTTTGAAACAGTTAGACCTACAAATCCAAAGTTTTGCATACAGTTAGATGTCCCCAAAATCTCCTACCATACAGAAAATTGGGTCATTAGGACTTGGTTCCTTTGAGATATTATCTAATCAAGGAAAAACCTCAGTTTTCCATTAAAAAGCGATTGTTACAGTTCAAGGCTGCCTAATATCAAAACCACTGATCTTTTTTTGATCATATTTAGTATGCTTATTCTTTTATACATTTTCTATGTACATACCAAAAATTAGAACAGTATTGCCTATTGTTTTGATGTTATGGGTCTAAACATAATGCAATTTTAAAATATCAGGAAATTACTCACTTAACATGAGAATTGCTGAAGCTGGAGATTTTTTCTTCTGGGATATTACTTTATTTAATCAAGATTCAATTGTTTACCCAAAATTAGACCTTGATTTTGCAAATATTTTTAGTTATTAGCATAAATAAAAATCAATACCTTAAATATGTCAAACTTTGGCCACGGCACGTTTTTTCCCTGTAAGCACTGTTGATTTAATTTTCACAGCATATATACATAAGGATTTAATCTTATAAAATCTGAAATTTCAAAGGAATTGATTTAAAAGAGTAGCTTTTATTCAAGTTTCACACACCATGACAAGTGTTGTTTACATCAAGCACAACTAGATGTACAGCTTTCACCTGTGTAACTGCTAGGTAACCTGCTCCAGGCAGCTTGCCTTGGCTCAGCTTGGCCACTACTAGCAGGCTTCACCTCTGCCCTGCACTCCCCCCCCCCCCTTCCCCCCCCCTGATAGAAACTAGATGAATGTTATAATTTTCTGTATGTGGTTCTGTCTTATTCTAGGCTATGCTACATTTTAGATTTGTTTTGTATCACCAGGGTTACAATGATTAAAGTGCACATTTAATTGTGTCCACAAGGTGGTGTATTGCTATGAAAATGTGGATGTTCATCAGATAAGGAATTCCTTACTTCAGAAGTGTAAAAACTTCACCAGGCGTACAATTAAATATTAATTCCAGTAATAAATTATAGCTGAGATAGTAATTAGCACAATGATATTGTGTGTCCCTCATTCAACCAACAGTGTGTATACTTTATTTGAACAGATGTTTTTATTTTATCGAATTTACTGAATCTGTTATTTCATTGAATAAAATTAAGCATGTACTGAACACTCTAATGTACAAAACTTTTTGATAGTGATTCAAGGAATAATCTTGAAGATGCCATGTTGTGGCATTATTTTCTTTTAAATTCAGTTTAAAAATTTGAGATTTAAAAATTATAAAATATATGTGTATGCATAATATGACCCAAAATGAGGTAAACTATGGATAAAATAATGATTGCAACTTAGATTTCTGATATTTTTAAATATATTTTCAGATTTTTTTCAAACAAATATACAAAACTTGTAAATAAAAAAAAAATGAATCTAATAAAAACTATTAATGAAAAAAGTGGATATGCTGAAATAAAATAGGTATTTTAATATAAACTTGAATGCATTACTCCCCTGAAAGTGAAATAAAGGTATCAGTCCATTCTGTCACCTTGCCTATCCATCTGTAAATTTTTCATATGCATCGAAGTATCTCAAAACTTTAAATATACTGTTTTTCTTCATGACAGTCTTGTCAGAGTATTAGTTTTGCAATCATATATTTAGAACTTTACTATGACTAAGTAGGAGGGCCCCTATCCTCTTAGCTTCTTATATGCTTATATATATGACAAAAATTACAAAAGAATATTTTGCATGTTTTGCATTTGCTAAAATTTCAAACTTCAGCTGAGCGCTGTGACCCATGGGTCCCTTGTTAAAGAAATGTATGAAGGTTTTCATAGAAAATCTGTGGGACCCTGGTTCTTTTCTCACATTGCATCTAGGTAATTTGGAACATTGGTATGTATTACAAAGTAAGTTTTAGTAACTGCATGTTATTGTATCCCCAGACAAAGTCGGGATACTATGGTTTCATGACGGTCACGCCGCCGCAGAAAAACCTTGTGAGCGGGATAACTCAAAAAATATTTCACTGATCTTTTTCAAACTTTACATTTGAATAGATATAGGTAAGGGGACGAAGCCTATTTAAAATGGGGTCATGACATATGCTAGGAGAGTGACCTTGACCTTGAATAGGTCCATTTTTGCTGAAAATAAGACAGATTCTTAAATATCTCAAGTAAGCTCGCATGGACTGGTCCAAAAATCAAGGTGGCCGAATATCTTGAATAGCCTTGTGATATACCAGAAACTGGTGGCGCCACCTATTAACCTTTTCTTGTTTTTGCGCCTTTCAATACCCCCATAATTGCCACTTAACAGTACTGTAAGCATTATAAGTAAAAAACTAATGGACAGATTTTTTTCATATTATGCATATGTAGAGAGATGGGTTATGGGATGAGGTCTATTTACATTTGGTTCATGACCTTAACCATGAGAGTGTCCTTGACCTTTAATGTGTCCATATTTGGTGAAAATCACACACCTCTTATGATATCTCCAGTGTTGATAGCCATACGGATTTCAAACGTGACTTATGTATGGCCCACCACTAAAGTAAGAACCCTATAGGTTCTAGGGTCATTAGGTCAAAGGTCAAGGTCACTGGACTCGCATCTTAAAAGATACTGTGGATGCATTTTAAGCCATGCATTTTAAGCCAAACTTTCATCCCAGGTCTTCCATCTTGAATATATAGCTCACTTGCCAATAGTGGATGATCCATATCAATTTTGGGGTCACAAGGTTAAAGGTCAAGGCCACAGGAGCTATCTGTTCAAAAATTAGTTTCTGGATGTATTGATTTCAAACTTGACTTATATATGTCCCATTGGAAAAGCAAGACCCGAATTGATTTTGGGGTCATGAGGTCAAAGGTCAAGGTCCCAGGAAACATCTTTAAAAAGGTATTGGATGCATTTTCAGCCAAACAATTCATCTCAGATCTTTCATCTTGCACATATATTTCACCTGCCAAGAGTGGAAAACCCCTATCAATTTTGAGGTCACAAGGTCAAAGGCGAAGGTCACAGGAGCCATCTGTCCAAAAATTAGTTTCTGAATAATTCCTGCTTTTATTCATGTATGGATTTCAAACTTGACTTGTATATGACCCATCGGAAAAGCAAGACCCGAATTGATTTTGGGGTCATGAGGTCAAAGGTCAAGGTCACAGGACACATCTTTAAAAAGATGTGGATGCATTTTCAGCCAAACATTTCATCTCAGATCTTTCATCTTGCACATATAGTTCACCTGCCAAGAGAGGAAGAACCCTATCAATTTTGAGGTCACAAGGTCAAAGGTGAAGGTCACAGGAGCCATCTGTCCAAAAATTAGTTTCTGGATAATAATTCCTGCTTTTATTGATGTATAGATTTCAAACTTGACTTGTATATGTCCCATTGGAAAAGCAAGACCCGAATTGATTTTGGGGTCATGAGGTCAAAGGTCAAGGTCACAGGACACATCTTTAAAAAGATAAAGGTCATAGGACCAACATCTTCAAAAAGATTGTGGATTGATAGATGGAAGAAACAATAATTGCTAGCCAAGTGTCAGTATATGCTGCTAAAAATAGGGGCCTATTCTTAAGGGGGGGGGGGGGGGCCCTACTATGTCTGGGGATACTCTGGCACCTGCGGTGCCAAGAAATGTCTAGTTTTACAATAGGAACACAATATACAGAGATAACACAGAAAGGGAATTTGCAAAAATATGTTCTGGCACTGACTGACTCAACTTCCTAAAACATTGGAGTAGAGAGACAAACCATCCTGAAACTACCCCAGAGACTAACTAAACAAACAATGCAAACAGGTCTACTGATGACACTCCTTGAAAAAAAATTTAGTTTCCATTCTCATCTTTATAAGATCTTCTACTATATTGATTAAACTAACAGTAAATTTCGCTTTAAAATAGTCCCCTTCATAAAGTGATTAAAATACAGTGTGAGTATAATGTTTGGAATGACCATGGCGGGATTAAAGAAAAGTACCACATTGTATGAAAAGTAATTAATGAAAAATGAACTGCAGTCAAATTTTATCCTTTTGGATTATAATAGACAACATATCAGCAGGTTTGCATTAACTACTGATTCCAGTTTTGCCATTTCATACACCTGTCTATCACAGGACATATTATGGTATACCCACAGTCTGTCCATCCGTTAACTTTTAGTGTCGCCGTGATAACTTACCAGGGCATTGATGGATTTTCACAAAACTCACCATAACTACGTATCAATAGATTATCTGCCTGAGTTCAATTATGGACAAAATCCACATGTTTTGAATAAGGTCAAAGGTCCCTAGGCTACTTTGCGGTGTCGCAGCGATAACTGACAAGGAATAAGATGAATTTTTATAAAACGCAACAGAAATATATAATATCTCGTTTAAGTTTAAATTCGAGCTAAATCCACATATTTCATGAGGTCAGAGGTCGGCAGACTTTGGTGACACCAGAGTGACTTACCAAAAATCTTATGGATTTTGATGACTCTCTTTGTAAATATTTACCAATACAGATTCTCACCTGAATTACATTCTCAGCAAAATTTGCACATATTTGATGAGGTTAGAGGTCACCAGTTACATGACGGGCGTATTATGCACCATTTGTGGTGCTCTTGTTATCATAGTTCATCTTAACATTCATTGGTATGTAAATGCTGATGTAGTCAGCTATACACAAATGAATTTAAAAGTGAGCCATTTTTGGCACTGAATGATATTGTACATGGACTGGAACAAGGTCCTCTTGGTGATAAGTTGAAAAAGTAAATTAGAGTGTGAGCTTTCAAAACTGTTAAATCAGGATATTCATATAAATTTACAAAATTAGGAAACATGAACTGTTCCTTAGCCTGTATCTTAGTATATTTAACTGCTTTTCATGTTTTTATAAACACATATTATCAGAGAGTTTGTTGTGTACGCACCCTGACTGGTATAAACCAGCCAGCCTGGGTGCGAGTCACCCTTATTCATTCACAATCTGGCCAGCTCAAGGTCATTGAGGAGCTGGGGCTGTGTAGCTGGGCTTGGCCTAGTGCTGGCCACCAGATCTGTTATAAGTACTCTACTCTTGTTTACAGAGCTAGATAGTATTAATGTTTGAACTTGACCTGTAGGCTGCAGTGTACATGGAGGATTTATTGTTATTTACATTATAATATATTTAAATGTGCTAGATACAATGCTTAATCACTAAGTTATTTCAGTTCATGAAACCATGTTTGTCATTGTGGCACGCATCCTACATCATGCCCCCACCACTTTGCTTTGGCATGTCCACATTTGTCGGACACAAGTCTGGGAAATACCAGTAATAGCAGAGCTGTACCAGTACTAGTTCATTGTTAATAGCCAATATATTCTTTGGCATTTATTGTAAGAATATTCTGCATTAAATAAAATTTTAAATCTAGGTAGCTCAGAAAGCCTGTCTGTTTGCAGGGGTATTTTGATCAGTGCTTTTCATGAATAAGTAACTTTAATGTGAGTTGTACAGATTGTTATTTATAAAGATTTATATTTAAAGAAATACTCGCTTATATATAAAAACCTGAGTTTGCTGTATCAATACCACATTGAAGAATATAAAAAAATACTTCACTGTCAATGATATTATAGCAGTTATGTATGAAGAGGCTTTAAAAATTATATCAAGTATTTAAGAATCTTGAATTTCTTATTTCAGGTTTCAAGAGGACTTGTTTTATATGCATTATTATGCAAGAATAGACTCAAGGTTAAATATTACATGATCAAACTGATTACCTTTAGTAAGTTGCCAAATCAGGTCAAAATAGTGTAATAACTAAACCTGTACAAACTCCAGTAACAAATATATAAATAAATCAGACATATTTTGACTTCCTTAAATAGCTCTGTTATCAAAATTTCTATATTTATAGCACACTTTTGTCTCGTAAACACAAATAAGATCCAGACAATCTCTCCTATGTCAATAATATACCTGACGCACTCTCCAGGGGCCTGACTGATCCAGATATGTGTAATCTTATAATGAGAGATAACTGTTACCACATTGAACTGTATCTGAAACAGGTCAACTCAATATAAGGCAAGAGCTGATAGCCTCTTGATTTTGATATACTGTACTCTTTTTGACGCACACTTTCAATGTCATCATGATGATCCCTTAACCATGTACTATAGTAAATGTGACAAGCGACTAGTCAACCACTGACACATTGGATGAACAAGAAAATCTGCTGTTATTTTAGTTTAAGATCAGGTATCCCAGTGAAGAGCGTTCTAAAATTCTTACTGCAACAACCATTTTTAGCTCAGCTGACAAATAGTCATCTGAGCTATAAAATCACTCATATCTTAGAAGTGGTTTGACTTATCCATCTGAAATTTTGCAGGTTTATACAACCTGGACAGCTTTCTTGATTTTATGACAGGTGGCGCCACCTACATTCACTTTTACTGTGCAGACATCCAAGCTCATATCTCGGGAACGGTCTGACTGATTGGGCCAAAATTTTGCTTGTGTATAGATCTCACATAGCTCTTCATCATAGGCAAAACTGGTCGCGCCACCTGCAACCACTTATGTACAGCGTCCATCTGTTCATCTGCCTTGGGATAAAATCACTCATATCTCAGCAGTGGTTTGACTTATTCACCTGAAATTTTGCAGGTTTATACATCCTGGACAATTTTCTTGATTTTATGACAGATGGCACGACCTACATTCACGTTTTTGCTGCAGACATCCATGCTAATATGCAACACACCTCACTCTATTCCCCTTGCCACTTAATCCATGCCTCACTTCACCCGTCCCACTCTTATTTCTGCGGATACACAGTCGCTTGTCGCCTACCCATATTCTAGTTTTAAAATGTCCTAGTCTGAAACTTGCAGGTCCGAAACGTCCATTTTGCTGAAATCATAATGACTAAGGTAGGACTTAAGAGGATCAATATTAAATTTAAAAAATAAACCTCCATTCATACTCCCAAACTTTGCACAGGTTCGCATTAGGCCTGTAGGCCTTGTTTCCAAGTATATAACTTTGTTTAATTAAGATTCAATTGTGAAACCAAAATTAGTTCTGAATTTTGTAAATTTTTCAAGTTATTATCATAAAAATAAAATCAGTACCTGAAATTTTGCCCAGATTTTACCATGGCACATCTTCAAAATATCTTTGATCCCCTTGCATGAAATCCTATTTACAAAAGTCATTTTTAAAAGGCTATTTTTATATACATCATATAGTTTGTATTTATAACAGCCTCAGGGTTACCCTGTATGACTTGCTACCAAGATACTGGGTGCTTTGCCATGGCAACCATCGGATCAATTTCCCTGGCTGACCGTCCCTTGATCATGGTTGACTAGTCTTCAGCTTGTGAGATTGCCTGCTTGTCCAGTGTTAGCAAGAGCAATCAGTGAAACTCCAGAACTGTGGATGAAACTTCTATGGAATCACAGTGCCAGAAAACCTCAATTACCCCCAGACTAATGGGAATATATGTCAGCAGCTAGTTAAGCCCAGGATGACGAAACTCTTTGACTTCAGCAATATAATATCACTTTAATTTTGCCAATGCCAGAGTTTGGTGATAAACCAGTATCATGCAAAATATTGATCTTTACTGTATATATATGGTGAGAGATATGACTATAGTATTGAGTATATTTTTTGGGTTTCACTGCAGTTCATCTTACCTTTTCTTAATCTTTGTTTCTGTAAATTAGTGTAATTTATGGAGTTCAGGCTCATATTGAGAGAAACTGTTAATATTTGTTACTAATTGGCTAGGATGGCCACGTAATGACTGTTTTTGGTTTTTCCATGCACCAAAAAAGATCATGGCTCCTCATGGAAGCAAAATAATCGTGCATTGATTGGTTACATCAAAAGACATTTATACAGGCTTGGTACAATTTGTCTGCAAGCCTTTACACAATCTGTTGTTATATCATTTGAGTATTAGTAGTTAGTCCACATAAACCTGTATTATTTATTTTCAACATAATCAGTCCCAATCATGTTTAACTTCTGTGCTGTCTTTGATAGACTGTAAATCATGAAAATATTCCTTGAAAAATTGAAAATCTTTTGATGTGATCCAGCAAAGCTTTTATGGTATGTGATCACAGAATAAACTATATATGTAACATACAGGTATCAAAGTTTTACTTTTCCATGTAATATATATCTGTTCACAGTGGTTGTTCATTATTTCTGTTCATTTTTTAGCTCAGCTGACTATAAGTCATCTGAGCTATAGTCATGGTCCATTGTCCGTCATGTGTCTGTCGGTCTGTCCGTCCGTCCGTAGATGTGGCAAGTTTTGAAACCGTAAGACCTAGGAATCCAAAGTTGGGCATAATGTTAGATGTCCCCAAGATCTCCTACCAAGGCGAAAACTGGGTCTTTGCCGCTTTGTTACTTTGAGAAATTAAGGAAAAACCTCAATTTTTTATTAAAACCCTATTTTCACACTTTAGGACTGCCTAATATCAAAACCACTCATTTGTTTTTCCTCATATTTACCATAAATATACCTCTATATAGCTCCTATGTACATGCCAGAAATAAGGTCTGTATTATATAATTAAAAAAAGTTATGGGCTTAAACATAATGCATTTTGTAAAAAAATCTGTAAAGATATTTGATCACTTAACACAAAACATGTTAGAGCTAAGGACCTTTTTCCAGTAATATAACTTTAATTAATCAAAATTAAATTGTATACCCAAAATTTGACCAAAATCTCTTATTTTTTTTAAAATTAGCAAAAATAAAAGACTATATTTTTTTAGCACTGTGATATTTATATAATTCCTTAAAATTAATGATAAGCTTACTTAAAAACTGCTTAACAAATTTAAGGAAAAGGGTAAAATTAGTCCACCAGACTGGTACAGTGCTGTATATTTTCTAAGTTTTCTGCAACTTCCAATCAGTCAGAAAAGTTTTGCTCAGCAGCCATTGTATCTGCCACATTGTATTTCTGTGGAACTTCCTCCCCTTTTGTCCTTCATACTGGTCAGGTACATGTTGTAGTACGTTGAGTATGAGAAAATAGTGTCCTTTACCACAATAACTAGTACTTGAAATATCAACCTAGCTCTATCAGAGTGATACTGTTGACAGATCTAGCGTATAAATGTATATATCATGTACATAAAACCACTGTCCGCTTGTTCACTGCGTGATACCTGTTGTTATAAAGGGAAAGGTGACTGGACTATTTTATCATTGACTGATAATACATTTAATTGGTGTAGGATCATGGCTTCAGTCCAACTATAAATTTAATGCATGAGTTTGTTTGTTTAGAACTTTGAATAATGTAATGGCAGTTGTGCATATCTAACCAAATTTTAATATGCATTTTTGATCCATGAATTACCAGAGAATGTTATGAATGGATAGACCCAAGTTTCATAAAACTTTGTTACTCGCAAAGAGTTATGTACTCTCTGATCTGATAGAACTTGATTTCTACTCTGCTGTTACTGGTAGATCTGTATCACTAAACAGGGCTGTAGTACTTTATTTTAACTATATAATATGTGAGATTTTTATATTTATGTAAGGTCTGGAAGAAAGTAAATCTTGTGTATGGACCTGAGGATATTATTCCCAGTGCTGATATCTAAATACAGATTCCCTGTGTGTTGTGGTTGCTTTTTAAAACTTATTTATTTGTTATAATAAATGCAAACATAACAAGAAGTTGTACACAAGTCAAATACATCACATCTAGGTATTGAGTGTCATAAAACCAGACCGCTACCAGTGCAAACGGTTATTTTATATACATTCTGATGAAATCAGTTCCATACATATTTAAAGAACTTCTATATTCAGCTACAGTAACAGTTTCCGATTGGTCTGAAATTGGTACAATCAATCTACCAGACTGGTACACTTAGTTTTCTAGGTTATCTGCAACTTCCCATCAGTCAGAAAATGAGAAAAGTTTTGCTCAGCAGCTATTGGATCTGTTTCTCAATAGAATTGTTAAGACCTGATTTTGAGACCACCTTATGATTAATTTGCTGATAATAATATAATATAATTGTATGATAATATAATATACAGCATTTCTAAAGCTCCCTATTCATATTCTAAAACATGCTATAAAAAGCTGTACAAAACAAAATGTTCATCAGTAATTATCCTACATTTATAAATATTATGTTCCTGACACAGATCATAGCATTTGTTAAAGATTGCTAAGTCTGTGAAAACACACAAACTTTCTGTTTCATATACAATGAATAGTCTATGTGTTAACAGTCAAAATGAATTATACAGACCAACAGATAACAAACATCAGCAAATCTATATACAACCGTGAAATAGTTCCATAATCTCAAAGCACAACAACCACAATTCACATGCATTGTATTTACTGACATTGTATAACCTCTGTACCCAAAGCATTTGATGTATGCCATTGCCCTTAATGAATCAAACATCAAGGGAGACTTATAACAAATATTTCCAACTCAACTGCACGATCTGTGTTGGTTTGTTGCGGGGACATGAATAATAATGATATTTGGAATAAGATCATGGAGCCATTTTTAGCTCAGCTGACTAAGTCAACTGAGGTATAGGAATGGTCCAGCTGTCTTAATAGTCCTGCTGTCCGGGTGTCCAGCCATCTGTTAGCAAGGCACATATTGTAACTACTGACCCTAGAAACTTCTAACTAAGGAGGTCAATAAAAAAATCTTCTTGGAAACACAAAATTAGTACTTTGCGACCTTTATCCTCCTAGCTATGAGGCTTAAAAATACCCTCCCAGAAAAATTTAAAAAATGAAACAAAACCTCAAGTATCTTGATAATATTCCATGGATAGCCTTGTTTATTGCCTTGAATATTGACAATGACTAGTTTTGTCAGTTCCACTACTGGTGTCACCACCTGAAGTTTTTAAGCAAACCTGTGAGCGTATGCGATTGGCGCAGCGTCTGACCAAGTCGTCCTTAGGTTAACCCTTACTATCTCAAAAACCATCAGAGCTAGCAGCGCCAAATGTTATGAAATAATCAGTCACAGGTCAAACTTTATTGGATTGTGCTTATTTTTGGCTATCTGCATTGACTTAGATTTTATAGGGTAAAAGCTAAAAAACTTTAAAAAATTTTCTTCTCCGAAACCGTCAAGCAAATTTATTCAATAATTCACAGAAATTATCCCAGGAACAATCTTTCTCAAGTTGTTCAAATGGTTTGAGTTTGGTGATTTTTGGCCAAGTTAGGGGAAGCTAAACTTAGTCTTTTGGCTAAAAAGCATACTAAAATTACAATCTCATGAATGGCTTGAGCTATCATCAGCAAATTTGATGCAAATGTTGGTTACATGAGTCATATTTGAAATTGAGGTGTTGGTGGAGCCACCTGCATCAACCTTTTTTGTACAGGGGTCATCGATCATGAACCAATAATTTTTCAGGAATAGCAGGAGCTAGCATCCCCAAATTTTACTCAAAAATCCATCACATATCAAATGTTGTGGTATTGGGCTTTTTGTGGCACCCCCTGCATGAAATTATATTTTACGGGGCAAAGCTTGAAAACCTTTGAAAATCTTCTCAGAAATCATTCAGCCAAATTCTTCAATATTTTACAGAAGTGATCCCAGAGATGAGCACTCTTAAGTTTATTCAAATGGTTTGGGTTTGATGAATTTAGGCCGTATTTCAGGAATTTGAACTTAGTTATTTGGCATAGTAAGCATACTAACATAATCTCAGAAAAGACAGGAGCTTGCATCACCAAGTTTGTGCTAATATTGGTTATAGGACTCATATTTGAAATGAGGTATTTGTGGCCCAACCTACATTGACCTGTTTTTTACGGACAAAAACATAGTAATTTTAGCCTCTTTCAGCTTAAAACTGAAGCAGTCAAGTCATTTTCTCAGCTGTGGTTTCATCTAGTGTCTTGAAACCTGGTTTGTTTATCAGATCATAAGCAGGTCTCTGTAGTATTAGTAATCACCCTGTCTGTTGGTCTGTTCGTCTTACTGACTGTCTGTCTGTCCATCCACAAATTTGTTCCCGGATGATATAAATTCAAGTTTGGATTGACATATGGATATAACACTTGACTTAAATATGGCCCACCACTAAAGCATAATCTGTATCGATTTATGGATCAAAGATCAAGTTTACAGACACAGGTCCCACTTTTTATATGCCGGTCATATGACGGAAGTATTATTGTAACCCATCGTCTGTCCGTCTGTCTGTATGTCGCTTAACTTTAAGTGTCGCCATGATAACTGATTGGTTTTTGAAGGATTTTTACCAAACTCACCATAACTACTTACCAACAGATTATCTTGCCTGAGTTCGATTATGGGCAAAATCCATGCATATTTAATAAGGTCATTGGTCACTAGGCTACTTTGTGGTGATGCTGCAATAACTTATAAAGAATCTGAAGGATTTTTATAAGACTCCTCAGAAATGTTAATCAATAAAATATCTTGCCTAAGTTCGATTTCCAGCAAAATCCAGGCATATTTAATGAGGTCAGAGGTCACTGCACTTTGGAGGGACATGGTGACTAAACAAAAATTCTATGGATTTTCATGAAACTCATTATACATATTTACCAATAGAGTTAATCACCTCAGTTAGATTCCCCAGCAGATTTCACACATTTAATGAGGTCAGAGGTCACAAGACATAAGATAGCCCGTATTATGCACTTTTGTGGTGGTGTTGTTTAAAAAGATTGTTGATGCATTTGGTGTTGTTTAAAAAGATTGTGGATGCATTTGATTTTTTGCACATATATAGCTGGACTGCCAATGGGGGAAGAATCCTATTGAGTTTGGGGTCATAAAGTCCAAGGTCACAGGGGCCATCTGTCCACAAATTAATTTCACAGTGACTCCAGTTTTGATTGAAATGTTAATTTTAAATTTGACTGATATATGACCCACCTTGACAGTAAGACACCTATTAATTTTGGGGTCATGAGGTCTCAGGTCAAGGTCACAGACCCCACTTCTATAAAAAGATAGTGGGTGCATTTTAAGCCAAACTTTTCATGACATGCCTTCCATCTTCAACATGTGGCTCACCTGCCATTAAAGAATGATTCTTTTTGTTTTTCGGGTCACAGGGTCAGAGGTCAAGGTCACTGGGCTCATCAATTCACAAATTGGTTTATGGATTATAACTCCAGTTTGGGTAGACAGATTGGTGCACCACTAAAGTAAGAATCACTCTGATTTTGAGATCATGAGGTCAAAGGTGAAGGTCACAGGACCCACACTTTTTAAAAGATTGTTGATGCGTAATAAACCCAATCTATGGGCCTTTTGCGGGACTTGGCTTGTCAGTGTTCTAGTTCTGTGAAGAATGGGTGGATGGATTGTAATGAAAATCATAATAGTATAAGTTCAAGGGTAGGAAGTTCTCAGATTTTTAAGTCACATGGTCAATGATAAAGGTCACGGGACTAGCAAATTTTGAAAAAACTCATCAAAATATCCTTATAGACAAATTAAGCTGACCGTTAAGACCTATGGGTCGCTTGTTAGTTACACAGTTTTGTTTGGCTGTTGTAGCAGTGTCACATCTGTCACCAGATTTGAATTATCAAATAGCTGAGTGCATGTTAAGAGTTTGCATTGTCAATTTGGAGACTTTACACAGTACTTGTATTCAACCTATTTCAGACCAATCTCTTTGATGTTGTTTGCCAGGTGCAGAATTTCTCCCTTTCTTACACAGTGTTTACTTGTATTAACTGGATGAGAAAATGGCTGCCTGGGGCAATTTGACTCACGAAAGAGAATTTTTTAGTTCACTTAAGTTATTGTTGTGCACACACACAAGACCCTGCAGTCAAGTAGTTAGTGAAAAAAATATCATTGCTTTACTTCTTCTTATCTGGGAGACTATTTATTATTGTCATGGTCATTGGGTCCATAGTTATGTAACTGTCAGTTGACTTCTGTGATCTGTTTCATATATATATTTGGGCAGCAGAAATGCAATAATGCTTTAAAGACATTTTAGTGCATTTAATACTGTTTGATGAACTAGTCATGGGGTCCATAGTAATGTCAGCTGACATCTGGTCAATATCCAGTAACGTGTATATTATATATATATATATATATATATATATATATATTTAGGCAACAGAAATACAACAAAGCTTTATAAAATTTGGTTCTGTTCATTTGGTTGGATGAACACTGAGAGGCACCTTCCTCTGCAGGTCCTGATCATTTAGGTCTGTCAGTGTCAGATAAACATCCTAGTTATACTTGTGCCTGAGATGAATTTGGGTACAAGTCTGTGAACTAGGACAATTATTGTGCAAACAAATAACCAAAGAGTGCTTGCTGTGTTCAGCATTACGGACAACTGGACTTGGAGAGGACCTCTACTGTAAAACATTTGCCACTGTTTATCCCATCAGCACGGATATCTGTAGATTGAGGACATACGTATTTGCAGTTGTTGGTGCATAATATGTATGGCTGCCAATATAGGCAAATTATACATGATATAGTGTCAAGCTGGAACTGAAAAGGGTATAGGAAAGGCCTATATAGTGTGTTCACTGTTTTCATTGATAATCTTTATCTGGAATATAATAGAGTGCTTACCATAGATCACATAAGCATATGGTTTCTGTGGAAATGCCAGAGATTTATTTTGAAATTATTCTGAGGTACTATATATGGACTGATTAGAAACTTTACAGGGATGAAAAACCTGTTCAGCTTGAAATATGTATATATATCATTTCATTCAGACAAAGAAAATGAGTGTTACATGCAATGTAGAATATATAACTTTTAATTGAATTTGCAGTAAGAAAAAACATATTTTAAAATTTTGAAAATCTTGTAATTTGTTGTTTTGGTTAAGGAAAAAGCATATTTAAATCCATTTAAATTTATGATATTTATGAATTTACATCTTGGATACGAAAATCCAGTCTTATACTGTAACTGAGTTTAGTAATCTATTATAATTCATGTCATTTGATATTCTCATATATCATTAAATGAGTAGTGTGCATATAGGGTTTTGACCATGAAACTCTGCTTGAAAAGAGGGCAATATCAGCCCATAGGTCCCATTGATAACAAGGGACCCATGGGTAACATCGCTCACCTTAATTTAGGAAAATATTAGTAACTGCAAAATATTTTTATTTCTGTTGGTATTTCATGTATATTATCATTTGAAAAGCTATGAGAAAATGGCCCTGCTAAAATGAAACTCTGTAAATTAAAGAATAATGGACATGAGCTAAACCATTTAGTGATGCACCAATTGGAAAAAATGGGCCTACGGTAAGTGTTATATAAAAGTAACATTTCATAAACAAATACTGTGTGAAGGTAAGTGGCTGGGGCATATAGTTATACCCATGTCCGTCATTCCGTCCTTCCGTCATTCCGAAATCAAACAGTTGTACGGACTTTTTTTCCTCAGTGCCTGCAGATACCACCCTGATTTTTTATGTGTGGGCAGATAATGACAGTTACAGATAGAGTTTGTGTTTCATCCCGGTTGACCTACTTTTGACCGTTTTACGGCTACTAAACATAGACAATTTCATGAAAGACAGAAATTTTTATGGAAAATGCACATGTATGGACTTTTTTTCACAATGCCTGCAGATACTGGCCTGATTTTTGGTGTGTAGGCAGATAATGACCAGTTACAGATCGAGTTCTTGTTTTGTCCAAGTTGACCTACTATTGACCATTTGACTGCTCCTGAACATAGAAAGTTTCATGAAAAATAGAAATTTTCATATCAAATGCATATGTACGGACTTTTTTCCTCAGTGCCTGCAGATACCACCCTGATTTTTTATATGTGGGCAGATAATGACAGTTACAGATAGAGTTCGTGTTTCATCCCGGTTGACCTACTTTTGACCGTTTTACGGCTCCTAAACATACACAATTTCATGAAAGACAGAAATTTTTATGGAAAATGCACATGTATGGACTTTTTTTCACAGTGCCTGCAGATACTGGCCTGATTTTTGGTGTGTTGCTTGATAATGACCAGTTACAGATTGAGTTTGCATTTTGCCCTTGTTGACCTACTTTTGACCATACAACACCTCCTGAACTTAAAAATTTTTTCAAAATTTAACAAATGTTTCTAATTTGCCCCAGGCGGGGGCATTCGTGTCATTCAGACACATCTAGTTTACAAACTGCATAATGTTTGAGCCCATAACTTTTTAGCTCAGCTGACTATAAGTCATCTGAGCTATAGTCGTGGTCCATTGTCCGTCGTCCGTCCGTCTGTCCGTAAATGTGGCACGTTTTGAAACCGTAAGACCTAGGAATCCAAATTCAGCATAATGTTAGATGTCCCCAAGATCTCCTACCAAGCTGAAAACTGGGTCTTTGCGAGGTTTTTCCTTAATTTCTCAAAGGAACAAAGTCGCAAAGACTCAGTTTTCGGCTTGGTAGGAGATCTTGGGGACATCTAACGTGCCAAATTTTGGATTCCTAGGTCTTATGGTTTCAAAATGTGCCACATCGACGGACGACGGACAGTGGACCATGACTATAGCTCAGATAACTCATAGTCAACTGAGCTAATAACTAAGCATGGAATAATACGCTATTATGACAACAAAGACAAAGGTGAAAATGTAAAGAACATGTACATATATTAGGGTATGTGCTATTTATGCTGTATAAATGGATCTTTTGGTTTGCAATAAAAACTGTAATTGGTGTCACATGGCTGTAATACTGCACATGACTACTGTTTTATTGGCTACCTGCTCAAACTACTTGTGCATGGTTGTATATTAAGGTAAAACATGCGTGATCAGTATAAATTAGCTGCCCTGAATGTTCTACATAGAGAAGCAACAACCTCCTCAGCATGATATAAGAACGTAATAAACCAATATGTCACTGTCACATGATTCCACAGTACAGACCTTGACCTGGTTCACTCAGCTTGTGTTTATATATAAATAACAGTGTGTAATGTTTTACTCATAACTGTAGCTGCATGGTCGGTTTACATAACAGTGCGGTTACCTAAGCACTTTACTCGTACATAAGGACTGGTAGAATCTCGTTTTTTTTCAGGTAATACAATGGCCCTGCTGCTGTTGGACGGAGTGTCCCCTTCATTTCATCACAGTCACATGAATCCTAAAAATAATTTAAGGGAAAATGGGAAGAAAGCAATAGAGCGTTAGACATAAATTTCTTTTGTGATATAGCCATCTCCCGTACAAAGTACTACTTTGTAAGGCATGATCACATCCTCGTTTAGTGCACACTTTTGTCCATATCTTGGTAAAATCACACCCACAAATAGGGATTCAAGTGACTGTGATTTCATGCATAAAATAAGCAAATTCCAAATGGACTTTAATATCCAATTAGTGCCTTTTCCACCATTTTGATGCAGAAGCTGATCTTTTTTCAATAATTGAAATAACGTAACTATGGTATGTGTACTAATTAAAACTATCAAATTCTCTTTTAACACATGCTGAGGACTTATTGGTCACTTAATTAATACATATGAATTAAGGTGTACATCTGTTTATTGCTAGAAGTCCATGATTCCAAACATGTTCTCTTTATCCATTTCAGTGTGAAAGATTAACTTTTCTTAATCTAAGCTAATACTCTGGTACATGTATATTATACCTTTAGCAAAAAATGATAAATTAATGCAACGGGATATCTGATATTTATTATATTTATGCTGGTCCCAATTCTTGCCAGCAGGATAACATGATATTTCTGTTGCAAGTTCAGACTCCATGTTTGGATGCCTTTTGGATTTTTGCTGCAATTATGTAGTGTTCATGTTTGTGGGTGATTTTTTATATTTCCATGTTGTAGACAACAGTGAATGCAGTCCATAAGTCAGTGATTCAGTGTCTCAGAAATGACAATAAGTTTAAGTAGTTTAATCTCTGACATAAACCAGAAAGCCTGTAAATGGACATAGCTCCATTATATTAAAAGGTTAAAAATGTCCAACAAAAATAGTAGACACAGATCACATAAATCAAAAGGTAGACCAGAACATACAGTAATATACTGGTATCTGATATTGAAAGGTTAACCCAAACCTAGTGCATTTGTTCAAAATGCATTGAGTACTTCACAAATGTGTCATGGGTGCTATTGTTCTGCAAGATAACTTAGTGGACCCTGCCTGCAAACATAACTTTTAGGCCTGCATCCTCCAATTATGTTGACCTATTTTGATGTGAGAGATTTTGACCAAAGTACATTAACCATTCATGTGATACTGTATTAAAGCATTCAGGCCCTTGTATTTTTAGCTGCACTGAGCATCAGTATGCTGGTTAAGCCTGCACTGAAACATCTGTGTAGTTTATCATGTATATACCCACAGATTTTAATGTGAGCTTGCATATATTATTGAGCAGATTGAAAAAAATAGTGTTACTGCAGACCACTGTCATTAAAGCAAATTTGCTTTTTGAAGTTCTTTTGCTTATGATATATGCAGTTCACCAGGTGTGATCTAAAAAAATTGAGGGTTGTTCAGCCTGTCATTGTCAGCTCTTAACATGATAACTCTCTGCAGGTCACCAGTTGAAACAGATCTGGTTGATGCATACCTTTCTTGAATTATTTCATTGGTCAGATGTTGTCAGAAAGCTTCCATAACAGATCACTATCACGACACTTCTTTACATATCCCTTACCCCCCCCCCCCCCTTCCCCTAACAAAAAAAATAATTAAATGGAATTGGGCAACTATGCACAGGCAGTAGTTACAATAGATGTATAAATATAACAGCTGTCATGTATTCTATTCAGGATAACCATAGGACGGGAAAGTGTGAGTGTGTGTGTGTGTGTGTTGGGGGGGGGGGGGGGGGGGGGGTTCATGGTTTTGCAGAAAGTCTGCTTGAGATCCTTCCACATCCAAGGCTAGCACACTTTGGGACATACAACATGTCCCCTATGGTATTGCTGTAGAGCATGTCCCATACTGATAATGGTTTAATCATATCATTTACTGAGAGGTTGTCCTAACTCCTTGGGATTTGGCTGGGCCATATCCTGCACTCAGAAGAATCCTCATTATTTCCAGGCAGAATTAAAGCATTTGTTACACAAAATACAGATTTATGAGGGGTCTTGGGTGCAAAGCACATTAACCTTGAAATTCAGCTCAGTCATCTTTGTTGTGGATAGCTGTATCCAGTCCTAGTAATACTGGATTGAATGTACAATTTATACACACTCAAACTTGTGTATTGTAACATATCCTGAGGCTGATAAAGTTCAGTGAAAGATGAAGACTTCCCTTGCAAAGTTATTATGCATTTTTATAATGTTTTCATTGTTGTTGATAGGCTATAGCTTAAGGCTGGTTACTTGGTTATTTGGTTTGTTTATGTGTTTGTTTATGAGCAGAATTTCATTAAGTTTTGAGTTTTGGTGACACCAAAGCAACAAACCAAAAAATATTTTCAGGTAATCTGAAAAGTGAAAAATATAATGTTTTCATAATTTTCTTTACCATTGTGAGATTTGAGAATTTTTATTTTTTTTTCTGGCACAGGACCATTCTTTCACAGGAATTTAGGGCGACTTTTGTTTAAGGGAGCACAGATCATTGGTGATCCAGCCAAGCAGTTAGTGAAGTGTGACTCAAATTTTTTTGTGTGTAGCACACACTAGAATTTGATTATTATCCCGGTGGAGGTGTGTTGTCTCAGACTGCTTTCATATGGAATGAACTCCACCAGTCAAGATTTAATTATCAGATAACATTCAAGGCTTTCAGTTCATAATTGTGTGTACATTTATAAATAACAACCCAACAGTGTTTTAGTATTGAATTTCCTATTCTTACTATAGTTGAAAGGTGACAATTTCAAACAGTTTTGTCCATGAGGTATTTCTTGTTATTTTAACCATGATGACAGATCTGGCTGGATTTATACATCAGTGATTCAGTAACAGTCTCAGTGCATGTCACATTTCCAAATACTTACTTTCTTTTCCATTTTTAGTGTTATTTCATAGTTGCAGTATTGTTCGATTTACCTCACACATTGAAAATTGCCAGGATTTGGAGCCTGACAAACAAGTGTTTCACTAAATAACCCTTGCCCTAGACAGTGGTACAGCTATTCAGTACTTGGTCTGTTTTTTCATAGTATTCAGGTTGGCTTTAGCCTCTCAAATGAATAATGTAAATTTGGCAATATCTTCAAGGATTGTGTACCATGTGAACAGCAGACAACCCCTGCGCTAATGTGACATTGAGCTGACCTTGTGTTCCCAGGCAAGCTTGTGGTGCTGAATTATTTTACAGCTACTGCCGAGTCAGGTGCTCTACTTCAACCCAAAGTGGTTCAGAATGATTTGTCAGGCTTAAGCCCCTGTTGTTGCCTAGAAATAATACAAAGGTTTTGACAGGATAAAATATTATCTGACCAGCTCTCCCAAGTGCCTGGCCCTGTGTTATAAACATAAACTGCTGAACTGTAATGTAATAATTGATAACCATGGACCTGTTGCATGAACATTTGCCTGTGAACATTGTATCAGTAACCATCATGGATATCAGGGATACAATTTTGTGTTGATTATGTGTGGAGAGCTCTGACCTTGTATTATTGCACACTCCTGGAAGAATTTATGTTTCCTTGGATGAAAACTTTTAAGCAAACCTCAGAAAGTATTATTTGGAAATAATAAGAATTATGTTACAAAGATTTAGGTTTAAGATTTTGGTTTAAATTTCTTATTGACACTTTAATATACTACTATCATAAGCTGTGTAGGATTTGTTAACTGTTGATTTTCTATGTATCCATCAGTGTGTATGCATGTGTGTATAAAATTTGTGTGAAAATCAATATAAGGAGCAATTTTCCTGGTGTGAACTTGGGTATTCCTGGTAAAATGACGTCAGTTTGCCAGTTTTGGGAAGGCCTGCCAGATCCACTGTGTTGCTGTATATATGTCTACTAGTTCATGCATAGGCTATACATATATAAGCGCACCAGGATACAGCTGTTTTTTTATATACAAACACTGTGTTACACATTATAAGTGCACATGGAAACAAGTGTACATTTAAAATTTTTAGGCACTGAAAATCCTTCACCATAATGATAATCTATGCCCATTTTAACTGCAGTCTGTCTTCAGTAAAATATCTTTGCACATATTAAAAATTCCTGGATTTTGCCTCAGTAGGTTGGTGAAGATAGATGACTGGAAACAATTCAAGAAATTTTCTGGCCTCACATACCCACACTGTTTTGTAGAATTTGAATTACATGTCTAAAATGTTTAGAAACTGAACAAGGCTCAGTGTATTAGGTTTCCCCTATACATAAAAAAGGTTGGTTGATCTGTATTGCACTGGTTTACTACCAGAAGATCCATTTTGTGGACACATCCTTGCAAATAAATGTCTAAATCTGGTACACAGTGCTTGTTTCATGAAACTAAGATCACTTGGGACACCTTGAAGGATAGCACATTTCAAGGCTACAGGATCTTGTTGTGTGCATGTGTAGACAGACATCTGTCTTGTGTAAACTTTGTTCAAGGTTGTCACCTGAGGTGTGTTGTCTTATAACTTATAAATAAACATCTAACTGTTCAGATGACATTCAGGGCCTGATCACCGGAGGTAAATTTACAAAACCACATGCTCTGCTGGCTCACATGTAGCTGTGGATAAGTGGTGTGCAGGGATGTAAACACTCTGCCTCACATGTGTTATTTATATCTAACAGCTGAGAAGCTAATACCAGGAAAAGTCTGGTACTGTATTTATACCAACACGCACACATTTACATTCACATCAAGGGATCACCAGGATGTGATCATTTCATGTCATGTGGAAAATAGTTTAAACAGCATGGCATACTAGTGTACCTGTACACACACGCACTGATATGCATTACCCTTAAAATGATATTGTGAATCCTATAATTTTAGGATTTGAGTGTGGTCCAAATCAATGTTATACAGGGGCGGATCCAGGATTTTGGAAAGGGGAGGGTCCAACTCAGGAAGTCTAATATGAAAACCTTAAAAAAAACTCCCAAGATTCAGAAAGGGAGGGGTCCAGGCAAGAAAAAGAAAAAAGGTTGTTGTGGCTCAAAGGAGGGGCTCCTGACTCCCTTAACCCCCCCCCCCCCCCTTTCGATCTGCCACTGTTATACCACTTTAAAAACATGTCCCCTTGCCACCAAAAACTCTGCAGAGCTATTCTCACCTGTATGGATGCTGTCCTATGAGTACTTTCATTTAGCATCCTGCCTTAATGGCAGGTGACACTAATTACTAATTTTTTAAAGGATCTTTATCATTATCTTAGAATCTTCTTAATAGTCAAATTCATAGTACTTATTCAAGCATGAAAAGGGGGTGAGCAACCCTGAGTAAAGTCAGGGCAGTTAACCTCATTATACAATTCAGAGCTAAACCATCCATGGATCATCCAAGTCATTATTTTATTCCCAATGTCTTTCAGGGTTGGTGCACACTTAAAATCTGTTGACAGGCAGGAATTTTTTTTTTATTTGTTTTTCTTTTGTACTATAAAAGTTATAAAATTATGAATTATGCCTTCACAATGGAGTAACAACTAATGTGTACATTCTGTCTTGTTTTAGTCATGGGACACTTTCTTCAAAAATGCATCACAGGGTGCTGCCCCTGGTCAGGCCTACACCCCGCCCCCAGCCCTGGCTACCAGCGTGTCCCTCTCAGCCGCCAGCTTCCCCCCACATGCCGTGTCTCAAGGTGCGATTGACACCAAGGTGATCGATGACCATCTGGCTGTGCAGGCCATCATCAGATCATACCAGGTTGGTATAATAATTTCTGGTTATTTTCCATCATTATTGTGAAAATAAATGTTTGAACCTGGAAGTAAACTTATATTTATAGACGTTAACTCTGTTTCATTTTAACAAGTACAGTTTTCTTAACATGTCACTTTTCCAGGACATGAACAGTAATCAGTGATGGGTTATATATATTACTTATTGTGGGATTTTTATCATCTGTTTTTATTGTATAATCTATCTTTATGGACTATTTGAATAAGCTAAATATGAATATGTTCTTAAAATATAAAAAATATAAAAAAAGTATAATATATTATTTCGCCTTTTAGAGACAACGAAACACATGCATAATTTAATCAGCAGGTTTGTTTTGTTATCCAAAAGCTGTTGCAGACCTTGTTATTGAACACCTTGGAGGTAAAGAAGGCTGTTGATTGAAAAAAAGTGAAACATGGAATATCCACAAGCCACCTCAGCTTTACCAAAAATTAAAATTTGACGTCATCACATGGTTAAACATTTTTGTGTGTGGGAGTACCGTAATATAACTTGATACACACATTGAAGCTAGTGGGGTTATGTTTTTGGCTCGTTTGATATTTGGTGTTTTTTTCTAGCTCTGTATTTCAGAACACTTTCAGATATATGTGGCCTTCATCAGTGCATGTAAGCTGCTTATGATTAAATGGTTAAACCAGAAGTAACCACTGTGATCTTGGAGAACTACAAAATATCAGGAAATAACTGAATGTAACCATAGCTTTCTTGCTAGTGTCCTGCTATCCATGCTATCAACTAATTTAATTATGGTCATAACTGAACACTTAACAGAGAAGACAGACCAATTGCTGTTGTTACACACTTGTTAAAAAGGGTTATGACTATTGGCTTCATAATTCTATTAAGTGCATTAAATTATACATTAAATGACAATTACCATATGCAAAAGTAAAGTGGCACCTAGTTGGGACTCAGTGGTCTGCTCATATCTGATGGAAGAATTGATAAAATACTTTCTACCGTATGTGATCATTGATGTTCGTCCAGTGTTTGATATGATAAACAGCTGACACAGCTATTTTAATTAATCTGTTATTTTTGCAGTTTAGACACAGTTACAGCTGATCTTACAGCTGTCACCTGAAACAGTTGACACAGCTGTTTCAATCCTCAGTTTGGAAGTTTTGATGTAGTTGCTTTGTTTTATTCCAGACATGCCTATTTTTCTCTGTTCTATCAGATATTTCATAGTTTGACACAGCTGATTGAGAAAGTTGATGAAGGTGTTTCAGTCATCTCTGTCTGGAGATTTGAGAAAGAAGAACCATCGTAGTTCTACACATATTGAGAGAGTTGACACCACTGTTCTAGTCTGCTCTGTCAAAAGTTCAGACACACGGCACACTGCTGATGAAGAAAATAATGATCGCTCAGTCTAGAAACATTCGCAAGAGTTCTGCTCTCCAGATAGGCCGGTCTCTGTTGTTGATGTCGGTGCCGGCTAGTGTCCTGCTTTGGGGCTGTGGATGCTGTAGCTTCGGCTAACGGTGTCGGCCTCTTGCAGTGCTGGCTAGGCTTGCATGGCATCTCTTCTATCACCTCCATCAAAATTACTCTTTTAAAAGAGCGCGCAGGGCTGAAGTCCCAGACTACAGCAGCCTGTAGCTGCTTGATAAAGCAAAAAACATCTTCAATCATGAGCTACACCACACTGGTCTTACATTGGTAACAGAGCTGACAAAAGACAAATGTTTTAATCTTTACCTGTCAGGACATTTTACACATTTATTCCTAAGTCTTGCTCATGTTGAGGGAGGTTACACAGTTGTAACAATGGACTCAGTAGTCAGGGTTTTGAGTGAGGGTTGTTACAGCCAGTCTGGTCCAGCTTTCATAGCTATCCTCTCCTTGTTTCTGGGAGGAGGGCTGGAATTGATCTGTTTTCCACAGCTGTTCATTTGTACAGAGATGGCTGAAAAATCTATACGGAATGTTGGTGGGCACTTCTTCCACTGCTTTTACATAGGCCAGTGCTACATTTCTGCCACGGTTATAGAAGAGACATCAGCAAAATATTGGGTGTTGTAGCTATTTTGTTATGTCATTATGGAGACATTTGACACAGCTACTTTTGCCCAACATATTTTGGAACTCCACACATCAATAGATTTTGCATTTTCATTCTTTGTGGAGGGTGTTTAGGTGTTTAGATTTTCTTCAGCGTTAATAGCTTTTCTTTTTAAATTGAAGCAAACCTCCTGCTCTTTTCACCCTGTGTTGTCATCTTTCTGCAGGCCGTTTTGATCATATACTGTCAGGATTGCGAGGCTTAACATCATAGTTGTTTTGATTCTAGGTAGTTGGTTTATTGTGGGTTTTAAATTGAAAAATGTTGGTCAATTTGGAGTCTTTTGTGAAGTTTGATCTCAGGTAAGTAAAATACTTCATCCAGAGATAAATTATTATAATTAAAAATGAAAAAAAGTCAACAGTTGAAATTTATAAAAGTAAATAGGTGTGTAGAAACCAAATAAGGTTTCTGTCTCTGGTTATAGTTTTAATGATTAGTTTCATTTCACAATAATGAGATAGTGGTAGGGATTGCACATTTGCTCAGGTGTAATTAATTTAAAAAGGGAACAATCACAAAGCTGAAAAGAAATATCAGAAAGCTTTGCAAGGCTGCTGTGTCCTTACAGTTAGAACCAAACAGTGGGAAAACAAACCATTTGTGACACAGCAGTGAATCAAAGTTGTTCATATGAGTGTTCACTTTGGTCCTAACATGGTTGTTTGGTCTCAAAATGCACAAAATGAAACTGGTCTTAGGATGTTCATAGATTACCAGATATGGAAAAAAGTCTCTTACCAGAACCCAAAGTTTATGGTTAAAAATTGTTGAGGTTGGCCTAGTCATGACATCAGCCTGTACCAGTGTAAAAGTATTGATGGAATTGAAAAGAAAATGATACAAGTAAGGGGATACAAACATAATGTGGTGTTGGCTGTAAAACTGAGCCAGAAAATATGCAAATCATATTTAAGGTTTGACAGATATATAAAAATGCAGGTTTCATATTGAGGTATGTTAATGATGACCAGATCTGGTTGCATTATTTTTCTGTATTATGGTTATTAATATCAGTATATCTGCTTTTCTCCCAGGCCAGAGGACACAATATAGCCATGCTAGACCCACTGGGAATTTCTACTGTGTCTCTTGCTACGGAAACACCAACAGAGCTGATGCTAGCCAATTACCATTTAGGTAGGTGACTTAGTAGAGTGTCCTGGCTCCGAGTCGGCAGTGGTCCTCCACTGAATGGGTAGTTGGGTGTCGAGCACAGATCTGCTGAGGGATGGTGCGAAGAACGTGTCTATCCTAACTGTCTGCCGTATCTCACAGCCACACACCATGATGCCTCAGAGCCACGAAACAGCCGTGTTGTAAAACTAAAATGATAAAAAATATGCAAAGCTTGTAACATGCAAAAGTCAGAATTTTTTTGCTACACTGCTGTCTGCTTTTATTTTTAAAACTTTTTCTTTAGAATAATGTACAATCTTCTAGTTGGATGTTGTATATAATTGTGCATTAACAATTTTGCATTAACAGCTTGGGGACCTTTTATTAAAGCAGCCTGGTATCATCATACCCCAGGCTTGGTGGTGGGGTAGTACACTCCTATACAAGGAGATATAATAATTAAAGTATGCTTATATTAAACATAAAGGCTGCCAGGATAAAGTCTCTAGTACCATTCATATTCAGTTTAAATGTACAATTTCTGTAAATATCACTTTAAAATGGTGTATTCAGTTGTGCAACTAATGGGAACCCTAGTGAGCATGTGCTTAGCATATAACACAGTTACAGGCACATTGTGTGCCTGGATCATTCCAGGCTGTACCATAGCATTCAGAATCGTTCAGCTTGATGGGTGCATTAACTAGTGCATTATATAGGCCAGTTTGGTGTTTGATTTAGCATTATAGTAGCATGCTGCACTTCTGATCCAGTAGCTGGTGGCTTGACTCCCGCTCGGGTGGGCTAAACAGATACTTTCATCACATGACTGTCACACGACTCCTCCCATCTCTCTCGACTCTGAAACTGGCTGTCTGTCCACTCATCTGGAAACCATCAATCATTGTACACCATGTGTTATCAGCTCAATCTTGTGGACAAAACTTCCACCTTGTCAAGTGTTAGTATAATTGATTCAGTCCCTTTGATGTACCGAATGCTCTCTCTAGCTAAGTCTCCATATACATGTTAAAGAGAACAAAATTGGTGTACAGACAAGCCTTTATTTGTTCTAGATAACAAGATTACTTTCATGAAAATTTCCACAGATGACATTAATGATGATAATGATAATGATGACATTAATGATTGTGTAACCTGGTAGTACAAAAAAAAGGAGACGGGGGGGGGGAGGGGGAGGGACTCCGCTTTTAACACTTCAAAAACCGACGATAAAAAATGGTGAAATTGAACTGATACCCCTCCATTTTGGCTTTCCTTTTACACATTTGCCTGAAAATAATCCTGAATCCCAGATGGCTGAAAGAAACATCATGTTTTCAGCAAATGTGAACTTATCATTTTCAGTAGAAGGCCACCATTACCTTGTCCCCACAAAAATGCTTGTAGTAGTTGCTGTGTGTTATTTGATTTTGATGATACCGCAGGAATCTGTTTAGAGCAGGGAACAAAATATTTTTTGTGGGGGGGGGGGGGGGGGGGGGGGGAGGTGGGGGTTCAGATTGAACATTTGGAGAAAAAAATGAAATGGGAGGTCAGAGGTTGAGAACATGGAAAAACAATTGCAACAGGCAGTGCTGCATGGCTCTGTGAGCATGATGGGGTCTGGCTGGTGGCTTCGGCAGCTGTTGTGAGTGGGCTGTATGGGCCTGTCATGGTAACGACTGTGGCCAGTATTGGGATAGTCTGATGGTTGTCTGTTGCCCTTCTTATTCTTGTAGATTCGTGGACATCGGGTTGCCCAACTTGACCCATTGGGCATTAGTAGGGCTACCGTGGATGCACATCTACCAGCTGATCTTATAGCCAAACATTACCAGTTTGGTAAGAACTTCCCTTAAGGGACTTAGTGTGAATGTCATGCACCGGTCTCCTGCTGCTAGCGCTATTCATCATCATGGCTTACAATGTATTTAGTTTGCTCACTACTCTTTTCTCAGGAATGCTTTGTGAAGGCACCAAACCTTCCACAAATCAAGGCTTTGTTTTTTTTTTAGTTTTGTAATCGTTAATGAGCATGTCATGTACTGATTGAATGCTGTATTGTATATCATATTTACAGCTGGAAAAGGGAAATTACTAAATCACTTGCATGCAGCAAATATGGCAGTCCCTGCTGTTATTGACAGGCCCATCATTATGTGATTCAATAACAAGAAATGGTATTTGTAAATCAGCTCAGTTTGGTTGATCTTGTGACACTATAAAACTGTCCAGTGAAGAATGGTGCTATATTTTAACTGCATAGGTTGTAGTTGCTTTATTTTAAACACTATTTAATGGCAGATTTTTTTTCACAAAATCACCTATTCTCCTGGACATATACATGGTAAAATGAATGGAAAATTAAAAAAAATTGCAGATGACTCTTTGCATGAAACAGTTTGCCTTGCCTTCAGTGCATGGTTATATATCGCAGAGCTGTATTACAAAAGCCATTCTGCACATTGGTGATGGAATTTATATTTTATAATCAAAATGTCTGTAAATTATGAATTATATAAAATTATGGCTTTTTATATAATTATTCACATGAAAAGGCTTCATCATCAGACAAGAAAGGCATGGTCACAATAGGTGTCAAAAATATGTTTGATCTGTTTCTTAGTCAGCAATAAACATTGTTGCAACCTGTACCTCAAGTTTCTAATGTTTTACCAATCACAGGGAAAAAAACAAGTGACACATGCTAGATCATGAGGCAATATTAAATTCACAAACAATACAAACTGAGGGTCATTCATATGATGGAAATTTTAGTTTACTTTGAAAAAGGGATAGACAATTTGGTTCCTGTTCATGGAACCAAATTAACCATTGAGTTAAAAGTGCTGATAGTGATAAAAATTACATCAGATGTCCTCGGCTTTAGATCTCTTGCTGAACACTATGCAGTGGTACAAGTGACATACAGGGATGAATGCAGAGTCCGAGTGTTCATGGGATAATTTCAGCATTTTGTTCATTTCATTTTAAGGTGATTGGCGAATACTACTTACAGCATGGCACTTGTTTCTTGCAGATTGATTTGTTAAAGGCAGAGCTGTGCCAGCCGACCCCAAACATTATTAACTATATTCAATAATAAACTAATACACAGAAACTTGTCTCCCAAATGTAACTTAGTGATGTATGTTATTGTCAGATGTGTATGAATGTAGGTTATGTAAATATTTCTGATTTAGACAGATTTTGGATGTAGCAATTTGTACAGATTATTTCTGTCACTTTGCTAAAATGATGAATTTTCTAATAAACATGAAAGGTTTAATCTGACCTATAGTTATGAGGCAGGTTATGTAGTACATGATATTCCATATTTGTCTGTGCACCAGAGCTCCCCTGTTGTGTCTTAACACGGAATGTTCACAGTGTATATTATCAGTACTCTCTTTAGGCACAACATTCCAACTGTAGGGAGAAAAAAATCCTGTGAACTGTAAGCCACCTTTGCTGTGATTCAAACTTTGGGAGCTTATGTGTGAAGTGAGGTGATATGGACGGAATAGCTTTCCAGTCAACTTGTGATGGATATGTGTTAAAGGGAGGATAAGTATTGAGTGATCATGAGAGACTGCAGGGAAATCAGTTGAATGTGTCCATAGTGGACCTTCTCATCCTGAAAAACCAAAAATAATTAAAAAAAATCACCATCCTTAGGGACAGTGACTGTGCTTTGAACACCAGTTGGCACCAACAGCAGTCTTGTCCTACTGAATTGCAGTCATAGGTTGCCTCAAGGTCCCATCTTTACTCTTGACTTTCAGTTCAGTTACTGAACTAGTAACATGTAAGTTTGAAAAGTGAAAAACAGATGTCTTTGTAAAATGTTTTATTTTTTCCCTTGAATAAGTCAGGCAGCTAATTTAGACTAAAAAATTAAAGACAGAAAGAGGAGTAATAAATGTAAAGACCACAGTGGCGATTAAAGGTCATAATGTCACATTCTATAATGCACAGACTTCAGTGGTGACTAAAGGTCATAATGTCACATTCTATTATGCACAGAACACCACAGTGGCGATTAAAGGTCATAATGTCACATTCTATAATGCACAGACTACAGTGGTGACTAAAGGTCATAATGTCACATTCTATTATGCACAGAACACAGTGGTTACTATTGGTCATAATATCACATTCTTTAATTCCTAGACCAGAGTGGTGATTAAGTCACTAGGTCCTATTTTTAATAGCTGCATCTTGACATGTTTAATTACTGCTGGGAGGGGTCATACTCTGTCAAAGTGAGCCAGGGTTCATGCCAAATACCTGTGACATTGAAGGAGTCATGTCAGAGCTATACACGCAGTCAGATTAAAACAGACCACTGATAGCCAGATAAATCAGATATAGCAAAACTTTACTAGTTCGAACTCTTCCTAAGTTGAATTTCCTGATCAAGTCTAAGCTTCAAGTTTTTACGAACTTGTGTTCTAGAGGCAGATTACATCATCTGGCCACATGCTGTTATCTTGGTTTAAGATCTTGCAGTTAGTATAAACTGAATGTCCTTGTACAGGGCTTGACATTAACTTTTGAAAGTACTTGCATCTACGTTTCACTTGCCCTACATGAATTTTTACTTGTCCTACAAAATCCGTGAACGCAGCCACAACCACAAATAAGTGTTTCATATGGTTATATTGCAACAATAATCAGATGTTTGTTAATAATAATTTCTCTTCATTATTTGCACAGAACATACAGGTAATTTAAGATAGAGATATTACAATATGATTTTATTTCTTCAAGAAAGAAAATGGCTTATTGTAGATTAGTTAAGATTTAGGCCTTTGGGTAAAGATTCTTGTTAGATCTACTTGCCCATTTATCCTGAAATGTTTACTTGCCCCAGGTAATCAGTTAATTGTTATAGTTGAGCCTTACCGTACAAAGTTCGAATTAATTGGAATTCCAAAGATACGGTGCTCTCATGTGTAAACTTGATCTTGCCACTAGCAGCAGAGTTGTACTTTTTTAATCATTAACTTGATTCATGCAGTTAATTAATGTGAATTTGTGTCATTTTAGAGATTTGAGCCAAGCTTCAGCACCCATATGCCTGTTGCATGTGTATAACATGTACATTTTTTTGTATATAGTAAAATAGCCTGCACCTGTGTAGCTTTGTCTGTGTCAGGTGCTTGTGCTTCTGTTTGTCAGTTTTGTTTTGCATGTTATTTGTTTACTTGGTACAAATGGTAACACTAACACAATATATATAACCCACATTTTTGAGATGGGAGATCATATAATTAGCAGAAGAGTATCATGTATTTCTGTAAACAGACTGTATTTCCTGATTATAAGCTAGGAATAATTAAATCTAGCTCTTACTTCAAGAAGCCTCCAGAAATGTCAGAAGTACAACATCAAAATATATATAAAAAAAAATTTCAGAAGAATAAACATGAAATGATAAATCTGTTTCACCAGTGACTGTGTTTATACTTCGTGTATCATTGCTAATTAATATCACACAGAAATAATGACCAAGAGAGCACTAAACATATTCTCAAATTTGGATTGCAGGACTAGCTGATGGCATTAATGAAATTAAAATAATAATACATTTAGTCTCCACATCTGCCCTTCAGAGCATTCATTGATTGTATTAAGGATGTTAAGGGTAGATCTAGTCATAGTTGATAAAGATACAAATTATCCTTTTATTCATTTTAGACAGTGCCCCTAGTCCTTTATATCTTTATACCAGAATAATCTGCATAGATTATAAAGGACACCCAAAATACTTTGCATCTACTGGGGACACCCAAAGTCCTTTGCATAGATTATAGTATTTACACAGAACACCCAGAATGCTTTGCATATATTACAGAAGACGCCCAGCATGCCCTGGTTAGATTATAGAAGGTACCCAGAATGATTAGTATAGATGATAGAAGACACCCACAATCCTGTGCATAGATTATAGAGGACCCACACAGTCGTCTGCATAGATTATAGAAGACCCCCAGAATCCTTTGCACCCATAAAAGGGGACACCTGTAATCCTTCCCATGCCTTTTTAAAGGACTCCAGTAATCCTTTGCATGAATTATGCACAATAATCACAGTCCTCACTTAAATAAAGAGATCTTCCGACTCTGTAATCTTCACATTGTTTTAAGATATTCAGAAGCATTTGCATAAAATTGATAGAAAATATAGAAAAACAATTGTCTTGTTTAAAGATTATACCCAGAATTCTTTGCACAGGTCAAAGAAGATAGTTTTCTTTCTTATATTGCAGAGGATTCGTGCAACCATTAACTTTCCTGTACAGTATATGGGAATATCCTTCAGAAATTGAATAACCATTTTGTGGTCAGGTTATTTAGCATTCCCATGTGAGCTTATCTGTATTAAACATCACACTGGCAGTCTGGTAGTTTGTTTTGTCCTATACAGGCTATTGTAAATCAAATATATTCCACATGAATGTTTTAAGGTCACTTTGGTCAGGAAATGGAGACAATTCTTTTTTATTTGCTGTCGGGCTGATGTTAGGGTTACCAGTTGCCTTGGAATATGTATTAGTAAAACATTAAAAATGAGTCATGTTTTCCAGCCATGGAAAAGTCAGGGAATATCCTTATCAGAAAAATTATCATATTCGGGAAGAGTTGGGGAATTTGGTTGGCCAAAATGATCAAGTGGTCAGTTTGTAATGTTTTGCCTCATGTTCATTCATTTTATCCATTGAAGCATCACCTGTAATGGTTTTTTTTTTGCGTGAAAATAAGTTGAAATGATTTCCATCAAATTTTTTAAAATGCATCCGGCAAAATACTCTCTGGAAAATCAGGGAAGTCATTGATAAAATTAGTCTGATACCCTGAATTTGTAAGTAATGGTAACACCAGGGGCAAGAGGTTTGTTTCCTAGTTATAGTCACAAAATAGTCAACAGTGATTTCTGGTCAATCAGACATAAATATAACAATCTTAGAGCCAGCTAGTCTTCTACCCTGTCTGTAGATTTAATGTGATTCCTGGCTTACTCAGTGTACATAGGTTATTCCTGTGAAGAAAAGTTCTTGTTACGCCTCTGTTACGGATGTATGAGCTCACAGGCTGTTAGTTCAACTTAGTGCATGCAACAAAGTTGACAAACAGAAATAACCATGTAACCTTTGGTTGAAAGGTCATTCATTGCAAAATGTCCTTGGCAAAAATCTCCTCTTTATAAATGTGGATATAAACAAAATGAACCCATTTGATAGCCTGTTTTTATAAAAGGTTCAGGTGATAATATTTATTTATTAGATTTTTGATATCGGAGTGGGCTCCTATAAAGAGTGGTTATACTTGTTTGGAAAGGATATTCCAACAACACAGTTTAAAAACTGTATAGAATGTTGTGAGCTGTAAGGATGGCCTTCCCTGTCTTCTGTAACCTAACTGAGGTCAGCTGAATATTCTTAAACAGGGGTCTTTCCTTAAACATTAGGGTAAGATACCCTTTAACCAAAGAGGTTTGAGCAAGGTCTCTTTAATTCAAAAAAGACCTGTGGGGTCTGTGTGTCACAGAAACTCCCATTAGTTTTGTCTATTGCTTCTTGTAAGGACATTTTCTTTGCATCATCTGTTCCTGTTTTAAATCACTTTATACCTAATGCTAGTAGTTTTGATGTGTTTAAATTTTTTTTTTGCTTCAGAAGAATACATCAGGTTATTTTGCTCCTTCTCCTAAGTAACCACTAGTTTGAAGCTTGTTTACTTCTTGTCTCTATGTATTAATAAGATCCAGTATTTTATTAATGTAGCGCATCCTGCAGTATCCTTTAATTAAAGACCCTCATTAGCTGGGGGAAGGGGGGGGGGGGGGGTAAAGAGATTTTTGTAAATTCCCAAATGCCTTATTTTTGTTATTATTCGTTACATTCACCATATATTTACAGATATGTATCTCTATGTTGGTATATATATATTATAAATATGTTTGTATTTATATATATATATATATATATATATATATCTATCACAATCAGATAACATTAGTTTTTGTGTATCACATGGTATTCGCAGCCAGCTCAAGTTTGGGTACACTTTGCTTTTGTGTGACATGGTTGTTTGTACAACTGCATGTGATACTGTTGTGTAAATAAAGCTTGTCTTACTACTGCAAGGTTACAGCTTCCTTTACAACTCCAATCTTTCTCGTAGATTTTACGCAGGTCCTTGGTCTTTTTCTAACATGATTATTTTCATTTAGAATGATACATTTACTAGAGTACAACATAAAAAAAGTGGATAATTGTGGAATACATCTTGGAAACTTTTTCATTATAATACATAGCAAAGTTATACACCAGCAAAGTTTTTTTTTAGGAATATATGATTACTTAATTATTCTGGACTATCTAATACAGCATATATTCCAATCACTTGCTATTAAGTGTTACTTACCACAGAGAATTGTAGCAATTAAATTAGTTAACAACAGCTGTTTGCCGCTTAGCCATTTCAGGTAGTAGTACTTAAAATAGATTGTTGAAGTAGTACAAAAATAGACTATTATTGAAGTATTTCAGAGAAAAAATGTAGAAGAATAATCATAATAACTTATTTTAATATTAGTTTTCTCATTATCCTATGGCAAGTATTACTGAATAGTGTCTGTAACATATGTATAGCTTTACTCTCTCACAAAAGAAGATAGACGTTTCACCTTTCATGATTTGTGCTATAGACTGGTACTTGTTTTATTGTGTGGTCATGTATGTGTCGGTGTTCTGATTAAGTATATCTGTCGTGACAACAATTTTGTCCTTGTTTCTCAGATGAGTCTGACATGGACCGCGTGTTCCAGCTTCCTCAGACAACGTACATAGGGGGAGAGCAGCATTCGCTACCTCTCAGGGATATAATTAAACGTCTAGAGGTAGGTCTTCCTTCATACATTACTGTCTTTCCTCTTACGGTTTCACTTTGATGACTTCATTTGCTCCATGTATGTGTAAAATGTATCTATACAGTAGGAGAGCATTCTGGCCACTTGAACAGGAAGTTATCCAGTAAATATGTAAGTATCACTTTTGCTTTAAGTGTGTGTTTCACATCTTCATGTGACTGTTGATAATTCTTAGTTTTAGTGTGCTTAACGTTGAAAATCACATGGAATCAAGGTGCATGTGTTTAAGCAAGTATCATGTGTACTGAAGTGATTTCTCACATATTTTTTAAGACAGCTTAAAATCCAAAGTTTAAAATGAGTTTGTGGCAAATATTTTTAAAATTTCCTTCATTGTCAAAACTGCTATAACTTTTACGAACCACATCTTGCAGTATACAAGGGCTGTATGTTATGATAACAGTCAGACAGCCTATAATTTATATTTTTCTTCCATCTTCATGATTAACACTGAAGAATGAAAAAAAAAATCATAGAGCACACTTGTTAATCATACAACTCAAATGACTATAAAACTCTTGCTATTAAATGACTGTGAATCTGCCAATATTTCTTTGTCCACAGAACATCTACTGCCAGCATATAGGGGTAGAATTCATGTTCATCAACAACCTAGATCAATGTGAATGGATAAAACGGCGCTTCGAGACCCCAGGGGTCATGACCCAGACAAGCGATGATAAGAGAACACTGATGGCTCGTTTGATTCGTTCTACCAGGTTTACTTTTAATTTTGTTCACCAGGTGTAAACCAGGGTTTGTGTTGATACATTTAGCAGGCCACCTTTAAAGCTCTTATAGTGCTTTTAAAACTGGTACATTGATACCCTCTGATACCTTAAGTGTGACAGACTTAATGCATAGTGAAATGTCAGTGAAATTATTATTTTTTAGTATTTTCATGTTTTCACTGTGAAGTGTAGGGCTTATATTGAAATTGACCAAAGTGCATATATGGAACCTTTTTCATTGAAACCATTTTCATTCTGTGATTTGAGTAACACCATTTCTGCTATGATTTTATTACCTGTAAATCTTACAATTTCTACCGAATCCTTTATTCAGGTATCTGTTAAGTTTGTTGATAATAACTGGCTAGTTAAACTATTTGCTACATCATCAGATATTTATATAATGAGTACTGGTATATACACTGAAGCCCTGAAAAAATTATCATTCATTTAAACTTATTTTTATTGAAGTACTGGTATTAACTCTGTAACAGAGGACATTTTTCTTGTACAGTCTGAATTAGAATTGATTGTCTAGGCTGTGTTTTCAGGTTTGAGGAGTTCCTGGCCAAGAAGTGGTCCTCAGAGAAGCGGTTTGGACTTGAAGGTTGTGAGGTTTTGATTCCTGCCATGAAGACTGTGATTGACACATCAAGTGCATTGGGGGCAGACAGCTTCGTGATTGGCATGCCACATAGGTAAACTCAGTCTTCTTTCAGTTATTTTGTAATTTTGGTGCTTCCGTGGGATGGGATATTTAGAAACTTGCCAATCATGCACACTTTGCTGACACAAGTGTAGTGGTAATATACTCACTGGTAAAAACAACTTTACCAGGTAACTGATGGAATTACCATTTGTGGCTACTCTCAGATTTGTAGCTACCATTGATACAGATCTCAGCTTTGCAGATTGTTCATGATGAGTTCAAATACTAAATGCCAGGGTTATTGATTGGAACAAAACTTGGAGAGTCCGGGACTCTCAGGTCAAAATTAAGGAGAGTCGCCTTGGATTTTTTCGCATCTTTAACGGAGGGGATCTGAATCAAATTTTGAAGGGACTTGTAAAATTAAATAATTTTAAAGTATTTAACATTGTTATTGTTTCATGATATTACTGTATACAGTGTCATTATATTACTGTATACAGTGTCATTATGTTATTGTGTATTTTGTTATATGAAATGTAAGGTCAGTTTCTAGTGTAGTGCATGATTTGTTTGAGTTAGTCACCAGTAGTGGTTAGTGACTACTGCAAGACATAACTTTGATCCTCTACGTCCTACAACCAGAAATTTGCATCAGATCAGGTGCTCTTACCCTGAGAACCAAGCGTCCAAAATTCATTTAGAGCCCAGAGACCCTTACCCTACATCCCTAAAAGCCCTTTTTACCCTATTTAACGTCTCCTTCAGTATAATTTACACAGCCTTTTTTAACTAGGGTATAAAATAAGTTCATTTATTCATTTACCTGTCATTACAGAGGCCGTCTGAATGTGCTTGCCAATGTGTGCCGCAAACCTCTGGAGCAGATCTTTTGTCAGTTTGACTCTAAGCTTGAGGCGGCGGATGAAGGATCAGGTGACGTCAAGTACCATTTGGGCATGTCTCACGAGCGACTGAACCGCACTACCAATAAAAACATCCGTCTAGCTGTCGTAGCCAACCCCTCGCATCTGGAAGCCGTGGACCCTGTAGTCCAAGGGAAGACAAAAGCAGAACAGTATTACCGTGGTGACACAGATGGCAAAAAGGTACTGATATAACTTGTATATCATATAAAGTTGGGTGTATTTTCATTGATAAGTTCTTTGAACTTAAGTCTCACAAACATGGACTGTTTCTGTTATTAAGTCAAAAGGAAATAAAAATAATAGAATGGCAAGTACAGGTTTTACCAGTGATTAATTGTATCCGCCAAAACAAAGTTTTGTTTCCGGAGAACTCCTCTGAGACTACTGGACGGATTTTTCGGAAACTTACACCAATTATCAGGTCACATGTGAACTGGTGCCTAACCAATTGGCCTTGACCTCTGACCTTTCCTCTCTGCCCAGCGTCCGTTTGTGTGTCTGCTTCCACAATAAACCCACATATCTCGGGAACCGTTTGACCGATCAGGAAAAAAAATTTGTACAAATGTAGCCCTTGGATAGCTTTATAACATACACAAGAAATGGTGGCACCACCTGCAGCCATTTTTGCACAGTGTCCATCTGTTTATCTGCCTTGGGTTAAAATCACTCCTATCTCTGCAGTGGTTTGACTTATTCACCTGAAATTCAGCAAACGTATACATCCTAGATAGCTTTCTTGATTTTATGACAGGTGGCGCCACCTACATTCACATTCACGCTGCAGACATCAAAGCTCATAGCTCTATAACTGTTCGACCAATCAGGAAAAAAATTTTACACAAATGTAGCCCTTGGATAGTTTTATGACATACACAAAAATGGTGGTGCCACCTGCAGCCATTTATGCACAGCGTCCATCTGTTTGTCTGCCTTGGGTTAAAATCATTCATATCTCTGTAGTGGTTTGACCAAATTACCAGAAATGTGGCATGCTTATAAATCCCGCATAGCTTTCTTGATTTTATGACAGGTGGCGCCACCTACATTCACGTTCACACTGTAGACATCCATGCTTATATCTCCAAATTCGTTTGACCAATCAGGAAAAAGTTTTTTACACAAATGTAGCCCTTGCATAGCATTGTAACATACACAAAAATGGTGGCGCCACCTGCAGCCATATTTGCACAGTGTCCATCTGTTTGTCTACTGTGGGATAAAATCACTCATATCTCAGTAGTGGTGTGACTTATCTGCCTACAATTTTGCAGTGGTTTGACTTTTCAACCTGAAATTTTGCATGTGTATACATCTTGGATAGTTTCTCGTTCAAATAACAGGTGGCGCCACCTACAATCATGTTTACGTGGCAGACATCCATTCTAATATGTAACACATGTAACTCTATTTCCCCTTGCCACTCAATCCATGCCTCACTTGACCCATCCTACTCTGATTTTGGCGGATACACGTTGTCGCTTGTCCACTACCCTTATTCTAGTTAATCATTCTTATTGCTATGCTGGCTATGAAATTTTTATATTAAGATTTATTTGATATGTTGGCTATTGCCATTTAGCAATCGCTGGCCCTTTATCATGCAATATTAATTTGACTGATAGTCGTGGCTTACTGTAATTTCTGTATTTACATTATTATAATAAATTTATATTCTTCACCTCTGTAAATCAGCTCTGTTTGCACGTTTAAATCAGAACAGGTTACCACCTTGATCTCCTTATCCTTATTGTTCACATTTGTAACACATCAAGCTTTTCTGTGATCATATGGTTCATGTTTCAGTATATGCCTTTATGAGTTAAATTAGTTTGCAGGGAAAGAGAGAGCTACATCAAGACCCTATCTTTTTAATGATGCTTCCAGTTTTGATTTTGCCTTGCATCATATAGTTTTCATTTCTACAATTGACACTGAATGCAGAGATTCATTTTCACACTCATACACACCAATAAATGACCGCTGCATTTAAAAAAAAAGTCTGTTCATGTGTGAATTCTTGTTCTTTCAGACAATGAGCATAATTGTCCATGGTGATGCTGCCTTCTCTGGCCAGGGTGTGGTATACGAAACCTTTCATTTGAGTGATCTCCCAGCATACACAACACATGGCACAGTCCATATTGTTGCAAACAATCAGGTAATTTAGAAAGCTTGTATATATACACATATATGTATGATTGTTTTTATGTGTGTTAGGAACCATTGCTGATTTCCCTGTGCAGTAGTTGAAATATGATGCTGGAATCTTTTCAGAATACAGTTAATTGTTAAATGATAAGTCAGTGTACCAGAAAGTCACAAATCAGCTGAGAAATAAAGTTTATAATATGGAGACATTACACAGCAGCAAAATGACTTAAATTGAAAATTAACACAACTCTTGGAAGAGTTTTCTTTATAATTTCATTATAAGGAAATGTTGCATATATTAAGAATGTTCTTTTTAAGATATTTGATCAGTTTGATTACATGTCTGTTACAGATTGGATTTACCACTGACCCTCGTTCGTCCCGCTCTTCTCCTTACTGTACTGATGTGGCCCGTGTGGTGAACGCTCCGATTTTCCACGTGAATGCTGATGACCCAGAGGCTGTCGTCCATGTGTGCAAAGTGGCTGCAGAATGGCGTGCAGAATGGGGCAAAGATGTTGTGATAGATCTGGTAAGCCTTGTCCCGTTTACAAATGACATGGGTGTTCTTGGCTCTCCAGGTGTAAAACAGCTTATTTTGCACATGATGATTCATTCACTGCATCTATTTCTGGAACATGCACAGTATACTTAGTAGAAATGATTTTGTCGTTGGGTTTAGCCATGAGATCAAGATGTTGAAAAGCTGAAAATTTTGTGCTTATCCCTGGCAGCCTGTAGAGGTGCAGTGGTACCACAGAGATTAGTACCCAGTAATGTAAGAATTGAATCGGGACTTGTGTAGACTTTTTCAGGGACTCGAGGGTCCTGGACTCTTACTTGGAATTTGGCGGTCAGGACTCGAGAGAAGTCCATCTCAAATCCAATAATCTCTATCATGTGAGGCCTGATGTTCAGACTGGTAAACGTACCATAAGGACTCAATTTGTGCAAACAAATTCACATACAAAATACACCAAACTCAACCTCTGTATCAGGAGTTTAATGTAATTCAACCATAAAGTAAAAAGCCAGTGTAAACTTAAATAAAAGTACACTCAGTGATCTTAAAGTTGCATATTTAAATCCTTTTTCAGTAAAGACTTGCACATGGACTCATCCCAGAAGAATCAAACTAGAAGAAGGCTGACTTAGACTTTTAATTTGGACTCTGATGGCTTGGGACTTGGACATGCTCTCGGACTCTTAATCTGGACCTGATTCTTTAATGATGATGTTACTTCTTAGTAAATGAGTTGTCTGCATGAGAACATGGTATCCAAAATTAATTATTAATAACATATTCTTCTCATATGATTACCTTAATAAATAAATGGTTTTACATCTCTTGTCAAGTGTAAAATGTATCTGCAGAGCTAGGGATGAAACTAGGGTTCAACCATCATCATGTTCATCAAGTATTCTTTCCTTTCACAGACACTAAGTCTAAGTTTTGCATGTTTAAAATGGTTCCCTAGTCTAGCCAGCTTTTTGCATTTATAGTATTACAGTTTCCATGATTCTGCTTGCAGGTTGGTTACAGAAGGAATGGTCACAATGAGATTGACGAGCCTTCATTTACACAGCCCCTTATGTACAAGCGAATCAGAAAAATGAACAATGTGATGGAACTGTACGCCAAAAAGATCATCGAGGAGGGAACTGTCACGCAACAAGAGTATGAGGTTAGTGTCTGTGTGGTTAAGGTTTCATCACCCTACCACTGTGAAGTCCTCAGATTACCCATGTGCATGCATATATATCTATATCAATATCTATATGAAGGGAATGGCATGACTCTGCTCACAGAATCAATGAAAAAATGTCATTTAGGCCAGTATTAAGCATCTCCCTTTGCTTATGCCACATGCAGAGAAATAATATAATTTTACGAATAACAATTACCACATGAACAACATAGTTACTAGCAGTACAAGAATATTTCACATCATCATATATATCATCATTCTGGATTAAATGCAGATATTAAAAACAGTGATCAAAGATATTTTTGATGGGGTATCTGTTAATATCATGTTCCTGTTTTGGTTTTTCTATTATAGAATATAAAAATGTTGGGCTGTAATGTGATTTTGTAAAGAAAATTCCTGGAAAAGCCCTTCGTTTTGTTTATTTGCTTTATTATTTGAAAATCACAGGATCATTTTTGCTGAATAGTAATGACAAAACTTTAGGTTCATGTCCTCACTGTTGATACTTGTATTGTCACCCTTAGGAGGAAATAGCCAAGTATGATCGTATCTGTGAGGATTCGTACGCCGCGGCTAAGAAAGAGACTGTGGTACACAACAGCCACTGGCTGGACTCACCCTGGACTGGGTTCTTTGAAAATAAAGATCCCATGGTGTGCCCATCAACAGGAATTAGTGAAGATATGCTTCAGCAGGTGGCCAAGGCCATCAGCGAAGAGCCACCAATAGAGGGCTTCACTGTGCACGGAGGTAAGTATGATTATGTACAATTATGGTAACACAGTGTGGTGTCCAAGTGGAAAGGACCAACAGAATTACTTCGATATATCAGAGTTGTGATGCAGGTAAGGTTTACTTAGCAGGAATCTGAGTGAGTTCCACACTAGATTGCTGAGCTGTTGACTTTAAATTAATTAAAGTTCAAGTTAATAATTCTAGACCAACAGGTAAGGTTCAGACCTGCAGAAGAAACCATAAAAAAACTCATTTCTTGACATATTGTAATGGACGAAGGGAGGAGATTATTGAATGCAACTTAGGATTTGGTGATTTACATTTGAAGGTTTGAAGAGAGTTTTGAAGGCTCGTAGTTTGATGGCTAAGGAGAGGCAGGCAGACTGGGCAATGGGAGAGGCCATGGCGTTCGGCTCCCTTCTGCTGGAGGGCATCCATGTCAGACTGTCAGGGCAGGATGTTGAAAGAGGAACGTTCAGGTACGTGCTGATTATGCTTCTGTCACTGCTGGTAAAAAATATTAATTGTGGCGTGCATTCTGTAAAGAAAAGTGAGAGAACAAGCAGTTGTCAAGTTGTGTACAAGTTTATACAATGGAATCTGTGTAATAAGACCACCCGTTGGACTGGCCAAAAATGGCCTTAATTTACAGACGGTCTTAAAAAACATGTGAGGAATAACCAAAAGTAGATACTTTTGGTTCACTCAAGTTTGGTCTTAAAAGGTAGGTTGTCTGTCATACATATACCACTGCCATTGTGCTTTGGACTCCCTCCACTTGCACCAAATCCATTTAAATATATATTTATATATTTAATATATAATAAGATAGGCAGTTTATACATAACACAGCAAAGGTTAATAAGTCAGATTTACACCAAATATTGGTTAATACAATGTATTTACTGTCAAATGTATTGATTGTTATTTATTTCATATGTATATAAAATGAAACAAATTATGCAAAATCTGAGATGGTTAATCCAGCAGTTAGACCTAATATATTGTATATAACTAAACATGTTGGTACCACTATAAATCCTCTAAGGAGTATGCTGTTCAGTGTTTGTGTTCTGTTTCAGTCACCGTCACCACGTCCTTCACGATCAGAATAAAGACAAAACCACATACACAGCACTGAACCATCTCAGCCCCAGCCAGGCAGAATACTTTGTCTGTAACAGCTCTCTCTCAGAGTTTGGTGTGCTAGGTAAGTGACATTTTGTTCATATACATGATGTCCTGCGATATTTTTGTCCAGATTTTTGTGGCATTTGGCATTAACATTTTGTCAAGGTTCATGATTTCCAGTGACATTTTGTCAAAATTTGTCCATATACAAGATGTCCTGTGACAAAGTGCCTAGATATGAAATATCCTGTTAAATTTACTGCTGTAAAGTTCACGATTCAGTTTTGCAAGTATGCAAGGGCATACTCTTTAACATGGGCATAACATTGAGGCTCACTTGTGTCCACCCCTTAAGAACTTGTTACTTTCACCATTTGAACTGATCAGGACAAGAAATATATATTCACAGTATGAGCAAACGTGTTAATACATGCATATCTGCTAATGAACAGAACTGAGAGTCCATGGCCTTATACAGTAAGGACAGTGAATTGTTACATTTTGGCATTCAGTGTCAAATCATCAGTATCAATGAAAGGAACAGAAATAGGGGTTTTAGAACAGAAACTGGGGTTTTGTAGACACAGTTGAAGTTCACAGTGCTAAGTAACAGATCCTCATTCACTGTTTTAGAGTTGTCAGTTGGCCAGACCTAATCTGTCAACTCACAGAAATACCTTAACTGTCTTAATGCACTAAATCTGGCTTTCAGTAAGCACAAGTTTTGTCCAGTGAAAATCCTGAAGTAGAGACTTGGGCTCTATTCAGGCCTTCCTTTTCCAGATCAACACAGTCAAAAAAATATAAACCCCAGGCCAATCATAGTCAAATGTTTGATTATTGTTTAGCATTACAGTGGAAGCAAAAGTTTAATGACCATTGTGTTTACTCAACAGGTTTCGAGCTTGGTTACTCCATGACAAATCCAAACTCGCTTGTGCTGTGGGAGGCCCAGTTTGGAGACTTTGCCAACAATGCCCAGTGTATCATTGACCAGTTCATCAGCAGTGGCCAGGCCAAGTGGATCAGACAGAGCAGCATCGTGCTGCTGCTCCCCCACGGCTATGAAGGCATGGTCAGTACTCCCAACTGTGTTTCAACACTGAGAAACCAGTTTGTAGTAGTCAGTAGTCAGTAATGACTGCAAACGTAGTAGTCAGTAGTCAGAAATTACCATAAACAAGGACTGCTAAAACTATAGTCACAACCACATCCCAGGTCACCTCCAGAACAAAGCTGCCCCTAATACTAGTGAATAGCTGTATAATAATGAAGTAGCCATATGTCTCAACAGGATAGAATTCTTTGAATTAAAAATGTATTATGTATATTCACATTATTCAGATTATCTCCAAAATATAATAAACTGTTCCTTTGTTGTTATCTCAACCCTCCCCAAAAAGTTATGAAGTCAAAAAAAACAAATAGACACTAGGATTATTTTGAGTTAATGTAGGATTTCAAATAGTGAACAATTTAACCTCTGGCGACACTTATTTATTCACATTACTGTTATCATTATTTTCCAGGGCCCAGAGCATTCAAGTGGCCGCCTTGAGCGTTTCCTGCAGATGAGCTGTGATGACCCTGATCACTTCCCGGTAAGACAAGTTCACTCAGTAGTTTATGTGTTTAGTGTTTCATATTTTTACATTTGGATCTGAAAGCCCTAATGCATTGGTGTTTTTATGTACTGGGAGTGTTGCAGAGATAAATTCTGTCCAGCAGGTTGATATTTAAATCTTTATGGTTACATGTTTAAAGTGGGCATAAACGTTTAAAAGAAAATGGTAAAATACCTGCTGGGAAAATATGCAGTCTTTATATAATTAATAAAGTCATTGACACTGAATGTTGGAGCCAGATCATTAAACTGTATTCTTTTATAATGAATCCATACACTTCCTAAAGGGAAAGTTATATTGTAAGGTTTTTTAGGTCGAGGAGATATTGTACATTTAATGTGAAATATATTGGTAAATTTCCAGAAATTTAAGGTTTATTATTTATTGATAGGTTTTAAGTTGTTTTGCCTCATTAATAAAGTCGTTTTGTCTCATTAATATGGAACAGGTCAATTTCATGCATTATAATCATGAATTTTTATCCCAGTGGCACTTCATTATACACAATGCACTTAGGACTTACCAGTAATTGTGTGTGTGCATTTATTTAATATTTTACTACATATTTTTCAGCCTGAGGGGCCAAACTTTGAGATGCAGCAGCTTCATGAAACCAACTGGATTGTTGCCAACTTCTCCACACCAGCCAACTATTTCCACGCACTACGTCGACAAATAGCAGCTCCTTTCAGAAAGCCAGTAAGTCCACATCCTGTCCAGGTTAATTACATCAGCGCTTGGAGCTGACCTTATATCAGCCATCCTTAGAAGCACATATTAAATCATATGATAAACTTGAATATTTAAATAATGTATTAATATAATAATATTTAAAGTTACATAAGTCTAAATAACTAAAATTTGTTAGGCAACAGCCAGCATCTTTTTGCTTCATATGAGTTTCAGATGATAGAAAGGTAATTGGGTTTACGTTCCTTAGTGTGAATGTCTGGCTAGATATGTCAACATATACAAATGCACAACTAGATCAGAATCTGGTCCTTCTCATATTTAGAATCTCAGACGTTCTGTCTGACCTGTCAGTTTACGGTTCAATTTATGATCAAAACACGGATAGAAATATGGGAATCAGATTTTCTTGTGAATACTGCATATTCATGATCAGAGTAAGGAGAGGTGACCTGGCAAGGTGTTCCTTAAATATAAGCTGATAAGGAAAAAACTCCGTGAACTGATTGTTTGTGCATTTTAATTGTAGGACATGTTTTTATACCTAGAAAGGTTAAATTGCTTTTCTTCAGAATGCCATCTACAAGAATCACTTAAAAGTAATTTTCTCACAGCAGAACAAATATTGCCTGTGATGTCAAGTTCTAAACAAGGAACCCATGGGTCACGTTGCTCAGCTGAATTTTGGAAAATTTTAGCAAATGCAAAATATACTTATTTCATTTTTTTTTTTTTTATATACATATTACCATTTGATACGCTAAGAGGAAATGGCTCTGCTAAAATGAAACCCTGTAAATTATAGAATATTGGACATGAGCAAAAGAATAATAATAAACATTAATTTATCAACTGAAATAGAATGCTGAAAAAAATTCAAAATGAGCATAATCAATATTTTTAAGCATGTTAAAACAAACAAATTAGGTATCAATCACATTTGTACTGTGTAATTAATGAAACTTGTGGCCCGAAACCATTTAATGATGCAACAAGGAAAAATGGGCCGAGTGTTATATGAAAGGATCTTTTTCATAAAAAAATATGTGAATTAATTACGTTTTCAATAGTTTAATATATGGCCATATGAGCTAAAAATTAATCCCATGGAGAGAGAGAAAGGCTCTTTGTGGTAGTTTCTGCAGACAGCCTGACCCACCTCACCAAGACACAGAGAGCTGACCAGGAGTAAAGCGATTACATAATAGCCTTGGGAGCTGAGAGCTAGCTTCGAGCACACTGCTTACCACTGGCTTGATGTAAACAATACTTGACATGGTGCTTGAAAACTTGAATAAAATCTACGGTTTTTGATCAATCGGTTTCAAATTTCAGATTTTAACAGATAAAATGGTTATGTAAACATGCTGTGAAAATAAAATCAACAGCATGTACAGGAAAAAAAGTGCCATGGTAAAATTTGGGCAAAATTAAGGTACTGATTTTATATTTACGCTAATAACTAAAAAAAATGGGCAAAATTCAGATCTAATTTTTTCAATTTACAATTAAATCTTGATTAAATTAAGTTATGTCCCTGAAAAAAAGTCTCTATCTTCAGCAATTCTCATGTTGAGTGAGTAAATATATTTCCTGATTTTTTACTAAGTGCATTATATTCAGGCCCATAACATAAAAAAAAATTACAATATACTGACCTAATTTCTGGCATGTACATGGCAAATGTATGAAGGAATTTGTATATTTAATATTAACAGAGCAAGATCAGTGGTTTTGATATTAGGCAGTCTTGAAGTGTAACATGGGTTTAAATGGAAAATTGAGGTTAATACTTTGAAAGAACAAAGTTCTAGTGACCCAATTTTCAGTATGGTAGGAGATTTTGGAGACATATAACTGTATGCCAATTTTTGGATTTGTTGGTCCAAAGGTTTCAAAATTTGCCCTGTAAACAGAGGGACTGACAAAGCTTTAGTCAGCTGAGCTAAAAAACATTCATCAGGCCAAAAAAAAAAAAGCTATGGTTCTCTGGCACTTTTTTTTCAGAAATCAATGTTGGCGGGCGTTTTTTTTTTTATTTTAATTTTTATGTATGTTTTGATAAAAATATCAAATGATAAGGGAAAAGCATGATAATAACAGATTTATTTTGCTAAACAAGTAAAAGCACTACATTACCTTGGAAATTTAATCAAAATTGTATGATTTTATCTTCTTGAAAGAAATGTTTGAGCGGCTGGAGATCAAAATTGGTAAGTTTCTATTGAAAATCAAAATAAAAATTTTTGATTCGGGGGTTTACAATTGATGCGGGCGGTGCCTGAGAACCACACCTTTTATTTTTTTTGGCCTTATTGTTGTTTTCAGTACCCTTGAAAGAATAGTAATCAGTCCTTTTTAGCTCAGCTGACTATAAGTCAGCTATAGTCGTGGTCCATTGTCCGTCGTCCGTCTGTCTGTCCGTCCGTCCGTCCGTAGATGTGGCACGTTTTGAAACCGTAAGACCTAGGAATCCAAAATTCGGCATAGTGTTAGATGTCCCCAAGATCTCCTACCAAGCCGAAAACTGGGTCTTTGCCACTTTGTTCCTTTGAGAAATTAAGGAAAAACCTCAATTTTTTATTAAAAACCTATTTTCACACTTCAGGGCTGCCTAATATCAAAACCACTCATCTGTTTTTCCTCATATTTACCATAAATATTCCTCTATATAGTTCCTATGTACAAGGCTGAAATTATGTCTTTATTATATAATTTAAGAAAGTTATGGGCCAGAACATAATGCATTTTGTAAAAAATCAGGAAAGATATTTGATCACTTAACACAAAACTTGTTAAAGCAATGGACTTTTTTTCAAGAAATATATAAATTTAATTAATCAAAATTAAATTGTATACCCAAAATTAGATAAAAATCTTTTAAATTTTTTAAAATATTAACAAAAATAAAAAATTGGTACCTTAAATTTTGCCTAACTTTGACCATGGCACGTTTTTTTCCTGTAAGTACTGTGGATTTAATTTTCTCAGCATGTTTTTGTTAGCATTTTGTCTGTTAACACCAAAAATTTGAAACCAGTTGATCAAAAACTGTAGATTTTATTCAAGTTTTCAAGCACCATGTAACATATTGTTTACATCAGGCTAGTGTTATGCAGTTTGCAAGAGCTCAGCTCCCCAGCTTAAGCTCTCAGTTCCTAAAATTTGGCATACAATTAGATGTCTCCAAAATTCCCTACCATGCCAAGAATTTGGTCACTAGGACTTAATACCTTTAAGATATTAATGAAAAACTTCATTTTTCAATTAAAAACCCATTGTTACACTTCAATACTGCCTAATATCAAAACCACTGATCTGACTTTAATCATATATAATATACATGTTTTTCTATACATTCTCTGTGCACATGCCAGAAATGATGTCAGTATTGCGTAATTGTTTTAAGTTATGGGCCCAAACATAATCAAGAAATATATTTACTCCCTTAACAAGGGGCTTGCTGAAGCTAGAGATTTTTTGTCAGGGATGTAACATTATTTAATCAAGATTCAATTGAATACCCAAAATTAGTTCTGAATTATTAGTATAAATATAAAATTAGTACCTTAAATTTTGCCCAACTTTGACCATTTCACTTTTGTTTCATGTGAGCTCTGTTTATATAATTTTCATATCATGCACACATAAGGATTTCAGCTTTTTAGTTTGGAAAGCTGAAAGAAATTGGCCAAAAATTGTAGCTTTTATTAATGTTTTTATGAGACCATGTCAGACCTTGGCTCTCTCCAGCCACTCTTGAGTCACCTGTATGTTGACCTTGTTAAACTTTCAGCAAATTATGCATGCTTGAGGTGAGGCATATACTTGGCAGCAAGGCAGCTTATGGCCAGCCACAGTTGATCCAGGTGTCCAACCCAAATCATCTAGTAGTTTTAACCAGCAACATAACAATAAACAATAAATTAATCAATTTTTATTGGTTTTTAGCTCAGCTGACTGAAAGTCATCTGAGCTATAGCGATCACTCTTTGTCCGTCGTCCGTCTGTCCGTCCGTTTACCAGGCACAAATCGTAACCGCTGGACCTAGAACCTTGTAACTTGGGATTCTGATAGGTCCATAAAAAATCTCCTTGGAAACCAGAAATTAGGTCTCTGTTACCCATATCCTTCGAGCTATGTGGCCCCAAAGTACCCCCCAGAAAAGTCAAAAATTTCATACAAAAACTTTAATATCTCATTAACTACTTGACTGATGGTCATGATTTTTGGCATACATATTGATCATGAGATGTTACATCACTTCCTGCAGACTGGTGGCGCCACCTGTATTTTTCGATTTTTTACGAATTTTTTTCTCTATTTTAGAGACCTTTAAAAATGTGAACATCTGTTAACAAGGCACAAATCATAAAGACTGGACTTAGAATCTTAATTCTTGACACACTGAGAGGTCCATGAAAAATCTCCTTGGAAACCAGAAATTAGGTCTCTGTTACCCATATCCTTTGAGCTATGGGGCCCCAAAGTACCCCCCAGAATAGTAAAAAATTTCATACAAAAACTTCAATATCTCAATAACTACATCACTGATGGTCTTCATTTTTGGCATACATATTGATCATGAGATGTTCGATCAGTTCCTGCAGACTGGTGGCGCCACCTGTACTGTTTGATTTTTTACGATTTTTTCCTCTATTTTTGAGACCTTTGAGGATGCTGTCATCTGTTAGCGTGGCACAAATCCTAACGACTGGACCTAGAATCTTCATTTTCGACACACTGAGAGACCTATGAAAAGTCTCCATGGAAACCAGAAATTAGGTCTCTGTTACCTATATCCTTCGAGCTATGGGGCCCAAAATTACCCCCCAGAATAGTCAAAAATTTCATACAAAAACTTCAATATCTCATTAACTACATCACTGATGGTCATGATTTTCGACATACATATTGATCATGAGATGTTTCATCAGTTTGTGCAGACTGGTGTCGCCACCTGTATTTTTCAATGTTCACAAATTGTTTTCTCCATTTTTGAGATCTTTAAGGATGTAGTTATCTGTCAACAGGGTACAAATCGTAACGACTGGACCTAGAATCTTCATTCTTGACACACAGGGAGACCCATGATAAGTCTCCATGGAAACCTGAAATTTGGTCTCTGTTACCCATATTCTTTGAGCTATGGCACTCCAAAGTACAGCTCAGAATAATGGAAAATTTGATACAAAAGCTAAAGTGTCTGAACAACTAATGCAGAGATAACCATAATTGTTTGCATGGATATTGATCATGGAGTGTTTCATAAGTTTCTGCAGACTGGTGGCACCACCTGTATTTGTTCGTTTTTTTTTTACGAAATTTTTCTGTACTTTTGAGACCTTTAAAGATATGAACATCTGTTAACAGGGCACAAATCATAAAAACTGGACCAAGAATCTTCATTCTTGACACACAGGGAGACCCATGAAAAGTCTCCATGGAAACTTGAAATTAGGTCTCTGTTACCCATATTCTTTAAGCTGTATGGGTCCAAAATACCCCCCCCCCCCCAGAATAATGGAAAATTTGATACAAAAACTGCAGTATTTTAATAACTACAACACTGATGGTCATGATTTTCGGCATACATATTGATCATGAGCTGTTCCATCAGTTTCTGCAGACTGGGTGTGCCACCTCTATTTTTTTTTCAAATTTTTACGAATTTTTTTCTTTTTTTTGAGACCTTTAAAGATGTGGTTATCTGTCAACAGGGTACAAATCGCAACAACTGGACCTAGAATCTTCATTCTTGTCATGCAAGGAGGCCCATGAAAGGTGCCTGTGGAAACTTGAAATTAGGTCTCTGTTACCCATATCCTTCAAGCTATAGGACTCCGAAGTATCCCTCAGAATAATGGACAATTTGATACAAAAACTGAAGTATCTGAACAACTAATGCAGAGATCACCGTGATTTTTTGCATGGATATTGACCATTAAGTGTTTTTATTAGTTTCTGCAGACTGGTGGAGCCACCTGTATTTTTGTATACTATGTTTTTGACCGAGTTCCTCCGCCGCGGCGGCGTTCGTTTCCAGAGAGCTCCTCGGAGACTAATGGACCGATTTTTCCCAAACTTACACCTATTATCGGGTCACATGTGAACTGGTGCCTAACCAATTTGCATTGACCTCTGACCTCTCCTCTCTATCCAGTGTCCATTTGTGGGTCTGTTTCCACTCATAAACCCTCATATCTCGGGAACCATTTGACCGATCAGGAAATAAAATTGATACAAATGTAGCCCTTGGATTGCTTTATAACATACACAAAAATGGTGGCACCACCTGTAACCATGTTTGCACAGTGTCCATCTGTTCATCTGCCTTGGGTTAAAATCACTCATATCTCTGCAGTGAATTGACTAATTCACCTGAAATTCGTCATGTGTATACATCCAGGATAGCTTTCTTGATTTTATGACAGGTGGCGCCACCTATGTTCACGTTCACGCTGATGACATCCAAGCTTATATCTCGGGAACCGTTTGACCAATCAGGAAATAAAATTTATACAAATGTAGCCCTTTGATAGCTCTGTAACATACACAAAAAATGGTGGCGCCACCTGTAACAATGTTTGCACAGCGTCTGTCTGTTAGTCTGCCGTGGCCTAAAATTACTCATTTCTCTGTAGTGGTTTGACATAACTGCCTAAAATTTTGCAGGTTTATACATCGTGGACAGCTTTCTTGATTTTATGACAGGTGGCGCCACCTACATTCTAGTTAACGCTGGACACATCCAAGCTCATATCTCAGGAACCATTTGACCGATTGGGCCAAAATTGTGCATATGTTTAGATCTCACATAGGTCTTTATCATACACAAAACTGGAGGGGTTACCTGCAAAGATTTTTGCACAGTGTTTGTCTGTTTGTCTGCCATGGGCAAAAATCGCTCATATACATGTAGTGGTTTGACTTTTCTGCCTAAAATTTTGCAGGTGTATACAACTTGGACAGCTTTCTGGATTTGTTGTAGGTGGCACAACCTACATACACATTTAGGCTGCAGACATCCATGCTAATATGCAACATACCTCACTCTGTTTCCCCTTGCCACTCAATCCATGCCTCACTATCCGATTTTGGCAGATACATGTAGTCACTTGTCGGTTACCCGTATTCTAGTTTTAAAAGTTTACACATTTTTCTCTATTTTTGAGATATATAAATACAGACTAAATCTTGGCCTGTTGGTTAATCTGTTTGATGCTTCAGTTGAATGGGTATATACTACCATTCTGATGATAAAATTTCCTTTTGCGAATCTCTTCCCAGTCAGCTGAGCGTCATGACCCATGGGTCACTTGTTAATAACAAATTAAAGAAAAATAGAAAAGGAACTTGTTAGTTTATAATGATAGGGAATTAACTTGCAGTTACTGATGATATAAGAATCTTGTATGATGTATCGATGGATAGAATGTCACATATTCCAAATAACACCTTGCAGTCACCTATGGCATTTTTCAGTTCAATTTTAATAATAAAAAAGTAAATCATATTATTCATTACTAATCATTAGGGATCATATGAAGGTAATTAATGATAGACAAAGATGCAGTTGATAATATTAATCTAGATTCCTACTGTGTCTAGTGTGTACATTGATGTGAAACTAGTCCAAAATAAATATATCACATTTATTTTTTTTAATATAAATAAAAGCCATAAAACCAGGTACTTATGATCATTATTTAAATGTGTGAATTTTGTACATTCTGGATTCTCAACACCATTGTTTGGTGAAAACTGAATAAATACCAGACATGGTGGGAATACTTTGCAATAGTATTTAAATACGAATATGAATATATACTCCATTATAAAATTTCTTGCATAAAGAATGGGAATTCAGGTAAAAATGAAAGTATATGAATACCAGTGCAAATACTTTCCAAATGTATTCATGAATGCATTCATGAATATATTCTTTTTCTTTCTTATTATTTTTAATAAAAATTATATCTGGGACAATATTTGTAATTTTTTTAATAAATAGTTAAACTCTTATATTATATGTTCTGCTTATAAGTTATATGGCTAAGTCAAAATCTATGTGACAATAGTACTCCATTTGTTAATAAAATAAATTAAATCAATTCTCTTCTCTGTCTCCAAAGGTACTATCAAAATCATACATAAGCTTAACAACAACAACTCATAATACAGCTTATACTTATTACCACACAAAACCAGCATGTGCCTCATTTCTAAATCATATTTTTTTATCATATATAACAGCTGAGCGCCGTGACCCATAGGTCCCTTGTTTTACAAAGTATGACAATTTTTTTCCTGGGAGCATCAGTTTACTTTAGCCTTTTAAATCTGAAGAAAAGATTAACGTCATGGCATAACATTACTTCCCAGACAGCTGTAAAGATATGCACTGTCCTTAATGATACACTGGCTATTTATTTGATTGACAGCTGATTGTTATGACACCAAAGTACCTGCTTCGCCATCCGGAAGCCCGTTCAAGCTTCGACGACATGACAGTAGACAGCACCTTCAAACGCGTCATCCCCGATGCCGAGGCAAAGGACCCAGGAAAGGTCAAGAAGTTGATCTTCTGCACAGGCAAAGTCTATTATGAGCTGGCAAAGGAGCGGGAATTGAAGGATCTCACAGACAAAATCGCTATCACAAGAGTTGAACAGGTAAAAATCATATGTTACACAGTATTAAAACTGCCCCCTTGTTTGAAGATGCCTGGAAGATCCAGGTCTTCAAATGAATTGTAGGTACAGGAAGTGACACAGATTCCTCTCCTGAAGTAACAGCTACCTGTATTTTAATCTCTATCTCTATATTTATGCCATTGTGGTCTATAACTTCCTGTATTACTCTTGTAAAGAACCTTTACAGTTAGTGGTCTAGATGCTGAAATGAATCTGTCCCATCGTTACATCTTCTAAAATTACACCATCTCATATTTGTACATATTATGATGATTGACCTGTTTCGCTGGAGATTGTTCCCTTGTTTATATGCTTTGCCTCATAGCTGAGAGCAGGCATTATTTAGGTGGAAGTCCTCTGGCATATATAAATGTAAAACATGTGACTGTTAAGCTAGATGTTTTACACATATATCACATTAGAACATATTATTTCTAGCAGTATTAATATATAAAGCAGTCCCTCTATATGTGGATTAAGAGATACAGGCATAAAACTCACACACAAATCCTGTGTAATTATGGTTTGGTGAAAAGAAATAGGTTTATGAAACTTTACTAGATTACTAGCATAATTGGTATCCCAAAACAACTCTTGATAGGTTTCCCCTGCCAAGCTGTAAAAGGGGTTAGATTTGGTGAGGTCACTGGTACTCTGCTAGTTACTACCATCAGTTGCTGAAAGATGTCAACAGTATTTATTCAGGTTTTGAGATAGAACTCATCGTATTAAAATTAGTGGCCAGAATTTGATGCAAACTGATTTAAACTGATTGTAATAACTTTATATAATTTTGATAGAAAGCCTCACTGTATTGAACAAGATTCCATATATTAGTAAGGATGTGTAAGTTTTATTGTAATAATGTCATTATTCCAGATCTCACCATTCCCATTTGACCTGGTGAAGCAGGAGATTGCCAAATACCCCAAAGCACATGTTGTGTGGTGTCAGGAAGAACACAAAAACATGGGGGCATGGAGCTACGTGCAGCCTCGTTTTGAAACCGCACTGAAGAAAGAAGGCAGTGGCAAACATGTCAGGTCTGTTTATGTCTTTAACATGATTTTGTTTATATTGAGTCAGCTAAGGGAGGTTAAAGTGACACAGGTTATGCCTGAAAAACATAATAACTTTTCCTGGCCTGATTTTATATATTTCAGTATAACTGGGCATCAAGCCTTGCTATAACATATAATGTTGACTTGATTTACTCAAAATCAAGACACAGAGAGAGATGTACAGAGCCTGAGAAATGTACAGTGGGTCAGCTGCATGCCAACCTATATATGTTTTCATTAAGGTTATTCATTAACCTAGAGAACTAGAGTGACACCAAGACTGGTCCTTGCAAGATATATAAACAATATCATTGAATCACTGGTGACATGTGACTCTCAAAAGATACATTTGTTAAAAAAAAATATGTGACACATCACCCATCCTCAATGAGAAGAAATATTCAAATGGTTGTGAAATATTATTATTGTCATGACAAATTTCATTCATTTGTTATGAGGTTTATTGACTAACTTGCCTAAAGATAAAGCATGAGGATAGTCCCCAGAATTAAACATGCACCTAATGGTGGAACAGACTTGTTTTGGTATACAGTTTATCTGGTTTGTTTCTCCATACTTGTACCAACACTATTATAATAGGTTTCATTCATCAACTTGGTCATTGTTGTAACTATAGTATTAAATCACCTGTGTGTGTACCTCTTTTTGTAACACTTGTGATAAGTTAGTTCTCTTTTTCAGCTATGTTGGGCGCCACCCGTCAGCAGCATCAGCCACAGGCAACAAGCAGATGCACATGATGGAACTGAGCATGTTTATGAGGAACGCCATGTCGCTCGACATGTAGACAGCTGACAAGTCAACCAGACCTGGTGCCACCAGGAATTCTTTTACTGCATTATTATTTATTGGCTTTTAATAGACAGCTGTTGACTCATATTCTGCAGCCCCAAATTGGTGGCCGCATTGTCTCCGTATAAACATGCCATCAGTATTGCTTTAAGACGCATTATCCAGTGAACTACATAAACTTCTGACATATTCATTATCATTCATACATATAATTACATATATATTTGCAGCATCATAATAGGTACCTGTATAATTGTATATTTACAGACCAAGCAAGGGTCCCTGTGCTTTATATACTGGCTCTTTGTGTCCATGTTGGTGTATAAAATGCACAGAGACCCAGCTTGATCTGATATATTAAGAGCTTGTATTTAGCTGTATAGATATGCCCAAACCGGATCTCCTGAAACACTAAACTTTTCCTTTCATTCTTTAATCGCAGTCTATTTATCCAACGTACACACTTTATATGCTTATATTACCCAGGTCTGCTTGCTATCGTATTGACACAAGATGTACATAATATGATCGTATTGTTTTAGCCACTGCAGAAGACATTTTAGCCAATGCAGACTTGAACATTGCAGATAAGATTAATATGATACGACATCTGTAAAAATTTAATGGAATATTTATCAAATTTAATACACATAACAAAGGGTACATTGTGGTATTTATTGACATGCCCTTGTTTGCTGTGGTGTGTTATTGTGATTGTAATTTTCTTCATTACAGAACCAGCCTCTGACTGGGCTCCCTGCACCCGCCCCTCATGTGAACAGCACAAAAAAAATCACTCCATGTTTTATTGTTTTATCAGAGTTGTACCTCTTTATGCAGGGAATGAATGCATAGCAAAATAAATCAATTATATATGTTTCTGTTCTTTGTGTCATTACTTTGTCACTTTTTATGTGGCCATAAAGGATTTGGTAAGATAAAAATAACTTATGTAATGTTCTTTACTTTCCAGTTGACGTCATTCCACCACATACCTTAAATTATAGTTGTATAAATTTAATAATTGTATTATGTGATATATGGATGTACTGATGACTGATTTAGACATATCATACTGATGACTTATTCATAGTCATACTAATGACTAATTGAGACATACTGATGACTAATTTAGACATATCATACTGATGACTAATTTAGACATACGGATGACTAATTTAGACATACTGATTACTTATTTAGACATATACCGATGTCTCACTTAGATACCTATACCAATGACTAATTGTATCCCCAGACAAAGTCGGGATACTATGGTTTAAGCACCGTCTTGCCGCCGCCGCCGCAGAGATTTGTTTTAGATGCAATAACTCAAAATATTTCACGGATCTTTACCAAACTTGACATGTGCATAGATATGAGTGAGAGGACGAAGCCTATATAAAATGGGGTCATGACCTTTACTTGGAGAGTGACCTTGCCCTTTAATAGGTCCATTTTAGGGGAAAATCACACAAATTCTAAAATATCTCAAGAATTCTAGCATCGATTGATCCAAAAATCATGTTGACCGAAGTTCTTGGATAGTGTTGTCATGTTTATAACCAGAAACTTGTGTCACCACCTATTATCCTTTTCTTGTTTTCAAGCTGTTTAATAACCATTGTACATTCACACTTGCACAGTTTCCGGCAATATCTCATCAGTTACCAGGAGTCTCGGATCTCCTGCTCGTATGTGAACTATTCCCTGAGATTAGTCAGATATCTTATGGTCTGTTAGTAGTGGCCTTTCTCAGCAATTAACTAATCGATTCTCATGAAAATTTGTGAACATGCTTTTGGTCAAGTGTACTTCAAAACTAATTTGTTGTTACCATCCACAGTTTTACAATGTTATGTGTTTTTGCATGGGGTGGTGGGGGGGGGGGGGGTTATAACCTTTGAGAATTGTGGCCTGTTATGTGACTGTGTTATAAAAGTCTAATAATACCTCAAAGTCCTTAATACCTGAAATGAAGTCATTGTGACCTGTATTCTGCGATTTAAGGGCAGAAATGAAGTGAAATACATATTATGAATAGCCAGATATCAAGTTAGGCTGAATGGATTGTTCTTGAAAATCAGGTTGCCAGAAGATCTTCGATAGCTTTTTCTTGTATGGAAAACTGGTGGCGCCACCTATGTTTCTTTTTACTCCATTAAATATCCTTGTTACACTCACTTGAGAATATTTGAGCAAATATTTTTTCTTTGATATTATTTCCTTAATAATAGATTTCCTTAATATTGTGCAAATGAATTGATATGGGTCATAGTTTGACCTGCATTGAAGCCAATTCAAATTTATGGTCATGACTTGCAGTATGAGTGACCTTGAATAATTCTATATTCGATAAATATAAGATAAAAATCTTACATTTCTCTAGAATGGGTGGATGGATTAACATGAAAAACTGTATGATGAAAATTCTTGGATTGTAATTTCTCAGATTTAAAAACCTTGACCTTGATTGTCAATGTCAAATTGGCTGCAGTTAAGGATTAATGTGAACATCATCACTTTTAAAGTACTGCATATAAATTTTCCCCAAAAATGTGGTACACCTATTGTTCCAACCATGTTCTCTGAGAAGTTCCAAAACAGGTGACCTTGAAGCTTCAACTGTAATAGGTCAAAAGCTTTCTTTTTTATATGTTTTTATGGGCCAGCTGACTATAGCTGTAGTTTTGTTGTAACCCTGGACATAAACCATTACTCTCTGTTGTTATGAAAGTGCCAGACATTAGTCCATTTCATGTTAAATTAAGAACAAGGGTCTTGTGGCACAAATAGTCCCGGCCATATGTTACAACTAGGAAAGTGGTATCAGCGATACCCAAATTTTCCCAAACCTTGGAAATCTTGTTTTAAAAACAAGTGATCCATGGGCCATGACGCTCAGCCGACTGACATGTTGACAATATGTCCATGCATGGGGAACTAATCAAGATAATGGAGGTGGCACCATCATTCATGCAAGTTCGCATATGTTTATAAAGACGCATAAGCACACCAAATTTGTTGACAATCCATTCACCCATTCCTTGGGAATCTCGCAATTTATGTGTATTTTGCATTATTTTTGGGGTGCTCAAATATGGCAAAAATTGGAAAATATGAGTTAAAGACACCTATAATTTCAAGTTTGCAAGGAGACTTATTATGGACTTCCATGGATGTCAAATTAGAAGATTCTAGGTCCAATGGTTATGATTTGTACCCTGCTTTTGTTTTACACTTTTAATTGTTTTGAGGGCAATTTTGAGTGCCATAGCTCAAATGGTATGGGTAACAGAGACCTAATTTCAGGTTTCCTTGGAGACTTTTCAGGGACCTTCTAGGATGTCAAGTTAGAAGATTCTAGGTCCATTCAATATGACCTGTGCCCTGTTAACAGATGACTGCATCTTTAAAGGTCTCAAAAAAAAGAAAAAAAATTGTTAAAAAATAAAAAAAAAAACAGGTGGCATCAACAGTCTGTAGAAACTAATGAAACACTCCTTGATCAACATCCATGCAAAGAATCATGGTGATCAATGCATTAGTTGTTCAGATACTTGAGCTTTTGTATCAATTTTTCCATTACTCGGGGGGGGCGGGGGGGTATTTCTAAGCCCCATAGCTCAGAGGTTTTGGGGAACAGAGACCTAATTTAAGGTTTTCCTAAGAGTCTTTTCATGGACTTCTCTTGATGTCAAGTTAGAAGATTGTTGGTCCAGCGGTTACGATTTGTGCCCTGTTAACAGATGATCGCATCTTTAAAAGTCTAAAAAAATAGAGAAAAAATTTTTTTAAATGCAGGTGGCGCCAGCAGTCTGCAGAAACTGATGGAACACTCCCTGATTAATATCCATGCAAAGAATCATGGTGATCAATGCATTTAAGTTGTTCAGATACTTGAGCTTTTGTATGAAATTTTCAGTTATTCTTGGGGATACTTTGGAGCCCCATAGCTGGAAGAATATGGGTAACAGAGACCTAATTTCAGGTTTCCAAGGAGATTTTTTCAGGGACCTCTCTATATGTCAAGTTGAAAGATTCTAGGTCCAGTCTTTATAATTTGTGTCCTGTTAACAGATGACCACATCTTTGAAGGTCTCAAAAACAGAGAAAAAAAATTGAAAAAATAGAGTGACAAAATACAATGACCTCTGGTTGTCAAGTTGGAAGATTCCAGGACCAGCTGTTACGATTTGCACCTGGTAAATGGACAGACAGACGGAAAGATGAACAGACGCTGGACAAAGTTTGATTGCTATAGCTCCGATGCCTTTCAGTCAGCTGAACTTAAAAATGCTGTAAATTAAATAATCTTATAAACCATATATTGGGCTCTCAAACTCTTCAAATCATGATTAAGATCATCAAGAAAGATTCACTAAACCATCAGGTGAATAAATTGTCTCTAAACTATGCAGATCAAAAGGAACTGCTCCATGCAAGTGTCCCATCAGCAATGAATCTCCTATACTAAGAGATGTGTAAAGCATTAGGGAAAACAGGTTTGTTTTACAGTTTATTTACATTCTTAAATATACTCTCATGTAAAAAAAAATATAAAGAACTGGTGCACAGTAAACATGTTCATTGAAGATATGTTTGTTTTTATATCCTTAAGAGAAAATCTAGTTCTTTTCACTCCTAGTACTTTTCATAATGTACTTAGATGAAGGCAATGCCTCACTTTCTTTGTGATAGTGTGGGATTCAAATGGCTAAAATAATGAATGAGAGGAGAAAAGTCCTGATATAAGTCTCCATTTTCATTGGACACTAAGCCAGTGTTAAGGCACGTGCTGATCACTATGGCCATGTATTACAAAGGCACTGTCTTTCTAGCACATTATGCATGTTGGTCACAATGTCCATCAGAAGTGTTTCTTCTCCAAAGCCCTGTCCAGTAGCAAATAGCCTTAATGATATTTACTGCTCAACATGAAGATCTTGTTCACATGACTGTCTGTGCAAGGGAATCTTTAAAATGCATGCTGCACTGCTTTAAGGGCATCTGCACACAGTGGGTCTAGTATACCATCACCCCCTGAAAAATAAATACAAGATTTACAAAAATGTTTGATCAGGCAGTCACATCCAAATAAATCTTTTAAATCTATTAAGTAATTAATTTGATGTATAGGTACCAGGGTTTCCATTAATAGTATTTTATGATATTCTAATTTTATATTGGTCACAATAATGAAAACTATTAATATGTACTTATTGAAATAATAATGTATGAGTGATGAAAGTCAGATAAATAATCAGTTTCATTCATTAAAAAATATCATTCATACCATGTCACATAAAAGAAAAAATTTATTCATACAAACATGTATTAAAGGATCTATATATAAATTTATTCATTGACCCCCCCCCCTTCCTCGGAACAGGGGACATTGATTTTGGTTTGTCTGTCTGTCTGGTTTTCGTTTCCATGAGGTAAGTTTCCTAAATATTATCCAATTTCATTCAAATTTGGATCAGTGATTGCTCTCATGCATACCTTGGTTGGGATTGGTTTTGGAGTATCTGTCTGAAAATTTATGATCAAGAGCTCAAAAACAAAACTGACAACCTAAATTATGACATGTGGAGACATCATCAGGGGGCAATGAAAACTGAAACAGCCACTGACATGTGGAGACATCTTCAGGGGACAATAAAAACCAAAACAAATTGATAGTGCAAGCAGGGGACAACAAAGAGGCTGAAGCAAAGGACGAATTCCACAAATTTGCTTGTTATATACTGAATTCATTATTTACCTACACCTGGTAAAACCCTAAATTATGTGCCAACACTTCCATCAATCCATGATTTTATCTGCCTTGAAGGTTGAGAAGGTGGGATGCTTTTTATAAGAGGCTGCTTACATGTGAGCCTGATCATCCAAAGTGAACAATATTACGAAAAAGAGCATCACACAGAGACCGTCACATTTTGGAGCCAAAATGTATCCAGGATTACGCTTTCCCTGTTGATTTCCTGACCCCATATGTTGTTGCTTTGCAAGCATATATATAGGATACCACACTTCTACAAGACCTCTTAAACCAGGTTTTCATAATAACTTTAAGCTTTACTCCTATTTGCTACAATTGGTATAAAAAAATTAAATGACCATTCATTTAACTGAATGATAAACCTCCCTTATACTTACCATAGTCAAGTTCTCTGATATCACACTTGAAAACAAGTTCTCCATTTACATATAACTCTACTACATTCCAATCCTTAATCTGTTGAAGTTGTGTTGTGTGACCATCTGTTTCTAAAACACCTGAAAGATGAGAAAATAAGATAAATAGATAACATACAACATGTACACTTGGTAAGTTGATTAAATTATGCCACTTGGTCTTAAAAATATAGAATGTAAACAAAAATTGTAGCTATTTCTATTTGTGTGACATCAAAATGAGTAACATCTTCACTTATGAATTACTTGAAGGGAAAACAGGCAGTGTAATGAGTGTATTATATATAAAATGGTGGTAAGTTTGAAAGAAAAAAGGATTCTTCACCAGTGGTGTGTTACTGTAGTTACCGGTAAGAGGGATGTGTGCGTGTGTGTCTGTGTGTGGCTCTCTCTCTGTACGTCTCAGTATCTGTGTGTATGTCTGTGAATTTGTGTCCCTTGGTGTACGTGTCCATCTGTGCCCATCTGCCTGTGTGAAATAATAAAAGTGTGAGACATGGAGAAAGGGGGGTGAGACAGCTCACAACAGAGGCTGAAAAAGGTAATTAATTTGCTTTTATTTACAAATGCTTTGACAATATGTAAATAAATTAGGGATACTTTATGAGTGCAAAATTTGGACACCCTTAAAAAGTTACTGGGCAGTAACAAATGAAGGGTGTAACAGGAACTTACATTTGAGACCATCTAATCTGTGCTCCTGGTGATCCACAATCCCACAACTGTCATATGGACCATAGTGAATGAACACTTTTGCATTATGTGGCATCCTGTCGAAAATAAAAGTGAGGAATACAAAAATAAATATGGTACAAGTAAAATGTGCATACATCAAGGACTAGGGTTCTTGCCCCACAGTGACTACAAGTAGCATCACTGTTTGAAACCCCTATATCTAAATTCAATCCAAAAGTGGTTTATATTCATAATAAACCCCATAAAGTATACATTATTTTAAACCTGGTATTGTGATCTTTCTGATAGTATACATATTTTTAACTTTTCATTAATTGTTCCCATGATTTTGTAGCATTTTAAAAAAATTTAAATTTTTAAAAGGTACACTATTTAAAGCCCCCAGTAACATTAATCCGCTTTTTAATGGATTAATAATCAACTACATGACAATATTTAAAAAGTGATTTTTTTGTTTTTCCTCTATCATGATTCCATCTACCCTAAAACTGAAATTTAAAATTTTTATTCAATAAATTGTTGAATAAAATCATTGAGACTCCTCATGGATACGAATGACATGGAGCAATCAGAAGGGCTGTATAACTCCTTTATAGGTCTTTATGTATATTCGTCTTTAATTATGCAATCGCAATAAATGTTATTATAACTATGAATGAGAACTTAATATATGCATATTTTTCTTTCATGAGAAAAGAGTGGGTAGTTATGAATTTTGACAGACATATAGGAAAAACGTCAAGACAACATACAATGTCTCCATGAGTAAGTCCTGCTGCTGTTAGTCAATACTGGAAAATCCCTTTTATTCGCCAACAAATATTGTGATTTCTGACCCCCCAAAAAATTCTTGTTATTGCCTCATAAATAAAAAAAAATGAGAACAAGTTGTTATAAAATAAATTTCACATATAATATATGGACAATGAAAATAATGATATTGGAAAAAAAAATCATGGGTGACCTGACCCCCTCATTTCGGATGATCAGGTACTGTGACTGTCTGCTATAGAGAGGTTTGACTGTTTATACAGAGCCACAGGCCACTAGATTCATCTGTCTTTTGGACGGAGCACATAACAAATGCTACACAGCACTTGTGGCTGTTGTGACTCCATGTGATTGATGCCTGTCCAAGTGAGCCGACTTAATGGAGTTTTCTATAAATGGTATACTATATCTGAGCCTGAACAAACCTTTACTGAAAACATTAGATCTTATATCTAAAAACCTTACACTATATTGTAAAATATTTGCAATGGTTTACACAGATACGGTTCATTTTATATGTATATAATATATAAATGGAAACAAATGGGTCTATATTTCAGTATAGGTTAAAAGAAATTTGATTAGGTTTACTGTTAAGCATGGCTGGAATTTCGTTGAATAATATAAACATGATTCACACTCAGACAATATTAATGACGATTATGTGACATGATTGAAATTGAATAATTGAATTTTTAAAAAGCTTAGCCTTTGAATTTTGATTATTAGTAATATTACACTCCAGGAATAAAGACTTAATTATGTGAATAACCAAAGACAACTAAAGGTGATTTGTATATTAGGTGAACATAATTATTCTCATCTTCAATAAAATGCATACAAAGTGCACGTGCAGTGCTGACATTACAAAATATAAACAAGAAAGTACCTGAAATTCAGGCTGAATGGTTTTCTGAAAGCTTGGCCAAAAGCGTCTCGTTTCTATGCAATGGTAAACATCTATTCCGAACTGAATGTAATTTTTTCCCAATGGAAATGTGAAGGTACCTTCAGTCCGAGGCTGTCAAAGAAGGTCAAGGACATTGTGAATATGGCTTCGTACTGTGCAACTCGTGCATTGCGCAGATGTTTTTCGTCTCATTCACGGCTGTTTAGGTAATGTCGCTATAATTTAAACATCCTAACAGTAAATTGCTAGTGTGTCTAACGAATAAGGGTAGCCTACATTTGATTGCAGGAGCAGCAAAAAGTTGCAGCCACCTTCGGTAACCTTTAAATGTCGCTTACATCATTTATGATTTACTGATCCAGGGTTCATGCTTATCAGTGCCAGTGGTTAATTTATGTCACAGTCGGACTTGTGAATGTGTTTGTAGTTTTGTTGTCCTACTTTAAAATCAAATATCCGGACTGTGTTCAGAAATTCGGTCTACATTTTATAATGCGAAATGGTCTTTTTATATTTGGCAGGCCTTCCTGCGACCCCCAGGTCGCACGAAGAGGGCCCCTTCCTGCGACCCCCCTCACGTGACCTGATATGCGTGAGTGCACATGCACCGGGTCGCAGGAGTCAACGCTGGCTTCGTGCGACCCACTGTCAAGACAGCTGATGGTCGCACGATGTAATTAAGGGGCTTATATGATGTCGGGTGTTTGACAATTAATCACCCTCACTTCTATATACCTACTATGTGGAAAATGTAAAGAAGATGAACCCAAGGTCATAAACGTTTTATGATGAGTTTTTAATTCTCAATGAATAATAACAAAACTTATATTTTTGTAAGTTTATTTAATGATTCCAACAAAATCTCAAAGCATTTTATCAAAAATTTTATTTTTCAAAACTGAAGTTCGGATATATACACAATATATATACAACATCACAACGTCTTCAACTGCAAAGATTTTATTTATTAAACTGAAGTTTGGATATATACACAATATATATATAAATATACAACATCACAACGTCGCAACATATTAAATTTGAGGAATTTTACATTTATAACTACAATAATAAGATAGATCCGGATTTTCAAAATATTTTAAGTCAATATTTTTACAACTTTGATGGAACCACTCTAAACACCCATCACACTGAACCATATCACCACAAGGGAAACCATAATAACTTTTTTCCATATACAACTGTCCACAAATACAAAAAACTTCTAAATTATCAAATCTTTCTGTTGACTTTTTAACAATATTAACTTTACTTTTACTATTAACTCTATAATTTTAGTAATTTTGTACATACCTGACAATTTCTGAAGACCTACCCTAACAGTTACAGGACAATTTAAGGCTAAATATGATTGAGTTGGGCGTGCCCCAGTACCTCTCGGTTTAACCGTACCATGATGTTTACAAGTATATATTATGGTGGCATAAGGGTGAGTATCTACTTTACTTGGATCAGGGTTCTTATCGGCCCTGAGTTTTTTCATTGGATGATGATGCGTATTGCACCATGTTGTAAAACTTTGTTCTAATTCTGAATAGTTATTAAACAACGCACCAACAAAGAAACTACCTTCACCCCCACCCTTCAAACATGGTTGTACCGGGACTCTTGCTATAGAGTGTGGCTGTTCTGTGGTTGTATGACCGCTGAACCGTGTTGGAATCACTGGTGCGGGCTGTCCTGGTTACGTCGCTCCACTGCGTAGACGGACGTGATGTAGGTTGAGCAGCCTTGCCACGGAGCGTGATGCGAGACAAACCTGCAGCACTGGAGTTCGTCCGGGAAGAGCTGGTGTGGGCTGTCTGGTTACGTCGCTTCACAGCGTAGACGGACGTGATGTAGGTTGAGCAGCCTTGCCGAGAAGCGGGAAATCGTCTTCACTTTCCAGGCAGGAAGGGGGAACACAGTAGTCTTCTGTGCGCAGAGTAGACTTCAGTTCCCAGACTCTCTTGATACCTGGATACTTCACGCCTCGGCATCTGATTCGGGACTGGTAGAACACAAAATCAAGATATTACAATCATCTTAATCATATGATATATTATGTCTGTCTGTCTCTCTCTCTCTCTCTCTCGAGCTTCGCTCTCTCTCTCTCTCTCTCTTTCTCTCTGATCTTTTTGAAATAGACAATCTCTCTCTCTATCTTTCTCTCTCTCTGTCTGATCGTATTAAAATGGACTTTTCTCTCTTTCTCTCTCTCTCCTTTTATCTCTCTCTCTCTCTCTCTCTCTCTCTCTGATCTTTTTGTAATAGACATTCTCTCTCTCTCTTTCTCTCTCCTTTTCTTTCTCTCTGATCTTCTCTCTCTCTCTCTCCCTCATTTCTGCGACCCCCATCACGTGACCTGATATGCGTGAATGCACATGCACCAGGTCGCAATAAGGCACGCCAATAATCCAAGCAGGAAAATTCAGTAAATATTTTATATGTTACACCATAACGTTCGGTAAACATATTCTATGTTACACATAGGGTCGCACGAAGCACGCCGTTTATATTTTCTCATCACCTCTCATGCTGGCCACACCAAGGGTGACTGGAGTGTAAAATATATCTCTGCAGGTATATTTTAGTCACCATGGTCACAACCCAATGTTTGCACTTGGGTGGGATTCTAATCTCAGTATGATCTGTGTCTATAAAAGGGAGAAAACCAATCAGTATCTCGGGTATCTAATTTTGCGAACCTGTGAGCTTATGCGATGGTGTGGATCGGCCATCTTCCGCCGTCTGTATGTTAACCTATGCTATCTCCAAAATGGCGGGAGCTAGCATCATAAAATTTTATGCAACAAGTCAGTCACTTAAAAAACTCTATTGGGTTTTGCTGATTTTTTTACTGAAATCAAGTGTCACTCATATCCTTTGACCTATAGGACTTTTAAGTACCCTAAGTTTAATTAAATATTTTATACAAAACCTTCAGTTTCTGAATGGATAATGCATTCATCACCATGATTTTTTGCATGCACATTCATCATGGAGTTTTTCACCAGTTCCTGTAGACTGGTGGCACCACTTGCTTTGTTTCAGATTGTTACACATTTATGAAAAAAATTTCCTTCAAAGATGCGGTCGTCTGTTATGAGGGAACAAATAATAACCACTGGACCTAGTATCTTGTAACTTGACATCCAGGGAGGTCCAAGAAAAATTTCCTTGGAAACCTGAAATAAGGTCTGTGTTACCCATATTCTCCAAGCTATGCTTCAGTTGAATTGGGATACCACCTACAAAATTTTGTATTCAGATGATATCTTTCCTTTAGTGAATGTCTTCTTAGTTCTACACTTCATGCATTCTCACCTCTATTTTTGAGACAACAAATGACAGCTTTATATCAGATGATCGACTGTTGTTTCATCTGGTGTCCTGGAAGTTCATATGATTATTGATTATGACTATATTTATCAGTTACTGAAGACTTGTGGCCAGGGTTGGCAATATTTTACACTGATGTTATTACAATGTTATTTAACTTCATGTAAAAAAACATGTTTTTACACCCATGATAGAACTTAAAAAACCTAGGTTCATGTGGGATTTTTGTTCATTGAAACAAAATAGTTCTTAAATTATCCAGTGTATTAATACCAGGTACAGAACAGGATATTAACACCCATGTGAAAAAAACTGTAAAAAACCTAGTTGTATGTTGGATATCTGTTTAGTGATACCAATGAGGTCAACAATATAAACTTCATGAATGACTAAGGCCTAAGGAGGTACATAATCCCAGATGTATAGCAGGGTTTGTGCGCGGTCTTACAAAGTCTTACTTTTCGTTTTGCAAAAATAAGGCCTTAAAAAGTCTTACTTTTCTAACAGTTTAGAGGCTAGGTCTTACAAAAGTCTTACTTTTTGTATCACAGAAACTTAAATAAAATTTTGAATCGTGAAGGAGGCAATTAAATGGATATCATAAACCTGAAAGTAGCTAATTTGTCAAAGCATGTTCCCGTATTTAACTGCACTTCACACATCATCTGCATGGGTCTCATGATCATGGGGGGCACCTGCGGAGTATTTTCAATGCGGACAACAGAATAAATCTGAATCAGAAGACACACGTACACAAGTTTCGGCGGTGTGAAAGTGGATTCAAAAGTTTTGCGCCAGTTAATCACCAATTTTTATGGTATTTTCCTCTGCTGTTCATTTTCCCTAAATCATGTAATCTCTGCAGTTTCTGCATGTCGGTGGATGCGCATTAACTTTGTTGGTAACTGAAAGTAACAATGCGCTGTGTGTCTGTCGCAATGCAAATAAAGTAGAAGATATTCCGGAAACTATGACTTAATCTAAAAAGAGTTTGGTCCTAAAATATCACTCGAGCATCTTTTTTTCCAGTTTCATGTTTGCTATGCAGGTTCATGTATATTTATGTATGAATATTGACAGCATTTAAAAAGATTATTATTTTGCTTGACTCAGGCACACAAGGATTGCAAGGCTGGTACCAATAAAAGTTGTTTGAAAGTGCGATGGGTATATTTGGACACGTGCTTGAAACTGGAAGTTGAAATAAATATTTGCGTGTGAGTTGGTGTACAGAAGATGCTTCAGTGATTTCTATACTAGCCAGCATTTATATAACCCTGTATACCAGAACAAGGCATAAACCGACATGCGTTTTTCTGTAACTCTGCATGATTTAGGCTTGTCCTGCTCGTCCACATACCTGTGATCTGAATTTTTCCAGGAACGATATCGATGGGTTTTGAAAGTTTGTCCCTACAGAAGTTAATACATTTGAATATTTACGTCAATAGTCTTGTGATATATTACGTTGACATATTTACCTCCTTTGTGGTCAAGGACATCTTTTTGGGCACATATGCAATATGACCATTGTATAATTCATAATTAATTTTATTTATGGATGACTGTTAAAATCATGTTACAATGAATTATATTTTGTCAAATTTACTGCATTAAAGTACGAGCTAGTTCAGGCTGCCTTGAAAAACTGGAGTGCGGTAAAGTTCAAAAGTGTTACCATTTTGTGTCTATAGGTCTAGATGAGTTAACACTGCATATATCTAGCAAGTTATAAATCTGTGCTGTAAAATATGTTTGAAATGTTTGAGCATTGAAATAACAGCTATAATTGCTCAGCAGACGCTCATCTTATTTTTGTTTGCGAATAAATGCATTCAAATTAAAATATTTTAAATTACGTATTGTGCCCGCGTATGCAACACAGAAGGAGCATATATCGGTGTTAGCAGTGACTGGCCTAAAGGCTGTATCACCAAATACTGCATGTATCATAAACTCAGTATTTCCAAAATATGCATGACCATCAAGAAAATCTATATTTTATTGTAAAATATTTTTTGTTTATCATATTGCTCTCGCATATCAGAACTCGTTTTGCCCACAGATTAAACGGTCTGCCGATGCTAAACGCTGTTCATAGATATGGTAAACTAAATTGACAGATTTATGGATAAATTAAGAGATGCATGCTCTGCCATGTATAATATAAGCCTACGGGAATAAATCCGATCGTAACGACATATCTGTATAAGTATACAGCAACAGCCGGCAAAGGAGTGGAGAATCTATGGGCATGTAAATGAAGGCCTATTTAATTATTTGTGTCATTTGTAATATGGATGGGTATAAAAACAAATATAATTAAGACCTATACATATAAGGTTTCTAATAACCATGCGAAAATGGTCTTATTTTTTTCGGAAAAAAGTCTCACAAAGTCTTAAAAAGGTCTTACTTTTTGAAATTGAAAAGGTACAAGAACCCTGTATAGGGCTCTTGCACTAATCATGTCAAGGGGCAATGGCCTACTGGCTGGCTGGTGCCTCATTAACAACTACCTGCTGGGGCATGGTTACCCAGTGTCAACTGCCACCACGCTTGGGCTGGGCATCTTTTTATACAAGGACAGGGGGGACTTGTGCCCCTTATTGCCAGCTTCTGTCCATTTGCAGCCCAGTGACAGGTGTAAAAAAGGATTCCTGACAGCATTAATACAGTGTCACTGGCTGTCAGGCTTCTTTATCAGCTTTGATTGAGAGGATATTCTCAAATTTTGGATATATCTATGCTAAAGTGAGAAAGAGACTGGGAGCAAAGAAAGCTTTCAAGCTAGTGTTTTGCTATAGGGCTCTGAGAGGAGTGCTGATATTGACTGTTAATTTTGTACACATTAAGTATTCACTTACACAGTAAATGTTAGGACTGATTATGTATATATGACTCAGTCTTTGAGAAATAATGCTGTGTACATATATATGACATCATAATATAAGTCCACTTAATATGTGAGAGGTTTCAAATAAACATGTAAGTATGAACAGAGGTTTTTATACAGTTTTTACAGTTTTTTTTACACTGTAATTAAAAAAACAGGTTTTTCACAGTAAAAACCCAACCCTGCTGGTGGCGCTACCTTTACTTTTTAGCTTAGCTGGAAAAAATTCCTTGCAAACCTTAAGGTCATGGTGATCTATATCCTGCAAGCTGTGTTCTAGAAACATCAGTTTCACTGTTTGAACCAGTAGCAAATGTTCAGTCATGCCTAGTATCACTGTTTTGCCCTGAACCATCAAGTAATGTGTTTATGTGTACAAATCTTCCTGCCCCTCCCCAAAATTTGACCAACATTTGCAAATGAGGCATTTCTAAATAAGGTAACAGTTGTAAAAATGAAGTCTCATGATCTCATGCTTGTCAGCTGAGTGTCATGACCCATGGGTTACTTGTTTCCCATTTGAAGAAAGAAATACTGTTAAAATTCCCCTAGTGGATTTTACTTACACCTGGATTACATAACATAACAGGTGTGTCTGGGGACCTCAGTTCCTTCATTGAGTGTAGGTGTGCCTCAACATTATACATTATCAAAAAAATCACGAAAAACAGATGTCAGTGCACAGCTGGATATAGACTTAAAATACATGTAAACCAAAACACCTCAGCCAGTGGCAGTATCTTGTCTTCACGGTCAGTTACTAGTGAGTCGGACTCCATGAGATGGCTCAGGTAGGATTCATGACTGACATTATTCCTTTTATTCTTTGACAATTCATGTTTAGGATATATGATAGCAGGGACACCTGGTGCAATACAAAGGAAGTTTTATACTCCTTGGTAAGTTGAAATATTTCTCATAATCTGCTCAGAGGCTGCACTGATATCCGTTGTCATCAGATATTGTCCACATTTATGTGACTTGGTGTGTGCTTGTTATTTGCATTGTTATTGTACAATGTTTATTATGAAAATTTGCAGGCTAGTAAAACAGGGGCAAGAATGGAAATTTGTACGACCACTCTCCCTTCTCACATCCAGAAGAATTGTGAAGAACCCAAGAATTATTGAGCCTGGCTGCATTCCCGTATGTCAACAACAAGGTAGTGTAGATCAGCCTGTCTGAACACACAAACCTCAACAGATGCAGCAGATCTTGTTTTCTCACAGACCATCTTTAGTATATTTGTGTTGGTGTGCTGATGAATTAAAAGTTGTACAAATTAACGTTACTCACGTGCTATGTGATGTTCTTCGTAGACATTTTTAAATGATTGTCAGAAACATTGAATTGTGTTTTTATGAATCACTCTATACTGGTATATGAAACTGTGGTATACTTTTATTACAGGGACACGGGTTAAAAAAAAGCAGACATAGTATGCCTGGCACTCGTACCATTTCTACACTTCCTGAGAATTAAACAATCTCAATAATCATGTCAGACATTTTCATTTTGTTTTATCAGTGGTGGGTCATACCTGGGAATCATCGCCATTGCATTTTGACACAACTGCAGAGCAAAGTTATGGAAATTCAGGAAAATTTAACTTCCCTGGAAAATTAAGAAAATTCACACTACTTAATATTGTATGTCTTTGATATATGGTTTATGATAGTGTACTGTTGAATATTTACTTAAGAGAATCTATTAATTTATCTTTAGTGCGCACCATGTTCATACAAACACAGGATACCCCTAACCCTAACAGCCTGAAATTTTTGCCGGGCCAAGATGTGTTGGGAACGGGAACTATGGACTTCCCTAATGGTCGTTCAGCACACAACTCCCCTCTAGCTAGGTAAGTGCATAGGTTAGATGACTCAATACAGGTTCACTTTACCCAAATGGTACACTCTTAACTTAAGAACCATAGTCTTTATGCTGTACGCATAATAACTTTGACATGTTGTCCTTCATTCATATTTATCATTTCTTTGCTGATCTGCATATTTATTTTAAACTTCAAGGCAGTATATCAGTACAGTTGTACATTAAATTGTATGTGCAATGTGCAATAAAGTTGGATAGTAATCCAAAACAAAGCTAACTGCATTTTTCAATTTCGTATAATGAAGCTTCACTAGATTTGATTTAAATATAGAACGTGAAGGATGTCATGCTGGTCCATTGCACAGAGATATAGAACAAGGATACACAGAAAAAGTCTGATCATGGCCGATCACCTAGTATGGTATATTTTGTGTATTCTTGTTCTAGATCATAGAAAGTGAAGGAAAGTTTGTTCCAGTCTGTTCACAGAAATGTATTTGTTTGATTTTCTATGGTTAATTGACATTGAAACGCTATTACATAAAAAATTCATTGTATATTTGCATTTTTTACAGGATGCTTTTTCGAATTGAAGGAGTAAAAGCAGTCTTTTTTGGTCCAGACTTTATCACTGTGACAAAGGTAAGATATTTACTATCAGATCCTCAAAGCCAGTGAAACATTGAATGGTATTAACAGCATCCACATGAAAGATAGAGGGATGGCAAAAAAAATCTCCCAAGGGGTCTCTCATTAGTGTACCCAATGACCCAGTGCTTGCCTTGGAACATCTTGCATATTATAACACAGGTAGAAGCAAAACATTTTATACTGTGATAGTTTTGAATGATTAATTTTAGTTGCAAAACTCAACAGAAAATTCTGCTAAATTAAGCTGTTTTCAAGCATAAATAACAGAGTTTACAATTTGCCATGACTTCCAAATAGATATGGCCAACCGACAATAGAACAGAAATGAAAAAATGTATGCAGATATGAAACAAGTATGAGATATGTTCACCATGCTCACAAATTTATGTATAAAATATGCTTTCATAACAATTACTTCAAAAAAAGCCATAAATAGATTGAAGTGCTAATAAATTTTAAAAAATATGAATGGAACAACCAAAACAGTTTAAAATCTTCATGAAATACTGGTATGAACTATCAGTAATGTCTAAATTTTAAAAGGGATTCACAGCTGTTTTGCACTCCTTTATTATTAGGTCTTAAAGTTCTGGCCTTCTTAGTTAAAAGTTGCCAGTTGGTGTGTTCTCATACTGGTGCTGTGGAAGGTCTCCCTGTATAGCCCAGAAGTGAAATTTTGTGTGTTAAAATTAAACTACAGAGGCTGTGTTTCATCTGTCAGTTAAAGATTTTAAAAAAATCTGCTTTAGAAATGCCAGGACCATTTTTAGCTCAGCTGACTATAAGTCATCTGAGCTATAGTCGTGGTCCATTGTCCGTCGTCCGTCCGTCTGTCCGTCCGTCCGTAGATGTGGCACGTTTTGAAACCGTAAGATCTAGGAATCCAAAATTCAGCATAATGTTAGATGTCCCAAAGATCTCCTACCAAGCCGAAAACTGGGTCTTTGCGACTTCATTCCTTTGAGAAATTAAGGAAAAACCTCAATTTTTTATTAAAAACCTATTTTCACACTTTAGGACTGCCTAATATCAAAACCACTCATCTGTTTTTCCTCATATTTCCTATAAATAATCCTCTATATAATTCCTATGTACATGCCAGAAATTAGGTCTGTATTATTTTATTTAAAAAAGTTATGGGCCCAAACATAATGCATTTTGTAAATAATCAGGAAAGAAATTTTATCACTTAACACAAAACTTGTTAAAGCTAAGCACTTTTTTTCCAGTAATATTACTTTTATTAATCAAAATTAAATTGTATACCCAAAATTAGATCTAAATCTTTAAAATTTTTAAAAATATTAGCAAAAATAAAAAATTGGTACCTTAAATTTTGCCCAACTTTGACCATGGCACGTTTTTTTGCTGTAACTGCTGTGGATTTAATTTTCACAGCATGTTTTTGTTAGCATTTCAACTGTTAACACCAAAAATTTGAAACCAGTTGATCAAAAACTGTAGATTTTATTCAAGTTTTCAAGCACCATGTCACATATTGCTTGTGTTATGCAGTTTGCTAGAGCTCAGCTCCCGAGCTTCAGCTCTAAGTTCCTTAAATTTGGCATACAGTTAGATTTCTCCAAAATCCCCTACCATGCCAAGAATTTGGTCACTAGGACTTAATTCCTTCGAGATATCAATGAAAAACTTCATTTTTCCATTAAAAACCCAATGTTACACTTTAAGACGGCCTAATATCAGACCACTGATCTGACTTTGATCATATATAATATACATATTTTTCTATACATTCACTATGCACATGCCAGAAATGATGTCAGTATTGTGTATTTTTTTTAAGTTATGGGCCCAAACATAATGCACTTTGTAAAAAATCAAGAAATATATTTACTCCCTCAACAAGGGCATTGCTGAAGCTAGAGATTTTTTTGTCAGGGATGTAACATTATTTAATCAAGATTCAATTGAATACCCAAAATTAGTTCTGAATTTTTCAAATTTTATAAGTTATTAGTATAAATATAAAATTAGTACCTTAAATTTTGTCCAACTTTGACCAAGGCACGTTAGTTTCCCGTGAGCACTGTTGATATAATTTTCATATCATGCACACATAAGGATTTCAGCTTTTTAGTTTAGAAAGCTGAAAGAAATTTGCCAAATATTGTAGCTTTTATTAATGTTTTTTATGAGACCCTGTCAGACTTTGGCTCTCTCCAGCCCCTCTTGAGTCACCTGTATGTTGACCTTGTTGACCTTTCATCAAATTATGCACGCTTGAGGGGAGAATCCAGGCAGCTTATGGCCAGCCACAGTTGATCCAGGTGTTCAACCCAACTCATCTAGTAGTTTTAACCAACAACATAACAATAAACAATAAATTAATAAATTTTTATTGGTTTTTAATAACAAATTAAAGAAAAATTGAAAAGGAATTTGTTAGTTTATAATAACAGGAAATTAACTTGCAGTTACTGATGATATAAGAATCTTGTATCGATGGGTAAAATGTCACATATTCCAAATAACACCATGCAGTCACCTATGGCATTTTTCAGTTCATTTTTAATGATAAAGAAGTAAATCATATTATTCATTACTAATCATTAAGGATTATATGAAGGAAATTAATGATAGACAAAGATGCAGTTGATAATATTAATCTAGATTCCTACTGTGTCTAGTGTGTACATTGATGTGAAATTAGTCCAAAATGAATTTTTTACAGTTATTTTTTAATATAAATAAAAGCCATAAAACCAGGTACTTATGATCATTATTTAAATGTGTGAAATTTGTATATTCTGGATTCTCAACATCATTGTTTGGTGAAAACTGAATAAATACCAGACATGGTGCGAATACTTTGTAATTGTATTTAAATACGAATATGATTATGTACTCCATTAAAAAATTTCTTGTATAAAGAATGGGAATTCAGGTAAAAATGAAAGTATATGAATACTCGTGCAAATACTTTCAAAATGCATTCATGAATATATTCTTTAATATTATTTTAATAATCATATCAGTTATATTTCATTTTAAAAAATCATATGATTCTCTTATTATTTTTAATAAAAATTATATTTGGGACAATATTTATAATTTTTTTAATAAATAGTTAAACTCTTATATTATATGTTCTGCTTATAAGTTATATGGCCAAGTCAAAATCTGTGTGACAGTAGTACTCCATTTGTTAATAAAATAAATGAAATCAATCCTCTTCCCTGTCTCCAAAGGTACTATCAAAATCATACATAAGCTAAACAACAACAACTCATAATACAGCTTATATTTATTACCACACAAAACCAGCATGTGCCTCATTTCTAAATAATATTTTTTTATCATATATAACAGCTGAGCGTCGTGACCCATAGGTCCCTTGTTTAGAAAAGCTGCAAATGTTGACAAGAGTCAGGTCATCATTAGATTATAGCTGAGAAAAAAATGTACAGTTAAACCAGTCTCTTAGTCAAGTAACCTTTTAATATTATAATATTTCACGTTATCATATAATGATATTTATAACTAATAATTTATTATATACCAGTATATTGTAATTGATTCTGTATCCATTAGGTGGATGATGATCTTGAATGGAGTTTAGTGAAGCCTCATGTATTTGCGACTATTATGGACTTTTATGCCACTGGAAAACCAGTCATAACAGAAGCTGAAACACCACAAGACACAGGTAGAGCTGAAAATATATAGTGAAATGTTTAACATTTTTATGGCAAACTTTCATGACTCAATCACAAATGTGATGTCACACCTGCTGGGTATATTTGTGTTTCAATATGTTTCTTTTTTCTCATCTTTTGATTGGCTTCCAATATCTGTGAACTTTATTTAACCTTTTGTCATCTTCAGGTGATTCATGTGTCAAAATGCAAATTATGTCCATAGATGCATTTACTGTCCCCTCTTTTGTAAAATTACTCTTGTCCCCATTTTCTTCCTGTGGTTTCAATTTGAAACTCTCCGTATGTTTGCCATACCTTCAGTGTGTTTCAAATAACATATTCTGTAATAATTTTAATTATAATTAGGCCTTAAATCAATAAAAAATATGTAATCATTAGAATGGGTATTGTTTTGGCTCCCTTGATATATCAAATTTTATTTCAAAATGCATCAATACATATTTTCTAAACAAATCTGTGATTATTTTCATACCCAAAAATTAAGTATATGAACCCTTTCATGAGGGAACAGAAAGAAATATTACTGATGCTTTGGTTGGATTGAAAAGATGTCTATACCAGTATATGATTAATATTTAGGGCGGGGGTCTATTGTAAAGGAGATTTGGAATAAAGGTGACCTGCCAATTGCTGTGATGAATGGATGCTTGTTTTTGACCTGGTATTGCTATAATGCTCTGACCAGGAAAGGATAGATTAATCTTCTCTCTGAGCAAATGGCATTAAAAAAATGGAACCTGAACCATCAGTAATGAGCTGTTTGTTGGTAACAATAATTATTCCAAATTGTATATAATATTGAACCTCAGCTGTGAAGAAGAAAAAATATAAACAGATAGTAGTTTAATCTTCAAAAGCTGTTACTGCACTTTTGAAAAACAAAAAAAGCCATTCTCCCCTCACAAAATCAGATACTTGTTTAACTTAAATTCTCTTTCATTGAAATACATTTCATATTCTTATTTATGTGGTATCAGGGAACCTAACAGTGTGTCCCTTACTCATGTTTACATATTTAATTCTTCCCATGTGCACTTTGGAATATGACATTTAAAAAAATGGAAAATAAATAGGAATTTTGAAATGAGGAAGTGCATCTTTGTATTATATTTGTGTATATTAAACATATAGTATGTTTCATCCCATGTAGCACCCAGTGAAGATGATAGTGAGACTGTAGCAATGATCAAAGAGCTGTTGGACACCAGGATACGGCCCACTGTACAGGAGGACGGAGGGGACATACTGTTTATGGTAAGCTGCATTTATACTGTAACACCACAGCTATCATCTCTGAGCTCCATAGATAAAGCTTGGATAGTGAACATTCTGACAAAAACTTTTATTAATGCACAGTGCATTAGATATGTAGATTACCGTATACAATTACAATGTGAAGTTTAATACCACTATATGTACATATTGCTGACATTTTACAAAACATTAAAAGGCTTAAGTATAAATAATATCATAAAATAACGCATGTTTGTGTGAAAAACATTGCTTGAGCAAATTGCATACATAGCCTGGGGTAGGTGCTGTAGAAGTAGAAATTAAGAAACAAGATATAGTTTTGCATATATATATATATGCATATGTCTAAGTTTACCTATCCTTTGAACAGTACCCATTGAATAGACACATATTTCATGCTCTCATAGGTATCAGCCTAGGCATATGCTTCAAATTCCAAAAGGATTTGCCTTTATTTTCCGACGTTTATCAACATGTAGTACAAGGATGTTTTACATTTTCAGGGTTTTGAGGACGGGATTGTGAAGCTGAAGATGCAGGGTTCATGTTCCAGCTGCCCAAGTTCTGTGGTCACACTGAAGAGTGGGGTACAAAACATGCTGCAGTTCTATATACCTGAAGTCACAGGGGTCGAACAGGTAGGCAGACAGATTTTAATTTATGTACATGTCACAGCTGTTCATTTGGTGATATTTACCTATATAAAACATATTTGTATGATAAGTTAACTTTTAGAGTTCTTTTAAAAGCCTCTTATTCGGTGTTTTAAGTAGATTTGGAAGTCTTGATGATGTACCTGATATGTTAACATTTATTTTAAAGCTGTTTATGACTGTCCTCATTTTGGTGTAACTGTGGATCTATTGCATTTGACTCTCTGACTTTTGCTGTATTGAACAGATGATCAGAATATATAATACAGGTAATTTGGAACCAACATGTAGTACTGTTCCATGACTGCATACCTTTTTATGATAATACTACAGTATTATGAGTATTTGAAGGTATTGCACTTCAGTATTGTAGGTATTATATGTCAGCATTCTAGGTATATTTTTATCATTGTAGATAGAGGATGAAGCAGAGGAATTGTCTAAGGAGCAGTTTGCAGAGATGGAAGCCAAGCTGAAAGCTAAGGAGCACACTTGATTTTGATATTATATTCAGATGCCTTTCTACATGAAGGAGAACCAGTCACTTGCCTAGAATATACTCAGTTTGTGAGTCAAGCTCTCCAGCATTAGACATAGCCACACCCCTTTGTCATGCTTTTAATGCATAATCTGTTACAGACACTGTCATTCTCCTTCATTACCAGCTATAACTCAGCCCCCTCAAGCTTCATGCATATATCATGTAAGATATTTGTTGTAAAATATCTAACTGACTCAGAGTTACTTAAGCCTGACTGTATATTACACATTGAGACTGCTGCTGTTTGTATGGCTGCTCGTTGTGCTGATGGACAGTTAGGCCAAAAAAATTAAAATGTTTGGTTCTCAGGCACTCTATTTCAGAAATCAGTGAGGGTGGGCATTATTTTATTTTTTACCTTTTTTTGTATTTTCTGATAAAAATGTCATATGATCAGGGATAAGCAGGAAAATAACAGAATTTTTTGCTAAAAAGGTAAAAGCACTACATAACACAGGAAATCTCATCAAAATTGTATTATTTTATTGTGATGTCATTGTCTGTCTGTCTGTCCGAACCACACGCTCGTGTACACACACACTCATTAAAGGCTCACAATAATAACAGAGACCAGCATATAAGATAAATGTATCTTTACTGTGTTTACCCTATCAAATACATCAAAGGTATCTACTCTAAACAAAAATACGAGATCTGTTGGAAATCCTGGGACACCCACACGATCGGCTGCACTCTGACGTCATTACCCAGACTCCAGGTCTTTGGTGCTGGACTTGTGCACCCCAGTCCTCACCAGCCATATCTTGATACCTCCTGTCACATCTCACACCTACCTCACTCCTCCACCGGCCACACTTAAGCACCTTCTCTGGGCCTTGTTGACATCCCCAGTGTCGACCATGTGGTGCTGGTCTATGACTCTGCATCTCTTCAGACTTCCAGATGCTGGTTTGGGAATCTGCGCCTCTCCAGACTTCCAACCTCCCTGGAGCGCCCCCTGCGCTGTCAGCCTCGCCATATTGGTCTCACCTGGGGTTAGCCATGACAACATGACACTCAGGCCTTCTGAAATAAACTGATAGGGCCTGGAGTCATGATGGCAGTCACAACAGAACGCCCATTCTAAGGGTCGGATCAAAATATTTCCTGTCTGGTATTATTTGGCATCACAGGCTTATAAAGTCGTATTATATGTGCTTAACATCGTAGAAAAAATGTTGTTACACAAAAATAATTACATTTAATACCTTCTTTCATCACTGTGGCACCGATTCACGTAAAGCGGTACTTCTCATTCAAAAGTGAAGGTGTCATGGCGCGGTCTTATATGTAAACTTGGAAGTCGGAAGCCGGACGCCGGAAACCAAGGAATCGTTTTATAAATAATGCAGTTTAAAGCATATACAAAATGCTAACACTTCAATACCGTTTTGTTTTTTCCACCGATAGAATAAGATCTTTATTATCATTCTGTGAAGAATAATAGTTATCCATTCTTTAATCTGAACGTTATGGACGATTTTGTGCTCGGAAGCAATCTCGGAAGTCAGTCAGAAGTGCTGGGATGTTATCCAATGTGTATAACTCGGAAGTCACAGAGACGTACTGGTTAACTTGTGGTCAGTTAAGAGCCACAGCCCAAATGCAGTTTCATTATAATTATAGTTGCATGCATATATTAAAATAGATTATGCATGATATTGCTTTTTATGCGTGAATAACACAAAACATGATACATAATCGGAAAACTATAAGTTCTTAATTTTTTATTTGTAAATTTAATATATATATATATATATATATATATATATATATATATATATATATATAAATATATATATATATATACATATATGTGATTGTATTTTCACGTAATATATTTCACCCTATCTAGGGCTATGTTTTGTGAAAATTATTTGTATTAACATGGGGATGGTATGGGAAGGGGTTAATTTTTAAAATATGTAATGTAAAGAGGACATTTTGAGGCACCTTAAACGAAAGATTATGAAGATTTTCTGTTCCGCAACTATACTCCTACATGTATTGGAACAATGTATTCAAACTGCAGGTTGTTGGGCGTTAATATTTATATTTCTATAACATTACGGTATAAATTCGAAAGTCCAAATATTCAAAAGTTCGTAACATGTTAATGTCAATGATGAAATGGGCGTCTATACATTTATAACTTGCAAAATGTCACTACTAGTATTTAAATGTAGTACTCGTTGTAAAATAATTGATATGTTAAAGTCTTATGACAATCTTTGCATTTTACCGACTTTTGTGATCTGAGAGCGCACATGCAGACTCGGACAGCAGAGCACAGTGCGCGAGTCTGAGTATCAGCCGAGGAGCCGTGATATTTTTCACGGTCGATCCCATCCCGAGCTTAGCTCTGTGGGGAGACCGTGTATGACTCACACGGTACTGCGATGGGGGGGGGGGGGGAATGGGGAGTCCTCGGTGTTATGCTTGCGCCCTCTATGGATGCACCACTGAATAATAAATATGGTATAATAAACCCTAATACGGCATTAAAAAATACAGTTATAAATTACGATGTCATTCAAAATAAAAACAGTAATATATTTTCCAAACGTTGAACAAATATGAAAATTCAATATATCCCAGTAGGTCATCGCTGGAAAAAATATACATGTATCATATATAAAACGAATTGTCCTTCAATATGTTAGAGTTCTACGATATTTAAAAAAAAAGTTAAAATATATCTTAGAAAAGGGATACAACAGTCCAGGTAATATATAACATGCTAATACATGTGTGATTATAAAATCTTATCGATTTGTATATTTAAGCAAATCATTTTTTTTAAACTAAAATCAATTCTTTTTCAAGTTTTGACTCTTTCTTTCAAACTTTTTCAATCTTGATATTTACATATTAAAATTCACTCCTGATGTTTCAACATCACATTTCAACTTCAAATAAATGGATATTTAATAATATTTTAAAGTATATTTGCAACTGATTTCACTCTCATACGTTATAATATGTGCATGATAAGGGCATGTAAACAGAATGTGCTCCCTTCAACTTCGGATTACTGTATAAGATTACAAGGATCTCGATAAGAAATTACAATTTTGAATGTAAAATCTTTAATAAATAACCATATAGAATCTTTATCGACACGTAAGACATCTGGGGCTTCAAGTAAAAGTCTGTCTAGAGGTGACCTGGTGTCTTAAAGATGCTACGGGATATAGGCATTTTTATTGAACCTGTTGCTCATCTTTATGATTCATTCCTTGAAATTCCACATAAAAATGATGACACCACGCAATAATGGAACCAAACCGGATTGATAAATCAAGTAAGATATTTCCCGCTAAGATAAATATTTCAATTAAAAATATTAAATATTCCCATTCTACTTTTGCTGTATAGTAATTTTTTATCTTTATATAAAAATATATGCATCTGAATATTCCGTGTATACTCACTATTTTTATTTGATTCTTATATTTTTATGCTCAGAAACAAAATTAACCGGACTATAATCGGAATTCTCGATACAGAAGTACCGTGCGCTTTCGGACCTCCTTCTCTCCGGAATTAATAGTTGCTTGTATCAGGTTCTATAATTAAACAGAATTTATTGTATCTTTAACATTTGCTCTGTAACAATTTATTTTTAAACATTTACTGAACTTTTTTTGGCTATGCAAAATGTTTTGTTTGATGTTTTATTAATTTTTTAGTTGACGTATTTTACAAATATATATATATATAAAGTATAAATGTTTGTGTCCTGTGGTTTTGCAAATTTTCAGAACATTAATTTGATGAATATTGTACCTAACTGCATTAAAATATCGATTATATATTGAATCGTTCTGCAAAAACAGAAACTATTGTTTTTTATATGATTGTAAAATGTTACAATCGGGATCATATCTATTTAAACATGTATTGTGTATTTTTTTCTGTCAAGGTATTGTTAATGTTTGTGTTTATTTTTAATTTTGCAGGATACGTCTGATGAAATCAGTAGCAAACAAATTTTTGTAAAGCATCATGTATATTATGCTATTTTGGCAAAATTTCAAAATATGAATTGAAACAGGTTCCATTTACAGCAGGAACATATAGGGGAAAATATCACATTGCAATGTGATTAATATATATATATATATATATATATATATATATATATATATATATACATATATATATATATATATAAATAAAAGTGTGCAACCTGACCATGAAATGTAAAATATAATTCGGCATAAAGAGTATTACATAATAGATAAGAGTTTAAGGTATTCATAATCATGATTAAATTTTTTGGTCAATGGAAGAGGAAAAGGTTTTTCAATTGATACATGATAAATAAAATGTTTTGTTCGAAACACCCTCATTAAAACTTTTACTGGGCGTATTTGTGGTTCTGTCAAATTATCTGTTTAAGTCTCTATGATATTATCAGGGTAATTTTTAAAATATTATCAAATCTTTATTTTTTTTTCATGTTTACACAAAAAAACGGTAACAGCGAAAATATTGATGAGTAATTATATAATCTTGTTTTACAAAATGAAATAAAATATCAATATAATATATTATAAAAAACAGCATTATTAATGTTACAAAACAAACTGAGTATATGAAAAATATGTGATATTGAAGAAACTGAAAATGCTTGACACGTTTGCTGATGACATGATGACCAGTGCATTAGCCATTACTGGCTTCCGAGTTTTACACATGTTATTTGGACCATAACCGGGCATTACCGAGCAAGAAATAAGTCTATAACTTCCGATGGATAACTTTGATTTTTTACATAATGATAGAAAAGATCTTATTCTATCAATAAAAATGAAATGGTACTTTCTATTGATGTAGTAACATTTTAATTATGCTTCGAACATTGCTTTATTTTAAAAAAAATCCTTGCTTCCGACTTCGGACTTCCGAGTTTTACACATAGCCGTTTGGAAATCCCCTACCGGAAGTTATGATTCTCCCGCTGACAGACGTGGAGACGAGTTTTTCGAGTAAAACCAGCCTCGGTATTAAAAACTGCTGCACGAATACACGTAAGTAAACCGTGGATGTAATAATTATTATTTTCCCCAACAGAATAACGTTACTTTTTGTCTTAACTCAGGAAAATGGCAGTTCGAGAAGTAGATGAAAATGAAAAAGTAGTGTCAGAAATGGTGTGCACATCTGCACATACTAGAATTGATGCGAACCCAATAGCTTGTACTGTCACCCCATCGTCTCCAGTTCATCTAAAATCGACGTTTGGGGTGACAAGCTGTCGCTAACCTGGGGTAAACAGCTATCAGAAAAATACACAGAATACTCATAACTCCTATGGCTGTTTCAAATACCACGGCATGCATGCCATGAGGGTCTACTGCCTAGCAAGGTTCCTATTGGGAACGTTACATAATACCCCTGAGCTTATGCCCATTACCCACACGTAACATTTAAGTTACGTATTTACGTTACATATTATCAGCGCGGCACGCGCCAAATGAAATAACATTGACAGTGTTACCTGTGATGCCCCAACAGTGGGATGTCATTGTTAACAATCCTTGTGATGCATCACGTTCTGAATTAATGGGAAAACCCCGTATTTCCCTAAATTAAACTTTCACATGGAAGGACCAACAGCTCCTACTAAAACTGTTTGAGCTTTCTTTGGCTATACAATACATTATCACTAAAATTATATGCTACTGTGAACGGGGGCTAACAAATACGCTTAACTTATTGAAACCTTGAGTTAACTATTTTTAAATTAAGCCTTTAAAAAAGGGACCTAAAAAGGGATATAAAAGTCAAAAGTCTAAGCATTACATTTACAAGAAAGAGACAAGTGAGAACAAATTACGGGTCTTCAACCCCTTACCATGGCACTCTTAAGATCTGCGGCTTCTGTCCTGCTGGCAATCTCTCCTCGTTGGCGGCTTCAGTTCAAGTGCGATATGGACCGGGAATTGAGCCCCTTTATACTGGTCTCCACTGAAAGCTACTGACTATTCATGAGATGCATGAATAACGAAAACATAACAATAAGCAAAGTTTTCAGTTGCCCATGAATATTCATTAGCTTTGACAGCTTCAACCTATGAACTAATTGACCCGAGCGCTCGGCCCCGGTGTGCCTAATTACAGTGAGTGCTCACTCAATCAGAACAGCAAAACAAGCGAGTGATTACAACAATATGTATTAATGGGTAATTTTGTGTGGGGAAATTTTTAAGGCATCTCACTTATCTTCTTGAAAGATGAAAATCAAAATAAAAAATTTTTATGTGCGGGTTAAAATTGACGCAGGCGGTGCCTGAGAACCATACCTTTTATTTTTTCTGGCCTTAAGGATGATCTCTCTTCTCTCTCATTATGTGGCACATCATGTTAACAGCTGGTTTAGGATGTACATTATACTGTCCATTATCCTCCCATATGAAGCCTGTATTTGTATTTGGATTTAATATCCTTGATATATGCACAGACATAAAAATATCAAGTTTTAGAAACCTGATAATATACCGTTCTGATTATATTACAGTTTCTGTATAAACACACTAAACTTGGCATTTGTAAAACCCTCTACCTCATAATGTTAAAGTAAAGAGAGCAAATTCCTGCACTTGTAACATTTTATTTATGCAGAGAATAATTGTATATACCTGTATCAGATGTAAATTAACTAAGTCACATCTCTGTGACAGTGAAACCGTTGTGTATTTATTTCAGATAATACCATTTTATGTTCTTATTAAGATACTGATAATTTGAATTAATTTGAAAAACTAATTTACTATCCAGATTAGGGTAAGCACTTCATGAGTAATAATTTAAAAACTTGCATACACTAATGACAGGGTAATAGAATGCATGTCCAGTCATGAAAAGAGATTCATGTTAACTGTACTTAGTAACTCAGGCTTCCTGGAATAGCATGTACCTTTTAAGTAATTATTTTGTTGAATTAAGCAGATATCATTGTCATATGACAGGTTTTAAAGATGGCCATCGTTTCATTGAATGTTTTCATTTCTTTTATAGAAGTAATATTGATTAATAGGAAAACAAGTCGAAACCTGTCCTTTTTGGCCTTCCTGGTGTACCAGTGGGTTTTCAACAGGGGGATCTTTTTGCTATTGAAACAATGTTGATTTATAATGCTCTCTAGTAGAGATATGCTGTATTGAATAAACATATATAAACATAAACATATAAAACATGTTTTGTGTGGGTACACATTTGTTCACATGGAATTGGTAAAAGTAGGTACCCTGCTCTAAAATATAACATTATTTCACACTGTGTCATGTATTATTGTCCTTATTAAAGACACTGCCTGATAAGAGGGAACCGGATCAAGACAGCTATAAATATATTGATGTTTGTTTTTGATTGCGTTATTAATGCCATTTTCCATTGTGTATATATGTATCATTAAGTCTTTATGAATAAAATATGTAATTCATTGAGTTTGTATAAGAAGTTGCTCTGATAAGATTAATATATGCACATATTTATAACTCAAATTTTTAGCCCTCAGCCCTTAGGCTGATGGGCTATTGTCGTCACCCAAGCTGTCCGTCCTTTCGTCCGTCTGTCCGGCAAGCGTCCGTTAACTTTTACCTTGTGAGCAGGATATCTTGAAAAGGATTCACCATCAGAATTTTATTTCCTCGGTAAAGATGTATATCGACAAAATCTCGGTCAAGTTCGAAGATGGGTGACCTTGACCTATTTTTCTACATTTTAGAGCTGATTATAGAAAAACACTTAGATGCTTATTACTCAGGAACCATTTGGTGGATTTTCACAAGACTTACTATTATTGGGACTGAGAGTCTGTACCTGCTTCACAAGTTTGGTGGCGCCACCTACAATTTCTGATTTTTAATGAATTTTTATCGGATTTTTCAACTTTGGGCTTGTGAGCGGGATATCTCTAAAAGGATTCACCGTAGGAATTTTAATTTTTTCGGTGAAGATATATATTGACAAAATCTCAGTTTGAAGATGGGTGACCTTGACCTATTTTTCTATGTTTTAGAGCTGATTATAGAAAAAACATTTAGAAGCTTATTTCTCAGAAACCATTGGGTGGATTTTCACAATTCTTACTATGATCATAGGGACTGATGGTCTGTAACTGCTGCACAAGTTTGGGGGCGCCACCTGCAATTTCTGATTTTTAATGAGTTTTTCTTGGATTTTTCAACTTTGGCCTTGTGAGCGGGATATCTCTAAAAGGATTCACAAGAGGAATTTTATTTCTTTGGTGAAGACGTATATCTAAAAATCTCGGTCAAGTTCGAAGATGGGTGACCTTGACCTACTTTTCAAGGTCACAGAGCTTATAATAGAATAAAACTTAGAAGCTTATTTTTCAGGAAGCATTTTGTAGATTGTTATGAATCATGGTACATACCTCTCCGTTTTAAATTTATAACTGAGACATGTACAGATATACATCCATGTGAGAACAGATATTTAGTACTTGTAACTGTTACCATCTCTAAACACTGTTGTTTTGGCTGAGGGCTTTTGTCAGCTTCTGCTGATATTCTAGTTATGTTATTGTAAAGTCTTATATCAGTGATGTTGGGATTGAGTCAAGACTTTAACTCAACAGGGATTCAACTCAGCTTTGGACTGGAGGGTCCTTGACTCTGACTTCTTATCAGACTTGGTTAATGACTCCAGAAGTCTGGCCAAGTCCAGTAAACAAAACTTTTGTCACAAACTCCAAAATCCTGCATACGTGTCCAAACTATTAACATAATACAGTCCACTCCTGTTTGTTTCAGGTGGAGGGGTGGTAGCTTGGTTTAGTTTTAAGAATGGTAATTTGTGACCTCTAGTGTTGTTACAGATATCTCATTTTACAGGTAAATTCCCCTACAGACTGTTATCATCATACAGGTCAATATAACTTCATCTACCAGACTTGCAAAGGTATTACATACCTCTCCAGTTCAAATTTACAACAACTATGTACATCCATGTGAGAACAGATATTTCATACTTGTCACTGTTACCACCCATACCAAAACAATTCTTTTGGCTTAGGGCATTTGTCAGATTTTGCTGATATTCTAGCTTCCATTTTTGTACATTCATCTGTGTCTGACTATTCACAGAGCTTTCAATGAAATTCAAAACCATTTGAAAAGGCTTGAATGCTTCATGCGATGTTTATGGTCAAGCTGTATCACAGGGCAGGAAGGGGGGACAGCAGACTGGAGCTGTATAGTGGTGCATGGCCTGCTGCAAGTATTTTTCACACCAATTAAGTGTTGAAAGGCAGATTTCAAGGCATAATGTTTGATGATGGATGGTGACAGCAAGTTTGGAGGATAAAAGAGATAAAAATAAGAAAATGGAAAATAGGAATCTTTTAATTGTTAGGGAAAGGCGAGTTTGGTGGATAAACGGGTGGCAAATAAATGAGAGCAGACTGTATTCCATAACAAGTGACCAAAGGGTTATGACCTAATTTCAGGTGTCCTAGGGGATTTTTGATGGACTTCCGTGGATGACAAGTTAGAAGATTATAGGGCCAATGGTTACGATTTGTGCCCTGGTAATGGTGGACCACGTCTTTGAAAGGTCTCATAAATAAAGATTAAAGTGTGTAAAAATTTGTAAAAAAAAAATCCAGGTGGAGCCACCAGCCTGCAGGAACTGATGAAACACTCCATGATGAATATGCATGCAAAGAATCGTGGTGATCAGTGAATTAATTGTTCAGATATTAGAGCTTATGTAACAAATTTTTAGTTATTCTGTGGGGTATTTTTGAGCCAAGAAACTCGGAAGGATATGGGTAACAGAGACCTAATTTCAGGATTCCAAGGAGATTTTTCAATGGCCTTCCTGCATGTCAAGATAGAAGATTCCAGGTCCAGTGGTTACCATTTGTGCCAGGTTAACGGACGGACAGACGGATGGACGACGGACAAAGAGTGATCGCTATAGCTCAGATGACTTTCAGTCAGCAGAATTTTAAAAAAACCTTTACCAAGCTTTAGCTCTGTACCTGGAGCCAAATTTAATTATACATTTAAGTAAAAGGCTGTGTAAACTAACATTATAATACTAATGATAGATTCTCCAATTTCTGTAAATAAGGAGAATTGCTTTGGGCTCTTTTGACTTTGACTTAGGTTCCTAATGACTTGAACTCTCAGAGGGTGGAGTTATTTACTGCGTTCTTTCAGTTTTTAAAATATGTAAAGAAAAAAGACCGACACGTAATTGAGCAGACAAATTTTAATAAAAAACTAACATTCAGGTTTTTATACTATGTACAACATCATTTTGACAGTTGAATCGGTGATTATATGGTACGCTTCCGGAAATGGACCAGATCAAATTTCATATAGATCAGCACTGTGTCAGATCATTTAATTCAATCAATTATAAGAAAAAAAATATTCAAAGGTTGTAAATATGTTTTATCAAAACCATTCGTGGACATTTAAATGCTACATTAATTAAAAATACGGGTCTTCCAAGGATATGTACGTTTTTGCAGTCTTGCGTATCATGCGTGGATCCTAATATCCTGTAAACATGCGTGTATTGACTGGAGACATGTACAGTAAGTCACGGGCGGTCTACAGGGTACAGTCTTCCCTTACTCGATGTGTTTTAACCGGATGTACTCCAGATTCGGGTATTCCTCTCCGAAGTTCAGAATTGCGGATGTTTCAGTCAGTCATATATTCAATTTACTTAGCTCTCCTTGCAGCAGAAACAGCCTTGAAAAACTTCTCCTAGTTTTATGTTTATTATCTCGAAAAGAATAAAAACAATTGAGTTTAATTGCCACAATCTGAAATTTTGAAGTCTGGTATTAAATTTCGTTTGACATGGTAAAACGGCCTTGGACATGCGCATTCTAATAACAAAACGCTAAACGCCAGCACGTGATCGTAGCGCGAGTACGTGGCGGAGTTCAATTGGTTGATATTGTAAAATAGCTGGATACCTCTATCTGATGATGCATTAAAATATACCAATAGAATTTAACGCTAAACTCAAGTTGCTCTCTTCCTCTACAGCCTTACAGGATGCTGGTGGAGTGAACACGTTCGGATCCTCGATTCCTGCAGTGACGTTGCTTAATCCGATAGAGCTCATAAATTACACTGTAAATGAATTTAAATTCAATCACTTTGTAACCATTGTTTAAAGTATCACATTCTGCTGCAAGAGTCATATCTGTTCATTAATTAGAACGAGAATTGTTACTTATACCCCCGTATATTGTAATATTTTGTAGTACCTCAGTTCCTTAAAGGTGCCATCTAGAATCAAAGCCTGAAACAAAATACAATACAACATTATAGGGCCTTAAGAAGAGAACGTTGCCTCAGACTTGAAATAAGACTAGTTGACAAAGCCGTCAGAACTTGCTCTTGCTGAGGCGCAATGCATAGAAAAAGTACTGCCACCTTGCGGCAAATCATATGACTAATTTACGGCTCTCTTACCGGCTCGTGTTTATAGCTGGCACGGAGTTACGCATTTTATTTTACGCATTTTAGTATCAATCTAACTTTTCTAATCTAATTGATGGTGCCTCAGCTACGCCCATGCTTCCAAAGACCCATTCACCCATAGGAATACATCCGTCTTGTGTCATAGAGACTATGACATGGACTCCTCCATGCTCGATCAAACAGAAGTTCGCGATCAGCTTTTCTGATCTGCACCCATACCCTGGTAAAAGGACGCACCGAATGTAGCCGTCACTGGGAGGGAAAAGTAACTTTTGTTGATAATGAACCAGCAAGTCTGTTGTATAGACATTGAAGGTACATAACTATTTGCAGTATTACGTGTATTATCTCACGCTATTAGTATTTCATAAGTCTGTTATAAATTTTCATGCATTGCCATCCCGGAACACGGGCTTACTGTCTCCAATGCACATGTTTTACACGTTATGGTCTGTAAGTGAGTAAATATACAGCCCATGTATGTGTATCTATTTATCAAATAACAAGATTTCCGCTACCGGAGATCAAAATTTGCAACAACTATCAATAAAAGTGAAGAAACATGAAAGAAGAAACAGAGAGGAATCCCTGGTATAAAGCTTAAAGAATCATGATTTGTGATACACAACCAATGTGACGTACGTGCTATACTGATCGTACCCGATGTAAGTTTACTGCCACTCGTGTGCAGGAGTAAGCTACGATTTTAATTGAATGAAATATTTGCAGATACCATAACATTTGAAGGAGAAAACATTTTCCTGTATATTTCACATACCTGGTATGCTAATAGGTCCCTTTAATAGGTAAACTGGTATAATTAATGTTAGAAGACTACTGCATACGAATGATGTAAAAAAACCACGCCGCTGTTTCGACTATCAGAATCGAACGAGTTCTGTAACTCTTAAAGAATCTGCATGCATTTAAGTGATATAGTTATTTAGAACAAAATATAATCTTCAGCATTCACAACTGTTTGGCCTTTGCCTTAACATACTGTATGACATGTGATGAACACAACACTCACTTTGAATACTGCTGGTTTGAAGGCATTCTCGGTCTTGTTAACTGTGCATCTATCACAACGTATAAGGTACATCTTCCTCTAAAATAGAAATAAAATATTAAGTGACCTAGGGGTCATGGAACTCTGACAATGGAGAGAACCTGTCACAATATGACCAATACCGATTATGAATAATCAGACCAGATATAAACGAAAACCGTTTGCCATGGCATGTACAGGACAGAATGATGGAAAATTTTAGGTCTATTGATCAAACTTTTCTCTAAGAATTAAAATGAGCTAAAGGCAGTCCTAATATGATATTTTTTTTAATCAAAATTTGTACGGTAACAAAAACTCAAGTATGGTTGAGACGAATTCTTTTATAAAAACTGTGATACGACGGAAACTCTTACTGAAACTATGCGCATACAGCGTTACTTATACCAGTCATTAGTATAGCTCCTAAATTTAAATACCAATAAGCAATTAAATTCTTAGGCAATTCATCTGGCATTTATTAGAAAACCGCAAGTCTATATGAAGATTTGATATATGTTATATTTCAATGAAAAAAAACGCAAACAAAATCTGGTTAATGAGCTTAAACTCGGATATAAATGTTCTTTTTTTCAGTTTCTGGTGTTTTTCTAAAAATATAGTTACGGCTGCATAAACAAGAAGGAATTTTAATTTAGTTTCTCGATTGTATTTAAATTATGCATGCGTGGTTATCAGCAGCAATTTGTTTTCAGTTGTATGACCCAATGCAATGTTATTTGTTCTTGAACTTTAAACTATAAAAAAGGTAAATTTCTAAATTAAGATTTTCAAGGTGTTAAAAGCATTATTTCGTTGTCGCATATGTACGTAAAAATTCTGATCAAGTTTTATGAAAAACTGTCTGTGTCACATTAAAATCCCCCCCCCCCCCCGCTCCCCGCCCCAAGTTTTAACGATGCAAGGACGATGGACCAAAGACCCATCACTACAGCTTATAACAGGAACACTAAAAGTCAACTCTCTATCTCTCTCTTTCTCTCTCTCTCTCTCTCTCTCTCTCTCTCTCTCTCTCTCTCTCTCTCTCTCAACTTTTTGGATGCAGGATCTAGACAGCAGTGAACGTTGTCAACATAAGTTAAATTAAATCTTCATGTGCTCAATAGCTTCCTGCAGATTTCATCTACATGAACAGACGATGATTTAGTCTTATACATAACGAGGCTATACCTTACAAAGCACTTACGGCAGGAAAATCCAAGATGACCCTGACCGGGGACGCCCATGAACAGAGGCTGTAGACGCTAACTTCCTGGCTTTCCCATAATAGGAGTATCTACCCCCGACCTGTTCAAGAGATAAACCATTTATTAACAACGATATGGTGTTCGTTACACAGTGACATTGATACTGTGTTTGTTACATGCACAGTGACACTGATACTGTGTTTGTTACATGTACAGTGAAATGTATACTATGTTCATAACACAGTTACTCTGATACAGTGTTCCTTACACAATTACACTGATACTCTGTTTGTTACATGTACAGTGACACTGATACTGTGTTCGTTACAAAGTTACACTGATACTGTGTTCTTTATTAAGTTACACTGATACTGTGTTTGTTACATGTACAGTGAAATGTATACTGTGTTCATAACACAGTTACACTGATACAGTGTTCTTTACACAGTTACACTGATAATGTGTTTGCTACATGCACAGTGACACTGATACTGTGCTTGTTACATGTACAGTGACATTGATACTGTGTTCATTACACAGTTACACTTATACTCAGTCAGATGCACTGTGAAACTGATACTGTGTTCGTTACAAAGTTACACTGATACTAAGTTCGTTACAAAGTTACACTGATACTGTGTTTGTTACTTGCACAGTGACACTGATACTGTGTTTGTTACATGTACAGTGACATTGATACTGGGTTCATAACACAGTTACACTGATACAGTGTTCTTTACACAGTTACACTGATAATGTGTTTGCTACATGCGCAGTGACACTGATACTGTGCTTGTTACATGTACAGTGACATTGATACTGTGTTCGTTACACAGTTACACTTATACTCAGTCAGATGCACAGTGACACTGATACTGTGTTCGTTACAAAGTTACACTGATACTAAGTTCGTTACAAAGTTACACTGATACTGTGTTTGTTACTTGCACAGTGACACTGATACTGTGTTTGTTACATGTACAGTGACTTTGTTACTGGGTTCATAACACATGTACACTGATACAGTGTTCTTCACACAGTTACACTAATAATGTGTTTGCTACATGCGCAGTGACACTGATACCGTGCTTGTTACATGTACAGTAACATTGATACTGTGTTCGTTACACAGTTACACTTATACTCTGTTTGTTGCATGCACAGTGACACCGATATTGTGTCCGTTTCACAGGTACATTGACACTCTGATTTTTACATGCACGGTGACGCTGATACTGTGGATGTTACATGTACAGTGACTTTGATACTGTGTCCGTAACACAGTTACACTGATCCTATGTTCTTAACACAGTTACACTGATACTGTTTGTTACACAGTTACGCTGGAACTGTGTTTCTTAAATGCACAGGTACACTGATACCATGTTCGTTACACAGTCAGATTTTATTGGTCACACATTATAAAACTCGTGTATAACATCCCCCCCCCCCCCCCACCAATCTCGATTCGAAAGTATATATTCCCCCTCCCAAATATGTATAAACAAAACATAAGTCCATTCATGGTCGTGATTATGTTACAGGATTGTTCGTCAAGCCGATATAAAATACGACCATAAATGATCTAACACTATTACTTCTTACGCTGGGTTCCATAGTCCTCGAACGAGGCGAGAATATGTAAGACCATAATAACCAAATAATTAATGATTCATTGCCAAGGTCAGGGATTAAAATACGCTAAATCTCCTATGGCCATCTTAATACTTAAGTACCTACGATTTCGAACATTTTTGCCTCCGCCAGTATGCGTTCATCCCCGTTCGTGTGTGTCTTTGTATGTGTGTTTTGTGTGTGTTTGTTCACAGCGTAATGCATGCAGTCATTAAAGGAATCCGATGAAAATTTCAGAACATTTCGTGAATGAGCAAGTGAAAAATCGATAAGACTTGGTGAGGATCCTCAACGTCATCAATGAAAATTCACAAATGTACAGTCACTTATACACGAATGTACCTGGGAATATGGGCCGAGCAAGTGAAAGCAAACACGGGTTGAGGAGCATCCCAAAACAGCGACCCCCCCCCCCCCCTCCTTTCCTCCCAATATGGCGGAGGCTTGCATTCCCTAGAATGCCGATTTCTAGTTCATATTTTTACCAATATCGGTGCCATGGATATCATAGTAGAAGTAGCCACAGTTAAAACTGATATGATTCTATAGAGAAATGATATCTTTATTTGTTCACAAAATAAAATTCATTAAAGACGACAAATTGTGAAAGTGGAATCGTATTTGCAAATGGTTGTGACTCTATAGACTTGCTGAAACGTTACGCCATGACGTGTATTTGCTTACAAAGTTTTAGCCGTCTTCAGTGACAAAATGGCTCATGATTTATGATATGTCGGCTGTGAGTTATCAGTCATATCTGTTATTTAGTCTCCCTTGCTGGCTAGTAGGCCTGTGAATTACTAAGGGGTCTTCGATTATTGCCTTTCGATTCGATTCTCGATTCGATTACTGTATACCTTCCAAAATATACTGTCAGACATGTATTTCTACTACATGTCCCATATGATACTATATGATTAAGATTATTATATACCTGATAATTTATGAAGATCAAATAATATTTAAATCTTCTCATCCAATATTGTGTTCACATCTAATGAAGGATATAAGGTGACTTTTTTGGTTAAATAACAGTGCTACTTCATAATCTATGCTGTTTAACTGTTCCTAGGTAAGCGCTAGAGACCAAAAAAGGTATGAAAATGAAAGAAAATCCAATACATCTAATTGAAATTAATCGATAATTTCATGACCGATTCGATTACCGATTAATGACTGGCTTCGATTCAATGCATAGATTATTCGATAAAATGTTACAGCCCTACTTGCTAGTACAAAGATTAAGGGCAAGTAACTAATGCAGTCAGTCATGGTTCTCTTACTCTGTCACGCCACACCTGACGATATGTGAGAGGCTCTAAAGGTCCATGGAATACCAAAGTCACATGTACCGGTCAAATTAAAGGGACATAATCAGGGGCAATATTAATCCTATTCTTTCACACCATGACTTCAGTTTTGCTTAGGATTTTCATAAGTCCTCCTAGGTTGGACCCCCCCTTTTCCTAAATCCCAGGGGCGGATCCAGGATTTAGGAAAAGGGGGGGTCCAACCTAGGAGTACTAATAAAAATCATTAAAAAAAGGTCATCACGTCTGGAAAAGGGGGGGTCCAGGCCTTAAAATTACGTCTAAAACCCCTCAAAAAAGGTTGCTTCGGGTGAAAAAGGGGGGGTCCGGACCCCCTGGACCCCCCCCCCCCCCCCTGGATCCGCTTCTGAATCCTGGATCCGCCCCTGTTTGTTCAATTTTATTTGTCACTAAAACTATTATCTTCACTGTTTTAACCTTTGTTACAATATTTGCTTCTTGCATGCCGTCATTGAGGGGATAAAGGTGAAGGTCGCCAAGTGGGACGAGCGGGGTTACTCCAACAAGCCCCAGTTCACCAGTCGTAATTACCAATAAAATAACGTATCCAAAGCTACTTTCCACTTGTCAGCTCGTAGTTGCAATATTTCAAGAGGTAACCAATGCAGTATGAGTAACAACATAACTTCCCTGTTAAACGTAGACCACACAGACCGTATGCTTGTAGGTGAAGCATATGACCAAAAATATAAATAATTAATATTATGAATGATAAACTAAGGATAATCAATTAATTAGTTTCACTCTACCAAAAGTTTGTTACTGAATGAACAATACTTTGAATGACACTATATATTACCATGACCAAAGCAAAGAATATTCAGCTAAGATTTCGTCTTTAGTATTATTTGTAAACAAATTGGCAAATTAATGTGCCAAACGTGACGTGAATCTACTTTCTTGTCTACATCATGATCTAGGTGCAAAGTGCGATCTACTAATAAACAGACCATGAGCAAATTAATGACAACCATAAACACAAGGTCATGTTTATAATCAGCTAACCACACTGAATTCTACAGCGGGTTATATAACGCTACGACAAAAGTTAGCCACCAGAGTGACGTTGCTCAAAAGTACCCAGAAACGCTTACGATTACATTCACTTACAAACACCATCCCCAGTTTGTAGTAGCGTTGCGTGATGTAGCCTCAGAACTCGCCAATGTTGCCCTCTCATTGTGCTGGTGAACAGCAGCAGTGCTTTGGGGGCATCGTAAGCCCAGCAGACGGCAAACAAAACTAGCAAAACAGCTACAGTCTTCATTCAGTCTTCAGTCTTCACAGTGCGATCAGCAATGACTCCTCGAGTTCTCGATCTCTGTATATCGGTATACTAGTATATAAATGTGTCAGTCAATTGGTGACTATAATAGTCTGTTTACTTGTAACGGGTCCAGGGAGGGGCGGAGGGGGGTTTCAAACCATTTTTATCGGTTTAGACCCTCCCCCCACCATCCGGATCTATGGACACTTTTCAGGGGTTTTCATTAGACTTCCTCGGTTAAACTGGAACTCCCTTTTCCGTAATCAGTACACTGACAGTCTGTGTCGTGCATGTTGGGTCATTTATAGTCATCACTCTTTAAATGACAGCTTTGATAACATATAAGACTAGCCTCCACGTGGGAATTCGTGTCTTTCCCCGATGTACTATATTACCCGGGAATTTAATGTTATACATATCAAGGTCTTTCAGAAAAATTTAGGCGACAGACCCAAATTTGTATACATTTTGCTACAGACCTCCACGAATAAATTCTCTTATCCCCAAATTAGAATACATGAAAAAAATCTCATTTTCTCAATTACTTGTCCAATTTAAATAACATATCAGTACCCTGGTTTTCAGCGTCAAGAACTATGATCAGATCGATTATCTGATAATTTGCGTCATTAAGGTGTCATTAATACATATATTACACATGAACCGTCTTAAAGTTCGATCATTTGCTTGGAGATTAAATGTATCATAATATAAAATTTCAAAAAGATTGAACACACATTGGTTGGAATGTCAAAAATCTTATTACGGATGTTATTCACCATAATACATAAGGGTATCATATGATAAATAACATACCACCCTTAGACATAACAATTAATAGAAACGCAATCCATTTACCGCACCTCTCAGCATATAAAGAATCAAAATGCAAATGAGCATCCACCACATTCAATTCTGCATACTGCCACCTCACGTGGCATAATTAACTTGTGGCACTCTAAACCATCAAGGACATCCGGACTGCACATGCCGGACATCGTCATCAACGATTAAGGTGCGCTTGGAACTGGTGAATGACAATAGTCTCGCTTTCCTGTGAGACACATATATATCCACATACATGTATTGAAATAGCAGATAACCTTTTCAAAACCAAACGGCCACCGTGGGCCAGATTTCAGGTGAATTAGTCAAACCACTGCAGAGAATTGAGTGATTTTAACCCAAGGCAGATGAACTGATGGACACTGTAAAAAATGGCTGCATGTGGCGCCACCCTTTTTGTGTAAGTTATAAAGCTATCCAAGGGCTACATTTGTACAATTTTTTTTTCCTGATCGGTCAAACGGTTCCCGAGATATGTGGGTTTATGTGTGGAAACAGACGTACAAATGGACGCTGGGCAGAGAGGAAAGGTCAGAGGTGAAGGCCAATTGGTTAGGCACCAGTTCACATGGGACCCGATAATTGGTGTGTAAGTTTCGGAAAAATCCGTCCAGTAGTCTCAGAGGAGTTCTCCGGAAACGAACGCGGCGGCGGCGGCGGAACCCGGTCAAAAACATAGTATCCGCAAAACTAAGTGTAATGGGAAGGGAATTCCAAACTGTTGTTGCTATGAAACGGAAGCAACGTTCACCGACTTTCATATCACACGTTGGTACTTTAAGATTTCCGTCGGCCGAGCGCAGCGTATGGAGAGGCCGATAGGTTATTATTTTTTTCAGATATGATGGAAGTGAGTCATTAAAATGGCGGTAAACAAAAACAGCAATTTTGTATTGTATGGGGTATTTGACGGGAAACCAATGGAGCTGTTTGAGCAGCGGCGTGACGTGGTCAGTCTTGCGCTTCTTAAGAATGAGACGCGTAGCATTATTCTTGACCATCTGTAGCCGCGAGACTTGATCTGCCGGTAACCCAGCAAGTAATGAAAATACAGTAATCCAGGCGAGAAATTACTGTGGCGCAAATGAGCCGACAGCACACATTAAAGGAGAGGAAACGCCGGATGGAAAATGTACGGCGGAGCTCGAGAAAGACCGCACGACATATGTACTACTAATATAATGATATCATGCATTGAAAGATTACGATCAATATTAACACTTAGATGCTTCACTTAATTTTTAAAAGGAACAGTGCAGCCCAAATGCTTACGGACTCACTTTCAATAATCCTTAGAAGGGGCTTAGATCCGTCAATCAAACCCATGTACTTTGTTGTACGGGGTTCCTCAGGGATCCGTGTTAGGACCTATATTGTTCACTTTATATTTACAACCCCTATGTCGCATAATATCTGCACATGATTGTTCTCGTCTAAATCTTCCTACTGATCAAACGACGGCGGCAAAACTAGTTCCCCAGAGGCATGGTACAGACATCTGAATATCATGCAACAGTTTCAGTAAAATTAAGAGCATATAAATCCTATGTGATCCTGAAATGCTGTATTCCCATGCAAAACAATAGCATTAGTAACATCTGAACACAACATGAATCTTTAAGAGCTTATTACATAAAATGAAACTCCTTTTTTCTATGACTTCGTGTTTTGGATAATGGAAACAGCAATACATAAAAAGTTCAGAATTATATATCCATAACACGACAACATATAAGCAGAGGTAGAAAGACACTTTTTTCAGTGGAAACGGATGTGTCATAATTAATCTGGCATAATGGCCTCTGTTTTAATTAAGTTTATTGATGATATCGGTTGGAATAACCCCTAAAAGAACCCTTCATCTTACAATCAAGCAAACTGAGTATGCTGTAAACATTGACCTCAGTGTCTTGCTCAATAATCAATCACGTGTGACAGCAAGCACATGTACACATAAGTGTGTTTTCCTCTTGCACCGATGAGCCTGTCATCATACTATACTGTTGATACGAAGCGAGTTCAATTTTCTTTTTTGTCACTCAGAGCACTAAAGGGGGTTGGGGTTCACAGGGTATATACAGAGTATTTAAAAAAAGTTTATTGATCTTTGAGGAATGAGGTAACATGCAGTGGTTCAATTCTGTATTCAGCATTCTAACTAGATGTGTTCTTGTAATTTCTGCTGTTGACATATTCCCATATACATACCAAAACATGAAAAGAATTTGGCGACAACTTTCTAATGTGTCCTTGAATAATGCGTGATGTATACCTGGTTGATCGCTAAAAGATCTGAAATTTGATCACACATATCCTCTGACAGGGACCAGAATAGTAAACTATCGTGTGTGACTCAAAATCCTCCGACTTTCCATGGGATTATTCGTGTTAAATATGGTACCTCAAAATATGTTTCGATTATAAATTACGGAAAAAAGCGTTTGAGTAAGGCGTTAAAACTGAAGAATTCCTTTGTATATTCTTATACATTTGAGTGGACTGCCAATTAACCAGTATACATAAAATTTTATAGCATTGAGCAAAAATATGATTAAAACAAACATGAAATAAAAAAAATTTAATACACCTCATCCTATAACCCACATCTATGTATATGCATAAAATAAAAGAAATCTGTCCATTAGTTTTTGACTTGTAATGCTCACAGAACTGTCAAGTGGCAACGTTAGAGGTAATTTAAGGCGCGAAAACAAGAAAAGGATAATAGGTGGCACCACCAGTTTCCGGTATATGACAACGCTATCAAAGATCTTCGGTCAACTTGATTTTAGGATCAATCCATGCAAGGTTTCTTAAGATATTTAAGAATTGTTTGATTTCCCCCAAAATATGGACTTATTCAAGGTCAAGGTCACTCTCCTACTAAAGGTCATGACCCCATTTTAGAGAGGCTTCGTCTTCTCACCCATAACTGTGCACATTTCAAGTTTGGTAAAGATCCGTGAGTTATCAAGCAGACAAGATTTATCTGCGGCGGCTGGGGGACCGTCACGAAACTATAGTATACCCCGACTTTTAAGAGCGGATCTTGTGTGTGTGTGTAGGGGGGAGGGGGGGGGCTTCAGGCGAGTCGTGACATGATTTAATCATGAATACATAAAAAGCGACTTGTTTGCATTCCGTTTAACCCCTAGCTACACCTTTATTTAAATCTTATATCGATGGACGATGTTTAGTCTGTCTGAAAGACATCTAGCTGAGATAAGCGTTCATTCTTTTTTTCCGACGTATGGTATACTGCCATACGAGTGTCCGTCGTCTGTCCATCCGACCGCACGAAATCGGTGCCGTTTGACTTAGAGACTTCTACACTTGAAGATAGATAGCAGCTAGTGACCTAGATTCTGCGAGTTTTTAGTATATATATATATATATATATATATATATATATATATATATATATATATATATATATATATATATATATATGGGTTTTAAGTATATACCCAGAAAGTAAGATGCTCTAGAACACTGAAAAGTATTTTGTGTTCGTTCATTATACAAATATATTAATAATTATATCACTTACACTTTTAAGACTATCACCATGAAAACTTGAACGTAGTTGGTGCTTCATGCAAATTGTTATTTTTCATTGTGATTTGTCCATAGTATAAAATGTTACGGGGTGCACATAAAAGCGGATAGTTTGCCCAGGATTTTCCCCTCATTTATTTGTCTTCGTAAAAATAACCTTTTATACAAAAGCTCCAATATCTCAATATACAATACTTACTAGTAATAAGATTGCCAGGAAATATGCTATGCACGTTTATCGTGACCAGCTTTATTGTTGCGAGTAGACTGGAAGCGCCCCGAATTTTTTCACAGAATTTAAAGCTTGCCTTATTTTTACTCGCCTTATTTATAGAATGTATGTGATTTCTGGCTCACTTTATGTAACTTGTAGGTAAGTCCTACTATGGAAGCTTCTTTTACCGCCCAGTGAAGGGGGTATGGTCTTCATTATCTACAAGCTGTTAATAAACTCGATACGTGTGTCCACGTTGACAAACAGAAGCCGAAGGTAGGTGATTGTATATGTGCCAAGTTGAAAGTTCAACAGCTGTATATGGTGAGAATATATGACGCAATGATTTCTTTTTTGTCATTACAAAACTGGTTCGTCTGATTTGCCGCCAGATCTCTTTGTTGGACGTGATTGAATTAAGACCGAAGCCCCCTCCCCGACACACATACATAAAAATTTGCCTGCGCACCATTGGATCGGTGCTTTTAGACTTTCTTATAAAAGGTCCAAAGAATCACATTTATGTAATAGGCGTCAGATAACATTCGGAATATAATAGGCCCTTATATGTACATCTTAGACCGGAAAGTACAACAATCACGTCGGTGATGTTTTGCTCTTAGATGTGGTATGCTGATTGAATACAAAGGGTGAAGCAAGGACTGAGGGAGGAGGACGAACTATTTTGCACAGGAAATTGATGCATTTATATAGTTTTAGATATAGAAGGGGGGGGGGGGGGGATTTATAGTTTTAGACATAGTTTTAGACTGCTGATACCACTTATATTATTTTTCCTTTCAACAAAACTGTAGTCTTGATGGTGGGAGTAATATCAGTCATTTAGATCTGGTTCGTTGTATGGTCCTTATACTTGCTTATTGTATGCTTATTATGAGAATGAAAGCCATGTAAAAGTGTGTTTTCAAAGCAGTCATAGATTTGCCTTTGTCCATGTAATTGAAATAAATTCCTGTAATCTATAGTAATAAGTAATCATATAAATAACCATTAATTCCGTGGGGTATCAAGAAAACTGGGTCAAAGAGCCTTTCAATATAGTAATGAAGTTTAAATACAATTGGTTTATTGTATAAATTCATACAAAAGCACTAAATAACCAGTAATTCCTAAACGGGCTGTCATGAAATGTTCCTTGACTTTTGCTCCTCATATTGACCTAAATGCTTTCTCCATGGTATGGCCAGCTTCCCTCTGATGGGCCATCATGTAAATTGCTTAAACCAGGCATATGTAAAATTCCGTATGCCCCCCCCCCCCCCCAAGGTCCTGTATGTTGATCAGCTGAGCATCGTCACCCATGCATCATTTTTTTTTTAAATCTGTTATTTGCCATTATGTTATAACCATTAAAGTTGGGAGGTGGCATCTACAGCCTTCTGATTTACCAACAATCAGTTTTCTTGGAAGCCCCCCCCCCCCCCTCCCGGGAACTACCCTTCTATATATAGCTGTCCGCATGCTGAATAATGAAACTAGTACGTTTTTTCTTTGCCTGATGACTTATTTAGTAAATTTAGTCAAATGTACAGATTTATTCTAATGAAAGGAAAAGAAAATATATCCTATTGCAAAGAAAACACCTTTTTTTATAATTTTCAGCCTTCCTAGATTAAACGTTAATGACAGGAAGCCGATAAATAATATCCCGGCAAGCAAATCTAAACGAGTTTCATTTTATATTCTTTAACGTCCGTGGGAATTAAATTTTCGGACTTTTGGGATGGAATCCAAAACTGCGTTTGTGTTTTTTTTTAATATGTTCCTAAAAAACAAACACGCATTATTGGAGAAGCCGGATTTTATTTAACAGAACTATCATTCAACTATTAAGTACAACAATCTTAGTCAACATTTTTTGGAATGGTACAAGATTACGATATACATGTACTTTCCAGAAATGAACTTTTTTCAGATCAAATAATTCCCAAATAAACCAGATCATTTCAATAAAGAAATTAACAAAAAAACTAATGACAATTAAAAAAGAATAAATATATAATTAATATCAAATAAGATTCTTTAATGTTGAAGTGCCACGAGTATTGCCTCAGAACATTGGTTCATTCCAGAGATATGTACGCTTTGGAGCTGGTTGACGCCTTTGCATTGGGAGTCAACATACTGATAGATAATGAGGTATGGTGCATGGAGCCCAAGTGTCCTGTAAAACGTGCTTGTAAATGGACAGCAGACATGTACAATGAGTCACGGGCACACTACAGTGTACGGTCTCCTCTTACTCAGTGTGTTTCAACCGGAGGTACTCCAGGATCGGGTATTCCTCTCCGAAGTACTGAAATAACAAAATCGTAAAAGTCGTATCAGATTTATAAGTTTTAGTTAGCGCTTATTATTGCAGATATTGGCCTAGTGCCGTTCACAGATTAAGCTAGTGGTGCAATTGAATTTAAAATATTATCTGGTAACATACATAGTTTACCATTCAAAATTTGAACTTTGTTAAGTTTCTTTCATTTTGAGGGATTTTTATGACGGCTTTGAAAGTACAAATTTGACTAAAAACGTTATCAACTGAAAGGCTCCAGGTTTGAAAATTAATACTTGCTAACAGAATTTCCGGTGAGCCGCCATTTCCGCTTTCCATGCTTCACTCTCATTGACACACGAATATGATCATAATAACTGCTGAATATCCCACATTACCATGTCACCGTGCGGATGATTCATTAAAATATAACCAGAAAATCTTTTAATCTTCCACTTACATGTCCCTCTTCCTCTACTCCCTTGCAGGATGCTGGTGGCTTGAACACGTTCGGGTCCTTGATTCCAGGAGTGATGTTGGCGAATCCAATCGAGGTCAAAAAATTCACTGAAAAATATATCATATTTAAATCATTATTTAAGAAATTGTATTATTTCATTTATTTTACTGTATGCCTTTATTATTCACCTTCCATTCTATGAGGATACTTTTAGGCATATGCACCAAGTTAATATTTCATCGAATGAATAGCAAATGGTAATTTGATAAAAGTTTTTCATTGTCGTACGAAATAGTCTGCGACACTTGTGTGAAATGTACATTTTTCATTAAATATTACTTAAGTACTATAATTCAGGGCTATTTTAATTACCCATGAAAAGATGGGCAACGAGTCTGCATGCTTACAACTGACGTTTTTATTAGGTGTTTGGGATAAATAATAAAGATGAATTATAAATAAAGGATAAATAAATGAAATATTATAAGGGCGTGATCAATAATTAAAGCTGAACACAATGCTGTTCCACCTCCATTTGTTTCAACAGTCGTCCAGTGTATGCAACATAATCCTTTGGAGTAAAATTTTAACTCATATTGATTCCATTGATAATCATTTCTCATGAACGGTGCCTTACCTCCGCGCATGTCTCCATAGGCAATTTCGCCGACGGGAATACATCCTGCTTTTGTCACAGAGGCTACAGCATGGATTCCTCTGTGTTCAATCATCCATGCGTTCTCGTTTATCTTGGCTGCGCCTGCGCCCTGGAAGAAGGACGCGCCGAACTTTGCAGTCTCTGAAAGGAGATACGAAAACTTGTAGATAATGAGAATCTTGCAATGTATATAAGAAACGCTTTATTACCTTTGGCTGCGTTTAAGTTATATATTTATATATAAAATGATTTAGTTTTACATGGATTGTACAAATATAGTTATCATAACTAATCGTAACACTCCATGGCTCAGATTAAGGTGTAAGGTAATCTGTAGGGGTGGAGGAAACCTGAGAACCCGGAGTAAACCATCGGCCTTGGACGGGAAACCACAACCCACTCTCATGGAGGGATCAAACCCGGGTCGCCAGCGGAGAGAGCGGAGCATTTTACCCCCAGACTGTTCAGTGTTGAATAGTTGAATATGATCAAATGACATGATTATGTTTATATTATCCATATCTTCCCCTTGCATGTTTAACTCACACGGACTTTATTCCTGGCTATTTTGTTAAATACATCAGTATTTCACACATTTGTTACAGATCTTGGATCTTTGGGCCTGAACTTTGCTTAAATATAGTGTATGACATGTGAGGTAGACAACACTCACTGGGAACACAGGCTGGTCTGAAGGCCCTCTTTGTCTTGTGGACTGTGCAGTTGCCACCCTTGATGAGGTACATCTTGCTCTGAAAAGGAAAGAATCAAGTGACCTACTGGCCATGGAGCTTAGCTGATGAACAGGCAGAACATGTCACGCTTTGAACAATATCATACCAGCTAAGGATATCAGACCCGAGATACACCAAAAATTACCATGACATGATAAAATAAAGCGGATATGTTAATTCAATGATTCTCAGGTCAACGGTCAGTTTGGGTAGTGATAACTGTTTTACAAGCTATGGTTTGCAGTTCTGTTAATAAAAAAAATATTGTAGCTCTAAAAACAAACAAGGTGCCTGGAATTGTGGGTTTCACATTCGTAAAATATAAGTTTCTGTGATCTTATTTCAAGTTTCCTCAAGAGATTTCCAGAAGACCTGTCTGGATGTCAAATTAAGAACTTTTTCTGGGTGTTATAGCTTCGATTTATGACGAAAACACGTAAGATAGATACAGCCGGGCCAGAATTAAAGTCCACTAAACTGAAAACCTTGTTAAAAGTTAAGATATTTGAGGGGTTTGTAAAAGGAAAAGAAGGGGCAGAGTTAAAACCCCTGTGTCTTTAACAAGGTTTATTTTGAACACAGTCAAAAAGATTCCTTCATTGTCTAAACAATCACTATGGCAGGGTTATCACTAATATATTTATCAATTTCAAGTGGTTCCCTTCAATTAGTTTTAGTCTTTTCACCAGAAAATGGTGACCGAGAGGGATTATGTCTTCTGGTCGATACGGAACCAATTATTTATGTCTTTGTGGTAATGGGCCAAGGTGAAAGTCAGCAATGGCGGATTGGAGAGCGGTGTGATGTTGTGCGGCAGACCTGTGATGTGATGCTGTCGGGAATGCAATTGTGTGCAAATGGAAGGGCCAAATTGGTGTGCATTCTATAAGTTAGGGCATCTGACTGGCGGGAATATCAAACTGGTCCACTTGGCACGTTTCTGCGGGTTTATTGGGACAAACAGACAAGACAACCTCAGATCAGATCAAGTCAGATAAAAAAAATTACATTAGGCCAAAAAAATAAGGTATGGTTTTTCAGAAATCAGTGCGGGCGGGTGGTATTTTATTTTTGACCTTGTTTGAGTGTTCCGATAAAAATGTCATATGCTCGGGGAATAGCATGAAAATAACAAATTTTTTGCTAAATAGGTAAAAGCACTACATAAATTGTATTATTTATCTTCTTGAAAGATAAAGATCAAAATAAAAGTTGTTGATGCGGGGGGTTAAAATTGACGGTGCCTGAGAACCATACCTTTTATTTTTTGGCCTTACCATGACTGAAAGTGGGTCGTTTCATTAAGTGCAATTTCCTGTAGAGAAGGAACATCTCCTTCCTTCCTTCCTTCCTTAAATCCTTCCTCCTCGTCTCCCTCAAATCCCTACCACGCTTCCCCCATATCCTTTCTTTCTTTCTTTAAATTCCCTCTCTCTCGCTCGCGCGCACACCGGCTAACATTTTCTACAAAACTTTAGCGACGTGTTATGTGACGATGTACATGCTTCAATACATTCAATTTACTTGTGCGAAGTTGCTGCCCTTATATTTCAGTCACTTGAAGGAACAAACAAACAATGATGTTTTTAGCAATGAATAAGTCATATATAGCAGTGCTATTTAATAAACCACTTTACTTACGGAAGAGAAATCCAAGATGATCTTGACAGGGGGACGGCCATTTACGACGGCTGTAGATGCTACTTTCTTGGCTTTCCCGTCATACGAGAGTTTGGCACCGACCTGTTAAAGAGGAAACATTTTATTTATACTGATACAGTGTTCGTTATACCACGATATTTTTTGTCACTCTCGTCCCACCGGAATGTGAATGTTCAGTGTTTGTATATGACCCTTGTCAGAATTTCATCCAACAGCTAATATGAAAGGTAATTACTTACGTTCAGGTAACTTTACCAATATCGGTGTGTTTTTTTCACAGGTTTATTCCCAATTTTCGTGAATATTCGTTAAAGACAACAAATATTTAAAGTACCATCAGGTTAATCGGCATTCCAAATTTTGTTACTATTACATAACTGAACTCCGGACAAACAAACGAAGGATGCCCTTTTTACCGCGATCTCCCTGCATGCACAGGTGGTATCATAGGCGGTCCACCTATGCGTAATTCTCGGCCTAATATTATGGCGATTATCACTTTCCCCTAACATTATTTCAGGCAAAAGTTGGGCTCTGTAGCGTAGCCATGACATCCATGCATTTTTATTTGCCCTTGTCATTTTTGATTAACTTTATTATACAGTACAGGCAAAGGGTACGGTTGTGTCGTTCCAATGGCCGTTGATGTTATGAACAGCGTTCCGTTTCAAGGTCTCGCTCCACGGGAACATTTTGTAAATAAGGCCTCGTGCAGCCAGTACAATGGATATTAGTCCTAGAACTGTGTCACGCCACCCTACACGTGAGAGCCTCTTTCAAATGGTCTAGGGAAATAAAATGTACTTGGGTACGAGCAGGTCATGTAAATTGTAAATGGTCAGCTTCACACCAGAGGTGGGAAGACGTCATGGGCAATACACCAGTTAAATTATAAAGGAGACCCGCTTTCTGCGTTCACTCTAGTTCGAAAGCTTCACTACTAAAGTAGAGCGAGAGGAGTGTATGACAATATAGAAAGGTTGCATGGATAGGTACATTGGATTGCATGGTGGCTCACTACATAACTTTATCGCCTCCAGTAAGGCAACATGGATGACCATTCTCACTATATGATATGCATAAAATATTCGTTTCAATTAATATATTGTTGCGTGTTTGTTGGCCCTGAATCCTGATTCGGCTGACTAAATTCCATATGTGACGTATAGTACACATATGCTGCCTCCTTCTTTAGCGTACTATAGGCGGGAAATGGACATGTTACGACTTAAATTAGTCTTTGAGATTTCTTCTGCAAAAATGACATTTCTTACTGAAATTACCTGCCTGGAGTTTAATCCCTGAGCGAATGTATAATCACTCACGAACAGTTTTGACTTTAGCTGTTTGCGTATGCGGACGGACAGTATGGTGATTAGATTAAATATTATGAAAAAGTGAGATGCAGTTGAAAATAAGTGACAAAATTAAGGCAGAAAATGGTTTTTCTGTTCAAACAATTGTCGTGCTTCAGAGAGGTGCGCGAGTTATTCCACATTCGTGCCTGAATGCCCGAAAGATTAACTTTTGCTCAATTTAAAAACAATAATTAAAATAATTAATAAACAAATAGACATTATGACAAAAAGATGTATGTACACCTATTTCACATACTGGTTAGGCCTACAGCTTTCACCCCTTTATTCCATTGCGGCTAATTTTTATTATATTTAGCCACGGCCGGGAGCCTGGCGACTTTGTTGCTCCACTACGTCACTTCAGACCTGACTATAGGCCATATGAGGTTCAAGTATAAATTCACTCACATACACCAGGCCCTTTCTGTGGTAGCGGCGCGCCGTGTAGCCAGAGAACTCGCTCATGTCACCCTCCCATTGGTCTGGGGTACAGCAGGGCTTGGGGGCTTCCTGGGCCCAGCAGACGGCAAAAAGTGCCAGCAATACAGCTACAGTCTTCATGATTAGACAGTGCATTCAGCAATGATCCGATCCGGTGTATATGTGTCTCAAAGATCCGCTGACTAATAGTCACATGCCTGTGTTTACTCTAATCATATGACTCCCAAGATGCATTGCGTGTCTAGGTACGCGTGGCCTTGACACCCCAGGTCGTTACCGGTATATTTGTATATGGTACGGTGCGCAGGTACGGGTAGACTTGAGGGGGACTGGAAGAAAAACAAGACAACTTGGGCCATTGAGTACTCTCTCACTAAAGATCAAAGGACAGGGCAATATAGAAATAGGCCTACTTGTGGTCATCATTACCCAGTGCCTTATTTAACAGATCTGTATTAATTGGTCCAAAGGTATTTAACCTTTGTCATTTTAGGCTATAGGGAAAAATTGTGAATATTATATTATAAAGCAGTAGGGAAGAGATCCATGCGGCGGCATGTGTCGTTACATTACGGCAACAAAAATTAACATTTATATAAAAAGTCATAAACAATAGAATTAACACTAATAAAGGTGCATGTATATTCAAGTTTACTATTAAATTCACCTCTTTTCTTTATTAGTTTACAAAACACATTGCGTGAATATAATGAAAGCATATTTAAATGATTACACCACTTTAAACAAGTTCACTCTTATTTGCTGGCTTTTGTTCACATTTTGCGAACACAGAATTAACACTTCTATTTTCCTCCTTGTTGATATATGTGCAAGTAACTCCACATATGGCGCCACCCTATTGACCAGCAGGGTACCTATATCAATAAAATATTTTTAAGCCTACTGAGGCTTTATACTAAGGTAAAAGGTAACAGACGGCCAAGAATGTGTTTTCCTATAGTTTCATGTATGGAACGATGTAACCTAAAACCCTGCTATCGTAACGGCCTATTTTTTATACACGCTCTATACATATGTCGCTATGAATGCCTCGTTCAAAATGACTTGCTTAACCCTGTGGATTCTGCTACAGTAAGTTAGGACTTTTTTGTGTGCTACAAAGATATTTCCGATTTATGTTTATGGAAACAGCAGGGGCTCCGTGGTCATTGGCAGCGTACCACCTGCCTTTGTTTTGGGCGCGAAAACACACGGCAAGCTCGGCACTGGACTCATTAACCTGTGGCAGTTATTAATCCTTGAAAGCTTTCAGTTTGCTAATACCCAATGGTCTGTCCCATGCTGGCCGCTGGTCAGTGTACTCGGTGACAATTAATTGTTCTACAATAAGGAGCAACTCGACCGCTGTTCAAAATTGGTGCTTGTGTTTTTCGTGGGACAGTACATGTGCACAGAGCCTGCATTGCTAGAATATATATCGTATCACCATTTTGATGGTTGCATTCATAAAATTTTTGAAGACGTGAGCCTTGTTGTATGATACATGTACTAAAGTTTGTTTCTCACCTGAACTTTATAAACACCTACGGAAAAATTAAGCCACAACATTTCCTGCCATTTTACAGTTTATTAGATATCCTGTAAACGGGATAAATATTCCAAATTGAGCAGGCTGAGTGCAATAGTCCCTTAATTTCTGAGGAATTAGCCGTCTTATCAGTAGACTTTGATTGTCCACTCAATAATACATTAGACCTCGGTGATGGTCACAGTTCTGAGGGATCTAAATCTGAAATGACCTCTTTATTTCACGCCATTGAAATCCCTCCCAAAGGACATATTTGTAAAAGAATTTCTCATCTCGTCAAAAAGTTTTTTTGCCCCGCAATTTCTTATTTTGCGACATATTTACGCTAGCTAGCTGGGGGGGGGGGGGGGTATAAAGCTGGAAGTTTTATTTTTATCAAAGTTAATTGGTGCAATTTGATAAATACTTTTAGTGAAATTTTGATTAAATGAACATACCAATTACCACTGAATATGAAATATTTGTAGCATAATGAATGATTACCGTATATGATTAAAAACACATTGAAACTTGAGCTATAATAATCTATATGACTGGGAGTGAGATTTTTATTTTACTTTGACTTTTGATTACTGAGCTTACTTTCAGAAATGCTTGACAATAACGATGGCTGTTTCCTTTGTCGTGTCGTCGGGACGTTACACGGGTACAATTCAAAACATTAAACCGAGAAAATTTAGACTTCAGATCCAGGCACTTCCTACTGAGATTTCATTAAGACCAACATGTCAAGGACTTTTTAATTTTCATTATTAATTCATTTCATAAGGAAGCTCAAATTTCGTAATAATAGCCATACTGATCGCCATGAAACTTATTTTATTCAGAGGAATAACTTCAGCAGTTTCACAACACTGATTATGCCACCTTTATGTGTTTTCCCACTGTTTAATCAAACAAATATTTTAAACTGAAAAGGTAATACATGAGAAAAGTTCATTCAAACATTTGTCTGGAGGAGTGATAGTCACCCATTTTCGACATATTGACATTATAAGCCCATCGACAGTGAACAATTACACTAAAACTTATATATCTCAGCAATCCTGAAAGTTGGTGTGATTACTGATCAGTCATATTGTTGGTTACCAAATACTAGTGGCACCCACAGTTGCCTTTATGTTAACGCAAACAGTTACTTCCCATTGGATAAAAATTTGACGTGTGTCACGGATAAATAAAATCTCATTTACTTATAAATCTGTAAATTTTTATCTGAAAATTCATATTTAACATTTCTCAGCAATGCTTGCAAAGATGAAGATCAACACGTGGATCCTGGGTAACCACCCATCTACTACAACTTGATGTTTGCACATTTTATTGTTGTTTTCAACGCTTTGAGATACTGAAGGGTGCGACAAAGCACATTAAATAAATAGTTTCAAGTAATCAGAAATATTCAAGAAATCAGGACGGGTTCTGTTGCTCAGGGGTAAAGCACAGGACTCAAAAGTCGGGAAATCGTGAGTTTGAATCTCAGCCGAGGCGATGAGATTTTTCATTGTCGATCTCCACCCTGCGCTCCTGAGGCAGCGGAAATCTTGCGCTTCTAAAGAAGCTACTGATTTTCCCGCTGATCTTTGACCGTTTATGATACATTTAGACACTGGGTGGTGGGTCGAAGTCTGGCAGCCAACCAAATGCCAGTTAAAAAACACTCGACAGGCATCATGGCTCCGCCCATAGCTGCGCTTCAAGTGCATTCAAGTGGTTACTCTTAATAAAAAATAGTCGAATTTTAATTGCTCCCTCTACGTTCTCGCATCATCGACCGATTCGATTATGACATTACGACTATGTTAGCGTATCCATGTATCCGTTTGCCAGCAAAACAGAAACCAACCCGCGAGGTGTGCACGGAACCTATGTTGTTTCATTTCGTTTGAATAACAGCTCACCGGCCGGGCATCCTATGTACACAAGGACCTGTGAAAACCACGTGAGGGGCCATTCTCTCTAAGCCTGTGGCGTGTTCAAACGGTTGCCGGGGCCAAAAGCTGTCACTCAAAACGAAATGAACAACATTGGCTCCGTGTATTCCCCGCTTGGCTGGTAAACCGTTTTGTCTTCCAGCACAGGGTCTCATTTGATTGGAACAAAATACAGTGCTCCCCTCTGGTGTAGCAATTCAGGATACGAGGTCAAAACAAACAACGCTTACGATATAGGTAGTAGGCCTATAGGTAAAGCGCTGTGTAAAGAGCGTACCTCCACCCAGGGTTAGCGCTCTGCAGGCTTAATGGGGAGACTGTGTCCAACAGTCATGTTTCACTCACAAACCAGTGCGCCTTTCGGGGGTTCCTCGGTGTTATGATCCAGCAATGGGGATGCCACACACCCAGGACCCGCAGGAGTGGTACACCGATCTTGGTTGACACCAGGATAACCGGGTATAAGCTCCTGTCACGTAGTCCGAAACCGAAATGGAACTCTGCAAATGTACATAGTAATAGTTAAGCAAGCATTAAACACATTGAGGCGGTTAACTCCGCCGAAAGAACATCAGAAATATGAAAATGTGCCTGTCCATGCCTAATAAATATTAAGTTAGAAGAATTTTTTTTCTTATAATTGCAAATTTATTTGCAGACATACTTGAAAAATACTCGCCCAATAGGCAAATATATTTGAAGAATAACAGATGCATGAAGGTAGGAGTTACTATATATCGCCAATAATGCTAGAATGTGATATGATTAAATATATACTTAAATATCAGAGAGGCCATGTCATCTGTGTTTGTTTATTTAATTTTTATACTTGGGATTATTATGGTTATCTGTTCAATTTTGCTTATAAACAAAAGATACAAAAAAAAAGATACATTATTGATATTTAAACATAGAGAAATTAATTATTTTATAAGGTAAATATGAAACCGTTTGTCACATGCAGACAAAGCGTAATATATGTTAAAACATATATCTTATTTTCACATAATAATGATCCTTATTAAATGTAAGTCAACAGATATATACCTATCAAACTTAAAAATGCTTCGATATGACATAAAATAACTGATGTCAGTGTACACAACTCTTCAGTGTGAAAATGTGACTTGTTGTAGGTACAAGATCTTAGGACAGAAGTGCATAGCTTAGCCTATTGGTACCAGATAATCCCAATATTATTCAAATAATAATGTCACCAAAATTATGCTATTTCTTATTTTTGGTAAACCCATAAGACATTGCAAAATATTCTAGTATCATGATTTTTCACATCACGTCCACATATTATCTAAGAAATCTTATTAGAAAACCCAGTTGAATTATGGGCAATTGATGTTAACTTTTCAGGAGGATGATATAGTTGTATACATGTTTTAAATTTGTTGAATACATATCTTAGGAAGAAATATGCCACACTTATTAAGTAAGAAGATTTTCTTACTTTCCGATCTTTTACTTATGATCTTGTAAAGCATGTGATCTTTTATGTTTGCTTATTAGATGATGGGTTTACAATTTGTCTATGATAATGATCACCGGCATGCAAAGCAGATGCGGATCCAGGGGGAGGGTCAAGAGGGTCCCGACCCATACCCCCCCCCCCCCCTTTCAGCAACCGCAAGCTTTTTTTAAGAGTTTCAGACGAATTTTCGGCCTGGACCCCCCCCCCCCCCTTTGCTGGACCTCGGAACCTTTTTATAGGGTTTGTCATTAGTCCTCCTGGGTTGGACCCCTCCTTTTCCTAAATCCTGGATCCGCCCCTACAAAGGGTTTAAAGATTTACAAAATAATTGGTTTCGTTCTTTGATTTAGTTCAGGCATAGGCGGCTATTAGGCGTTGTTAAGCCAAAGGTTACCAACCCTGATTTACTAATGTGGTAACTTACTGATTTATGTTTCTTTCAGCACATTTTTGGGTTTTAGAATTCCACTTTTTAAAATCCAAGCATTTTAGTAGCAAAAACTGAAGACATGTTATTTTAATTAATAATAATTCTGTGGCAGGGTTTTAAAATGTGAAAATCTTCGTTTTGATCCCACACACATTCAAAACATTGGGGGGGGGGGGGGGGTATAATACAATGGGCCAAACTCCCTTGACAAATATTGGGGGGGGGGGGTTATATATAGCCCCCATCCCCAGCCATCGGGATGCGTAGTGGACAATTGTGACAGGTTTGTCGCGAAATGATGGCAACAATGAAACCGATATACAAGTACTTAAAAATCAGGTACAACAACACCAGAAGCGCCTAGACTTAAAACTACCACCAAATTGTTTTGGAAATTGCAATTGCTAATATTACGTCTGAGATGGACAAATTAAGTGAAGAAAACAGTTTGTTTTAAACAAGCGTATAAACGGATCGAAAATACATTACAGGATGTGTCATCAGACTCTAACACATTAAAAGAAGAGGTGACCATGCTTGATGATTCTCACAAATCGTCTCCCAATGATGTGAAAACTGATGTGGCAAACTTAACAAAAAGATACGATGAATTAGAATTAACGGTTGGTCAGTTGTAGACGTCCCTCGGTGCTCCAGGGGAAATCTCCATTATAGATATTAGTGCGCTGAAATCAGAAACGATACCACGTTACCGTGTAGGCCTACAGCGTTATGATACCCTAATGGCTTGCTATATGGGGAATGTTGGTGATGGTGTTACCCAGGAGAAGGGTTGCTTCCTATATTAGGAGAAGAGGTGATCGCCTGCTTCATCTCCGTTTATTCCACAGTAAATATTAAGGAAATGTAGGCGCCAAGTTGATCATACGGTCCAGTGTCCGGTCTTCCGTAGAAGCCAGCGACTTCTGGCCTCACGGGACTTATCTCGCGTTATCGATGATTACATAGTTTTGTATGGAACGTAACATAACATCCTCGTATAATATCATGGATAACAGATTAGTGAGGTTAAAATATTTTAATATTTCATGCTTGCGTGGCATAATGTCTAGTACACCATATCTTTGTGAATATTTAGAGTAGCATAAAATTCATATTTGCGGTATTCGTGAACATTGGATATTTTCAGATAATTTGCATTACTTTAAAAGTATTCACCCTAATTACGATGTTTATGCTATAAGGCTGATAATTCTCTGAACCCATTGGACTCCTATAGGCGAGGTAAGGGAGGTGTAGTTATTATGCATCATAAGTCATTAAGCGGTCTGTTGTCGCCAGTATGGCTGGACAATGATGAGGATCAAATAAAGTTTCGGTTAACCTTAATACATTGCTGGGTGTATTCTACATCTTTAATGTATATTTGCCATGCTCCAAATATTCTCTTAATTTATTTTAATGTATTTGTCAAGACTATGATTTCTTTTATGAAAATTTTACAAGGGAAAGGTATTGTTTATCGGGGACTTTAACTGCCACTTGTTCAATGAATCTAATTGCCAAATGCAACAAAGAAAGTCCCTGTTGTCAGCATTTCTGAGTGACATTGGATACTTTCATCGTAACTCCATAAAAAGAACAGCAGTCGCATTCACACATTTGATCCTTGTATGAATGACAGAAATCATTGCAGTTAATTATATCTTTGGACCGGAAGGTAAGAATGATCTTATCATAGAGAGTCATGTAGCTTTGGATGACGCGCTAAATGTGTCCGACCACTGTCCGGTTAAACTATCTCATAATGTTGTATGCAATATGATCTCTAATCCTGCTCTACGATCAATCAGACTCAAGTTTAATTGGGGTAAATCGGTTCAATCTTCAGTGAACGAGTTTTATACGCGTCCTCTGTCCACATTGCTCGACACTATCCATAAACAAGAACTTGACGATTGCGCTGAATATGAGATATGTGAATTCTACAGTGCTTTGGTCAATACCATTTTAAATGCATCTCTGGAAGGGGTACCACACCGAAAATATTCCAGGTGCTGAAAACCGAAGTGGCAGGAAGAGTTAAAACCACTTAATGGTATGATGCGAGTTTAAAGGCGGGCGTGGATCGCTGATGGTAGGCCTCGTAATCTCGCATGGACTTCCTTAATATAAGGACTCTAAACGTGATTTTAGGCGTCAGTACCGTGATATGTTTGTCAAAGAGAGAGGGATTTGTTCGCAAAGATTGATCGGGAATGGAGAAGTTTATCTGACTGAATTTTGGTTTATGATTAAGAGACAAAGATGAACAAAATGAGTTCCTACAAGCGAGATGTTATTTGACGGAATTTGCTGTAGAAATCCGGAAGATATTGCCAATGTTTGGTCCAAGTATATATTGGACTTTTCGTCTCCATATAGTTCTCATGAAAATGATAATTTTGACAGCAATCATAAAGTCTATATACAGAAATGGTTAACTGTGTATATAAAATCTTCTCATAGAAATTTGATGACACTTTAGATAGAGATATCGAGATGTCCGAGGTAAGCAATGCATTGAAAGACCTTAAACGTAATGAAGCAGGTAGCATGGATGAGCTCGTAAATGAGCTTTTCATATTTGGCGGCTAACATTTAACAGAACACCTTACTTACTTATATACATTGATTTGGAAGTTTGAGTATTTTCCTGGTGAAATGAAACGAGGTTAAATTCTAACCTTGCCGAAGTGTCCCCAAAAAGAGCAGATTCCCCATATAATTACCGGGGTATCACTTTGTTTCCAGTCATTAACAAATTCTTTGATAAAATTATGTTGACTCGTATTCAAGGTTGGTTGCTCCAGCATAATTTTAATTATTTCGGTGCAGTGCGCATACCAAAGTGGCCTTTCATCTATCGATGTTTCTTTTATGCTTCAAAAATGTGTGTTATACAATACTGAGCGGAAATCAAGGGTATATCCATGTTTTCTCGACACAATATAAAAAAAAAGATTTTGTTTTTCTCCTGGCTTCATGGCCTTTTTTTGTGAAATTGTATAACTTGGGTATACGGGGAAAGGCATTGAGAATCTTGATTAATACTTATACGGATTTGAAAAGTGTTGTGCTTTATGGCGGGTTTCAGAGCAAATGGTTTCAGGTGAAACAGTCTGTCAGACGAGTTAGTGTGCTTGGGCCATTTTTATATTTAGTGTACATAAATGACCTTCCTCTTAATCTGAGAGATTCTAATGGGAGTGCTCTTATAGGCAATATATACGTTGGTTCACCATCATTGGCAGATGATATTTCTGAATTGCCCCCCTCACCAAAAGACTGCAACGACATATGTTATGATTATAGCAGGGCAATGGCGCTTCACTTAAAACACTGCTAAGCTAAGTTAGTTATATTAGTATTTGGCCTGGGTGAAAAGTGTATGCAGAGGTTTCCATGAAAACTCGGTAATTCACCATTGAAATATGTTAAAAAATCAGAGACACGTTGGTAAACTTCTTGATTCAAATTTAAAAGCGTTGAGCGAACTAGAAATGCATGTAGAGCAGGTAAAGGTGCATTACTGTCATTGGTATGTACAGGAGTTCGTCTTAGAGGTCTGAACCCAATAACATGCGCTAATTTATATCGGTCAGTGGACATACCTAAATGTTTATATGGATCTGAATCATGGTTTAATGTAGGAAGTACAGAATCATTTTTGCTTGAGAGAATGAATACATTTTGTGTCAAGGTAATGCAAGGAGTAAATAGATGAAGTTGTTCTGATAAGGTAATGTCTATGATTGGGCTCCCTCGTAAAACAGCATGAATAGATAAATTTAAATTAACTTACCTAGCGAGATTATTTAGTGGTTCCTGCCAGCGGCCTTCCATACAGGTATTCCAATATAGACTGATCTCTCACTAACATGCAAAGAGAGTTGTACAAGTGGAAATATACCAGACATTGTGAAAAAAATCAAAATATATGAATTATACGAGTATATCTGTTAGAATATATAGGAATAGGTTCTGGTAGATTTTCAGGGAGGTACTTCTGGAAAAGTTTAATCACTGATAGAATTATTATGATTGAAAGGCAACAATGTTCCCACAGAATAAAGGACGACAGGAGGTTTTTTGTACTTCAGTAATATTCCAGAAGACAAATATATTCCCTCCACACTATGGGAGACTGCTCACCGAATTGTCGGATCTTATGAGAAGATTGTGTATGTAGCTATGCCGGTCACTATAACTAGTCACTTTAAGTGTGTTTGTGAATAACTTATCTGATCAGGATTAACTTCCATATTTCTTTGGTAAAATGTTACCAGAACAAGGAGATTGGGCTTCAGATATGAATCAAGTGTTTGTATACAGATATTCATATATTCTTGTTCTCCTGTCACTAATCTGCTAAAGCAGCTCACACAATAAGCATTTTGATGTGTCTTTGTTCTTATCAACATGTTCTTTGTATTTACATCATTAATCTAAAACCAATGCATACATGTATATTGTTTATTGTAATCGTCATTTTGGCGGAAATAAAGCTCAACAAAAATAACAACAATAACATACCGGAGGGGGTCTGGAAGAAAAAGTACACAGCTTGGGCCATTGATTATACTCTCTCACTAATGATCAAAGGACAGAGCAATATAGAAATAGGCTTACCTTCATCACCCGGTACCTTAATTAATAGACCTGTACAGGTCCAAAGGTATATAACCTTTGTCATTTTAGGTCATAGGGTAAAACTGTGAATATGATATAGCAGTAGGGAAGAGATCCATGCGGCGTCATGTGACGTTACATTACGGCAACAAAAATTAACATTTATATAAAAAGTCATTAACAATAGAATTAACACTAATATAGGTGTATATTCAAATTTGCTATTAAATTCATCTCTTATCTTTATTAGTTAACAAAACACATCGCGTGAATATAATGAAAGCAGTAATTAAATGATTACTGAAAACCACTTCTATCATGACGATACAAAGAATTAATATTGGCTATATATATATATATATATATATATATATATATATATATATATATATATTAACAAAACAACACAAGTAGACTGTGAATGAGGAAAGGGAGATGAGCCTCCTAAACTCAAGGCTATAACGGTATCATGCAGGTACCTGTACGCGCACATACATACACAGTGGATCGACGTACCTATATCAGCTGCCATCTGAGGTCAGCTTCAATATTGGTGGATGATGTCAGCTCTTAAGCGGAAACCCAAATTAATCACAATCCCATACATGCATGTCCGGAGAGAAGGCTATATGAGCGCCTTTCCTGTACCTGCAGTGTGTCTGTATATATAATTAATTAACCCGCTGAGTCTGTTTTAAAACATTATGGCTCAAGCGGTGCACTTCTTATATCAGAAGAGGCAAATGCCAGACCGGATAGGCTTTCTTTTAATTTTGTTGTGAAGTTGCTTTGGTAAAGGGCTCGCCGCTGAGAATTACACTCCGTCTTAAATATGGTTATGAATGTCTGTGGCGGACCTTCTGGTATACCACAAGGAACGAATAAAAGAGTCATTAAGGATAAGATGCAGCTTAAACTAGGTTCACTATACCTATCTATCCTTTATTGCTCATTTGCCATGCATGTGGGGTGTCCTGGTTATGTTATATATGATATAACAGTATTTTATCATGCAGAGAAAAGCAGCAGACCGTCACTGCCACAGCAATATGTTGCTGATGCATGAACTCTGGTCACCCATGACCTGACCTGTGACCTGACCTCTGGTGTACCAGAGTAATTAAATAATTTTTGTTGTTCAAAATGTAGAATGATGCCCTAAACTTTTCAAAGAATATCGCAAAAGACACTATCACAACAATCTTATATTTCATTAAACCTAGTATGGACCCCCCCCCCCCCCTCACGCCAACTGCATTTCTTGATTCCAGCTTTTAGTGGCTCACCACGTCGCGTGCCCATGTTTCATTCACCTACATGTCATAATAAGACGTACTTTCATATATATAATTGTCCTTCGGGATAAGGAATTGGCATATTACTAACGTTCAAAGTGATTTTTTTGTGTGGTTTAATAAAACCTTGTTGAGATGAAATTACTACAAAAACACATATTCTGTTTGTTATTCTCTTTTGCATTTCCTAAATCCCGTATTGAATGGGACGACGGGATAGAGCATTTTGAATTAACGTTATATTGTATATTGTAAGTTTTATTCAATCAACCGCCACATACATGGAGTCTGCCGCCACCCAAGGTATACCTACATTTATATAGAGGTTCATTGAACCGCATGGACGTGATCAGGTTGTCTGTGTCCTTTAGGCGGTAATGGGCGCACCAGGGACATGTTTGTACAACGGCGGGACTTAACAAAACTCAGGTTCACCTAGGTGAAGTCACCTCGCTGGTTATATCCGTCAATGGGGTTCATGTGCAGGGTAAAACATTAAGTAGTGTTCAATTAAGGATATTAATTGACCATCGTCATTTACAAAGAGTTTCCTCTCAACTGTCAGAGCATGAGGAATTGTGATCCACTATGGGTATTTTTGTCATAGGTGTTGTCATTTTTGGGTTACTTTGTGTACATATAAATGTAGTCTATAGATAAATCCCTAGTAAAAGTTCATATAACACCCATGGGAAGGATATATGAGCTTGTTTATCTACAAGCTGTTAGTAAACAGCAATTTTGACCAAAGAGAAAACCCATGTATTCTAAGTTGGTTGGGTATGTGCAGAAGTGAAACGCTCAATAGCTGCAAAACGCCCTTTGCAAAACTCTGGTTCGTTTGGTTGGCGCCCCAGGTATCCTAGATGAATGACTTTTGACGAGCCCCTCACATGTTATAAACAAATGGATATGAACAATAAGAACAGCCTGCTTGTGGGCGATGGGGTCGGCGTTTGCTGGCTTTTCATTATTAAAGGTTCAAGGGAATATCTTAACAGGCGTCAGATATCGGAACAGGCCGCTGTCAACATTTCTTATTGTTATATCTTCAATAGTATAGGTGTTCCTTTTAATTGCTTGGTTACTTGATTTGTGTGTAAGCAACTTTCTTCAACGGAGTTTGGTTTAATTGTGTCTACAGAGGGTAATGGTTGCACCCCTGGGGCGGATCCAGGATTTAGGAAAAGGGGAAGGGGGGGGGGGGGGTCCAAACCAGTAGGACTAATGACAAAGTCTAAAAAATATCCCCTAGTCCTGAAAAAGAGGGTCCAGGCAGCAAAACATTGTCTGAAATTCTTAAAAACGGTTGCGGTGTTAAAAAAAGGTGGATCTGGACCCCCTCCCCCTGGATCAGCTTCTGCACCCCTAAGAACAATCCGTTAATTGTAAGATGCACCTTAGACAATGGATGACCCGTTGGCCCACCGTTTCAGAGGCAATCACGTTATCTCTGTATTCGTGCCACGGAAGAATGATATGACATAGGCCAGGGGCAGTCACATTCCTGCTTGGTCAGTTCTCGGGCTCCCAGTTAATTTTAGTTAATAATACAACTGAAAGGTGACAGCTCAAGGGAAGAAAAGAATTATTGTTACCTCAATTGGACACCAGACCTGGTGGTTTAATTTTTCTGGTGATTTTTTTTTTGTCGAAGTCTGTGCAGGAAGGTGAAGATTGACGTACATACAAATAATATGTGCCGCTTCAGACCTGCGATTATGCCTGCAATGTAATTTTGTGGATGTTGCCGAACAAAACTGGTATGCATTTTGCAAATAGCCCCTGTAAGTTCTATTGTATATCAACATTTTCCCGGTGTCACGACCAGTTTCTGCTGGTCTGAATGGACAAATGAACTGACAGGAGGTATATATGACGACCAATGACTGCTTTCTAGTTTCTTTTTTATATATTCTACAGGAAGTATATAGTTCCACATTAAAATGGCCACAACGTCCGACCATATGAGGCTTCTTCTTCAAACAAATGCTTACAACAAAATTAAGGAAATGTAATAAGAAATATAAGCATACACTTGTCCAACTGGACATAAAATTTGTTTTTACTTCAATGCATTTAAATGTTTCATACTGAAGCCCTTGTACAGCAGATTAAAAAAAAAGGGAATTGACAGCATGTAACGATAGCTCGTATATATGACACGCAGATTTTTTATCGCCTGCAATATCGCGTGCTCACGCTTTCGTATTGTTACATGTATCTGTTTGTTGGCATGTGCTAGGCATTCTGATTCCTGCTATGGGAACCGCACTAGCTGAACTCTGGCTTGTAGAGACACAGTGCTTGTTGTAGTTTAGAAGTTTCGGGTATGTTCATGCGCTATGGGCGCGCGTGTATTGTTGTGTTGTATCTGTAATGTTCGTAAATATAGAAGCTTCTGGACATCGGGGAAAAAGGCTATAAAAAGGACTGTGTTTTGAGCCGGCAGAGAAAAAATACCAGCGGACATGTCAGTTTTGGGACCTGCTCCGATAACTGCAAAACCTACAGATATTCTACGGACTTTATACAGACTTTATATGGATTGTCTTCAGTTTTTCTTTGGGATTTTAACCAGAACTTTATTTATGGATTACAACAGACTGTCTTCATGATATAATTGGACTTTTCACCGGGAAGATTTACTTGAACTGTTCATCTGGATTATTTATGCTAAAAGACTCTTGTGGGACTGTGACAGTGGTGGTATCCAAGAACCAAAGCCTAGGATTCAGACTCTGGTAATGTACATTTTTATTATTGTTATGTCTTAAATACTATGTAATTGTATTGATTTAGTGTATTTTAATTTTAGGATTGTTCTAAAAATAAATTATAATTTTTTGTTAACAAAAAAAAACACAGATTTCTGTATTCATTCCCCTAGACATTTCACGCTGCCTAGTGTTGCGGAATCTGGTTTTTTTAAATCTCCGTAACAAAATTTTATGCTCGACACGTTTACATGATCTGTTATTATTAGGTTCCGTAACAGTATGCTATGCTAGTTCAAACCCGTAAAAGACCTTCCTTGTTCGTGTATATTTCGATCCCTTCTATGTGAGAGGATAAACCCTTCTTCAATTTGTGTTTTACCGTGTGTGACTATGTGTTTACGTCGAATATAATGGATTAAATCAGATACAGGACCTTTCGAGGATTTAAGCAGCTCAATTAAACCCAAAACTTTAGATAATTTTAACGCTTAGAGTTAAAGTTTATCGTAAAAATGTAAGGATTAAGGTTATATAATTAGAAAGGGGCATTTTACAAGAATCTTGATCCTGAAGGCAAATCGTGTAAATGTATGGCTTACAGCCTTTCTGCCTTTTTAGTATTAATCCCTGATACACCTTTTCCAAATCTGTGAAACAGCCAGTCCCTTTGTATTCGTAAAAGCCGGCTGCAGGTACATCGCCAAATGTTAATTGAGAAACGAAATCGCAAACTTGCCGCAATGTCTTCATTGAAAGTGTCATTTATTGCCGGAAAGGTCAGTGAATGTTCAAGTGACCCATAAGCGTCTTTTCAAAATAATAATAATGAATTGTGTCTTTGGAAATGACAATCCTAGTGTGCCTTGAAATAACCGATACTGTCCTGCTTTGGTTTTCATCTTATCGTTCAGACCGGATCCAGTTTATTTATGCAAAAGGCTATGGGAGTGGGTTGTATAGTTGCCCTCCAAGGTCGGTGGTTTTCCCTGGGTTCTCCGCTTTCTTCCGTCCTCACCGACTACCTCACCGAGCGCCAACACTCGAGTCATGACAGGTGTGTGGTATTAGGCATTATAAATAGTTGTACAATCCACGTAAAAATGTATTTACGCAGAGTAAGCCAAAAATCGCATAAATTCTACGGAAAAACAGGTGAACAGCTGGCTTTAAACATAAGCAACCTCGGAAGGAACAACAGGAGAGAAGGGTAAGATTGTTCATGGTTTAATTTGCATTCTTTACTTTTCTTACAAGACAATCAGAGATTAATATGAACATGCATTCTTCGATGTCCTTCATGATCAGGAGACCATTATTCTGTTTACGCCGTGAACTTCATCCGAAGGTACTCAAGGACTCGGTAATCCTCTCCAAAGTTCTGAAGTAAAGATAATATATGAAGTAAAATACATTTTTCAAAAATAAGGTTATGTTTATCTTTAAGTGGTTTTCTGGTACTTGAGATTTTTTCTATGAAACGAAAATAGCTCTGATTCAATGGGAACAGTAAACCTCCACGTTCTATGATAAATGGAGGATCACCAGTGGAGTTATTCAAGCTAGGAAATAATTTCATATTTCCATTTCATAATTTTTCAATCATGCATCACATATCGAGAAGTTCAGGATATGGAATGTACCCTTATTTTGTTTACGTAGTCTATTAATAGTCAAAAGTGTTCTCCTGAAGCGGCACAATGATTTCAGTGTTGCCTTCCTCAAGGAAGTATTGTGAATTGGGTTATAATTAATATACCGAATTAACGGGAAAAATGGTATAAGCATTTTATCTCTAAATTATTTGTTATTTTATAAAATTATACACAATGCGACATGCTTCCACTACTATATGTTTATGAATTGATTTAATTGCGTTGCCACCCCACCCCCCCTCCGCCATTTTCTCTTAGCAGACATTCCCCATGCTACCGGGTGTGACGTTACATTACAGAACTGACTCACGTGGTTGTTGTCGTCCACAGTCTTGCATGACGGTGGAGGCACAAACACACTTGGGTCATGGATTCCAATAGTGAAGTTAGAGAACCCAATGGAACTCTCAAAGTCAACTGTGAAAAACAATGTGAGGGCAATGAGTGAGCGTATAGCCAAGAACATACGAATTAATAAATTAATAAGAATTCTTAAATTCCTATTTAACAAGGTTCCTAATCCCGTGGCGGACCTAAAATGACTTGCTTCTCAATATTCAATTTATAAAGAAATACAGATATATGGATTGAGGCAGACAGACAGAAAGAAAGATGTGTATATTTTCCTGTATCATAAACGAAGAGCGCGAATTTGCAACACTTTAAATATACCCTTCATATTTAAAACACAATTTATGTACGGAATATTAACATTCTTTTTATAAAGGGCTTCAAAAATTCTAGTGCATTGAACAAGTTTGGTTAAACTTGCTTTCACAAAAAAAGTCATATCACCCTGCGGCTGGATAAAGTTAAATAAATTAAATCAGTATGCTTGCTTTGCTGTACTTGTCATAGAGTGAACGAACACGTGACGATGCCTGTTGCATGGCAGCTAATCATGACATACCTCCACGCCAACTTCCGAAAACTATCTCTCCAACTGGTATACAACCAGACTGCGTCACTGAGACGACTGCCCTCACTCCCTTCTCGTTGACTGCCCAGGCGTTCAGGTCCAGCTTGTCGTCCCCTGCACCCTGGAAGGCGGCGCCTAGGTAGGTGGCCTTACCTTTGATGATACAAAAGATGTGTACATATAGTAGTGTAGTGTATACATTTCCTATACTTTAATTTCGTACTCAGTTTGTTCGCCAGGTGGCGTTTCCGTATATGAATAAATACTTCACACATGGCAAGGTTCATTCTCACATGCTGAATGTGAGCATACCTTGTAATGACGACACGGTTTTGGTGTATATTCTTGTAAAGGACGTTTAAAAATAAATCTCAAGCCAAGCTTTTTCTCCCCATTAGCTTAAATTATCGGTAAAATGTTACACTTGTATTAATCAATGGTTGTTACAAAATTTAACTGTTTTGTCAACGGTCTGAATACAATGCAAATATGACAAATTGAAAAATGAAAACAAGCACATCCGATTTATAATTTCTTTCAAACTAAATAGTTATGAAGGGTTTTAAATTAAAATTTTGTGAACACGGAGGCAATTTTCGATATGAAGATGATACATAGGGTTCTGATGTATTGCACAAACGAACATAACTGAATTGCCTGGTCAATTATAATTCAAAATAGAACCTTCAGTTATAAGTCAGCTATTTTCTTCAAATGCAATAATTTTAGAAAAAAGGTTGAACCCTCGAAGGTAGAAATAGTTTTCTAAACAATATTTTGGAATAACAATAATTTGACTTTGATCTCCACAAAGTCCCACGGTGATACGTTGAGACTCACCTGATTCATAATCTATTGGCTATAATTCACCATTTCACCATTACAAACATACCAGTATATGACACATACCATTAATCCCGGTATGGTATGATAGGTATGTGCCTTTAAATAAGAAAGTAACAGTCACGCTTGCTGAATCAATACCTACAATATTCGACCAGACGATGTAAAATCAGGACGTATATCTTATACTTCTGTGTCAGGTCAGCTTATACCCAACTAGAAATCTGCATTCTAAGGAATGCAAGCCTCCGCCATGTGTTTGCGTTCACTTGTTTGGTCCATATTCCCAGGTTCATTAGTGCATAAGATACTCAACATTTGTGAATATTCCTTGATGGCCTTCCTGAATCCAGGTCGTGTGTCAGACCCACAACTAAATCAAATCGGTTCTTCATTTGCCCATTCCGTTCATGAATACGTGAGATATGCAGTGAACAAACATACACAGGAACAAACACACACGAACTGGGATGAACGCATAACCTCCTCGGGGAGGCAATGAATGACTATAATACATAGACCAGATTAATAACAGAACTTACTCGGGACGCATGCTGGTCTGAAGGGTAGTTTGGTGTGGTGCACAGTACACTTATCCTTGTGAATTAGGTACATATATCCCTGAAATATAAAAATAAAACACCACATCAACTGAAATTACAAAAAAAAAGGAAAAAGAACACATCCTTTGTTTTAATCCTATCAGCGTATACTGCTTCTTCTTATATATAGGGCAACATAAATTTTAATAATTCTTGCTTTGAATATGCTTTTACAGAAACGTTTAATTCCATAATACATGTATAACATTTTCTTTTTACTACAGTGGCAATGTACCACTGACATAAATAACGAGCGTAAGCACGCACATGTTCGGTATGGTATTTAAATTGCATAGACCTCAATCTGTAGTCGATAACGATGGTTGTTTTATAGACCTGCTGATTGACTCTTCGTGGTATCTAAACCTGCAAGGCATATATTCTTTAACTCTGAATGTAAGCACACACTTAAGTCTTCCAGGTAATATTGGTACAGTATATATAATCAGAACACCTCAACAGCTCTGTAGTTAATTTAGACATGAGAAGTTGGAGAGAGGCTGCTGCTCTCAGCTTGCTTTAATACGTGCGCTGGCGGATGGCCAAAACAAATTACGCACTCTGTGTGGTTTAGGTTTTAAAGAGAATAGGTACAAACCAGATAAATGTAAATAATAAGTTTATAATGTTAAAGTATACTGGTGGTCCAGGAATGTTCTTTCTCTTGACTACTGGGTTTTCCCAAAAAAAACTGGAACTAGTTCTCCTTGGAATCACGCTTGTTGGTTAAAGGAATGGCAGTTAATAAAACGTCAAGATATGTGGCCTTTCTACTGATTTACTATACATCTTCAACGGTAATATTTGGCGGATGGATATATAAAGATTTATATCAAAAGATAAGTACCGTAAATCACTCACAGTAGAATAGTCCATGATGACCTTGACCGGACGAATACCCACCCCGGCGGCATAGGCCGCCACTTTCTTCCCCTTTCCATCGTACGAAAGCTTGGCTCCGATCTATATATGGTACAAAATAACAATTTATTTTATGGCATATGTAACAGTATAAATGTTTCACGTTTCAATTGTGTCCGTGACAGGATGTTTGCTTGCAGTTTTTAATTTTGAAATGGAAATCTTAGTCTTAAACAAATATATTGCCTTTCTTGGGAGAATGCGGTATTATCTTACACGTACCAACACCAAGTATATGCTTCTGAAAGAACATTTACATACAAAAATCAGATGCCCCAAATAATTTTAGAATACTTTGGATTAAAACATAACCATGCATGTCGGCAGTCATTTCCGTATATTGTAAGCTCCACTAATTGTTATTCGATCAGGCCTGTCTGTGCGCTGCCTGCGTCCTGGCATGGCAGCTCAACGCTACTATTCAGGTTGTATAACAAGTAGCGGCCGTTTGCTGGGGACTATGGGGTGGTGAATTAACAAATAAGTTTGTGTTTATTTTTAAGGTAAGCACAGGGTTTGCGACTAGCGCCGGCCCGCCGGCCGGTGGCTGGTTTAAATTGCTTTGGGCCGGTAGATCTAGAACATATCAGGTCCGGTGGGCTTGCTAGATTTTTTTTACAAAATACTTGCTCTATATTTATCATTTCATGACTTGTTTTTCGTCCGCTTCATTCACTGCCTTTTTGGGAAATGGGGAAAGTCCGAGAAAAAAGTTTCAAAGGTTCCCTGATTGGTAGTGAATGCGTTCGACTTTTCTGCTTGGACTTTGTTTAAAGGGAGTTTGATTGGTTTCAAGTTCCATATGCACATTCTCCCAACAGGCATGTGCACGTTTTGCACGTGAATCCTGTGCCTCGTGATTTTAGCTCTGCTCGGTGGATAAAAATAGTATCCAATCAGGTGGTCCCATACAAGTCATGTTGGTAGAGTCAATTTCCGCCGGACCCTTTACATGATTATCGTCGGATATAAATTCTGCTATACTTCTTCCGCGAAAATTCAATCATTTTGGCCTACTTTCTTCGTCCGTCTGGGCCATTGTTCTCTAACTGCCTCAACAATGTTTATTTGAATTATCTTACATTCCCTCGTCTTTAAATTATTCAATTATCAGAAGTCTTACATTGTCTGAAAGGATAAAATTTAAAGATGTCCAGCTCCCTCAATAATAATGATGTGTAGTTTAATAGTTTCAAGTCGGACTTAAATTTCAATATCGCACGTTTCTGGTATATTACATTGACGTTTGCGTGTATATTGAAGCTTCCGGTATTAGTTCCCCAAAAGATTTGTTAACATCAAGTGATATTACCTTCCCTATCCTGAAAGACAATATGAAAAACCGTTAACCGAACCTGTAAATAGCCGGGCTGGCGAGATCTTAAGTTGCTGTCGCCGTGTCCTGACCAGTGATGACAACGGGTTTGAGATTCGCGCCGCTCAAATGGAGACGAGATAGAGTAAATATCAACCAAGCGTATGCAAACGAGCACTTTGTTTCACTGGGTCATAGAAACACACCGATTATCTCATTACAATAATATTAATGCAGGTTCATGTCGGCTGCCATGAGGGGTGCGAAAAGGGTGTAAAACAATCAAGAGCTCTGGGGATTTGGTGGGATTTAAACTTGGACTGTTATTTGACATTCAGTCTTCATCCGGTGACATGCTTAATATTAACACTTAAAGGCGTAACGGCCCGTTACGCTGAAATAATATGGCGAGAACTTTGGAATATCTTCCATACTATACTCGTGCGATGTACGCAATCGTGTCGTAAGTACAATTCAGTGTGATTGCAAGTGAAAATTGTCGTTAATTCGCGTATTTTTTCGCAATTGTTGTGTCTCCAACTGTAGTCGCAAGCTGTCGTTGCTCAGTGAGATACAGCCTGAAGCCATTATGCAGCCGACGGAGAATAAAGGAAGCGTACAAGTCAATATTGTTATAACTATATACAAAATTGCCCGCAGTGTATATGAAGATATAGAGAGATAAATGCTTTGGTTTAATTACAAAAACCTTGGTCTGGTCTCGGATATCGCCGTGGAGGTTAGGGAAACTAACGATCGGTATTCCGATGTTCAGAACGGTCAGTTTTCTCAAGAGAACAGGTGCTGCTGAAGAAAGGGTATGTATTTAGCATCATCATACTGAATAATAAAGGATTATAGTACAATTAAAACACGGCTTCTAATGTTTTTGGTTATTTGAAATAATAAAACCTACCCATCGTTTTTGAACGGCTGTTCTTTTGTTACTGGTTTCATGATTCCCAGGCCCTATCAATTTATTTAAAGAAAGGGATGCGAGTTATGTTTTTATGTAGCCGTGAAATCACAACTCTGCGGGCATTTAGGTTGGACTCGTCGACCTACCTGAGTCGTGACAACAGACATAGTCATAAGTAAAAATGCACTCTAACGGCAATCCATTACGCTGCATATTTTATGGGTGCCCAGTGTGTTACATTGAAAGAAGGGGAAAATCCATACTAACCATGACAAGTCCTTCTTTCTGGTATCGGCGTGCGTAATATCCGGAAAACTCAGCCATGTTCCCCTCCCATTGGTCGGGGTAACAGCATGGCTTGGAGGCCTCCCGGGCCAAACAGACGAAGAACAGAGCCAATAATACAACAGCAGTCTTCATGGCTAGAGTTACTGATTAGGAATGGCCCTAAACAGTCAGGTGTGTAAGACCCAGAGTCAACGTCATGTGCTTGCATGGATTTGTCATTAGCGATTATAAGCAATATATCCCTCTGAAACGGAGGGATGTTAGGGTCTGAATGGGAGTATATATACATATATATATATATATATATATATATATATATATATATATATATATACATATGTAATGTAGTTGTTTACTAAATCTGCATATTTTATTGTCTGTGTGACACATTTTAAATATATTACAATTGTGTTTAAAAAAAAGGTATTATATTTCAAATATAAGTTAATTCTAAACCAGGTTAAGATATATAATATCATAACCGTAAACTCAGCAATGGAACCAAAGTCTGTATTTCTTATTGTTAATATATTTCATTTCCAATATATAAATAACATTATCTCAATAGCAGGGGGAGGGGAGGGGAGAGAGATAACATTGCCCCCCCCCCCCCCACACACACACACTCTTGCTTAAAAGGTAGTGATAGAGGACTGGAGTCCGGACTTGGACTGAAGGTTCAGTATTCGGACTCGGAGGTATAAGGACTCGAGAAATCAGATCCGAGTCAATCTTGAGTCCAGTAGATTAAAACACTCTGTCACATACTGTAAAGACTTGTATACATGCCCCAACTACCAACAGAATATTAGGCGTACAAAATTAGACTTATATCTTATATATATATATATATATATATATATATATAAATATATATATAGCGGCATCGGGAGTAATATAAAATTCATCAGTACCTCCATCCCTTGTATTTAAGCACCTGAATGGTAGATATTGTTAGTAAATACACATTTTGTGCATGGGCATGATAAGAATTTACAGATTAGTTATGGAAACACTGTTATAATGCTGGTGGGAGGGGACAAAATGTCGACAAATGCGCACTGCTGTTGGAGAAAAAAGGGCATTGATACTTGTGGCACAATTTTGTCACTTCCATGTTTACATATAATTTTCATTAAGCTTCACAAATCAGAGTTCACCACTTTTACGTCTCTACAGAAGGGTCATTACGGACATTTTGTTTGTGTGTATGTAATGCTTATTATACTGCCAGACCTGTATGAGGTTTCCTCATTGAAGCACACGGGACCATTGGCAGTCTTCCTGACGCTTGTGTTTGGTACGATGTATATGTTTCTTCAATTAAAGGGGCGTAGAGTTGACAAATGTACGTCAATAAATGTGTCAATTTAATGATATTGTGTGGCTAGATGTGTATGGGTGTAGAGCTGTTCGAGGGCTTATATTTCTATTGTAGGTGGGATGAATACAGACGCAAACGGGAAATCTGCATTCCATTAAATAATAGCCTGCGCCAGGTGGGCCATCACTTATTCGACCCATAATTCCAGGTTCATTCTTGCACAAGTGACTGAACATGTGTGAATATTCCTTGATGAAGTTCCTGAATACGGACTATTTTTCGGTTCCACATAATAATATAATCTTCATTCCCGAAATGGTCTGAAAATTTCCATGAGTTTCCATTCATAACTGCGTGAGTTATATTTCGAACACACACACACACATACAAGGAATGTACGCATACCATCCTGGAGGAGGCGATACTTTTTTTTCCTGTGGAAATTCTACTTTTACATTTTACAAGTGTGCTTTTATGTGTTTTGAACACTTCCGACTTGTTCATTATGTTCATGTCAGAATGTGTAATATTTAGCATAGTTTGGGTACGTATACATGCATATACACAAGCTGAACATACATGTACATGAATTAAATTGTCCAACTTGCTTAGTTTTAAGGGTTGACTTGCAAATTCAAATTACGCTGATGGAGTCAACTTTGGGCCAGAAAGACCGATGGCGCAACGACAGTTCATATTTTCTTCTAGCTTTATCACTGATATCAGTATATTTCGTTATGGGACTCTCCCTAGCAGTTGTAAGGCGTCGCATTTTTTTTTCATCCCATGCTCTGGTATATTTGCCGCCTGGGATAATAACTGCCAATTATTCCTTATAAAATATAGCCGTATTCGCTGAAAGGCGTGCGTTAGATTAAATACACGCAGGTAACACAAGTCTACAACCAGTATGGCTGTACCCAAAAACCAGGATTCTGCATAATAATTTACATTTCTCATTGGCACGCCATATCCTGTCAATATGGCAATATGATGCTCTCAAATAAAACATCATAAAATCTGCCGGTTTCTACCCCATCCCTCATGACCAAATCCAAGATCAAAAGGGGGAAATAAAGAGGGGTGTGTGTGGGGGGGGGGGGGGGGGGCAACAACGTTTTAGAAATGCAAGGTGCCGAAAAAGCAGAGTGTAAAAAAATAATAAACAACATGTATTAACCCAACTCCGTGCATGTTTAGCAGCAGACCCATGGTGTTTAGTTTTCAAGCCCATTCTTAGCACAGCTACGTTCAATAATGCCCTTTATAGGGTTGGATATTCGTATGTCGTTCTCCAGTCTGCATGTAACAGGACACGAAATCATCAGACCTTGAAAGATAATGCATAACATCCATGTATTTTATATATATCTTGATCTGGTTACCTGCTTGGGAAGCCCGAAATCATATCCCTTTTTTCCCCTACTGACTTCGAGGTATAAAGTAACACAATTTTGAATATATTTACTCTTAACTATGCTCAGTAAAGTTGCTGAAGAATAATTTTTCTGCGATTCATTAAACTGAAGTAGTTTGTCTGATCTATTTAACAGCCATGATCAGTTGTATTTTATCACTAAAGGTGATCATTTTTTATTACAAATGCAAGCGTTAGCGCCAGTCCCTCCCACAACAAATGATTGGAATGCCTTGAACTTTGATGTATATATTGTACGTCATAATTAACATAATTATACTTATATTTTGAACATTGATTAACAGAACTATATCATATCAACTAATGTTATGTTGTGAACTCGTGAAAATACTCTTTTTCCGTTAAACTAAATTGAATTACTATAGCTTAAGATAGGTTATACTGGCATTTTTGTAAGGAACTTTAGTAAATGGACAGTGCACATATGTAAGGATAAGGGGAAAGAAAAAAAAATTCATTTGTAGGATATAATTTCGTCGACCTAAAAAGGTAAATTGATTCAGTTGGGGATCATTTGCATATGGTCCCTCATCTGAGATATTTCATAAAATTCCTATCCAATCACACATACACACACACACATATATATAACTATATAACAACATTGAACTTTTATATTATTAAGAAAAATGCGTTTATTTCATCTTAAAATCTAATAAATCAACCACTTGAGCTCGACAAAACATCATCAAAAGACCTTGAATTGGAATAAAAATTAAAAATGTACTGAAATATCAAAATAGCTATGCCAATGAAGGAATACCGATCATGAAAAGAAAAACTATAACATTGCAAAATAGAAATATCACCCGGTAATACCAATGAATAACTATAGTTTAGAACCACCATTAGAAAGCAACATAAATAAACATATCTTGTCTCAGCACACCAATAGTTGTTTTCATTTTTTATATCGACTCAGCATTCTGAAGTCTCCACCAGAGGTCGCTCAAATTTATCTCGGGTTCATTTCATTTGCAACACAATGTGCTGACAATAACTTGATATTTATTACACTCAGAAATTACTTCTAATTTAAAAAAAAGACACATCGCCCAAATGGCATCCTGCAGAATAAATGAAACCCTATTACAGACAAGATATTGTGCATAAAATAATTTTTTTCGGTCTAGTTCGGTAGGAAGATGACAATGAAACGTCTGGACGACGGGTACCACTCACGAATCAAGAGAAATGCGAAACGGGTAACATTGGCCTGGTTTTATGCAGTGTGCTTCATACGCAGATACTCCAAAACCTGGTACTCTTCTCCAAAGAACTGAAACGGAAAACATATTTAACGTTTAATTATACAGTAATTGTATTCGGCATTAATATACCTTCAGTAATTAAAATTTGTTAATAACACAATACAGACATGTAACTCTTCTGTATCGCAAATGTTTCTAATCTCCATGTTTTTTTTCCGATAGCAATCTTATGCTTTTCAGTTATTTTATTTTAAAAATCATAATGTAAAACTTTAACCTTTATTCCAGTTATACTTTGGAAGTTTTTATGTATTATCATTATACAAGAAGACGATATTTACCCAATTTGTTCTTTCATCTTCACCTCTTATGCCTAATATGTTAAGAATATTTTAAGGAAAACTGAGGCAATGGATGATTTACTGGACTGCGGATTGCTTCCTGACATGATCCAGGTCCAGGTGCAAAATATCAAAATATTCTTTTAACTTGCAAAATGCCAATGGCCTCTGCCGATATATTTCACTTAACCTGCAGGAGCAGTCTATGTGGAATATCTGAAACGATTCAGTGAGACATGCATGGTCCAGGGGACAGCAGGATAAAGCTTATGTGCTCACTCTGTCAGACATTAAAGTCAGAATCGTCTCGGCAAGCAGCCCCCCCGCCCCCCCCCCCCCCAAAAAAAAAGCCTTTGCGGGAGTAAATTTATGCTGTTATACAATGCTCGTAATTTTGTCATCCAGGAATTCTGGTGACAATAGTAGCATTTTTGGTACTTTATTAAGCAGTCACGCAAGTTATCACCCATATACAGTGATACGGTGCACAGGCGCTTGAATCGCTATTTGTGTTGATATTGGCTTAAATCGTGTTCAATTTACCTTAACAACAATCCCCTACCGTTCAATGAGCTGTAAACCATGTTATATCGCTTGCCGGTACTTGTTTATATAATAGATACACAAGGCCGGCATCCAAGTCTGCGGTGGGTTGGCGATAATACAAGAAATCAATTCAAATTCCCGAATATATCAAAGATTTTCGAGGGAAGAAACTTACAGTCGTTAAATGGCCAGTTCTCCTTTCTATAAAAGCATTAACAATTCCAATACACACAGTGTACCACTTGTAATGAGCTCTTATTTGTAACTAGTCTGCATCCATTAAGCAGCTGTTACCCCAAACGAGGAAATCCCCATTTATCTTGGTCAGCAGTAAGGATTCCCCCCTGGAACCTAACACCTGATTGGTTGATAACGATGGAAATAGTAATCTGGGTTAAATCTGTCTGCTCGTCGCTTAATGGATACAGACTCGTCCGCAGACTTGGATGCCGGCCTTGTGTATCTATTATATAAACAAGTACCGGCAAGCGATATAACATGGTTTACAGCTCATTGAACGGTAGGGGATTGTTGTTAAGGTGATTTGAACACGATTTAAGCCAATATCAACACAAATAGCGATTCAAGCGCCTGTGTACGGTGATACAAGGCGATTTGCCTTCTACATTTTTTTATACAGTGAGCTTATATCAGCCCGGCTCTCAGTGTATTCAATGACGCAACACCAAAGAATGAAATCTACGAGCAGCGCGTGGAGTGTGACGTCACTACGGTCTGTGACGCACCTAACGAGAATGAAACTGATAATAAATATATTATCCTGAATGTGTAAAGGTGCTTGGAGGCACGTTTGCTCTTCTGAAGAGTGGTTAGAACAAAGAGTGACTGTACATGGATGGTTGTGTTGATAACATAATTAATTGAAGTATTTTGAACCGGTTTGTTGGGTATTGCTTTGGTACTGGCCATCGGCCAGTCGTATTGTCCCTCGCATCAACAGGCCTCGGGCAACCTTCAGGCCAATACGAAGTCAATACGGAACAGGCCGTTAAATAACATGTTGATACTATCTACTTATATATAGATTTACAACAAAAAATATGGTATGACTTACGTGGTCCTCCTCGTCAACACCCTTGCATGATGCAGGCGGCTTGAACACGTTAGGATCCTTGATCCCCAGAGTAACGTTACTGTAGCCAATCGAGGTCACAAATTCCGCTAAGGAAAACGAAAGAGAAAGTCAAATCATGCTGTAAACCATCGCAGTCAGTCACTTCATTTACATTAACACACACACACACACTATATATATATATATATATATATATATATTTACATATACATGTATATTTAATTTACACCTGTCTGAAAGTGCACTGGGATGTGCTACCGCGCGTGTCTGTTTGCTACCGCGCACATTGCGCATTACAATCGCAGCTTAATATGACCAATGGCATTTGTTAACGCCGCAGATGTGTTTGCTACTTTGCGACAGTTAATTGCTTCCGCGCATATTACTTTGGATGGGCCTGTCAGAGCGACCTCTGGCAGCAAAGACTTGCACTACGTCAATTGTAGCAGATTGTGCGATCGCAAATTCATAGCCCCTATCGGTAGGAATGACAGCCACTTGCTACCGTGCAGGTCTCTGATTTGCTACCGCGCGCACTGCGCATATGAGCCGGTCTGTGCCTGATGGTAGCAAGTCCAGTGGTTTCTCAGTGCGCAATGTGGCAAATGCTACTGTGCGACTGCGATTTGTTACCGTGCACTTTGCGCTCAATAGCCGCCAAGTGCATAATATTCGTGAGATGAGTGGATGCGTTGTGTCGGGCTATGCGCAATGGTAGCAAAGAATCCCAGGGATTAGTCTGAAAAACCGACAGTTTCCCGCATATATGGCTGGGAGGCATGGTTAGAAGTTGATTTTTTACTTTAGCCCGCAAATACAATAACTGAAAATTATCGGTTAATCACCATCTGTACGTTAACTGAACGGCGAACCCATACCTAACCCGCTAACTTGCATGTATTACCTGCATAATGCAGATCTAGAGTACTACATAAAATGCTCCAATTTCACACATAAAAAACTATTAATAAATGCAATAAATCAGCATTCAATGCCTTTACAGTTTAAACAGTACAGTATACAGTAGTTTATTAGTCATGTAATGTTATTGTGTCAATTATAGTATGCATTGTTCCCACTGAACCATTATTATACTGGTTCATATTTTTGTTCAATTTATCCCGAGACAAACACTTATACAGAAAAGTGATCTGAAGCATTTATTCCAAGGTCAAATCAAATGAATCAGCATATTATTATATTTTCCGCTGCAGTTGATTTGGTATATTAAAAATTTCTCTGCATTAAATTTCCACTTTAACTGAAAAAAAGTATTTGTTTAAGCACCAGATATGTAAAACTTTCACCGTCTTACCTCTGCGCATGCGCCCGAAGGCAAATTCTCCGACCGGTATGCACTTTGATTTGGTGACGGAGACGATGGCGTGTATGCCCTTCATACCGACTGTCCACGCGTTCTCGTTCAACTTGCTGGACCCCGCTCCTTGGAAGAAAGATCCAACGTACTTGGCGGTACCTGTGAAGAAAATGGATCTTGAAACTACGTAGATTTGAGAGAGAGAGGGAGGGAGAGAGAGAGAGAGAGAGAGAGAGAGAGGGTGTGTGTGTGTGTGTGTGTGTGTGTGTGTGCGGGTGAGGGTGTATGTGTGTGTGTGTAGCTAGCATAATATCGCTAATCCTTTGCCGACTGATTTTCGGTACAATGTAGTTATTCCACGTGCATTCTGCTTTGTGACTGGACGACGAATCGAGACAGGCCCCTAATACAACTGCAGCAGAATGCTATGTGTTGTTGCCACTGGTTTTTATGTTATTATTCTTACTTAAAACGTTTTTAATTGATATTTAATGATATTATAAGGAGGTTCAATTAAATTTTTACGTAAACTAAATCATCCTTATATGTTTTTAAAGGGATATTTAACCATTTTGAGATAAAAAAATCGAGACCACCCCACCGTCATTTACTTCTATTATACGGAAACGCAAAGTGAAAATTTCTGATTGGGATGAACATTTCTACCGCCTATTACGCAGGTGTCACCTTTGTTCTGGCGGGAATAGCTCACCTGTGATGCAGTCATTTAGTTGGTGAACAGTGACACGCATTATCTCGAGTGTGATCATATAGTTCATGCGGTTGCGTAGCAAACATCAAAGTTTGATTAGAATCCTGATAATATTCTGTATGAATAATGATTTAGAATGTTGGCGGAGGTGCATATGCAGTACCTGACTGCTTTCTAGTGCCTACCTGAAATGTTTCGCTGACAGTGGCAAAAATAGTCTACTGTGCTTTAATGAAATGTGCTTTAATTTTCTGTCACGCAGAGGTATGCTATGGACCTGAGGTGAAGTTCTAACGGAAGTGTAAACAATTACTAAATATATATTTGTTTTGTGATAAAAACAGTGAAACCAAACATGCCTGATAAGACCACCTGCGGGACTGACAAGTATGGTCATATCTTACATGAGATCTTATCTAGACAGGTCAGTTATAATTAGTTATACAAGTTTTCACTGTAAATATATATATATATATATATATATATATATATATATATATATATATATATATATATATATATTGCTAGAAGATAGAAGTGGTTTATGCAAAAAATTATAGTGATAAAGTTTTCATAGATAAATATGAATTATGACAATACAACAGGACACAAAACAAACATCAGAATTAAGGTAGAGAACTTATGACTTCTAGATTTTATATAAATTTTATTTCAGGCTGTCGCGTTGTGGGAACAGACCCGAATTTCATTTAGACCTGTAGCGTGCTTTTGTGTCTCAAGATTACACAATCGTTATCTGTACAACAAGAAAGACAGCGTTTACTTGGAATACAGGCTGGTTTGAAGGTTTTCTTTGTCTTGTGGACAGTGCAGTTCTTCCCACGGATGAAGTACATCTTACTCTGTATGAGACAAAAAATAGTAGTCAGCTGAATCAGCTGATTTGATTTGATCCACAATTCTACAAACATGTAAGTGGTCCACTGTCTGTACGGCCTCTTGCAGCCCGAGTGAGGAATAATTAAGCTAATACTAAAATGTGGCATATATAATGCTATAAGAAAACTATAGCAATTTTGAGTTTTGTGATAATTCTTTCATAGTAAGACACAGTGTTAAAGGGACCTACCCACATACAAAGCATGTTGAATTAACACAAAAAAAGCGTTTTCTCTTTGAAATAAAATGTTACCTGCCAAATAATGTACTGAAACCGTTTGGTCACTCCTGTACACAAGTGTTAAAAAAATGGACTAGGCGTTTTCCGTTTTCTTTTCAGGTTAGAACCGGTGTTTCACACCTTGGACGTTCATGTTTGGACTACTACTTGCGCAAAATCGGACTTATCGTCACGCGGCCTTGTTATGGTATACAGACACACGTGAACCGCATTTACTCACACGCAGAACCAAAACAAGGTCTAAAGCGGCTGGAGGAGAGATACTGAGACAGCGTGTTGGGGTGGTTTTGCTAGGGAAACTTTTTTATAAAACGAAGCTGAACTACTAGTGTGAAAGAAAATTATAACATTGCTCCTGATTTTGTACCTTTAATAATTGGTACTTTGCTTCCCTTCATATAGGAGGCACCTTTATCAAGGAGTAATTTAGGATATAGACGCCATCTGTATATTGTGAATGTAAATTATTTGGCCCTAAATAAACTTAGTAGAGTCTTTACATATATTCACAAAAGAATGTGCTTAATTATGTTATGACCCAGTAATGGGTACGATCGCGAAGGGCCCGCCGTTTAGCACTAGTTACCACCAAGATAAAAATGATAGGAAGCGTGCGTTACGCCCCTGTCACGTATAGTTCGAAACCATAATATAAATTTTTCATATGTAAATATACTTTGATAAGTTAGCGGTTATCTCCAACAACAAAAAATATTACAATTACAAAAAGTCTACTTACAGCGGAGAAGTCCAAGATGATCTTGACCGGAGGCCGCCTGTTACGCACAACTGTTGCCGCCACCTTCTTTGCCGATGCGTCATAAGCCATTCTAGCTCCGACCTGTAATATTTATAAACTTTTTACAGTTCACAGGGGTCATGTCATCCACCCAAATTCCAAAGTATGTTAAAGACGTGAAATTGTGAATGGGTATTAACCAACAAACAAAAGGTGATGTGCAAAGATTCATGAATGATATTTTGTCCCCGCCAGGAGGGTATGCGTTCATCCCCGTTCGTCTGTGTGCTTTGGTGTTTGTAACAACTCACGCAATCTTTAAATGTATATCTCATGAAATTTTTAGAGCATTTCGGGAATGGAGAATGAATTACATTTTGATGTGCATCAGTCCTATGATCCGTATTCAGGAAAGTTTCAAAAATTATTCACAAATGTACGGAAACTTATGCACGAATGAACCTTGGCAATGGGCAAATATGTGAATGCCACACATGGCGGAAGCAAGCAGACCTTAGAATGCAGATTTCAAGTTTAACATGTAACATTATAATGCACCTTTAACATGTGTAGTGCGTAATTGTCAAATAATGAATATTTTTTATTACTTTTACTAAGCAATCTCCTCTAAAAAATGATGTATTAGCCGTAAAGTCACATCTTAATATTCAGTTTTTCCTTCCCAACCCACCCCAGCCCCTCACACACACAGAGTCACGCGCACGATGCTCTCCACAGCGGCTCTGCAAGCAAGAATAAGTTTTGTATAAGAGCCAGATGGCGATCTTGTCATAGGGTCGGCCCAGTTTTTTACATTTGCGACAGTTGATCAACCACCATTTGCACCCTATACCATACGGTAAACGAACCTTAGAAATGCAATTACAGTGCGAGATTTATAAATGTAAATAAGAAATGATTCACCAACACGCTCTCCGTCACCTGTAAATATCAACCATGGCCCACAAGTCTGTCTGCTTTACTTTCTGCAAGCCGCGAGTCACGAAGTCTCTTACTGCATGATTCAGTGAAACCCAAATCAAGGACAGTCGTCAGTATAGGTCTAATATATATATATATATATATATATATATATATATATATATATATATATATATATATATATATATATACATATATATATATATATATATATACTAGTAGTTATTTTGCACAGTCGCTCTTTCTTTCTCTCTCTCTCTCTCTCTCTCTCTCTCTCTCACTCTCTCTCTCTCTCTCTCTCCACACTTACTTTCAAATTAAAATATAGGCACAAGTGTCCTTTTCAAGGCCTTTTTGTCTGACTGTGGCCATGAATCATTCAGTCTGAATGCATTGCAACTAACACATCCATTAGCGGACGGCCGGATGTCGTCCAGAGCAATATATCTGTGGTTTTGATGTGAAGACAGTCTTGTTTTTTTATGTTGCAACTGATTTGTAAATATGATAAAACTAGGATATTTCACGGGTAAATACTGTAACAACCACAATAACTTGACAAGTTTCGGCAGTAACTCTTTGTAATTGCATGCATGCTTGATACATACTAATATGTACGGTTATATCATGCAGGGCAAGATTATATCTGATTTCACAGTTGTATATTAACACTAAGCAATCGCAATAATACTTTAAATACACAACTTCACACGCACGCACAGATTATATATATATATATATATATATATATATATTATGGTTATATCTCCAGCATCAACACCCTATGTTTATATATATATATATATTATGGTTATATCTCCAGCATCAACACCCTATAATGTTTATTTATTTTGCAGTTGTATATTAAACACTAAGCGATCGCAATAATACTTATACACAACTTCACACGCACGCACAGATTATATATATATATATATATATATATATATATATATATATATATATATTATGGTTATATCTCCAGCATCAACACCCTATGTTTATTTATTTTGCACGATTACCAATGGCGGATCCAGAAATTCGAGATCAGGGGATCGCAAATATTGGGTTGGCGGACAATTAAGTTCATTAATTACAGGTACATGGGGAGGGTATGGGAGTGGGTGTCTACCTCGCGTAAAGGGAGAACTTTTTAAAATTGCAATCTTATATGGACATTTTGTGGCACCTTTCACAAATTGTGCATCTACATTTAAAACTTACAAAATATCAACATCTAAATTTAATCCTCGTTGTAAAATTACGGGCACCCCCCCCCCCCCCCCGGATCCACAGGGAATATAAAAATATATTCTCTGAAAGTTCGTAACTTGTCGGCTGTCCTGTCCTGCATGTGTATACTCACAATTTTACTTCAACAGACACGTGCTAACAACATTTATGTATTTTACAAGCGTTATCGTACGATCAGCGTCTAGATAATCTCCTTGTTGCATATATATATATGGGTGTCAAGTGGTACATAATAGCCCTATAAATCCAGAGGGGACACGACAACAAATAAAATGCGACGCGCACTCTGATTCCCCAAAGGCATGCATATTTCTCTTCGCCACCTCGGCGGTGGAACTGAATAATAAGCTTAACGAGGAAAGATTTGGCCTTGTAGCTCTGAATCAAAGCTTCCTCGTCGTGGATCTGCTCTGGTGACAGGGCACACTCATGGGCCTACGTCACGTTTTCGGCGCCTATTTACGAGAGAACTATTCACCTCTCTTTACATGATCATCCATCCTACTTGTTGAACCCGGAGAGCGTTGTGTTAAATAAGGCTATTTCGTTTGAAAAGTTCATGTTTACTCTTTTTAAGGACCAGCATTTCCTTCTGGACCTCCATATCCTAGGCAATATTGACGGTACAGACAAACGGGGAAACGTGTGCGCAGAAAAAAAAATCTTGACACTATAAGTGATCGTTAAACATCAGAAGAAGAACAAAAAAAAGTGTTACAAGTTACACAGGAAAAGCATATTGTTTTACTATCAAGTTGTATTTGAAAAGAATCAGAAAGAATCGCCATGTCGAACAGGTCTGCATGTGAAAGATTCTTACACTAAGTCATAGCAAATTGCAAAGGTATTTAACAGACTTACCATCGCAAGTCCAGACCGATGGCGCCGGCGGACAGTGAAGGCAGAGAACTCGCCCATGTTCCCCTCTAATTGTTGTGGGGTACAGCAGGGCTTTGGAGCCTCCTGGGCCCAGCACACAGCAAAGACAACCAGCAACACAAAAACGCTCTTCATGACTGCACTCTGCTATCAGTAATGTTCACAAAATCCGTGAGCGCTTTGTTTATATCCACATATACAAATGCTTGGTAATCGTCACGTGTTTTTTCTCAGTCACATGATTCCCATGACGCTTTGCGCGTGAATCGTCTTCGACACGGTTCAGTGCCGTCTAGGAAAGGTTATTCCTTTCAGGGTATTTCTAATTAGCAGGTTATATTTGTTTGACAATGCTGGTGTATTATTTGTACGTTATGTACCTATATTGCGCTATACGATTACTCAGGTGTGCTTTGTACTGTGACGATCGTGATATGTAAAGGTCTATATACTCACACTTCCAGCTAAACGCCTATTAATCTAAATGCCTACTCTTCAACTACAGGCAATTTACATTGACATATATATGGAGCCAAAATATTGTTACCAATTCCATGTAATTTGAAATGTTTGCATGGTTTTAACTATTATTTTTATTTCCTGGAGACCTTATTTCAAACCCATGTATGTCAACTGCCAAAATAAGGACTACAGGAATCATTTATACATGCACATGTAACCACCGATGTATATTTTATAAGTATCGTCCGTGTCTACATCATTATTGGAGGATAGCTCAAATGCAGGTACATCTTATGATATGGACACAACAAAAATAAAATGTCACGTAACAAAATATTTAGTGTCATCAGAATCCTCATATGAACGCATATATATATAGCCTATACTGAGCTACAAATTCTTTGAATATGTTCTTTACCTTGTCTTCAAACGGAGTTTTTAATGGGTCAGAGATGTTGGTACTACTACAAACAGCGTTGGATAAATCAGAAATTATAGCCGAAGAATCGGCTTAAGTAAATGCATTGTATACTCCTGTTGATATGGTGATATGTATGGACTGATCCTGTGCCACAATACATGCACGTATTGTATTCCGAAGTCATGGAAAGGAGGGTCTGATTTACAGAAGCTGTCAGTTATGGGGACAAGTCCTTTGTTATAATGTAAGGATAATAATATTGTGTTCCTTAAACGAAGGAATATATATATATATATATATATATATATATATATATATATAAATATATATATATATATAATGATTCATTTTCAAAATCCCGGGAGTTGTCATGAAGAATTATTTTCCTTATTTATAACTTTTTCTTTCATTTTTATATTTCATGTTTGCCTTGTGGCATGTAATCGCTAACGCCTTGTGCTCTATAGCATCTATATATATTTAATATCTTAATCATATGATTATTTTTCACTGAACTGTCATAGTTGGTATGAATGACGAAGGGCTATTTATACCCAAAAATGAATTCTGATTTTCAGATTCCTCTTCAACACGAAAGAAAAAGAACAGAAACGAGTTTGATCGTTTACATTGACTGACAAAGGATCAAAGACTCATATGATAGACAATTTTAGAAATTCTTTAAAATGTATTCTCTTTCCTACTTTGAAGCGGACAGATATATGTCTATTATATATAACAAGAATTACAAAATAGAAATATTGTGTAGCCGATTCCTCAATGTAATCCATAAGTGTATGCAGGTATACACTCATGAAAATATGAACTTTTCCTGCAGCAAAAAGACATGCACAAGAATGTTTTTTCAAAGTAATCTAAATACGGCTTACGGGAGCCCCCCATATATATATATATATATATATATATATATATATATATATATATATATATATATATATATATATAAATATAAATATATATATGCAGACAATTCCAATGTTATTATTTCTATAGTAATCGTTATTTGCCATATATATATACAAAGGGAGTTTATTCACACAACCCCGATCATTGTCATGAGGTATGAGTTTCCACTATTTATTTTTGGTCGTTTCATTTTTCCTACGTGGCAGTGTTTGTTTGCCCTCATGCGTATATGTGGTTAACAGTATGCATACAGACAGTTGTATATCATGTAACTTGATAGAGTGGTTATTTCTGACAACCACTCTGACAACCACAGGAATGTTTAACATGATGGTACAAATGATGAACCCTTAAGAGATTTACAGCAATCAGAAAAAATGTTAATTTTGCCCCAATACGGGTGATTCTTAAATAAGCAAGACTGTTAAGAGCACCATTATGAAAAAATAGGACAAAAGAAGATAAGTAATACAGAAAACGTAGGATAACAGTGGGAATACTGAGAGAAAAAAATAAAACAAACGTAGGACTGAAACCACACAAAACAAAATCATTCTCGTGCATTCTCCATAAACAAATGTGAAATGCAAAAAAAATGTTAATATAATTGGACACATTTTAATAAACAATGGTGCTCAGTTTGTATATCTCCAAATTTGTGATCACACTGTGCTCTAAAATGCTCTGCTTACTTATGAGATGACAGAACAATTTTATATTGAATTTCACAATAGATTATAGAAAAAAATCAGGAAAAGGTAGGTACAACCTGACGAAAAATTGGAGAAAACAGGAGAGAGACCAATAAGGAGAAAAAAAAAGGATCTTAGGATCACTTGAGACTCGATCCGGAGGAGCAACACGAAGTTTTACTCCGACCAAAAAATAAATTCAGTTTAGAGGTTATGATTTTAGGAACCCTTTCCTAAATCTTGGATAGTTTTAAATTCTTCAAAATGTTATCGTCTATACAAAACAGAAAACAACTCAGGCATATCAATTTTTTCAAGCATTTGTTTTCTTTCCTTTAATATGTTCTTATCACCGAATAGGTAATGTGTTGAATACCGTATAAGATTTTATATATTTTATACTCAAAATTAATGTATTAAAATTTATAGTTAAAGTTGGCATGTCTTGAGCACATTTAATATTACATCAGTCATCAACCTTATAAATACTTCAGAGAAAGTAAATGTAATTTTTCATCCTCTCTTCAACACCACTGGTGGCAGTGTATTTAGGAACACAGTGATTTGATACCGGCTTTATTAAACAAGAGACGACATAAATACCACAACTTCTGTATTTATTACATTTAACGACAATGAATATTCACAGCATCAGAGTTTCCAAGTAAGCACTAAATTATGGAGAAATCCCTAATTTATGACCGTCTGCTAACACGGCAGACCATACTCTATATATGTACAGTCGTGTATTATATATCAATCGTTAAATAACAAATAAATGCAAAGCACTGAATAATTATTCAATGGCAAATTTCGTATATGAAAGAACATGCAGGGTGATTTTCATATATTTCCTATTATGCATATTTTCTTTTCTGTAAGAATAATGTATGATAACATACAATATAACGTGTTCATAAATTGATAACTCAGTCAACGTCAGATCCAACCAGGTAATAAAAGTTGTTTTCATTTGTACTTTAAGCACTTAACAGAGGCAAACTAATTTCATTAAAGGCACGTGAATTCTAGGTTCATGTGATTAAGATGACTATGCATGAATACATGTCATTTAAATATGTATTTGCATAAGGCTTTCGGATACACCTTCCAAAACCACAGGCAGGTCACATCATAATTTGTAAATCCTAAGGTGATGATAACATGATTGAATTGATGATGATACGTCAGTCTGGTTATATGCCAGAACACTGACTTGGTTAATGCCCGACAAAACCTTTATTCTTAGTGTATTCATGTTGGGTATATAGATTTGCGCCGATTAAGCGATCATTGGTCATTCTTCTTTTAAATCGATTAAATCGTGTGCATTTTCATATGATCGACAATTAACGATTTTGTGTGCAAAAGCTAAAAAGACATTTTTAGAGGTGGGTGGGGGTCATTTGTTAATGAATCTGTCAGGAACACAAGAACAAAAAAATGTAAGGACTACCCTTGCTGACAATGACATAGTTCTCAAGACCATAATTCATTATTACAAGGTAATGACGACGATGACTGTCGTCTGCTGATATATATCTTCTACTGTTCACTGGTGGACAACATTATTAATACATTATTAGATAGCCCTTGTTGATTTCTTAACAGATCATCCGTGCGAAATACTGTTGGAAAAAAATGATAACTAGAAAAGGAACATGAAATAATAATAAATTTGTCTTTTTCTCTTACAGTCATGCACAGAACATGTTTAAACAGCCGATACCGAGCTTGAATATTTAGCACCTTAAAATTTAAGCAAGTGTAAACACTCCTTTACATTTACCCCGCTGTCGTCTTGAATTTATGTCATCTTTGAAGATGTGTTTGCACTATTGCAAAATAATTCAATGTTTACTTTGAATTTTTTTCATTTTGCAGAAAAGATACAACAAAAGCCATGGATAGGGTGAAAAAATGTCAGCCTATACACACATTCGGTACACTAATTAGCCTGACATATTTTGTGGAACCATCAAAACTGGTTTGAAAGACCAATGGTATAACGGTTCTCATTTAATGCTTTCGCTGGTGGCAAAACGACTGTAATACTAACATTCGAAAGTCCTTCGTGGCTTCTTCCGTAATCTTTATTTTTTGTCTCTCTATATATGATTCGTTCTCCAAATTGCGAATGTATTTGCCTTGCACTGCTTCGACGCGAAGTACTTCAGTTACACCATCATGAGGACTAGACTGGTTGTCTGTCCACTGTCAGGACGCATGGTTGATTCCATGGGGCAGAATTGAGCAGACAACCAGTCCATGTTTTCGCTCAACATTGATCAAAACTAATCCAAGCTTTAGGTCATACATAAGGGAATATATTTTGGGGAGGAATAAGTTCACACACGGTGCAACGACTGATTTTGTCCATGATCTGACCAGGTTTGAGCAATGCTGGTGAGACATTTGGGTGAAAGGTCCCGTCCCCGAGGGCGAAGAGCCAGAAGCTGAGTTTGTTTATGAAGAAATGACACTGGCCCCGACTGTTACACTCTATGTACGGATAATGACGAAATATCTCCAAACAACTCCCAGGGCTGGTCAGCTGCTGTCCGCCTGCGATGTCGCCGACGGCGTGCTGGAAAGAGAAAACTGTTGTTTATGTTTTAACCTCAAATGCATGGAATTATTTTTGGTTATATAGCACCACCAGTTTTGGAAAAATTAAGGAAATTTACAATTAAAATTGTATGTCATCTACTTTCAAAGAAAACTAATGTCACCCTTTCCTTTTGCAAGAAGTTATTTGAATAATAAAACAACAGTTTGATAAAACACTTTTTTTAGTTTATGTGTGACATACGCATGAGAAACCCCATTCCTGTTAAATTTGTATAGATATTGAATATTTTATATTTATTAATACTTACTTAAACTTAGGAGAAAGATAATAATGGTGTTGTGTTTATATTTTTTAAACATGCATGCTACAATATTACCATCAGGAAGCTAAAGCCGGACCATAGAGGGTGCCACCCGTCTGGACATGACGGTTCTACTTTTTCTTGACTGTGGAGCGTAAGAAGCGGCGTTTTGGTCTGACACACCACACACCGGCTGATGTGGTCAGACAGGTCGTGTCCCTCCGCAGGCGTGGCAGGGACTGGCTTCTCTGCTGACAGCCAGAGAGCCCGGGCTGTCCGCGCCGCGTGCCGGCATTCCTGGTTCAGGTTGCAGAACATGAACGGCATCGGACTGAACTTCTTCAAACAGGATCCGGAACCACCTTTTGTTTGAAAATAATATTATTAGTTACTTTCATTAACAAAAGCTTGTTCATTGTAAGTTTATGTATGTTTTAATCTTCATTTTCAAAATCGAATAGGCTGTAATTTGTGTTTTTATATCGAATCACTTGACCCACCGTATTCAGTTGTAATAATTAAGTCTTGCCGAGGTCTTGGAAAATTGTAACACATACGATCCATGATTTAGACGTCAATTATCGCCCTTTCGTCTTCAACATAAACTTGATTTCCTTGAGTAGAACTTTACGGGCCAAACCCTATAGTATATATATATATATATATATATATATATATATATATATATATATATATATTCTGGTCTAGTATCAGTCAAGTAACGGTTATCATTAGTTCTTCCGTTGGAGACTTTAAAATAACTGGGCGTGACCGGTTCTTTTTGACAAAAGATCATGCCCTTTGGTTATTTGCCGGTTATGCGCGCGTAAATGTCGACAATCCTATGAAAAGATGGAGGAAAGGTGTAGGCACAATGCAAGATGGCACCTAAAAAGTTTCAGGATGGAGCCATGACCAGTAGGAAAGCCAGTTCTGGGCCATCCTTGATTCTGTGACTGAGCCTTATAAAATAATCCCTCTCACTCTGATCTAAATAGTTTTGAACTGTGTCAGCATGAATTGCTTTTTTACACTTCATGTCTTTATCAATTTATTATTAGTAATACGCGTTGTTGAAAATGTAATATTATGAATGATGTGCTGTGGTGCTGAGGAATACGAATAAACAGATACGCTATACAGTCCCCTTTGTTTGGTCTCCTCCGTCAAAGAGATGTCAACGTAAAACGGCTATAGCAGTCGTCATTCTGAAACCGTGAGCTCATCACACAAACCAGCTCTTTCTCTGAACGTTTCATTATATGCCAAGGTATTTTGCAGCTGATTGCCACCTAAGCTAATATTTTAAACTTGAACTGAGAGGCTCTTCAGGCCCACATACCAAGATCCTGTACAGCTGATCGCCCGTGGTCATCAGTATGGAGGTAGCTGTAGCCTGTCCACAGAACCACGTGGTCGCGGGGACAGTTAGGTACAATGGTTGTCTGTGAGTGGTAAGTGTATACATTGGTAGAGGCACCTGGTATACCTGGTACAGAACAGATAAAACATACGTCATCTATATTTTGTGAAATAGGCCCTGCTTCAGTAGAATGGGTATCTGAGTAAAATATATGATGTTATCTTGTCCTGTATCTTCAGCAAAAACGTCGTCCGAGTAAAACATGTACTAAAATTTATCCAGTGTAAGAACTTTTTTGATAAACTTCCTCTTTGTAGTTGCGATTCGAGTTTTTGGTTACCTAAACAGGATTATGGAGTCTGAGGGTATCACGGGGTTACAAGTATTAATATGCAGTGAGTCCAAAGGTAATGATAACAGGTCACTTCACCTCTATACAGACTATCATAAAAACCATGATGTACACCCCGCAACCAAAGATAACCCCTCATTTTGTCAACATAAAAATCAATACAAAAAACATATACTTTATAAATACAGTTAAAAAACCTTAATTGTAGAGGGAATATACATGTAGTTATTTGTATCTATCGTTTAATACACATTGTTATTTTAAGACCATATTACCCTGCATTCCCTGAGGACCAGGATTACCGGGATGCCCTGGTTCTCCCGGGGGTCCAGGTTCTCCCACCAGTCCCGGCAAACCGGCAGGGCCTGGGATCTCCTCCCCTGGTTCCCCTTTCTGTCCGACCCCAGGGGGTCCCGCCGGGCCCTCCTGGCCAGGGGGTCCACGACTTCCAACACCACCTGCAGGTAAATTTCATTGAAATTTGTTACAAATATTCAAACTAACAGACAGATAAACTGGGATAAATACATAACCTTCGCTAACGAATGTAGATACTTTCTTATGTTATTTAGCATATCACATTTTATAAAGGTTATGTTATTCATAATGAATGAAATACTTGTTTAACTCCTTATCAGTTCGAGAATGAAAAATATTATAAAGCCTGAAAGAATGTATGGGTAAAATAAAAATAATAGTGGCACTCATACTTAACAATATAATATTTCATGTCGAACTCATGTCACTCATGTCTACATTAGGTCGAAAATAACACAACTATGGTGCCGACGATGATTGTGTAGTTAGGAAGACAGAATACCAATGTCAAGAACAGCTATAGGTTTTATGGCTCACCTTTCTCTCCCTTAGGACCCGTCACCGCCTCCCCCGGCGCCCCCTGCCGGCCTGGTGCTCCCGCGTCACCTTTAGGCCCGGGTCCACCGGGAGGACCAGGTCCACCTGCGGGTCCTTCTGATCCGGTTAACCCAGGGGGCCCTGTCTCCCCTTTAATCCCAGGTAATCCTGTATAGAGTTGATTAAAACAGGATTCCTAAGAAAAAGGACGCTCCTTTCAAATATTTTAAGGAGAACAAAGATATTATATATTTTATACTGTTTTTACCTTCATCGACGTACTCTTGCCTGTACACGTTGTATCAGTATATCCGTGTTATTTCAGTGCGAGACCCATTTATTATATGACAAAAGCAATCCCTAATTCATATAAGGCTGATTTTTTAATATAATTAATGAAAGGTCAAATATATGCAGTTCAAGTATATCTATAATTCCAGAGGTTTTTTTTTGTGTGGAATATTAAGTTATATTCGTTAAAATATCTTGTATTAATCATAACCATTCTATTCAGTTAAAATACATTTATTCATGGCAGCTGGTTTTGTTCATGACATCGCATGCGCCGGAGCTCACCTTGTTTTCCCGTACCAGGCTCTCCCTTACTTCCCTTTGGACCCGGTATTCCTACTCCAGGTTCACCCCGGCTCCCTTTCACTCCCATTATGGCGTCTCCTTTCTGTCCTGGCGGGCCGGCTGACCCCTTCTCCCCTGGTAAGCCACCCTTTCCAGGAATCCCGACTCCCGGTTTTCCTTTCGGCCCTCTATCTCCTTTGATTCCTATACCTGGAGGTCCCCGCGGTCCCGGCTCACCCGGTCTCCCTGGTCCTCCAACAGGTCCCGGTAGTCCTCTTGATCCCTGTACCAAACCACGCTTAATTTATCGTTACATCTGCTGTGGGTCGTGTATAACTTTGATATCCTGCTTTCCTTAATGGTTATATATTGAATAAACAAAAAAAATGATCATGCCAATGATCTTAATTTAAGCTAATTTTTAACAGCTGTCAAGCTGTATATGCGTTTAATTAGAGATTTGTTTAGACTGAGTGTACATCTTGGATGGCGGCCTTAATATTGCAGTTTATTCTACTGACACTGCCGTCTGTCAATACAAAAGTGTACACTTAACTTAAAACAAGGTACGTAAAACCTACAACGTTATTACCGTGCACGTAATTTTATCCACCCAATTAAAAGGTACGTAAAACTATATAGACTTAATCCCGTGCATATTATTCTATTCGTCCAAGTACAATGTATACGTAAAACCTTATAGTCTGGAGGCCGTGCACGTTTTTTCATGAATCCATGTAGCCTAAAAGTCGTGCATTTTGTTTATGCATCCGAATTACATTCTACTTATATCATAAGAAAAAAAAAAATCAACATTACACCATTTATGTTAATTTATACGCTTAACTCTATAGACCATGTTCATTTATTATCGTTACCTTTCTCCCGGATAGCCCGGGGAGTCCACTCATTCCAAGTTCTCCGGGTTCTCCCTTGATGGACTCTCCCGCGACACCAGGTTCTCCCTGGGGCCCTTGTTCTCCCTTATCTCCCGGCATGCCACTGCGGCCCGTCTCCCCCGGGTACCCCTGTAACCCCATAGGTCCCGGCTTTCCTGGTTGGCCCTGGGATCCAATGTCGCCCGGGTCTCCCTTTAGTCCGTCTCTTCCGGGTGGTCCTTGTGATCCTTGGACGCCTGGATCGCCCGGATTTCCCCGGAGGCCTTTCTCTCCAGGTAGTCCAGGGTCACCTGGTGGTCCTGGGTCACCTGGATGTTAGAAAATAAATATGTGAAATTGTTTTCTATGAACTCCTGTTTATCTTTACAGCTTTACTTTAAGAGCAAACAACCACGTTCTTTTGTTGGCAGGATGTGTTGAATTAGAAGATAATGAACCAATGAGAACCAATATGTTATTGTTTGGGTTTAAGCTTTTGTACATAAGATTAATCGTAATTTTTTTCCGAGACATCTTTCTGGTTTTGCTGATACCTTTACTGTGGGACCATTGGCGTGATTCAGACCATGTTTTCAATCAAGATATATGCTAATAAAGCTTTAAATAATATCCATGTTTTCTATAATGAAATTCAATGATATTTACCAGAATCGGTATTAAGATACAACATTAAAAAGGAACTGTATTTATGCCGTTTAAAAGAACATTATAATTTTGATGATATAACATAAAAATAATTGAAACGCCAGTAAATATTCCACAGGATCTGATCAATGAGAACCGGACAAACTCACAAACCTTTCATTGCTGGAAGACTTTCCCCGGGTTTACCAGGTGCACCAGGTTCTCCGTTAAGACCAGGCTGCCCCGGTAATCCAGGTTGACCGGTTGATCCCTCAGGCCCAGGTTCGCCTACTCCTGGAGGTCCCGGATCACCAGGAGGCCCTGGCTCTCCTCTCGCAGTCACACCTTCAGGGCCTGGACTTCCCGGTGCCCCGTCCTTACCAGGTGGTCCGGGTTCTCCCTGGGTAAAGGTGACAAATATTCAATGGTTCAGCTTACCATATAATGTGCGGGACACTCTGTGTAAAGGTATATTGTCAAGTAATGATTTCAAGGACGGAATTGTATGGAATTATTAATAAGAAGTCGTAAAAAAGAATACAGAAAAATGACTTCGGAGGTACTTTATGAGTTAATGGATTAATGATTGTCGTAAATGAAGTAGAATGATATTTATTTACCTTTTCCCCGGGGTTTCCTGTCTCCCCAGGATATCCTATTTTCCCTTGTGGTCCTGGAGGACCTACAAGTCCCACACCTGGTTCTCCTTTCGCTCCAGGAACTCCAGGTTTCCCTTGCCCGGGTTTCCCCGGTTCTCCCGCCGGACCCATTTCCCCCGGATCACCTTTCTCCCCTGGTATTCCTCTTTGTCCGGGTTTCCCTTGTCCGGGTTCTCCTTTTTCCCCCTTCTGTCCGGTCTTCCCTGGTTCCACCAGTATTTTCCCCGGTGCGCCTGGCGGCCCGGTTAATCCTGCAGGGCCCAATGGTCCTGGATTTCCCGGTTCTCCCTTTTTTCCTGGAATTCCTGGTAGTCCCGCATCACCATCACTGCCTGACAAAAAAAAAACAAAGTATAATATAGTTTTACCAAAAAAACCTGCTCTCCAATCGAGCAGTTATATGCATAAGGCGAAGTTACTTTGCGAGGGTGAACATAGGAATGTATGTGCATGGTCATAAGTAAAATTTAGGCGAAAGACCATTGACGACATAACCGTCCAACTTTTTTGGTCGAGTCATACGATTTTTGATGGACTAAGTTTCGTTTTAATCCACATCTCAAACCAATTTTAGAGCTGTCTGTCTAAAAATTGCCCTTACATTCTTGTATCAATTTTAATTTTAAGAAAAAAATACCAGATTTTCCCGGGGGTCCCGTCGGCCCAGGAGGACCCAACGGTCCTGGTTGTCCCGTCGGTCCAACATCACCTGTCGGTCCTGGTGGTCCAGGCGGCCCCACTCCACCTGGTAGACCCATGTCGCCTTTATCCCCGTCTACACCTGACGGCCCAGGTGGCCCGCGAGGACCTGGAATCCCGGGCGGACCCAGCTCCCCCTTCATACCAGACGACCCCGGGAGACCTGTTAATCAATCAACTTAAGTTAAACATCAAACTGTACCCCTACGAACAAACCTTTCGGACAAAGCATCTGTTATGAAATATAAATACCAATCTTATTAAAATTGATATAGTCATATGAAAAAAAAACAGATGATAAACTGCGATATATTTTAGGAGTCCAGTTCTTCGGAGTAAATCTGAATATATTAATTGAATTCAAATAAAAATTGTGCTCAAATGAGCGTCAGTCATTTTGACATTTTCTACCAACATCTCTTTTGTAACGACTTATAACTTTTATTACTCAAAATTTTACTTACGTTTACATCAAACACACATTACGTGAGCAGCTTACACATTAACAATTGGTTAATTGGGGATGCATAATTACCCTGAAGAGAAATTACGAATATGATAAAGCGAGTTCTGACATTTTCATTTTTACATGTCATACTGCGGTATGCTAGCAACCAATGAACAATGAAGTGTATCACCTGGGGGTCCCGGAAGTCCGCTACCCGCGTCTCCTTTCTCTCCTTGGACGGCAGGGCCTGGTACTCCCGGTTCACCTTTCATTCCCCGCTGCCCAGGGGGACCATCTTTCCCCGCGGGTCCTGGTGTTGCCTCTCCAGGGGGACCGGGTGGGCCCGGGGTCCCAGGACATGCGGCAGCTTTCGGTCTTTGATCACCTCAATAAAACGGAAATGTCACAACATACATTACATGCGTATAATATTAAACTTCTGCCAAAACAGGATTTCTTTTTAAATGAAAACTTAAGTATATTTTTAAGTACAGGAATTGTACAGGATATACCTACGCAGATATATGTTTAAACTTGATCATATTGCTGCACTTCAGTTCATAGCTCATATTAATTGCTTAAGGTCATCATTTGAAGTACCTACATATGCATATGTCTTTGATCTTCCTAGGAGGAATTCCTACGGGAATAAATGTGAAAATGCTTTCATAGAGCAGAATATGTATATCCTACAGGAGAACCATTTCAATGCTCAAATGCAGCCATCTTGGAAAATTCCGCAAGGGCCCTGTACTTTAAAATAGTTTGAAGAGTACGCCAAAGCTATATGAAAAATTTTATGCTTTTATCACAAAGTGCACAAACATATGTATATTACATACACCTGCTGCACTAAAAATGACACTAATGGATGATAGACGGAAGCAACGCCCGTGCAGGTGGTCGCTCATAAACGTTTATATTTCACCTCTCCTTTATAACACTGTTTTATTTACCTTGTGGGCAGCAGGCTGAGCCCGGGGGTCCAGGCAGGCCGATACCGGGCATCCCCGGGGGTCCGGGAGGACCAGGGGGTCCGCTCTTTGTCCGTCCTCTCCGTCCCCTCCTGCCCCGCTGTCCCTTCTCTCCCGGCTCTCCTTTCTGGCCCGCTCCACCAGACCCCAAGCAGTCTCCACAGACACCTGGTTCACCTGAAATGTTAATTATCAGTAGAAATAACACGTAATAGGAAATCTTTAAGTACTTTTATTTTGAAAAATTTAATCCTAATATCATGAAACTTCAGCTGCGGGGGGCGATGCAAAAACGTAGCGGCAATAATATATGGAACGTTTTCGCATTTAGTTTTTCTGACGAATAATTTGTAGATTGACTCCTTGATTATTTGATGGTGTTATTTGATACATTTTCCATAAAATAAACTGTCCTAAATTTATAGAAATACCTAGAAATACTTTTCATTGAGACATATAAACTACAGGTTAGTACATGAAAAGCGGGGAGGGATTATCTGTCCGAAATTGAAAAAAATGAGTGACCTTTGTCTCCCTTGTGACCGTGGCCTGGCATACCCGGTAGACCAGGCAGTCCTCTGTCTCCGGGGTGTCCGGGGGCGCCATCACGTCCGGGATGTCCAGGTTCTCCAGGGAGCCCCACGCCACCAGTCGCACCCTAAACAGTCTTCCACGTTAAAAAAATATTCGGACTTCATTAAATATTTAATTGCTACACTTAATTTGACATTGTCTGATGAGAAGCCGGGCGCGGATCCAGGATTTTTTGCAGGGAGGGATCAACGGGTGTCATGCATAAAAAATGGTCTAAAAAGAGTCGTTGGTTAAGAGCAGGTGGGGAGGGTCTCCACCCAAACTCCGCCCCCCCCCCCCCCCGATCCGCGCCTGGAAGCCAAAACGATCTATAGCCCTATATGTAAAGTATAACCTGTTTACAATTTGTAACAAGCCTGATATGATCTGAATTTTTAATCATTTATATTAAAACATCAATATATATAACCTTACATCTTACGAGATCCATGTCACAGATCCTTTGTTAATTTATCATACTGATCAGCTAGCAAACACTAACCATGTGACCTTTTAGTCCCGGCAAACCGGACGGGCCCGTCAGACCTAGAAATGAAGTAAATAAATTGAAGTTCTAAAATGACATCACATTCACTGAGAAATACATAGCTAACCACAGTGCATTTTATTTTCATACAAGCTTGCTTAATTTCTAATGGGAGTTTACAGTTATATGCATGAATTCCAGGATTTGTTATTTAAGCATTTAGAAAACGTCATATAAATTTCCATATGACGCTATAATGTAGGTACAGAAAGTGAATACATGTTTCGTCTACTCTGTTTAAAAATAAACAATATTTCTTTGTACCGTGTTTGTTGTTATATAACTGTCAAAACTAATCCTTATCTACGACATTTATATAAATACAATGTCATTACAACTTTGATGTCAACCGATATTTCATATTATCCATATCGACGCTTGAAAACCAAGGAGGATTTGTTTTGAGAAATCGTATTCTTAATCAGCCTGAAAATCGAACTCTTGATTCGACACACACCACTGAAACATCCTTTAATGAACCTTCTGAGTTTGTGAGTAAGGCCTACCTGCTTCACCGGGTTCACCCTGAAAACAAACCGACAGCCATTCAAGTGTCTTATAAAAAATAGTGAGAGAAACTCAACTTTAACCAAGAGTTCATTGTCTCAGCTCATCCATTCGTTTCATTAATAGGTTAACTGGCTCTTAATAAACCCCAAATAAGACTTTTGCTATAAGCATTACAACTGTAACAAGAGGAACAGGAGAGTTTAAGAATAATAAAATCATCACGTTATCTTGTGTTACTAGACTCGCATGTAAAACAATTACAATGTTCCATGGAGAGATTATTTATATGCTACAAATGAGAAAAGGTCACCAAGTTGTAGATAAAAGACCTATGAATTATAGGGAACACAACTTTCAGTTATGCTGAACATAAGTGGATCATGGCTCTGATTTTTAATCAACAGTATCTATAAAAATAGTAGCAGCTTTCAGTGATTTCAAAAAACTATGTTTGCTGTTTTGCGCTCTGTATTATAAAGTATATGTTGTGTCTTAGGTTAAAATAAACTTCATTTTTTACATTTATAAGTTAGAACAAATGAAAGGTTTTCTCTCACCTTCTGTCCGCCCCCTTCGTTCCAGATCAGTTCGGTAATTTTCCTGTGTAGTGTGTCACTGAGCTCATCTGGAAGTCCTGGGGGTCCAGGGGCACCCTAGATAAATCAATAAAAGCAAGCTATGGTGCACTTGTTACTCCATTCTATTAATACCCTTTTGTTACTAATCAGCGTCGAATATAACCTTGACAAAATACAGAGACCTGCCAATTACGATTTTTTTATTAAGTAACAGGCGTAGTATTAGTTTTACCGGGATTGGTATTTTATAATACAGTTTTGAGAAATAATACAACTCAGTATTATGGGCTATATTTTTCTTAACATCAGTTTAGTAATATTGCTAATAGTAGAAATGCCTTTCCATAAGGTCTCGTTAGTTTGTAATGGCGAAATAATGGAAATTTACCGCCCTTTTCGTCTCTATAAAATGGTGTTTTCATGTTTGTACCCCCCCCCCGCCCCCAATGAAACCAGTACCAGGGATGCAGTGTTTTGTGGAATTGTAATTACGAGCATTGGCTAAACATTTAATGATTCCTTGGAACATGTTAGAAGGCACTTCACAAATGATCTGTAGAAATTAAGCTACAATTTTCCAATGTTTTGGTGTCGACGCCCGCGTTTTTCGCTGGCGTCATAATCTTTATTTACACTTTAAGTGTGATAGAAACGAAGACATAGACATCCGTGACCTTATACACATTTTGACATGATCAATTATATATGAATATTTCTGTACTCGGAAATCCTTTTTCGTAAATGAGACTGCCTATGTTCATGACCATAGAACATACCTTAACACCTCTCTCGCCCTTCACAGAAAACCCAGGTCTGCCGTCCTGGCCCTGTGTAAAGATGCCAGATATACTTTACTTTGACCTTATTTGATAACAGATTAAATAACAAACAATCTACACAAAATCGTTCATAATTTCTCATAAACGACTTGTAACACAAGATACATGTATATGTATGCATCCACACAATTAAATCGTTTTTTTTTTTCAATGTAAACAGTGTATGTATTTTACTACATTCCAGATACACATTCACATAATATTTTAACTCAGTAAATTGTAAAATGGAAAGACTGGCTTTAACTTCTTCCCTTTAATAGACAAATGACTTCAGGCAATCATTTCGAATTAAATAGAAGGATAATATATGTTTCTATGATAAAGGTTTATCTTTGGGACTGCATGAGTGTGGTATCTTTGAAACACAACTACAAAACTTACAGGTTCACCAGGCCGGCCGGGTTCTCCTTGTGAACCCTGAAAACACAGATGGTATTTAGAGCTGATTAATCGATATTTCAGGTATAAGGTATGTATATATATATATATATATATATATATATATATATATATATAGAGAGAGAGAGAGAGAGAGAGAGAGATCCACGTAAAAACATCGACTTATTAAATCATATAATTAGGTAATATTTTCAGTAACTGAATCTATTTAATCCAGCGTGATTTATGAAAAAGTATTTGACTGGACATTTTTTTATCAAATGTTGGCTTTTAGTTGTTTTTCATATTTAAAAAACTGACCCTTTTTAATATTCTCAGTGTCACGATATGCTTGATATGGTTTTTGAATTAAAATGAAATCACCTATGATACTTACATTAACACCCGGACATCCGTGCTCCCCAGGTACGCCCGGGGGTCCCTGCAGTCCTGGCCGCCCCTATATAGTAACAACGTATATAGGTGAGACAGAAAGCTTCATCATTTTAATATTTCTGAACACAAATTAAAAAATTTTGAGACAATGGCAAAATAATTCACATATTTAGACTTAGTTACTTATTTTATGGAAACATTGTTAATAATGGAAATGAGTAGCTATGTATGAGCACACGGTTACACAATGTAATAATGCACATTTAGTATAACGGAATAAATTAGTAAAATAAAAAAGATGAAACTTAAGAAAAGTAATTTGAATAAAATATGTACTCACTGGAATTCCATCATGTCCAGGTAAACCTACCGGGCCTGGTCGCCCCTTTAGCCAGAAATATGTAAAAAAGATGTATAGATGTATATAAACAGTTATAATATATACAATATATAATTTAATATGATTAATATGATATGATTAATATAATATAATATAATATAATATAATATAATATAATATAATATAATATAATATAATATAATATAATATAATATAATATAATATTATATTATATTATACAATAAATGAATATGTGTGTACGTGTAGCTAATTCTTGGCCAAGTACTGAAATATGCATGTATATATTTATGAACATTTGTTCATATATGTTAAGGTTTCTGGTCGTAATGTTCAGACAAGTTAAAGGAAACAGTGACGCAATTTTTTTAAATTCTTTTCAAATTTGAGGAAGTATTCATGTTATATTGAACAAACCACAGCACAAATCGCTTTTCTGGCTTGCGTCAGTTACAGCTAAATACACAGCGGAATGAAAAACGGATTCAGTCTTTTCCGCCCAGGAGAGATAAGCGATTTGTTTTGTCGCTCAGGTCGCCGGTAATAGATCACCTCTGTGTATATATACACATACATATGACAGGCACTCGTGCCCATCGACAAGCGTATGGACTGGCAGAATCGACGTGAGTTTCCGCTACATTTGAAGCGACGATCAAAACTATTAGATATGATTTTCTCCAGATTTATAAAATACATTTGACTGGAAGTAATTAAACCAAGAGCAAGTTGTTGTTGCTATTTAAGAAACCAAATTTGAGAGACTTAGTTAATTATAAATCTTCAAGTTCAAAGGTTCTCAAGACTTCGCTAATTGCTAGTACATGATTTTGACCTGCAAATGAGGTTGTCTGATTCTTCCAGTTTTTTTGTCAAAATGCATAAATCATAAAAAAGCATTTTTAAATGTCGATTACTCAATAACTTCGAGTAGTTGGTTTCAGATTTTTTTTCGTGGTACCAGTGAAGAACTGGATTTTCCAGAATGATTACAGTTAACCCTTTTTACCTACTCTTAATTGGATAAGCTAATGTCAAGGTCATAAGCGCCCTTGTTTTTCATGCCAGGTGATCAGGTATACCCGCATACACGTCAGCGTGCTACTGGTGTCAAGCAGAGAGACACTATAACCATCACACAGATTGTCATCCCCAGTTGCTAAGTGACAATTATAATTATATAAGAAATAGAGATATAGGGGCAAAAAGACATACAGTTACACGGACAGAGAGGATATAGACACCCGGACCTGTATCATATAAAATGGTCAGGATAAAATCTCATGTACAGTGTGTTGCCTACATTTTACAAGGACATGAGGATGAACTCAACATATGACGTGATCTTCGGCATACTTCCATTGAGATGTATATTATTGTATGTATTATACTGCTGGTACCTGCATTCATGCGAGACAGTCATGTGGGAAGTACTTTGTAGCTTTAAATGAAATCCTTGGGTTGTAGTACAATCTAGCATTTTATTCATTGAATATATAACTATGTGTCTATGTAATATTTATAAGATTTAAACTTTATGTTTAACTAGATACAACGGGGAGCTGTACTGCATGTCTAATGCTTTTTCCCCCCGATGTCAAAACCTTTGGGGGGGGGGGGGGGGAGCTATAGCTCCCACAGATAACCCCCCCCCCCCCCCGATCCGCCACTGCCAGGAGACCATGCAGTACCAGGGTAAAGTGGGGCCTATGAGTACATTTATTACATGGATACTGCCTAGGGGAAAAAAGACATCCCTGCCATCTGGATTAGACTATATATTATGACATGTGCGCTTTGTCCATTCAATTAATTCCCGAGGTTTCATGGTGCTTTACGACACATCTCTGTGTTCCATTTCTGTGGTTGTTCCTGTAGGTATCCCACTCGTTTGTTAGCACATTAAGGACTATAACCATCACACAGATTGTCATCCCCAGTTGCTAAGTGACAATTATATCACCTACGTCCCCTACTGACGTTTTGGATAGCTACTTACAATATATTTAAATCAACGCTTTACTCTTTTTACCGTAAAAGAAACCATACATAACCGAAACAGCCATTGTTATATTTAAATGTATATCTAAATTGCGTCGGCGCAAATATTTTCTGTGATGCTATAATTTAGGAACATAGTTAATGTGTGCATCATTGGGAAATCAAAAAATATACTTTTTAGGTATTTAATTACCTAATATGGAATTTCCAGCAGACGAAGGAAGATCGGACGTGATAAGATGCACAGGAAAAGATCTGGAGCATGACTTTAAAAGTTGGTGAGCCAGGTAAGGTAAGCCAGAAAAAGAGGAAAGAATCCCATAAAAGAAGAAAAATTAACAAACATGCCTCCCTCTAACAAAACGCACGAAAGCAAACACATTCAACTAAGAATGTTCTTAAATATTATTATTTTCACGTTGGTAACAATAACTTAGTGTTGATGTGGGTCTTTACTCTTATAGTATACGTGTGTATATGTGTTTGTGATTAAATAACACAATCAAGAACATTTATTGTGGGCACTGCCAACTTTGAACATTTTTATCTTAGTATATGAATTGTGTTGGTCGAGTTTATATTATTTAGTAGTGTCTCTTGTTGGGTAAAATACAAGTGTTTATATATATATATATATATATATATATATATATATATACGTGTGTGTACCTATTTACCTTCAGTGATATACTGGTATGTTTATATGTATATATACTATATATATTTGTGTATGCGTGTGAAGAAATAGAGATATAGGGGCAAAAAGACATACAGTTACACGGACAGAGAGGATATAGACACCCGGACCTGTATCATATAAAATGGTCAGGATAAAATCTCATGTACAGTGTGTTGCCTACATTTTACAAGGACATGAGGATGAACTCAACATATGACGTGATCTTCGGCATACTTCCATTGAGATGTATATTATTGTATGTATAATACTGCTGGTACCTGCATTCATGCGAGACAGTCATGTGAGTGTCGTATGATGGTCTTGTGACATACTGGTCTTGTGACTATATCATTTGTACGCTCGACCTGTTTCCTTTATACTTCAGAGTACAAGCTTACGGCCATGCAGGTATATAATAAAGACAAACAGGTTGATTATTATAAATAACGCTGTGGTAGGTACCCATATATGAGTTAATTATACGTTAACGTTTGTTGTATCTAGACGGAGGATCTATTTGTCTCCACGGTGCAGGAAGGATTTTTAAACGAAAACGGAACCCCTGAAATTTGGAAAAAACTATGTGCCACATATGGCATGTGTTTTTATTTGATTTAAATATTTTTATGGCATAGCAACCGAGGACGCACTTTCTGATTGGTTGATTTGTTTACTTCTGGAGTCTTCAAATGGTGACACCGCTGACGTAACAATGGTCCAGCCAGTCACGCATGCACTTCAAATTTAGCCTGAAACCGATGTGCCATGGTTGTCGGGCCTAACAACGGGGGCTACTTGCCTGCCTATCTCCAATATTAAGTAAATAATAAAGAGATGGACCAAAAAGTGCAAAATAATGCAAGAAAAATGTCAGATAAGTAAAAGTTATAAGAAAATGACCTTGAAAATTAACAAATTTAACCGAAATCTACACAAATAGCAAATCAAGCGCCTGTGGTCTGAGATATCTTAATAGTGTCCACTCTTTTATCCAACCTCAGGCGACACTGGTACAAACATGCAAATGTCTCACCCGAAAAACTGTGCCTGTCACAAAGAAGGGGATGCCAAGCTCTGGTATTCCTTGATGAGGCTATGCCAATCCTGAGTTTGGTTTTATTGCAACAAGTACCAAAACGCACATTCTCTAGTATATCTCATGAAGCGAACCATAGGCCTATCAAATGATGCCCGGTTTGGAAAAACAGTTCTAAACAAATAAGAGGGGGAATCTCAAAAGAATGCTGACCAGGGGACAGTGGCGGATCCAGGAATTTCTTTGAAGGAGCTAATATGTTGCAGAGAGTTAATGGCATCTAAAATGTGTGCAAACCTGGGATGGGGGAAAGCAGAGTGGGGTTATAGTGGGAAGTACTTTGTAGCTTTAAATGAAATCCTTGGGTTGTAGTACAATCTAGCATTTTATTCATTGAATATATAACTATGTGTCTATGTAATATTTATAAGATTTAAACTTTATGTTTAACTAGATACAACGGGGAGCTGTACTGCATGTCTAATGCTTTTTCCCCCCGATGTCAAAACCTTTGGGGGGGGGGGGGGGAAGCTATAGCTCCCACAGATAACCCCCCCCCCCCCGATCCGCCACTGCCAGGAGACCATGCAGTACCAGGGTAAAGTGGGGCCTATGAGTACATTTATTACATGGATACTGCCTAGGGGAAAAAAGACATCCCTGCCATCTGGATTAGACTATATATTATGACATGTGCGCTTTGTCCATTCAATTAATTCCCGAGGTTTCATGGTGCTTTACGACACATCTCTGTGTTCCATTTCTGTGGTTGTTCCTGTAGGTATCCCACTCGTTTGTTAGCACATTAAGGACGAATATGTCTACCCTACCAGGAAGTCATAGGGTATCAGTCAGACCACCCAAAGGACATGTTCTACAGGTATCTGCTTCCCTGACATGACCGTGAAGCAGTGCAACACCATCAACTGCTCAAACTTTTCTTGTTTTATTTTTTGCTTACACTTATTGGAGCCGGTATCCAAGGACCCTCGCTTTCGGACTTTTTTCCCATCTGAAGGATCGGGTAAACAGGAACTTGACACAATGTATTCACCGAGTGAGCGATATTGCAAGCATGGACCCTTCCCCCTGTCGCCTATCTGACCAACCTTCAGACTAATCAAACATAGTTAGCTTACTTTGACTGCCATACATAAACCTACATTATGCTATAATCACCTGTAAATAAAACCTAAAACAACGTTTCAATCTTTCTTTTTCGCCGCTTCCACATATTTAACAATAAACAAGACGATTTACGCATACCTACTTCAAAATAGGACCCATCAGACGGACAGACAGGGTGATTATTTGTATATAGGGCATCCGCTTATTCAAGCGGGGCCCTAATAACACACGAGGTTTCAGGACACTACATGAAACCACAGTTGCAAAGCTGATAGTATAAATATAAAAGGATAATAAGTGGAGACATCAGCTTCCGGTACATGACAACATGTTTCACTCACTCTTGTGTCACAGAGCCGTGTATGTTTCACTCACTCTTGTGTCACAGAGCCGCGTATGTTTCTCTTACTCTTGTGTCACAGAGCCGTGTATGTTTCACTTACTCTTGTGTCACAGAGTCGTGTAAGTTTCACTCACTCTTGTAATACAGAGCCGTGTATGTTTCACTCACTCTTGTGTCACAGAGTCGTTTAAGTTTCACTGACTCTTGTATCACAGAGCCGTGTATCTTTCACTGACTCTTGTGTCACAGAGCCGTGTATGTTTCACTCACTCTTGAGTCATAGAGTCGTGTCTGTTTCACTGACTCTTGTATCACAGAGCCGTGTATATTTCACTCACTCTTGTGTCACAGAGCCGTGTATGTTTCACTCACTCTTGTGTCACAGAGCCGTGTTTGTTTCACTCACTCTTGTGTTACAGAGCCGTGTATGTTTCACTCACTCTTGTACGTGTCACAGAGCCGTGCATGTTTTGCTCACTCTTGTGTCACAGAGCAGTGTATGTTTCAATCACTCTCGTGTCACAGTCCCGTGTATGTCTAACTCACTCTTATACATGTCACAGAGCCGTGTATGTTTCACTAACTCTTGTATCACAGAGCCGTGTATGTTTCACTCACTCACATGTCACAGAGCCGTGTATGTTTCATTCTCTTGTGTCACAGTGCCGTGTATGTTTCACTCACTTACGTGTCAAAGAGCCGTGTATGTTTCACTCACTCTTGTGTCACAGAACCGTGCATGTTTCACTCATTCTTGTGTTACAGAGTCGTGTATGTTTCACTCACTCTTGTGCCTTTCTCGCCTCCGTCTCCCTTGTCGCCTCCGTCTCCTTTCTGTCCCTTACTTCCGGATGCTCCCTCTTCTCCCGCCGGTCCCGGAAGTCCCTGTATCCCTCTTGGTCCAACAGGTCCCTTCAGTATAATACACACAAGATTAGAACTTTAAATATATAACAGATATCACTTCATCAGGTTCTCATATAAATTATTCGTAAAAGAGCGTTAGTTTCCGATGGGGTTAACATACTCCTTAATCCGCATACATAGCAGGTATTTGAACAGACCAGATTCTTACGGTTATGCTACGATAATTTAAGTTTTTTTCATGTATAAAATAACACATTTGACACTAGAATATACGTCCAGGGCGCTTTATCTATAAAGAGAGTGAATTGAGTAAGTAATAGGCCGACTTGAGTCTCATAGAACACATACCGGTAAGCCTTGGACACCAGCGACACCTGGTGGCCCCTTTGCGCCCTAAAACGAAAGTTAAAGCAACAAATAAAGTGATTATTGTGTTGAAAAATAACGACAGTATTGGGGCATGCAGTATAAATTGTATGTTTTTGGAGGATTATATTATCATTAAATGATGGTTATTTAACCTTGCCTAATTGAAGCAAAGTTGAAGATATTTTTATTTTATTTGTTATAATAAATAATTATGATAATTTAATTCAATCATTAAAATTAAGCGTTCTCTTAATTCGTCTGTATTGTATCCTATAAAACGATGTTTTGCGGATACTTAAATTTGTCTCAAACCGCATCCGTTTCCCCACAGTGGTTTGAATAGTTATTTGTGGATGCTTTTTAGCGCAAAATAAGGTCAATTCAGATTAAACAGAGAATCCATGAAGTATATATTGGCGGTTTTGGCCTGTTCAAGGCCAGAATAACGCCCACCAATAACGATCATGCGACTGTGGTTTCAACTCCGAAACGGCCGGACGGAATTTTCCGAAACGTGGTATCATAACAGGACATATGTGAACTGGTGCCTAAGAGGTTGTGACCTTTGACCCTTCGCCTTTCCGTGACGTCTATCCGTGTGTCTATTTTTGGGGGAAATCTCACATATCGCTGGAGTCATGACATATTCTTCTTAATATTAGCATTACATAGATCTTGGATACCTTAGTAATGTGCTCAAGACTGGTGGCGCCACCTACAATCGTTTTAATACATTGCGGAAAAAGAACACTTAATTTGAGTTGATGGTTTAATTTAATTTTTGTGTTTTACTTTTTCTCCTTCAAGTCCCGGGTCTCCCACTATGCCTTGTTCCCCCTTTTGACCTTTGACACCCGGTTGACCTTCCGGTCCTGGACGACCCACGTGACCAGGTTCTCCATGGTGTCCCTCAGGTCCCACAGCTCCCTACAAAGAACGGTATTTAACTTGATTACTTTAGTTTAAACATAATTATTTAAACAGGATTACAAGATAGCCTGGTGGCTAATATGAATATTTCCTTTAAAGTAGATAAACTTGATATTACATTTTTTGTGGAAAACAATTGTGTCTTGTGGGATATTGTATATAATATATATTCATTAAAAGCGTATTGACTAAGGACAGACACACACGTAGAACGACACTGAATAGTACACACACACACACACACATATATATATATAAACTCTTTTTATTTGGTTTGCAATATTTTGGAATTTATATATTTGCGTATGATGGAGAGATTATATCATATTTTGGTCATGATTAGCGGTAAAGAAAGATCAGAGGCAAGGTCCCTGCATTTTTCATAATATTCATATTTTCATTTAATGCATCTTTCTAAAAGGGAGTCGGATTATTATCCAACCGAAATATACATCTGGCAGAAAGGGGGAGGGGCTTCAACTATACCGGGGAATGACTGAGGAAGGCGGGAAACTGGGGAAGGAGAGGTCAAACACAAAGGTGACGCATACAGGGGAATGTACCGGTACAACCTGCAGGAATACACAGAGTTCTACGACATCCTGACTCTGAGCGTGTAAGGTACGGCTATATAATTGGTCCCACGTTTGACATAGGATGTATTGACGATGTATAGTCATATAACACGATTTACCGACCTGTTCCCCTTTGTAGCCGACACAGGAACATCCTCCCGTACATACCTTAAAGAAAAAAAAATTATATATTTTATATATACCATGTAATATATATATATATATATAGATATATATATATAGGCTATATATACTCCGTTGCATACGTTTGTATAGTGCATATATAATAACGAAATAGAGCGAAATATGTTTCTGAAATGTGGGTGTATGCATGTCTGTTGCATTAACAAAATGTAAATATAAATCAAGCTGGTTTTATATAGGCCTATGGGTATTCTGACACCAGCCGATGTGTTTGAGGGGGCAGTAGGCCTAGGTGTTCATTAAAAAAACACTACCACCGTCCACTCACATACACATCTGATGTGCATCTGTATAAAATATTAATATAAGTTTTTATGGAATGGTGCTGATTGATAACATGTTATCGATTTGTTTCTGATTTTCAGCAGATTTGTTATGTAACTCGTTTAGGCAAATGTCATCCTGGAAACCAATACGAGTCACATCTGCAGTTCATATTCATAATGTATTCTCCACCAGGTGCTTTCAGTAAAGTTAACAGTCTGTGACTGCGTCTGCGACATACGCAGCTCATAATTCAAGCAAGTCTGTTGTAAATTTTAGAAATACCATTTGTTTAAACATACCACCCAGCCTCAAGACCACTCCCTTATACAAAGTGAAATACGACTCAAGTTTTTATATGCTGAAATGCAGGGATGCAGTGGCGTCAATATTTCTTCCAGGGTGGGGGGGGGGGATGACTTTGTATATTTATACCCACACACACATATACTTTTTTCAGCGTCTCTGAGTAACATATTCAACTATATATATATATATATATATATATATATATATATTTATAATTGTATATATATATATATATATACCAATGTTAATCATATTTCAAATAATTATAATATTGTAACAGAAAATAAGGTTTTGTAATTCAAAGCAAGGTTTAGATATAACATTTTTTAGTAAATGGATCCAAAGTCTTTAATTCTATTTATTTTTATATTTTATTGGCAATATTATAATATTATTCTCCGAAAAGGGGGGGGGATGATTACATTGGCCATCCCCCCTTGCCAAAAAGTGGGGGGTATATATACCCCCCATCCCCCCTATATTGACGCCCCTGCAGGGATGGATGCAGGATTTTGTAAAGGGGCAGGGTCCAACACAGGGAAACTAAAAAAAAACTGAAACAAGGTCTTCACCCCTCCCCTCCTCTGCATGGATCCGCCACTAAACTGCCGTAAAATCATGGAAAGCTTTAACTTTAAAAAGTGGTCTCATCTGTACCGAATTACGCCACGAACTCAATACCATACATACACGAATTGAAAAGCACCTCTTGTTATAGAGTATAAGCAGGTTTTCCATAGAAAGAAGATAAATTAACAGAAAGTTCATTTTGGGTTAAAATAATATCCGTTGAGCTGACAGTTCGTGAGGAGCGTCTCCGGTTAGAGGTGTTTTTCCGGGATCCGTACCATCAGGAACTTCCGAAACCTGTCAAACGTTTATTATTTCCTCTTCCTATGCTGATAATAATAAATAAGCGGAAGAAGCGGTTTTTAATTTTACATGCATATATTTCACAAACAATAATGGTGTACATCTTATTTACTTGTCACAAAAATGTGGAAATTCTGCAAGTTGAATGAATGAAAATTGAAAAAATATATAGTTGGTGTTTAAGAAAAATTAACACCTTAATAACGCTGTCATGGTGACGCCATCATATATATTGGAAGTGTAGCAATAAAAACGATGCCGTCGCCGCGACGACGTTATTTATTTTGGCGGATTGATTAAATCTGAATTATTATTTTATTGTGCATGGTTATTACACTATATCTTTTTTATTTTCTACTATAAAGCAGACGTATGTGCATATAATGTGAAAATGCATCGAAATATTCCGCAACATCATACAAATATATCCATTAAAGAGTTACAACTTTTATCTTTGTCAATTGTACAAGAAAATTAAAGGATATCGGTTTATATATGAATCCATACACGCTTGTTTAGTCTCGCGGTCATTTACCTGTCAAAAGATTCCAAAATACACACAGACTAGATGTTTGCTATCCCAGAGCATTCACTGGAAGCTTCCCCAAGCCCTTGGAACTCAGCGGTAATAAGGAGGGCTATGGAGTGTACAATCTTGAAAATTTGGTCAGGGTAAAATAAATGTAAAGTTCTGTCACCTATGACCAAGGTTAGATTTTGCAAATCTGCCAATTGAAGATCAAGCTCATGCAAACACGAACATGAGACAGTAAAAATATTTTAAAATTCTCGTATAGATGGCTTTGCGAATGGGAGACCTACCAAATACAAAAAAATATTGACCAAATCTTGAATTAAAAATCGACTCATCAACCCCTATAACCCTGCCTATATAGCTATACGGGGTATAATAATAAATAACACTTTAAACATATGAGCAGGAGCTTATTATACCCAAAATAATAATAATAATTTGTAGATTAATCTGTAGAGATGCATTAATTAAATATTTTGCGAAATAAAGCAAAAAATAAAATGCATGGCACCAATAAAGTCGACTCAGAGTTATTCGGACATAGTGTTGCATTTGGAAAACCGTAATGTTCAGATGATGTATATTATAATGGAATAGGCTCGATCGATGCACTAACGCATTTTATACACTCAACACCAGTATATGCAGCGTAGTGTAGTGTGCTAAATGCTCGACACCGCAAAAGAACACGCTTCAGGATGAAACCAAAGCTTTCAGACGTGGGGGCCATGCACATGGCGACAGATGTCAACACATTACTTACAGCTCAGATTATGTCAACCTTTATAATTTATGTTTTCACAAATAACATATAATACAGCTGGAATTAAGGCTAACTCGAGCATTTCCAACCGGTAATAATCTTTATGAACCTTGCAATGTAGTTACAAGGATTAAAAAAAGGAAGAAAATGTTGCGTCGGATGGCAGGGGTCCTCATGGCTGTGCGTCAGGATGTTCCGAGGAAGCAAAAGAACAGATGATAAACTGAATGTCTTGATCAAATCAGATATTTACATCAGTCTTTTTCACGCAGCCATACGGTAATCAGTCAATCATTCAACGCGTTGGTATGCATGCTATATACCGTGTCCCGAGAATTTAAACGCCCAGCGCGACATTCCAGTTTCTTTTACAACAAGTGTTTATCTCCGCTGCTATCACGAACCGACGGTCACGTGACCGTTTCCCCCTTACAAATAAAAATAAGCAAATAAAAAGGTTTGGAGCACACGCTCAAGGAGCAAAGGGTCACTAACCTTCTCTGTCCTGGATTGGTCGCTTATGAGATCTGAAACAGAAAACTCACGTTTAATACTTGGCTGTCGCTGTTTGGCGGCTCTTCTTTCATGCAAGTGTGATAAACTACTGAGTCATGCTCTGCATGCATGGAATCAGATTAACATGTTTGGTAATTTAAAACCAGCTATTCGCCTACCTTTTCTATAGAATTATGTGATTTCTGGCTTATTCTGCGGACATATTGATGAACTCTAGGTTTATCTTGTTTGGAAAGTTCTTATAATTCCTTTGTGACCAATGCAAAAGCACCTTTATCTATATGCTGTTGTATTAACAGCAATGTTGACAAATAGAAAACAAAACATGCAAGCTAAGGTGGTTTGACTGTATATATGCAGAAGCTGAAAGGTTACTAGTTGCCAAACAACCTTCGTAAAACTCTTTTTTGCGTGACATGCCACCAGTCCTTGGCTGGGTTATTTAGGAGGGCCCCAACATATAATAAATACGTTGAAATAAAACAACACGGGCAGTCTATGGTGGTTTCGGCGATTTCTGGCCTATTTTTTTTATAAAAGATTCAAGTGATTGTCTTAAGTTAATAGACGTCAGATAACGGAAAAGGCCCCTTCAACAACTCTCCTGTACAACCTGCAGAGGCGTAGCCAGGATTGAGGGTGGGGAGAGGGCCGAAATATATTGCAAAGGCAATTGAAGCATATATATATATATATATATATATATATATATATATGAATATATATATGATTCTAGTTACAATATCAGTCGTTCAAGATGAATAAATAAGAAATATCATATTAGCAGGATAAACCCTATCGAAATGTAGAATTATCAATAAACAATACATTAATAACTGCATGTGAGATGCTTTACATTGAAATGAGTCCGTAATCGGCGGATACCAGTGGCAATAATTTCATGACTGTGTTTTATAAAATTTAATCATTATTAGACTAAGTGAAATTCCTGGAGGACGGTGAGTAATGGATACGAGCGGGGGAGGGGGCATGCCCCCCCCCCCCCCCCCCACCTATTTGCTACGCCCCTGCAATGCAACCTCTTTAGCCAGGAAGTGCGAACGTCAGGTGAAAAAAAAACCTGCGCGTTAACCTAGCATGATCTATATATGTACAGCTTTTGACATAACGGTTCATCCATTAACGGATTGTGTGTTTTACATACAGGCAAGTATGAACAAGATTTTCGAACTAACATTGTCAACTATAGAATCGTTCAGTAAAATGCAAACATGTCCCCAAGTCTCACAGTTATGGCCCAACTGAACCTCTACCAAGCCCAGACATTAGGGGCTCACTGCAAAAAACCGAAAATGTAGCCATACTTAACCTCTGTAGCTACGAGCGCTAAAACCTATGGCTTAACAGAACCTCTACAACCGAACAATATTGTCCAACTAAACCTATATACGAAGGTCCTACATTGACGTCTATGACTAAACATCTACACATGTCCAACAATTTCGGCAAACAGTTAACGGTTAAACATCAGCAAGGACTGATATTTGTATCCTTAACTAGATGTGTCGGAACGACACGAATGCCCCCGCCTGGGGCAAATTAGAAACATTTGTTAAATTTTGTAAAATTTTTTAAGTTCAGGAAGTGTTGTATGGTCAAAAGTAGGTCAACAAGGGCAAAATGCAAACTCGATCTGTAAAGCATTATCAAGCAACCCACCAAAAATCAGGCCAGTATCTGCAGGCATTGTGAAAAAAAAGTCCATATATGTGCATTTTTCATGAAAATTTCTGTCTTTCATGAATTTTTCTATGTTCAGGATCTGTCATATGGTGAAAAATAGGTTAACTGGGACAAAACGCGAACTCGAACTGTAAGTGGTCATTATGTGCCCACAGACCAAACATTAGGCCAGTATCTGTAAGCATTGCATTGCGAAACTAGAATATTAGCAAAAGTTGATAATCATTTATAAATTTAAATTGGAGAGGTATATACCATGTTTCATAACAATCCACCAAATGCTTCCTGAGAAATAAGCTCCTAAGTTTTTTTCTATACTAAGCTCTGTGACCTTGAAAAGTAGGTCAAGATCACCAAGATTTTGTAAATATATCGCAATAGCACTGAAGAAATGAAGTTCCTGTGTTGAATACCTTCGGAGATATCCTGCACAAAAGGCCAAAATTGAAAAAATCCGATAAAATTTCATTAAAAAATCAGAAATTGCAGATGGCGCCACTAAAATTGTGCAGCACATACAGACCATCAGTCCCAATGATCATAGTAAGTTTTGTGAAAATCCTCATATGGTTCCTGAGATATAAACTTCTGAGTGTTTTTCTATAATCAGCTCTAAAATGTAGAAAAATGGGTCAAGGTCACCCATCTTCGAACTTGACTGAGATTTATCGATATACATCTTCACTGATGAAATAAAATTCCAACGGTGAATCCTTTTAGAGATATCCCGCTCACAAGGTAAAAGTTAACAGACGCGGAACGGACAGACGGACGGACAGACACCGGACGGCAGATGGACAGACGGACAGCTTGGGTGACGACAATAGCCCATCAGCCTATGAGCTGAGGGCTAAAAACCGCTGTACATGTGTATTTGTCATGAAAATTTCTATTTTTCATGAATTTTTCTAAGTCTAGGAGCCGTAAAACGGTCAAAAGTAGGTAAACCGGGACAAAACGCGAACTCGATCTGTAACTGGTCATTATCTGCCCACACACCAAAAATCAGGCCAATATCTGCAGGCATTGCGAAAAAAAGTCCGTACATGTGTATTTGTCATGAAAATTTCTATTTGTCATGAAATTTTCTAAGTTTAGGAGCCGTAAAACGGTCAAAAGTAGGTCAACCGGGACGAAACGCGAACTCGATCTGCAACTGGTCATTATATGCCCACACACCAAAAATCAGGCCAATATGTGCAGGCATTGCGAAAAAAAGTCCGTACATGTGTTTTGTCATGAAAATTTCTATTTTTCATGAAATTTTCTAAGTTTAGGAGCCGTAAAACGGTCAAAAGTAGGTCAACCGGGACGAAACGCGAACTCGATCTGCAACTGGTCATTATATGCCCACACACCAAAAATCAGGCCAATATGTGCAGGCATTGCGAAAAAAAGTCCGTACATGTGTATTTGTCATGAAAATTTCTATTTTTCATGAAATGTTCTAAGTTTAGGAGCCGTAAAACGGTCAAAAGTAGGTAAACCGGGACGAAACGCGAACTCGATCTGTAACTGGTCATTATCTGCCCACACACCAAAAATCAGGCCAATATCTGCAGGCATTGCGAAAAAAAGTCCGTACAACTGTTTGATTTCGGAATGACGGAATGACGGAATGACAGTATGACGGACATGGGTAAAACTATATGCCCCGGCCACTTTGTGACGGGGGCATAATAAAATATATGCAAAGGTCGTACATATAGTAGCCTTATTAAACCTCGCCTAGGACGGATTATTTTTGCCCCCCCCCCCCCTCTCTCTCTCTCTCTCTCTCTCTCTGTATATATATATATATATATATATATATACCTTTATCTACATGCATTATATATACCTATATCTACATGCATTATATATACCTTTATCTGCATGCATGGTTATGATGGGCGAGGGGACATTTATGCATTTCTATATAATCTTTAGTTTAATTCGTAGGTTTATGTCCCCAGTGATATACATACATCTGGTCCCACATTAACAGCTGTGTTACAAACCTAAAACAAATTTTAGCAGCTTGTGAACAATGGTATGAAATTAATTTATGAGTATTTTAGGTTATAATTTTTTTCCCGCTCAGCCATGTGATACAAACGCTGAGTGTTATCACAGCGAGGGACGGAAATAAAATGAAGCATATTTTAAGTGAAAATTTGAGGTCGTGGCAAATAGACAAGATGCTATTAACTGCGACAGGTCATAATTTGTGCAAGATACAAGCAAACCATGTTTATTAATCAGGCTCCGCAAGGTCAGCCAAGATGTCTCAGCAATGTGGGAAAGCGGGGGGATTAATTAAGCTAATACATTCCATCCTGACAACTCCCTCAGAGCAACGCCCGTGACCCCGAGTGGTTTATTTCGCGTCCTCAACGATCTAAGCATATATATTTTCCAAAAACAATATAACACACATAGATATACATACATGTGTGTATGTGTGTATCTCATTTATGTATAAACTTTGAACTATGTGAATTTTAACCAAATGGGATCCATCACATTGAAATATCACAGACAAACATAGTCGTTTATTGTTACTCAGATTAATGGCTGGGAGATTAAAAATTAAAAAAAAATAGAATGACTGAGTGTATAAAACCCCGAGTTAGATGACATTTTTTTATCTAGACTACTTTCACAGCCCCAAAGGTAAAGACACTCCAGGTTCTTTGAAACAGTGAATTAAACCGACTGAAACTCACATATACTTCCCAAAAAGATGAAAAAGACATGAGTAAGCAAAACAATAAAGTAAATTTAATGTAAACTTGCCCTTCTCTGGAGAGGCTTTCCACACAAATGTATTGATAATCTCTAGTGTCCATATAATCACACACAAAAATCACTAAGTCCTGTTTACTCCCGAGTGTACACTACACATGAAAGTACCTCTTGGTATTACGGCAGCTGATCACATGACCGACGCACACGTGACATTGGAATGCAAGCTTCTAGTCGCGGCTTCTTGTCACTGTGTATACATAGGCAATCTCTGGCAATTCACGCCGCTTAACAAATCTTGGTCGACACAGTTCTCCACCGAAGTACGCGCAAGCCATATAAGACAAAATCTTGAACATTTACAGATAGGCTAACAGCCTTCTCCGTAAAGACAGTAAGGAAATTTCTATCACAGCAGAATAGTCCTGGATGTATCCATCACTATGTACTTGAATATGCCACTGTGCACGACAATATTCAGTTCCACTCAAGATTCGCGTAAAAATTGTCCTGGTCTGTTACTGGAATTCACCGCGGTAGAAACACATCGACGCTCTTCAAGTCCTTCTGCAAATACGATTCCACTATCAAGTCCGTTAGGGAGGTTTACGTGACAGCCCATAGACACTGACGTTCTACGCTCAGGAACATCGTCTCTCAGCTCATCAGACAATACAGGACCCTCCTCCAGACCGGTGACAAATGGTCAGACCACTCTCTGGCGCGCTGACCCAGAAGATTGTGAATTCCTTCCAGCATCCACAGCTTATATACGCCTGCTAACGTCACATATCCTGATCGCCTTTTTGCCTATCGTCTAACACTATTATGCGGCCTGTCATTAAATACATGAATACTAAAATGGACACGCCTCCAGAGAGCAAAACATGGGAAAAATCAAGTATGCAGGTGCGTTACCTTTGAGGTCTACAGTAAACAAGGTTACAAGAGGAACCTTCCAAACATAACCGATTCCCACGGAATTTAACTGTACTGAAACCAACATCAGGGTTCTCTAAACTAAGTTCTCACGCTAACATCGATATACAATACTCCATAATAATGCACAACAAATTATAGAAAAAATCATCTGGTTATACTCTTTACTTGCATGTGCGATAAATTACTAAGTCACAGTTCTCTGGTGACAAATACCTCCTTTTCAGTGCCTTATCGGGAAGTACGGAGGAGAGCCCTCTAGTAAGCCGAATCAGGGCGTACAAAACACACACACAGTCTTGACCTTTTTGTATGATTCAGTTAATTTTGGGAATACAACCACAGTGTCTAAAATAATATTACGAGAGATGGTTATTATATAACAGAATATATATATATATATATATATATATATATATATATATATATATCTATATATATATATATACAATGTGTGTGTACATATGCATAAATGTACCGGCTTTTACCGGCTTCTGCGCCTCAGGGGTAGAGCACATGAGCCGGAGTTCGAATCTCAGTCGTTGCGGTGAGATTTTTCACGGTCGGCCCCCGCCCAGGGTGAGCGCTCTGCAGGCATAATGGGAAAACCGTGCCCAACGACCGTGTCTCACTCACAAATGAGTACGCCTTTCGGGGGTTCCTCGGGGGTTGACCCAACAATGGGGACAATTATACACCTAGGGCCCGCAAGTGCAGTAGTCATCGGGCCTGGATATAAGCGTGTGATGCTGCCCTGTCACGTAGTCGGAAACCGGAATGGAATTCTGAAGATGTACATATACATAGCATTAAAAATATAGGCGGTCACCTCCCACAAAAAAAAATATTTAAAAAATGTTCACACCATATATGCTCTAAACATTTGTTAAGTATTATGGGCCGAAGAAGCCCATGCACACTATAAAAACTGAAACTTGGATTCATTTAAGTGATACAGTAATTCAAATCTATATTTAGTAACTAAAATGAAACTATTCTATAGGGAAATGTGTTTGTGTGTGTTTTCTTGGTAATATTTAGATAAAACTGATAGTTTACTCTAGAGGCGTTACCCGTGGATATGTGCATGGATAACTACCGGAAGGGTATAACCAGTGTTAAAAATATTACTATCGGACCGAGCCAACATGATTCAAATTATAAGACACGTAAAACAGGTACTTCAGTGGGAGACGCAGTAATGCGAACAATTTGATAAACTCTGCAGTCGGAGGCCAATACATCTTGTGGGAAAGGGATGTAGAACATTCTGTTTTCATCAGCAACGAACACAAATATTTTTTTTAAACAAAGAGGAACCTGGCGAGAAATCAACAGTCTTTTTGTGAATATTAGGTTATACATATATAAACTACGACTTTATATGAACTCGTGACCCCCTGACATGAGCAGCTCACCGGTCAGGTCTACTGCCATTGGCCGGCGTCCGTCCCTTGTCCGGCGTCAGGCGTTCCTTGTTCCGAGTATACCTTTTCTTATCAGCTTTTCTATGCAATGCCTTAGGGAACCCTCGAGTGGTTCTTTAAACAGACTTGGTATGCCATTTTTTTCAGTTTTATGTGCGTGTTTTGTGTTTTGGCAACACGGGAAAATAGTACATTTCTACAGCATAGTCGACCGTTATATATATGGCCATTCTTTGACCGGCCATTAGAAACGGATGGACGGAAATCCTGATTTCAATACTGATGAATAGGGCATCTTGTTTCGGCCGTCACTATAATAATTATATATAAATACCTTGCCTTCTGGGCTATATATTTCATTTTGTCTGGTAAAACTGTAAAGTATTAGGTCTCAGCGGAACATAGAAATTAATGACTGAATCAAAAGGTGTGCTGGCTCCTCACAATATTCATACGTACTCGATCATTGAAGTACGACAGAGAGCATATATCAAGCATTCCATGGCTGAGGACAATCACCTCTAACATGTACTACTGGACACGGTCCAAAACCATCACCTCAATCAAAACCATCGCCTCCGCCCGGGTGGTATGCGTTCATTCCCATTCGTGTGTTTTTGTGAACGTCATCATGAAATATTCACAAATGTAAAGCCACTTATACACGAATTAACCTGGGAATATGGACCTAATAAATGAATGGCGGAGGCCTGCATTTGTTAGGTGTCTAGTTATTATTATTTTTTGTTCCTTTAAGGTCTCAAGTATATTACATATATTAATATATTACAAGACAGCAAATATTACCTTCGGATTACGCTAGAGACTGAATGTTCAGACAAAGGAGATGGCAATTCAGCTGTTAAAAAATCACAACCGGATCTATCTTGGGACCTCAAGTTGGTTCTAAAGACTCGATATTAATAACATGCCAAAACTCATATATTTACCCGTATTCTAAACATGACACAACAACATTTCGATGCAGGTTCCCACGTCCTTAACATATAAAGGTTAATATACAGCGTATATAATGAACTCTAATGGATATTATAAGTCAACATGTCGTGACAAAATATTAATATTATATGAGATATTTAACTGATCCAAACGGGTCCAAATTCCCAAATGGCTAACACCTGGTGTTGCATAAAATATAGGTATCACGCAAACATACAAAATGAAATCTTATCTTTCCGTATACTGTCATGACTTTATAAACTTGTCTTTGTTAATATAGAAATAAAACATGAAGGACTGAAAATAAATTCTGAACATTTATTTGGTGAGAGAGGGCCATAGGACTAGGGTTTCCTTACGTACAGCAGACTCGGCAGGGTATATTTATGAAAAGCGGAAGTATCTAAAACAACCTCGATCAAAAACAAACAGAGGAGAAAATCTGATAAGTGTTGACACTTAGAATCATGTGGCATCAAGGTCACTTTTATAATATACTAAGATTTTTATCTTGATATATTATTTAGTGTGAGGGGAACTACATCAAAGCATATTACGGATTATAGCCATGCATAAGGCTGTCACCTGCCTTCGCGAAATTGCTCTTTCCTAAAAATGGTTATTTCCTCTGAGTTTTTAAGCCAATTATCTGCATAGCCACATTTCTCACAAATCATCAGGAATAAAGCTGTGAGTTTCCGTTTTTAAGCGCAGTTAAAGAAAACTGCATTTTCCGATATCTTCTTTCATAAAACAGTTAAAGCCATTTTAAATTAAGTTGATATGAGACAATAGATTCTGGATTTAATTGCTTAATTAGATACAATGTAGTTTAGTTTGACAATACTAAAATGACTTAATTATTTAGAAGGTTTTTGTGGGAAGCTCTGACCAGGGATTTTTTATTCACAACAATAAAAATCATCAAGATTTTCAAGCCTGCATACGATACAGATGATTTTTTTCATGATTCGTAAATTCTATATAATGTGGAAATATCACGCATAAAAAAAGTCTTCCTTAAGCTTTCAAGTTCGTAATACTACACCATGTTACAGTCACACCGACATACATATATCCGAACATGGTTACATTTAAATCGCCCAACTAACACGTTTATGTGTGATTATATGCATGTCTGGTTATCAAAACACCAGGCTATTTTCAGGCAACATAAGATATCTTTTTCGAAAACATAACACGAGCTTGGGGATGTACATAAATCCATTTAGTTTCTAATTGCAATTTAAGGAGATGCTATACTCTGAACTCTTTATGCTTTGTAATACATTAAGCTTGGTTAACACAGCAATGTTCCTGGATCCCATAGCAAAGCGTAGCTTTCTTTCGCCAAAACATGTAACTATTACGGCATGGATCATTAGGTCTATACTTTTTGGTATCAAGCACAATTTCTGACAGATCAAGTTACGCTTTAATGTTAACCCGTCTGATCAACTCCTTCCTAGTTGAGGTTACCAACACAGCTCTTGCTGTTTGCCCTTGTGGAGTGTGATCTCGGGCAGACACTCTGCGGAGGTGTTAAGGTACCAAATTCAGTGGCGAATCGGGGGGGGGGGGGGGGGTACAGGGGGTTCGGACCCCTTCATTTTGAGCCTCAACAACCTTTTCTCAGGGTGTTAAACAATTTTTTTTTCCGGCCTGGGTACTACCTTTCTGAAACATGGGACCTTTTTGTTTAGCGTTTCTTATTCATCTACCTGGGTTGAACCCTCCTGGATCCACCCCTGCATATTGGACCCCCCAACCCCCACCCGTCTGTCACAGGCAATCTAAAATGCCCTGCGCCTTCCCCGTGTAATACGTTAGGTGTCATGTTGATACATTCCTGGTAAAAAACAGACCTGATCTCATAACCTGAAAACCGCATGCCGTGACCTATCTCCGTTCTTGTGGTAGTCTTGGCATATTTGTTTAATTAAAGCACGGCCCGTTTACTGGGGGCCTATATTTTCTGTTTTCTCAATGATAAGGGAGCCCCATGTGTAGTATGTGTAAATGTTTATGACGTCAAGCATCTAGTGTGTCTGTCCGTGAGTGAGTGTAACTGTTTATGTGTAAGTATGTGCATGTCTGTCTGTTTGTGTCTGTATTTAAATGCAGTTAAATAACATTTATAATTATTAAGAACGCATATCCATTACTTTTTCTTTAATATCAGGCAAGTTTTATAAATGTGAAATTTGTTTTACAACTTTAAACAACACCTTTACCATTCATTAATATCACAGGTACCCTTGTTTTCACAAGGTGTGGTTTCGAACGCAACTTGCAACTGTTTACGCACCAAAGTATCATCGCAGCGCTAACCGCAACCTAGCACAGTCGTTACCACTGTCCTCAGAAGCTTGCTGAAAATTTTATCGCTATTAGCAGTCCTCTCATGCTTGTTCCAACTGATATATATATATATATATATATATATATATATATATATATATATATAATACAGAACCACTGCAACCGCTCAACAATAATGCTAAATTTTACATATTTACCTGTGTTATTTCGCTGCAAGTCTATTCGCCCATGTTACCATTGAAAATAAATGGTTTCTAATAAAAATAAAACTTATTCCCTTATAATCAAAGACAGAATTTAAAACTCCGGAACATTTTACTAAAATGTAAATTAGTCCTCTCGGTGAAATTGTGTCAATTAAACATACACCGACCGATATTTCCATGTCTTTCAACTATTTCTGACCTATAGTAGATGCAATATGTAAATGTTCTATTTAAATATACTAATTTATATCGTCAACCCGTTTAAGTCGAATGTTTCCTATTTAGCTGGTAATCGGGAATGCTACAACTCTTTTTCATAGGTGTACAATATTCAGCTAGAAAATATTCAAACATTCCTCACCATGTGTTTCCACCGCTGAGATCCAAAAGACGAGAAGGACAAGGTAGCAGGATAGAGACAGATGGAGGGAGGTGAGTGACATCTCGTCCTACTGTTCCCTTACCACAAGACAATATCCAGCGCTGTCATACATTCCGCCCAGGCCCCTATTCTCCTAGCCAAGGTCTCTATCCTTCCGTTTGCACCAACAGACTACTCAAAACTACTGAGATAAGTAACGTTTAGCGTATGCATCTGTTTTTATTAGCGAAGCCACTAGATTGTGATATAACGTATCAGTGCTTCCCCGTACTGTTGGCGTTTATACGGCCCGGTGTATTAAGCTGATAAACTCTGCTACTAGATACTTAACCCTGTCTATCGTGCTTAGGTGTGAAAATTGTAATAAATTCAGCCGTTCACATGTGACCATACTGCAGTTTATGTGATACCTACTTGGACCTATTCATATTAAGTATATCAGTAAAAATGAAACTTTGTTATCTTGTTTCCTCAACTTTAGTTTCAACTGGGTCATATAAAAAGTTAAAGCTGAAAACCCAAGTGCTACAGAGTAAGTAGGACGACAGAGTTGGTGTAGAGTGTTTACATGTAAGTAAGGCATCAGTTTCGTCAAACACACACACGTACACACGTAAGAGGTTCGCACATATGTGTATATTTAGGAAGGGAGGGAGAGACGGACAGACAGAAAGATAGACAGCCAGGCATTTCACGAGATTTATTTCTTATTTCTCCAAATAAAACTTCTGCGCTTGAAAACTCTGCTTTTGAAACATATCCTCATAAACCCTTTCCCATAAAACCTTTAATCTGAAAACCTTTTCTCATAAAACCTTTCCTCAGAAAAATTGTCTTCTTGAAACCTTTCTTCTGGAATGTTGTCTTCTTGAAACCTCTCCTTGATCGAGGAAAACTGTCCTCTTGAAATCTTTCCCATGGAAAACTGTCCTTTTGAAACCTTTCCTTTGGAAAACTGACCCCTTAAAACCTTTCCTCTCAAAAACTGTCCCCTTGAAACCTTTCCTCTCAAAACTTTGTATCTTGAAACCTTTTCCCCCGAAAATTTCATCTTGAAACCTTGCTCCTCGAAAACATGAGTCTTGAAACTTTTTTTAGATTTTTTTTTTATTGAGGTAAATGCTTTGCTCAACTAAGTATATGTACATCTGCAGAGTTCCATTCTGGTTTCGGACTACGTGACAGGGGCTTGTGTCCGATTTTTCCTGGCGTCAACTAGGTTTGGTATACCATTTGTGCGGGCCCTGAGTGCGTGTTATCCCCATGACTGGGTCATAAGACCGAGGACGCCCCGAACGGCGCACTTATTTGTGAGTGAAACACGACTGATGGGCACAGTCTCCCCATTAAGCCCGCAGAGCGCTCACCCTGAGTGGGGGCCGACCGTGAAAAATCTCACCGCCTCGGCTGAGATTCGAACTCACATCACCATGCTTTGAGTCCTGCGCTCTACCCCTGAGCCACCTGCAGAAGCCCGTTGAGTTTTGAAACCTTTCTTCTGGTAAATTTTCGTTTTGAAACCTATTTTCTAGAAAAAGTATCTAGATACATCTCCCCTTGAAATAATTGCACATGAACCATATCCTACTTAACCACCTCCTTTTTAATTTTTTTTTCTGATTTTGATACCTCTCCTCTCGGAATATTTCTTCTTGAAATCCTCCACTCGAAAGATCCCTACTTTATTTCAATGTTTTACATTCGTATATATAGATCAGGTCGGATGCTGACGTGCGGGTCCCCATGGACAGCCAGTACAAAAAGAGACGGACGGTGAGTGAGATGCCACAGGACCCTCAGAGATAAAACTTTACAAGTATAACACGCCAGAAATGCTTGTTATTGTACCACAGGCTTTAGTCAAAATGTTTATGCTTTAAAGGGGCCAGCTAGTTCATTTTGCAGCTTTGCAAATGCAAAGGGTATCAAGAACACTCAACCACTGTGGCATAAATTTTGTAATTTAAGGTTAGTCCTTTTTTCAGACACATTTCATGCGGCTTCAAACAGAGACAACCTTAAACCAGAATAGCCCAGAAGCGGATCCGTGGGGGGGGGGGGGTTCCAGGGAGTCCGGTCCCTTTTATCATACTAAGCAACCTTTTGTTTAGGATTTCAGACATAATATTGCGGCCTGGACCCCCTTTTCCGGACTTTTTCCGGACCTTTTTTAGGGTTTCCATTATAGTCCTCCTGGGTTAGACCCCTCCTTTTCCTAAATCCTGGATCCGCCCCTGAGACCGACATGCATATATATCAAACATTCAATATCAATAAATAAAATTCGCATGTGACAGAGCGTCATGTCTCTCCTAATTATCCATCCTCTTTACACTTTCACCTGTATCGGGGTTACGGAAGAAGGGTTTCTTGCCACGAAGCTGGCGTACCCAGTAAAACCAACAGCTGTATATATCAAAGCCGCCGGCACACATAAACTATTAGCACAACTTGCTTTTATCCTGAAACCAGAGACCGTGTCCGAGTAACAGGCCAGGGTTCAGCTCTCTCTCTCTCTCTCTCTCTCTCTCTCTCTCTCTCTCTCTCTCATCAAAGACTCATCTATAGTAAACATCATTAAAATATTTGAATTACATATATATATATATATATATATATATATATATATATATATATATATACATGGTCTAACATAATATTAGTTTAGATATAATTAGATTAACAAAATGTGTATTAATTTACTTGCAAGTCTATATATCTGCAAATGGCATGTATATATATATATATATATATATATATATATATATATATATATATATATATATATATATATATACACCATATTTCCTTGATCATGCAGAAGCCCGGGCGTTTATTTTTTCAGACCCTGCTTTCGCCCGGCGTCAAAAACAAGGCAGGCTTTTGTTTAAGCCCATCGTTTTTTTTTAAATAAATTTTCATACCTGTCAGACAAAAGAATATGTCGAAACAATAAACCCACCAGTCACTACTTGGAGACGCAATCGAAAAAACTACCAGTACACGGATTGTGTTTACGAAACATCCTGTATGCCGCGGTATTCGTATATTAGGCCAACATATGCAAGATAAATCGTTTATATTTAACATAAAACTCAAACATAAATTCGAATAATTTTAAAGAAGGGGGCCACAGAACGTGTACACATTTTAGTGTGAGGTATTAACGAAGACCCTCAGAGAATATCAAATGACGCAAAACTCGTTTTGTGTGTTCACGAGCTTGTCATGCATGTGACAATAATTTTAAAGAAGGGGGCCACAGAACGTGTACACATTTTAGTGTGAGGTATTTACGAAGACCCTCAGAGAATATCAAATGACGCAAAACTCGTTTTGTGTGTTCACGAGCTTGTCATGCATGTGGGACATATTCTAGTCCCATACTTTGAGAAAGTATGTACAGTACAGCTCTGTCACAAGTTTAGAAAAAGCTTTGAAGTAATTAGGTCGTTATTTACGTCTGACATTGTTACAATGACAGTTCAAGCAGTCGAGCTAATCAGTCATGTCCTGAGGCAGCCGCACATTAAGCGCTTACAAGCAATCTCAGTTACTTACGGTAGTTAATAAAGCAGCAAGTTAACATTCCTGTTTTTGTTTTCGTAAAAGGATTTATATCTGCCTTTGGCCACACGGGCGCTCAAGACTGCAGATAATTATCATTCATTTGTATTATATTCTGTGCTTTTGAACTTTAGTCTTGAGTTTGCAGCTCTTTTCACAATCTAGTCATTTATCTGTCTGGCTATCCTAAACCTTTCTTGGTTTTAAGGATGCTTTCCCTTTAGCATAAGAAACATATTAAGAACAACTGTACAGTGGCATATGGTAACAACATTATTTATTTATTGTAGACGTCGTCGCAGCAGTACATTAAAGTCATTACCCTTATTATGTTCTGTAGAGCTGTACCCTGCTCACACATCTATATATTCATAAAGTAGAGTTTATAATAATAATACTAATAATAATAATATTAATAAAATTAACAACAATAAGAAGAAGAAAAGAAGAATAAAATAAGAATAAGAATTAGAATAAGAATAATAAGAAGTATAAGAATAACTAGTTTTAAGAGTGCAGAAGCAGCGGTTCTAGTATTTATAATATTTCAGGCCATGCAACCAACACTTTACTCTTATATTTTATAATAAAAAAATAAATTATGTTCAAGAAAATCCTGGAGATGAGGCCATTTACTCCATTTTTTTTCTTTCGGATAGTCCTGTGTTTAACCTTACTATTTACTGCAGATATAGGTGTGTAATTTATCCTGCATGCCACGCCCAGGCCTGGCTCAGTCTGGTACTTCACAGAAATAAAGAACAATGGCTTGTCAAGTAACGGTATCCCTGTCACATGAACCTAAATAGCGTTAAAAACTGGTGCAACCACAGGGTCATATGATTATACAGTAAATCTGACAATAAACACTGAAAAATGCATTGAGCGTGGGTGTGTATACATATCAGGAATTTTTTTTATATTCTTTGCTGAGAACATCATGTGCGTGCGTACATGGACGCATGCGTTGACATGTGTATACATGAATGAACATTATAGCTTTGTTTCCATGTGCCCGTATATATATACGTATATATGCGTGAAAACTGTTCACATGATTTGTAACAGCAATTTAGGTGTTTCCATGTGTCCATCAGCGTATATATATATTTATATGTGTGTGTGTGTGTGTGTGTGTGCCACAGGAGCGATTTTCACGCATAGGGTCTGCGTGAACTCGGGCATTCGGGGGATAGTGACGTCACTCGGAAGACTTTCTCGATCCATTGTAGGCCTACCAATATACGTCCGTCAGAAAGCACATGGAAACATACCTATTTTTTCACACATATATATACACACATACGCATAAACGAGCACATTCATGAAAACAGCTTAAGACCCATAGCCTGCTGTAAAAAAAAATATAATATCTCTGTATGTCTGCGGTAAGACCTCCGCAGACGTAATTAACCGAGACTTAGATGAGCGCACGCACGTTTGGACCCCCCCCCCCCCCTTCCGAGTTCGTTGGACTTTATGTTCACAAAGTCTTGTTCTTTATCTTTTACGTCTGCCTCACGATGCTCCGAGTCACTAGCGCCAGCTATCGGCGACTGCCACTGTGTGATCGGGTCCGTTATATGAAAAATCATATTTTCTTATATCCCACATGATAAAAGTAAAATTATACTTGATCTTTGGCTTGTATTTCATTTCATTTCACAAAATCCTTTACTGGCTCGTTTTACAAGAACACCGACGATCATAACGTGACATGCGAATGACAGGGGGTACATACATGTATACCTTTCTTCAACAAATGACGCCACGGCTTCCTTTAATACCCACATGATTTGTACTCATAACAAACGTAGTACAGACGTATCCCAGACATAGCATTTATATAAATACACCCGCCCTATAAAACTGTACCCACAAGTTACATTTGAGCGGGCGGATTAATAAATTTAATTTGCTAACTGGGACAAAGTGGGATCCGGAATAGTAAATCACTTCTAAGAGCTACAGATAACTGAAAAAAAAACTCTCCAGGCATGTAAATTGATTATGCCATAACTAGCAAAATGCCAGCACAACCATAATACCAACATTTCTACTCAAGTGAGAGATCGGTTACTCTACATGTTTGTAGCGTATATACTAGTATAGAGGAGTGGACGTATACAATATACTAACACAGACAGAATAACAATCTGTCTCACATCTAGTCGTGTTTTCACTCGGGTCAGTGTAACTGTGCTCCCTATTCAGCACTTACCAAAATTCCTCATTTTCCTGCAGTATTATATTTAATTTATTTTCTTTAGTGCCTAATGGAATCTGGTATAATCTTACAGTTATTTACGTTATTTATTCTATAAAGTTTCTTTTTTATCGGGTCTGACGCCGAAAAAATATTTTATCCAATAAACTTGTATACATCCGGCCTAAGTTCAAATAAATGAATGTTTTATTAACTCGTGTGCATTGACAGCAGTAATATTATGTCCTGATTTAATCAAGGCCATTATGTGTTCGCTGTAGGCAGGATATGTATTCCAAAAATAACCTGTTTTGTTTACGTTGGTTTATTTTGCTGATTTGCATGGGACTTATACAATTTAAAATACCGCCTTAATACCAATCTGAAATGCATTGGAATTAATCTGAATTTTTAGTTTATCTTTTACTATTACTTTTTTTGTGTGATAACGCTCTGTCGATATAGTTCTTGTTCGGACTGATTCTGGTATTATGGTAATATTTATGAGTCAGTATTTATTTTGCATTCCCGCCTCGAGGATTGAAACTGTTCACAACCTTGTTGAGTTAGAAAGCCGTGTAGGGTTATTCCTGAAACGGAAACTGGACAGAAATTTCAATTCAGTTATGTCACCCTCGTGCCTGTGGCGCCAATTTATTTTCAAGGGTGGGGGATGACTGGCAGGCCAGGGAAGGACAAATATATATAAATATATATATATATATATATATAATATATATATATATATATATATATATATATATATATATGGCCAATGTAAAATATATTAAAATCAAATATATTACTCATATATTGCTTATCTCCTGTAGCTTAAGTGTGTAACTGATGCTTCGTAAACCATAAAGTTAGGAAACCAAACCAACACTTTAAGCAATATCATTCATATATATATATATATATATATATATATATATATATATATATATATATATAGAGAGAGAGAGAGAGAGAGAGAGAGAGAGAAGGTATATAATCAAGAGGACCATGTTGATCAAACAGCAATCTATATACAACTGTAAAGGGTATCTTTAAGGCTTTTATTATTTGAACTCTTCAAAACGTAAGGTCCAAAAACCTGTTAACCAATAAATTGAAACATGAATTTGAAGAGAACGGTCCGTGCTACCATGTCATGCTTTTGATATCAAAATCAGTTGCGACCAGGTGCCCAATGTATGCCTTTTGATACTTAATACATGAAAATCCATGCACAGACAAAATACCATGTACAAGATATACATGTATCTAGATGCTGTATATACCGCTAAATATGTCGGAAGGCCAAACACGGGGAAACTGGATTTCATATGGTAATGTGTGTGTTATCATGCATTTATTAAGACAGAAATATAATCTAATCGAATGAAACAATTTACAATGGACAGGTGCTGTTATTTCTCTGATGTAATTAACGTAAAAATGAGAAGCCAAGTCGCACGTAAACTAATTAACGTAAAAATGAGAAACTAATTGGCACTCCACATAATATAAGAAATCGCTGATGTCAGTAGTATATACAAGCCACATCCATGGAGACATACCATATTATATATATAAAATACCTGCAGGCGTATACATGCCTGCTTGTGTCTGTCTGTGTGCATGGGAATAAGTGCAAGTGTATGTATGTATGTATGTGGGCGTTTGTGCGTGTGTTTGTGTGATGATGTGTGTCTGTGCATGTGGGTGCGTTAGTGCATGTGTGTCTGTAAAATGGGAAGCAAAAGTCTTTCAACAATGACTACAATATTCGTTTCCTTGTGATCTTCGATTAATAATATGATCTTAGATTATACAGTCTCCCTACATCATTTTTATGGGGAGGTCATCCAGTCTATTTTTCTCGCTGTCGTAAAAATCACATGTGCCTGCCATGCAGTATTTCCGCCTGACTTCCAAAGGGCTTCCCCAAGAACTCGTTCAAAACACTGCATGTATCCTGCCGAATGCACTGAAAACGATATATTCTCTTTATTTAATTTAAGTGGTATGTATATAGGAATATGTACCCATGTTGTAGAGTAACTTTATATCCGCCGAAACGGAGTTTTGCAGATACTATGCATGTTTTCACGCGGGTTCCACCGCCGCCGTCGCATTCGTTTCCGGTGAACTCCTCTGAGACCTCTGGATGGATCTTTCTGAAACCCGGTATATACTAGTGGTTATATGGTCATATTTGTCTTTGTACTCAAGACTGCATTGTTGCACCATCGATCTGCAATCGGTTCGTATCACGTCCAACCGTTCGTATATTTGCTTTGGATGGAAACCATTCATATCTCAGGAGTGCTTAAATGTATCTTCCTGAAATTTAATTGTCATGTCCATTGATCTTGGATACGCTCCCGAGGCAGCGGAAATCTTGCGCTTCTAAAGAAGCAACTGATTTTCACGCTGCCAGCTTTGACCGTTTATGATATATTTAGACACCAGATGGCGGTTCGTTGTCCGCTGAAATAAACATGCGTATGCAGCCAATCAGATGCCAATAAACAAACACTCGACAGGCATCCTGGCTCCGCCCATTGCTGCGCTTCAAGTGCCGCTTGATGAGTTTCCGGTCGAATTTAAATTGCTCCCTTTGCATTCTCGCATCATCGACCGATTCGATTATGACATTATGACTGTGAAAGCGTAGCCATGTAACTGTTGTTTGCAGAACTGAAACAAGCCAGTGAGGTGTGCACGCAGCCTTTGTTGTTACGTTTCGTTTGAATTACAGCTCACCGGCCGAGCATCCTATGTACCCAAGGCCCTAAGCAAACCACGTCAGGGGCAATTCTCTCTGAGCCTGTGTCCTGTCCAGACGGTTGGGGGGGGGGGGGGGATTAGCTGTCACTCAAAACGAAATAAACTTGATTTGCTCCGTGTATTCCTCGCTTGGCTTTGTCTTCCAGCACAAGGTCTCATCTGATTGGACAAAAATACAGTGCTCCCCTCTGGTGTAGCAATTCAGGATACGAGGTCATAACAAACAGCGCCTTACGATATAGGTAGTAGCCCTATAGGTAAAGCGCTGTGTAAAGAGCGTATGATCTTGGATAGCATTTGCATACACATTACAGGCTGCTCAACCTGTAATCATGTATTCGTAGAATAAATTCATGCATTAAACTCAGGAGTGGTTTGATATAACCGCCTGAAAATTAGCACGTCCACATATCTTTTATAACCTAGTCTTGTAAATGTAATCGCGATAACTACTATTATATCAATTGCACATAGGTATAAATCAGTTGAGTGAAAATAACACATATCTCTGGAGCGGATGGATGTATCAGCCTGAATATTTGCAAGCTTTTCCATCCCCCCCCCCCCCTTCTCTCTCTCTCTCTCTCTTTCTCTCTTTCTCTCTCTCTCTCGTGACGTCACAATAGTTTACGTCGAGGTTTGTCCTGAATCAGTACTACAAGATCTTGTTGACAGATGGCGGCACCTATCGATGAGCCCTTCACCTGTTTTATTTATATAATGTTGAAAAATTGTTTATCTTTATACTTTTAAGACATTTGGTGCAGTTTTTATTTATTTTTTCTCTTATTTATTCTTATAAAGAAATTTGTATTTCCTGATTCAGCAATCCTTTAAGATATACACATCGAAATTCATATGTATTTATTTGGGTTAAGCAAAACATTTTAAGGTCAACAAAATCATTTTTTATATTATATTGTAAATGTTAATATTTAATCACAGAATAATTGCCTGACCAGCGCCAGCTGGAAGAACGGCGAACATGCTGTTTTGTAAATAAACGACACACTTTATGGAACAGTGTGATGTGACTATTATTCCCGCAATAACCACTTCCGGTCACACCACCCCTCTCGTGACCAGCTGAGCCGCAGGTTGTTTACAAACAGAGGGTCGAACAGAATGGCCTAGGCGGGTCCTGTCGCTAATTAGCCCGTTAGGAATTAAGGGAGGGGGACAGAGATGAATCGAATCAAGTAGATCAACGCCCAGGAATCAGATCAGGATGGATGGTAAGGCGCACATTTGGTTTTGATAACGGGGGTTTAGAGATACGTGGAAATAACCTTTGTCGAAACCAACGAATTGACACAAAAGAGTTATGGCTGCTTGCATCTGACCAGGTTATATGATAAACAAAGAAAAACTCGTTGAATTAAAATAATTACGTGAAATATTAGGAAACATGTAAAAAGAGTGGTCAAGTTTAATGCGAAGGACATTTTAAAGAACACGCCACAGTATTAAATATGTTATTATGGATGGCTTCTCCAAGTGAAACTGAAAGTGAAAGGACCAGACATGGGGTCTATTACAGTTGTTCTATTACTATTACTATTACTATAACTTTCAATTTCTGATATTACTATTACTATTACCACATTTTATCTTCTATTACTATTACTATTACTATTACTGGGGTATCTATTACTATTACTATTACATAAACGGATGGGAGGATTCTAGACTTTGCCCAGCTATGAGTGCTATTAACTAGCACTGCAATCACATTTTTATATTATATATTAATATTAGAAGCACCTATATCATCCAGTTACCTACACAATTTTCTTATACTGTGTCTGTCATTAACAATAAGCCTTATGATACTGGAGATCTTAATTATTTCAGCTTCTTTAATTCTGTTTATATATATATATACAAGTCGAAATTATAAGATAATTGTATGAACTCTTGAATACATGTAATTTAAAAGCAACCCATTGTAAAGACCCTGGCATATGTAAAATATTGATTTATAATTATATTCATACTTGTACATTTTTTATTATTTTCATATATATTTCACATGAATTTATTTTATAGTACATACTTCTGTTAAGATTTAATCTTCTTTCGCATAATTAATAAATAAAGTTTTCAGTGTAACTAAAAATGGTCTCCAAAGGAATTATTCATGATTATGTCATATTAATATTTAGTATCAAAGCTGACAATTTAGTCCTTTATGTATGTATGAGGAGAGGAATTTTGGTAGGGCTGTGTCCTGTTTCTACTGTTTACATCAAGATTCTGGACAGATTCTAAACTGGAGACAAAAGTACCCCATCTTCTCAAGTGTATATATGTTCATTTGGATATGATGCCATGTTTTATTTTATCACATAGTACATCTTGAGAGTGAGCAGAGAGGTGGTAAACTTTACAATAATGGTAGCATGCATGGCTTTTATTCTTCAGGCATGCCCTTCTTCATTGCAGCAAAACCAGCATATGATAATTTAGGAATATGGAGAGTGATTTAAACTTATATCAGTTTTACAAAACAAATAAGATATTATTTATATCACTTCACAATTAATTTGGTACTCACCAATCTTATACTTTAAATTTTGTACATAACAGGATCTGATTATTTGATATCAAAATTTCAGATATTAAATAATAAAATATTAACAGTTACTTATATTCTCATATTATATAATCAAATAAATTAATATCTTAAAAAAAATCGTTCATTTAATTTTCAAAATATAAATTAACATAATTTTAGATACTGAATGAAGGTCTGAAAAATTGGTACTATGAATTAACAGACAAGCATTAAAAGAATTATTTTAAAAGAATATTTATATAAATTAAATAGATAATACATGTGCCTGCAGTATGACTTTATCAAAGTGATTGTAGTACTGGTATGAGTTTATATAGCGTTGTAGGCTTCCATACGTTATGGGTAGTGAAAACACCATGAGCTTATCATGAACATTTTGGGTCTGCACTGCAACTACATCTGGTTCCATATTCTATTTTTCTTAAATGTGTGTTATTGCAATCTGTATGATTAAAATGCAAACTGACTTGTGAAAATAAATCTAGGTAAATTTCAGAATATGCATATGGATTGATGGATGTGAGATAAGATGTACATGTCAATATAATAATACACAATTTATCTGTCTCATAACATCAAACATTCCTCTGTTTATCCATGGTTTACTAATCAAAGGTCAGATTGTACCAGGTTATCTATTTGGCTGTGACCTGCTCTGTCCAGTACTCTTATGTAATTAGCACCAGTGGTCACCAGCAGTGTGGCAGCTGGGGCATGCTTGCCTCAACAATAGGCACTTCCTGGGCAATTGCTGGACAAGAATTGAGTGTGTTCAGCATTATTTGCTGATATGCTTCATGATCAAGGGGCTCACAGGAAGTAATAGAAAGTAATATGTATTACTCTATTACTTTGCCTTCTGTTTCTATTACTATTACTATTACAGCTAAAATTTTTGAGTCTATTACTATTACTATTACATGGAAAAAGCTGTAATAGTCTATTACTATTACTATTACTTATTACTATTACCCCATGTCTGGAAAGGACGTACATAGAATATTGCATGGTCTATTGACATTGTATAGAACTGTATACATGAAGTAATGTCTTTCACTGAGTTTGATTTCAACTGGAATTTTAATTAGGTTTGTGACTGTACTTGCTGCAGTCTTGCAGCCCTGACTTATATAGTAAACAATACAAGAGCTGCAGCCTCTGGCGGGGAGAGTCTATACTATCTAAGTTTGTACGGATCCGTACAGACCCTCAGACACGTATATGCCTTGTGAAGCGTGAGGACACCAAACAAACCCCACATATTATAATTGTTACAGATGCTTAGACTCCGTTGGGACCAAAACTTTTGCTGGATGATCAGCAGTAATAAAGTATGGGCACTTACTCTGGATGAAGTCAGATATTGCATCATCTCCGTCTGGCCGATGGCGCTTTCCGGTTGGAACAACCAATAGGAATTTAGCATCATTGACAACAAGCAATGTATGATGGGAAGGATGCTTATGAAAATATGGTCTATCCTTGTGCACAGCACAGGTATTCCTGGGAAAAGCCCCCCTGAATTCATCTTTTGCATAGATAGCCCACCTAATTTGCATGGGATTCCTTTTCCGGCGGTGTCCAGTTGGCATGCAACATCTGAACCCCGGCAGTTCAAAGGATAAAAAAAACATAAACAGGCGCACATAAAGGTGATATAGCGATTTAATTTGATACATAAAAAGTTTATTTCTATATATAAATACAAGATTGTTTTTCTATCGCACAACAAGCAGTGGTAATTCATGTTGCAGGTCCTTCCATGAACGGCAGGGTGAACTCTCACCGCCAGACGGTCGGACTCCATATCACAGATAAATGGAGTCCGTACGTGGCAGACTATGACTGTACCAAAATATTTTTTATTAACATATTCTTTTTTTTACCCACTCTTAAATAAAATAAATGATAATATTTACACTGCCATTTGTTCCCACTTCATCGAGCTATTAAGACTATTTTATCATAGTCATGATCCCAACTCCAGCAAAATTGGGTTCTGTCACCAACCTGCCCAGTGAGTACTACTGCCATAGTCTGGAGTCAGTATTGTTACATTTTGTTTACACTGTGCCAGAGTTGTATAAACATAATGTAAAGATGCCCATTCACCTACTTTTAGAAAAACAATTAATGTGATTTCTGGCTTCCTCTGTATATATATATATCATTGATCTAAGGGTAATTCTGGTTATGAAAAGTTCTTATAACGCTTCGGTGCAGGATGTATTAACTTGTTTATCAACAACATATTTGTTAAAAAAGCAATGTTGACAAATGGGAAAAACATGTAACTTTAGGTGTTAGGTTGCATATATGTGGAGATAGAAAGGTCACTTGTTGCAAAATGCCATTTGCAAAGCTCCGGGTTATCTGATTGACACCAGATGCCTTTGTTGAATTTGTTTTGATTTTTTTTTGGAGCCCCCACATATTATAAATATGTTGATATATATAAACAAAACAAGCGGCCTGTGTGCGGTGATATCCATGTTTTCTGGCCTATTTTTATAAAAGCTCCAAGGCTTTACCTTTAGTTCATAAAGGTTGGATAGGTGGTTAGGCCTCTTGAACAACACGTGCTCCAAGCAATGCCACAAATCACATGTCATGTCAGAATTAAGGCTGCACCACTAGTGTATTTGAATTTGATGTTTTGTAATTGTATTTGACCATAGAAGAAATTTTGTTTTTGTGTTGGATTTGTATTTTAGTTCTTGAATTTAACCCCAACACTTCAGAGCTGTCATAGACAAAGTTTTGATGATGTTGATTAATGCATAAGTTTTCAAACTTAGTTTGCTTTGATAAATATATACTGAATACATCATTATCCCTGTTTATAGCTGGCCCATCACTCTCAATTTAAGTTATACTTTCAACAGTGTTTTACTTTTATATAATATATTATTATAATATATATAAATATCATTTTATCGTTATGCTATTATAACTTGGTTAGTTTCACAAGTTGGATTCAGCTGAGTACCATGACTTGTGGGTCACTTCAGCTCACTTCTGCTTATATGTGGGCAATTCCATGACGTTATTGGATGACCCCACAGAATTATTGTATTGAACCATATATGGATTACTTGTATATGTGTTCATATCTTTCATGGCTTTCACATCCTGTCAGTATGATATTCATATCATGTAATTTTTTTCTGTTTAGCAAGTGATATAAAAGTTAGTCACAGCGACTGACTGCATAACTCAACAAAGCAACAGATAATTCCAAAAGTCTGTTCATTGAAATTGTGTACTATAATCTGGTATATAGCAAAAGTTTGTCCAGGATATGAAAAAACAATGAAGAGGGTCACTGTTTATAAACTTTCTTTGTAGTCTCCCACAATATGAGAGGCGGGGGGGGGGGGGGAGGCAGTCAACTTTATTTTCAGGGATACTAGTCTTCTATCAAAGGTAATGGATGATTTCATTATATGTATGAATGTTTTCTAACTCACCACAGTTCCATTTTGGTATACATGCCAACTTTCATTGCCTAGAATTAGCTCACCACTGACAAGGCCACACTATATTTCATGCACTCAACAATGATTGAACAAAGGTTGAAGTCATAGCATAATGTATTACCAGGATGGTGGTGAGATGGAATTTTAGCATACTATTTCATATTTGTTTACCAAATATTAACCTCAACTGAGCTACCCTGAGCTTAGATCAGTATTGTGGATTTACTTATTTTGTTGGTGATACTGGTGATTAAAAACAACAATTTTTCACAAACATCGACAGAAAAAAGGATTCTTTAAGACAGATGAATAAAACAGCTGTTTTGTATATGCTTCTTATGTTTGTGCATAAATGAAGGTTTGTGACATCTCAGAATTAAATCTGGTGATGTGATCAAATATTATGGAAAAAAAGTTAGGAAGACTTTTCGTATTAGTTTAATTGGACTAAGAAAGGTAATAAATATGTAAATATCAAATAAGCATTTAAATTAAGATTATACTTATTATTCAGCAAGTACATATTATTATTATTAATATTTTGTCACAGTGATTAGAGTTTTTAGCATTGATGATGTTTTCAATTTTACCAGTAGGCTGTAAATCATTGATACTGGTACATAGCAGGTTGGCAAAATCGGATGGGGAAGTTGAGTCTTTCTAGTAATATTATTAATATTTACTGTTGATAGTTGATAAACCTTTCAGTGAGTAACAAATGTATTGATTTAACAATAAGTATTTTCAAGGTCTAGGTGGATAGTTTATGTCCAACATTCAGCAGTTGTGGTGCATAACTTATGCCTTGTGAACTATCTGTTAAGAGTCATTGCTACCATTCCCAGCATGTAAATTGATCTCCATGCTTGGATCACTTATGGTACATCTGATATTGACAGTTTGCAGATATCAGTGGGCAAAGTAACACTGAAGCCCTCTGTCATGTGGCTATGATTATTGTACCTGTCAATACCATTATTGACCACCTTTTTTCTGATGTCCACATATTAATACCTTTGTATGTCCTCAATATACATCTAATTAACTAAAGACTTTGTTTCATTGTGTTCTAATCTTTTTTTTCAGGATCACATAACAAGCAATTTGGGCTAACCTGACATAATATCAGGATCTTTGTAAAAATTTAAAGCCAGGTTTTCACCCACATCTTCCCTGGAATTTATGTGATTTCTGGCTTATCCTGCATACATATTAATGAACTAGGTAATTCCTTTTAAGAATAATTCTTATGATGCCTCTGTGACAGATGTGTGAGCTATTAGTTAACTCAGTGATGTTGACAAACAAATAATATCATGTAACCTAAGGTGATTGGTTGCACATGTGCAGAATTTGAAAGGTCATTAACAGTAGTATCAAAATGCCCTTTGTCCAACCTGCCACAAGATATTCTTGTTAGGCCAAAAAAAATAAGGTATGGTTCTAAGGCAATTTTATAAGAAATCGGTGCCGCGCGCAGTATTTTATTTTTGACCTTTTTTTGAATGCTCCGATAAAATGTCATATGATCAGTGAAAATCATAAAAATAACAAATTTTTTGCTAAACAGGTGAAAGCACTACATAAATTGTATTATTTATCAACTTGAAAGATAAAAATCAAAATCTAAATTTTTGATGCGGGGGTTAAAAATTGACGCAGGTGGTACCTGAGAACCACACCTTTTATTTTTTTTGGCCTTAAATGTGTTTGGATTGTTTTGGTGGGCCACTCTTTTTGTCTATTTCTATAAGAGGTTCCAGGGATCACCCTGAGGGTAGATGTCAGATATATCAGAAAAGGCCCCTTCAATAAAGTTAACAAATTGTTAATCACCATCCTATAATTACATTTTATGTGTTTATATGTAATTTCTCAGCTCTGTCAACTTAGAGCAGGTAGATTTAGTGTATCTGGCTTAATATGAGTTCTTGTCAGTAAGAAAAATTGGCTATGCTGTGAAATCTTCCAGAGCCAGCATGTACCTCATTGTGTACTTCCTTTGCCCAACAGATCCAGCAGTGCCCCCTGGTGGGAAGAGCCAGGACCATCACCAGTACGAGAAGCAGACTGCGCTGAACCACCTGCTGGATGCTGTCAAACAGGTGAGACACCAGCATAAACAATGGTCAATACAACATGATCAGGTTATCAAGATTCTGTAATAGGTTGATTTATATTGTCAGGTTTGACGCTTCTACACTTTAAAACCTTTTAGTTACAAGTTTGTTGGTTTTCAGATGAGCCAAATACCTTTACCGTCAAGTTCAAGTGTGCAGAAATAATGTATTTTCTGATCAGTTTAATGGATTGGAGCCCGTGGGAGGTCTTTAGATTTATCCAGTTGAAACCTGTTTAATCCAGGACAATGGATAAAAACAGGGTTTAGTCTGGTTTAATCCAGTTTTATCTGAATTAAATTAGATCAAACATTATCAAACTGAGACTCGCCTTTTAAATTATAATCAAATCAACACAGATGCCAATTTTATAAAACTGCCAACCCTTCCATTGGTAGACATCTGCATGTTCATGCAAGAAAAGGCATTCTAGTAAACATATATATCCCAGTTAGGATGCAAAATGTAACAAAGATTATCACTAGAGTTCTTCAGAAACTTTATTCTTCCTTTGTCCACCTTGTGTAGACCAGTCATGAATGGATTCAGTCTTCACATATGTATGAGTCAGTCACTTAAGGAAACATCCTCTCGACTTTTGTGTTAGAAGGTCGAATGTCAAGACCACATCTGAAGTTAATCTCAATTTGGTTTTCAGATGATGATATTCCTGTTGTGAATGTTAGGCTATAATGTCATACTAGTCAGCTGAGTGTCATGACCCATGGGTCATTTGTTTATTGTAGTGCCAAGTCAGATTTGGTGGGAAAAGTGAACTAGCTACTGACATGGATAGCAGGTAAGCTGTTCTACTTTATTTAGTCTTCTTTCTTTAAATAAAAGTGAAGCCTGTCTGTTACACAGATTTACAGGTTATGTACTTGCCTAAACCAAGTCTAATTGAACAGGTAAACTTTCCAGAGCTGTCCATCATCATAACTTTACAGTTATAAAAAGTTATCATATAAACACATGAGAGACTGGGTTCTTAATAAAATACACAAAGAGTAACAAAATGAAATTTACATGTTAATAGTTATGTCTTGTGTTTTCAATTTTTGTTGTTGCATTCAGTATGAATACTTAAAGATTTGAGATAAATAACTAGAATTTCAGAACCACAGTTCCATTAGACCACAACACTTTCAAATGCTCTTAAGAAGTTAGGTTATACAAATTAATATCTCTGTCTACATCAGTCATAATGTTTATTTTTCTTTCCTCAGGGTGTCCTGTCTGTGTTCATGCTGGGAGAATGTTTTACAACATGGCATGAAGCATACAAACAAAGCCTTGTCAACACTCAAGTAAGTATTAAGCAGCCAGGCAGATTTCTGTTACCACCAGATTCATTATCTGTAATAATAAATGTGCAAACAGAAAAGCTGGTTCTGACCCAGCATGATATGAAACAATTTTTAATAATCAATGGAATCATGTTCCTGTTTGACTAACTGTAAGACAGAGCTTATAAAATTGATTTTTTAAGGGAATCAAGATGTCCAATAAGGTCCCAGTTATGTTTTAAGGCTGGCTGACTGTGGTATAAGCCTGGTATAGGGACATAATCAGGCGCAATATTATGCCTGTTCTTTCACACTATCAGTTAAGTTTTGCTTTATACAAAAGTTTCCCCCCGCAAAACCATCCCAACACATAGTCTCAGTACCTTGCAAATGGCTGTTTAATAACCTGTTATAAATGGCTCTGTATGTTTGTAAACACAGTTCATGTGTGTTTGTTTACCATAAAAAGACTGCATGACCAAAGGTCTGATTGTGAGCCACAGCACGCAATGTTTCAGCCAGCGGTAACATGTATTACATTTTTTGGGCCAAGTAAGTCAGGGCGTCTCATGATTGGCAGGTGTTTTGCGATGCACCAAGTTCCACACGCTGTTGTAATGTTGACACCTGTGATCGCGCCTGGTCATCTGTTTTTAACACTTGTTTACAGGAGTAAGCAAATGGTTAAAAGGCAATATTTTGGCAGGTACAAGTTTATTTTAAAGGGAAGAAGCTATTTTTCGTGATAATTCAACATGCTTTATAGGTGCCTGGGCCCTTTAAATTAACATTGTGTATCACATTGAATGTAGTGTTTGTGTAGGCTGTGGTATAATCACTCTTTACTTTCTTTTTCTTGTCTTGTTTTACAGGCAGATGACAGAGATGACAGGTCTGACAAAAGTGTCCAGCATTGGTCTGATCACAGACATAAAGAACATGGAAACTGAGCCAGGTCTGTTCAGGCATATATAGTCATGCATGTGAATAGATTTTATGTAGCAAACACACATAGTTTTAGTATTTTAAACTTGACAAATCATAAGAACTACATTATTTCAAAGAGTGGTTCTGATGACACCAACAAGAGTCACTGAAAGTGACACAAGTGAAGGTGTTAAAATTTGTGGAAATTCTTTTTCATGTTTTTTTTTACAATTTTGAAATATAGAAAAATCATTCATAGGGTCATTTATTATATTTAATCATATTATCATATATGTGGATAATGATATATAAATTCTGTGACTATTGCAGTGTTTTGGCATTATGTGAGAGAATATTTAAGCAAACATGAGGTTCAGCGATACACAAGCCTGAAAAGCATCAACACAGACGCAGGCAGGGGGCGTGCATGGCTGAGATCCACATTCAATGAACATTCCCTTGAAAAATACCTGCACATGCTTCTAGAGAATGAGAGCCTTCTCAAGTAAGTCCTGTAAAGGAGAAATTTTACATAAGTTGTTGGAACCCTAGGAATCAAGTGTAATAGAACCCATGTTTCCATATCATCGCATACTGCAGAGGAAGTTCATTATATGCTGCATTTTATCAATGACACATATTATGTATGCCATTGATATGCATAAGCATGAATGAATTTCTCTGCAGTTTGCACCTGTTTACATGAACAACATATTTTTTTATGTCTGAACACAATCCCTCTTTGATGACAACTGTTTTTAGACTGTTCCACAAGGTCTAAGAAAGTATCTTTTTAAGATATTTTCTTAAAACAAGAGATCTTCTTATATGTAGGTCATATGAAACCTGCTCAGATTAGTCCACAAATGATCTTTTTGCTGCAGTTGAAACAATAACTCTGAAATTAGTTGCTTAACTAATTTGTTTAAAAGTGTATCCATTCTTATCATTGTAACTTGAATCTGTACAAATATGTCAGGTGTATATAATGACAAGAGTTGCTGTGCCACAGTTTTCTCTGTTGAGGTTGCTCAGATTGGTATTAAATATCTATATCTTTTAATTTTTGTTTGTGTTATTGAAATATATACAAAGCTGAAGATGCAGTGCTTTTAACCTTATCTTATGATTGTCAAATGGTCAGAGGAATGTGTGTATGATTAGCAATGTAATTCTCATAGACATAATTCATCAAGGGATTAATCACCTTATTTGATAGTTGAGATTTAAGGCCAAGGAAATGAAAAAGTGTAAGAAAATGAAATTTGTCTCCTTTCTAGATAAGAGAACTTGTGATTGTCAGAAAAGTAGAAGCCAGGAATGCTGTATTTAACAACAAAATGAAAATGTTATTAATCCCATTACAGATGTTTTACAAGGTTTCTAGTATATCACTAAGTCTATAAGCTGACATACCGTTTTTCACTGCAGACAGCACTATGAAGACTGGGCATTCCTGCGGGACCAAGAAAGAAGCAGCATGCTGACCATGATGGCAGCAGGTAATATAGTGGAATTATTTACTGTTGATTTAACCGAGACGTTTTAATGAAAAGAAGTGCATACTGCACCGTTTATAGCAGTCCAGTGTTATCAAAATCTGATAAGAACCTCACACATAGGTGTGAAACCCAACTAGCATGGCTGCTGGCACCAGGGATTGCCCAGGCACCCGCTGAGGGGCTCAAGTAGAGCCACCATGGGATTCTGTGAGTAACTAGGTACTGCTCCTCTGATATGTTTGATTACTGCGAGACTGCATCAGAATCCTTGACAACATACCACAATATAGTAATCATGTCATGGTGAGCGTTGAGGATGACATCATTGATTATGCTGCTTAATGAAGTGCCATGATAAGTGGGGGAGCGGAGGTTCATTTGGTTTGAAACAACCTTGGCACACATGCACGAATCTACATACAAGAAACCCCCCAAATGCTGTTCCACATGTGGAAAATAAAAATCCAGAGATAAACAATGTTGAGTAAAAGGACACTCCATTGTTTCCCTCACATAAATTCACAATTGAATAATCCTGTCATGTTATACATTGTTTTTTGGTAAACTGTTGAATCCTTTATTGCTTTATGCATGTAAATGATTCATCACTTTTTGACCTATTGAAGTAGATCTATTTCATAAAAAAAAAGATCATTAGAAATTAGCATATCAAGTTTAACAGTAAAATGTTTTCAGTAATATGTTGGTAGATACCAAGGAGTAAAAGGAGCAGTGTTTATCAATCTGTTATATTTTCTTTTCTTACAGGTTTAGGGTCCATATTGTTTGCCATAAATATAGACAATGGGGAACTGAACTCTATTAAGCCTGCATCAGGTTTAGATACACTAATCAGAACCCCACAGCCAGTCAGGGCCAAACCAGACAGAATAGACGAGCAGCTTCAGCCAGTGATAGCAGGGGAACCAAGTCCTGTTCAGACCGGTCAGTTACATATATCCTTAATAATTTATTTTGATAATTTCACAGAAAGTACAATATTAATGTAGATACGGGACTTTAGATTTTCATTAAATGAGGCATTACATCTATGAATGTAAATGCAAACTTGTTAATCCTTTATATTCTGTTTTTTTTTATATAACTGGCATGTCTGCTACGAGGCATTAATGTACTCAAAATGACCGCCTCAAGTAAGTCTTTGATAACAACCTTTTTCATGGCCATCCTCTATACAGAGTTTCAGTCTGCCAGTAATTTATAATATGATTTGGAATATATTGTGAATCACAGTCTATTATTGCTATTAAATTCAAAGCTTTCAATAATAATGTAGAGAGCTCCACTAATTAGCAGTCAGCACTCGACAGGCACTCTTTCTGGTACTCATGTAGCAGAACTTATTGCATGTCATAACTGGTAAGCTTTTTTTTTTTTTTTTTTTTTTTTTTTAATTTTTTTTATTGAACTGGTAAGCTTATTATCTCATGTTTATGTCAATGTTTATATTATTTAAGGTATTTATGTATTTCTACATGTCTACTGTATATGTTGTATGTATTGTAGGTACATTAACAGATGCAGGAATATTCATATATATTGGCATTTCTGCCAATTCAGAAAAACTAATCAATATAACCAATTATGACCAATATTTGTCAGATAACATCACTTAATGCTAGAGGTCTAGCAAGTTACTCAAAAAGGATAGAAGTTTTTTATTGGTTGAATAGAAAGAAAAGTTCTGTCATATTTTTACAAGAGACCAACAGTACAATAGATTGCGAAAATAGGTGGAAAACAGAATGGGGTTATGAGATATATTTTAGCCAGGGCACTAGCCAAGCAAAAGGTTTGCACACTAATTAAAAACAGATCAGGAATTCAGGTTAAAGAGGTAATTAATGATAATTTTGGAAGATATTTAATTATTAATATAACAATATGTGAACACGACCTCACCTCAGTAAACATCTATGCACCTAATAGGGATGATCCTAGGTTCTATGAAGATTTGATTAACTCTGAGAATCACCATGCTACAGGCAGTTTAATAATAGGAGGAGACTTCAATCTAACTTTAAATCCGGCATTAGATAAAAAAGGAGGAAATTCTAACAGTCATGATAAATCTAGACAAGTAATAAATCACTTGATAGAATTAGAACAGCTGTTGGACATTTGGAGACTACAACACCCTAATAGTTTGGAATATATATGGCATAGATATCTACCTGATCCAGTGTTTTGCAGATTAAATTAATTTCTAATTAACGATAGCCTAATTAATAGTATCAGTCAGTCAGAAATTAAAGCAAGATATAAAAGCAACCATTCATTAATTACTATCAGTATTATAAAAACAGAACATAAACATGGACCAGGCTTCTGGAAATTAAACTGTTCACTGTTAAACGAAGAAAGTTACATAACCACAGTAAAAGAATGTATAAAAACAACAGTCCTTAATAATAAAGAAACAAACCCAACATTATTATGGGACACCATAAAATGCCAAATAAGAGAAGAAACCATAGCTTATGCAGTATAAAGGAAAAAATTGAAAACACAAAATATAAAACTTTTAGAAAAAAAATTATGACCTACATAATATATTTAATACAACAGGTGAAATTAAAGACTGAGAAAGCTGGGAGGAAGCAGTTAACAAACACAGACAACTTATTGAAGAAAAAAACAGAGGTGCAATAGTGAGATGTAGAACCAAATGGTACTCAGAGGGAGATAAATCGACCAAATACTTTCTCAATTTGGAGAAAAGAAATTACAATAAAAAATCTATACTAAAACTAAGATCAACATGGGAAAATTATTTCAGAACACAAAGATATTTTAAAAGAAGAATTACAATTTTATAAAAATTTATATACAGCCAGAGATTATCTCAAATGCCCAAATAGAAATTTTCTTTCAACAGAACATCTTAAAATTCTTGATGAAGATGAAAAGGAATTATGTGAGGAAGAATTTAAAGAGGAGGAATTAAAATCTACAATTGAATCAATGTCTCTTAATAAATCGCCAGGTCCTGACACATTCCCAGTTGAGTTCTATAAAACATTTTGGGGGGATTTAAAAGAACATTTTGTAAGTGCTATTAACTATTCCTTCAATACGGATTGCCTTCCAATAACTATGCGTCAAGGAATTATATGCCTCATTCCAAAGAAAGAAAAAGACCATTTATATTTGAAGAACTGGCGCCCCCTTTCACTTCTAAATACAGACTACAAGATATTAGCAAAAACATAAGCAAATAAACTTAAACTAGTTTTACCCTCTTTAATACACTGATCAAACTGGATTCATGAAAAATAGGTATATTGGAGAAAATATTATTAAAATTACTGGCATAATCTCCTATTTAAGAGCAACTAATAAATGTGGTTACTTGTTATCAGTGGACTTTGAAAAAGCTTTCGATCAATTAGAACGGCCATGTATTCAAGATACTCTTAAAATACTTAACTTTGGAACTGAATTCAGGAAGTGGATAAAGTTATTATACAGCAATATTCACAGTTGTGTATTAAATAATGGCTGGGCTACAGAATTCTTTCCAGTAACTAGAGGTGTAAGGCAGGGCTGCCCTCTTTCTCCCTATTTATTTATTCTGGCAGCAGAAACTTTAGCAACCGAAATCAGGAACAATAGTAACATAAATGGAGTAATAATAGATCAGAAAGAACACAAAATTATACAATATGCTGATGATACAGTTTTAACATTAACAGGGGGGCCTCGGTCAGTGCAAGAAACCTTAATAGTATTCTCAGATTTTGAACAAATATCGGGACTCCAAGTAAATATAGAAAAACAATAATAATGCCAATAACTGCTAACACACATAATCATTATACATTAAAATCTCTAGGCTTACAATGGTGCACCAATCCTGTAAAAATCTTAGGCGTCTCCATTCATCCGGAATGGAAAAAAAATTATAAAGATCAACTATAAAGAAATCCTGAGTAAGATTAAAGTTATTATTAATACCTGGAGCAACAGAATAATGTCTCTTGCAGGCAGAATAACTATTGTAAAAACCTGCATAATTTCTCAGCTAACTTATTTATTCTTAGTACTACCAAGTCCACCAAATAATTATATCAAAGAAATTGAAAAATTAATATTTAAATTTATTTGGAACAACCAACCAGATAAAGTTAAAAGATCTACAATGATTGCACCAAAAAATAAAGGAGAGCTGAATATGATTCATCTTCCATCTAAGATACAATCTTTAAAAATTTCATGGGTTAAACGGTTCCTCAATGGACCTCTAGAAAATAGCTGGAGACAGATTATTAATGTACAATTTAAAAACCTGGGTTCATATATTTTTAAATGCAATTTAAAAGAACACGATATACACAATTTCAGTGACTCATGCGACCCGTTCTGGAAAGATGTGTTACATCATTGGTGCAAATACAGTTTTAATAAGACCGTCAAAACACATGAAATTCAATTACAAACCTTATGGTATAATTCTCATATAAAGGTTAAAGGTACAGTAGTTTTTTATAAGAAATTAAATATGGCAGGCATAAAAACGCTTTCTGACATAACCAAAAAATAAGGAAACCATCTAACATTTTTGCCATTTAAAGAATTCACTAACAAATACAAGGTTAATATAAATTTTATAAAATATGTAGGTTTAGTGGATGCAATCCCAACTTGTTGGAAAAGAGAGTTAAAGAATAATCCTTGTTTAGAAGTACAAGAATATATGGTGGACAAAATAATAAATATGAAAAATACAACACAGTTTGTATACTTAAATATTATTAATTCTGTCTCTTCTAAACCAGAACATCAAATAGAGAAATGGATTGGTGAACTAAGGCTACAAAATAAAGGAAAAATATTTAAAGCATTCAAGAATATTGTCAAAATTACTATTTCAGAGAAATTAAGAATTTTCCAATTTAAATTATTACATAGAATTTACCACTCAATCCTTTTTTATATAAAATGAAGAAAAGCGAAACTGAGCTCTGTTCATTCTGTAAAAAACAAAAGGAAACTTATCTACATATATTTTATCACAGTGAAGTAACCAATAAATTGTTAATAGCTTTTGAAAATTGGTCAAACGCCCTGGAACAATCTTTAAACTTAGGCAATGTAACAGAAACAGTATTAATATTAAACATCTCAGTTGACAGCCTACTGGATACTTTATTACTATTATTAAAATATTATATATATACCTGCAAATGTAGAGAGAAATTACCAGCATTTTTTGTGTATAAAAATTATGTCACACAGATTTATAAAATGGAAAAACAAATTGTGAGTGCGAAGGGTAAAATAGAGAAACATAAACAAAAGTGGAAGAACTTTCAAAACATATATATAGAAAACAAATAAAACAACATAAAGATTAAAAAACCCATGTAACCCGCATTTGAATAAGAACAACAGTTTTATCTCTGTAATGTACCTTTGTTATTTGTATCTGTTTTGTATGTATGACTTTCAAATTGTTTTTGTCTACATATTGTCTTTATGTACAATGTACTTTATTGTTTGTACTATTTGTTGGGGAAAAAAAAAACAATATTAATGTAGAGTGTCAGATACCAGAAGAATATTCATTCATTGTATCAGCCAAAACAAAGTTTTGCAGATACTATGTTATTGACCGGGTTTCACTGCCGCATTCGTTTCCGGAGAACTCCTCTGAGACTACTGGACTGATTTTTCCAAAACTTACACCAATTATCAGGTCACGTGAACTGGTGCCTAACAAATTTGCGTTGACCTCTGACCTTTCCTCTCTGCCCAGCGTCCATTTGTGTGTCTGTTTCCACACAAAAACCCACATATCTCGGGAACCGTTAGACCCACAAGGAAAAAAAATTTGTACAAATGTAGCCCTTGGATAGCTTTATAACATACACAAAAAATGGTGGCGCCACCTGCAACCATGTTTGCACAGTGTCCATCTGTTTGTCTGCCTTGGGTTAAAATCACTTATATCTCTGCAGTGGTTTGACTAATTCACCCGAAATTCGGCATGTGTATGCATCCTGGATAGCTTTATTGATTTTATGACAGGTGGCGCCACCTACATCCACGTTCACGCTGCAGACATCCATGCTTATATCTCAGGAACAGTTTGACCAATTGGGCCACAATTTTGCATGTGTTTAGATCTTACATAGCTCTTTATCATAAGCAAAACTGGTGGTCCCACCTGCCACCATTTTTGCACAGCGTCTTTCTTTTTGTCTGCCTTGGGATAACTTCACTCATATCTCAGCAGTGGTTTGACATATCTGCCTAAAATTTTTTAGGTTTATACAACCTGAACAGCTTTCTTGATTTTATGACAGGTGGCACTACCTACATTCCAGTTTATGCTGCAGACATCCAAGCTCATATCTCGGGAACCGTTTGACCGAATGGGCCAAAAATTTTGCATGTGTATAGGTTTCACATAGCTCTTTATCATACACAAAACTGGAGGGACCACCTGCAACCATTTTTGCACAGCATCCGTCTATTTGTCTGCAGTGGGCTCAAATCACTCATATCTCAGTAGTGGTTTGACTTATCTGCCTAAATTTTGGGTGTTTATACATCTTGTATAGATTTCTCGATTTTTTTGCAGGTGGCGCCACCTACATTTATGTTAATGCTGTAGACATTCAGGCTTATATCTCTGGACTGATTAGACATATCCCCCCGAAACTTCTGCATGTGTATAGATCTCACATAGTTCTTAATCATACACAAAATTGGTGGCGCCACCTGCCACCATTTTTGCACAAGTCCTTCTGTTTGTCTGCTGTGAGATAAAATCACTCATATACATGTAGTTGTTTGACTTATCTGCCTAAAATTTTGCATATGTATACAACTTGGACAGCTTTCTGGATTTTGTGGTAGGTGGCGCAACCTACATACACATTTCAGCTGCAGACATCAGGGTAGGGGCCAGACATCCATGCTTATATGCAACACACCTCACTCTATTTCCCCTTGCCACTCAATCCATGCCTCACTTCCCCCACTTCCACTCTGATTTTGGCAGATACACGAAGTCGCTTGTCGACTACCCGTATTCTAGTTGCAATAGTTTTGGATAAAGATTTATGCCCAAAAATATTGAAATATCTTCATAAATTTGAAAGCATAGAGGAGTTTTGTTGTTGTTGGTGTTTTTTTTAAATTATTTAAAAAATAATATTGTGTAACTTTGTGATGATGAAACTTCATATTCACTTGCTTCTGTTCATTTTTGCAATTTAATACAGGGGTGGTCCAGTGGTTTTACGGGTACTTCAAAATCGCAGCAAACATGAACAGTGAAATTTCACCTGATGACCACCCCGCTGTCACAACCAACCCACAAACAGACTACTTTTTTTTGTCCCAGCCTAAAGTAAATTATCACTGAAACCCCCCACTTATACAACCACCCCACCAAACAGACCACTTTTTTGTCTCAGACTAAGAGTTAATTATCACAAAACCCCCTTCTAACACAACCACCCCACCAACACCTACACTTTGGCTGATTTCGCATGTTGTTATGTTAGTGAGATTTTACTGTATTTTATTTACAGTAATACCTCAACTGCCCGTCAGTGCCATCTGGTGATCATTCTTGGAATCTGTTTATGGTTTTAAACCTTTTGTTTTTACATCTGACTTGTATATTACTGTTTGAGCCTTTATAAAGCTTACTGTCATCATCTGTATTTAATGTATTGTTTTAAAGGGATATAGACAGGAATATTCAAGGAAAACCATCGCCATTAGAGTCACTAGTATGTGCTGTAGACGTTATTGGTAAAGGAACTGAGGTTATACTAGAAAAGACAGTGTACAATTTGCAGTATCAATCACATGTTTATTTTTTATCTGATTGACAGACCTGAAGAAAGAGAAGAAGAAAAGAAAGAAGAAACTCCCAAAGTTGGTGTCATTTGATGAGGACAGCATCAGTTGTTACAGTTCATCTCCAAGCTCTGCCATCACCAGCCCCACCCTGCCAAACTCTAGTCAGGCCAGCCTGGAGTCTGTCCATGTGTCACCAGGGGGCAGCACAAGACAGCCCCAGGTGGCTCAGTGTGTTCAAGCAACTACAATGGTCCAAGACAGTAAGATTGACTCCACGTATCGACATAATACTCAAACAAGACGGAACTCTGAACCTGCATCAATGTTTGTTAATGATGCAGGAAAGAACTTGGATGTTAGGGAGTCATTGAATGATATGAGTGAAATACAAAATATAAGTAACACAACAGATAGCCCTTTAGAAAGCAGTACTGTGAACAGACCAGGTTCTCTAAGTGATAACAATAATAGGCTTGATGATACTCAAGAACACAGAAACACTAATGCAATGGACATGAATACTAACATAAAGACTTCATCACTTGACTTCTCTGCAGAGGCGTTATACAACAATGACACATCCAGTTTACCTGCAAAACAATCCCCAGATGGGAGTAGTCTTAAGGAGGGATCGATGGACTTTGATCCCACATCCGATGACACAGGATCTGTAGGATCAGGTCAGGTGGTATCATCGGGAATCCCACGAATAAGCTCCCAGGGGTCCCTTGTCAGGATGCACTCACAGTCTTTGCAGGAAGATGTAAGCTCAATGGGCTCAGCAGATTTATCGGCCAGGTGAGTCACTGTATCAGTTATGGTTACCTGAGGCTGTGCTTACCTGGCTTGCCCTTATAAACCTGTGTCGTAATTCATTTCATATTCCTCACTGCTGGTAATCATTTTGACAAAACAGCCATTCTTTGCATCCACGTTTTCCAGCTGTAAATGTTACATCTAATTGCCTGTAACCGTCATGATATTTGACATACAGACTTTTCATAATATTAATAAATATATGTTTAATACAGAAAACATAAGAAAAAGACATTTATGTCTATATATTTTATGAACTTTACCTTTGAAATATTACAAATTACAAATGATAATGCTTAAATTTTTTATTTAAATTAAATCTTTAACTTTGCTGATTTAGCATTTCACTGATTCAGGTTTATCAGTGTAGGTCTAATATTCTTTATATCAATTCAATTACAGTGAAGTACCTGCAGATTTTATAACATCAAACTTAACCCCTGTTGGCCGTGACTTTGGCTCTACAGAAGGTCCTTTTGAGTCCATTTACTCTCCCACAGGGGAAATATACTCAGGTAAAGTACTCTGCCACAGGGGGAATATACTCAGGTAAAGTGCTGTCCAACAGGGGAAATATACTCAGGTAGAATACTCTCCCACAGGGGGAATATACTCAGGTAGAGTACTCTCCCACAGGGGAAACATACTCAGGTAGAGTACTCTGCCACAGGGGGAATATACTCAGGTACTTTCCCACAGGGGAAATATACTCAGGTAGAGTACTCTGCCACAGGGGGAATATACTCAGGTACTTTCCCACAGGGGAAATATACTCAGGTACTCTCCCACAGGGGAAATATACTCAGGTAAAGTACTCTCCAACAGGGGAAATATACTCAGGTAAAATACTCTGCCACAGGGGAATATACTCCGGTAAAGTACTCTCCCACAGGGGAAATATACTCAGGTAAAGTACTCTGCCACAGGGGGAATATACCCAGGTACTCTCCCACAGGGGAAATATACTCAGGTACTGTCCCACAGGGGAAATATACTCAGGTAAAGAACTCTCCCACAGGGGAAATGTACTCTGGTACTGTCCCACAGGGGAAATATACTCAGGTAAAGTACTTTCCTACATGGAAAATGTACGCGGTTAAAGTACTCTCTCACGGGGTATAAATACTCAGGTAAAGTACTCTCCTACAAGGGAAATATACTTAGGTAAAATACTTTCCAACTGGAAATATACTCCAGTAAAGGACTCCTCCACAGGGGAAATATATAATGGAAGGTACTGTCACACAGGGGAAATATAATCTTATAAGTTACTGTCCCACAGTGGAAATATACTCTGGGAAGGCACTAATTTAAATGTTACATTTGTCACATTTAAACTTATTCACTTTTGATAACAAAGTATCTATAATTATAAATTGGATGTTTTACCAGTTTTGTAAGAGTCAAAGTATTAAAAAGATGAACTATTTCCCAGGAAAAATGATAATTGATATAACAGACACAATGCATGAAAATAAATTATGTCATTGAAAGAGACTGCAGAACTCTTAGAAACAGAAGCAGCATGGCATAAATGTCATAGAAATGGAAAGCACATTATAGAATTTATTTATTTTATTCCTATATTTCAGTGGTAGAAGAAGAAATCCCTGCATATGGTGCTGCTACAGAAAATGCTGCATTTGCCCTGCAGATAGCTCAGAAAGGACTAGCATCCAGGTATTAACAAATATTTGCCATATAACATCTCAATGACCTTAGGTTTTATTGCACTGATAGCCTTCCTCTCATAATGGAAGCCACATCAGTTCCAGATAGTTAAGTATTGTGCAAAAAGGTCAGAGCGATAAGCAGTGAATATGTTCATGGTGTCTCATAGCTTACAAAAATTATTATATATAATTACCAGATGCCTGTAAATGTATCATGAAATAGGTAGTAACAGATTGCTTATCCAGTCATACTTAGCCTTCTCCTGTCATAGTGAAGGTCAAATATACACAGGTGGGCTACTCATACTGAAATTGTAAAGGTTTTCTGTTTGGATGGTTCCATCAAATTTTAATTGAATATATAGTTGTGGTTTCATACCCATATATTGTTTAGATGAGGTAAATCTAGTGGATGGGGTGCAGTTGATTATTGACAGTTTGACTCCGTAGTCTTGCCCTAGTTAAAGGTGTTAAGTTAATTAGGTTAATTAGCAGTGAACATTAAACAAGCCATAACAGGTACCATGGAATGAGACTTCCTATTAGTGGTTACATAACACTCCATTGATTGATTACAATGTAAGTCAGCAGTCCAACCTCAGTTAAGTAGTTGGTCACTAAAGGTAAAGACCTGTTCCTTGAAGGTGTATTTCGTCTTCCAGTTACAGTGAAGGAATGAGGACCCAAGGAGACGGCGGTATAGACCCCAAACCCCCATCAAGTCCTCCCCATGAAACCATGTCAACAGGTAAGTACGTAACCTTGATATTAAAAAACTTAAGAAAAAAAGTTTTTTTTATGTCACTGGCAGCAGAGACTAAATGACAGAGGTACTGTGTACTATATAGCTTGGTTTTCAATGTAGTCCATGGTCATCATGTCTTCAAATATATGCCTTAGTTTATAGTGTTATTGACTTGTTCATGAATTGTATACTTTATCATCAAAATTTATTTTATAATTATCATATCAGTGCTTATCATTATCTGTTGGCTGCAGGCAAATCTAACACAGAACAGACTAACAAATATGGCTGAAAACATAATCCTTTGCTTTCTTGGTAGAAAACAACCTTCAGCTGCCTTCTGAGTAGAGGGAGCCACTACCATATGTTGATGTGTTCATTGTGATATACTGACTTTAATTTGCAAAACTTCACATTGTTCTGTGTCACAGGAGAACTGAGACAAGCTGTAGTAGCAATGATGCTTAGAAAGGATGAAGTAGAGGACCAGAACAGGTAAGTCATGTTCAGTCACGTTTGTTAGCGAACCTGTGAGCTTATGCAATGGTGTGGCGTTGTCCAGTATCCAGCATCCTCGTTTGTACGTTAACGTTATTATTAAATGTAACATTCATAGTCAGTGTTCACATAAGTGCTCATCCAACAGCCCCCAAATTATCACAGGTTTTCCCAATAACATTTTTTGTCTTGAGTCTCTCAATAACATTTCAGTCTAGAGTTTCCCGATCACATTTCAGTCTAGAGTTTCCTTAAATGAATATTTCTTGGAAATACAAGAAGTGCACTTAAAGAATCTTAGTGAAAATCTATGGATATAGCATTACTTTCTAGCAAAGCAGTAATAGCTGGACATTACTCATTCCTGTCATGCTTATTACAGCCTGTTAAAGATGATGGTAGAACAAGAACAGGAAATGTCTGCAGCATTACGAGTGGAGATCGACGAGCTTAAGGAAAAACACATGGCACGACAGGAGGAGGACCAAGACAGAATTAGGTCACTCACCAGGTAAGTTGATGAGGTCACACCTGGATAGTTAATTTAAATGGATAAAATCCCACTTAGATAATTTATCATCTGTTAATTAATTTTATCACTTAAAGATGAAACTTGTAGATAATTAATCAGATCAAGCACAGTTTATACATATAATAGCATACCTGGATAATAAATAAGTTTTCATTAAGATTAAATCATACCTGGTTAATTTAAATTACTCAGAAACTAAATTGATAAAATCATACTTAGAAGTAATATGTATTTCAAGTTGAACTGATAAAATCACTTTGAGATTTTTAATTAGATCACCTGTAAGGTAAATTGTTAAAGTGATACATGTTAATGCAGGGAGAATGATGTGCTGAAGCATCAGTTGAAGAAGTATGTCAGTGCTGTACAGATGCTGAGGAGACAAGGTGCTAAGGTAGAAGGTAAGTAGTCATTGTATTTGGATATGAGTGAAGATAAATCAGCATTTGTCATATAATTTAAAGCTGGTGGCATTAAATAATTGTTTTACGATTGGTATTAATTACATTCAGAATTTATTTTTAAACCTGTCAGTTTTCAAATCCATCTAATCATGACCATCTTATGTCTATAAAGTGGCAGTTGTATTGATAAAGGTATGTACAATTACATGGCCATGAGCTCCATCATCAACAAATTTTATCAAGAAATCAAGGGGATCAGTTGAAGATAAATTCAGCTCATCCATATGGAATAGTAGTACACTGTATCATAATAACTGCATATAATGATGGTTCCCTTTCATAACTGCAATCTTTGGATTTTGAATTAATCAACAGATATCTGTGTCTGTTTTTGTACTACCAGGTGACTTTTTTTTCAGTTTGTGCGAAATTATTTTTAAGGATCCCTTCATCATAGTCATTAAGAGATCTCTTTTTCAAGCATTTTCATTATCAGACATGTTTTTGTAAGTATTTTCTTGATTAATGATAGCCTGTTTGTAACATTTTATAGATATAGATGGTATACACCTGGAGGAGATACAACCAGCGATTCCTCCTCCTAAGCCAAGCATTGATTATAGTTATGAAGCAAGTGAATATGAAAAGAAGTTAGTTCAGGTGAGACCATTCAGCCATGGTATTTATTACATTTTCTGATGCTTTGGACTTTTTTAACCATGTTAACTTGAAAAAATTTCTTAGGGTGTCAAATCATATTCTCTCAAGCTATATTTTGTATTTACAATGTTTACTTTCTTTTTCATCATTTCATACATAAGCTTTCAATGTATCATTTTTCAGTGGGCAGCCAATGTTAAAGATAAATAAAACAATTGTAGTGTCCTTTTTAACACATTTTAAAATGTGTTTGTTGTCAGTTGACAGAAACACTATTAATATCACAATATTAAGATTGGAATTCAACCTGCTTGCAAGGAGTCAAGTATTTTAGGTATTTTCATGCAGGATAAAAATTATTGACAAGATTTCATCAGACACATGATCAGATGTGGTATTTGATATGCTATTTGTTTGTACAGGTTGATTTAGAATGTTTGCTCACCGTGTGATATGGGACTTATTACCTGTTATAATTTCAGGTGGCAGAGATGCATGGAGAGTTGATGGAGTTCAATGAAATGATCCGACGTCAGCTAACACTCAAGGAGGTTCAGGTCCGCAGGCTTCGGGATGAACTGACTCACCTCAGAGGACCAGTAAGTATTCTCTTAATGAATAAACTTCTGTTCAAGTTGACCTCTAAATCACAAGACTACTGAGTCTCAGGTCCTCACAGCTGACACACTTCAGAGGCGTGGTAAGTCAACACTATACCAGATTACAACCTGTAATACATCTTCATTAGTAGTTAATTAAATCATTTAAAAAAAAGGAATGAACTTTTCATCATGCCATCATGGTTACATCTTTAGATATTAGTTGATTATGGAACCAGTATATTAAGTCCCAGGTTGATTTGTGGTTTCCTGTTTATTTAGAGTACAGTTTAATACTTGTTTTAGCTAGATGTAATGCTTGAATGCTGATACATTTTCATTTGCAGTTACCTGAAGACTTACATGACATGGATGCTAGCAGTCTGAACACAGACGGTGACAGGTAGGTCTTTAAGCTCAAGCATATATGTATTTTACATATAAGAATTTGCATGTATGTAAACAGTAAACAGTAACCTCTGTATGATGATTGGATATATTATGTATGCTCACATGTACCAGGATATATGAACCATGTTTATATTAGATACTGTGGTTGGCTTCATATTTGCGAGGCTGAAATTTCGCGATTTTTCAATTTTTAATGTTTCGCGAGGGTTTCATTTTCGCGATCTCACCAGAACCCAAATATTTGGTAAAGCCATACCTATGTGTGTTATAAATTGAGCATAAGTCATGAGTTTGTGATATTTTTCTCATATAACGATGGGCCCAAACACAAAGCACAGGTAGTTAAGTTCAAATTAAGGGGAACGTTTTCCCTATACCTGCATGGATGTAACTTATTATAACAATTCTCATTGTTCTAATCTATTCCCATACAAATATTGGCTACATTAAATAAGAAGGACGTAATCCATTGGCCAATTATTCCCGAGGGTTTCATTTTTGCGATTATTTCCCATTCGCGAATATCGCGAAATTAAAACCCTCGCGAACAAAAAGGCAACCACAGTAATTCATGTGAACAGTTCAGTTCCAGTGTTTAAATAAACACTCTCATAATGTGATAAGGATGACCTCTTGTATTTTCAGTTCTAGTGTTACTCGACCATTAGTGAACATTTGGATACCTTCTGCATTCCTGAAAGGATCTGGATATGATGCATTCCATGTTTATCAGGTTAGTTTTGGTAAAAGAATTGGGTTAATCATGCAAAACCTGAGTTCACAATTTGCAGTTTCTTCAACAAGGATATTTTACCAGAAATCACATGGGACACATAATCTGTGTTTGTTATATGTGCAGAACTGACTCTCTTCCTCAGACAAATCCAGTTAAGGTTAAGGAGTCAGATATAGTCAATTCATTTAAGATTTTTAACTTGTAGCTATATGTTATGGTGTAGCTTAAAGCTTTCTTTGTGGATGTAAGCAATAAGAAACATTCTCAGATAATAATGGAAATGCATCATTGATTACAAATGAAGAATGACATTACCAAACTTATACCAAAAACTAATACCTGGAGGTTTTATATGTGCATACAACATGATATGCCTGAGATCAACTGGAGGAATTCCTGATTTTACTTGATTTATTTGCAGATTTTTGTCAGGATCCGGGACGAGGAGTGGAATGTCTACAGGAGGTACACCGACTTCCTGTCCTTCCATACAAACCACAAGAAAAGAAACTTATCACTAAAACGTGTGCCTTTCCCACCGAAGAAGACTCTTGGATCAAAGGTATGTCCTGTTCTACAGAATTTTCAAAATACTGTAGCTGTGGTCCTTAGGGATGAATTTGTTGAAGACTGATTTACAGGACTTATAAGTTGAATACACTAATGTTGAAAGACAATTGTCTGATCAGACCACCCTTAGGTAAACAGAAAGCATTCAAATTGATTGTAACTTACCTAACTTTTAAGACCACCTGTGAATTAAGACCACTTTGGTCAGTCCCATAGGTGGTCTCATAACATTAGGTTTCACTGTAAAGCAATCTTATATAATGTGTGTGTATTTGTGTGCTCCCTTATCAAATGAATAGGATCATTGAGACATTCATTTAAAATTTTATAAAATCATTATTTTTATTCTGTAGGATCCGAAGTTTGTCGAAGAGAGAAGAAAGCAGCTGGAGAGGTACCTGAGGCAAGCTATAAGTCTGCTGTTACAGGCAGACATTGAACAGGTGCTGGACAAGGCTAACCTCGTGCAGCTTATACCATTCCTTGGGTAAGTTACTGCTTCCTGTTCCTGTCACATGATCCCTGATGGGTGGTCACATGATCAGTCATTTGACCTTGCTCTGTGAATTTATTGTATCTGTTGTGACACTTAATCAAAATAATAAAAGATCTGATGGCATAAAGTGTAGGGTCAATATGTTTGAAAAACATATGTTTAAATGTGCCCTCAGCTATTATACATATTTTTCTTAACCCTGGGTGTATTTTAAAGTAGTGCAATAACACCTGTTTAGATATATTATTTGTTTTATTTGTTATAAATAGTTTTATTATAAATGAAATTGTACATTATTATATGGGTTGTGCCACTAGACACACAAGGGTTTTCTGAAATAATGAATTAGTTTGATAACACTTACATGTTACACTGACCATTTTCAGAGCAAGCTGGAAATTGAGGAGACATTAATAAGACCTCTTCTATGTGTAAGCATATCCACTAAATGAGATTTAACATTTTAGCATGTATGCTGCCCTAGAGTTGTAATAACCTAACATTTAAATATCAACCAAACAGCATGAATTTTTTTCTCAAAAAAATCCTATTAACATGATTTGAACGTCTTAAGCTCATCATATTACAATACCCAATCCTGTTGGCCAGACTACTTTTACCAAAACCTACTTGCCCTTAAAGTCTTCATAACAAAACCTATCCCTATTGTCCTGTAACCTAAGTTCTGTTTTTAGCTCAGCTGACTATAAGTCATCTGAGCTATAGTCATGGTCCATTGTCAGTCTAGCTGTCTGTCCGTCCATCTGTCTGTCCGGATGTCCGTCCGTAAGACTGGCACGTTTCGACACCATTGGACCTACGAATCTGAATTTTGCCATACAGTTAGATGTCCCAAAAATCTCCTACCATGCCAAAAATTGGGTCAATAGGACTTCGTTCCTTCGAGATATTAAGGAAAAACCTCAATTTTTTATTAGAAATCTATTTTCACACTTCAGGACTGCCTAATATCAAGACCACTCATCTGGTTTTCTTCATATTTACCATAAATATTCCTCTATATAGTTCCTATGTACATGCCAGAAATTAAGTCAGTATTATTAAATTTAAAAAAGTTATGGGCCCAAATATAATGGACTTTGTAAAAAAATCAGGAAAGATATTTGGTCACTTAAGTTCAAAAGTGTTAAAGGTAGGGACTTTTTTTCAGTAATACAACTTGAATTGATCAAAATTTAATTGTAAACCAAAAATTAGATCAAAATCTGTTAAATATCTTTAAATATTGGCAAAAATATAAAATTGGTACCTTAAATTTTGCCCAAGTTTGACCATGGCACGTTTTTTTCCTGTAAGTACCATGGGTTTAGTTTACACAGCATGTTTTTGTTAGCATTTTGTCTGTTAACACCAAAAATTTGAAACCAAAAACTGTAGATTTTATTCAAGTTTTCAAGCACCATGTCACATCAAGTTTACATCAAGCTAGTGTTATGCAGTTTGCTAAAGCTCAGCTTCCCAGCTTAAAGTTATGCTCTAAAGTTCAGCTCTAAGTTCCTTAAATTTAGCATACAGTAAGATGTCTCCAAAATCCCCTACCATGCCGAGAATTCGATCACTAGGACTTAATTCCTTCGAAATATTAATGAAAAACTTCATTTTTTCCATTAAAAACCCATTGTTACACTGTAAGATTGCCTAATATCAAAACCACTGATCTGACTTTGATCATATATAATATACATATTTTTCTATACATTCGCTATGCACATGCCAGAAATGATGTCAGTATTGCGTAATTGTTTTAAGTTATGGGCCCAAACATAATGCACTTTTTAAAAAAATCAAGAAATATATTTACTCCCTTAACAAGAGGATTGCTGAAGCTAGAGATTTTTTGTCAGGGATGTAACATTATTGTATCCCCAGACAAAGTTGGGGGATACTATGTTTTCATACCGGTCCCGATGCCGCCGCCACCGCATATAAATCTTGTTGGCATGATAACTCAAAAAATATTTCACGGATCTTTACCAAACATGGTATATGTATAGATATGGGTGAGAGGACAACGCCTATTTAAATGAGGTCATGACCTTTACTAGGAGAGTGTCCTTGACCTTGATTAAGTCCAATTGGGGGGAAAATCACACAAATTGATTATTATAAATAAATAATATTATTGTATCCCCAGACAAAGTTGGGGGATACTATGTTTTCATACCGGTCCCGCCGCCGCCGCCACCGCATATAAATCTTGTTGGCATGATAACTCAAAAAATATTTCACGGATCTTTACCAAACATGGTATATGTATAGATATGGGTGAGAGGACAACGCCTATTTAAATGAGGTCATGACCTTTACTAGGAGAGTGTCCTTGACCTTGATTAGGTCCAATTGGGGGGAAAATCACACAAATTCTTAAATATCTCAAAAAAATCTTGCATGGATTGATCCCAAAATCAAGTTGATGGAAGATCATGGATAGGATTGTCGTGTTTCAGAAACTGGTGGCGCCACCTATTATTCTTGTTTTCGTGCCGTTTAATACCCCAAAATTGCCACTTTACAGTACTGTGAGCATTATAAGTCAAAAACTAATGGACAGATTTCTTTTATATTATGCATATACATAGATATGGGTTATGGGATGATATTTTTTCAAATTGGGGTCATGACCTTTCCTATGAGAGTGGCCTTGACCTTGAATATTGCCATATATGGTGAAAATCACACAAAATCATTAATATCTCAATAAGGAATGCATGGATTGGTCCAAAAATCAACTTAACAGAAGATCTTGGATAGTAATGTCATGTACCGGAAACAGGTGGCGCCACCTGTAATTCTTTTACTTGTTTTTGTGCCGTTTAATACCCCCATCATTGCCACTTAACAGTGCTATGAGCATTATAAGTCAAAAACTATCAGACAGATTTCTTCCATATTATGCATATACATAGACATGGGTTATGGGATGATGTATATATAAATGGGGTCATGACCTTTCCTATGAGAGTGGCTTTGACCTTTAATATTGCCATATATGGTGAAAATTACACAAAATCATTAATATCTCAATAAGGGATGCATGGATTGGTCCAAAAATCAACTTGATCAAAGATCTTGGATACTATTGTCATGTACGGGAAACAGGTGGTGCCACCTGTTATTCTTTTACTTGTTTTCGTGCCGTTTAATACCCCATCATTGTCACTTTACAGTACTCTGAGCAAATTATAAGTCAAAAACTGATGGACAGATTTCTTTCATATTATGCATATACATAGATATGGGTTATTGGATGATGTTTATTGTATCCCCAGACAAAGTCGGGATACTATGGTTTCACGACGGTCCCTCCTGCCGCCGCAGAAAAAACTTGTGAGCGGGATAACTCAAAAAATATTTCACTGATCTTTTTCAAACTTTACATTTGTATAGATATAGGTAAGGGGACGAAGCCTATTTAAAATGGGGTCATGACCTATGCTAGGAGAGTGACCTTGACCTTGATTAGGTCCATTTTTGCTGAAAATAACACAAATTCTTAAATATCTCAAGTAAGCTTGCATGGACTGGTCCAAAAATCAAGGAGACCAAAGATCTTGGATAGCCTTGCGATATACCGGAAACTGGTGGTGCCACCTTTTATCCTTTTCTTGTTTTTACGCCTTTTAATACCCCCATAATTGCCACTTGACAGTACTGTAAGCATTATAAGTCAAAAACTAATGGACAGATTTCTTTCATATTAGATGTAGAGAGATGGGTTATGGGATGAGGTCTATTTCCATTTGGGTCATGACCTTTACCATGAGAGTGGCCTTGACCTTTAATGTGTCCATATTTGGTGAAAACCACACACCTCTTATGATATCTCCAGTGTTGATAGCCATATGGATTTCAAACTTGACTTGTATATGTCCCATTGGAAAAGCAAGTCCCAAATTGATTTTGGGGTCATGAGGTAAAAGGTCAAGGTCACAGGATACTATTTAAAAAGATATGGATGCATTTTCAGCCAAACATTTCATCTCAGACCTTTCATCTTGCACATATAGTTCACCTGCCAAGAGAGGAAGAACCCTATCAGTTTTGAGGTCACAAGGTCAAAGGTGAAGGTCACAGGAGCCATCTGTCCAAAAATTAGTTTCTGGATAATTCCTGCTTTTATTGATGTATAGATTTCAAACTTGACTTGTATATGTCCCTTTGGAAAAGCAAGACCCGAATTGATTTTGGGGTCATGAGGTCAAAGGTCAAGGTCACAGGACCAACATCTTCAAAAAGATTGTGGATTGATAGATGGACGAAACAATAATTGCTTGCCAAGTGTCAGTATATGCTGCTAAAAAAAATGGGGGCCTATTCTTAAAGGGTGGGGGGGGGGGGGGCCTACTATGTCTGGGGATACTCTGGCATCTGCGGTGCCAAGAAATGTCTAGTTTAATCAAGAGTCAATTGAATACCAAAATTAGTTCTGAATTTTTCAAATTTTATAAGTTATTAGTATAAATAAAAAATTAGTACCTTAAATTTTGCCCAACTTTGACCATGGCACGTTTGTTTCCTGAGAGCACTGTTGATATAATTTTCATCATGCACACATAAGGATTTCATCTTTCAAGCTGAAAGAAATTGGCCAAATATTGTAGCTTTTATTAATGTTAATATGAGACCATGTCAAACCCAGGCTTAATCCAGCCCCTCTTCAGTCACCTGTATGTTGACCTTGTTGACCTTTCATCAGATTATGCATGCTTGAGCGAAGCATACACTGGGGCAGCCAGGCAGCTAATGCCCAGCCACAGTTGATCCAGGTGTCCAACCCAACTCATCTAGTAGTTGTTTTGAAAAACAACACAACAATAAACAATAAATTAATAATTTTGTATTAGTTTTTTATAACAAATTAAAGAAAAATTAATAGAAAAGGAATTTGTTAGTTGATGAGTAACAGAAAATTAACTTGCAGTTACTGATGATGTAAGAATCTTGTATGGATGGATAGAATGTCAATGTCATTCCAAATAACACCATGCAGTCACCTATGGTATTTTTCAGTGAAATTTTAATGATAAAAAATAAATCATATTATTCATTACTAATCATTAGGGATCATATGAAGGAAATTAATGATAGACAAAGATGCAGTTGATAATATTAATCTAGATTCCTACTGTGTCTAGTGTGTAGATTGATGTGAAAGTAGTCCAAAGTGAATATATTACATTTATTTTTTTTAATATAAATAAAAGCCATAAAACCAGGTACTTATGATCATTATTTAAATTTGTGAATTTTGTATATTCTGGGTTCTCAACATCTTTGTTTGGCTAAAACTGAATAAATACCAGACATGGTGTGAATGCTTTGCAAATGTATTTGAATACAAATATGAATATGTACTGCATTATAAAATTATATTGCATAAGAATGGGAATTCAGGTAAAAATGAAAGTATTTGAATACCAGTGCAGATACTTTCAAAATGTATTCATGAATGCATTCATGAATATATTCTATAATATTATTTCAATAATCATTTCAGTTATATTTTATTTTTAAAAATCATATGATTTTCTTATTTTTTTTTAATAAAAATTATATTGGCACAATATTTGTTATTAAGTTTTAATAAATAGTTAAACTCTTCTATAATATGTGCTGCTTATAATTTATATGGCCAAGTCAAAATCTGTGTGACAGTGGCACTCCATTTGTTAATAAAATAAATTAAATCAATCCTCTTCCCTGTCTCCAAAGATACTATCAAAATCATACATAAGCTAAACACCAACAACTCATAATAAAGCTTATATATATTACCACACAAAACAAGCATGTGCCTCTTTCCCAAATCATATTTTTTATCATATATAACAGCTGAGCGCCGTGACCCATAGGTCCCTTGTTTCTAGTCCTGATGAAATACCATCTCCCCTGAAATCTCCTAAAGTCATACAAACAAAACTAGTACCCTAACTAACATTGGAAAAGGCGTTACAGGAAAATACATGTTTTCCTGATAGCATGACCCCCGCAAAATGGATGAAAACCTATCTTTTCCCCATTTAGTGAAACTCCCATAAAGTCATTATAACAACTTATTCCCAATCATGCTAACAAAATGTATCCCCAAGGTACTATTCATGTAACATATCCCCAACTTTAATGACTACACACACAGACACATGCACACACAGGGCTTGACATTAACTTTTAAAGTTCTTGCTCAGTGAGGCAAGGAACAACTAACTTTTACTTGCCGTACATGAATTTTTACTTGTCCTACAGGAAAATCAGAAATCATGGCCACAAAAATGTGATCCACATGATTTTTTTGGAACAATGTTTAAATATTTTTTTGTTAATATTATTTCTCTTTAGCTTTCATTATTTAAGATAGAAGTATTATAATGTGATTTCACTTTTCCTTAAAAGAAAATGGCTGACTTAAGATAAGTTAAGATTCAGGGCTTTGTGTAAAGGTTTATGTTGCACCCACTTGCCAAGTCGGGCAAGTAGGAGGCCACTTATAGTTGCCCTACCACCATTGTCTGGTACTTTAGCTTGCCCCCGGTAAGCAGTTAACTTTTAATTTTGAGCCCTGAAACACATTTAGAGGTAGCATGGCTTCTTTTTGCATGGTTTAGTTGATATATTGACATGTGGTATGCAACATCTGAAATGAAAACCTATTATATTCAGGCATCAAAATTATATGATCAAAGTGACAATCACTTGATCAAATATCTGAAGATTGTAGACGGCCATCATTTCTAAATGTATATTTAGTGAAATTCTCACACAGGTTCTCATGTTAGCTAGAATTCACTGTAAAACATTTCTTGGCTGGTTATTTTGATATTACTCAAATGTGAGCTAGTGTAACCAGACAAGTGTTCTCGAATTAATCATAAATAATTGATGGATTTATCACTGTTTGGCCAGATGAGCTTGCGTGCAAGAATATTTGTACCATTCAAAGGTTACAAATGCTGTAACCTATCTTTGCTGCTTTTCTACTGCTGTGAATTGGTACTTGGTAGTCTGACAGATTGTCAGTGACAGATAACTCTCACCTTCTCAATGTGCCCTACCCCAGCTCTCCTCCTGTACTGTGTTAAGAAATATTCACTCAAAATTCCAGCTAAAAATGGTTGGCTGACCTCATTCCTTAAATACTGGATTCATAATGCAGGTTATAAAAGAATAAAAATAATGTAATATTTTATTTCAGTATGTAACTATTATCTGTATGATGTTTAGATGTATTTTTATTCACAGGGAAATCCAGGTCAAATCGAAAAAGAAACAAAAGAAGAAGGATCGTGCTAGACAACAACAAGTTCCAACCACGTAGATGGGATAGGTTGTCTAAGAAATTCAAAATATTGAGTCAACGTGGATGTACAGGAGAACATGGAAGTGTAGCTTTTACAGTTGAACCTAGTACAGTATAGTGATTCAGACAAATGTGCATTCAGTGTGTACACTGTGGCTTCATTAGGAGAATGAGCAGTGAAAGGAAAAAGGTTTAATGCTCATTTTGTTCAGTACGAGTCTCAAGTATGATCACATGCTTAAATATGATATATCTTACTGCAGGTAAATGTTGGTAGGTGATGCTTTTAGTTGTTAGAGGTCACTTCAGTGTGCCAAGGTTAGGTTGTCCAGATTTGTTGACTGAGTATATTATTTTATCATAGGTACTGTTAATCTATATTATTTATTGGTCTGCCTTCATCTGTTGAAATTTCTGGATGTGTTTAGCTAACAGGTGTACCATATTCTACATTACATTTCATGTTTAACTGGTGTTCTGGTGTTGAAACTCAATTTTTTAGCATCAGGTACCAGTAGTATTTTATACAACACACTATGATCAGTGATATAATGCTGCATTTTATTTGCAGTCCTATTGAAATGTCATATTTTCAAAAATCAGCCACAGTTAGTATATAGGTATGTAAAGGTCACTAAAAGATCATGTCAGGGCTGTTCATTTTATATTAGTACTGCAAATTAAAAACATTTTGCTGCAAATAACGTTTGTGAAACTGAGAGATGTTTGTACTAGTATGTAGTTTTCATGAATTGTCTGGAGGGAAAAATTTAATAAATTTTTCTGACATTTAATTAGCTTGTAGATTTCCCAGATGAAATGTTTCATGCCTGCAAAATGCTCCTATTTTCCTGTATTTTGTTTATAACTTGAATTATCTGCTGTTCATGCAGATTGCAGAAAGCACCGACACACAGACATCTTCTGTGAGCCCAAATGTTCATTTATCATGTGCAATATATAAAGATTGTATATAATTTTAATGTATATAAATGTACATTTTAAAGTGTGGGAGTGTGGACATAGGAGCTGTGAATGAATGCTGTAAACATTTTCATACGAACACATTATAAGCAAACCTGTGCAAATGTAATAATCACATCAAGCTGCATTGCAGTGACCCTTTGGTTCTTCAAGTGAGACTGACAAAAGATTCTCATATAAGAGATTTTAACATATGATGCAATATGTATATAATAGCTAAACCTATTGTTATGTTACAGTGATTAAAGATTGCCTCTTCTCTTATATAATGGGTCTTAATTTAATACATGTACAAGATTGACAGTTACAAGATTGTGTGTTTTTGCTGTGCTTTTTGTCTGTACCCTATTGGTCTAGATGACAAATCTGCCTTATTGGTGTACTGTGGAAGTGCCTGTCGGCTTGCCTTTTACAATAGCTGAATGTGATCACGTCTCATCATGTGTGTATTTTATAGTTGTATATTCCTTTGTAAGTACAATGAAACCCCACAATAACGACCCCCAAGGGGACCTCAAAAAAGTGGTCACATACTCAAGGTGAACATCTGAGCAAGGTCTTATATAAAGAAAAAAAGGGTAAAAAAACGTGTTTTTTTTTTTAGGTGGTAGCTAAACTGAGGTAGTCATGAGGTGAGGTTTTACTTTTATAAAGCTGAAGATTATATAATGATAACATAAAATATTAGGGTGTTATTCACTTAATTATTTGGAACAGAGACCTGTATGTAAATAACGCCAGGTATGGTTCTGCGTTAAAACAAAGCTTCTTGGCCAGAGTATGTGAATCAGCATACCTGTGTGTGGTATCTAGTACCATTGGAAGGATTCCCCTGTGGCCAGACACATCAAGAAATAAAGTCAAATATTGTACCAGTATCGTCTCAGGTCCCTGTATCAATACACTGAAGATATTTGATCGTCAGTTGGACAGCTATGTCTGACATTTATAAATAATCTCTCAGAACCATTAACAGCATCTTAGGTGAAAAAGGAGATCAATTTGATTAATGGTTTGGAAATTAATCTTAGCAAAATGAGCTCACATTTCTGTATACATTGGAAAATTCAGCATTGAATCTAAATTACTATATCATATGTGTATCGTATAGTGAGCAAAGTTTAGTGTTAGTATGATAGTATCATGAGACAGTGTATTATTACAGCAATAGTATCTAGGAGGCTTTTTTTTACAAACTCCCTTATGAACTATGGCCATGACACCGTGTTTGTCTGTCTGTGAGCAAATTTTTAGCAGTAGCTGAACATATTCTCAGAAAATTTTGTCCAAGTGCATATGTCAGGTAGTGCCACCTGCAATGTATTTATTTTTTTTGTCACTTGTATAATTAACATGTCCAATAAATATCTGCAGATATATTTAATTATAAAATTAGAATAAGAGATAGAAAATGCCTGATCAAATGATATTTTATCATAAAGCATTAATGAAAACCATTTAATATCAATATGTTGATAATGTCCGGGCCAGGAATAAAGTAATGTTTGTAAAAGGATAATGGCTGTCCTTAAATTCTAGCATTAAGAAACAATACATATAGATTTTAGTGAACCTTTCATTCAGAATGCACTGGAGTCAAGCTGAAAGTTTCAGGTTGGACCTCATTGGCTTCAAGATCCCTCTGACGTGCCCATGGACTAACCACTAAGAGAGCAGTGTTGTATCTCTTATGACTAAACAGAGGGAACTTGTCAGTGATTATCCTCATACACAAACAGAACCCCCAACCTAACAGACATAGCCATTTTAATTTGGGACTGTCATCCATGATATGTTGATCCAGTATCCCATATGTGGTGTTTTTGTGTATTAATAAATGTTCCATCAATACTCACACCAGGCACAACTCAAGTTTAGGTGAGAGAACAGGTCAAGCATGGTGTTGGCTTATAGAATGCACTACACTTCCAAAATAAGCAACTAATTGTCTTCAACAAATGCTTATACTAGGCAGGTTGCCAGTGGGACCTTCAAACTTTCAATCATATGACCTAGAATAGCATGCCAGGCTGGACACTGTGTGCATCCATTGGTATTTAGAGTGCTAAACAGCACAGTTGTTACTTGTGACTTTTATGTGTTAGGTGTTATGCATGTACCTACCATAGGCCAGTGATTATGTATATTTTTACTACAGGTGAATGGGTACAGATGGTTTGCATGTTTTATATGTGAATATCCACACAGGAAATACTTGTAGGTTTGACACCTTTACACATTTGTACTGTCATGTCATTGTTATCAAATAAAAATAAAGATTTTCCTAAAAATGTGTCTCAAAGTTATGCTTCATTCTTGCATATGAGATAGGTATCAAAGATGTATGGATACGCAAAATTCCAGGCAAAACCACTAACATACTGAACTTATCATGAAAATGCAAGACTTTCTGTTCTGTAGCAGCACATGTTCCTCATCTGATCCTAGCATTATGCTTAAGCTATTTATAGACAAAATCTAGGCCCGTTGACAAACATGTAATGTTTCATTATTCTAAAGCTTTTTATAGGCACTCGCAAATTCTTGGCCCATTACCAAGCCTAGAAGAATTTTGGCAATATGCCAAAGCAACACATAAAATTTCTTCCCATAACTCCGCACAATTATGACTAAGCTGGAACCCTTCTAAAAAACATGAGAAGCTAATTTAATGGGCCTTTCTGTGAAATATTAAATATGGCTTGACGGTTTTGTAGAACGTTTTAGGTTTACTAAGTTTCCCCACAAAATGAAAGCCATTGCAGATGGCATCACAAAAGCCTAATTCCCACATAAGACCAACATTTGCATAAAATTTGATGATGCTAGCTCCTGCTACTCAGATTATATGGGTTCACATATGGACAATAGACTTGATGAATGACGCTGTCAAAAATTGACTGAAAAAAAAATCAGAATTCAGCACCTTGCGATGACAGGTGCTACCAATACAGGTGAAGCGTACTTATGGCCTCGCTGATGTCAGACAACCTAGCTGATCAAAGTCACAATTTGCGCATCTCATCGGATGCTGGGACCCTCAGAACAGAGCATCCGTAAGAGATTTCGAGCATCACAGACGCTTAACCCCTCGTTCCTGAAAGTCCTGAATGAAACGCACAATCCAGACATGGTAACAATATAATTTATTGAAACACTGATGTTACCTTCTCTTGATTCAAGAGAGACATTGAAAACACATGCCCACAGGAGCACAAATTACACAATGATAATTATACTTGTATTAAAAATATCCACTTTAAGCCTCTTTTACAAAGATGTAAACTTTCTGTATAATCATAATTTTCTATTTATGCCTGGATTTAAGCATTCATAGATAAGGTAAACAGAAATACTGTGACTGAACAAAGTAGTGATTATAAATTCAGTACAAACACATCTGAAATGCTAAATATTTTTCTTATTATCAAAGAATCAAACAACAACAAATAAGCTATATGATTTAGTTATATAACAAAGGTTTATAAAGGGGCAGAATAAAAAGGCCTGGTTTAAAGTTTGTTTCCTAAAGCCTACTGCCCACTAGTGATTTTGCTTTGAATTTTGTCTGTGACTGGTCAAAGACTGTCGGTGTTTATCTGCGACTGATAGCTACAGTTTTTTTCACTTGAACTGAAAAAGTTGGTATCCAAACATTTGAAGAATAAATGAAGGTCAATGGTGGGATAACAAAATAAATAGTGATTTTCAAACACTTTCCTTAATCAAACATATATGTATGCCACAAATGGACTAATCATTTTGGAACAACAGAAATAAGAATCACTATCCCAGTATCTATCAGTCTGCATTCATCAGATCAGACCAGTGGCTCATCTATTTTTCATATTTGGAACTCACTGTTCCTGTTATGTTAAAGGAGAGTCATCTTTGGCCAGATAAGATCAGTCAATTTTATTTTCTTACTGGTCTGGTGACTAAATGAAGACTTCTCCCAACAGATGTCTCACTAAGAACATGATACTACTTTTTTAATATGGTCAATGATGGAAAAAGTTCTGGTAGAAAGACATCTTCCTTATTCAGATACAGTGTATGAAGTGATTAGACAATAAACATCTCATTTCAACTATTACATAAACTTACATGGCAATCCACTGTTCTGGAGAGCAAAAATTTTAAAATTTAAAATCCATTAAAAAATTTCTTATTAATACTACCGCCATAAAAATAATGCAGCTGAAAACCCCAATTTCTTCAATCTCCCATGTTCTTGCTTTTATGATAAAAATAATTTTAGTAAATTAACAAATAAAGAATTTAAAAGTCAAGACACAGAAAAAATTATTTTAGGACATCTATATGTATCTTGCAGTTGTTACTGGATGATTACTTGTTAATAACTGGATGATTACTTATTAATAACTAATGATAACAGTCACTGGCAAAAAAAGACGTGCATACACTATAAAAACTCAACTATGCCCTCTCTTACCATTACAATTATAATGCCTAAATAGTACCAGTCAGAGACTGGGAAATAATCCTGAGCTTTGGACACCCGTAAACTTATGTACAGAACAGAATTAATGGAACAGGGTGTGATAACAACTATAGCAAACAGATCTTTGCATCAGGAATGATGAAATACAACTGCATGAAATATACATATGGAATATACATGAAATGTACATATGAAACCTAGCAACAGAAAAATGGTTACAACTAAATGTGCTCGATCTTCCACTGTATTAGCAATACAAACAAACGACCAATCGAGGATGATGATAATCAATAATATCTGAGGTTGCATTTTATCTGTTCATCCAAATTAATAAATCAAGAGAACAAACTCACAAAAAAACCTGGTCTTTGTGGAAAGGTTACAGTTTATCATACTTGTAGCTCTAACTGTATGGCCATACAATGCTTGATCCATCCACTGCCGGGAAATCAAAATTTCATGACTGTTTAAATACTCTTATAATCTTATTTAATATTTCAAATATTGTCTACATAATCTTAATAAATGTATTCGATATTTGGCTGCATTTGCAATTTATTTTAGACCACAAATGACATGAGAAAATTTAGGAATTTTGAAAATGACAAAAAATAGACTTTTATACTTGCAAAAATGTTGTTTGTATCCAAATGTCACAAATCAAATTACATTAATATTTTTCAGGTTTTCTAAAAGGTGTTTCTGAACTTGTTATATATTAACATATGAACCCTCTGAATACAGACATTGTAATATAAAAGACAACCTTGCATAACCATCTTTCTATTAAGGCAAACTTTGCTATACAACACTCATGAAAACATGTTAATAAGGCCCCAAGTTACAATTTGACCCTTCCTCCTGTCAGTTCTGTGGTCTTGTGTGTGCATAATTTCTAGAAGGGAAAAGCTAATACATGTATTTATAAAAAGAAGCCAGGTAATTTGAAGGCTTGAGACTCTCACACTGATGAGAAGAAGATATCAATACCATCATACATTATCATTTTACACTTATCTGTGTTGTAAAAGATTCAAACATTTAGTCTTGATAAAAATAACTAATTTTTAAACATAATTTGTGAACAACTTTGAGCAAGGGTATAACTATAACCAAAACAATTCAGGCAGGTGACAGTCCAGGCTCAGTTTTTAGAACAAACAAGGCTCTCACTAACTTATATTACTACACATAACAAGTGACTACCGGTACATATATGTGACTGCATATTATATTGATGTGCATTCTATTTTGCTAAGTGTGTGTACATTTCAGCTGCTCATACCTAAAAGTTCCAGGGCCAGATAAATCTAACACCTATCACAGACCAGACCCCTACATTCCCAGAATTCACAGAAAAGCAGTCTTAATTATATAAAGTACACAGAAATTGACAACATTTGGTCACATGACTGGCCATCTGGTCACATGACTCTGCCCACCTAATGCAAACAAATTTCTCTAGTTCTTAGGTGGGTCATTTTGAGATTCTGATATTCAGCATTACAAAATCATGTAGCTTAACTTGACTAGAGAAATCACTCCACATTAAACACTGGTCAAGCTTTCTAATCATGTAAACGTACATAAAAGGTACAGATTTATATAAACATACAAAACAACACATTTGTATATCTGTTATTCTTAAAAGTACACAGAATTGTCAACAAAATTTTGTTTGTACATGGATGAAAACCTCTACATTAAGAAAAGATTATCTAGTATTTTAATTATTTTAATTAATTAATTTAATTTAAAGCCCATGATCAATATTTTACAAATATTAATATTCACAACAAGTTTATCCTTTCTTATATGACATCATATTTTTCTGGCTTTATCAGCCTTAACTGTGTACAGAAAAAATATTTGTAATTTTTACATCAGGTCTTCGCTTGTAAATAAATGTTTATTAAAATTGTTAATAATTAAAGGGCACTTTATTTATAAATAAATTGCAATTACTTTATATCTCCCTTTTGAAGCAAACAGGTTTATCAAAATCCAGTCATATTACAATGGTGTTGCGAATAATACCTGACCATAAATCTTAATTTTCTTTTACCAATGTACTAACCTTTTCACATACATGTTGGTTTCAAAATGTTTTGGGTAATGCAATGAACTCAAAATGGTTTCAAAGTTCAGGTCACCTCTCTATAACAAGCAGCTCACCACTACTGTGTCACTACTGACACTCTGGAGGGTTCCATGTACAGCAGACCAGTGGGTCAGTATGCTTTCTGATGCCTCTATATTTTGAGCAAAGATATAGGTCCCATCACGCTTCATAACTGGAAGGTTGTAGTTTCTTGTTAACAAAATAGTGGTCACGTAAGTCCTTCAACATGGTGTAAACCTACAGTATAAAATAACACATTAAACATGTGGAACTACATGAAGACAGACACTATGTTTTGACTGAACAACCAGTAGTATTTGTACTTTTTTTTAAACAAACCCCTATAGACACTTAAAACTGTTTATCCAGGTGTAGATAGGTTACAACTGTCAAGTGCCTTAGCAGAACAGGTGTTTCTTAAACCTATGATATTTAAATTAATCATTCTCTGCCTTATGGTTTCTCCATGAACAATATAACACCCCCTAAACACAGAATGAAGAAAGATGGTCAACTAGATAAACAAGAGCACCGCAAATGGTGCATAATACGCCCGTCCTATATTTTGTGACCTCTGACCCCATTTAATATGTGTGAATTTGCTGAGAATGTTAATCAGGTGAGAAGATGTATTGGTTAATACTCCTCGAGTTATATGAAAATCCATCATATTTGTGTCAAGTCTGGATGGTGGCACCAAAGTGTGGTGACCTCTGACCTCATTAAATATGCATGAATTTTGCTGCAAATTTAATTGAGGTGATAAACTCAATTGGTAAATATGTATACCAGTAACGTGTTTCATGAAAATCATTAGGATTTTTGGTAAGTCACCCTGGTGCCTCTAAAATGTGGCGACTTCTGACCTCATTAAATATGTGTGGATTTTGCTGGAAATGAAACCATGGCGAGATATTTTATTGATTAACATTTCTGTTGAGTTTGATCAAAATCCCTCATATTCCTCATGAGTTATCGCAGCGACACCACAAAGTAGCCTATACAACTCTGATCTTATTAAATATGCGTGGATTTAACCCATAATCAAACTCGTGTGAGATAATCTATAAATAAGTAGTTATGGTGAGTTTCGTGGATATCCATCAAAGCCCTAGTAAGTTATCGTGGTGACACTAAAAGTTAACGGTCGGACGGTGGGTGTACCATAATATGTCCCGTTATTGATGGGGGTATAAAAAAGGTCAATGGACTGTTACAACATGTATAGACTGTCATATCTCAAAGACAGACTTAATCTATTAAGGACAACGAGGTCTAATAGACAAAATATACACTGTCTGTCTGGACAAAATATATTTTCAATCAAGTCAAATACATGACCACATGATAGTACCTCACAGCATGCTTTATCACACTATTTTGTTGCATCTTGTTGCCATGACGCTGCATCAGACACCGCCTTATCAACAACCAATAAGAGTTCCTTCTCTTTTGACTGCAGCTCCCTCTGGAGGTAACTTATAACATCAGCTGGTTTCCCAATGAGCTCTGGAGAGTCAAGCTTGGAATCAAAATTGTAATATTGCCCGTTTATACAGCGGATACATATCCAGTGCTTTCGTGGAATTGGTAACCTCACAACCCCAAATCTCATTTCCGATGGGATGTTCAAGATGAAACCTTTAATGTTCTCAAGCACAAGGGACTTGAGGTCTCTGAAAGTAAAATATCACACACTGAATTAAGTTTGAAATAAAAAGACATTTAACAATACATGTATTTTACATGTCACATACACTAATGTTAATAAAAAGGATTAGACAGACCCAATCTATATGATATATATAAAAATCTCTCCCAAAAACTGAAAATTAAATGTATTTCTTAAGGTATACCATCTATATTATTTCTGTTAAATTCAGGGGTCTTTATATCAAAACTGATAAGAATTCTTTTGCAAGATTTTGGACTAACCTGCTTTTTCCCACAATTGTATTCCTATTTCAAACTCTGTCTCTAATGGTATCAATTAAAATAAAATTTTACAACACATTTGTATGTTGCTGGATAAGTGCATATATTTGACAACACAGATCTGATTGGATGGAGTCTCACACACAGTTAAGAATCTTGTGCTATAGAGAATATTACATTTAAAATTCCTAGACATTTAATTTGAAATGGAGCCACATCACACTTTGGGTGGTGCCAGTCAAACAATTCACCATTATCATAAAAACGATTAATTACTCTCTCAAATTTATTATCCAAAAACATTTTGACCCATTCTAAATACATAAATTTTCCAAATATAAGTGAATTTATATATGCTCTGGACATTTCTGGAAATTTTTGAAACATATTTTTTAATATATATACACCAGAGGTTTGGTTAAAATCATTGTTTAAACAGTGTCATACTTTCTCTTGTCGAACCAGATGGTATCACATTGCTTGTCTTGTAGAGCTGCCATTATCACATTGACGTCATAGTTCCCCAGACCCAGGATACTGCGATGTGGATTCAAAAACTTGTTTGGAGACAACCTGAAATGTTAACTTTCCTGTTATATATAAAACTGTTAATAGTTTATACAATGGCATAATGCACACTAACATGCAAAGTTTCAATTTACATTTGATTTTTTTTTTCTGATAAACTTCCCAGATGTAAAGGTTAAAAATGTGTTTGTAAACAACATGCATGTAACTTAATTATCACACTGTGACAAATACATTTTTAAACCTTGTTGGCCATATGAGTATCATGCATGTACCATTCATGGCAAACATCTGTGCATCTAATATCATTCAAAACATTTAAAATTCATATTAGACTGTATATACTATACATCATTTTAAACCTGGTACAGTGTTTCTTTTCTGAAGGTATTATTTTTTTTTTAAATCATTAATTTTCATTTGACATTTAAAATAATGTTTTTATTCTTATTTTATTGGTAATAACTATTTTAAGCACCCAGTAACAGGAAACCATTGTTTTCTGGGCTGATATCAAACTAAATTACAATATCTAAAAACCATTTTTTTGTCTTTCCTCTACCATTTTTCTATTTTGCATAAAACTGAATTTTGAGTCAATACAAAATTTTAAATTTCATTTAAAACTTAAAAATGTGTGTAGGTAAAACAACACAAAACTATGAATACCTTATGCTCTTAACACAGCGCTTTAACTATAGGCCTACTACCTATATGGTAAGCGCTGTTTTTTATGACCTAATATCCTGGATTGCTACACCAGAGGGGAGCACTGTATTTTTGCCCAATCAGATGAGACCTTGTGCTGGAAGACACAGCCAAGCGAGGAATACACGGAGCCAATCATGTTAATTTCATTTTGAGTGACAGCTCATAGCCCCGGTAAACGTCTGAACAGGCCACAGGCTCAGAGAGAATTGCCCCAGACACGGTTTGCATAGGGCCTTGGGCACATAGGATGCCCGGCCGGTGAGCTGTAATTCAAACGAAACCCAACAACAAAGGCTGCATGCACACCTCGCTAGCTGGTTTCAGTTCTGCAGACAACAGATGCATGGCAACGCTAACACAGTCATACTGTCAGAATCGAATCCATCGATGATACGAGAATGCAGAGGGAGCAATTAAAATTCGACTGTAAACTGTCATCAAACGGCGCTTGAAGCGCAGCTATGGGCTTGTCACATCATACGCACGTTTTTTTCAGCGGACAACAAACCGCCACCTGGTGTCTAAATATATCATAAATGTTCAAAGCTAGCAGCATGAAAATCGGTTGCTTCTTTAGAAGCACAAGATTTCCGCTGCCTCGGGAGCGTATGAATACCTGTGTACATGAACGTTAAAGTTTATAAAATTTTAAAAGTAATCAATAAAGAAAATCAAGTAAGAACAAAACAAGTTAGGTAAGCATATATAAAAAAATAGTCCAGGTTGATTAGAAATGAAAACCATCGGGGATATTAAGATATTTCTTTGCATATGAAAACATTCACAGACAGACAGATGGATAAAGCTGACCAGAAGCAGCCTACCTGAGACATATTGCATCAAAATCCTTTTTGGTGAAAGCCTGTTTCTGTTGGAACAGGTTATTAAGTGCATGCAGGGCACAAAGCTCCTTGACTTGTTTCTCGTGGTACAACCCCTCCACCTCTGTACCCACTGTGTGGCTCTCCGTCTTCATACATGACATGGTTTGATGATCATTTAGTGCAACTCGTGGCTTCATCCTCTCTTATCCCATTCACTCCATCGCATCAGCAGCCAGAGTGACACAAGCTGGTGTTAAAGTCTCTTGCTCTCTGCTTCTTTTGTTTTGCTTGTCCACAATACACTGAAGAAAGATGACAGGCACTGTCACATCAGAACAACCATACGCTTGTTGTAGTCCTGATTTCTACAGACCTCCACGTCTGGAATAAAACGACAACTATGATATAAGCCAAAGATACATGTTCAGACTCCAGTCTACTTTTAAAACATGCTAAATGGGTGTCATATACATTTCTGTTTCCTTGATAATACTACCAAACAAGGGACCCATGGGTCACTGTGCTCAGCTGAAGTTGACCTTGAAGGGAAAAATCTAAAATAATATCAAATTAGAGATAACGTGTAAGAGGAAGAGTAAATATAGGCCATGGTTGGTTTATATGATTGGTTTGTATTGATGACCTGACCATGTGTTTCCTAATGTTGAAACTGAAGCATTTGAGCAGTTTATGAACAAATGATCTGTACTATTACCATGATCATTAGTTGGCTTTTTGATTAACTGTTGACATTTCAGTAGTTTACACATTTTTTCAATTGAATCTATTTTTTTGTATAATATATATTATTACATATATCATTTTTTTTTATTTTATGAAATGTATACAGTTGAAATATAACTAAGTAACAACATACATACAGGGCAAACAAAGCCTGATCTCCAATTCTGCTGAGGCAGGAAAATATTGAACAAATGTTTGTATTAGATCCTCGTTTTTTTATCACATCAATTTTTTTTTATAAGTTTATATTTCTATACATTTCCAATATAACATATATATCTGAATATTAAAGTTGATTCATAATTATCAATTGCATCATCATAAATCTCAATCTTGTCAGATAACTCCACATCATGCATACAAATGTTTATTTTTTACCACAAACATATATCTTTTAAATCTGCAAAACAATAAATCTCTAAAAATTATACTTGATTTAGAATTCACAATTTTAAATTGTCTTGATTTATCCATCATGTGCTTCATAATTTATAAATTTAAGCATACTGATGGGTTTAATTATATTTGTTAAAATCATTTAAAAGAAAATTGATTCCTTTAAAAGTGCTACATTAACACAACATGGCATCTTCTGGATTACACCTTGAATTACTTTTACAAGGAAAGTTTTTGTATATTGGAGTGGAAACAGCATTACAATTAAGGAGACACAGTGAAAACAAAAATAACAATTACTGCATAACACTTGGTGGGATGGGGTGTGGGGATCGGTGTGGTGATATGAGAATAACTGTACACCTGTCGCAGCAGGGGATCTCCCCAAGTGACTGTAACAAATCAGAAACCCTGGCATAGCTGACTTCCAGTGACCTGGAGTGGGACCCTGCATCTGTAATCTGTAATCAAAGCAAATGACTACAATAGAGCCTCAAGAAAAAAATCAATAACTAGCCTCATTTTCAAGCTTTTATTTTCAAATTTCAGATTTAAACAAATTAAATGTTTACATGCTGTGAAAATTAAATCAATGGTACTTACAAGAAAAAAACATGCCATGGTCAAAGTTGGGCAAAATTAAAGGGACTGATTTATTTTTATGCTAATAAAACTTTAACTTAACTTAAAAAATTTACAAAATTCAGATCTAATTTTGGGTAAACAATTGAATCTTAATTAAACATAATTATATACTTGGGAAAATAGACTCTAGTTTCAAAATTTTTCATGTTAAGTGAGTAAATATTTTTCCTGATTTTTTACAAAGTCCATTATGTTTGGGCCCATAACTTATAGAAATTATACTTAACAGACTTAACTTCTGGCATGTACATAAGAACTATATAGAGGAATATTTATTGTAAATATGAGGAAAACAGATGAGTGGTTTTGATATTAGGCAGTCCTGAAGTGTGAAAATAGGTTTTTAAAAAAATTGAGGTTTTTCCTTAATTTTTCAAAGGAACAAAGTCGCAAAGACCCAGTTTTCGGCTTGGTAGGATATCTTGGGGACATCTAACATTAAGCCGAATTTTGGATTCCTAGGTCTTACGGTTTCAAAACATGCCACATCTACGGACAGACAGACAGACGGACGAACGACAAACAATAGACCACGCCTATAGCTCAGATGACTTTTAGTCAGCTGAGCTGAAAACTATTAAATTCAGCACATTGATTGGAAGGGCATTTTGTTTCTCCCAATACTTATACCTGGTCATTTCATGGACAATTTAGCTCAGGAACCTGGATTACCTGAAAGAGCAAGTATGTTGGGACAGTAGCCCCTACCTTGTGTTACATGTTAAATTAATGTAAAAACAATGAAATAGTTCTGTGGTTACTCAGTGGACAGCACTGAACAACTAAAGATAAAAAATAAATCACCCCATTCAGTATTTCCTCTCCCATAGCTGAGTTACTTGATGGTTAGAATATGAGGCTGCTGGTTTGATTAATTAGATGATTCTTGATATTCATTCATAAATGGTATGATAGCAGGGAAGTCAACATGAAGAAAAAGCAGAGATGGTGTCTTAAATTTTGCACATCCATAAACCTAGACCAGATTCTGAACACACTCAGAAGTATTTTACTGCAGGAACAGACCATCCACAAGCAACAATCATTAACACCTGGAGGGTATGTATCTTCCCCGTCTATATGTTTGTTCACATTATCATTCATGCAATCATCAATGGTATCTTATGAAATGTTCAGGGCATTTCCAGAATGAGTCAATGCAGAAGGTTTAAGAATTGTGTGGATCCAGCACATGGAATGGTTTCAGGAATGTCATCAATGAATATTCACAAAATGTTCAATTAATAATGCAAGAATGAACCTGGGCATATAATATATATGGGCTAAATTAGTGAATGCAAACATGGGGGAGGCTTGTAGTCCTTGAAATGCAGATATCTAACGTTAGTTAAAGAATTAATTTCAAATTATTAGTAGTAATACTGAAAGTCACAGGATCATCACTGAACAAGCTCATGACATCACAATGGTTACCATGGTTACTCTTTGACTAAAGCACAAATGTGGTTTGTAATTTAACAAAACAGGACTGCCAGCAGTTTTAAATTTGCTGAACAGTGTTGTCATGTTAGTACAGTAACGCATTAATGTGACCGCGTCCATCACTCAAACCAAATCCTAACCGATGTTAACAGGCAGCGCTTCTGAGTTTTTAAGAACATAAGCGGCCAGGACCCTGATCTCACCTGGTTATTGCTCAAAATTACATTCACATCAACAGTCTTCTAACAACACCATCAGGCATCAGTCATGTCTTCGTGTACTTCCGTTTACATGCACTCACTTTTATTTGCCCGAATATTAAATATTGTTTTGATGTAAAGAGTACCGAGCGGAGTTAACGATCCATTCGGCCTCATGGTTCAAAGCGCCATCTGCCGACATTGACAGACATGACTGGTAATGGCGCGGCGTGGGAATTTGTTGAAGATGAAATATGACAGCATTTGAATGAATTAAAATGGAATTACACAAAATAACTTCAAAATGTATCACTTAAATATCAAAATAGAAGAATTAAACCATTTTATACCAGAATCATGTATAATTCAGTGTACCTTAGAACACTGAAAAAAAATGTACGAAGAAATACTGGGGAAAAGGGCGAATTTATATTTTTATCTACCAGTCCAGACAACTGAGATAATAATTAATTGATATTTGTCAGATTGCAGGAAGGACACAAAGATTATACTTGGTTTGAAATGGTGCATCTGAACAACACAAAGTTTTTTCTACTTCCAGTGATAGCTTTTATGGTATATTCTTTTAATGTTCGAGGCAAGGGGAGGTACCAGTTATTGCAACATATCAACGAAGGCTTTTCTGTGTGGCCTGGGTGTAAAATCGGTTAAATGAATATTCGGACTTTGCTGTTCGGACGGATAGTCACATTCCGCCCGGGTACTGGGAGCCCACAAAGCAGATATGCGCAAAAAAAGAACACTCCCCTTTAAAATATTAAAAGGAACTTAAATTGAGATCGCAGTCACAGTACAGGAGTTTCTACAGGAGAATATCCATAACTTGCTGAAGTCTACCTATCATAATACCACCATAATATCATCATAATTGGTGAATCATCAGAAACTGCAATTTTAGGTTTACACCTTCATTTTCCCGTGATTTCCGGCAGACTACACGGCATTAATTGGTACTGCCAGTTCAGTGTGCCGTTTTGCCAGGTGCCGGAAACTTATACTTGATATGGGATTGATTACAAACGGAATAAAAGCAGGTTCGGAAGACACCGGGCCTGGATGACACCAGCCTTACACCAAGATATATAACGAAATGCAGGAAGCGAGTGTTACTGCCTTATCAGGTACTCCCAAACTGAGATGGAGCTACAAATAGGGCTACACATGCTTCCGCTAAGAATTAGTGCAGTCGGAATTAAAACAATGGATTACCTCTATAAAATCTTTTAAAAAGCATAATTCAACCTAAACCGTAACCACCAATGCAAAAATATTGGAACTAAAGCTGATAATTATAGAAACCGGAGTAATTGTATCAGCGACATAAGTATATAGGCTACAGGCTTATTTTTCTTCTGTGGTGTTCTGCAATACCTTTAAGCTGAACAACATTCAAGTGATATTTTTGTGTGAAAATCTTACTCTTGTTCTTAAAATATTAAAATGTGGGCAATTTGTGTATTGGCAGAATGACCAGATTGGGCATATTGTGTTTAAAGAAATCTGAGGAATACAGAAGGATTGTTCGTGATAACACATTTCTACTCCGCCCGTGCTTTAGCGACATCTAGTGATTATTGTGCAAACTATTTACACAAATTCAGGAATGCCACAACTTGTCCATCGGTATAATGTCTGAAGGAAACTGTGTCGGCAAATTTGCTCACTTAAAGTATATTTTAAATTGTGTAGATAGGTATACATTTTATATTGCTTCCTAGTGAAATAGGTCTCCTGTATCTGGCTCATATAAGTCAAGTCATTTTACTTGATTTTTAAGCCAAACCCGGAACAAATTGCAACAGAAATGGTTTTCTTGTAACAAAGGTCTAGAGATGAAATTCTAAAACATCCCAAGAGATAATTGTTAATTAACTAACTAATTACTGTAATAGGATTAACACTTATTTTTTTCAATAACTCACAAATAGCAGATGTTACGAAGTATTAACGTACATTGTTTGAAATAAATTATACCACATTTCCACATTAAATGTATTTGAGCATATATTAGCAAAATTTAGGTATACTATATATCTATGTTGATTGTCTATTTTCTGATTGATCAATAAAGTAACCGTGCAAAATGATATGCCTAAATACTTGATCAGCTGTGACATTTCACAGCTGAAAGATCTTACTAAGCCTTTTGCAATAAAATTAATTTGTTGAATGTATATATATATATAGATCTCCAGGGGTCTGTTGCAATAAGGTGACATGAGTCAGCTAGGCGACATAGCACAGGATTATCTATTTGTTACTATGGTAACCGTTATGGTTAATTGTAACAACTGTATTTAGGCCCACTTCTTTCGGCGTATAAACTTCATCGATTTTGAAGCGAAAATTCAGAGGGAGCAAAATTCGACCTAATATTTAATATGAGTAGGCTTATAGGTCCCAGGTACTTTGCTAAACCACATATTTAATTTATTAAACAGACTCAAGTCATATTGAACATCTAATAAAAATATGTCAGCTCATGTATCATATATCGTAATCGTGAAATCAGTCAGCGGTATACTGTCATCGGCTTCAGTTATTATTTTAAATCAAGGATCTGCGGAAAAATGATCGTATCATGTCTCTTTAATTATATTATGTTCCTTGGATTGTATTATGTCCTTGGATTGTATTAAGTTCTTGGATTATATTATGACTTTGGATTGCTTTATGTCCTTGGACTGTTTTGTGTTTCTAAGATTATATTATGCCTTTGGATTGCTTTATGTCCTTGGATTTTATTGTTTTCTTTGGATTGTATTACGTCCTTGGAATTTATTGTGTCCTTGGACTGTCTTTTGTCTTTTGGATTGTATCATGTCCTTGGATTGTTTTATGTTCCTCGGGTCGTATTATGTCCTTGGATTGTATTAAATCCTCGGCTTGTATTATGTTCCTTGGATTGCACTATGTCCCTTTGATTTTATTATATCCTTTGATTATATTGTCCGTGGAATGTATTATGCTCGGATTGTATTACGTCTCCTTGATCGTATTATGTCCCTTGGAATTTCTTGAATACTTTGGATTGTATCATGTCCGTGGATTGATTAATGTCCCTTGGATTGTATTATGTCCCTTTAACTTTATAGTGTTCGTAGGATTGTATTATTTCCTTGAATGGTATTATATCCTTCGGATTGTATTATGTCTTTGGATTGTATTATGTCCTTAGATGGTACTATATTCTTTGGAATGTATGTCCCTTAGATTGTATTATGTTTCTTGGGTTGTATTGTGTTCGTTGGATTGTATTATGTCTCTTTAATTATATTACATGTATATTACTTGGAATGTATTATGTCCTTGGATTGTATTGAGATCCTGGATTATGTTGTGACCTTGAATCGCTTGAAGTCCTTGGATTGTATTATATTCCTTTTATTATATTATGCCTTTGTATTGCTTTATGTCCTTGGATTGTATTATGTTCGTTGGAGTGTACTACGTCCTTGAAATTTATTGTGTCCCTGGGTTGTATAATGTCTTGGATTGTATTAAATCCTCGGATTGTATTATGTTCCCTTGATTGCATTGTGCCCCTATGATTTTATTATATCCTTTGATTATATTGTCCGTAGAATGTATTATGTTCCTTGGATTGTATTATATCTCTTTGATGTTATTATATCCCTTGGATTGTATTAAGTTCTTGTGTAATGTTTTTTCCTTGGATTGGTATATGTCCTTGGATTGTGTTATGTCCTTGAATTGTTTTATGTCCTTGGTTTATATTAAGTTCTCGGGTTATATTTGCCCTTGGATTGCTTTATGTCCTTGTATTGTATTATGTTCCTTGGGTTGTATTATGTTCGTTGGACTGTATTATTTCCCTTGGATTGTTTTATGTCCTTGGATTGTATTGTGTTCTTTGGATTGTATTATGTTCTTGGATCGTACGATATTCTTTGGATTGTATATTGTTCCTTGAATGATATTATGTTCTTGGATTGTATTATGTCATTGGGTTGTATTTTGTCCTTGGATTATAATATGTTTTTCGATTTTATTATGTTGCTTGGATTATATTATACCTTTAATTGAATCATGTCCTTGGATTGTATTAAGTTCTTGTGTAATGTTTTTCCTTGGATTGGTATATGTCCTTGGATTGTTTTATGTCCTTGGTTTGTTTTATAACCTTTGTTTATATTAAGTTCTCGGGTTATATTTGCCCTTGGATTGCTTTATGTCCTTGTATTGTATTATGTTCCTTGGGTTGTATTATGTTTGTTGGACTGTATTATTTCCCTTGGATTGTTTTATGTCCTTGGATTGTATTGTGTTCTTTGGATTGTATTATGTTCTTGGATCGTACGATATTCTTTGGATTGTATATTGTTCCTTGAATGATATTATGTTCTTGGATTGTATTATGTCCTTGGGTTGTATTTTGTCCTTGGATTATAATATGTTTTTCGATTTTATTATGTTGCTTGGATTATATTATACCTTTAATTGAATCATGTCCTTGGATTGTATTAAGTTCATGTGTAATGTTTTTCCTTGGATTGGTATATGTCCTTGGATTGTTTTATGTCCTTGGTTTGTTTTATAACCTTTGTTTATATTAAGTTCTCGGATTATATTCGCCCTTCGACTGCTTTATGTCCTTGTATTGTATTATGTTCCTTGGGTTGTATTATGTTCGTTGGACTGTATTATTTCCCTTGGATTGTTTTATGTCCTTGGATTGTATTGTGTTCTTTGGATTGTATTATGTTCTTGGATCGTACGATATTCTTTGGATTGTATATTGTTCCTTGAATGATATTATGTTCTTGGATTGTATTATGTCCTTGGGTTGTATTTTGTCCTTGGATTATAATATGTTTTTCGATTTTATAATGTTGCTTGGATTATATTATACCTTTAATTGAATCATGTCCTTGGATTGTACTAAGTTCATGTGTAATGTTTTTTCCTTGGATTGGTATATGTCCTTGGATTGTTTTATGTCCTTGGTTTGATTTATAACCTTTGTTTATATTAAGTTCTCGGATTATATTCGCCCTTCGATTGCTTTACGTCCTTGTATTGTATTATGTTCCTTGGGTTGTATTATGTTCGTTGGATTGTATTATTTCCCTTAGATTGTATTTTGTCCCTGGATTATAAAATGTTCCTCGATTTTATTATGTTCCTTGGATTGTATTATGTCCATGAATCCGATTATGTCCTTGGATTTAATTATGTCTTTGGATTACTTTATGTCCCTTGGATTGTATTAATTTTCTTCGATTGTATTATGTCATTGGATTATATTTTGCCCTTGGATTACTTTATGTCCTTGGATCGTATGAAATCCTTGGATTGTATAATGTTCTTTGGATTGCATCATGTCCTTTTTATTGGATTATATACTTCGATTAAATTATGTCCTTGGATTGTGTTATGTCCCTTTGATTGTATTAAGTTCTTGGATTAAATTATGTCCTTGGATTGTATCATGTCCTTGAATTGTATTATGTCCTTAAATTGTACTATGTGCCTTTGATTGTATTATGTACCTTGGGTTGTATTATGTTTGTTTGATTATTGGCCTTTGTATAATGGCCTTTTGATTATATTGTATCCCTTGGATTGTTTTGTCTTCCTTGGAATATACAATGTCCTTGGATTGTATTATGTCCTTGGAGCGTATTAGGTCCTTTGATGGCATTATGTACCCTTGATTGTATTATAACCTTTGATTATGTTATGTCCTTGGGTGGAATTAAATTCTTGGATTGATTATGTCCTCGGATTGTATTATGTTCGTTGGATTGTATAATGTCCTTTGATTGTATTATGTCCCTTTGACTGTATTTGACTGATTTTTTGGTTGTATTATGTTCGTTGGATTGTATTATATCCGTGAATTGTACTATATTCTTTAGATTGTATATTGGGCCTTTGATGATATTATGTTCTTGGGTTGTATTATGCCCTTGGATTGTATTTTGTCCCTGGATTGTAATATGTTCTTCGATTTTATTATGTTCTAGGATTGTATTTTGTTCTTGGATTGGATTATGTCCTTGGATTGTATTATGTCCTTGAATCAAATTATATCCTTGGATTGTATTTTGTCCTTGGATTACTTTATTTCCCTTGGATTGTATTATGTTTCTTGGATTGTATTATGTCCTTGGACTGTATTACGTTCTTGGATTATATTTTGCCTTTGTTACTTAATGTCCTTGGATTGTATTATGTCCTTGGATTACTTTATTTCCCTTGGATTGTATTATGTTTCTTGGATTGTATTATGTCCTTGGACTGTATTACGTTCTTGGATTATATTTTGCTCTTGGATTATTTAATGTTCTTGGATTATATTATGTCTTCGGATTGTATTGGGCCTTTTGATTGATTTATGTACCATTGATTGTATTGTAACCTTTGATTTTATTATATTCTTTGATTATATTATGTCCTTGGATTGTATCAAGTTCTTGGATTATATTATTCCCTTGGGTGGAATTATCTTCTTGGATTGTTTATGTCCATGGATTGTATTATGTTCCTTGGATTGTATTATGTCCTTTGATTGTATTATGTCCCTTTAATCGTATTATATTCTTTGATTATATTATGTCTTGGATTGTATCAAGTTCTTGGATAAAATTATGCCCTTAGATGGCTTCATGTCCCTGGATTGTCTTATGTGTCTTTGTTTGATTATGTTTCTTGGGTTGTATTGTTTTCATTGGATAATATTATGTCCTTGAATTGTATTATGTTCCTCGGATTGTTTTATGCCCCTAGATTGTATTATGTCCTTGGATTACTTTATTTCCCTTATCTTGTATTATGCTTCTTGGATTGTATTATGTCCTTGGACTGTATTACGTCCTTGGATTATATTTTGCCCTTGGATTACTTAATGTCTTTGGATTGCATTAAGTCCTTGGAATATATTATGTCCTTGGATTGTATTAGGTCCTTTGATTTATTTATGTTCCCTTGATTGTATTATAACCGTTGATTTTATTATGTCCTTTGGTTTGGATTGTTTATGTCCTTGGATTGTATTTTGGTTTGGATTGTTTATGTCCTTGGATTGTATTAGGTTCCTTGGATTGTATTATGTCCTTTGATTGTATTATGTCCTTTTTGATCGTATTATATTCTTTGATTATAAAATGTCCTTGGATTGTATCAAGTTCTTTGATTTATTTTTTGTCCTTTGGATTATATGTCTCTTGTATTGTATTTTGTCCCTTGGATTGTATTTCTCTTGGATTTTATTGTGTCCCTTGGATTGCATGTCCCCTTGATTGTATTATTTCAATTGAATGTTATGTCAATTGGATTGTATTATGTCTCTTGGATTGTATTGTATTAAGTATATATGGTATGATGTACCCTGGTGCGGCGAGTAACTGTAATACTATATGTGGCAAGTTGTTTTTGACGATATTCCAATCACCATGGATATGCGGGCAAACCCTGACCAATGTACTTGAAAAATAGTTATTATTGGTAAAATTTCCATCTTGGTCAGAATCAACTGACAGGCAATTAAGAGGGGTTAATATATATGAGTGGTCGTTCATAGGGTTATTGACCAGGCTAAGCATGACAATAAACAGAAAAGTCAAGTAAAACTTTATCGTTAATAAGCCAATTACAGTCGTAAAATTAAATGAAATGTCTTTCCCAATGAAACTTTATCTTCTCCAGAACTTTCTGAGTAAAATACAGCCAGTTTCATTTCTCTTGCTATGAGTTCTAATTTCAACTTATCTTTATTATACTACACGCATCCAACTGCTTAAGCCCAGTAATATATATATTTTTTTTATTAAATATTTTTACAAATACATGACTATATAAGGAGAAAAGTGCAGTTTACTATGTGGAGCTCAATCTATATGTCTTAGTATATACACTGAATCAGTTTAAATATTAGCTACCTGACGGGAGAATCTATATACAGCGTGTTTGTCAAATGTATAGAAAATGTATATAAAGATGATCTGCTGGTCTTGATAACTCCTTGAACAGAATGCGCTTTTCCGTACATAAAAAAATACGTGTTAAATCATGTCAGGACTAAATCATTTTTTAGTTAAGCTGACTGTGACTCATCTGAGCTATAGATATGGCCTTTCGCCTGTCGCACGTTTTTCCGTCCGTCCGTTAACAAGGCACAATTCCTAACCGTAAGGTCCAGGAAAGTCAGACTTCACATGCAGGCCGACATATCTTTTTAGGAAGCCAAGAAGTATATGACTTATATTTTCTTATTTTTTTAGCGAAAAGTTAAGAAACACTCTGTCCATATGTTAACAGATCTTAACCATAAAACACGGGAAACTCAAAATTCACATGATAACTGGTCCAGACAAGTCCTCGGTGGAGACTGAAGTAGGACACTGAGATTTAAATTCTCCCAGTCATACAAAGAGCGAAAACCGCAGACGCCTTTATCCGTTTTTACGCTCCTGAGGCAGCGGAAATCTTGCGCTTCTAAAGAAGCAACTGATTTTCACGCTGCCAGCTTTGACCGTTTATGATATATTTAGACACCAGATGGCGGTTCGTTGTCCGCTGAAATAAACATGCGTATGCAGCCAATCAGATGCCAATAAACAAACACTCGACAGGCATCCTGGCTCCGCCCATTGCTGCGCTTCAAGTGCCGCTTGATGAGTTTCCGGTCGAATTTAAATTGCTCCCTTTGCATTCTCGCATCATCGACCGATTCGATTATGACATTATGACTGTGTAAGCGTAGCCATGTAACTGTTGTTTGCAGAACTGAAACAAGCCAGTGAGGTGTGCACGCAGCCTTTGTTGTTACGTTTCGTTTGAATTACAGCTCACCGGCCGAGCATCCTATGTACCCAAGGCCCTAAGCAAACCACGTCAGGGGCAATTCTCTCTGAGCCTGTGTCCTGTCCAGACGGTTGGGGGGGGGGGGGGGATTAGCTGTCACTCAAAACGAAATAAACGTGATTGGCTCCGTGTATTCCTCGCTTGGCTTTGTCTTCCAGCACAAGGTCTCATCTGATTGGACAAAAATACAGTGCTCCCCTCTGGTGTAGCAATTCAGGCTACGAGGTCATAACAAACAGCGCCTTACGATATAGGTAGTAGCCCTATAGGTAAAGCGCTGTGTAAAGAGCGTAATCCGTTGTTAACAGGGTACATAATTTAACCATGCAGAAATCCAAATTTGAAATGCTGGCAGGTCTAGAAAGGTCTAAGGTGGCAACCAAAAAGTAGGTCATATGACCTATATTCTCTAACTTACGGAGCGAATATAGAAGCCATAAGAAGCTACCCGCGTCTGTCTGTTAGCTGGACACAAGGGATGCCCGTAGGCTTATCTATCTTTCAGAATTTTAACTATTGCAGCAGACTGGTGGCTCCACTTAAAATCTTTCTAATTTTGCAGTCTACGGTCTTTGTCTAAACATAAGTAGGTAATAACCTTAACCTTAAGACTTACAATATAAGCTTTAATAATTGTGTGACAACAGAGTTGGAATGTCAACTATGTCTCTTTATGTTACTCAAGTGTTCATGTCAATTTTACCTATTGTATCTCATGTTTTAATATATTGCAGGACCGTATTGAACAGTATACTTGCTAAATGAGCTTTATGTCTGTATATGAAATATATTAAGCATATTCATATTATGACTGGTATTTCAGCGTCAGCTACATGTTGTGCCCCTGATGTTGACTTATTTTCTGTGACTCAAAACTAGCTTTTAACTTCTTCTCTAATTTGAAGTATTTGATTACTATATATTTCATGTGTATTCTCTTTTCAAAATATTGATCATGTGCCTAGTGTGCATATAGGTAACCTACAGGTGGCGTCACTTACTTTAATCTATTTATTAGACCTTAATTGTATATTTCATTTTCTTTCTGAAATTTTGCAGATTTAAGCTGTAGGTGGCACCCCTAAAACCCGTTTGTATAAAACCTTTGCAGCTTCACTGTATATTTTCATGGTAACCCGCTAGTGTTTACAGCTTTGAAAGTAAGACCGTTTGGTCTCACATTCAGACTGACAGACCATGCAGGCTGTCAGTGAGCTATACTTATATAGCAGGGCACAAATCGTAACCATTAGAATTAAGATGTTAAAAATCAATATGGGGACCAATTTTTGCAATCTCCCCTTTCAGATCCAAGATTAGGTTACTTATAACCTATATATACATTTACGTGGTATGGCATTAAGTACTAATAGATACAGCTGAGCGTCAAAGACCATTCATATTCCATTTGTTTATATACGTGAAGAGCCAACGTGCAGCCAAGCATCCTATGCTTCTGTTAGCACCCGGTCTCGTTTGATGAAAGAATCAATTTGAAAAGGAATGATAAAATAATACAAAATCAAATGTTTATATTGTAGTTTTAGTTGAAATAAATTGAATGAAATCTAATATATTATTTCACCGTTGTTTTATTCCATTTCATTTTATATAGCATGCGAAGGATATAGGGAACATCAGTGATGTATCACCGGACATTTACATCAGTTTTCATTAAAAAAAATAAAGCTTGGTTTTAAAATGACGAAGAGCAAAGGTCAGCCATCCATTGTTTATTTTATACGGTGTATACAAGATTAACGCTTTCCATTAATTGAATTTTATACGGATTACAATTTATATAATACGTCTTGTATTAAACTGACTGTAGACCTAAATATTAAAGGGGTATAAGTTTTATAAAGCTGAGGAAGCTCCAGGGCGCCTAAATCAATTGCCGAACACTTATATATATATATATATATATATGTTAATCTCCTCCCGACCCTGTACATTTTAATTGCCTTTGTACCTTTGAAACATATTTTTAGACAATGCAAAATAAATTTTGTGAACAATTACATGACATTTGCTCAACTGTATGTACCATTGTCTCCGCAGCTATATATGACATGTCGCAGTTGATATTTCTTCCATCGCTATAAACGTGTACCACAGGGCATCTAAAAACCCTGTGAACTTTTTCAAAGTAAAGCAGAACAAATGCTTGTCAGCGTGGAATAGACAACACAGCATTTGAACTTTATAGGGAATGTTGAATTACGTATTCGAACTGAGTTCGTTGATTGAAATTTCAAAAGGTCTAGGTACAATTTCTCCAATAAAGACATTTTTGTCCAGTGATCAGTATTTTATGCACGGAAAGAGGAAGCCGTTTTGATCAAGTTCTGTACATGTATTCTTTTCATTCTAAATGACGACCGAATTAGAATGTGCCATTGAAATAACGTTATATATATATCATTAGAACATTATAAAGTTGGTAATTATTTTTTTAAGTTTAATTTATTTCGTAAATTGTTTTATAATGTTATTTTATCTTGCCGTTTCCTTGCAGATACACACGTATATAGTATGTGGGCGTGTGCGTTGTAGTGGGGTGGGGTGGGGGGGAGGTGGGAGGGAGGGGGGTGTATATATAGGTGTTTGTATTGTGTTCTTAGATAACTATAATTTTAATTTCCCATATCAATTTATTTTATATATAATATCCATTTAGCTTTTTCTTGTAATCTTAACATTCAGTTATATTAAAATGCCGTTTCAGAATCACCTTAATTACAGGAAACATTCACGTACTAGTGGCTGGCATATATATATATTCCCTAATATTTTACATTTTTATTCCATTTGAATAGACATTTTGCTCTTCAGTTTCTTAATTTCCCTTTTTCTTGATCAAGAAAGAAAACCATGTCATTAAGGTTATGTTTACTTGCAAAATAAAAACAAATCAATTGTATCCCGAACCAACCGAACATTTCCTTCGGTATACCGAACTCTTTATAGGCCTACTCCGTCTGCTTTCCACATACTAGGCTATTCATTTAAAATGTATTGAAATATGTTGGATATTAAAAAATACCAAAATAATCATTTGTTTTATAGGTCAGGTTTAACGATAAAAAAACTATAGGCTTTCTGTTCCGGAAAACAGGGGTATTCCTGCATGATTTCCTATATGCAGAATTACTAATTAATGCTAAACGTGGCAACCTATCTAGACACCCCTTCGGATAAGAATTACAACCGGAGCACTTCATATAATATTTCAGAACAATCCACGATACCATGCATTACTCGTGAACATGAAGTTTTGAAGTTTCACTTATAACTTCACAAATAAATCTTCTGCTGTGGTGATAAAATTAATATCAGTTATAAATATAAACTATAAATAGAAAAACTGTATTAATATTAACTAATTTATTTCAAAATTGTTGAGTCATATAGCTATTCTTGCATATATTTTCAACCAATTTTTATTTTACCTTAATAATTCTTGACCACGTTATTCGTTCGCCTGTATGTCAGCTCCTGGAGAGAATTTTGGCTATTAATTAATGTTATAAAGAGGTATCGCCAAATCTCCTTGTACCTTTATGACCGAATGGAAGCTCATAAATATTCATAAGTTAGAGAACCCACAAGTGGTGAAGGAACTTGAAACAGAAAGACCAGGAATGGCTAATTACCACTCATACATCATTTATCTGACCTCCCAAAAAAGCTCCCACCAAATTTAATTTTATTATGTACTTCAAACCACCGGGACTTTGCAGTTGGGTTTTATTTTGTACAGAGAGTAAATTAATTTTGCATCAAAGGGGTATGAGAAGGCCGAAGGTACTATGATTCACATTTATAACGCCAGGTGACGCTCCAGTGAATCCTTAACTGCCGGAAAGCTCGTGTCCACAGTGTTCGCGCCAATGATGTTACATACCAAGGCAATGCTTATCTAAATCTCGTAATGTAATGATTGATTGTTGGTAATTGGAATGCTGTAAAGGTTTTCAACATTCAGATTTATATCGTTAATATTAATATGCTCTCAAAAAAGAAATTTCCGTGTAGACCTAACCAATACATTTTCCTAGCGTGAAAAAAGAGAAACCCATATCTTTTTCCGTTTGAACTGTTAAAAATTTTCTCTTTGCAAAACTCCACAAATATATTTTATTCCAACCATGGTTAATAACTGAAATTATGATTTGAAAAAAAATAATAATAACACATGTACATTTTTACAAGTGCTATGCCACTTTCCAGAAAATGTCTCAATTTAGTCTGTCTCTCTATCTGTCCGTCTGTCTGTCTCTCTCTCTTTCTTCCCTCTTTATCTCTCTCTCTCAATGGGAACAAACAGAATGGCAATAACTAATTAATTTCACGTATGCAATATTAATTTCAACCATTAACATTTGTTTAAATGTTTAAAAAGACAAATTATCCTGGTACAACCGATACACGATTTACCTTGCACGGCGATACAATTTGAGATAGCATTACAAATAGCGATGTATTGCTTTCCTGTATGTATTGTCTACAGACGAGCTCCATTGAATTTTACAATACAGATTCAGTTACCAAACATATTGACGGGATGCACACGACAGTCGCATCTCCCGCTGGCTTCTTGTATAAGGCTTGTGCTACAAATCTTTTCATATTGACGACTTTTACCTGAGGCCGTTCATTCGTTCAGCACCTGGATGTATCTCTCCATCGTCGTAAATCCAGAGGCTGGCCGGGCCAAGGTAAACCCATATGTACACGCACTTCACTATATACCTGACGCTCACACATGAAGATAATTAAAATTTTATATCGGATATTATTATATTTACATTTTCTCTATAAACACTATACATCTGTTGTGTAAGAAAGCCGGTTTACAGGCCTGTACTGTGGGAGAACACAAACATGTGTGTGTATATATAAATCTATGTATTTATTATATATACATTATATATAATATGTATTTATGTATATGTATTATATATATATATGCATTATATGTATCATTATATGTGTATTTACATAATCTATAATTGGAAGATTCGTGCAGCGAATGTTTACAAATTGTTAACTAATTATAATTTATTCGGGTTTATGATCACGTGTTCCTGTTTTTTTTTTTAGGACATTTTAAACCAGAATAAACTAATATTTTATTATACTGCATGAACACATTTTTTTAATTATATATATATATATATATATATATATATATATATATATATATTTAATATATATAATATATTAAATATAATAATATTTTGTATATATATATATATATATATATATTTATCATATACAGATTTATAGGGTATGCATATAAAAAAAGAATGTTCAGATCTTTTGTTTTGTTTTATGCCTTTCATAACACACACAAATAAAAATGTAGGGGTATAAATCGTTATGTTTCATACATGCATAAATAAACAGAACAGTGGCGTATATATAACAGGGATAAAGGAACAAATTGTCCGACGGGTTTCGTGGACAATATTAAATGGGTGTGTATCCATCTCATCTGTTTCACCCGCATTGACACGTCAGTGTTATCCGTCGATGAAAATGAGGGCCACGATATATTTATACCAATCATTATCATCAGCGCGGTATAATACCGGTAATCAGGGGGTTTATCCCCGTCACAGTCAGCCTGTCTCTCTGTATTGTGATCGATTGACACGCTCAGAACGTGGCCTCGTCCGTCACAGTTAATGTTAACGCAGGCCCCAAGCTCTCACTTGTACAGCACCACGCCGCGCCGACATATTTATACTTATAATATAGTGATATGTTTATACAAACAACTATAGAAGGTAATTACTGGGTGTTAACGTATGTAATTTTGATAAATTGCCTTATTATGAATATAACATATGCTTATATTGCAGCTGATATATTTTAAGATTTCGTTTTCCAAAGAATTGTTCACATCTTGCATGCATGACCCACCATCCTTTGCGGAATATGTGTATAATGTAAATAAATATATGTATAAAATAAATGTATATGCATTTACATATGCAGTGAAGAAAACACACACACGCCGTATACACTCCATATACACAGGCATGCGTATTTATTTACGTATATATATTATATATATATATATATATATATATATATATATATATATATATATATATATTTCATATATATGAGGAATATGGTGAATCCCTTTGTTGCCTACATCATATGTTGCTTATAAAAAAGTGTGCCCTATTATGCATGGCTGTTACGTCACAGAATACCGTGTGTTAGGTATATAAATATATATATAGAGAGATTATATATTTTTATATATATATATATATATATATATATATATATATATATATATATATATATATAAACAAGCAGACAAGTACAATGGAACCTGTCTGAAAGACCACCTGTCAAATAAGATCACCTGTCTAATACAACCACCTGTGAATTAAGACCACTTTTGGTCGGCCCGACGGACGGTCTTATTAAATGCACAGGTTTCACTGTGTATATGTATGTATATATAACTACATATATGTATATATATATATATATATATATAAATATATACACCACCGACATGCATGCTATGCATATTAAAACTTAGCATTTAATTTCGGATAAAAAAATGAACCCAAAAGATCATAACATGCACCATGCAGGCAGACCTTCAATACTTAAGATTACTGGGTTCAAAGTATACCATGCATGTTGCTCATTTTGCAGGCAGCGTATATATATATATATATATATATATATATATATATATATATATATATATATATATATATGGATGAATTTAGCAAGATAATGGACCAATCACTAACTGTGTTTATAGATATTTGAGGCTGGCACATAAAAAATCTCGGCGTGATATCTGACATTTCAGAATCAAATATTGTCATATTTGATTGTTTCTTTTTAATTAAAAAAAATTATGGAGACCTATTCTATTGAAATGGCTGTCATTTCAGGGTATAGGTTTATTCAAAACTCATGTATTTAATCCTTCAACTGTTATGTAGACATAGAATCTATTTTACTTTTTTATTCATTTTTTATCAAGTTCCTTTCTGTCACTGCCGGTTCTTCACATTGCATGTTATCCACCCACAACCCGACCATATATACATATATACACACATAGGTTCACGCAAAGTTCAGTTCAAAATATCTCAACTATTGACGATATCTTCTCTTTATATTATTTTTTTTTATATTTCTTCCTTCTGCTTACTATTGTCGGACTTTTGTATATTGTATGTATATATATATATATATATATATATATATATATATATATATATATATATATATATATATAAGCTCGAAATATATTACATTTTATATGCCCGCACATAAATGTAATCTCTCTATATATACAACTGATTTTCAGTATACGTTTAAAATGTGAGTTGTTGTTTTGTAATTTTGTGTATTAAATATTGATTATCATGTTTGAGCATATTTATCTTAGTGTATGAATATATACAGATTAAGTCAAAACGCAACTAGTGGCTTCTAACTAATTTGCATAATTATATATATATATTTATTTGTATGATATATATAATATATAAACACACACGCTATTTGATGGCCCCCCCCCCCCCCACCGATTGTCCGCACCTGTAACAATTGTTAAGTACCCCCGTTATCTAGTCTAATTCCCATGAATACTTTTGTATAGTGGAAATTCTACATTTAATCTACCCCTTATACGAATACTAAATGTATGAGCGATTATAACACGAGTACAATGTTTTGAGTGACGCCGTGTAACTATCTTAGTCTAGCTGTCCATACGTGACATGTACATGTGTAGTATTACACGGCTTACATTGCGTATGCAAAAGCCCTTGAGTGACGCCGTAAAACTCCCATGGTCAAAAAGTTCATTTTTAGAGCACACACGGCACCTCACGAATGACGCCGTATGACTCTCACAGAAAAGGATTCCATATATACGTGCACATGTATAATATTACATGGAACATGCGGCAGCTCCTTTGGTGACGCCGTGTGACTCTCACAGTGAAGGAGTTCACATATACGTGCACGTGTATAATATTACATGGCACAGGCGGCAGCTCTTGGGTGTCGTCGTGTGACATTCACAGTGGAGTCCATATAAACGTGTATAATATATAATGGCACATGCGGCAGCTCTAGGAGTGACCCCGTGTGACTCTCAAAGTGAAGAATTCCACATATACGTGTATACGTGTATATTATAACATGGCACATGCGACTGCTCTTGAAAAACGCAATGTGACTCTAATAGTGAAGGAGTCTATATATTCCTGCTCGTGTATAATATTACGTGGCACATGCAGTTTTTGAGTGACGCCGTGTGACTCTCCTAGTGACAGAGTCCATATAATTATATACGTGCACATGTATATATATGACACTACATGGTACATAAGGTATAGCTCTTGAGTGACGCCTTGTGACTCTCACAGTGAAGGAATCCATATATACGTGCGCGTGGATAATATTACGTGGCACATGCAGTTCTTGAGTGACGCCGTGTAACTTCGGAGTCTATGACTGCGTGTAATGCATTTAATAATTCTTGGACCTGAAAGAATCCCGGCAGGCACGCCTAACATTTCCCATATAAATGTCCTTTTAATTTCTTCATTCAAATCCCAAGTACAAGTTATATAACTTTTATATTCTTTGTTTGCTTTTTTTCGCGGTATCAAATTTGCGATATTCAGGAAAGGGAAAATTATCGCTAATTAATATATATTTATTTATATATATATATATATATATATATATATATATATATTGTATATATATACGATCAGAATCATAAAACAAGAGTTATGGTTGCTCAAAGTGGGAATGCAAACATTGCTGATGTAACAAAAGTTGACTTTTCCTAATCTTTATTGAGTCAGAGAGAACTTTTTGTCCCGCAACGGTTTGTTTATATACTTATAGATAAGACTATCAGCATATGATCCGTTATGATAGTGTAATACAAGTATTCCGTATGTATCCGTGACAGACTGTCAGTACGTCACATCATATAAAACCTATTAGATATATAATACGAACGGGCATTAGTCTGACCTGTGTGTTGACATTTATGTTTGTTATTGCCCTCAATCCATAGTTGTTCAAAAGAGAGTTTACTGATAAGAGACAAATGACGCCGGGTCCACTCGGATTCCCTGACAGATTTATCAGGCACTGACATCGTAGGCTCCACAGCAGGTTCAGCCGTATGTAAAAACCATATAAGGAAACAACTGCTCAAGCCCTGACAGGGCTTATAGACCATACAAAGATCGTATGCTACGATAATATTGAAGATCGTTCTGCGTATATATATTTAAGTCCCCTTTGGTATATAACATAGACGCCTGGAAGCTTACAGATGCACACGGGTGGTCGCGTCAAGGTGGGCACATTAAAATCCTATTTATATATAGCCTTGTAATTATATATATATGTGTACCGCAGGTGTCAAAGTGAATGATGAATGACTTGTACACAATATGTAAACTGCCCCCCCCCCCCCAACACACACGGCCACCAACTCATGTTAGTGTGTGGGAGGGGAGGAGGATGACAAACGATATATAATATCCAATATACATAAGAGAATATATACTAGTAAGTTTATGCAAACTTATTTAAAAAACGCAAATCAAAGATATGTGCCAAGCAAGTTAATTAATGTACGATTATCGTTTATGCACCTATGTATATATAAACCCCTTTTTTTTTGTTAGCAAAAAAAAGCTGTTTATTCACCTATACTACATATACATACAAAATACATTTTATGTTTACCATTTATTAATCCGCCACAAAATGGATAAGCTACATTAAAAAGATGGAAAAAAAAGATATTTTATATGGTATGATTTACATGATGCACTTTATGACAAAACTCAGAACACTGCAGTTTCTTATTCTTATTCTTATTCTTATTATTATTATTATTATTATTATTATCATTATTATACCTATTACTAGGCCTATTATTGGGCATATCATTATTTTAAGCATTGAGATTAAGTAATATTATTATAATATTATTATTATTTTTATTGTACACTTTACACTCGACTTCGTTCATTCATCAAACCCATTGCTATACCAAAGTGGGCTTTAATAACACAGAGTTAACAAAAGCAAAATGTATTAAAGGGTATAGAGTCTAGGTTGTCACATACTATATAATATACTTCAATGTTGCTCTGCACTGGAAGAGCTACAACGGTTTAGTAAACCTGTCCAAGTCATGTACAGGTCCGTGCTGATGACACCCAGGAAGATAGATCTTGACGTGTGGAAACCCAGGTGTTACTTAATGAGTTAATTTAAGCTCCCAATAAAAATTACAAACATTCCATACACAAGTACTTTGTTCATAACAACTGCCCCTGGAACAAAAGGCTGTGTTTTTTTTTCACCCCTGTTTAAGTGCAGCCGTTTATCAGCTAACGTCACTGAGGAAATATGCGAGCAAGTGTCATTGTCCCTCTATATATCATATTAACAAAACAGCATGGACAATTCCGCGGCCAAGTGCGCGTCAACGGCACTCGCTGTATATACATGCAAGGTGCGAGAAGGGACATGATTGCGGGTTGTCCATCATATTGAGGTGAAAGCCAGCGATTACAGGGCGCTGCGCGTCCTCTAATTATAATACAAATCATATCTTCTGCTTGGTTTGGGAGTGAAAATCGCCAAATCAGGCGTGGAGGAACATGAGAGTGATTCACGTTTAAAAGTAGTAAATTCTAGCTTCGCTGAAATGAACAAGGTGGCTGAAACCAACAAGCACATACCTGTCATTTCAGGGCCATGTTAATTACAAAGAACTCTCGCCGCCACCTGTGCCGCGAGACAAGCGAGGGGGTGTTGAAACATACAAGCTCTCTTAACGGCGAAAGGAGTCAGAGCTGGGTCGATGTTTTATGAATCTAAACCACCGGGAAATTAGATTGAGCTTTTCTATTCATCACCAGGTGCTGAACGACAGAGAACAATGCCAGCTTCACAGAAACACAGCTCCAGTAATATATCCCCCTTGGCTTCAAGTATGCACTTCCCTGGCCCTCTGCTGTACCAAGTGTTCCTACATAATACGCCAGAAAGACCTCAAATCTAACCAGGAACCGTTATTCATACATGCTCGCTTGACCCGCGCCATTTTAACTCCATCCGTATTCACTAAATATAATTCGATCGAGTCCGGCGTCCATTGATCTTCTCCTCGTATATATGTAACCAGAATAAATTTCCTTCTCTCCTGTGGGGTTTTCTTTCACTATTTGAAACAGGTTACACAATCCATATACAAGTGTTCCATAGATATGAGTTCCGGAACCCTGTTTGATTGCTTCATGTGTTTACGACAGCTCCTTTGAATCGTATAAGGGAGAGCTCACCATTTTTTTTTCAACGTCGTAATATTGTATATTACTATAACATTGATGCATGCCGGCTTGTTTGCAATATCGGTAACGTGCAGGTCGTGGAACATGGTATATTAATATGAACTGCTTGATGCATGCATGGGTATATATAAATCAGTAACAAAAATAATAAAAATACCCGCATTTTATATAAATAAATATATATATATATATATATAATATATATATATACATAATACATGGATTAAAAAAAATAAACATAAATATTATATATAATTTTAATATAATTAAGAGTATAAGAGTTGATGCAGTGCCTCGCTGAATGAGAAAATTTAAAGTATGTATACATGGTAAAAGTATTCACAAATAACAAATTATACATCTTATGCGACCGTTTATATATATATATATATATAAATATATATATATATATATATATATATATATATATATTCTTACTAGTGACATCTTGTTTCCTATGAATATACCGATAACTGCATCTTTACTATATATATAAATAAATACACGTATACATTGAGATTTATACAGGTACACATATTAACCCATGCACCTACTTCCACATAACAATTACATATATACACGTAATTGTACATGTTTAACGTATATAAATCACTGCATTGAACCAATTAGTGCTTTCTTTATTTCGACCTTTTCGACCCTTACTTTAATGATATATATATATGCATGGATATGCAGATGTTATAAGGGGTTAACAACTGACAATTGCAGCTTTATTCAGGCACCGAATAACAATTTAAAGAATAATATGGGGGAAAGTAGAAAACCAACAAGTATAAGCATACGGCAAATTTGAAAGAAACCGTCCATGTGCAACATCAAGTTTACGGCTGCATGACTAAATACTTAACTCCTCATGAATGTTATCTGAATGATCAAATGAGTTAAAATACACGCACAATTAATATATATATATATATATATATATATATATATATATATATATATTAGTGTTATAGTGTTATATATGCACTGATGTTGAAGACATAAGGATTTAACGAATTCTCTTTACCAATATATGTTTATATATTATGTATACCCGTATAAATCGTTTATAACCCCTCTGCGCCCTCATACATATATATATATATATATATATATATATATATATATATATATATATATATATAGTACACAGGTCAACTAAGTCTTTTACGTGAAGATATATAATCCCTATATTATTAAACAGAGGAGCCATGCACACGCGTGCGCGTGCGGATACGTGCGTGCTTGTATAAAGAAAAAAAAAGAAATAAGGAGAGACACCGGCTGGACTGATTCGACGATACATTTGATCTTCAAAGGGCTGCGGATAAAATATTGACTGCACTGGTCCATTTATTTATTTTCTAATTTTTACAACAGTCATATTAGCGCTTTTTTCCAAAAGCGGAGAATTCCTTGGTCGCATTGGCGCTCATGTTCCTAGCAAACAGCAGCGGTGTTGTGACCATTTCCTGTGACAACAACAGCTATTTGACCGCAGAGTTTCCCCGTCATGTCGGACCGTTTGCTAAATTGAGTAACGCGCCGCTACACGTCTTGATTTATAATTTATCAAAGATGGGGGGGCTTCGCCGTCCCCGAGGACGAACGCTAATATTAGCATTCCTGTTTACGGACCCCCGTTCACTGTAATACGTGTGCCGAGCGGGTCCCAGAGGCTGGTTCCTCTAACACTTACAGCATTGTCCTTAATTTACTCATCAGAGAGAACGTTTGACTTGTTAAAAACGGTTGGGAGTCTGAGAAGGTCCCCTAATGGTTTAAACCTGCATTGATGTGTTTACGACTGAGACATGCAGTGTAATAATATAATCCGCGATGGTCATGTGTGTATATATACGTGCTGAGTGTATCGTAACTTGCATGCGCAATAATGCAGCCTATAAGGATTTACTGTGGAATATATAGTTTACAACATGCCTGAAATAAATATACTAATATTTATAAAAAACATAATAATACATAATACTGAGTATAATGTATAAAAAAATATTATACAAACACTATAACAACTATATACATCCTTCCAGATCATGAATAAAAAATGTTAACATGCATGCATATGTGCAATGACACGGATGTTAATACATCAGTGCTTGTATACAATAACAATATTCACAATATTTCATTCAATATAATACGACTGCATGTAAAACATAATTATACACGGAATGTAAAATCCAGTTTTCGAGGGAAAGAAACACATATATAGTCTGACATAGCCTAAAAATAATGATGACGTCAGTGTATACAAGCTGCAAAACAAATCCTCTCTTTTTTGTATTGTCTCGCTGAAAGTGAGAAGTCAAACAGGCCATGAGTGAAATATAAACTTTTATATATATTAAATATATATTATAATCACTATTATACAAACGCCTATAGACCAAGAACTGGCAAGTGCATGGGGAATTGTTTACATGAGATAACCATGCATGCTTACACGGAGACGTATGTATAGCCGGGTCATAGGTCTGTTTAGATGTCAACATATATTCCCAGATCCATTCGTTTATTTATATTGTTTTCATAAGAGTGACTTAATGTTTGAAACTTGCCGTGTGCGCTGGGGTGGGTGCGCGTGTATAGGGCTATAGGAGCGATCCGTTAGTTATTCACTAAATAATGAATGATCGGCCTTTGATGTTGCCGACTACCGCCCTTACTTATTGACTTTCTGTATAGACATAATCCGGGGATATCCGCGATGCGTAACCAGTCTCCACGCATGCCTGACCATCACTGATCACGGAATTCCCCAAGGGTTGGACACATAAAGGACCCTCCTTTTTTACACTACAGTGAGAGCATTAATTGACAATTACCCCATTCATGTTAACAGCATGCCTATAAATCAACTATACATTATAAATTATTGTAATTGAGATCACATACTCATTAACCAATGCGTTTTAATTATAAGCGAGCATATATATATATATATATATATATATATATATATATATATATACATATATATGGGTTAATCTCATGATTCAACAGATGAAATTCCCTAAAAAAATATATGTAAACACCTATGACGGTTTTGCCTAGTGTGTAGTTTATAATGTGTATAGAATATGACACATGGATATACGTTATGATATCAATTTAGAAAATAATTATATATCATGGTCATTACAGATGCAGTAAACATGTTTTTGAATGATAAAAATAGAAATTCCTTACGGTATATAATATATATGCGGGTGTTGATGTCAGTAAAATAAAATGTTTATATACACTAGCACAAAATATCAGCTGAGTAGTCACCAATCACAGTTGAACGTCCGGTCATATTACTGACGTGATTCTTATTAAATATATTGCAAGAAAATTTGGCGGAGTGTAAACTTTAAATTTTAAAGTCGTGTCTGTCTCTGAATACGGGAGAAAAAAAAATGTTCAATATATAAGCAGTTTTTTCCTCTGTTGACCTTTATACATATTAGCAATTTTTATTTCTGTAGATTTTTAAGAATATCCTTGAGACCAGCTCCTTGTAGCCTGACGTCGGTTTATATTTTACTACATAAATCTGTGTTCGTCAGTTCCTGGCTGTGTGCTGTACCTGTGAGCCGGGTGACCGCCTCGGGACCAGAGAGACAGCCGATGGTTCCTAAAACAGCGTGTAGATCAGGCGGTCTTTATCTATAGTTCAATGGCAATGCAGATTGTTTACATGAATATCGGTGAACAAACGGCACAGGAGCACGAGGATAAATTGGATTAGCAAATTGAAGAGCTTGTTATCCGGCATGTTCTGTAAGCGAGGTTAAATGGAGGCTGAGTGCTTAGAGAATCATGTACTTTTTCTCCTTTAAACAGGCACCAAGACACAAGGGACCATTAAGATGGCTACAATGCCCGGCCGAATCGGTCTGAATCGCTGAGCCGGGGGCGGCGCGTTTGATCTTTAGCATGGCGGAGTGTCGTCGCATGCTATATAGGTCGCCAGGCGGCTGGGCTTGTGGCTCTTTCCATGCATGTGCGGTACATTTCGGATGGCCTTGTTGACGTTCTAATGCCAACCCCACCCTGTAGAAAATCATATTTATCCGCGCCAAGCTACCTAGTTGCTCGCGACCCCACATAACCTCAGCCGGATCGGGAGCCCTGTACGGCCGGGTAATCAGCGAAACAGACAAAGCAAGATTGGCCCTCGATCTGCACTCGGCGCGGGCCTGCGCCACATCAAAGAAACGCCGCCCTTTGATGTTTGCCGAAATTACCACCTCTGTTCATTTACCGCATCCGTGCTGCCTGCTCCCGCGTATCTCCTCCTGAAAAGTACCGGGTCAATTTCTGTCTCTCCAGATTCACCCATCGGTAGCATTTCGTAGTTTAATCCCCTACTTCGACATCCTTTTTTATATCTGCACATATTTCGCTTTATTTCTTCACCATGAACGTAATCGAAGGAAACCGCGTCAGTGAAATTGATCAGTCTCGCTGTGTACATTTCTGGGTAGCGGCAGCCTCGGGCCACAGAACGTCGTGCACACGCTGACTGCGGGGTGCAGGCTTACTTATATCTGTCTGATTGTTGCGAATATAAAAGCATTTCCATGGTTTAAATATACACGTATACTGCACCTATCTATACAACTCTCCTCCGTCTGTATATCAATCCTCTTGTGTCATATGTTATTATATTCATGTACACAAAATATATGATCTTTTGTTAAATATCTAACCCTCTTTTATTTATGTATGGTGTAATGAACAAACTATATTTCATAAGACAGCTTAGGTGAATGATAAAGATTATAGATATAAAGGTACACGTACATGTGTGTGTATATCTGAGAGAGAGAGAGAGAGAGAGAGAGAGAGAGAGAGAGAGAAAGAATTGTCACCAAGATGTATTATTATTTGAAATTATCCACGTAAAAAGTTAATGTACATGGTGTTTTGAGATGTATTGAGAAACAATTTCGTCGGAGTAAGCTATATGGATTATAATTAATATGATTAAGATATTCTCTGCTTGTTAAGAATCCATTGAAATATGCAAAAGCATTCTTAATATACACATTAATATAATATATTTATGGAAAAATATATCAAACAAAGACTGAACAGTCTTTAAATAACGCATGAATAGATTGAGACTATTAAAAAATTCAAAGGACCCAATTTTTTTAAAAAATATAACAGGGAATTTTTTAACCTAAATATATAAATATATATTCTCTTAAAATTCTCTGACCTTTATACAAACACTTTGTTGTCATGAAGTTTGACAATTGTTCGTTATTGAGGTATATAATTTGTAAATATATATCTCATGTATATTTAGGAGCGTAAATTAATATAGGATTTACACGAAAGCAACAGTTAATTTTCAATATCGATCGAAAACGTTATATCTCATTAAGAGTTCAGCTTAATTGGGGTATGTTTGCAATGGTGAATGTATACACTTTCATCAATTACTTCCATTTAAATTTTAAAGGAAATTGTCAGCTTTTGACCGTCATGTCATTCTTGACACATGCATGTATATATGGCGATTTGTTTTCATTGTTCTTAATTTATACAGACTTCTGCGAAATTTGATTTTTTTACAAGAGTGAACGATAGATTTATATACACTTCCACTGATCATTTACTTCCATTTAAATTTTAAAGGAAATTGTCAGCTTTTGACCGTCATGCCATTCTTGACACATGCATGTATATATGGCGATTTGTTTTCATTGTTCTTAATTTATACAGACTTGTAAACATGAAAATAAAACGCATAAATGACATATATATATATATATATATATATATATATATAACATGTATGCACGTTTATATTTTTATATATAATTTATATATACATATATACACTTTTTTATAAAGTGGTAAATATAGCTCATGTAAGTATGCCCTTGCGAATATATGCTTGCCTGCCATTTCAGATGTATGAGTATATAAGGTCGGATGAGATTATATTCCGCGTGTGCATATTCGTGTGGTTATTTCTCATCTTATATATTCACATGGACAAAATCGTGCACATGAAAAAATGTTTAACATTATATTATATTATATTATATTATATTATATTATATTATATTATATCATATTATATTATATTATATTATAATATATTTATTATATTATATTAGATTAGATTAGATTAGATTAGATTAGATTAGATTAGATTAGATTAGATTATATTATATTATATTATATTATATTATATTATATTATATTATATTGATATTCAAAATCATTCATGAAAAATAATAATCAAAAATATATCATTGATATCATACTGATTATAGAAAAAACAATAAAAAATAAACACAAATTATTTGTTATAGTTTAACTTCTGTTTAATACCGAACATTTAAGAAACCATGCAGATGAAAAGTTTATTTGTTATTTCTTTGCAGCAGTGCTTAAACAGGAGAGGATAACGTGTAGATGTAGAAACCTTATGCCACTACAATTACACGGCGTTAAAAGTCATCCATAAAAGAAGATATTTATTTAAACCATCTTGAGAGCATGTTTTATTTATACAAACAAAGTCGTTCGGGGTTGTGCATGTGTTTCGTTTGACATTAGACCTCAGCAACAACCCTCGTTACCGGTCAGGGGCTGCGCGGGATAGAGAGAGCGAAGGGAAAAAATGAAATTCAATCGGATGAGTGCTTGAAGTATTGCGGATGAAATTAGCAAGGAAATGTATTTGTCAGCGGAGCACCTAGCCGTGATATCTACACGGACTGATCCCTCGACAACAAAGCGCTTTCTTCCATTACAGTGACGGATTGTTCTTTGCTTACTATTCCCCGCTTACAACAAGTGCCAGTGAACTGCCTGTAGTTTAACACTGATGGTATACAGGGGCACAAAAATTATAATTAAACATCCCCGAAAAAATGTCATCAAAACCATAACAAATAAAATGTAAAATATGAGAAGAACAGTGAATTTTTATATGTTTGTGTAGTTTAGCACTACTTATACAGAAAAAGGGATTAAATAGTTTTTTAGCCCCCCCCCCCCATAAAAAAAAGAAATACGAAAATCCAGATGCCACAATTAAAATGATTCCCCATGTAATCTAAGTCAAGAAATTTGATGTTTATCGTTAAATTCAGCATTGTTAGGTATATATACGAATTTAATAATAAGAAGAATTCTTACCCCAACAAAATTAATGATCTTCAGCGCACCTATCTAGATAAGTCATTAGAAAGTTTATAATTACACAAGCATTGTGTATATATAGTTAAAGCGAATTTTATGGAAACGGAAATAAAATATAGATTCTGAATGCAAAATACATTCGGAGGAGAAGCTGAGAAATTAAGTGTTTGTAAACAGAAACCCTTTCATAGATTTTTTTTTCTATTTTCACATTAAAGAAAGCATTTCCGAATCCTAGAAGTAATTCTTGACCAGTGTATATGCATGCAACTGTGGAAATTATCTACACATGTTTACCGGTTTCAGCTTCTTGTATATTTAGTATATTTCATTCGACCGTGAAATTTTCGGACACGTGCATGCATCTTACATATAGCTATAACATACATGCATGTATACCATGCGAACATCTGAGCTGCATGTGGGCTTTAATTTATTAAAATTTTCATTTTTATATGCACAAACAACATAGATGATCTGGCTCTTTCGTGATTGACACATTCAGCTCGATAAACTGTGAGATAATATATATTTATATTTCATGCTCTCTTTAGTTTTCAGGATTTTATATGCTTATTTGCGTATATAGAAAGTTTCATACATTAAATCGTACAATTTTTAGTTTTATTCACTCATTCAAAATCTATCTTCAATCCATTTATGATCATATATAACACATGTATAGTGTAACAGAGTGCGCGTTATGTTACTTATTTCAGCAGACTAGAATATACAATCATAGAATGTACCATGGACCAGTATATGTAATAAAATCGTAAACTATAGTAAAATTATAAAATGATATACAATAATAAAGTATAATCAAATTTAACTAATAATCTGTAATAATATGTTTAACAGCCTTTATATATGATAATCTATGATATAATAAAAATATAATGCACTATTATATTATATTATATTATATAAAATTATACAACCTATACAAACCAAATACGTCTTCACAGATTCAAATATAAAATATGAATATCATACATTATTATCATGCACATATACACAGGAAAAAAAATCTAATCTAATATTTACAATTAAAAAACGAAATAATTACACAAGGAAATAATTAAATAGATAAATTATTTGTTCGTATTAAAATTATCCATATTTATATATGGATTTTTTTGCGTATGCACCTGCTGCAAACAAAACTCCTGTTAAACCTAGCAGCAATTTATTATGTATCTTCTAACTAACAGCGAATATTAACCTTTTACATACAGGAAACGTATGTGTATACATTAGAGTTACAGGGGTTACTTTTTTATATATGCATTAGAGTTACGGTTGCTTGGTTTTATATGGCCGCTGTAATGTGTAAGTATGCCGGAGGGGTGTTATTTTGATGAAGGAGAAGAGGTTTTGAGGGTGACGGCCGCTGCCAATAGGGAGCTTTTTCACGCCCGACCCGCGGGTTGTTTTTATTGCCAGAAGCCGGTGTCTCACATGTCAGCTAGCCTTTCATGCGATGTCACCCATCGTTAATTTCATATGCTGCTAAACTACCCTCAGTGATATAGTGACCCCGGCCCTCTGAAGGCTGGGGCGCGCTACAAGACAGGTCGTGACGGGGGTTGCGGTGTACAAACATAAATGTAACAGTCACACACTCGTACATCAACCCTCCACATATACTAATGTAAATAGACAGCACGTAATACGGTCGTAACGCCGGGCAGCCGGCAGGAGGGACCACTTAACACACTGTGCCCTTTAAAAAATCCCTAAGTTTTACTGTGACTGTAACTGGGGTGAGGCGAAGTTCATTTACTCTTCTCGAGCAGACGTTTAACAGTTAGTTTTGAGTGATATGTCACTGTATTCATCATCCGCAAGTTCATTTGTATGACAGACATTCTCCCTCTAAAACGTAAACATTTAGAATTAAATTTAACGAAACGTATATTTACATTAATATTTCCTTCTTGTTCTGATTGAACAGACTATATATATATATATATATATATATATATATATATATATATATATATAATGGGACAAGAGTAAAATTTACTTTAAATTATAAAATATATTCCCAACATGATGTTGGTTTACATGCACTTCATTGATTCACCATTTACTACCCCGATAATAATTTTCTGAATCCCTGCACCGCTTTTATCGAGGCTGGGAGAGACATTTTCATTTTCACTTTCAATCACTGCCTTTTGATTCCCTTGTTGAATAATTCATTACCAGTCAGCCCAACATGCAAGTAAACCTAGTGAAACCCATATTTAATAAATCGCATATACCTTGTAAGCAACGTTGTAATATACAGTGAAACCTCGTTGTGTCGAAGTCGAAGGGACCCACAGAAAACTTCGACACATTCGAGGTTCGACACAAGCGGGTTTTATTTGGTAATAATTTAACTCCAGTTGTCCGCAATATCGAGTCTGTAACTTCGGCAAAAGCGGGGTATTCGACTAAGGCGAGTTCGACACAACGAGGTTTCATATAAATTCGCATTCAAATAGTATATGTATGATCATACGGGCATATATATTTCGCCATAATTCCATTTTTAACCCATCGCTGATATCACTCATAAGAGGTGTAAATTTCCATTTGTTTCCTACTCCCATAGTTAGCACCGACAAATTACGGCATACTGATTCCCTTTTCCTAGTACCACGCGTTGTTAATGTACGGGGACTAAACATCCCCTCGGCCTGACGCACTAGATGGATAGGAATTCCCTTAACACAATTCATAAAGACTTTGTTCCGCGTTTGATTAATCCTTGACTATCCTCGACACTCTTCTCGTTCACCGTGAACTCGAAGTAACATAGAATGACAACTGAACACAACATGCCCCGCAGACCGGCAACTGAACACAACCATTCCCCACATATTGGCAGCTAAACACAACCAAGTACAACCCGCATATTGGCTGCTGAACACAACCATGTCACATGGGACTGCAGATGCACTCCACGATACCCAGAAGAACGGCAGCTGAAAACCACCATTTCCCCTCAGGACGGCAGTTGCATGAACACAATCGTACCACGCAGAACGGCAACTGAACATCCTGATTCCAAGTCACCCCGAACTAATGCAGAATGGTAGATGAGCACGCTCATTTTCCTGTCACCTTTTACCTTTCTCAGAACGGCTTATGAAAACCACCATTCCCCTAGGAATGTACCTGAACACCTTGATTCTATGTCATCCTTCACTAATTGAAATTGGTAGCAGAACGCCTGTCACCTTGCACTAATGCAGAACGGCACTGAACACCACGATTCACCGAGAACGGCAGCTGATCACAACCATGCCCCGCAGAACGGCAGCTGAGCACAACCATTCTCCGCAGAACGACAGCAAAACACATCGCACTCATGCAGTACGGCAACTGAACACCACCATTCCCATAATGACAGCAGCAAAACTTCCTTATTCCCTCTCACCCTGCACTCATGCAGAACGGTAACTGAACACCCTCATTTTCTGTCACCTTGCACGAATGCAGAACGGCCTCTGAACACCACCATTCTTCTATGAACGACAACTGAACACAGCCATATCCCTAAGAAGGGCGGCTGAACACCGTCATTCCCTTAAGACCTGCAGCAGGCAGACCTGGTTTCCTGTCATCCCGCAGTTATGCAGTATACAGCAGCTGATCACCATCATAACCCTACGAATGGCAGCTTAATACAAACATGCCCCGCTTAAAGGCAGTTGAACACTACCATTTGCTTAAGAACGGTAGCCAAACGCCTTCATTCCCTGTCAACCAACCTTAATGCAGAACAGTAGCTGAGCACCCTTATTTCCTGTCACCTTGCACCATTACAGAAGGGCAACTGAACACCACCTTTCCCCTAAGATTGCAGCTGTTCAGCTGCATTTCCTGTAACCTTGCACTAATGCAGAACGGCATCTGAACACCACCATTCTTCTATGAACGGCAGTTGAACACAGCCACACTTCTAAGAACGGCGACTGAACACTGTTATTCCCTTGATACCGGCAGCAGGCTGACCTGCTTTCCTTTCACCCCACAATAATGCAGAACGGCAGCTAATCACCACCAAACCTTTACGAATGGAAGCTGAACGGAGGCATGCCCCGCAGAACGGCAGTTGAACACTACCATTTGCTAAAGGAACGATAGCCAAACGCCCTAATTCCCTATCAGTCAGCCTTAATGCAGGATGGCAGCTGAAGATCCTCATTTTCTGTCACCTTGCACCAATGCAGAAGGGCATCAGAACACCACCATTACCCTATGAACGGCGGCTGAACACCCTAATTCCCTGTCACCTTGCACCAATGCAGAAGGGTGTCAAAACACCATTATTCTCCTTAGAACGGCAGCTGAACACCTTAATCTCCTAACACATCGCACTCATGCAGTATGGCATCTGAACATCACTATTCCCCTTACAACGGCAGCTGCATGAACACCACGATCCCCTATCGTCCGTCCTAATACAGAATGGTAGCTGAAAACCCTCATTTCCTTTCACCCTGCACTAATACAGAAAAGGATCTGAACACCACCATTCCTCTAAGGCTGTACACCCTGATTACCTGTAATCTGGTACTAATATAGAACCTCAGCCGATAATCCCGCACGCATACCTGTTACCCAGCACTCATGTGGAAGACAGCACATCCTGATACCCTGTCACCCTGCACTCACATGCAGAATACCCTATTTCTGCTGAAGAGATTCTCTTTCCGATTGCACTAGTGTAGAACGACAGCTGAACATCATGATTCCCGCAGAACGGCAGCTAAAAATCACCAATCCACGCAGAACGACAGCTACAAATCACTAATCCACGCAGAACGACAGCTAAAAATCACCAATCCACGCAGAACGACAGCTACAAATCACCAATCCACGCAGAACGACAGCTACAAATCACCAATTCACGCAGAACGACAGCTACAAATCACCAGTCCATGCAGAACGACAGCTACAAATCACCTGTCCACGCAGAACGACAGCTTCAAATCACCAGTCCACGCAGAACGACAGCTACAAATCACCAGTCCACGCAGAACGACAGCTAAAAATCACCAATCCACGTAGAACGACAGCTTAAAATCACCAATCCACGCAGAACGACAGCTACAAATCACCAATCCACGCAGAACGACAGCTACAAATCACCAATCCACGCAGAACGACAGCTAAAAATCACCAATCCACGCAGAACGACAGCTACAAATCACTAATCCACGCAGAACGACAGCTAAAAATCACCAATCCACGCAGAACGACAGCTACAAATCACCAATCCACGCAGAACGACAGCTACAAATCACCAATCCACGCAGAACGACAGCTACAAATCACCAATCCACGCAGAACGACAGCTGAACATCATGATTCCCGCAGAACGACAGCTAAAAATCACCAATCCACGCAGAACGTCAGCTACAAATCACTAATCCACGCAGAACGACAGCTAAAAATCACCAATCCACGCAGAACGACAGCTACAAATCACCAATCCACGCAGAACGACAGCTACAAATCACCAGTCTACGCAGAACGCAGCTACAAATCACCAGTCCACGCAGAACGACAGCTACAAATCACCAGTCCACGCAGAACGACAGCTAAAAATCACCAATCCACGTAGAACGACAGCTAAAAATCACCAATTCACGCAGAACGACAGCTACAAATCACCAATCCACGCAGAACGACAGCTACAAATCACCAATCCACGCAGAACGACAGCTAAAATCACCAATCCACGCAGAACGACAGCTACAAATCACCAATCCACGCAGAACGACAGCTACAAATCACCAGTCCACGCAGAACGTCAGCTACAAATCACCAATCCACGTAGAACGACAGCTAAAATCACCAATCCACGCAGAACGACAGCTACAAATCACCAATCCACGCAGAACGACAGCTACAAATCACCAATCCACGCAGAACGACAGCTAAAAATCACCAATCCACGCAGAACGACAGCTACAAATCACCAATCCACGCAGAACGACAGCTAAAAATCACCAATCCACGCAGAACGACAGCTACAAATCACCAATCCACGCAGAACGACAGCTAAAAATCACCAATCCACGCAGAACGACAGCTGCACAAATTCATGCCAAGCAGAAGAGTAGCTAAACATCCTCAATCCCTGCAGAACAAACATCTTCTGCATCCCCGTCACTTCACACTGAGGCATAACGGCAACCGTACAGCTAGATTCTCCACATAAAGCAGGAAAGCATCCTCTTTCCACGTCACAGGATTAAAGCAGAACTCCAGCTGGTCACCCTCTTATCCCGCAGAATAGTAGCTATTTTCCACTGGACGATGATTGCACACCCTCTTTTGCCGTAAACTCGCAGTGACATAGAACGATCGCCGAACTTCATGCTGATTCCACACAGCTCATACTGACAAAGAACGACGGCTGAACACCCTCCTGTCTCCCAGCACCTCGAACTGATACAGAACTGTGTGCAGCTGAACCTCCTCCTCCTTCTTGACAACACAGTTCGACACAGAATGAGGTATCAAGGCTGAGCGTCTCCCTAATTTCCTGTATTCACCCATCTCTGACTGGCATAGATCGAAAGCTGAATACCCTTCTCACACTGCCTCAGGTAATGTTCAGACGAGATGTTGTATGATGAGGTAATGGGAGGACCCCATAGGTAATCGGGGATGCAATATTTACCTTTTCAGCAGGCAGTTTGAGAAGGGAACATGTAAGGACGTATCAACATTCAAATGAACACCAAGAAGGATTGGTGAATGGTGTATTCAACCACTGTACTACGAACATCAACATTGCATTCGAGATGAGAAGCGATGTGGTCATTACTCCCAGCACCACGATAACTAGGCTGTTCCAGTGGGTAATGAGGAGACATTAACTAGAGTGGCTGCCGATGACGCCAACTGTGCGTTCCAGTTGAAGAGTGAGGGAATAATTTAGCAGCAACCGTATATCTGATCGAACACAGAATGAGCTTGTGGGGAAAGACGGAATCGCACATGAACGCTGCGTTCGGTATTGAGAATGTGGGGAATGTTTAACTACTGTAGTACGTCAACACGGCATATAGAATTTCAGAAGGACGTAGACATTCTGCAGCTGCTCTAAGTAAAATAATGTGGCTTATACTAGCGGCTTCTTGATGAAAATAGGTGCATGGTTACAGGTGATAGACCACATTCTTCCCTCACAGGTAATAGATGATAAAATTTGTGGGTAAGTGATTGATTAGCGGCTGCTCTGGATCATTCCAATGGACGGATCAGCTGCTCAAGCTTGCAACAGGTTGCTTGTATGAATCTTGGTCGATCAGCCGCTGCTCTGGTTAATATAAGGTGGTGGGTCAGCGACCCTTCTCCTTGATAAAGAGTTCGTGGATTAGCAGCTGATCTTGTTGATAGATGTCGGATCAGCGTCTGTCCGTATAAGGTGGTGGATCAGCAGCTGTACTCGTTGATATTAGGTGGTTGCCCAGCCAATGCTCTTAAACATATCAGGTGGTGTATCAGAGGCTCTTCTCGGTGATAAAAGTAGATCAGCAGCGGCTCTTGTTGATATGAGGCGGCGGATCAGCATCTGCTCTTGTTGATAACAGGTGGCCGATCAGCAGCTTTTCTCGTTGATTAAAGTCGTTGCAGTTGATGGATCAGCAGCTGGCATTAATGATATTAAGTGACAGAATAGCGGCTGCTCTTGTAAGTAATTGGTGGTGGATCAGCGAATGATATTGGTGATATCAGCGGATGATCTTGTTGAAATCAAGTGGTGGATCAGCGGCTTTTCTCGTCTCGTCGAGAAGAGTAGATACACTTGGTGGATCAGCAACTGCTCTTGATGTTATCAGGCGGTAGATTGATTTCTTCTCTGGTTAATATCAGGTGGTTAATATCAAGCCTTTGCAGCGGTGTATCAGTGGCTCTTTGCGTAGATTAAGACCGTTGCAAATGGTGGATCGGCGGTTGGTCTTGTTGATATCAGGCGGAGGATCGAACGGCCTCTCTTGTCAATATATGGTGGTGGATCAGGGATTGTTCTGTTCTGAGTGATGTCAGATGGTGGATCGGCGGCTGTTCTTGTTGATGTCAGGTGCTGAATCAGAGGCTGTTCTAGATGATAACAAATGGCACAGGTGATTGATTAGCAGGTTTTCATGATGATACGAAATGGTATAAGTGGTGGATAAGCGACTGCCCAGTTTGTATCAATTGGCACAGAAGGTGATATTCAGGTAGCTCTTGGTTATATCAATTTGTGCCAAAAATGTTAGGCGGTGGGGGGGGGGGGGAGTCGAAGAAAAAAATAAATAAAATGAGCAAAAGCAGTAAGTTACTCAAGCCTACCAAGGATTTTTGAGACTTATACACTCGTCTGTTCGAAACAGCCAATTTCGACACTACAAGTTTCTATAAAATTAAAACATTCACGACAAAGTTGTATGGACACAAGGAGCATATCAAACGCCGGGCAGCGACCTACAGACCCAATCCTCATGGGTGTGTTCCGAATGGTTAGGAACGACCGAAAGACTAAATATTGTTTTTGTTTTGCGCACTAAAAACTCCCGTCACTGTCACTTGAAAATAGAAAGAACAATATAGACAAAAATGGACATCTACACATGCATGGTAGTTCCTGCAAAGGTATGGGGAAGAGCTTTAAATTTAAATTCTTTAAATGGGACCTGACCTTTACAATGAGAGTGAACATAAATCCATTTTGGGTATGCATTACACGGTATTATTTGTCTCAGATGGGCTGGATAACATCTCCTGAACATTAGGCTGAGCGATTATATTTGACAGCCTTCTATGTCTTTATGCCTTCTATGTCCACGGAAGACTCGTAGCGCCACCTATGACAGTTTTTTTTCCTGTCTTGCGCCGTATGATACTTCCATCACTGTCACTTGACAATACTATAAGCAATAAAATTAAAAGTGAATTAAGAGTGGACATATTTCTTTCAAACTGTGTACAATCTGTACATGCATAAATATAGGATGACGCCTATTTAAATTGTTTTTTTTTAACCTACAATATCACAGTGGATATAATTCCATAATTTAGGAAACTCAGATTTCTCAAGAACTGGTGGATGGATTAGAAGAACCAAATTTAGATCTTGGATAATCCATATTGATCAGAAGATAAGATTAGTGACTCCATCTACATTTTGTTTAACACTTATTACTATTAAAGTAGCATTAATCTTGATTAATTCCCTATTTAATGAACTTTACAAAAATATTAGATTTCTCAAGTACCTATCCTAATGGGTTAATATGTGAGCAATATAACTAAAAAATAACAGATACATTTCTGTAAAATTTGGCATTTGCATATTGTTGTGGAACAGAGCCCCATGCGGGAAAGCTTAACTTTTGAACAAGACTTTTATAGCGTAGTCAATATATATGCTTCAGACCAGGTCTATTAAAAGAGGGTATATATATAGCTAGTGTCTAGGTATACCACGACATCTCCAATACCAGACATTTCTATTTGTTTTACCTTGCGAATTCCATAATCTTTATTCCATGTACAGGTCATCTTGAAAGGGGACCGTGAGGTTATAGAGAACTACTCTGTGTAAAATTTTCAAGTTGAAATTTGAGGTATAGGGAAGACATGATAAGTGATATAAACACATACATATATACATACTTTTAGAGACCCTTAAAGGTCATGTTAACAATTTCAAGCTTTTTTCACGAAAACAGTGGACATGTGGTATCATTTTGTTAATTAAGAAGATGCACAAAACAATCACTCACGTGATTATGCGTCCTCCATTTAGTAAATAAGTGGTTATTTATGATAGATAAAATCTAAGCCAATCCCTTCGACAAACAACAACGTGGAAGTAATGTTGGCCTTAGTCAAATGTTGCATGGTTTTGCCCAATCAGCCTTTTTATATAACCTAGAAGTGAGGAGCGCGTCCCAGATAATTCTGCTATGTACCGGTGTTGTGTACATAAATCGGAGAATAAATTTCCAAGATGTTAATAGGGGGAACTGTTTAGAATTATATACTCTCTTGACTTCTCGTTCTCTTCCGTAAAGAGAGATTGTACAGTCATCGGTGTTCCAACCCCCTTTATAGCATGCCTGTTATAGTGAGATTCTTGCCGTTTTCTTGAACAGGCATTAATGACTGGTCGCTAATGTGCCATCTTATTGAAGTTCTAAACATAGAGGTGTATTATATAAGTACACGGTGAGAAAATACAGTATTCCCTCCTGAAATGACAATTTTGGTTGGTGATGAGCGGCCCATCTGCATTGCCGCAGACAATTGATTTAACGCCTGTCCCTCAATCTGCTGTCCACGTGTTGTGACGTCATAATATTACGTCAGCTGGGATCTGTTCACCAGTGTTTCCCTTCTGTGAATATAATCATGATCTAATTTTATTTCAATGTTTCCGTGCTGAAGTTGAGGTGTTACATTGGCATGAAAACGTTCATTAACACACGTATTATATCGGTGCTTCATTTGTATATATATTCCGCAAATATATATATTTTTTTTTTGTTTGTTAATATTTTGGAATGCATATATCATATATTATCATTTGTTTATTATTTCATTTCTTTTATCTTTGTGATGTTGTTTTTCAAGTTTGAAAACATTGTCTAGTTTGTTTTTCTACACGTGATATATGCACATATGGAACTATGGGCCCGAGGCCTTATATTTCTGAATAAAAATATTCATTCATTCATTCATTCATATATTCCGCAATCTTCACATTTGCATTTCGCGAAACACAGTCTGTGACCTTCCGTCTTTATAGATGGGGTCTATCCGTGCATCTACATTTGTGTGATATGAAAATTCCATATGTAATTCAGGGGTATAATTGGACGGATTAGTCTTGCATGTTACATGTCAACAGATCTTGGAAAGCATTTTCTCGTATTATATATAGGATGTGCCACATATGATGCGTTTAATGGCGATCACTCGTGGGATATGAGATAACTTCATCTCACACACTGGACTAGTTGCGCTATACCGGCAGTCTTTTTTGCGTGGTGTCCAATCTGCTTTGGGTGATTATCTGTGATATCTCAAGTTTTTAGCTCAGCTGACTATAAGTCATCTGAGCTATAGTCATTGTCCTTTGTCCCTCTGTCCGTCCGGCCATCCGTCCGGACGCCCGTTAACAGGGCACGTTTTGAAACTGTAAGGCGTACGAATCCGAATTTCGGCATACAGTAAGACGTCCCAAAATCTTCTACCATACCGAATATTGGCTCAGTAGGTCTTCGTCCCGCCGAGCTATTAAGGAAACCTCAATTTCCCATTAAAATCCCATTGTTACACTTCAAGACTACCTAATATCAAAACCACTGATATAATACTGATCATATTTAATACAACCATTCTATATATTTCGTATGTACATACCAGGAATTTGGTCAAAATTGTTTAATTTCTTGAAGTTATGAGCCCGAACATAATGCACTTTTTAATTAATCAAAATATTTTTACTCACTTAACATTAGAATTTGTTGAAGCTTTAGTCGTTTCTCGACTGCGGTTTCATCTGGTGTCCTGAAACCTGGTGTGTTTATTGACTGTGACAAGTTTCTTCAGTTCCTAAAGACGGGTGGCGCCACCTGTATTTTTTCTATTTTTTGCGATTTTTTCCTTTATTTTGAGACTGCCAATTTATATTGATAACACAGGATTTGCAACTGTGGTTTAATCTAGTGTCCTGAACCTTGTGGTTATTAGGGCCCCACTTGAGTAAGCGGATGCCCTATGGTAATCACCATGTCTGTCCGTCTGTCCTTCTGTTTGTCTTTCTGTATGTCCATCATATATGTTTTCTGGTGATAATTCCAGTTTTTAACGGCATATGGATTTCAAACTTCACTTATATTTGGCCCACCTTTAACGCAAGAATCCCAGGTCACAGGGGCCATCTGTCCATGAATTTGTTTCCAGATGATAACTCCAGTTTGGATTGACATATCGGTTTCAAACTTGACTTATATATGACATACAAATAATGTAAGAACCCTGTTGATTTTGGGGTTATGAGGTCGAATGTCAAGGTCACCCCAACCACTTATTTAGAAAGATGGTGGATGCATTAAAGCCAAACTTTTCATTCAAAACCTTCCATCTTGCACATTTAGCTGACCTGCCAATAGGGGAAGAACCTGATTGATATTGGGGTCACAAGGTCAAAGATCAAGGTCACAGGGGCCATCTGTTAGCATATTTGTTTCTGGATGATAACTACAGTTTTGATTGACATATTGTTTTCAAACCTGACTTATCTATGGCCCATCAATAATGTGAGAACCCTTTTGATTTTGGGGTAATGTGGTCAAAGGTCAAGGTCACCGGACCCACTTACTTAGAAAGATTGTGTAAATGTGAATCTTTGAACTAACTCCCCTTCAACCCAAATTTACAAGCAAAATAAATGTGTTGACGATCCTATCTTCCTCGGAGCATGCAGACACCTTGATTCAGGGGAAACTTCGAGCGTGCCGTTTCAGGAAATATCAACAAGATAATTGGACCAATCAGGTGACTCGCCTACGGCCCGTCTATACGCGGCGAGGAAATCATATCTGTTTAGATTGGTCGTTATGATTTTGGCCCCACCACATGCCCGCTTCTTCTGGCTCAACCGAACCAGAGACCTTGCTCTGAGGAAGATGGACAATCCGTCCCACCAATAATCAAATATTTAATATATTCATCTCTTAAAGGAAGACCGATCTTGGTGAAATCTGTTTTTCTTTTACATTTCTGGAAGCGTTTGTTCAGTTTGTGCAGTTTGAGTTGGATATAAGTCTAACTTTTGCACTATATACTTTAGTTGAGAGTCCAGCGCAAAAATATCATTGCTGGAATTAGTCTTGTTTTTAGGTCTAAAAATATACTTATATAACTCTTAAAATTTTAGGAATTGTAGGCGGTGTTCGGGTCTTGTGCAACTGATAAAATATCAAAGGTGCACATTCTCATCAAATTTCAAGGCAAAACAATTTTTTTTAGTTCAGCTGACTGTTAGTCATCTGAAGTAAAGGTATGGCGCTTTGTCCGTCGTCCGTCCGAGCGTCCGGTGGACCATTAGCAAGACACAAATCGTAACCGCTGACCCTAGAAGCCTGTAAGTAAAAATCTAGGGAGGTCCATAAAAATTCTCCTTGGAAATGTGAAATCACTGCGACCTATATACTCCTAGCTATTCGGCTTATAAGTACCACAATAATAATAATAAAAAATTATTACAAAACCTCTCATATCTTTATAATTAATGGATGTATTGTCATGAATGTCGCCTTACAAATTGACCATGAATAGTTTTGTCAGTTCCCGAAAGGTGGCGTCACCTGTATTTTTTTCTTATTTTTTACGAATATTTTTCTATTTTTTACTTTACAATAACAACAATCATGTCAGTTTCTCAGCTGTGATTTCATCTAGTGTCCCAAAACCTGGTGTTTTTACTGATCACAAGTGGATGCCCTACAGTAATCAGCCTGTCTGTCTGTTCGTCTGTCTGTCTGTCTGTCAGTTCATCCGTCCATCTACACAAATTTGTTTCCAGATGATAACTCCAGATCGGATTGACATATAGATTTCAAACTTGACTTTCATTTGACCTACCATTAAAGCAAGAACCTGTATGATATTTTTGGGTCATGAGGTCAAAGGTCAAGGTCACAGGACATGTTTGAGGCCGTCAAATTATTGCAATCATATTTTAATGCAGCCATGTGAAAACCAACTGAGGTATAGAGATGGCCGTTCGTTGGTGGTCTGTCCGTATATATGTCTATTTGTCTGTCTTACCATCTTGCAGACTTTAGTAGACCAATAATTGTAAGGATTTGGGCTAAGATCGTGAGAGTTTTATTAGAGGTACCTTGGAAACCTGCAGTGATCTAAGTCATCTGAGGTATAGATATGGCGCTTTGTCCGTCGTCCGTCTGGCAGTCTGGCCGTCCGTTAGCAGGGCACAAATCGTAACCGCTGACCCTAGTTCCTTTATTTTGAGACTGCTAATTGTATTGATTCTAATATATTTGCAGCTGTGGTTTCTTCTGTGTCCTGAAACCTTGTGTTATATATAAGAGCCCCGCTTGGATAAGCGGATTCCCTATATCAATCACCCTGTCCGTCCTTCTGTTCGTCTTTCTGTCTGTCCATTTGGATTGACATATGGGTTTAAAACTTGACTTATATATGGCCCACCTCTAACGCAAGAACTGGATGTAGGAGTCATGAGGTAAAAGGACAAGGTCACAGGACAGCGAGGACCAACATATTTAGAAGATTGTGGATGCATTTTTAGCAAAACTTTTCATCCCAGACCTTCAATCTTGCACATATAGCTTTCCTGCCAATATATACGAGAAAAAGAACCTGATTGATTTTGGGGTTACAGGGTCAAAGGTCAAGGTCACAGGGGCCATCTGTCCACGAATTTGTTTCCAGATGATAACTCCAGTTTGGATTGACATATCGGTTTCAAACTTGACTTATATATGACATACAAATAATGTAAGAACCTTGTTGATTTTGGGTTCTTGAGGTCAAAGGTCAAGGTCACAGGACCCAATTCTTGAAAAAGATTGTGGATGCATTTAAGCCAAACTTTTCATCCTAAACCTTCGGTCTTCCACGTGGCGCACCTGCCAATAGAGAAAAGTTCCTACTGATTTCGGGGTTACTAGGTAAGAGGTCATCGTCACAGGGCCAATCTATTGACAAATTAGTTTATGGACGAAAACTCCAGTTTGGGTAGACAGGTTGGCTTCAATCTGATCACAGGACCCATATTTTGAAGAAGAAAAATCTCATAAACCTATCCTTATACACAAATTCAGCTGAGCGTCGAGACCCGTGGGTCCCTAGTTTTTTTATGTCAGGGAGTATGTTTTCGGCCGAATAATAACCATGAAATATTCGTATACAAACTTTCGAAATAATACGGGGGGCCACCAGACTTACAAACAGATATAGTTATACCAGGTCAATTTGCATACAAAAATATTCAAGCGAAAATTGATTGTAATTATGACAGGTGCATATGTCAGACTACAATGGATAACTTTTCTATGATTCAATACAAACTCTAAGATACATTTTTACCCAAAGGATGGCAAATATATAACTGTGATTTGTTTTTCCCTGAGACAGTCTGAAAATTAAGTATCAAGTTTCTTAATGTATGTAGAACACAAAGAACTTCAAAAGACCAAAAGTAAATAAAAGATTCAAGGAGCTTAATTGATAAATATTGAAAATAAGAGTACACTTTGACTCAAATTGTATTAATTATAGTAATTAATGTCCTAAACTGAGACAGATTGTCCGTAACAAGACATATTAAATAGTAACCATAACACCTGTAAAACCTTTTAAACTTGAATCCTAGCTGAGAGGTCTAAGGGAAATGCTACATTGTGTGCTAATTGACCATAAAGAAGTTTATTGCTGCAAAAGTCAGGTGGAGTCACCTGCAATCTTTCGATTTTTGGACCATTTGTATTTGAGGTTCTGAAGGTGTCAGATTACAGCCATTAGTCAATCCTTTATCAGGGTATACGTCATACCTGCTGGACATGGAAAGATCCAGTAAAAGCTGTCAGTATTTACACACAAGAGACCAGGACCAGCTGTACTGTTTGTCATAAAACTTGATTTGCTCATTTAACCTAGTGACCTCAAGTCCTTTGATTATTTCAGAAGACGAGTCAAGATTTCTCCATTTTGGGCAATTGTTTCTGTATTTTGAGAATGACAAATCACTCCATGCACTGTTCATCCTTTAAAAATAATACATGACACAGATAACCATTAGACACGGAGGACTTCACCTTTGAGACGGATGCTATAATGCGATCTTCGAGAAGAATTTGACTGAGTTCACCTATGCTAAAAATCATTACAAGTGAATGTTATACTGGGCAAAAACATAGTTACAAACCTGCATAGTTATGTTTAAGGCATGCAGCTTTGTTTCTCAAATGTAGGTTTAAGCATTGTTCTGAAACTTAGCATGCTTATTAATCATGGGTTTAGATTTGAAAAATAACAATGACTGGTTGTTCAACCTTATTTTATTCCATTTGTATGCATTTTATATACCTGTGTTTTACAGACTGCCGGATTGCCTAATTGTGTTAGTCACTCAGTATATGGGATTCATGGATTGTCCTAAAACTTGGTATGTTTAGTGATTAGGGGCAGTTTCTCCATGAAATAAAACCGGAAACGAAATCTGCAACTTTTCTTTCATTTTTAGACGGCCATGCAGGTTACATGAATCGTGATATTTTATCAAATGTCGGGTTCTGATCATCGTTCTGAACCATGGTATATGATTGGTGGTGAAAGAATGCAAACTGCATGTAACTTTTTATTGCATTACGCATTAATGTTTGTCTTTTTGCGACTGTCAAATCACTGCAATCATGCATGTCCATTTTCTTCAGCAGACGACCCATTGGTTTACAAACAACCTGGTATGCTTATTATGATCCTGACGAAAAAAAGTGAACATAGTAAACATAGGTTATTAGTAAAGCAATCATATTTTTTTGCATAAGACCACTAATTTAAAATAATGTCCATTGATATGATCTGACAAAAATGGGCTGAATACTGATGGCTACTAAATCCATTCATAATTAAATTACATTCGGTTCATTGTGAGCTATAGTTCAAAAGCATACACGCATTTCATATAAACTCTTTCTTAAAAGTATGTTACTTTGAGGAAAGCATTAACAATCGTATATCACATGCACCAGTGTTATCTGAATTTTTCATTTTCTGTATGTTTACTGGTTACTAATTGACTGACAAGTGTCAGTCATTTCAAAATACATGAACTTGTATTAGCTAAGAAATCATATATTTTACCATGAAGTAATGCATATGTTTTAACTTAATATATATAATATATATATATATATATATATATATATATATATATATATATATATTAAAGCTTTTCAAGCTGAGAAAGATATACATGCACGTTTACATGGGTTATTTTCAATACATTATATGATCAAAATGTTCAGCAAACATAAATGGCGACTAAAGTCTAACTTACAGGATGCTCAAATTAGTGTTTCCGGTTCCTGGTTGGCAAAACATATAAGTCACCGTAACCTATTTTTCACTATTGTTCCTGCAGCATGGCTGAATGTCAGCTGAAGTTATTATTTTTGTTGACATTATATATACCCGTGACAATTGATTTAGGAAACAAAATAAATCTTTAAATATAATTCTGATTGAAACTTACGTAATTAAATATGAGCATGTTTGTTTGTGCATGGCAGTTTAATCTCTCTCTCTCTTCAGTGCACTGAGATGAGATGAGTCTTGCCAGTTATTAAGAGAGACTTTTTTTCCCTAATCTTCCAACACGTCTCCTCGGTGAAAGAACTCTTCAGGCGCTTCAATGTGTTACCGATAAAAACAGAAAGGTTTCGGTGTAAAGTAAATTAACCGTCTGAGACATTCTCTCTTTGTAATATAGAAGACGTATAAATTAATTTTGGAATGTTTATCTGGCACAAAGGATTATTGACTACAAGTATGCAACAATAGCATCTGTATCCAGGTTTAATTGCAGTACATGGAGTTATATAAGGATGCTCAAAACAGCAAACAAAGAAGACTGATATCTGATCCTTTGTCGCTGGATCTTCTGAATGTTCCCCGATGGTATTACTCCCAATTAAAGCCATGAATTAATGTCTGGCATTTGTACCTCTGTCCGGATAACGAAAAGTGGAAATTTTAGATGGCTCTCAATAGATTTGCCTTTGTTACGTATGTATGGGACTTCTGATTGTCATTCGTAGGGCCCTTGTAACTGTATTAAACCCCATTGTTACATACAATGTCATCGTTTGATTAATTCTGCTGCTCTCTCTGTTGCTACCGCTTGATACACCCTCTTCCACGCAGCAGGTTTATTTACACCGGCCGGGGCAGCCATATAATACCGGCCAATGATATATAAACTAGTAAACCACAAGACTAATACCAATGATTTCTCTTCTTACACATCATGTTTTAATATCACTCAAAGTTTGACCTGCACGAATGAACTCTTTTTCAATCAAATTAATCTCATAAGTTTCAGAAAGGTATATACTAAAGAGGAAACGTAATGATTTGCCTGATAAGTAATACTTTTTGTCGAGTAGATTGCTACGAAATATTGTTGTATATTCATACTCTCATTGATTGAATTTGTATATAATGATGCCCTAATCACGATTTTCACTCAACCATAATCTTATATGTAATCTTGAGTATATATATATATATATATATATATATATATATATATATATATATATATATATAGTCCTTTATGTAATGCATATGAATTCTATGAATTTTACATAATTCCAAGTGACTATGTAATGCATATGAAGTCCATGAATTTTACAATTTATAATAATAAGTGATCTTTAAATTGTCCAGTTCTGGATTTATGATATATATATACCAAATATCTACCACGATGTTTACTTTAAATGAACACAATAACTGCATGCAATTATAATATATGGTTCTTCTTAAGAGAAGAATATATATATATATATATATATATATATATATATATATATATATATATATATGCATGCATTAGTGTTGTGCCACTTAATCGATTACATCGTTGATTTGTCGTTTTCTTTCATAATCGATTAAATGGACTATATTTCACAGTCACAAAAGATGATGTATGCACATCAAAGGATGTCATATTATCCAGATAAAATGGTCTTATTCTGTCAGAGATAAATAAGAAATACGGGGCACAAACATCGAGCATCATTAAAACTTAGCCTGGTGCAACGAAAAAGTGTCTGCAACCCGCAACATGTGTGTGCGTGTGTGTGTGTATACCGACAGAGAGTTGGTGGTGGAAAATCGCTGTTTTCTTTTAGCATTATTGTGTATGATCCTGTTAGTGGCTAGAACTGTTTTTTTTTATATTCTGCGAACTGGGAGATTATTTGGTCATTCATCACATAGATAAGATTTCTTCAAGCGAACTCAAAGACTCCAGAAATTACTCCATTATACAAAAACGGACAATGCAGCTGGACCAGCTGAACCCATGACTCACGCATGCATGCAGGCTTGTATATGTATCCTCTCCAACATTACATGCATATATATATATAAAATATATAAACATTTTTTTTAGCTCAGCTGACTTTAAGTATGGCACTTTGTCCGTCGTCCGTCCGGCCGTCTTATCGCAGGGCACAAATCGTAACGGCTGACCCTAGAAGCCTGTTACTAAATATCTAGGGAGGTCCATAAAAAATCCCCTTTGTAATCAAAAAAATTGAGTCACTGAGACCTATATCCTCCGAGCTATGGGGCTTGTAAGTACCCCGCAGAATAATCAAAAACTTGATATACAAAACCTCAATTTTCTTGATAAAAATTGAATGAATTGTCATGAATCTTGCCTTGAATATTAACCATGACTAGTTTTGTCAGTTCCAGAAAAGTGGTGGCGCCACCTTTTTTACGAATAATTTTCAATATATTTTTACTATCAAATGACAAAAATCATGTCAGTTTATGAGCTTTAATTCCATCTAGTGTGCAAAAACCTGTTGTGTTTATTGATCACAAGTGGATGCCCTATAGTAATCACCCTGTCTGTCTGTCTGTCTGCTTGTCTGTCCATCCGTCCATCTTTCCATCCACACAAATTTGTTTCAAGATGATAATTCAGATTGGATTGACATATGGATTTCAAACTTGACTTATCTATGGCCCATCACTAAAGCAAGAATAAAATAAGATTATGGCTGCATTTTAACCAAACGTTCCATCTTGCTCATTCAGCTCACTTGCCAGTATGGGGAGAGCATAAATAAATTTGGGGTCACAAGGTAAAAGGTCAAGGTCACAGGGGCCATCTGATCACAAATTAGTTTCCAGATGATAGTTCGCGTTTAGTTTGACATATTGGTTTTCAAACCTCACTTATATATGGCGCACCACTAAAGTAAAGACCCCTGTCGATTTTGGGGTTCAAAGATCCAAAGGTCAGGGTCATAGGACCTATTTTTATAAAAAGAATTTGAATGCATTTCAAGCTAAATTTTTTATCACAAACCTTCCATCTTCAAAGTATTGCTCACTTGCCAATAGGGGAAGATCCTTTACGATTTTGTGGGTCATAGGGTCAAAGGTCAAGGTCAGAAGGCCCATCCATTCGAAAATTAGATTATGAATGATAATTCTGGTTTTGATAGACAGATTGGCTTCAAACTTGATTTATTTAAGACAACCACATAAGTAAGAAACATTTTGATTTTCAAGTTCCAGAGGTCAAAGGTGAAGGTCACAGGAGCCACAACTTTTAAAAATTGTGGATCCACTGTAAATCAAACTTTACGTCCAAAACTTTCCATCTTTCATACAGGGCTTACTTTCCCAAAGTGGAAGAAATCTGTAGATTTTGAGGTTACCTGGTTAGAGGTCAAGGTCACTAAACCAAACATTTTTAAACATTGTTACAATAATTTAAATGATGAAAGTTCAATGATAATAAGTTCCCTGATTTTTTTTTTGTCACAAGGTCATTGGTTAAGGCCACAGGAGTATCATTTCTTGAAAAATATCGTTATAGACAAATTCAGCTGAGCGTCGAGACCCATGGTTCCCTACTTAAATTGGTTGCGTATGTGCAGGATTTAAAAGGTCACTATAAAATTGCAAAATACCCTTGATTTGCAAAACTCATTTTCGTCTGACTTGCTACCAGATGTCCCCGTTGAATGCGTTTGATTTGTTTTGGCGGGGCCCTACACGTTATAAACATGTGGATATAATCAAAATGAACAGTCCGTGTTCTGTGGACAATCGCCTTTTTTGCCTATTTTCATTAAAAGGTTCAAGGAGTTTTCTTTATTAAATAGACGTCAGATGGACAGTCCCCTGCAGACATGAAAGACCGCCATTCAGGGATACAGTTTTATTCACATCGTTCTCCGGTTCAACTCCAAAATATTTTCATCTTTACTCTCTGTCAATCGACAGGCAGGCAATTAGACATGAATATAGTCATGGATGGATACATAGAGCCTGAATTATGAAATAATAACTCTGCCCGTAAACAGGAATGATGTGGGCTTATATTTAATATAGGAATTATGCTATAATAATATCCAAGAATACTTTATTATTAAAAACCGATAAGAATGCTGATCTGTATGTATATATACATATGTATAAAATTTGCGCTTAGCTTATACATCCCTGACTGTTGGTCTATATACGCAAAACGCTTTGCGTGTATATAAAATCCATGCACCCATGCAGATAAGGAATATCAATCAATCATGCAGATACATCGAATTATAGAAACCGTTTTGCCCATTCTTCGTTATCCAACGTTTAAAAAAAAATCAAATCACTGCCTCATTCACATGCATAATCGAATTCCCAAGAGCGACACGTTTCCTTGTCATGCATGCGTTATTTATACATCGTGTGATATATAAATGAATATGGATGATCAGATTTTTCGTCTGTATTTCGTCTCAAAATATAATGAATGGAAATTCCCGTGACATGGCAATCTCTCCTCTCTCTCTCTCTCTTATATATATATATATATATATATATATATATATATGCATGTTTAAAGGGGCCCAATCACCTATATGACCGTTATAAACGAAAGGTTATCCCTTGGAGCTTTTATTAAAATAGGCAAGAATCAACGATATCAATGCACACAGGCTACTTCTTTTGCTTATATCAACGTGTTTATAATATGTTGGGGCACGCCAAAATAATAATAATAATAAAATCAACAAAAGCATTTGGCAACTGGTCAGGTGAGCCAGAGCTTTGCAAATGGCGTTTTGCAATTAACAAGTGACTTTCCACCTCCGCATACATATGCAACCTACCACCTTAGGTTACATGATTTTCTCGTTTGTAAACATTGCTGTGTTTACAAACATGTTGTTGATAAACCAGTTCATACTTCCTTCATGGATGCAACCAAAATTTCCCTAAGATCATTAATATATACACAGAGGAAGCCAGAAATCTTCTGAATCCTTTTTTCAAAAGGTAGGTGAATGGGCACCTTTTAACGGAAGATGATAAACACCGTCTTTCTGTTTGTCTGTCTGTCTGTCTGTCTGTCTGTCTGGTTGTCTGTCTGTCTCTCTCTCTCTCTCTCTCTCTCTCTCTCTCTCTATATATATATATATATATATATATATATATATATTGTTTGAAGATTACTTTTCACTTTTCATCTTTGATAAAGGAGCTCGACTGAAAGCTATAAGACGAGCGCTAATCTATATATGCAGATACCAGAAAAGTGGACAGACGTGATTCTCTGGAAAACGAATGAAATCCGAATAACAAGCACATTACGGGCAATAACTGAACAATTAAACGACTGATTAGATTCGGAGGGCTAAATACGCCGCCGTGCGGAGAGAGCGTATGCCTTGGGGTCATTGATTGGGAACGTGGTAGGACACACGGTAAACATTGAGGGAACATATACAAACTTCCGAATATCATGCATCTGGAGCAAATTGATATTCTCCAACATCATCTGGCCAACATAATAAAACAATCCATGACAAAATATTTTGGCTTCGACATCTAACGTGTTATTTCTAACATGTTTAGAGTGGGAGTTGTTGAAAAGAAATTATAATTCATTAATACGGTCAGTGAATAAGGCTGTTTGATCTCATTTGCATGAAATATGCGATGACAAATTTCACTCTGGGCGATCGCCCTGCCTGCACAATATTTGGTGGCGGGCCTTTGAAATGAACACTGAAGGAATGTGCACTTGCGCTGTAGAGCTCCGTATGGCTCAGAGTGGCGCGCATAACGCACCCTTTGATGTGCCGCCGGCCATACTATCAATAGCTTAAACTGGACGGACGCCGAAGGTACAAAACTTGGCTTTCAATGGACACAAGTATAACAAGTGGCGAGGTGATAAAAGGCCACGTTGTGACAGTTCGGATAAAAGGTGACGTCGTGGGCATGTGCTATTTAATGGTACCAGGGCACGGACACTTTGTAAAATTTTATCTTATTTATCTCATTTCCCCGGCCAGTGTCCATAACATCCCCCATGCACCCCTGCGTCAGCTGACAGAAAAGCTCAGAAGTCAGCGTTTCAGCCTAGACTGTATACCACCGATTTTCTCACCATTCTTCATCTCGTCACACAAACCAGTTGCTATAAAGTATAACTATTATACATAAATGCCAGGCAGTGTGTTATGATTTTCCCTCAGGCTCAGTAACACCGGATTTCCCTGCAAATTGCCACTATAGAAATCAAACATTTTTTAGCTCTCTATTCTCTTACTTCCCTTCCACGTCCCGCACTAGCCATACAATGGTATATAGGTAAATCTTAACATAACATATTATGCACTGACTGTGACGTCAGATAAATACAATATCCTGTGTTGCTGTCACTCTTCATTAGTTAGGTGTCGTACGTGATGAAAGTAACAGTTTAAAAATGACAAAGAAACGTATGAATTTACCTGATTTATTTTATAAATTATATATGAGGTCTTGTGATTTTTTATGAGTGTATAAGTATATATATATATATAAAGGGAGAAAGAAAGAAAATAAAATCATACTGACATTAATATAAGCTGTCTCTTATCTGTTCTCCTCTGGCATCAAAGACGGTTATACATATAAAAACTCCAATATTTTTTGATAATATCAAGAACAGGTTTGTTTATATAAATATGCCTTTATATAAATATTTGTCTGTGACGTGTATTAATTGTTCGAGAAATATTGCATGCATGTACATAATAAATTATCCTCTTTCGGCATACTTTTACTTCATGCATGATGAGTGAGAATTCACACTAATATGTTATAAACTTAGTTATAAAAACGATCATTGTCCCCTCGTTAACCCCCCCCCCCTAAAAAAAAAAACTCCCCCCCCCCCCCCAACCCCCTTCCCGATCCCCTTTGTCTCCCTAAAGCTGTCTCATCCTTAATTTCCGTCTCTCTATCGCTCTCCTAGCCATATATATATATATATATATATATATATATATATATATATATATATATATATACATTCAGCTGAATGATTCGATTCCAAATCTTACATATATTTAATTACGTTATACATCTTACATCTGTATATAGCATATAGACAAACGAATCAGCCTGATGTGACAGTAAGGGATCACGTATATATTCACAGGTTTAACGATGCTTTGTTTAACGTGCACTCCTCCGGAGCGTGGCGACAACAATAGAAGAAAACGGTGTAAATGAACGCTTTTTGTGGAATTCCATAAAGCTGAGTATAGATGGTCTTCAGTGAAACAGAAATTGTGGTTTATGTGAGCCACACATCAATGAGGTCCATATATAAGTATAGCTTTGAAGTGTATACCATGAAATGACTGTACATCCAGACACCTGAGCATTAACTGTCGCTTGTACCTGGCACCATTTCCAAAAGACGGGTGTTAAAACTGCACCTTTAGGTTCCCCAGAATAAAAGGATGCGACAATATGTATTGATATATATAAATCTGAGATGTCTGAGAGAGTATTTGATTGCTCCTGCATATATTTCTGTATATAGTTTAAGAGACCGTAATGAATGACTGCATTGATGACCGTCATGCAGGAATGGTATATATATATATATATATATATATATATATATATATATATATATATATATATATATATATATATATATATATATATATTCTGTTCAATCAGAACAAGAAAGAAATATTAATGTAAATATACGTTTCGTTAAATTTAATTCTAAATGTTTACGTTTTAGAGGGAGAATGTCTGTCATACAAATATATATATATATGATGTTTTACAAGCGCGTGCATGTACATTATAAAACTAACTATATTTGTCCAAAGGCTCTATGGTTATAGACGAACTAACGTGAACAATCGATTTTTGATGTTAATTTCACAAACATGTATTTTTGTATTTTACAAAAATTGTATTTTTAATGTTATTTTTAATAAATACTGAATGATCTATATAAATATATATATATTTATATATGTGGTGTACATATAGTTATTTATGGGTTATTCAATAAATTCAATTTTTATTTAAAAAAATATCTCGTATTCCATATTTATACATCATTTCAAAATTAATTTATTTTTCCCCAGTAACGAAACAAATATAAAGATGGTATTTGAAAAGAAATACATATTATAATTGATGTGCTCCACCGAATATATTTACGCATATATATAAATATCGAACAAATTTGCACGCACGTTAATGGAAGGTACATGACCGTGATGACCCCGAAACAGACTTGTAAAATAAGAATATTCTACATCCAACCATTAAACTAAAGTGAATCAGGATTTAATTAAGCGATGAATAATTACCATAAAGTTCTTAAAGGTAAAATGTATATCTTTGTATATATAAAAATATATGATATTTTTGTGTAAATATATATATCTTAGATATATTAGATATATATATAGATATATACATGCAGCCATCTGCTATGCATTTATATTACATATTTACTAATTTAATTTCAAAGGATTTATTTATTATAAATTTTTCAAGCATATATGCATTACTTTGTGTTACCAATAATCTCTTTCGATCAAAAATAAATAAGTTAAATTTATCAGATTATTCTCCATATGCATGCAGGCTTCTATAAAAATGATAACGAGCAAACTTTACAATATAAACTAATATAAAAAAAATATAAACCAATATAAACTAATATAAACAAATATAAACTAATATAATATAATATAAGCAAGTCACACACACACACACATATATATATCACCTGTATAATCCATGCACATGCACGCGCACATAAAAATACAAAATATACCCCATGCAAAGATAAAAAGAAGTTTAATCGGCGGACAGACGTTGTTAAATTATTTTTTTCAATAACAGAACTTTATTCCTCGCATGAAAATCACGTGATATTTAATCAAAAGAAACCTCAAAAGCAGACAGGGTATATACGCGGGGACGCACTTTGATCAGGGTGCTTAAAGTTACGCTAATCCCAAATGCCTACAGATTTCCAAATGAAATCGCCCATATTTGGGTTTTAGGCGATTAAAGTCACATCATGTGTTGATTTTGTGAGCTATCAAAGTAACATAATGAGCTGATGTGCCGCGCTATGACTGCACGCAATTTGCTACCAGTTTCTGAATGGGTTCCGAACGAAGTCCTGCATTCGGCTGCTTGTTACATAATGCGCGCTGCATGGATTCGCGTGCAACCCCACGCAACGACACTATACCATTACATATGCATTTATACATATATACACGTATTGAAACGAAATATATATAACTTCATGCATTATTCATGGATACACTAAGACGTGTAAAGTATCATGCATGATATATACGTACATATATTTTTCAAATATTTTGATTTTTTTTCCATCGATACGGGATTGATTACCCGTGAAAAAAACCTTTGTGATTTAATTTCCCATGTCAATCATTATTAATAAATATATATTTACGACATGTTTCACAATATTCTATTGGTCTAACAATGTTCAATGTTAATCGCAATGGGTTTGCTGAATCCAACATATTTGATAAGAAAGACAAACTAAAGCAATAAGCCAACAATACCCCTCCCCCCTCCCCCCCCCCCCCCCCGAAAAAAAATATATATAATAAATTCAAATCATGTTCTGTATTCTATAGGCAATCTGATACATGTAACTATATATTGATATACCTGACTTCATAAATGTAAAAAAAAAACAAGGATATTTTTTAAAGTATATAAATAACAAATTCGCATGCATTCTGGGACAATAATAAAATATTAAGGAAGTTATATAAGGTCAAATATAATGTATCGTTATGAAAATATGAAATGAAAGAGGAAGTAAGTTCCAGGAAGTGGTACGAATCATGAATTTAACTTTTGACAGGAAAACGTGAATCGACATATAGAGATCTTAGATAAGCGCTGCGCATTTAATTCCATTATCTGGATTCTGTATACGTTTGATAACAACATGAATTGACCGTGCAAAATATCGTGCCCGCGGGCTCACGCACGCATGCATGCTGTACTTTCATAAAATTCATCTATGTGTAAAGTAATAATTTTTTTTCAAAATTAACAAAAAGCAGCCGCATGCACATGCACAAACACACACACACATATATATATTATTCAGCAAAATGAATAATGACCATGCTGCTTTATCAGTATATATATATATATATATATATATATATATATATATATATATATATATATATATTAGATAATAATATATATAATAAGTCTAAATATATTAAGTATATAAATGAACATGCATGCTTGCCACAAAATAAAATATATATTAAAAAATTATAAAGGGGTAATATATATATATATATATATATATATATATATATATATATATATATATACTTGTGTTTGAAGATGCATAAAACATACATCACATACAAAAGCAATTGTATCCTTTTGTCAGATTAAGTTTATAAGGAGCAGTAATTTAAATATATTTGTTGCAATAGATTACATTTTGTGTAAAAATATGTTTCATGCATGTTTCATATATGTGTGTGTATCGGTGTGTGCATTTAAAATTGGCCATGCATATGTTGATATTGAAACGTTAATTGATATGTGACTGGATATTTTTTTATATAATTCCCTATATAATATGTTCCTGAAATTTTCCATGGCACAACATGTTCATTATATATATCAGCTATATATAAAGGTCTGTTTCATTCTCGTTTTTGCTTGATATAGCTGGATTGTGCATGTTTCAGTGTTGAACAAACTGCCACCTATAAATATTTAGAGGATAATAATATATATATGTGTGTATGAGGGTATATGTGTGTGTTTGCATTACTTTAAGGTTATTGTATATATATTATAAGATTAACAATTATTTTTATATCACGCTGTACACACCTGAAAACGAAAACATTGTTTTACACTCTTGGAATAATTCAAAGACAAATTTTTCATCTCTCTCTCTCTCTCTCTCTCTCTCTCTATATATATATATATATATATTATATATATATATATATATTCACAACATTTGTGAATTTTCTGGATAAAACATTAAATATTACATCAAACTATATCATGCCACCGCGTACTCCCTTACATTACGCAGATAAACGTTTTATGACAAATATAATTAAATTTTAGCTCACACATATCAGCAATAAACTGTAACTTCCATATTTATGGTTCTGCAGCTCTAAAATGTACAAAGGGTTGCCTATATATATATATATATATATATATATATATATATATATATGTATATATACTTTTCTATGCTGTGTAGTCATGAAGCCATTTTGCATTTTATTGATATTTACATATTAAAACTTATCTATAATCTATTGCCTCATTTGTGAATGAACATTGTCATCCTTATTATCTTAATGTGATATGTATAAATTGACAGGCAAATCGAGATGAGACACATACACGCACCGCTGTTGCGTGTTTTTATCATGATAAAGCGGATCTACACATGCTGGTATATTACGTCCTTGAGCTCTCGATCTCTTTGATCTATGTTCATGTATATATTAACATATATGTGCTATATTGTTAACACAGTACCTGTTAACATATAATAAATAAGTTAGTTTATCTTAAGGATATATATATATATATATATCACTCCGCCTCTTTAAACCTATATATTTTCAAAGGCCTACACATACACACACATATATATATATATATATACCTATTGATCAATAGATTGGGTTTAGCAACTCCGGGAGATTACACACATTGCATTTTTGATGCTGAATATTATGTCATATACATTTTATGTGTGTTTGTTAAGTGTATTAAGTGAACAATAGTTATTTATGGTAGCTTGTGTTGGCACAGTGAAAATAGAATTAAATATACATACATACGTGATGCCCCTTTTTACTAGAGTAAAATTCAAATATACGCTATACACACAAATAAACCGCCATGGGAAAAAAAGCGACATGCCGTGCAAATATATACGTGTGGTGACTAAATATTAGCAGGCATATTAATTGACAAATTGCGCGGAAAGACCAAGTATTCAATTACCGGTTGCCTCTGCCCATAGCGAGAAGGGATATAGTTTAAAATGTTAATAAATATTAATGTTTCATCCAATTAGCCATTATGTCGCAATTAATTGAAAACAAAGGGTTATTTGTCAAAACTCGGCAGCCCATGATTCGTGTATCCCATGCAAATGCCTATTACATGCCATTCTAGCTAGTGTGGTTTCATCAAAAACACACACATATACATATATATATGTTCGTAATTACAGGGAAAACTTATCAAAGTCATATTATTGCTGTTGTTACCGTCTATGCGCTGGGATGAGCGATTATTTCGATAATCCTGATATTAGTCGCGAGCTTCTTAAAAACCTTCCGGCAGTTGCAGCAAGACTCTGGGATGGCAGAGAAGTGGTGAAGCCATGCAGCAGCTTGAAGAAACCAACACAGTTTCCCGTTGAAAAAACAACTCTTGTTTGCGGACTGTATAATAACAAAGGGCATGGATTGGTGTCATTAGTAAATATTTAGATCAATATAGTCAACGATAAACAACAAAGGAAACATATGTCCGTGTTATTAGAATAGATTATCGATAAGCAGGATGCTTGTCCTATCTGGCAATCGTTTCACAACGAGCACGTTTGGTGGCGCTGTCAGTCACAACCATGTAAACATGTTGTTGGTGCTCGTTGCCAAATCTGTTCCAAATATGGTATCACAAAGGCTGCCGCCACAAGATCAAAGGAAGCCGCCGGCCGCCGCGGAGTGCGGGGGCTCAGCCTGACTAGGGCTAGACGATCAAGCTATACATAAATACTTCCAGAGTCTTTAGAAACAACATTCCTATCAGAGCAGAGTGGCGACCCCACGACCTATGGGCAACGCTAGTCACAAATCTGCGTATGTCTTCCCAATGCCAGTGATCCCCCCGTCCTCCAGAATAGATAATTTGCGGCAACTTCAAAGCCACCCCTAGAAAAAAATTCCCCATTCAATCACATAATTTAGGTATGTTTATTTACACCTAAGAACAAAACCTATATGTTGCACACAAGTCGTGCCTCTTATTTTGCGGATTCTATGAACAAAATAAACTAAAATAACTCCGTTTGTGAGATGGTTGTATGAAGTGACCTCACGATCACTTTTATTTACACATAATTGATCGTGTATGCACGTGCTGGTTTATTTTGTTATCACGTGTCTTTAATAAACACAAAAACGATGGAAGAAAGCTTTCAGTAGTAGGGATAAAACGGATTACAAGATAGAAAACCAATACTTGAATTCGCTATCATTTACTGTTGGCATTGCCAAATACTGCCTGATCCAGCTTTTGCAGCCATGTATTCGGCAATTCATCCCCTATCCATCAAACCCAGCCAGTATAAATTATGACCGGCACGTGGGCTCATAGCCCTGTGTCAATCAAACCCAGGCTATTGTCTTTTGATCTGAACGCAACGCCACTACACCAATGTTTTGAACGTGCCTCTGAAGTGTGTCAGTTACCTAGGCTCCATCATATGCACGCAATTGTGGAGTCCTCGGCTTTAACATTTAAAACACAGCTGAGGGCTTCCATGACAATTTAATTTATTTTTTTTCTGAGTAATACATCATATTGTGTCCATCAATGGCAAACTGTTATGGGACAGCAGTGTTTTTTGGGCGCCACTGCACCTCCTTGCATCAGTGATAGCGAGGGACAGTATTTGCATCTGCGCAGGAGAACAGCTCACTTTGAAGTGCCCACCCCGCCGAGATCAATTTGTAAGACGCGCTGCGATTGGCTGACTGGGGTGGCTGGGGACAAAGGCCTTGCAAGTGCGAGCTCATTATAGCGAATAGTTGGAGGGCAAGGTTTCATGGCGGATTTCAAACGTGAGTTGCGAGCCGTTGCGGACTGAACACAATTTCCAAGATCAAAGGAGTCGTATTTTCACCATGCCGCATGTCAGCTCTGGCGGCGGGGATGATCTTGCGTCGTCCGATGAAGTCAAAGTTTACAAAGATGAGGGGGGCGAGGAGAAACAGTCTTCGGAAAATTTGTCGGAAGATAAACTCGGCTTGGTTACGGAGTCGGAAGAGGTGAGCTCCATTTCACTCAGGGCCCCATAACTCGCTTTTCCGCCCTGTCGTGGCCGTATTCTTCCTAAATATGTATAAATCTTGCCCGATTTTGCCCTCACAAACCCTCATAATGGCTTCTTTTTGCAGGGCAAGGGATCTGAAGACGGAGGGCCGAGCTCAGTTCCGAGCTCCGAACCCGGTAGGCCTGAATGTTTTCTACACACCCTTTGATGTGGGAGGCTATTTAAACTTTGGCACATACGATGAGTACCGGCATGGACTAGCCTAGGTGGAGATTCCGCAGATAAAGTTTACTGACCCCTTAGCTTAAACTTCACACACGATCACTCTATGATACACAGCAAGTTAAAATCCACACGGAATAGGCAGCCCCTTACGCTAATATTGTTTAGATCTATTTATATGGATTGTATTTGGACACGGTTTCCTTGATCTGTATTGTAGCCATTTGGCCTACATTCCGACAGTATGTGTCGCCCTCAATCTCTGTACATTTGAGATGTTTTGTATAGGATCAGAGCCTGTCAACTGCATTCAGCAAGCTGTCACAGTGACCTGGGCTACCCACGTGTTTCAGACAGCTCTGACCCCTGCCCTAATCCTGTTTACATCCCCCTCTCTCAATAACATATGCTCACAAAACCAGCTCTGGTTGAGATTCTGTGTCATGCCACTGTGAAACATTTTAGCCACAAGTGTGATACAATATTAATATAAAGCCAAAGTTTTTGTGCTCAATATTCAAGTTTACTTCTGGAAAAAATATATATAAAAATATCAAGCAGTAGCCAGCTTTCCTTGAGTTATTTTACTTATTTACATTTGTCTCTAAGAGCAAAACTCCTCAAACCCTCTCATGTTAATGTCCCTGATATTTTAGTATACAACTCCTTTAAGATATTAGTTGTGCTGTCATTTCTGGTGCAAGAGAATTTAGTTTTTTGGTGTCATAGCTCATAGTTGTTTTGTGTGGATCCATTGTTTTGTTTTTCTTGTTTGTTGGTACTATACATATGGTTTAGTAGTTTGGTATATTTGCCAAATCATTTCATTTGTTCTTTTTGATATTGACTCAAAGTAAAAATATATGTTATTTACAAAGAATTACTTGTTCAAGATTATTAAAAAAATTCTTGATGGCAAGTGAGTATAAAATTTATATAGGGTTTTGATCTTTGCCCATTCACAGCAACAAGGCATTTTGCAGTGTATCAGGAATTTTGATGATATTTGAAGGGGAAATTTTTTCAATCACAGGCGTTTTGCATTGGAAATAGTAAATATCAGTGATAGTTAGCAGTGGGCTTGCTCTGTATAAATAATTCCAAATTTATGTTTATAAAAAATAATATAATATAAAAATATAAAGAATGCTCAATGAAATCCTCTCAGTGACACCTTCATAACATAAAAAGTACAATTAAGTTCCATCAAAAGTGATTTGTTGGTTGATATTTGCATTACAGAACTTTTTCCTCTGACATAAAAATAGCTGATACCACAGCTATCTTTGTTGCAAAACAGGTGCACTCTACGAGTGCATTTTTAGATATTTTGAATAGACTCCTATGAATTTTGTTGCTGTTAGTACTCTTGGGATGTGCCAAAGGGAGAAAACCCACAGACATGTACATGTATTCAGTTTTGAAGGTGTAATCTGTTTCACAAGGGCTTGGTTCTTGGATGTTTTGTTGTTAATCACAGTTTTAATGAAATAAGATTGGGTGACCAAAATTTGTACAGGAACAAGGACGGATAAGCTGAGAATCATTGCAATTTTTTAAGATGTCAGGTCCATGTGTACATGAACATAAATCATCTAATAGTGTAAGATTGTACATTTATTTATATGATGAACCAGCTGTTGTTTTCCTTTCAAATAGATATTTGCTCTGCTTCATCAAGATTAAAAATAACAGTTACACTATATATGTTCAATATATTTTATGTGTGTTTAATATACAATTTTACCATCACTGATTTGTGTCTTGTTAAAATGATTACCTTATTTCAACAGGGAAGCCCCCAGACCCTTCACTGGCAGACAGACCAGGGGGATTTTTCCCATACCTGTTTTCCCCATACCCCTATCCCAATGGTGCTACACTCCCGGGCGGCTTGGTAAGTCTTACCGCATGCATGCAACTACACACAAAAAACTACATTAAAACATGCATTCTTCAGCAGTTTTTAAATCTAGAAATATTTTCACTTGTTTTAAGGCAATTGAAAATTTTGTTCAGGATTTTGTCACAAAAGGATGTGTGTGTATATATGTGTGTTGTAGTTCCTGGTGTACATTGATAGTGGTATGAGTGGGTGGGAATGTGTCATCGTTTTGCGGGAGTCTCATCTGGCACATGATGTCCTGATTCGGTGAATATTTTAATCCCCTTTCCAGAACTAAAATCGTGGGGTATAAAATAAATATGGTCATTCCACATCCTGGAAACATTGCAAACTGATAATCCAGCTAGCTGGAATCTTGGGGGTCCTTGCTCATGGAAAAAAATAAACAATGACAATTATGATTGATGGGAACCCTTGTGTACATTATGTAATTTGATATTATGGGGTATGTGATTAATGTGCTGTGATTGTTACTGTGGGAAGAGTAAGCCCTAAACACAGTGTGAGGGTGGGGAACTTGTCATGGTGCTGGCGTTACCACCTGTACTGATAAGAGGTCCTGGCATGATAAGGATGTGGTATGATTTATTAATGTTCAGGTCGTGATAAAGTGTTACACTCTGTGACACACCGGATGCGGACCCATTGTGATTTTGAAGAGAATATACATAAATAACTGCCTATACATCCAGCTTGTCTATGTTAGGGTGATAGGGGATGTTTTCGACAGTGATTCCACCACTGACATGTAATCGTAGGATTTGTAATTGTTAGAATAGGTGATGAATAAACAAAAATACAAAGAAAAAAATAGTGAAAGGGGTATTTTAATTGAAAATTACAATTAACTTTGTTATCACTCATAAAAAAATGATAGTATTTGTGTTATTGTAGTAGCAACGGGAGTCCTATTCTGCGCATGCCAATCTGTCTGTGCATTCATCAGAACTGAGCGAGTTGCTGACACATAAATGGAAATAAACTAGAATAGCACCTTTGTTCAGTCATTGTGATGGAAAACATGACATTTCTTCAAACGTGTTTTGTGTATGTACTGTTTGAAATTGACAGGCTTGGAATTTAATTGAAAAATTTTATCATGTATCTGCCCTTTGAAAAAAAGTATAGATCGATATACAGATACAGATAGGTTTCTTTTAGCACATCACTGAAGTAAAAACAAGTAACAGTGCAGCCATGGTATAATTACACTGACTTTAGTGACTTTAGATGCTGATTCCCTTTAAATAATATTAAAAATAAGTGAAAAGTAGGGTGAATTATAAATATACTGGATAAAAAAAAAATAAATTAAATAGCTGGTAGGTCATACTTTTTTGTTGCTTGTTTTTTTTTTGACACCACAGAATTATATTTATTTCATGTTCAGCACATTTTCATTGTGACCACTTTAAAATGAACTGGTAACAAAGTAAAATAGTATATTAAATATATTTTGGTTATATATAATATGTCAACGGAGCGATAACAGTGATATTTATAATAAAATGTGGTATTTATATACCAGCTGCGATATGAACGTATTCGAATGTTTTATAAGATAATACAAACTAGTAATGAATGTGATATTCAGCACTTAATCAAACAGCTGTTCTAGATACAGGTCAAAAAGTAGTAGTGTTCATATTGATTTATTGACAAGAACCGGAAAATTTTAAGGTGGTCAGGTAGGTCTGCTAGGCCAGATGTCACATTTGGCGTCAAAAGGACTATCACATCTCTTTCTGGAACAGACCTTGAGACCTGGTTTAATGTGTTGTCATGTATAATTATCTGAAAGGTTATTACTTATAGAAAGGCATGCTATAGAGTTACTACATGGATTTTGCAGATATTTAATATATAGTTAAATTAATTTTATTCAGGACTTTTTATTTAAAGAGAGAGATTGAATCAGAACCTTCAAGGAAATTAATAATTATATGAATATTATGTAATTTATTATGAAAAAATATTTACTCAATTTGTTATATATATATATATACTGTTTGATGCCATGTTAATTATCACATATACAGTCAGCCTAATAGAATTAATTTCTTGTTCACTTAAAAAAATTTAATTATTTCATATTCCACTGGTTTATTAAGCTTTTAAAAAGTGATTAATACTTACAGGATATTGACCATTGTAAAAATGTAGATATAATTTTTACCTGCAGAATGCTGGTGTTACAAAGTTTTTATTGTTTTATTAGGCTTCCTTTAAATACAGGAATGCTGATTTGTGTTTATATATAGATGTCATTTATTTCTATCAAAATTAGAATGAATTCTCAGATTTGTTTTCATCTAGTTAAAATTATGTGGGGAAAATTATGTGGATGAAATTGTTCTGTGATAATGCTGATATTTTGTTTTCTACACGACTCAGGATGTATGTGATATTGATGTTTTGATAGGGAAAGGGTACACAGATATTCAGTTTTAAGGTTAATTTTTATTTAATCTTATCTAATTAGTAAATATGAATAAATTTTAGTTGCCATATAAGGCCCGAATGACCTTTCAGTAAAAAAAGCATGAGTAGGGCACAAAATGTGATTAATGTGATTGAACAAAAAGATGTATTAAACACCACTACTTGCATTTCTTAAATTGATCAGTGTCCTGATTAGCTGGAGTAATAGGGACAAAATGATATTAAAATAGTCCTTGGATTATTTTTGTAAAGGTCACAAGTTTCAAAAACCTCCCTGAGACACAAAAAGGTTTGTGGAATGGTTACATTTACAAAATGAAACTGCTGTGGTAAGAGACACATAACCAAAAGCTGCAGGTTTACTGCCAAAACAGAAAGTCGTACCAGTAGCTGAACCTCATTATAGAGGTTAATTGTATTTATTTACTTCTACATACACAATGTGACCAGCTTGGATGAAAAATCAAAATATGTGGAGAATTTACAAAGTAAGACCTTGTTTATTCATGTTGAGAGTTTTATTATAAGTTATAAACTGAAGAAAATAAGGTAAAGGTAACTAATATTTGGTGAATTTTTGAATGTTATTATACTATCTATCTAATCAATTTCGGCAATTATTTTTTAGCTTAAACAAAAACCTTTCTCATAATATAATCGTAATAATCTAAATGGAATTAAAATTCCATGCACAATTAAAACATTTAGTAGTCACTAAAACTGGGGGATACTGGGAGATATATTTTCAGAATTAACACTGGTGGTCTGGTTTGCAGTGAGGTTTAGCTTTAACATGCCTGATAACACAGGTAATTCTCAGGTACAGAAGCTGTCCAGCATTCTTAGTCACTGTCCTAGTCATGGCTTCATGGCTGGCACTGAGCTTGTTTTTATCACTCAAAAGATGACCCATAGTTAAACTTACTGGGTAGTGTTATAATGCAAGGTAATGTTTTTGTCCACTGATCACCAGACAAGTGACATATGTCAGTGATAATTATGATATAGATTTATCAGCAGCAGATTATTGTGTTTTTAGTCTGTTACAATAAAGGACTAATTGTATTTTATAATGTATCAGTATAATTGTAATTGCTGATAATTCTGATTTGTAATCATCTCAGCAGACAAAAACAGGGTTTTGGTATAGTTAGACCCGGATAATTTTGCCGCGTTTACAGAACTGTTAGTACATTGAAAGTTAAAATATGGCTAATGAAATATTAAAAATTGAAATGCACTAAACCATAACAAGGTAATGAGAGTGGCATATGGGTTTCTGGGCAATCATTCAATACTGACAGCAGTCATTTACTGTTGGAGTCACTCTTGTAAATACGCTAATGCACTAACACATATTATTATATTTCTAGGCCAGCGGGCTTAATGAATGAGGTTTAGTTTCACCAGCTGCATTTTTATTGATCATATATTTTGTGCTGGTGGCATGTGGTGGGGACAGGCACATACAAATTTACTGCCATGTGTTACCATGCTTTTGCTAGAGTTTTCCTCAATGTACAGAGGGTGTTTGATCTATAAATATTGCTTCCCACATAAAATGGTCTGTTTTAATAATAATCTGCCCATGTGCTGATACCAGATACCACATGTTGAAGAAACACAAATGAGCATACATTGGTTACAAATATTGAAAATCATGCAAGATTTGAAAGTACATGTGTAGCAAGATATCATACACTAATTATTGTTGCCAGCTCTTATACCCATAATTGAATTTTATTTTAAACTGCCCCCTTTGTAAAATGAATAAATAAAACATCAAAGTTAATATACCATCCAGCAGTATTCTATGTAGTATAAAGTAATAGTATTCTACAAGTTTTGCATTTTAATATAGTCTTTGCTAGTTTTACTTCAATGTAGACTTACAGCAGTGGACTTAAGGATGAATGTTTTTTTTTTTTACAGCAAATTATATTGTTACAATGGAGTACTGCAGTTTGGACACATTTTAACCTTGAAATTAGCTTTATAGCAGCATACTCTAGTATATATTACTTTGAACTGTTTGAACTCTTAATGTTGAGAAGTTTCTCGAGAAGTTTGAGATTACAGTCTGCTATTGCAAGCAGTCAAACTGTGCTTTTCATGGCCACTTGAGTCGTAAAGTATGTACATAGTGTCAGTTCAAGTTTTCTCAAGTTGGCTTTCATAGAAGATGGGCTAAGATAATAGTTGATTTTAACTGCTTCATGTATTGAGTGATAATGTTCATCACACAAAGAGCCAGTTTTGGGATATTTAGAGGGATGCCAGGTTTCTTGGTTGCGTATATTATATATAAAGCAGGGCTATTAAACAGGAAATTCTATCTGACCTCCCACACCACAGTGAGTTTTCATGTGAGCGTTTCAGGTTCCAGCCTTCACTATGACATCAGAAGCTGTCTCTATCATGTGCCAACATTTTACAGCAGGGGTTGAAATACTAAAGGCTCCATACAATTATTCCAGTGGTACAAAAATTAATCCAGTATATTCTTTCTGATCAAGGTTGGTTTTATGTCACAGGGTTTGAAATTTCCCTTTTAGGCTTATGGGCGTTATTGTCATATATTAAATGTCATATTTTAAATAAATCCAGTTTTACTTTTAGGCCTATTGGCGTTCTTGTCATACAACATATATTTTAAACACATCCAGTTTTACATACAGTTATCAGAAGCTAAAATCAGTAACTGTTTAGTAGGTCATATTTCCACCTAAGAATAATGATGCCTAATCTGTATATAATAATCTTATCTGCAAGCTTTATATCTCAAAGAAGTGTACAGGGCAGACAGTTGTATGGAAGCAAAGAATTTGAAGCCCTAATGAAAGTTGCCAGAAACTTCCCAGGTGCACAGTGACCCAGCTGAACTTGTCAGTTTTTTTCATCAGACCAGAAGGTTTTTTTCTTCAATATTTATTTAGGAAAGGGCCTCCTTGCATACACAAAATGTGTTCAGGTGTTAAACGTCGCAGTACGGACCTCGTTTCACCAGCCCAGTGATTTAGTGAAGGTTGGGTGGGGGATTCAGCCTAAATGGATGGATGGGTGGACTCACTGTCATCGCTGAAATAAATGTAAATATACCTCAACAGTGAACCAGTCAAGAGGAAATGCAGCATTATGGGATACAAAGGTTCTTTCTTTCCAAAACTCATCCCACTGTGCAGTGTGGACATTCATTTCATATTGGTGATAGATAATTTTATGGGCTAATTGTGCACAAGCCTGGTTTAGTTTGTACTCTCAAATTTTTGCAGGGTTCAGAGATTTAAATAGTATCTTTACAAATAATGTTAATGATAAGTTTATATTCACAAAAATGCTATTTGCTTTTATGACATTCTTTCAATTTATAACTTTCTCCATTTCTACTCAAATTATATTGTAGACATTCTTATGTATGTATTGTCTTGCTAGATATTTATTGAAGGAAGCGTTTAGGTTAAACTGTCTGAGTGGCCTGGGTTATCTTATAAATCTTTGGTCTTTGTGACATCCAGGAGACTAGTAGACACTTCTATTCAAAACTTTGGTGAAAGGAACAAACAAATTTGCACCTTTACACTTGCACAGTGAGATGTGTGGGAGCATGCAGCCCATTTTCGACAGGTGCAGTGTTGCGCAGCGGCCATATTTATGTCCCTGTTGTTATTCTGTGGCCTAATTTTTGCTGTGCATTTAACACAATACAACATAAGATACTTTTTTATAGCCTTATATTCGAACAACCACACACACAAAGTTGTTAGTGAATCATCCGGTAGAGTAAAAGATTGTCATGATGACTACCCCTGGTGTTGTCAGGGTCAAAGGTCAATGAGAATAACTGATCTGGGAGCAATCAAGAATTGTGTATATCTGTGTTTGACAGAATATAAGTCTTTCCCAAGACTGACATCATAACATACCACACCAAAATTTGATACAAATTATACACTTTTTCGAATCGTCTGACCTCACATGATTTAACTTGTTGGATTTTACTAATTAATACCTGTGATCATGTGATTGATAGGTTATAGGGACCACATGAGCAGAGGCGGCCCTGAACATTTACAAGCAATGGCAGGCTTTAATTTGTTAAATAGACCATGCAAGGTGTCCTTTATAGGGGAGTGCATGTGAATACAGGCTCAGATGTGTATTTTTGTATTTATAGAATCTAAATTACCTATTACATGTCTGTTTACATAGACGTTTACATGTAAATTAAAATTTTGTTCTGAGAGCCCATCTCCTGGTAAAGAATAGTGTCACATGATTAGAATGAAGAGAAATTCATGTGTGATGCTGAGTGAGAAAAAATATGTGAAGGACTGTTATTTTCAGGGATGTGATGTTTCATCAATAGTAAACACCAACACTGTGAGGAAATTTGTCTTGTGACAATTTAATTCTAATTAAATGGGAATTTACAAAGAAACAACAGTAACAGGGGAGTTTTTGCAGAGACATGTTGTAAATAGCTTCACTTATATGGGGCTACATTTTAGAATGGGGCTTTTATTAAATTGAGACAGGTGCATTTATGGTGTTATTGGAGATATTTTGGGTTATTTTTTATTATTATCCCAGACATTTTAGGATTATTTTGACAGCCCTTAGACATGCCAACATGAAGGGTGTTCATTATCATCATGTACACATACAGGTCTACACGTTTCTTTTGTGCTGGAATGTTTCATATTTTACTATTCATAGTTCACTTTCTCTTTGAGTATGGAAACAGTGGGCCTGGCAAAGAATAGACCACACTTTTGTGAATATAAAAAAAAAATTCACTTTATAAGTCAAAATATATTAAAAAAATTTAATGACCATAAACCTGTCACAAAGATATCATTAATGGGTATTATGTTATATTCATGAAGATGTCAAGGCCCAGATCCCCATCTGCAACAATAAGTGAATGGTCCAGACCAAATCCCAATCAGGATTTAGGCTGGACCAAATACTGATAGGGAACTGGTGTGGACCAATCAAATCCTGTTTGGGATTCAGTCCGGCCTTAATCCCATTCTTCAATTAATAACAAAGAGAATGACTTCATGTCTTATCATACCCCTAATCTAGCTCATAACTGTACCTACTTGGTAACTTGTCCACAAGGCTCCTTTTAATTATAAAATCAATGTTAAAATGTAAAATTGTGTATATTTTAAAAATATTTTTGTTTTATGAAGATACAGAATTCAATATTTGATCCATACATACTTAATGTATTTAGGTAGGACAAGTCAGAAAAAGTTTAATTCATTAAGTTTAACCAATTTTGAACTTTAAAAAAATTAAGTTGTGCTTCAAATTCTTTTATTCCATTAATTAATTCATGACAGATACCAGTCCTACTAATATTCACTTGTAAGACCAACTCTTTATGTATTGAAGTTTGGCATGGCATAAATAAAAGTTTGTCATGATGATATTAGATTTACATATATAAGAAGGCTGAACTTAAGTGAATTTTCCTAAGTTTAATTAGAAGTATGTGCTGTTGGTATTATTTACTATTATGTCAATTCATAGTCTGAATCTGTATAAAGGCTAGACTTGATCCTGATGGGGGTTTGGACTGGTCAGAATCCTGAAAGGGATTAGGTCTGAACCAATGGGGAATTGGTCCACTCCAGATCAATCAGCGATTGGTCCGGACCAAATCCCAAATCAGAATTCAATCCAGCCTAAACCCTGATCCAGGTCTAGTCCAGCCCTGGTCCAGCCCAGATCCTGATCAGGGTTTAGGCTGGACTAAATCCCGACAAGGATTTGGTCTGGACCAGTCACAGATTGGTCAAAATCGCGATCTGGGCCTTGATAAGGTTACATACATGATATATATGTGTTTTTACAGTAATTGTATTTCACCTATCACCAGTTGTATAATCATATATATATATATATATATATATATATATATATGGTTATTAACCATAGAGAATTGGTAATGAAATGACACAGGACAGGTAGGTTACAGCACATCAGGGCTGGATGACTGGATGGGAATCTGGCTGCACTACGATCATGCTCATGAAATGAGTGAACCTGACATGAAGCTGATTATGTAAGGCTCACCTCGCACTCACAGTGTAGTGCGTTAATGATCGGCCTTACGTTTTGTGTGACCTCTGCCTTGCCTGGCACCAATTATAACTAGAAATCCAGGACGCCATTTTGGAAGGTCCTGGGAGCAAATGTGTACGCGCACATGTTAAAAAAAAGGGCTGGGCACCCCTGCTGGCCGCTGTCCCGATGGGGTTGCCAGTGTTGGCGTCGAGGCTTACGCCTCTGTGAATATAGATTGGGTCCCGGCTTGATATCAATCAGTTTAGAAGGGATATTGAATACCAGTTTTTGTTATCGACTCTCTTGCAAACTTATCTTGTTTGCAGAAAATTGGACCGTGATTTGTCTGTCAGTGTCGTAGCAAACTGTCATATAGCAGCACCAGTGCGAATGATTAATGAGAGTGGGGATTGCATAGGGCGACTCTTTCTGAAAACGCAAGCAGTTGGGACTCCCGATACAGGGGCTACAGTCTCCAATGATGGCTTCAGTGATAAAATACAAAGCATTTAGCTCAGTGCTGAATTTGCAGAGCTCAGAATCATTTTGTCTGTGGCCCCATCATGTAACCTAATTTCCCTTTTGCCAGGAGTCGGGTGCTGAGCTAGTCGAGTGGAGCCCATTGAATCACCGGGTTGGTATAGATCCCTCGCTCTATTCAAGCATTCTCAAGCAAAAATCCCCCTTCTCTGTCCAGTGTATGTACACAAGTGACTGTTCAATAAATCACTGCTTGTTTCTGTGTGGAAGGGGAACCCACGAGGCTCCCGTCCTACTGGCCACTCAGCGACTAAAGGAATCTGGTAATGCAGGCCGCTTGAGTCGAAGTAACAAGTTGGGGACTGTCAAACATTGTGATTTGTTAGAAGGAGTTGCATTGATTAATCCAACGGACAGACATGACTCGTACAAAGAAGCAGCAGCTAGGAGATTGTTTGATTCCTCCGTTAGCTACACTGTGGTAAAAGACTTGGCCTATCAATTAAACATCGCCCCTCACAGATCGGGTCTGAGTGCCTGGCCACTCACACACAGATTAATCACATCCAAACAGATGGTTTCAGCCTTCCTCTGTAATGCATAAATTGACAGAACACCCAGTGGAGCGGATTTGAATGTAAAAAGGCGTGACACATGTTTGAAATTGATGGCTATGTAAAGCGTATCAGTAGAAGTCATCTTGCATTTCTGTACATGATAACTTGGGCTTATATGGTCAATCAATAGCTGAGCCCTGTGTATTGCTTGTCATGGATGACAAATTAGCTGAGAAGCACAATAGTGACATGTCTACTGCTCTGAGCCCCTCTGACCTTGAGGAACTGTCTATTTTACCTCCTTATATGTTAGGTCCTATGTTGTCATGCCAACCGGTTTGTATTTTCAGGTCACATACATTAACTGGGAGCTATATGATCAGGGGTTATGTCATAGGTCTCAAAGAACTTGGGTTTGTTCACAATAGAAGATAACTTGGATGTATGAATATTTCTATGATTTTCTTAAATTGTGACTCAGTATGAGTAACTGTTAGTCCGGGGCTAGACTTTTAGAGTTACAACTAAGATAATGAATTGATGATGTCTGTAGATGTTAATAATTCATTATCATCAAAGCCATCATTTGTAGGTTCATTTACAAGTTATATATTAATAGATAAGCACATCTGATGGTATTGAGACTTAGAGCAACCTGAACATTTATTTGACAGTACAAACTGTATATGCTGCTACAAATAACAAATGAATATGGGAAAAATACCTATAGTGACAATAGAAAAAATATATTTTTTTGGAACCAGAGAGTATCAGGTGTGTTATCGTGATGTTTTGAGGAATAAAAATAGAACACTGATACAGGTGTTGATTCTAAAATGTTCACCTGTATCCATCCCCCAGGTATCTGGGAGTGTATCTTTACAGTGAGGTGTCACTGCTCAGCTATAAAACACAGCTATCATGTACAGCCCTTTACTTGCATGGGGTCAGGTTTGATACATTCCAGTTATAAGATGCATTGCCAGGTAATTTATGAAACCTGAGGAATTGGCTGCGAGTGCTTCCTGAATCTTGCCTGCGATGTATTGGTGTGATGCATCTGTTATTTGCTAGCGTGTACTGCAGCCTGTACCATTCACTAGCCGTGGTTGAATGCACACACGGGTGGTCAATTACTGGAATAGCATGACATTGTTACATAAATACCAACTTTGTACAGTGTATGAAATATACAAGTGAATAGCGTACAAATGATCACCAGGTATCTATTTTTAATCATATGAACACCAGAATTGCTGTTATCATGATAGGTAGTAAGGCTGTCATGGTTAATGGTGTCATGTTTTTTAGGAAAGACATTTAAAATCTGCACAGAAGCATAAGGGCATGTATATCACCATTATGAGTGATTGCACTATAGATTGTGGATGTGAGTATGGACATTGGCCTTAACATTGATATTAGTCATGAGGTCCGGAAGGAGCCTGGCACTTGACTAGTGGTGCAAGTGTCAGATTACGTGAACATATGTACTTGTCTTTGTCAGTAAGTCTGACAGACATGAAGCAGTACTCTATCGTATGTTTACACACACTACCTTGACTCGTCAGGTGTCTTCAATACCTGGATCTTCAGGTAAATGGCTATGTCCGCGACAAGGTGTATGATAACAAGAGACGCCTGCCGTTAACCTCAGATGCCCCTACAACATATAATGGGAGTGTGTTGTTTGCATTTATGGCACTTTTGAGTTTAAGGGATAAATGACTGACAGACCCCAGGTTGATAACGCACTAGCGAGTAATTGTTACCTGCCATCTATGGCCAAGGCTCTTTGTCATCGAAAAAGTTAGTTACTATAACATTTTATAAAACCAGTGTATTATAAATATCTATATTTTAAATATTTATATCCATTTATATTTGAAATGATATTTTAAATTAATTATTTTAAATTTATAAATAAATTAAAATAAATCTTGGACATCATAATTTGTGTAATTAGATGATACAAATAATACATACCAAAACATGAATTTGGTGCTGATCACAAGATTTTGAATCATAAAAATATCAGCAGTTACGAAAAAGGAAGCAAAACTGTGCCAGCTTTGAAAGAGATAATAATGGGAATATCAGACCAGACAATTTTGGAAAGCTACCTGTCATGATTCATGAAAAAATATGTATGGAATAAATATAATAATAAATATTACATATGCTTCCATTCTTGTTTATAATAAATATATATTAAAATACTTTATTTGCCATATTACTGTGTGTAAAATAATTTTTTATATATTAATATATTAATATATTTATATTAATATTTTCCCTCATTTCTACTTAAAAATTAAAAGTACATTTCTATATTGGGCATCAGGACCCACTGCAGGGACAGCATTTTGACGTCCTTTATGGGCCGACAATATTTACTGTCGACATCTTCCTCCCATGGACACTATTTGTTCCTCCACAACCAAAGATCAATTCAAGGAAATGAGGGGAACAAAATTTCATTTAAACCATGTTTGATACAAAGCAGATCAGAAAAGGGGATGGTAATATGATTTATCGCCGGCGTATTAGTCCTGTTTAGGGGTCGGGGTACCAGGAACAGAATATGTTACCATAGCCACTCTTTGTGACCTACTCAATTATGACTTTGTGACAAAGAGGTCTTGGTGGATATGTACAGTGAGAGGGCGGCTGCTTCTTCCTCCAGCAAGCGACCCTTGCACTTCATTTGTTCCAATCGGCTGGTTTTCTGCTGATCCAATGGATGGAAGTCCCATTGATCGCCTTTCATTTGGCTACGCACACTTTTTGCGCTTGATTTGCCAAGATGCATCTTGGAAGTGCATTATGGGGTGGCCTGGCCACTGATGCAGACTGCGTATTATATTGAAACCCTACTGCTCCTTGAATATTACTCGCATCAAGCTCAACAAGGCAGAATGGGTCATGCCCAAGGAATAAAAGTGCCTAGCCACTGTTGGCCGGGTTTTGTCTCATAGTGACTGCATCACAAGAACAAGCCAGGTTTTGTAAGGGACTCCAAATTCAGTCAAATCGCCAATAATTGCCTGCATCCCTAATTTGGTCTGGCTGAATGTCAACACCAGGACAGAATAAAACCAGGAGAAGGGAACCGTTGTTTGTTATTAATGGAATTTTATTTTCTGAGAGGCCCTTCCCCTTTTTGTCTTGGTGTCAGTATGTGATCGGATGAACCCTGACTATCTACGACAATGTCATCTCGTGAGTGGTTTCTGGAGTTTTTTCTTGTGCATCTGATTACATATACAGAGAACAAGGAGGTAACTGACTGCTCAGCTGCTGTTTCTGGGTGCTACGGTCATTTGGGACTACATAAAGTGAACAAGCTGGAATTTGTTTTTTCTACACATTAACTCCTTACTGCCTGCGGTAAACTTAAACTGATGGTACCGTGAACTTGGTATACAATTGTACACAGTACTATACAGATGTCATTCATTGGTTTATAGATAATACTGAAGTTCATGACCTGTGGAACTATCGTTTTAGTATCTTCATTTCTACAGTGTAAAACAGAGCTATTATCATTGTTCCATATTTTATTGTCTGCAGCAAAAACAAACTGACATTATTGTAGCAAATTTTATTGCTAAAAAGTAAAATAAGCTTGCATTAATGTGGCTTACTAAAAGTAACATATGCCAGGAATCCCAAGTTTCTCATGGAATCGTGTAGATTTTTTACAGTCAGAAAAAAATGGCAAGCTTTGTTAATTGTTAATTGCCTTTTAAAAGGGAGAATGTTTTACCTTAAGAATTGATTAAAGATTTTCAGGTATTCATTAATCTACAAAAGTACAAGTGTTTTACTTATAAAAGAATACTTTTGTTCATTGAATAAGTATTGTATTTAAAATGAGGTATAATTCTTTTAGCTTGTTTTAGTGCAAAAATATGATCTCCAAAAATCCATTGGTTTCAGGGAATTAGAAAAAAATTTGCTTTGATAAGTATTACATTGTATTTTAAAGGCAGATGATTAAGTTTTTTATTGATACAATAAAATAATGTCATGCATAGATCTTTATACAAATCTAATGGCAACAAAGATGCTTAGTGATTAAATAAAACAGTCCCTTTCTGTATAGAACAATGATAAACAAATGACTAAAAATCTGGACCTTGTAAAGTCAACTCCACATATTCTTAAAACGTGAATGATTGCTATTACTGTAAAAATAAATAACCAAACCTTATAAACTTTGACAATGATATGCTTATGTAATATAAGCTGTAGATTTGTCCAGTGGTCTATTAAGTTTTCTAGGCTATCCTGGCAATCTAGGAAAAAAGATAAAAGAAGATTTACTTTTCCATATAGTCAAATATCAAGTTTTTTCAGAATTTTTTTTAATTAGGGAAAAGTCAAATAATAGGATTTGTAAGAAAGTGGTCAGCCTATTAATATTATATTATGTCTCATGTCAGAATGGGATATCAACCAGTGATTTGGTTTGTAGGCTAGCTTTTCAGTTTTGAGATGGGTAATAATTTTACCCTAGACTTTCATGTAGGTAAAACTATTGAAACTTGTTTTTATGACATTCCCAGTAAACTTTAGTATTGTGACTGAGTATCATTCATCTGAAGTCACTCATAAAATTGATCTTTACAATATTGTGGTTTAATAAACATAACTGCTTTTATCCAGTTTACTAATTCAAGTCTTCACAGTTTTGTGGATTAATAAACATAACTGCTTCAATTCAGTTCACTAAACTGATCTATAAATACAGTTCTGTGGATTAATAAACATAACTGCTTTAATTCAGTTCACCAAGCGGATCTGTACAATTTGTGGATTAATAAATATAAGTGCTTCAATTCTGTCACTAAATTGATCTTAAAAATTTGTGTATTAATAAACATAACTGCTTTTATTCATTGTACCTAATAGATGCTTACAGTTATGTGGATTAATAATCACAACTGCTTAAATAAAGTTCACAATTATGTAGTGAAATTATTTATTATTATTTATTATCAGGGGGTGAGCCTAGTCCACCACTGTCCGGGAGTCACCAGGGTTGCTGTATCTCCTGTTGACAGGTAGTCAGGGTTCTGACTGATCCCCTAGCACATTGCAGCTCCCAAAGTCTCCTGCAGATTGGCATATCTATAGTACTTCATCCATGAATTAACAGTTTCCCAGCTTCTGATGACAGAGAAGGCCTGCATTTTCATTAATCACCTTTGATTTCCTGGAGGTTCTGTGAGGGCTAATGAATAAGGGGTGAAAGGGTATGGGTGGAGGAGAGATGAATTGAGCAGAGACACCAGTATCTTGCCTTACAAATTAACAGTGGCCCTGTTTGGGTGCCTTCAGGGCCTCCTGGGCCTGAGATTTATTAATGTACATCCCCGGAAATCCCATGGTAGCAATTAAATGCATGTGGTATGGATTAGCGACTGGCCACTGTGTTGACCACTATTGACCAGTCCGTCTGACTGAAGACCAGGGGCTGTTACTTTTGTCGCAGATCTCCAGGGATCCTATAGGGAGGGCTTGCTTGTGATCAAGCCTGTAGGATTAAGGACGGATTTTATGGATTAGCCCTTTGTCTGGACTAGTTTGGAAGTGAGCTTGGTGTCCGGGGCCTTTTCTTTAGCTGGAGACAAGCTTGATGAGCAGGAAATATACAGGCTCTGCTATTGTAAACTGCTCAGCCCTTACAGAAAAGGGTCTTGATGGATTAGGTATGGTCCACTGATCGGGCGGCCCAGGTGTCAGCGCTGTGATGTCCAGATTAGGGTCCTCTCACAGCAGACCATTCAGGGCAGGAGCTTCAGTGATGCTGATCAGCAAACAACTCATCAGTTTGCTCCAGAGCTTGTCAGGATGATGAGGAATTGTACCCCAGTCTTCAGTGTTCGTTCACGGTTCACCACTTCTGCACGTAAACATGCACTAAACGGACATTTATTACGAGTGTCAGGAAGTCCTCCAGTGTGCCGCTCACGCATGTACCTGACACCTGTTTGTTACTTTTGGATGTGTTTTTAACAGAACATCTGAAGCATTGATTCAGAACAATTCACACAGCTTTAGGGTAATAGATTTCCCAGCTGTTTTGCCCAAGTGCTGAAAATACAGCACAAGGAGCAAGTTTGGGAAATATACCCATATGAGTGTCGATTTCATCTGTAAACCACCTTACATGTGTGCAGCTTGCACCTGTTTTCTCTTATTGCTGTGCTGTGAAATAATTGCTTTTATTTCACTGCAGCAGTTCAATATTCTTGTCACCTTTTATCTAAAAATTTCAACTGGCAAACAGGTTAATAAAAGATGTGTTATCAGTATTTCCCATGCTCATTCTTAGTGGAGCCTGTATGATATGCCACCTAGTTATGAAGGCCACCAGGTCCTGCTTACAGTCAGCTGCAGCAGTACATGAGAGGGAGGATTCCAGTATCCAGGCCAATGATATCTGGTCCATCGTGGTTGTTCCAAAGGACAGATTTCCATTGAAATGCATTAATAGTCCATCAACCCACCTCATATTGTAATGAGGCAAAAGAGTCCGGGAGGGGGGGGGGGGGGGGGAGTGTTGTAGTTCGGATTATATAGGTTAGGTGAGAAAATGTAGAGTATGGAGCATAAGACATGTTTATACAATTGTTGTTGGTTTACGATTCGCTGGGTTAAATTTTCACGATTGTTAGTGTTACGTCACTTCTTGAGGGTTCCCTTTTTGTGATCACACCTTATATCCTTTATCATATTAGTTATTTTATATGTGTGCAAAACTTATGATAGACAACCTTAGGAATGGTAAAGCGAGAGGAAATTTGTGTTCATTATCAGACAATTTATAAAATCCAAAATAAAAATTTAAAATTATTATTTTTAATACCAATCTTTGATTTCTTTACTAACATAAAAGATTTTTTTGAGGCAAGGGGAAATTTGTATAATGCAGTTAATTTATTGTATAAATTTGTTAATATATTATTTTCTCCAAATTATACTTAATGAGTTTCAATATGAGTTTTTCTTTGACTATAGTTTCAACTTTATCTAAATAACTGATCAATGGTTTCTTGTGTCATTTTGACCCAGGGATGATTTTTCCTCAACTTGGTATACAAAACTGATTTGTTAAGCAGCATATCAGAGTATTATGTAGAAACATCCTTCACAAATAATAATTGTATCTTACAAAAGCTGTGTCAGGTAACCTATGCTTCGCTTGATTGCAACTTTCCGTGTAGATGCTGCTAATTGCTGGACTTGCAGTTGGGAGTCTATGTCAGTGCAAGGAGGTTGAGCGTGTCAAGTTTCATCAAACATGACTAGATAAACTATCCACACATTAACCTTACAGACCACAGGTTAGCCTGTATAAAAAGGGTCCCTATCCAGGCAATATGCCCAGATTGGAAGGGTTGTTTTAGTGATTATGGACAAATTGTAGCCATCTCTTCGATATTGAGCCGTTCCAAGGTAGATGAAAATAAATCACCGTCTACAGGTAATTGTACGACACCAAAGCCAAGCTCTCCACCAACCTGACGCCAAGCAGTTGCTGTTTCAGTCATTAATGATTATTAAGTTAATTAGTACCTGATGCGTTAGGTAAGGTAAGGCAGACGAGGGATGATCTCGGAAGCAGACATGCGGCTTATTTATAGTGTGATGCTCAGGGAGGTTCTGGGTTCACTGACGTACCATTTCAAGGCAATTTACTCTGTAATATGCAGCAGCAGTGTCAATTATAGTACAGCAGGGTGAACACTATAATGTAGCACAGTCTTCTTTTCTTTCTCCTGCTCAATGGCTGTCTGTTACGCTTCCTTATGGTTTCTTTGTGTGGAGCCCCTGTGATTGTATGCACTTGATTCAGTAGAGATACGGATCTTTACAGTAAATTTAATGGCTCAGAAACATTGATACATGAACAGACAATACTTGTATGGTGCCAGCTATCTTTGACTTTCCTCAACCTGTTGAGGTGTAAACTTTAAAGATATTTCAAAGGCCAAGTGAGATGTTATAAATTTAGAAATTTATCAGCTGGAATTTATATATCTTTCTCATCATGTAATCAATACTGACAATAAATTGCAAAATATCAGCACATGAAGCCAATGTACTCCCAAATATGATATGAAAAAAAGTAGATTCACTGCTCGTGAGATATCCAAATAGTTAAGATAGGAAAATTCCAAAACTGCGAAAAATCAAATGAGTTATTGTCAAATGGTATGATCTGTGAGTTGTGGAGTATTTCCATCAATAAATATGCTGGGACAGTTGATGAGTTGTTCATGATCACCTGTACAGAAATGTTGTATTAAGTTACCTTATTATCTGATTACCTTCTGGTAACACCTGACATCACCTAAAATAGACTGCAGTACCCAGCCCACACATATTGGGTTTGCCTCTTACTGCATTGTGTAATAAACAGAATTTTCATTATATCTATGTTTATTTTTTGCTTCACTGTGATATCTTAAATATCTTTACCTTTGAAATTCCATAACAAAGTACTTTTGTGTGATATAGTCTCAGAATATTCAGATATGTTGCATCTTGTGTTGATTGCCATGGTCATAGGGCCTTGTTATGGAAGACAACAAAGCAGGCTCCTTACAACAGCCTATTATAGACACCCTAGGAGGATATGACAATGTTACTCCCCTCCTGCTTAAAAAGACAAAGGGCATCAAGATATAAAGAATATGAGATTGATTTTAAACAGTGGCCTGTTTCTATTATTGCGTTATATGAATTACACCAAATAATTTATGTGCTAGTATGTAACGTTTGCAGTTGTCCAATTAATTGATAAGTGGTGTTCAGCATACAGAGTAGTAACATTATATATATGTCAAGGCCCAGATCCCGATCGGGACCCATCGGCAATTGGTCCAGACGAAATCTCGATCGGGGTTTAGACTGAACCAAATCCCGATTAGGATCTGGTCTGGACCAATCGGCAATTGGTCCGGACCAGATGCCGATCAGAATTTGGTCCAGCCTAAACCCCGATCATTAACTTTTAGGAAAGAGAATGAGTTCCTGTCTGAACTTATCAAGGTTCAGGTCAGCCCAGACCTTGATTCAGAGCATGCCTATATCCCTGATAGGATGTCTGAAATTATAACTTAATAAGTAATGACAAATGTTAATTTAATTTGTAGTCAGTGTTAATTATTCTACCTTAATAACTGAATTCATATTTAAGTTTGAATTAATTGAGTGATCATATTTATTGTAATTATTTTTCAAGTCCTTGTATTATTTTTCAAGTTGAAATATTATTTCCAGTATTTTCATTAGATTGTTTATTCAATTTTTTATATAACAATTGAACTAGTTTAAGCTGACTCACTGTGTAAATAAGTGTATATATTTGATGCATTTTGTTGGTAGAATAAATTGTTAGATGGATAACATGTATAAGAAGTTAAGTATCATATGAAGTTTTTAGTCCCCAGTTTTCAAATATGGATATTCTTAACTTGTATCAACTCATAAACAGCTTACATTCAAGTGAAAGTCCTGATTTCATGAAAACCAACAATTTATAACTTCTTATCAACATTTTCAACTAAATATATGTATATATTCATGTTTTTATAACATATGTTAATATATATAAGTTTATATTTTTTACACAACTTGGTTTATTATTTTCATGTCTTAACCTTATGGAATATAATGTTTACACCAAAAGCCTGCTCTAGTCTGCCATGGAATCTCAATCATGAACTGGTCAAGACCAGATCCGGATCAGGGTTTAGGCCAGACTGAATCCTGATCGGGATTTGGTCTGGATCAATCAGGAATTGGTCCAGCCCAGATCCTGATCGAGATTTGGTCTGGACCAATTCCCAATTGGTCTGGACAAGGGCTGGACCAGATCCCAATCAGGGTTTAGGCCGGACCAAATCCTGATTGGGATCTGGTCTGGACCAATCGCCTATTGGTCCAGATTGGGATCTGGGCCTAGACATATATACCAAATATTCAAATGATTTATTAGGATATAGTAAGTGTCCAGAAATTTTATAAATAACCATTTATATAATCATGTATTTATTTGTGAAATAATTGTATATTATATCTAGACTGAAATATGGTAATATATACTTATATATTTACAGGGATTAGAATTTATATGTTTAAAGAAACTGAAGATACTTTATCTTTTTGGCTGAGAGAAGAGAATATTAATAAAAATGTTAATATCAGTCAGTAAAAGTGATACTGCTGAAGAAAAATGGGAGATGTATTATCTGAAATATTTAGGGTAGGGAACAGTTAACACCTCTGCTATAAGGTAGACAGGCCGCACAGGATATGGAACTTGTAAACTAGGCAGGCTGAGCTGTTACCTGGCAGGTTTGCCAGGCTGGTAGCAGGCCAGCATGTCAGCTCAGAACTGTTCATAAGATGTAGAGGGGAAACTGGTGCTCTCTATACAGTATTTAAAGGGATCAAGTGTCTATTGGGGTCCCTACATGGATCCCTATACAACTCCTCGTCATCCACAGCAAAAGTGAAGATTGAAGAGGGTGTAGACCTGAGCCTGGTGATAGCAGAGCGTTCTCCGGGACCTCTTGTGTTGGATAGGCTGATAAAAATGGCTGCTTTCAGTCCCCTAGGGAATCTCCAGGTAACCTGGCCAGTCTCTACTTGAGGCAGTTAAGTTGAAGGTCCGGTAACCATGGAACAAGGAAAAGCAACAGAATACAGAGCAACTAGTGTCAGGTCGTGTGCTCTGGTCTATCTTTTGCTTGTCTGTCTTGCGCAAGGGGAAGCTAAGCCAGTGTATTGTGTGACTTTCAAGTTGAAGTAATTGGTGTCATTATGGTATTGTCTGTGGTACGAGGGTAGAGGTGCCCTTTCCAAATGAAGCACTTTTCACATACCCTGTCATGACCAGCGTCTGTTCCTGTGTCATGGTTTGTCAGCATTGAATCATTGAAATATAGTAGCACCTGTCAAGTTGTTGGGCCTTGCTATTGACAAGCATTATACTTGGTGAAAGGAGTGGAAAAACATGCACGCCCGCCATGAAATAGTGGGCACAACACAAATTGGCAGAAATGCAAATGACATGGTTTCCCAGTGTGCCAGGGCAGGCGTGTTTTATTCCAAACATAAGTTTGTCACAGTGAGTTCAGAGGGCTGCAATGGTTGGGGCATTTACTGGTCTATGTTAAAGGATCCACATCTCACCTGGCTGCAGTACAGAGTGATGTGCGGCTGACTGGCAGAGTGTGAGCAGTGCTGTTCCTGAATGTCATCGTGACCTGCTTCAATTGCCAGTCACTTTTAATGACCTTTATAAAAGTCATTTCTCCTTATTCCCTCCTCTCCCTTGTTGAGTCTGATTTTTTTTTCAATCAAAGTTGTTTTTTTTTATATTAATGTTACCTTTCATGTTTGATATGGAATTGATTGAAAAAGTTTTCATCGGTTGCTTTTTTTTCACTTAAATGAATGTGCAGAACCATATTCTAATCTGCCCAACATCAGTGAAAAGATTTAGCTCTGTACAATTAAATTACCATTCTTTGCAGGAAAATTCCCGATTTCTAATATGCTCAGCAACTATGTATATAATTAAATACTTCACATTCTCTGTTTCATTCTTTCTATCTGCACTTTTTCCTGCCTTTTCTCACTCTCTTTCTTCCTCTCTTCTTCTCTCTGTTCTCTCCATCTCTCTCTGTTCTCTCCATCCTCCATCCTGTCCCTTTCCCACAGAGGGTAAAAATGATAGATAATTTACATTTATACATATATATGTGTATATTGATTTTATACTTTGAAGTCTTTGAACCTCTTATGTGAAAAAATGTATTTTTCTCATTGTCATCTTTTAACTGTATTATCATTATTATAATATAGTTTCCATAGTTTGTGGTCTAATATGTGTAAAATTGTCCATTATATACATCATATAACAAAATAAAGGTCTGAGACATTTTCTGTGGATTATGGTACCAGTGTCAGTGTCCTGAGGTCAGTTTTAAGGTAGCCAGGGTCAGGTGTATTGGTGAAGTAAGGTGGGTGGACTGGGCTTCGTCTGAAGTATCATTGAGAGCCCCATTGTAGCGTTATCATAGTGTCAGTGGGGCCCCTGGAATGCCCAAATAAATCATGTCTTGCTTGACATCAGGAAGGCCGAGAGCTCCATTTATCACCCTCCGGCCACCAAATTCCCCTCAGCTGTTCTGTTAAGTACTGCCATTCCAGTAGACATATTTTTGCCACGAGGGCCCAACTTCTCTCTGGGAGCTATCCATCTGCCAGGCAACAGAGCGAGAGACAAATGGCTGTCCAGTTGCCCTGGACCCTTAAAGCACTACAAATAAAATAGGGGCACATAGGGGGCCTGGTTTATGTGTGACCTCACCAGTGGTGTTTCCCCCTTTACCTTCTGTGGGCCATGTGCTTACTCAAACACGGTTGTTTTCATTGGGCTGTTGGGGGATAGGTTTGGTAGAACACTGACACTCCAGGATGTAATACAGCCCAGTATGGCACACTTAATGGGTGGAATTTTTTCCCCTTGAGCCCTTTTGAATGAATCTTTTTAGGACCCAAGCTTCACAGCCCGGGTTGTATCGGCACTAATTACGAGGAATACTGGATTTACTTGTAACTGCATTTCAAACAGATGTGGCAGCAATGTAGTAAGGCTGGGATCTAGTGAGGCTGTCTTGACTAAATCTGAGCCTTGCTCGACCCTTAATCTTGTGTGCCTCTCCAGGCAGTGTTGTACCCACAAAGAGAGTTATAGCTAATGCTTTAAAGTACCTTATCATTAGGGTTCATTTGCACTGAGAACGTGGCTATACACCTATCTTTTTGACTGGATTATCTTATGAAACTAGTGTCCCTGAAAGATTCATAAACTCTCAAAATTATCCTCTCCATTTATTAAAAAAATAATGAAACAACCATTTCTTTCATTTATAAGTCTTAGGGATACATGTGTTCAGCTGACTTGTCTTTTTTATGGGCTTACAAAAAATGATGTATAAAACACTGCCTGTGTTTTATTTCCTTATTGGAAACCTTAGAACCATTTATTGGGACAGAACAAATGAGAAATTTTTATTTATCTGAATTACTTGGAGTTTTTATGGAAATTTTGTTTCAGGAAATTTACTTTAATTATTGCTCAAGTCTGCAGATCGGCCCATGTGGCTTAACAGAACAATTGTAAAACATTTGTTGCAATCGATATATAGCCATGTTTCAATGAACAGTTTTTGGTAAATCTACTTTTTACTATTGTACAGCAGAAGCTTGCTAACCTGTTAATAAGGTAACATTTTCAACAGAACCACTTCAGCAAGCATATGTGGCAAATCTGCTTGTCACAGTTCTTCCAAATTTTCCACAAATATTTCATAGATTGTAAGATATTTACTTTTAACCATTATGAAAATCTGTCACCACCGCTGTGTGTCCTGACATGTTGGAGTGGGCCTGTGTAGCAGGACGGGATATACAGTTAACACTGACAGCTAGCAGGGCCTTACAGCTTTTAATTATTCACAAGTGCGTTCAGGCAATGAAGGTTGTATGTATGGTGGCATTTGAGCATGACTGTGGAACTGCCGGGTGTAAAGCCATTTTTCCACAATTTTATTGATGTACTTGAAGATTTCTTGGACCTCTTCCCCTTGGGATTGGCTGTGGAACTTGGGGATGCCATGAGGGAGACCAGAGAGGTGGTGGAGTGGGCTTCACTACAGCTGTATCATACACACATGGTGCCGCTCACATCTTGTTAAGTTCCCCATCTGTATAGACATTCCAATATTTAATATACGGCTTCATTCTTTAATCATTTGTGAAAGCGGAAGGCTCGGCAGTTTTCACTGAGGCTTGAGAGATGCAGGGTTGGGGACAAATGACCTTCCGAAGGCGTTTTTCACTTGAACCTCAATGAGTGCTTCGGTAAATTGCACCCAAGTGGATCCTCGAGAAGCTGGTAGTTACTGGATAGCGAAAAATAGCTGTCAAATATGATTGGTGAAGATGAAAACATGGCAGTGCCTCTGTGTGTCATGCTTGGTATTAGTTTTAGCAGCAGTGCTGAAATTGATAGTACTTGTCACCTCTCATCCACAGCAATTGTATGTAGATTTGTTACTTCTTCTGGTGATGGGGGTTGGCGCCTGGAGGCCAGCTCTGCTGCCGTACAGGCTGATCTGTTCCTTAGAAAGGTTGCTGTTGCAGAAGCACAGTGCTGGCCATTAAGGGTTGTTAAATGGAATATAGACAGGGCTGCTGGATAGCCACTTCAAGCCAGAAATGGGCACACATGACCTAATGGTAATGGCCAAATCTGACTTGGAAAACAATGAAATGTTGATCAGGCACAGAAATGGGAATTGATGTGTTATTAACAATAAGAACACCCTTATTCGGTAACTGATGCACTTTTATTTGGGTCATTATTGCGTTAATATCAGATGTATCTGTAAAAAAGGCTGTATGATTTCATACTGGAATGACAGTGGCACAGAAATAAGTCTGGTTTTATGTGGTAGTATAATGACTGGCATGGACTGCGGGCCGGATGGTTACGAGCACATATTCCATGTTAGTATGCTGCGGTACTGTCCGAGCTGAGCAGGCCACCATCAACATGATGCTGTTTGTTCTATGGACGATGAAACGGCTCGCTTTTTATCTGCACTTTTGACCCTGGGGCTGTATCTCCTTTTATGACAAATCCATGATTGGACTACGGGAGGCCTTGTCTTTTATCCACCCTGTCTCTTGCATTGCATAATCGTTGCTGCTGCCGATTATTTGTGGATAAGTGAACGCTCTTCAGTGTTCTCCATTAATGTGAGCTAATGAAAAGCTCCAGGAGTGCCCCCTCAAGATGGGTTATGAATCTAATTAAATAGTTACCAATTAAAACCTCCCCTATGATACAGATAATTAATAAATACTGGGCAAAAATGTATGCTGTAAATCAAAATATTAGGACATCCTTATTAATAGATTAACGTAATAATAAAAATTAAGAAATTCAGAGATTGCAAGTTTTATAAATATTACTGCTGATTATTGCAGTGTATTGTCAAAAACTTGAAGCAATTAGTGTGTTTGTGTTACCCTTTTGGGTCAGCTTGGTGAAAAGTGTAATTTCTCCCCAGTTGAGGAAGCAGACATTTTTATGAATGGTCTGTTAGCTCTGAATGGGTCAATATATATGTTTGTAGTTCCTACATTCAAGTGTGAGTGCTTGACATTAATGGCTCAGGTGGGTAGTCATGTAGAATTGTCCTTGTGTCAACATTCCTCTTGTGAATATTCATACCGAGCCCATCCAGTGGCAAAATGTTATGATACCTGCCCTCTCATGTACATATTTCACTTTGCTTTTGTTTGCTTGGATTTTATTTACTCTGAGATGGGGTTGATGGTTTAGTTGCTTTGTAGTCGATATAAACGTCAGATGTTTCCATCCTGCGTTCTGATGTATCGGGGTTTAGTGGTCGTTTTGTCGTCATGTAGAAGAAGCAAACTCCAGCTGTTAACCTGGTTTTATTACTCTCCACACAGTTGCTTTAACTTGTTTGAATTCCACCCAGCTGTGAGCAGTATCCAGGAAAAAAATCCTACAAAAACCTCCTAGCATAATCTTAAGTGGCTCATTAAACTGCCAAGCTTGGGTTAGTGGGAGAATCTCGCTGTGTATTTTGTGATGGTCCCCTAACTCCTATTGCTGGGGTGGGCTCAGTTCACGTTGTTTGTGACCCGGGTGATCCAGCACCATACTCAAGACCCAGCGCAATAGGGCTGTCAGTGTCACCTTACATAGAGGTCATTCCCACAGCACTGACAAGTGGCCCAGCCCCTCCACCCCATACCCTCAGGGGGTACAGTATTCTCACCCTGGTGTTCCCCCTGATTCAGCATTCTTTGTTTATTCGTAGCTAGTTAATTATTTATGTATGGATATGGGTTCCTGTAAACAAATACAAATGTATGCCTTCAGATGAATACCTGCAGCTTCCGGCCTGAAGCATGCAGGGGATGCATACAGACTGTCATGTGATGAGGCCGTAATGTTCCGGATTGAAATGTATTACTGATAATGTTTTCCCTGGGTCCCAAAGGGTTCCTGCTCCAAGAAGGTAAATCTAAAGAATTGACTGACTCAGCCTGTTGTTTGGATGCAACAGTAACGCATACAGCGCAGCCTGCCCCTGCTGGGATTGCCAGAAGTAACTTCCTGGCTCTGTGATGTAATGACGCAGGGAAACAAAGTCTCGGGTTGCTAAACTGTGTTCAGTCTGCACTGATAGATATGAAAAAATCAGACCAAAGTCTGTGATTTTATATACAAATGGCCAGTTTTACTTTCCCCTGATGACAGGGTTTGAAATTAAACAAGCCACTGCTGTTGTCACAAATCAAAGTTTGTTATAATTTCCAGGTGACTCAGGCTTAATGAGAAGATCTCACCTGGGTATCTCATATTTGATAACAAATTTTAACCGATGGTCCTGATCCTTGTGTTTCACCTGAGCTACATAATGAAATGTAGAATTTTAAATAAATTTACATTTAATCAACTATTGTTAAAGAAAATTATAAGACATTCATAGTGTTTTCTTTTCATATCCTGTAACAGTAATACAATGTCAAGTTTGTTAATAGTACAATAAGCAAATATTGAACTGAGCTGTATGTTCACCAAAAAGAGCACTGTTTTCACCATGAAAATGACTGCAAATTATTTTAAGTTATTTCATGTAAAGGCATGTTAAAATTATCATTAGTGGATACCTTGCAATTGCTATGAAACTGCAGTAAATTAGTATTCACTCAAGCTATTAACAACCGTTAAAAATAATTCTGGTGAGTCTACACTGTGACGAGCACCAAGTTTGCTTTCCTGTTGATACAGTAAACTTTCGTTTTAATTAATGCCAGTGTGTAATAACGATGATCAGGCTGAACTGAATTCTGATGAACAGGTATTATGAAAATAAAGTGCTGCCGTTGTGTCAACAGTCACTTGCATAGTGGCTACAGGCCAGTGCTGTCACCAGGCTCACCTCGTAGTGTAAGGCAGCTGAATTAAACAGCAAGGGTTTCGGCTAGCATTTTGAATTTTTGGAACTTGCTGGAAATACACTGGCATTTGCTGACAGTTCTGCCAGCAGATCTTGTTGCTTGGCTGGGTGTAATGTGACCAAACCGGGCGGATCCGTCAGAATTAGCCAGATCAAGAGAGTAGCCTGCTGCAGCCTGATGCCAGCCCCAGCTACAGTTTATACTGTTGGCTTGATCAATTTGTGGCACTTTTCTCCGGCTGCCGAGAGCACTTGATGTTACCTGGAAAAAGGGTCAGAACTCCGCCAGGCCAGGCCCTTTACGGTAGCATCAAGTACAGGACAAATCAGGGTCCATGTACTGTCCTGAATCACTCCTCTGCTTGTAGTGAAGCTATTTTTTGAATCACTGCAGATCCCTGTGGGGTTTGGCGTGAATGGGAATTGTTCTGAGGAAGATGTGACTTCTTATATACCTCCTGATTCTGCATACATTACCTTTGATACTCTGAGGAGGTAAACTTCATTAAATCAGTCCCGTTTCACCTATCAGCGGTTTGGTCTGAAGATCTGATGTTAAAAACTGAACCACAGTCATGCCTAACCGCTATCAGGTCAACCTCTGCTGCTGATCACTTGCGTGTTTATTTTGGGGAAGAATTTGCCAAATATAATTTTAAGGTCATTAGAACATTGTTTGAAATTTTTTTTCTGGTTTTCAGTTGACAGAGAGCTCTATGAAGACACAACTCATTTAGGTATTAGATAATGATGTTATGTAAGTTAAATGACTCATGAAGATAATTACATTGAGAATTGATCACTTTCACTCTTAATTTAAACACAAGGTGATGAGTTTCATTGTTGGGTATAATCTGAGGCAAAAACAGAGTAATGAAACAAGGAAAGGTTCAGGGAGTGGGCAGAGGATGAGGATGCTATAGAAGCAGGATGTTGAGCTGCTGTGTTGGTACAGCTTGCATGATATCATGGCCCTAGGGGTGGGGGGATGTGTGTGCGATATGGGGTCTCAAATTAAGCTTGAGAAACAGGAAAATGAGGCCCGATTGTCACTGGGTTACACTCCTCAGCCAGCCAGCTGCCCCCTCCCTACTCCCCCTCCATCCCTCTCACTCTTTACTTGCCTTTGCTTTTTAGTTTTCTGTCTTTCATTATTCATGGAGTAAGAGTGAGTGTTCCCCGTGCGCTGGTACTGGCTGTATACATGCCTGTAGACATTATGACGCCAACATGTCCAAATTGGAACAAGCCGAGAGAAACCAAAATCTAATACAAACATGTTGTAATTAGATTTGTGACCCTTTGAGAACCTGTGTATTTAAATCAAGAAAGTTCCCTTTTTGTAATGGTCCCAACCAGTCTTAGTAGCACTACAGCTGTATAATATAGCAGGAAGTGCCTTTTTAGTGTTGTTATTTACTGTGTACATATGGTCAAGCTGTATTTGGATACAGGAATTTTTATCATTACTATCAGCAACCAGTCATCCTTACCCTTGGCATTTAAATGTGTTACAGGAAAAAAAATTTATGTCTCTACCAAGAAATCGTGGATATATAAAAAAAATGTAAACTCGGGTTGTTTGTTTAAATGATCGTTTAGCGATTTTAATTGACTACTTGTATCATGTAAATAACACTTTTTGATTATATAATTCTCACTCTATTTTTATCAATAGCTAAATGTGGCTCAGAATTGGTACAATATCAGTAAATCATTATAGACTTGGTGTTTGTATGAGTAAAAATACTTGATCACAGAACAGTCAGGCCAAGATAACAAGAAAATTGCAACTGTGGTGTTGAATGTTTTATGCGAGTGTCAATACAGTATTCGCTCGTGTTGCCAGCCTATTATAAGTGTCACTGGTTTGTCCTGAATGACCTCTGACCTATCAGTGAGTCAGCAGCGAGGCGTGCGAGGTTTGGAGTCCCTCAGTGTCATGTATTTGTGGGCCACACTGGCCATGTGTGATGGATCTTTATAAACGTGCATGTTCCATCGTCATGTAGGGTCTGCATGATTCATCATGACAACATCGAAGCAGTGGGACAATGATCACAATTCCTGGCCTCGATAGCGAGCAAAAAAAACTCCACCACGTCCATTCACAACACCCTGTAAATTATGACCTACTGGTGCACCTTTATGAAGAGGATGATTAGATTGTTTACTGCAGCACAACAAGCAAAAGATCGGCTGTAGTCAACATGAGCTGTCACCTTCAGTGTCTTAAAAGGTCGGCTCCACACAGATCTAAATTCTATAGTAGCCCCTTGCAGGTATCAGTGCTCTATTAGGCCTCTTTGTAGCTGTTAAAAGTATAATCTCTTTTTTATCAGTAGGAAAGCAAGGTTAATAGGAACAAAATTGTATGCCTTCAGTTCAGTTTGTGAAGCGGTTTGATGTTGATGTTGCATGTGCAGCATTTCATCGCGTGCCTTTATTTCAGGGAATCCTAGAATTCCTCTAGCAACCTTTTATCCCGTCTCAGGTTTCCTCACACAACTGCTATTGTAGCCAAACAACTTACTTTTGCTGCCTCTTGTTTCGTTTAAGGTTAATGACTACATCCTTTTCAATGGCCAGCCTGGGCTTCATAAATTTGTTGCATCTTAATTTCAAACGTACCAGTAAGTTTTAGGTTCAATAGATGACTAATATTTAAAGAAAGTATATAATTAGCTTTCCACTGGTGTCATGTTATATTTTGTAATAATTTTTTGTCAAAACTAAATGGCATATACTGGAGTTTTTCTGATAAGGACATTAAATGAGTGATATTCAAAGTTAAGAGCGATAAGTTCAAAATATGGTTAACTATCACAACAATAAGAATACGGAGTACAGGAAAGTGCTGGTTTAGCTATATGGTTACAGAGAAAAGAAAGAATATTTATAATTCAGTGACTTATCAATGGTAATCTATTATTGAATGCATAAGCTGTTTCAAAATCTTCCTAAAAAATCTTATTACACATGTTTTAATCATTCTCTGCTTTAAGATCAGAGACTTATGAATACAAGTTCCGTTTATTCAGTGTCAAGTGGTATTGAAAACTACATTGTGACCTAAATAATATCTTGTATTTTCACTAGCAGACAGTCTTGAGGATGTGTATGATATAACCTTTCATTAGATATTCTTATTATTTTTGCATCCTGAAATTTAAAAAAAAATATTTTTTTTAGAGAGGATTATACATAAAATTGTAAAGACATTTTCAATATTAAGTCAGCAGGAAGTTGCACATAACATACAACAGAAAATTACAGATAAATTGTTAACATGTGCAGTAAGTTAAATTTCTCAGCAAAATTAACACCTGATATTATGACATGAATAATTGACCAAGTGATCCAACTGAAATCTGTTTAATGTGACTATAATAATAACAGGGCTCAGCATTAATGGTAAACCGCTTTTCTGGGCAAGTGAAAATGGTGGTAGGGCAACCAACAGTGGATTCTAATTGCCTGACTGGGCAAGTGGATGCAACATAAACCTTTACACAAAGCCTGAATCTTGACCAATCCTAAGTTGGCGACTTTCTTTTTCAGAAGTAAAATCATATTTTAATACCTCTTGCTTTAATTACATGCATGTTTTATCTATGCAAAAGCCGAAGAGAAATATAATTAACAAACAAATTATGTGGATCGAATTTTTTGTGGTTGTAATCATGATTACTGATTTTTACAGACAAGTAAAAAATTCATGTAGGGCAAGTAAAAGCTAGTTGTCACTTGCCCTACTTGGCAAATACTTTAAAAAATGTCAGGCCATGAATAAAAAAGTATTATGTAGTTTTAATATGCATTGATTTTGTAACAGTGAAAAAAAATTGTTATAAGGTCTCTGTGATAAAAGTACCACAGATGTGTTGAGGTATGAATGTGTATTAATAAACAGTTTTTGAACGGTCTGCTGTAAAACCTGTCTGACACTGTGGGAGTTAGATGACCCATAAGTACGCTTGAAGTTGTACAGTTGAATTGAAGTTGGCTGTATGTTTAAACATGGAAAGAGGAACACGGCCCAGGCATCCTGGATGATCGTCAGAAAACTTTTAGTGAGAAAAATTGTCAAGTGTACTAATCCGAATAAACCATATGGTTCTTGTTTATAATACAGACAGTGAATTTAGATTGTTTACACTAGCTGGTAATGTATTGATATATGCCATATCTATAGGAATGACGGGTGCTGGCAGATAGCTGTGGCGTCTGATAGATGAGTGGTCTTGATTTTATGCCTGATGAACAATAGGCGTGAACTATGGAAATGTAAAGCAGAAGTATTCACGGTTCTTCTCCCTCACGATGGCCCAGCAGGCTTGAGGGCCCCGCTTTTTGTTCAAGACCAGTATGTTTTCACAAGTTTACTCTCTCTCATGAGAACATCATCCTTGGGACCCCAGGCAAGTGGTTTTAAAAAGCACGGGAGCAACTTGGCCGGTTGACAGACATATTAGCAGACAGGTCCTTATTGATCAAGTAGGATGGGAGTTGGTTACAGGTTGTGATGGTTTATCTTAGGCCAGGCCAAGTGTTTCAAGGGGAATAGTGACGAGATCAATTGGCCAAAAAGTGCTCAGACAACACTTTATTGATGTATTCCACTATTTGCTAAGAAGGATTGTATGAACTAGCTGGCACTGCCACCATGGCCCGGGCATCCATTTTACCACCAGACATGACACTAGTGTACCTTTTCTGAGCGGGAATGAGGAGCACCCTCCCTCCCAGAACCTCCCGCAGATTCTTTGACAACCCACAGTGGGAGACTGCTCGGGTATCTAGGTGCTTCATCATCTGTATCCAGTCTTTTTGCCAGCATCTCTAAGTGCTGCTGTCCAGTTTAACTAGCCTGCTGGTACTCCAGATCCCAAACAGACCTTATATACTACATAAGGTTAAATATTCCCATGGACCAGTAAAGTTCACAACTATAACAATGATGATTAAAGTAATGCATATATCTGTTATATTTTTCAGGTATATCCCACTACATGATTTGTTTGAATTAATTTTGATTTAGGAAATGTGAGTGTAATATGAAAGGAAAATTAAATTGTCATCAGGAATTTAATGTCCAAATAATATATATCTAAATTTTAAAATATATGTGGAGATCTTTTAGTGACCTTTAATTAAGAATTTAATTTCCAAAAAATATATATCTCAATTTAAAATATATGTGGAGAACTATTAGTGGTGTTAGATGTTTAACTATTAATAGTTATTCATCCTATATCAACACAATGTCAAACAAACCAACAAATCAAATTTTCCTTATCTGTCAAATTAATCGTTACTTTTATTTTCTCTTTATAAAAAAAAAATGAATTAAATTTATATTTATGATCAGAGGTGTTTTAGCAGTTTGTGGGTATGTTTCAATTAGCCTCCCTTGTTCAAGGATCAAATGACAACTCATAAAAGTGGAGTGCAGTGTTTACTAGATAGACTGTTATTTGCTTTTCCCAAACCGATCGATCACGGTCCTATGACCCATTTATGTAATAACATGAACAGCAGAAGTAGATGTCTGGCTTCATCATATATCTCTGTGTGGTGTTCTGTAAACTTTTAATTTGTTATTTTTTCACATTAATAAACTTGTCTAATTCTCATTTTCCAGGTGCGCTTTCCTCTATTAAGAATTGTTCATCTACAATAATAATGTTGTTAGCATTAGCTGCAGAGCTTAGATAGGAGGTATGTTAAACTATATATACAGCAGAATACATATAAATACAGGGCTATGGTTACGATTGTTTTAAGTGGTGGAAACATTAGGTAATGCTTTGATACCATTGGACCTGAATGTGCACCCACGTGCACACCTTTTGTGACACACCTATTATATAATTTACATGCAGCATATAAATTGAATATTTTTGAAATATGCATCAGTATATGTTTGGTTTCAGCTGTTAATTTCTACCTGTTAATTTGTGCCTTTAATATAATATAATTTTCACATTTTTGCGCCCACGCCTGCATATTTCTATTTCCCACAGTGTGTTCACATGCTTTTATATCTGATAAGGGAAACATGACTTATGTACTGGTTTCCTTGATAAATATATGAAAAAAGGATGCAAACACAAAAAGTAGGTATATGGCTGATGTTATCTCATAAAAAGTGTTGAAGTACACATTTTCTCATTGAAATGCCCTGCAAGTTTACTGGCTTCATCAGGAACAGGAGTACATGTAAGGGGTTTTAACAGATTCCATAAACAAATCTATTCTTAACCTTTTCCTGAAATTTTATCAAGACTTCAGAAATAATTATTTAACAAATTTTTAGCATCATATAAATTTTTTAATTTTGCCTTAAAAATGTCTTAAAACAACATCCACAACAAAAAAATCTTGTTTGAAATGATTTAATTGTTTCTAATAACAAGTCTTGACATCTGTGCAAAGTATTTATTATTGATGTTACAATTAATATTTAAATGTTATTCCTAAGTATATTTTGGTCTACAAAGATCTGTCAAAGTTGTCCATTAAGAGATCCTTTTTCTTTAAAAAATGAGTGGAAGAGGTTAGGAAAGAAAAAAAAAAAGATAATAGTAAACATACACTAGGACTGATATCTCTTTTAATCTGACAACTTTTTTTCAGAATCTAAAGAACTGTAATATAAAAGTGACCGGAATTTGGTAAATTTTATTCCTGTACTTATGTCAAATCCATAATGAAAAATGTACTTAAGTGAAGGAAAATATTTTTTGGGGACCTGTTGTGTGTGAAGAAAAACCAAATTCTCACAGTGTGCTGCCTGTCAAAGGAAGGCTGAACATTTTTTTTTTTTCAACTTGAGTCCCAAGGTCTGCTAAACTGTGCTGTTGCAATTTTGTGGTGTGTGATCAAATGGTGTTTTACATTGATGATGCATTTGTATGTCAAATCACCGGCAGATAAGAAAATGTGGCTGCAAGAAAGGTATTCTGGTGAGGATGAAGTAAATCTGGGTGTCTTACAAAGTTTTTAATGGCAATCAGGTCCTAAGGACATACACACTGTATGTCTTATCTGTCCACCAGTATGCTTATTGTCCGTCTAGACAGGCAGCGCCAGTTTTTACCGAGCCCCAGAGTAGCCCTATAAAGGCTTATACCATGAAATCATTTATGGCAACAGAAGGCTTTATTCCACAGGCTTGTTCGAAAAAAGGGCAAAAGCCGTGTACAGAAAACCTTGATTGTGGAGACTTTTAATGAGAAAACGAACTAGATATCATTTGAACTGATACAATAGTCAATTCACTTATGCATGAGGTATGGTTGGTTGTCTAAATGTCTTCTTGTTTCTTTCCACGGCATCAGGTTTCAGATGACATTCAGCTTCTCTTGATTCCATGATAAACCAAATAATTAAGAAGGAGATTACTTGTATGGACATGTTTTGAAGGGAGACCGCCCATGAATTGGTATTTTGAAAAAAAAAAATGATTTTTTGTTTGGGCTTTTATTTTCATGTCCGCCCCAGTGGAATTGAAAAAAGTTCCCCCGATGCCCTGCTGACATTTGCCTTTCTACTAATGTCACACCAGTTATTTTCCTCTTGTTAAACTATGTCAAGGAAAAGACAAGACAGTATTATTTCCATGAAAGCTAAACCTCTAAGCAGATAGATACAAATAGAAAAATCAGATTAAAAAAAGCATGAAGAAAGATAACAATATCATTCCAGGAGAGCTAAAGGTATGACTTCCCATAAAGGAAAAAATGAGCGTTTAGGGTTTGTTCTTTGAACGCCAGTGGATCAGAAGGAATGGAGTTGCGTATTGTATTTAACTACAAGAGTTTCTACGAGCGCTTTGCAGCTTTAGAAGTTGGAGAATTTCAGGATTAACAATTAACAAAGAAGTCCTGCCCATACATGAGTTCAGTCAGAAAACTTTCCTGGACCTGTAATTTTAGAACTTTTTTTAAAAATATTCATGGTTTCAGTTTAAATCAAAGTTTAAATATTGTGGAACGCATTGCATTATACAAGCCATACAGATATTATTGAAAAAAATTGTAAAACAATTTAAACTTGCAAATTAGAATTAGTCTTGATTAATAATAATAATAATATTTATAATAATAATAATAATATTAATAATAATGATAATAATAATTATATACTTTAGAAATTTAATCACACCAAGAAATATTTAAAAAAATTATAAATTGGTTATATAAAATTTCTATAAGAAATATTTTAAAATCATATAAATGGCAATATATATATATATATATATATATATATATATATATATATATATATATATATTGAAAATATGTTAAAAAATAAAACCTATTTCTAGACCAATTTAACCAACCTTGAGCATATTTAGAGAAGTGCATGTTGTGAGTAGCTGCTTATAGCTTTAGAACCTAATTCAGTCAACTCTCTCTGGTAATTATGATTATTTTATTTAACAAATATTTTTGTATTTATTTTCGTCACATTCCATCGAGAGAGATGTTTTTCAGAAAAAAAAGAATAGATGTAAAATATAATGTTAATAATAATTGGAAAAAAGAGTAAACTTTCATTAAAAAATTGCATTTAGCATACAGTAATTTATTTTGTCCAAACAGCCAAATTTGTTTCAAAACCCATACAAAGATATATATCAAGATCTTGTTCATCACGTTCATCAAGTCCTGTTTTTTTCCAAAACCAATAAGTATCATTTGTGATTACCATGCAGAAAATGTTCATGAAAAATTCAGGAAAGCAGACTCTGCAAATATGACAGTGTCTGTGTGGTTGACATAATTCTGTATGTATGGGGCTTTTTATCAATGTCAGGTGCCATGTCGGAGGTTTAACACAGAATTATAGACCATGCATGATCGCTTTCAGGTCTCAAGGGGAACACATCAGTAAGGTTTTGACAGAAACTCCCTAGCAAGTATAAAGTAATGCATTTATTACAAGGCATTTCAAACAATAGTTCCCACCACATTAGCATGAACATAAAAATCAAGGCATTTAACAGGAAGTAAAAAAAAATGAATACACAAATTTTATCACTTGTTCTTATCAGTTATGTATGGTTTCGTTGTTTTTTTTTTGCATCACCTGACTTTCAATGGCCTGTGAATTTTTTTATTAACATATATATATATATGTGCTTTCTCTTGTCCAATAGTAAACTAGCTTGTTACATTTACAGTAATGACATACCAGCTAGTTACCTGTGGCAGTGCCATATTCAAAATACCAGCAGGCTTCTGATAGTAATTTTGTATGTAAAATACTACCTGGCTACCCGTAGTAGTTTTTTGTGTGCATTTCACGGTGTATGACATGTATATGTGTGTGCATATATTTGAATATTGATTCATGGGGCATACTGTGAGACCTAATAAATAAACTTATGAAACACCTGTGTTTGCACTGTCATTGTTCATGGCCTAAAGATATTTGAAATTCAAATGAAGGAACATTTGTGGAGGATAATGGAAATGTGGATTTTCAGCAATAATGCGTAACAGGTACTAATCTGTATAAACATGGCGCAGCTTCCCGCTACTGCCTAAGGTGTAGCCCCTTTGTTACACTACACAAAGACTGGTGTAACATCTTGTGAGTGCACATAGTCGTGTATGAATCTAAATTTGTTGGAATTTTTTTGTTTAGATTTTTGACGATGACAAAAAAGAAACAAAGTACTGGATAATCCTATTAAATTCATGTTAACAATATAAAATTACAATGAAAAAAGTACTAATATAATGAAAAGATAATTATTTTAAACCATTAATGTTGGAATTCTATAAGGTGATTTTCATAATTTTGTTTTTGGCAAAGGGAAAAATGAAACAAATTATAGGATAATTCTATTAAATTAATGTTTACACCATAAGATTACAATGAAATAAAATACTAATTTAATGGAAAGGTTATAAGCAATTAATGTTGGATATCTCAAAGATAATTTTCACCATATATAAATATAATTAAGAAAAACAGAAAATTAAATATACAAAAAAATATGAATTATTAAATTTTACACCTTCCTTGTATATACTGAGAAAATGTGTTAAGAGTAAATGAAATGAAATTTACCATTTAATGCTTGATAGCATAAAAAAACTTCTAGAAGCTTGATGTCATCTCATGTTGATTGTACTACTAAATATCAGAAATGGCAACATGGTAATAGCTGAACTTGATTAACAATGAAATGGTTTCATCTTTTCATTTACATAAACCCTTTATTTCAAATTCTTGTATTTTGCCCTTTTCTCCTTTCCATATGTATAATCAATCTGTCCAGAGTGGCATATATTAATGGTGCATTATATGCATAATATAATTGAAAATTTCTAGTTTATTTTTAACACAACCACAATATGTAGTATAGTATCACTACTTTAGTGTCACAATGTTTACAAAATTTCCATTTGTAAGAGTAAAATATGAATAGAAAAAGAATATTTAGTGTTAAACCAGATCAACAATAAAATCTGATATTCTTGATAATTATAACACCTGGTGACACAAGAATTCACAATGTAGGCTTGTGCGGAGAATCCTGCTCATGTATTGTATGGCAGGTAGGTCCCCTGGTGGCAGAGTGGAGAAGCAAAGCTAATTATCGGCAGTGGTGTCACCTCATAGATGAAGGAGCTTTGTCTCTCGTGGTACTTGCAATTGACACGTTGCCAGAGGTTCTTGATTATTGCTATACAAGCTGGACAAGGATTAATATGATTGGTCGATGGTGGTAGGCAGCTGCATATTGAATTGCTGCAAATCGCTATGCTTCGCAGCAGATTTTCGCCAGCTATAAGGCTTGGTGCATTGCTATAGGGGATAAGTGTGGAACCTGCCCATAGATTTAGAAACTACATGATAGCAAATTACTCCCAATTCTGTTTAGGTGATACAGGTTCATTATTAGAACGATTAGGTGTGAACCATTGATTCAGTGGACCCTTGAGTGGGTTGTAGCCATTGGAGGCCCCGAATGGATCACCCTGCTTCATTGATCCCGCACCTACTCCAATAGTGACATCAATACAAAATATAATATAACGGCTCTTTACACGCAGACAAATCAGATGGCATTGCAGCAGATTCCCGCAGTAAATCTCGTCCATATTGGCAACACCGTACTCCCGAGCACCGGGATTAGAGACCAATAGCGAGCCGGAAACTACTGGATGGGTATTAATCCAGTCACCCTCGTGGACAAATCTTGTTGCCTGGCAAAGAAGGGTGGCTTACTCTAGCCTCATTTGCATATGATGTTTTGATGTTTGATTGGTTAAAAAGAGGTCTAGGGTAAACATGGTGGGCTTTCTGATTTGGCTTGTTAGGATAACTATCTGCCCTGTGGTCCTATATAGAATCAGATAATTTTACTGTTGAAAACCCTTGCAACCTGACATAAGCTTTCTTCTAGGATTATACATATATACACCTTAATCCCATGTTTTTTATGTTCAATATATTCCCTTTTTTGACATATACAGAAAATACAAAGTTCAGATCAGAAAAGAAAACTTCTGTGTATATATTGGTTCATACTGACAGTATTTGAGTCAGCAGGTTAAAACAGTGTTTTATCCAAAATATTCAAGTTTTAAACCTACAAGTTAAGGGGTACAGGTTTATTCCTAGGTGATGGAAGTTTAATCTGTAGTTAAAGGTTTGCTCCCATAAACCAGCTCTGCAGATGATCCTTGTGGCCTGGGTCAGCCTGTCAGTTTTTTAGACCCACATCAGGAGATTGTTATCTGTATGTAAACAGGAGATAATATTACCCAGTAAAAACATGCCACGGCTCTATCTAACCAGATAAATGTACAATAATACACTGTTGTAAACTTGCTTCCTTCAATTATACCAGTTCCCTTTTTGTGGTTTTAAAATTAGAAATTTAAAAATATTGCAAAAAAAATTAGTAAAAAAAAGAAATTTAAGTCTTTATCAAATGTGATTTAAAATGAGTTTCTTCATAATAATTCAGTTGATGTAATGAAGATCTTTGAGAATTTATAACTACATTTATACAAATTACAATAGAATATTATAAAATATTCTTCCTGATAATTTAAATAAAAATTGATTAAAAATGATTTAAAATCTTGAGCTTGAATAACTTTCAGCTATTGTTCAATTGAGTGTAACAGTGACACATATCAGAAATGACTAACATAACATAAAATAGTAATGAAAAGAACTACATTTGCACCTTTAATGGCGCTATTTTATACAGGTAGATAAACTTATCTCGCATAACACAATCTGACGTGCATGTTAGGAGAGTTGCACTGTGCATGTTGGGAGAGTGGCAGGGAGTGAAAGAGTGCCAGTGCTTTCTTGGCCTGCTGGCCCAACATCTTGTCTGTTTTGCCCACAGCCTTTCTAAATCGTATATTTAGGAAAGGATAGATTCCAATGCCTGACAGATGTGGGGCACATTGTGTACCCCATGGACCCCAGCCACACCAGTTTCTTTCCTTGCACCTTTACATGGGGGTTGTATCCAAAGCACGTGTTGCACTTTGTGGTGTGATTTCACAGCTCTGTAGTGAATACATATATTCATATATATTTGCATTTGTGTTACCGCTTATATATTGATATCTGGTACAAGAAATTGACTAGTACAAAAAATTGTGTGTGTGTGTATATATATATATATATTTATATATATATGCATGGTGCATTCTCTTTAATAGGAGCTGTATTATTAAAGGATGGCTTGACATATAAACATGAATTTAAAAACATAAATCCAAAGTTTTTCAGTAATATCAACGGGAATCATTTGAGAGGGGATATTACAGAGGGGACGGCACCTTATGATGTTTGGGAGTTTTAACGTATTAATGGAAGGCTTCCCGAGGAGATCATTTAGTGGCATGTCTGCTGTGGTCCGCTGACATTTAGTCTCTGTGATTCTAATTATATCAAAGAGGGCTGTCACCTGGTGCTGCTGTAGTCCCTCATCAGGTCCTGCTGGACTGCCAGCACAGATCAAACCATTGCCAGGATTTTGATGTGCCATGGGATGAAAAGATGAAGGAAAGGCATACCTGTGCATAATGTGGCCACCCAACACCCGATGACGAGATGATATACCAATTAGCGCCTTTCATGTGCGACACCACAGTACTGTCAAAGGCACAGTTATGCCTCTTAACGCTGTACCTTTCTGTTGATTAACAAAGGGAATAAGAAGAGCAGGCAACTGGGACTTGTCCTTTGCCCAGCTCTTATACGGTTCAAGTTTTATGTCCTCAGACACCTGCAGCCATCCTGTATGTATGTTAAAAAAGTTTTGGGTAGATGTTACCTTTAATCTGATCATTACAAGCAGGAATCTATGTTATTTTCTATGATTATTACAGTAAATCCTGTATTTGAAGCCCCCTCTTGAACTATGGCCATGTCCTAATAATGGACAATGCAACAGGTCATTCCCCATTAAAGGGGATAAACTGGGTTTGTACTGCAGCAAGTATAAGATTTTGCAGATTGACATAACACATATTAACATTTATATTCTAATTATATTGTAAAGAGTAAATAAGCTACTTTGTTCAGAGAGACAGAACTTTTTTCTTTGTGTATAGTTTGTGGAAGGATGTTTTTAGAGGAGAAAAAATAACAAGATTCATGCTTGATCAGTTTTGAATTGATAGGGGTTAAGGCAGGTATTTACTAGGAAGCTGACTTGTTTGTTGGTTTTGTGTCAGCACCTCTTCACAGGTATGATCAGTGACACAAAGTCAGGTATATATCACAGGACTACCTGTAGACAATGTATGGTCAGTGCGGGGAGGGGACATTGCTCCGGGGCATATTGGATTGGACATGGCTATTCCCCTTCCCACAGTAGCACAAATACTTCACTCATAAGCAGGATGAGATGCGGATATTATATAGCATTCTCTCTTAAGATTCCCATTGTTCCCACACAGCAGTATTTAGAGACCATCTGTCTCTGAGTCGTGACTGTTCCCATCCCCAGGGCTTCATCACAGGGCTTCCTGATCCTCTCCGTATTGTAACTCATCAGATGAAGCAGAGCTTACACCTAGAGTGATAACCCTCATCAGCCTCCCATTGCATCACATTGCTATTGTCTTGGGTCATCTTACCTGAGGATTTTATGTCATCATAACCTTAGGTCATTTTATCTGAAGAAAGTCATTACCTTAGGTCGATTTACCTGTGGAATTTAAGTCATCATTACCTTAGGTCATCTTACCTGTGGTCTTTAAGAGGGGTTTCCCCTTTATTTGACTGATCTTTAGGGTAAATTACCCTGGTACTGTTTCCACAAGTGTTCTCAGTCCTAAGGTGAACCCTTTTGGGGCGGGGAAAGCATTGGCATGGGATGATGTAATGTTATCCCTTAAAGTTTCAAGATGTTACTAATGCTACTTAAGTAGTGATGGAATGATTATTCTCGAACAGGGGGAAAAAAAGAACCCCAAAAGTATATTTAAATGAAAACAAGCCCATTAAGCTTTGAAAGTGAATTGACATGCCAGTGACATGTTATTAGATGTTTTTTCTCTCTGTTGATAACAAGAGTACTTGGGGAGTATCAGTGTGAAAGGATGCAGATAACACAGGGGTTGAAGGGGCTGGCGTATAAGTGGGGGGCTTTGGATTAGTATAGAACACAGAAATTTACAAAGACACAGGGACTTGAGACATGTGTGAAGCAGCATTTAAGGTAAAGCAGCTGGGCAAACTGGCAGGTACACTGCCACGAGAGATTCAATTTCCTCTCAAGGAGAGAGAAAATCCCTCTTAGGTGAAAAAATATCAAAGGGGAAACCAGAAACTTAAAAAGCCACTTTGTATGCACTCGTTAAAGCCACAGGGTGCATGGTTAGATGCTGTGGCCTGTCACCCCTATTTCTCCTAGAATGGGCCTTCCTGACTATTGTCAAGAAGAGTTCATTCATTACATCTGGGTGGGCATGGTGTGCTGATAGTAAGGAGATAAAAATCATTGAGAAGCCACTTAATGAAATGACATATATTTATTGCTTATCCATTCTGGATTGAGTGGATTTCTTTTTGTCAAATCAGTTTCCCTAGCTTTCTTCAGATTATAGGTACCATACAAAATGACTTTTTTTGCCTTTATATCTTCAGCTGTTAACTTTTAAGATAATCAGTTTCATGTACCCAAGTTTCAGTTAATATAATAGCATTATTGCCATAGAAATGATGTTTCTTCTATTCGGTCCAGGTCCAAGTCAGTTGGCATGAGCTCCATTCCTTTACATATTGTAAATTGCAGTTTATGTACAGAAAGGAGGACTGGTTACTACTACACGAAACCACAAATATTATAAGTTAAGAAACCAAAATGTACAAAGTGCCTTTTTAATTGTTTCATGAAAATTTGTTCCAAACTTTACAGGGATCAGTGACAAATATTTCTGTGGTAAATTCTTCTGGATAAATTGATTAAAAAAATAACTGTTTGGTTATTTATACATACAAAAAATAAAAATGTAATTATTAAATAAAAATAAATTACAAGTATAAATATGTAAAAATACATGTAAATAAATAAAAAAAAAATTAAGGGAACCTAGAATAATTTATAAGTTATCAGCAGATAAAATAATAACATGAAGTAGAAATAAGTTTCACAGAAATATTTTGTCTCTTGTTAGTGTAGTACAATGATAAGCTGAACAGATGAACCATGGGTTGTTGGTGGCTTAGCGATGCGTCTTTGGCCTTCGGGATGGAGCTTTACTAGAACTGAGTCCCCTCAGGCAGCTGTTATGGAGGAATCAGCCCTGATAAATTTGCCATATGTTGGAAATACTGCATCATTTTGGAGCTGTTGGCTTCACTTTTATTTCAGTCGTTTCAGAGGCAGATTTCTTCTTTTATGGGTTTGATGACAAACCACATAAAGAATAGTGGCCCAGAGCCCGTCTAGGTAGGGAACGTAATCAGAGATAACATCTCCAATAGCAAAACATATCGCCATATAGGAAAACATTTAGAATTAAAGAAGGCTAATAACACCCGCTCTTCATTGTCTATGTCACCATAATTTTGATAGCATTCATCCCTCGGGCATTATTTATGGTTTATAATTGATATTTCTTGCTAAATTATTTTTAAGCTGGAATATTAAACCACATGTATATATGCTATGTGACATTCAAGACAGCATTACGTTATTAGCTTTCTTGCTGAGGGTGAAAAATTGCCACAATCGGCTTAGACTGCCGGAGGCTTGAGGGATGTATTGAATGGAGTAATATTTCATTATATACACATTTAACTGCAATAAAATGTTGCTACTGGTATTGGATGCTCTTGAAATTGGGAAGTTGATTTTATATGTGGTATCACTAAATAACTGCAGATTTAACTGCTTAGGTTTTATTGTAATTTGATAGATCAGGAATAACCCCCCCCCCCCAGTGACATAACAGTGCCGTTAAAACTGGTTTTCAAATAAACTGGATTTTTTTTTTCTCTCAGGGAATGAATTTAGCTCTTTTATGCACTGGGAACAAAAATTTAACTAAAATATCTAATCATCTTAAATAAATCATGTTAGATAATTAATTGCAGTGTGATTTAGATTTTGTGGAAGAAATTTTGTGACTCAGAATCTCTGACCTTGTTTTGACAGAGCTAATCTGCCATTGAAGGTCTTGTATCTACTTGTCTCAGAAATGCTTGATGTCACAGAAATTTGTAATTTTGACATCTTGGGCCAGAAACTTTGTGAAAAAGTTTTATCTGATGAATATAGCAACTGTTACAGACATAAAATACTCTTACAACTGTTTGTGAATATTCAAAGGCCTAAAAGTATACAATAAATGATATAGGCAAAACTTCATGCCCGTCTTCACGAATCATTCTGTATGTATCAAGCCGTATAATTATTTACAGGTGAATACTTGTGCATCTGTTGTATTGGGCAGATACACCATAGGCCCAGGAAATATAAACCTTAAATTGTAAATGATATTGAAAATGTGATAGATATTGTTTACGAACATTAAACCATTTTAATGTGTGAGGTGAGAGGAGAAAAGAGCCGTCTATTTTCCTAATAGGATATAAATTATGTGTGGAGCAAGTGGTTTCGAGTATTTGTCCAGCTTCAGTAGTATTAATTACATCTCATCAAGAGAGACCGGGGTGTCCACAGGGACTATTAAATGACCAGGCTGTCTGGTCCCTCTCACAGCTGGATACTTAATTAAATACCATTTAGATAACAGTACTTAGGCATCCTAACCGTTTCTGCTTGAATTTCAAATCCACCCAGGGTGTGGCACATTTCAGAATTATTGAAAGCAGTGAGTGACACATGTTGGACAGTGTAATATGATACTGATAATGCTTACTGAAAGAAAAGAAAAAACCTGCCATTATATGATACTGTTATATGTGTTATATGAAATAGTTTTGCTGTTTTGTATTACATTTTATATTATATAACATTAGATAGAAAATTATATATTGTATTATTTTATATTCCAAGGAATAGAACATTTCATAAATTAAATTATATTTTATTATTTTATTTTTATTTCATTTCAAATTTGATTAGAATTCATTTGATTTGATAAAACATTTTATATTATATTAAATTATTTTATATTATATAATATCAGACTAGGTTGTATTTTATTTTCTTAAAATAATCTTTTGTAAAATGACAATAAATTACATTTTTTATTTTTTTAACTCCTCCAGTTGTATAATTGATAAAACGTAAAACAGGGTTAATGATAAAGAATTATATATCTTTGATGAATATGCGCAGTCAAATATAATAAATAGAGTGACTTAAAAATCAGCTTTTTATAAAGTCAAGTGTGTCTGTAAGATTTTCCGTTAGGAAATACTTCATTTGTATCTTTAGCATCAGGTGTTTATTAGTTATATTTAAATTTGTGTTGTTTATTGTTCTTCAGAGCAAGGTGATGCAGCCGCCCAATCCATTTTCTCCGTTATTAGACCACTTTGCGCAGCCCCCGCCAGCACATATGGGTATTCCACCAGGTATAGATCCAAAAACAGGTAAGAAAAATATTTATATTTTATTTTTTTTTTAAATATGAGTTATGTTTCTAAATGGGTGTGTTTGTTATGTTATTGTTTATTCTTGGATATTCCTTATCTGATCACCCAGACTGATTGTCTATTTAGCTTAATATAGATTTTAAAGTGGAAATTATTCATATTCCTTATTCATATTTTAGCACTTAATGAAGAGGGCATCAGTCTTATATTGTTTAAAACCAGACAGGATCATGCTTAAATTTCTGCAGCTGGGAGAGAATCCAGGAGAGGGAGCCAGTCTAATTTTATTTTTGGACAAGACAGGGAACGAGTCTAGTTTCTATAACTGGCCAGATTTATTGGAGTTTTCATAGCAGCTTTGGTAATAATTAATGCCTGGGTTTCATGATGAAATATAAATAAATCCCATCCAGCGTGTATGTGGGGCTTTATCCTGTTTGATCCAAGTGGGTTAACTATTATGACCAAATGTTTTTGCAGCTTCATTGCCTCTTTGATTAAAGAAATAAGGTTATACCGGACCACTGTAGCTCCTATATACAAATTTATGGCCAGGACAAATAAAAGACACTAGGTACAATACAATGAACATACAGTTAGATGACAGAAGATGCCCAAGCTTCACCTGACAGTATTTGATCACAAAAATATTTAGGAAACGGTATTAAAAGTCAGAGTAATTAGGATATAAGTAAATTTTTTTTCAAAGGGCTAGTTCAAGTTGCTGAAAATGTGTTGGTAGGCAAACGGATATATCGTGCTGTGCATTATTTGCCAGCACTGATGGCATAGGGTGAATCATGACACCAACTGGGGTGTAAATTTTATCCTCTGCTCAGGAGGTGAAAAAAATGACATCAAGATCTGAAATTTCAAACATGAGCATGCATTAATTGGGACTTGTATTAGATGTGTTTTGCAAGAGACTGACATGTATTGCCTGGTCCAATGAAAGGATTGGTGATGTTGCTGTAGGGGTGATAACGTAGAAGATGAAGCGCAGGGAGGTATCTTCCAGGCCGTGTTCATAAATAAATGCGCCTGCTTCTTTTTCAGTGATCTAGCGCAGCGGCTGCCTGTGTTCTTTAATTCAAGGCTAGGTTAGGGTTAGACCCTGGCTGTTATTTTCAAGGGAAGCAAACATAAGGGTGTAATAGCGGCTGGTTGCCAAGTCACTCGCTGTGTCAGCATCAAAGAGCAGAGAACACTTTGAAGTAAAGATGCAAGGGGGGCGTGTGTTGTGAGAGAGATGCAGTGAATGGAGGGCTGACCCAGGCCAACAGGTAGCTCAAGAAAGTGAGGTCCAGGTAAACTGTGGGGCTCAATGTCCCTGCAATTGTAATCAACTGTGGTGGCCAGTCAGATTAGAGGCCTCCATTTGATAGGAGGTTTGTTGAGTGACATACAGGGAGGCCTGTGTTTACTGGGGCCTGTCACTGTGAGATGACCTCTGATGACAGACAAGACAGTATATGGTCATTTATCAAACCATACAAACACCCGGGGATGACTGTTTAGTGTATGGGTACCTGACAGGTCCCTGTGCCCCTCTGTCACACTCTGTACCTATGCGGCCCTGTACTGTGTGAGACTGCGTGCTGGTCCATTGTACATGTTGCTCACAATCCTACTCCATAAAGGGTGGGATTAGCTGCCCATGTATGTTGACAGACGTTTGGCATGTGGGCTACAATTTGTGACTGTACTTTTTGTTTAACAGTAGATTTATATCCTGCTCTGTTTTCACCATGTGGGTTTTAAGCCTGAGAGGTTTCCTCTAAATATTTATGCCCAGATTTTGTCATTTCATATTTTATAAGAGGCGTGTATGACTTGGCTACAGATCATGACAACACAAGAGCACATTGGGAATTCTCTGTCAGTGTAAAACCATGTCACATTTATAAATATAGAAAAAAAATGGATTTTTATTTCTTTTCTTATTTTTATCATCTTAAAAGGTCTGTATTTGTACAGAGAAAAATGATTTGCTACCACTGGCAGAAAATTTTATTTTTATGAACTTTTTAAAAAAAAAAATTGAAGTTTGTTGTGCAGCTGTCTTCTTTCAGTATTTTCAAGAAACACTTCTTAAAATGAATTGTGAATTTTACCTTTGTACAAAGGTTTATTTGGTTCTTTGTTTGTGGTAATTTTGAAGAATTTACTATTATTAGCTTATTCGGCATGTAGTAGTAGAGCAACAACACAAACATCTTTTAAAATTTATTTTTTCACACATTGTAAAGGATTGTGATAGCTTTATTTGCACATACCGCAAGGTTGTGAAATAGTTCAGATTTATATATACAAGTGTCATTAGCGTGGCAACACATGGAACAGGGTAACCAGTACACATGGAACTTGCCACAACCACTATTAAGCCACCCACATGGCCGCAAGGTGGTCAGTGGGGATTCTGTACCATGAGTTATAACACTAGCCCAGGGGATGGTTTGTTTTTCACTGATTCCTGGCCTCGGGCAGGTAGTCCCCACTCTGTGCTTTTTGTATCATTGTATACCTAGGGATGTGATATTTGCCTGAATGGCCAAACAGTACTGATTGGTGTGTTTACATTTGTTATCAGCTTGTAGAAAAACTGGCATGTTTCACACCCTGGCCTTAGATCCTGTCAGCCTGTTACTCCCATAGGTTGACTGACTGTTTTTATTGAAGGATAAGTGAAGGACTGAAGGATTTGGTGTTATTTCATGACTTTGTTATTTTTAAGTGGGCTTATGTCTTTGAGATCATCTTTTTTTTAATAAATGAATATGGAAAAAGCTATTTTAAAATGCATTTTGTAAGTGTTTTCAAAGCTTTTAAAGTGTCATTACTTTGCATATTAAAAAAGTTAACTTGAAATAAAATAATTTATTTTTATTTTGCAAATTAAGAATGATACTATTGACATGTAAATAGTTCATTAAATGCTGAACATGCTACCCATTGAAAAAAATGTAAAAAATATCAGTGGTGGACTAATTGTACTCTAAATATTGTTTTACAAACCTACACAATACAAACTAATTAATTATTCAGCTTCAGAGAGCGTAGCCTTTCATTAAGAAAATTTATAATGACGTGTACCTTCTATAAATATTTATTGTGGACAGAAAGAAAATTACTGAGGACAACTAAATGTTTGTTTTAAACTTTGCACATGGTCATAAAATAGTTTTTAAAAGCTCTTCAACAAAGTGGCTTTGTAAAATAAACCAACTGTAGGATTACTGAAAAAATGAATGAAACTACATATGTTCCTACAGACACACATGGATGCACCGGCTCATGAGGTCAAACTGGATGGGATCAGGAAGTCAGACCAAACCGAGATTTGAGCCGAGTATTTCACATTGTTATACATCAAAGTGCATAATATGTCCATCCTGTCAATTTGCTGACTTTCAATCTTCTTCTGGCTAATATTTTGACTGATATGAAGACGAATTTGCCTGGAGGACAGGGGGACAAACTTCCTTAATGTTAGGCATGATATGTATGAAGCACCACACAGAAAAATCAGGCCCCTGCTTTCTTATTCAGGTTATTGAATAATGAAAGATTAATTATTCAAGTAATGCCATTTCTGTTGGTTATTATCATATCATGTATGGGGGTCCTTTGATGTGAAAGGAAGAGAGTACAAGTAACACAGCCACCAAACTGCCCTTACCTTATTGCAAGCAGCAGTAGAGCAATGCCTTGATGATGGGTAGAGAGCAGAAATAATGGCTGTGGTGCATCATTTATTTGGAGTAAAAGAAAACTAAATTAGCATTCAAGCATGAGAGTGTTCCTTAAAAACTTTTACAGGCTCCCTTACATGTAAAACAAGTCAAAAACTTTGCCTCAGGCTTCAGGGCTTATATTTTTTCCAGGAGAAAGCTGTAGTTTTAGATATCTTTTCCTTAGGGCCCTCTTGAGATAAGTGGTTGCTTCTTATTTTATCAGGGTGACTTCGGCACCGGTCCCAGTGACTGATTTGTCGTGTGTCTGTGTTGTACAGACTTGCTTGAATTTCAGGGAAATTGTATTTGCAACTTTAAACTTTTTAAGCAGACAATGCCATTTAAAGAATTACTGATACAGAAAGCTAAATGCTGAGATGTATATTAAAGGAAATTGTTTTCAGTGATCATGGATGAATAGAGCTAAATTGTATGAATCCCATACCATAAAATTAACTTTCACCAAATTATTTCTTCTGTTTTTGTATGATACTGTGAAGAAATACCTACTTAAATAATGTTAAAGAAAAATATATCAAACATTTGTGAAACTGCAAAGCAATTTTCAGAATATATTTCACTATAAAAAAATCAATTAATTAAAAAGGAAGAATAAACTTTAAAGACAAATTAGAACTGTTTCACTGTAAGATAAAAAAAAAATTACTTAAGCATGGAATTTCCTGCTAGTTGATTGAATGACTTTGAGACATATACTCTATAAAAGGCAATTTCTACAGATGTCAGCTAATTAATAACAAAGTAACATAACAAAAGCATATGGTCCCCCTGGAAAAGCCATTGACAGACTTTTGAAAATTCCTTCTAAATACTAATCTCCTGCTAATAATCTTATTAATATTATGAACTTATTATTATTATTATTATTATTATTATCATTATTATTTTTATAATAATTATTATTATTATAATTATTATCAATATAGATATAAAGTATACTGTATGATGAGATGTAGATAAAGTTTCATAATGATTATTAGAGTGGAATAAAAAGGAATACCCATCAAATTGATTTGAACCAGACTTAAATAAGAGCAGACCAGCATGTATACAGTTCAGAACCTATAGAGCCCAGCTTCTGCTTACGGTAGGTAAGACAACCCTTGGTATGCGGGGAGATAGTTGTGTCATAATTAGTTTCGTTTGCGTATGGCAGCAGATTAGTGCCATATGTTTGAGGGGTGTCCCATTAGGAAAAAGAAATTTAGGAGATACAAAAACATACTCGGAGGGGTAGCTCATACATGAAAAGAGAAGCTCCTTTATGCCAAGGCTAGCAGGAACTTGCTGACATAGACGTTGAGCAAACAAGCAGTGGCAGGGATCAGTCCTTGGATATCTTGCCCATCATAATAATCATGGAAACTTTCCACTACTTATATTTCTTTTTTAAATTTCTACAGCTTAATTATTATAGACATGCAAATTTTATTACCAATAGTATACCTACATTTTAAAATTTAATCCATGCATTTGACAAATGATGAACATGCATGGAAAAAGTCAGTTGTTTAATGTGTAGATGAATAAAAAATTAAATTGCCTGGCATTAGTTAGTTTTTTATTGTACATGAAAAATGAAGGTTTTTTAATTTAGCCAAAAAAATTATGATGGGAAAAAATTACTGGAGAGAAGGAAGTTGAAAAATAGTCCATCCAGCAAGTTCATTTAAATGTGCAATAATTTTACATCGTCTTTTTCATATTTTAACACGGCAAGAAATATTTCACAGATGACAGTATTGTGATTCAGGTTAAGCAGAAATGAAAGAGAAGACAAAAGGAAAGTTAAATGTGTACATCTCAGATGCCATGGAGAAAACTGTAGGGGGTTAGTGTTTAATAATATGTCACACCTTTTGATTGAGTCACCTTTTAAGTTTTCTCTGGAGAAGTCGACAGAAGGTGTGTGAGACGCCAAGTAGTTCAGAGACAGCAAAGAAAGCTATAATGGATTAGAAAAATAAGTTTCCTTTTGAGTGTAAAGAAACTTTTTTCACTTTGTGTCTGAAGATTCCTTCTTCATCGGTAGGGTGTAGCAGACTTCGCTGAAACTCCTGTGGCCCCCACGTTTTATATATCCCATAATCCTGTCGTGCTGAAGCTTAAAAGGTGGAGGGTCCTGCTGGGATTATACCATACAGAAACTCACAAGACACATGGTTATGTGACATAATTACTTTAGAACCCCTCCTTGGGCGAGCGAGATCTTGCTCCTTCGTATTCCGTAAGAACACACTACCTGTGAGGATAAATAAGGGGGCGTTAATTCTCCTGTGTCTCCCAAAGCTTGACCAGGCCGGCAACAGAGGGATCCCTGCTGGGGGTGTAATTATTATTTCACAGGTACCCGGGGATCATCCAGTGTTGATTGTTCCACCCAGTGGTGACCAGGATGATGAGGGCGGCTGTCTGACTGGCAGGACCCATTCCTTTATTGTGGTTGTTTTGTTCTTGTCAACATGTCTGCAGGCTTGTTGTGGTGTTGATTGAATGGGATTAGTCCCATGTGTCCTGACAAAACCTATGCGGGCAAAAATTAACCAACCCGAGGATGGCCACTCAAGGATAGCATGACACAAACTGACCAAATTTGATTACATGTAAGACAAAATCACAGTGGAATTACACCCCATAATCCATAATCCAGTATCTTTTATACAACATGCTATCACTTATATAGGAATAAAAATATCTTTGTTCGTATTTAAATAAAAGTCCACTGTTATTGTTTATTGTTATAAAAATGTGGCTGTTAATTGTATTTGTCATATAAACAAAGTACAGTATTTATCTACACAGGTAGTTCATGTTTCTCTCAACCATAACCATTTCTGTTGAAGGTATCTGTTTTACACAACTAAAAATTTGTTTTGTTTTTGCCATATTTTTATCACACGGGACAGTTTAATGTAAAAAAAATTTTTCTTAAGAGTGTTCAACTCTCACAGAAAGCTGTATCACTTTAAAATTTTCAAAAAACAGTTCATGAGAAATTTCTTACAGGACTTGGGGGGGGGGGGGGGGCTGATGGTCAGATGGTAACACATTCACAGGCAATGAGTTGGCAGATTTTGTTCAAGAATGAGAAAGTGTGGCAAGAGTGGAGATGGACAAGATTAAAGCTTTGTGTGGAAAATTGTAATGGTAGTATACATGACTGTCGCAACAAGAAACATGATTGATGCCATTGCTTTCTGAAGGTGGATCCTTGCAATAGCCTCATATATTATATATCTGGTGTGACCTTGTACATAGGGCCGCATTTACTGCTGGGCTTTTAGAGTCTTTGAGTAAGGAGCACAACCCTGTAAAAGAGGGAGGCATACCCCCAAATATCTAAGGGGCTGAGGTCTGTGCGGTAGTGGGGTTTATCTGATGCACTAAATTTGTGTCTGTATTTGTCTCTATTAGAGTCTGTGGGACTGGCCTTTGATGTTCTCATCCCCGGAGACCCACGTTGTCAAAGTGCTGTAATGGTTTAACAGCATGAATGAGTGATTGCAGGGTAATGTATGCTTCACTGGCCGGGCAATGAATTCACCAGCGCCAACACCCAAATGGACATTTTTCTGGTCCCTTGGAAAAAAGAAACCCTGGAAAAAAATCCAACTCTGATTAAAGTTTGTTTTTAAAAAATACACACTGAACAAAGTAAAGTTTGGTGTATTTGCCGAGGGGACAGAGTTCGGAGGCAGTTAATATTTAGGAAGAGTTACTTCAGGTCTGCTTAATGTTATATGAGGTTTTCAGTGTTTTGTCTTGTTTTCCTTAACCAATTTATTTATACCTAGTTATCATTTCTATATAATTATATAGTCAATTTGAAAATTTTAAAAATGTAGAACATTGGTACAGTCAATTTTGAATAGGATCAAAACCACAAAATTGAATATTCACTCAGTAAGTTCATATGAAATTGCTGTCCTTTCTGCTGTTTATATTTTATAAAACAGAGGGTTTGAAACAAACTTTGAAAATAATTGGTAAATAAATCAGTACATTTGTGAGAGTTTGATAATATAAGTGTATTATTTTGTTGAAAGTACCTGTATATCATCTGTTAAATCCATCTGTCACAGGGGGCTGTCAGATTCTGTCATGACATATACAATTTGTCCTTATTTGCATATCACAATGGGAGAGAATACACAGCCCAGAGGGCACAGGGCAGCACCCTCATTTTTGCCCCTCATTTCAATTTGCAGGCAGCTCTCTAATTAGTGTGAGGCTGGCACTGGGGCTTGAAGCCAGGATATTAGACATTACATGATTATTCCTTGGCAAAACTGACCCTGCAGGAGTACTGATGACAGTGAGGAGAATGGGCGCCCGCGCTCCCGGCCTGCCGGCCCAGCAGTTCCCTTTGATGTAGCATTAGGCACCTAATTGATTAGTATGATCACAGAGCCAGACTTGCACTTGATTGGTTTAATGTTCGTGTTTCCTCCTCCAAGCCTGGGGAGCGGGAAGCAGAATTACAGGTTACCCCAGCGATGCTTAGATTGGAGGGGGGGGGGGGGGAGATATCATTCTAACGGTCTGAAAACGCTGGTCCCCAGAAAAAGCCAAATGACACTAACACCTGCAACACCATATAGTCCAAGCACCCTTGTCCACTGGTTAGATCCGCAAGGTTCCACCTCGCGTTTCTGGCATCTCTGACTACTTTGGCCACTGCCCCGAGGTCTGTCTCTTTTGCGAATTCTCTGTCCAGTGTTTCTTATTTCATTAAAGCAGGTGTGGGAGAACGCAGAAGAATGTTGGCAGGTGTCATCGCTTGCTTCCCCTGACTTGGTAATTCCTGCAGGGCTGTAGTGGAAAAAAATGAAACACCAAAAATAAAGTTAAATTACTTCTGTAAATCATATTTTTACTGAGCTCAACAACACAGGTATTTTAGGTAACAGACCTATTTTTCGTAATCGTTCTTGTGTCCGTATTTGATCCTCTGTGATGCATACGGCTCTTTTTGAAAGCAGGGAGCCTATCAAAATATCATAAAACTTAAGAACATAAGCGCACAACTGAGGAAATATAATGAACATGAAATTGGAATGATGTATGAGTGTAAATGACAGGACTGATGAAAGCCTGGGGGACGAATTTTACTTGATCAAAAGCTTGTTCACTCCCGGTGATTTATTCATCATCACTGAAACGGACTGTGTGTAAAAATATCAGAGGAGATGTAAAATAATAAATGTATACATGTATATGCAAATGCATATATCCAACTTTGCCATATGTGTATGCACAAGCCTAGTTATGCACTGGTGAGATGCTGGGACAGTGAAGTAAAGCATTGAACACTTCGGTTAAAAAAGAGTAAATTATGGTATATAATATTACCAATTTTGAGGTCATTTGTTAATATAAAAATATATTTTACATCAATATTTAAGCAAAGTAAGGAATCTGTAGTTAATATATTTTAGTTGCATAATAGTGCAATGGTTCATTTAAATAATCAAATAATAGATTGGACATTAAAAAAATTACCATAACATTAGCATTTGTTACCTGTTATTAATTTATGTGAATATGTTGCAACTGGGATATATTTCCTAATAAACTGAATATGAAACTTAGAAAAATTTACTTTGATAGCACACACAATAATGATGTAATAGTTATGATAATATAAATACCACCCATGTGTTGGAAGGAACACCAATGCTCAGAAGTAGACTTGATCTGAAAGTGAAAATAACAACTGTGCCTGTTCAAAACACAATCCTCTTGTTTACCGAAGAATGATAATGCTGATGATCAGATATGATATCAGATGGTTGGAAATGAAAAATATATATAATCAGGAGCTTTCACATCACGAATTCAACAAATTTTTTATCACCTTTCATAGCAGACGCACAGAACACGTATGTGTTGTTTGTTTGGGTGTGTGATCCTGTGATATGATAAAAAAGATAAAGTGATGCTCTTCCAGGAAGTGATCAGATAACCAAGGTGGATTAAAGTAGCGCAGGATAAAATTCTAAGAAACTCATTTATTCTGTGATATTGATTATTAATCAACTGATCATTTTATGGGGAAATTGATATATTTCTTGTTGTTTACAGGAAAATAAAACTCGTTCCCCAGGTTTTCTTTTTATAAATCACCACATGTTACTATCATTGGTTTCTGAGGAACACAAAATGAGTAGTAGCAATTTTAATGTGTAAAAACTGTGACAAGATAACTATCTTCAGTCTCGCATATATAAAAGTAGATATAGCATAACATTGTTTGTCATAAATTTTCATTCATGTTCAGGCCATTGTCCTAAATGGAAAAAAATGATTAAAACGAATTTAGTGAGGCCTCAAATATAGCAATGAGATGGAAGGACCAGTGTGCTTTCTGTCAAGTGGGTGCTCACTATGGCCCTGAATGTAACAGTATATAGCGTGAAGATAGTAAAGTATGAATGATAACGAACATGTACTGCTGTAATAAAATTGATCATTTCCTGGCGGTAAGAACATGCTAGAATGTGTGTATGAATATGTGTATATGATATTGTATGTGTGTTTATATTAATATATTTATATTCATATTCATAGAAATAAATTAATATTAATTTAAAATATTGTGATGAGGAAGTATATGTTTTTTTATACAGCTATATGTGGGAAAGGTCAAGTATGGTATGATTTAGCAGTTCAAGAAAGGCATTCATGTGATTCAAATGCTTCTACTGTTTTTAGGCTCATATATCAAGTAATTGTAATTTTTATTAGAAAGATCTTTTCTATAGATTAAGAGACAGCAGTCATTTACTAGGGGATACCAATATTCCCATATATCCCCCTCCCCCCACCCCCACACACACACACATTCACATAAACATGCAGGTACGAGGTATACCTATGTCATAACATAATGAATAGTGGGCAGATGGGGGGGAGGAAATTTATTAAGAGTTCACATGAGCACACACACATACATTGATTTGTTGATTCAGTATATATCCATATAGGTTTATTTTATTTATACTTTGGCAGAAAAAGGTATATAAAAAGTGATATAAAGGTTTAAAAAAAGTGTGAAAACCATCATCTGGCAGTGTGCTAGAATACATAAGCACACATGCAACTGTAATGTGTGCATCTATCTTTTTTCTTAAACTGCCTTTTTATACATGTACATGCATATGTATGGATACTATAGCAGGAATATGAGGAGACAATTTTTTATGACACAAACATGGGTAGCAATGTAATTAAGATACTTCCAGATAATACTGGACAAGGCCAGGAAAAGGGCAGAACCATCATATTTAATCATTCATTATTCAACACAACTGCGAGGAAAAATGATGACAGATAGCCAGGCTGTCTGTCGGTCAGGTCAGGGGCCAGGCAGTGTGTAAAGCTGTTTGTCTAACGAATTTGTGAAAGGGCTGCAGGGCGGGCAGTTTGAGACTGTTGGTTACAGCGATCACTCCTAGCACAGCTTAGAGTTCACAAAGTGCTAACTAGCAATTTGATGTAAGATAATGGGTAGGAAAAAATGCGTGCATGCATTGGAGAACAGCCTCAGATCGTGTTCATTCTGGTGGAATAGTCACCAGGGAGGCATTGGAAAATGGTAAAAATGTAATGCAACTTGATTCTTGTTATAGATGTTGCCACTGAAATATCTTAAATTCAAATTTAACCCTCCCTTAAGGTGCAAAGCTTGTCTGTTAAATATCACAGGTTTAAACTAACAGATTGATAAAACTCAATCTGCCTCTTTAAAATTTGTTTTGTAGATCACATCTTTAAAATATTTTGCTCTGTCTGAGCCTAATCAAATTTTAAATATGGGTCTCAAAAATTAATGGAACATATCTCCAGTGCTTATCTTAATGTTAAAGTTATTCCCTAAATATCTAAAATTAAAATAATAGAAATTACCCCTAAATTTAGTCACACGTGTCAAATTATGTACAGCCCAGTTCTTAACCAGAACTGTATAAAATTTATTTTAATTCCACAAGAATTCTTCCATGCCAGATAATGATTATTTCGACAAATTGTGTATTGAATATAATAACTCGCAAGAGCTCCTCAGATGGACCTTGATTCCTTGTTAAATAGTTTTGTAAGAAGTTTGATATTGTTCATAAGTCTTGGCTGTTTGGTTTCACCATCATATTAATTATGGTATTCCATCAAATTGTTCTCGTGTCTTTTCACCAAAATAGATTCATTAAAAGATGCAACTGCTAAGCCTGGTTTTCTGCTCCTGGGGAAGATGCTTTTTTTTTATATATTTTATATGATTTTTTTTGCCCTGAATTGTGCTGTTTATATTAATCCATAGACTTTATGGATCCCCAAAGAATTTGTTGGGAATTAAAAAAAAACCTCATTTGTGTGGTATTTTTGTTATTTATGAAGATGGGGAACTGTTTTTTCTTCCCCAAGTGGTTTCTTTCTTTTTTTTCCCCATCCCCCCTTGGGGTGTTGTTAAAGTTTTACCATCCAACTCAAAGATTAAAATCATAATGTTTTAAGCAAAGCCTCAAGACCAAGCACAATGGGGGCATTTTCTAAGGGAGATAATATCTGGAGAGATTGAATGAAAACCCCACAGATTATTACATTTGAGTTTCCTGTTTTCGCTTTTTGACCAGCTCTACAGAGATGAAATGCTAACAATGGTCTTTGTAAGGCATTTTTTGGGCTGCAGATATGAGGTGGTGTCACTGCGATCACAGTGATACAGAGGTCCTGATCAAAATGGTGAAAGTGCTCCCTAATAGACGCTAATGGATGTTTTCAGGCAAGGCTGCCAGATAATCGCGGAATTTTCTGCAAAATAACCTCATTTCTGTATAACATTGTAACAGAGGGAAGCCCATATGTCAGCAAGTGTTTGGACTTAATGAAACCATCATCAGTTTTGCTGATGATTAATTATTTTCATGCAAACAGGTTATCAAGGGAACTTGGAAGAAACAGCAAAACAAAAAAAGTAGTTTGAGATAAATTGCTTTCTCACCTATAAAGAAATAAATGTTACTATGTATGGTGAAAAAGACAATTACCAGGTTTTTGGGCATGAATGTTCTTTTCTAGAATAATATATTCATAACAATTGTTGTGATATCTTCCTATTAAAGAAATTTAGACACAGCTTTTTAATAACACTGTTAAATTTTATTTGATGTTACATTTGTTACTTAAATGCATTTAAGATTTGGTTTTAGGTTTTGAATGTACTAGTGATATTCAATGCTGACAACTGGTGTTTAGTTTTTGGAAAACATATGGTACCAAGTAGTCATGTGACTGATACAGAAAGGGGTCCTTCCAGTAAAATATGTATCACTGTGGCAAAAATATTTTATTCATGCAAATATTCTAGCAAACACTGAAAGTTCTCCAGGTATATTATGTGTTAATTTGTGTTTCAATTTACAGGGAGATAAAATCTTATTAATGTTGAATATAGTTAAATTTTACATGTATGAAAACCTAAATATGAAAATACAAACTTTTTGCCTGATAAAGGCCATAATAGAATTGAACAAATTTCTCATTAAATATATTACAAGTATTTGCACCTCTTTTATATGAATATAAAAACTGGATATGAGAAATCAAATGAAGTTAATTCTGTAGTATTTCAGAAATACAATCATATTCAAGAACAGTTTTAGCCTATTGTCAGAACTTTCCTGTTAATCATATAAATGTTTTGATTTGCCCAGATGGAAACATTATATTTGCTGATACAGAATGGTTTTACTTCAAGATTTAAATAAAAAAAAATACAAAATTATAGATCAGCATTGATTCCCTGTTTGGTTTTAGAAAATATTATGTACAGCAGAGATGTAATGACGTTTTCTCCTCCAGGGGGCGCTGGCTGACATATCCAACATTTCTTTTGAATTCCCCTACCCTGCTCCAGCTTTAACTTATTAAATGTTTGTCTTATTGTTTCATTCTTGTATATATGAACATTTCAGTATAATGATTACCAGGAAAACAATAGAGACTGTAATGAAAATACAGGATTAATTTTTTAAGCTTTTTTGGTAATCTCTCAGATATTGTGCTACTTGAATGTTTTATTAAGTAATCCTCATCACTTTGATTAAAGCGATCTTTATTTTAGCAGAACTTTTTTACTGTAAGTCTTCCATTTTATTCATGTGTTTTGTTTGTAATAATAATAAATTAAAATATGATTAAGAATGTCTGTACTGGTGTCTCTTGTTTAACAGTTAACACCAAAACAATTTTAGAATTAATAGAGAAAAAAATTATATAATGTAATATTAATATTAATTCACTGTACATGCCTAATTTAAAACATGAATTTATAATATATAAAAAAAAGTAGACATAATGGTTAAAATGTAAATGAATATATTAATTATAACTTCATATGTATATAAATTAATTAATACATTTAAGTATAATATCTATATATCTGTATATATATATATATATATATATATATATCTTGCATGTTTAGGTTTAATTAAAGAAGTTCCAAAGTTCAAAACTCAGCAGGTGTTGACTGGTGATGTGTATCGTTGACTTCTGTCTTGCACGCATTCAACAGGCATGTTTTGTCGTAATTCTACAGGGGCTGTAAGCTGGAGCCAACTCTAGCTATTTTCAGGCAGATAGAATTAACTTCTTTCTGTGCGGACACAGATCCTGCTTCCTTTGCACATTAATTAAGCTGTAAGCTCCCCTCTGACTTGCTTGTTCACGACAGATTTAAGAGAGAAAGAGACCTTGCCTATTTATACATGAAAGATGCTACAATATACACCTGTGGTCTTTGATCTTGGATTTAATATAGGAAGATTAGCTTTTTGTCTGATGGGCTGGCGTTTTGATTTATTAATGGTTGAAACACAATCTGTGTGCCTCATCGGCTAGATAAACCAGCATGAAAGCCAAGCACATCAGCAGGATAGCTGATGCATTAATACAGATACATTTTGTCATTTCATATTTGCTTTAATGTACCGTGCAGGTATGAGCTACCTAATTAGGATATTAGGGCTGGGGTGGCAGAAAATCTGTGTTGACACGAAGATTAGTCTTTGTGGGTGAATCAGGTAGCGTCGGCAAATAACAGGATTGCTTACACAAAGGTTTGATCCTTTGTTTGAAGTTGTCCCCTGTTTCTGATGAAAAATTGCTCTCTCTCCTTTGGCAGCCTTTATAATTAAGCTGGGATCATGCCTATATCTTCCCTCGGAAATAACAGCAGTATCCGAATTTGTCCTGCTACAGTCAGAGACTCGGCAGGTAGCATGGCTTTGTGGCCACGCCAGGGCCCCGAGGCATAGCCGAGGATCAAAGACGCACACCTTGTTGGTGATGTTATGAAGTGTGTGAGATGAATGGCCAAGTCTTTGAGGGCAGGCAGCACATAATGCCATTTTCTCCCTTATATTGATTACACGCCTGATAAAAAGGTCCTCTCGCTGATTACATATAATACTGGGGGATGATGCTGTAATTGTTATTTACCGTCAGTTCAGTCTTGGCAGTAAGGATACGCCTGTAACAGGGAGCAGGGAAAATCTGCGGGTAAGGGCTTTGGGGCTGGTGTATTTCTCACCTGTTAATTGTGTTCACACCTGTACAGTGGACAGCTGGACTTGTCTCTAGTTTAACCATTGTGAAAGCATAGGACTTTGTTGATTTAGCTGTGACAGGCACAGGAGTTTTTTTTTTGTGGTCATCTTCCCTCCACAAGGTGTGATTTACAGACAGGATTTTGCTCAGGTGTCAGGTGACTGGATAACAGCTCACTATGGATGGTAGATTATTAGTAGATTATTTGGACTGTTTTGAAGGTTTTATTACATTATATAGAAAAAATCTTTGGTGATTTTCAAGGGTTTAACAAATGTAGCTATGACAAGAGGTAATATTTCATAACAATTTTCTTTTTTTTTGTTAAAACTGTTTTGGTTACCTTTTGATTGAATTTCTTTGAAAAACTTATCCAGGTGTAGTTTTTTAATGGAAATTTTATGGTAATATGCCGCCTGTTGAAGAGTTGTTGTTCCCTCCGATGTGATCTAAAAATGGTTTAGAATTTGTATGAAATCATTTCTTAAATTTATTCACTTGCAGATCAGGTTAAGTAAAAAAACAAAGTCTTTATTTTTTAGGGAGGATCTGAGGTTAAATGTTATCTTTCACTTTCCAATTGGAAAACTTATTAATTAGTAGAAAATGTTTCGTGTATAGATCAGGTTTTAATTTGAGTAAGTAAGAATAATTATGTTTGTTGAATTAAAAATGATATAACCAAATTTTTGGGTCTTTCTTAAGCTGTTTTACTTTTTATATTTTGTGTTTATAAACATAATTATCTACATGTATTGATATATATTTATTTTTCTTATCTTTGAATTTGTTTCATTGCAGGTTTACCAAGGCCACCTATGTATCCAATACCCCCACCCCCGGGGCAGTTCCCCCACCCTATCTATCCTACAGACCTATCTCAGCCATGGTGAGTACATCTAGCACACACACATTTATGCGCACAGTGTTGAGTAAGTGCTCACAAGATAGCACAAACATTTATTTCAATTTGTAAGTTTTATCGCAAAAAAAATTCTTTAACAAAATTAAAACTAGGTGGTATTTAATTTAGTGGTTTAAGTAAGACAATTCATTGTTTTTCCAGTTTTAGCTGAATAAAATTTGACTTTCAAAAGAAAGAAAAGCTGAAAAAAATAATATTTGACAAAATGAGTTTTGTTAATCCCTTTGAAATTTGAGAAACAAATAATTTAGAAAAAATTGTATAAGAGTTTAATGTTTTTATTGTTTTATATCAATTTATAATGTGTTCTTGTCCTTTTAACATATTATAGTTCCTGAATTATGTTTTAAAACGCTTTTTCATAAATATTTGGAGGAGTTTGATATTTAGAACCTCAGGTTTAATTTCTTAATAAATGTGAATATCCATGTAGATATATCTGTATAGGCTGATAAATATACTGTTTTGTTTGTGGAAGTATGATCCACTTTAGAATCATATAGATATATTTTAGGAATTACCACAGATAATTAAATTCATTTGAATGGTCTCAATTGAAAAAAGGTAGAAATTAAATATCTACAATTTTATTTGGGATTTTTATGAATAGTTTATTCTGCTGCTCAGTTTCTAGTTTAGATTTAACTAATAAATTTTCATTAGCTTTTTCTTTTAGAAAAAAACATAATTTTTATTGTAATGATTAAATTTAAAAAGGTTAAAAAAAATTTAAAATGTAATTTATCTGCAACTTTTCCATCCCTAGAAAGGTGTAAATTGTAGCACTAAGTTAGTGATTGCATTCTTGAAGTAGCATGGTTTATGAATCTGCTGATAGAATGTTGAACAAAGCGAATGCTTTTGAGATTTTAATTAGTATAGGATGAACTGTTTTGGCAGCATTTAACAAAGACAAGGTAGTCATTCTGTCCACATAAAACAATACAGCAACAGCAGTCGTATAAAAGCCCAGCACAGTACTGAGCGACTAATATGAAAGCCACTTTGATTCACAGTATTGGCTCACCGAATGTCCGGAGACAATGGAACCCAGCGCAATACAATGAACATGAATCTTGTCAGTCACTTTGCCTGGGCTGTCTGTCAGTTTGTGTATAGCAAGCTGGTTTTTGTTTTAATACCTGTTCACTACAGTGTACCACACATGTACATAGCTAATGCATTTGTACGATATCTGTCATACATAAAATGCAAAGACAACCTTGTATGATCAGGTTTTTTACCCCTATTTGTCTTCACACACATTTGACTCCTTTGTGCGAATGCTGAGAGAACAATGGCCAATACACTGTGCAAAGCACACCTGCAAACATGTGGGCTTTTTTATGAGTGTCCTGTCTGAATATAACAGACTTCCCTTCTTAAACTTTCATTGTGTATTCCCGTTTGTAGTACCAAACTCACACAAAGGTGTATTCAGTATTGAAAATGTACTGTTTACTGTGCTACAAAATGTCCACATCATTACTATTTTGTTTCAGCTTAGTGTCTATCATTCTAAACAGTCAGCGTAAATTTATTTTCTGTCCTGTAAAACTGCCACATAGACGTTAGGATTCCAGGACTTATTTACAGTATTTTAATAACAGAGCAAGCAATTTGTCCTCGGTGATGGCCACCCAGCTGAAAGGCTAATAATGTTAAGAATGTCAGGTAGAACTGGCATTAGAGCCGCACAGTAATATTTTCTGGATGAAATCAGCTGGCAAAGATTTGGTATATTTATTTATGGAGATTGTATTTTATGACAGACAAGAAAAAAAGTCTTACTCTGATTTGCACCCTTCTGAAGTTTTTTGAATGATTAAACTCTTAATTGTTCTTTTCAGATTTGTAAAATATATTTAGAATATTTTAAAACATCTGTAACTTTGTTTTACATAAAGGTGAATTCTTAGATCCTGTTTTTTCCAATTTATATCTCAGGACGTTTTACATAGAAATATTTCTGACAATTAAAAAAAAAAATGACTGATCAGTATTTATCACCAAAAATTTTTTTTAATATAGGTATTTTTTCTTTAAAAAAAAAAGTTTGTACTTTAAACTGAGTTTTCGTTAGTTTTTAAAAGGCAAAAGGCAGACATGTATTAAAATATTTATAAATTGAAGATTTCCCTTAATGTGGAAATCTGTGTATTTTTGTGCATATATGGCACAGGTGCTATATGTTACACAGCAGATGTACCCAAGGTAACACATAGTACATTAGAGATCCAGAATCATGGATTCTAAACAACAAATTGGCCAGTACTTTAAGAAGGTTAAGTAACATTAATTTCAACAACAGTGGATAACATTTTGTAACACAGTCTGCAGTTAACAATTCAGCTGCAAGGCCTGATGTTTATAACTGCTCATGTTGAGGGAGGATTGGTTCACTCTCGGAGACACCTGTGTATTTCAGAGCTGTCACGCATGTAAAGGTACCTTATTTATAACCTAGTCATGCCTGTCATGCTTGGAGATTTGTGGTGTGAGAAAATGTCTGTTCTTAGAGGTGACGGTGAAATAAGGAGTCTAGGACATGATAGTGCGATATACATGACTGTTCCATGTCAAGTAGGCAAGAAGCTTTCAGTGATTCATGTAATGCTCTTCTTCCAATTGTCATTGGTCCTATTTGAACTCTTGATCCAATTGTCATTGATCCTATTTGAACTCTTGATCCAATTGTCATTGATCCTATTTGAACTCTTCTTCCAATTGCCATTGGTCCTATTGGAACTCCCTTTTTCCAATCGTCATTGATCATATTTAAACTCTTCTTCCAATTGTCATGGGTCCAATTTGAACTCTTCTACCAGTTGTCATTTCTGCCATCTGACCTCTTCTTACAATTGTCATTAGAACCATTTGAATTTTTCTTCCAATTGTCCTTGGTGCCATTAGTTTCTTGTGTTATCATTTGGCAATATATAATAATATTCAGAATAATTAAAAAGCCTCTGTTCTCATGATATATTTTACTTACTTGTAATTAAAAATGAAGAACATGATGTTGACATGTTCTTTGCTCTTTATACCTTGGAATGTACAAAACAGTGTAAAATATTTTGATAAAAGAACATGATACAGGCTGGTAACTTGTCTTTGAAAGTTGTTATTTAGAATGTATTAAATAGTAAAATGTCAGAAAATAAGTATTTTGTACTGGTGTTCTGTGCAGGAATAAAAAAATGATCTGTCTATTTTTACTAACCCTGAGATAAAGACATCTTTTCTATTAAATGTTTGTTTTAGTAGACTTAATTCCTGGCAAGTTTACTGGGACATTGAAGCTAAGGAAATCTGTATTTACAATACAGAGTATAGTAAATACTATTTAATACAGTATTACATGATGATATATTAATAGATCATTTTATGAAGTCTTGTGTGTAGTATTTTATAGAAGAGCTAAGTACATTTTAAATCATTGAGTGGGTGTATTCAGTGACATTTATTATTTTCCTCGGACACCATACATAGATGATACATTAAAATTTTATCCCCATCTTTAATACAGCAAAGACCTTTTTATTAATATGATAAATTGTCAGGTTTGTTCATGTATCCAGCAGAGGCACTTGTACTTTTTTCATTGACAAATAGATATTGCTTCTTAATTGCATCCTTCCTTTAGTTTTAGATATTGATAAGGGTTGATAGCAGAGGTATTGGCCCCAGTATGTCTGTTACTTCCAATACATTAGTTTCACGATACGAAGATCCAGCTCGCTTGCGGGCATTTTCTTTCCTCTCTAGTGCTAGTATGACAAATACCTCTCTCTCACAGAAGGATTGATGAATAACATTGTATGTCCATCCGTTTTAAATTATACATGCCTTCATCCATTAAGATTTATCACCGTAATGTGCGGGCCAGCCTGGGAGGTGTGGTCAGACGGTCGGGCGTTTTTACGGGGGAGCTTGATGAATTGCTCCATTCATGAAGAATGTCTTTTTAATTGAACGCTCAAAATTAGCTGCAGCCTCGATGTTTATGATAGATTCAGTTGTGATAGTTGCGGCAAGAAAACAGTCGTGTGCAATCGATTGATGTCACTCGCATTTAGGTCTAGTCTTCTTACACCCAAGCTCCATCATCAGTGGCTCCCATGAAAAGATCCCTCCAGATTCTTATATGTCTTTTATTAGCTATATGACCCATTGGTAAAGATGGTAAAAAGGGAGGGTTGCAGACTTGAAATTAAATATACATAAGGTAGGGGTAGGCAGGGTATAAACCGAAAAGAGTAACACCTTGTATATGTAGTAGCCCCAGTACTTATTTGGGCCTCCGTCCCCAGAAGCCGAGTGAGCCACACTGGTCTATCAGAATGTCTCTTTAACATGTTGCTAGTGGGAATAATCCCAGATTATGTTTAGATCTATTCCTACTCCGCATGTTCTGTTTTGCTGATCAGCTGAACTTGTAAGCTGGTGGTCAGGTGAGCAGGCCCCCAGGAGAATCCTGCTTTAGAAAGCCCATGAGTCTGGCTCACATGTGTATTAAAAACACGGGGAAATAGACCTGGAGAATTGTCAAACATTAAAAAGCCAAATATTTTCAAATATTTTGGAATAAAGATGTGTCTGGATAACATCAATCCAGTGAGGGTTCATTTTTTTTTATTTTGCCTTTTGTGCTAACATGGGAAAGAATAAAGAAAAGATGTACTTGGAATGAAGATTGAAAGTAACTTTGGCAATAAAACCTTTGCAGATTTTTCTGTTGGAAAATACTAGAAATAGTTAGGAAGCCTTGGTTGGTGGTTCTGTCATTTCTTAGATTTGCCTGAAATGTAGAGGTCATTAAACAATGGGCTGATATGGGTAATATGGTCCATTTGAGTTTGACCTTGAGGTCATATTCCAACATACAAATCTGAGTTAGGAACCATATCTCATGCAGTAAGGCCTAGAAATCTTGGATTTTGTGTAGCTTGACAGCTCAACATAAAAAGGTGGATATTTTCAGGGCTTATGATAGGAGTAAGGAGAAGTTAGGAGAAGTAAAGTGAAGTTGGGTTTGAATAAACAGTGAGACCTGGGATCACATTTTTTTCCCTTTAATCAATAAGTCTTGTGATTATGGCTTACAGGCAAGTTCAGCGGAAAAGTTGACAAGTAAATCCAAGCCCATTTGGCTTTTTTTTGAGGTCTCGGGTTTGAGTGAGAGAGAACACTTGTTAATAACAACACAAGGCACGAGAACTATGGCTCATTAGTAAGAAAGAATCATTGTAAATAGGGCTTTGAATATAAATCTCCGTCAAATATCATGTCCATAGTGAAAAAGAAATCACTGTGTCTACACTAAGTTACAAACTGTTTCCTTTCCAGTTTAGTTTGTTTTGTTAGTTCATACAGGCACTGGCCTCCTAGGAACAAATAACCAACAGTAATACATTTGATTTACATGGCAGCGTTTTTAAGAGGTTGCAGTCGTACGACGTGGCTGCAGGTCGTTCAAACAAATCACGCCAATTGTTAGCATCAGTCTGGGATGTGGATTGTGTACATGCTTGGGTGATGGAGTTAGTCCATTTCCTGTGTAATTTCCCGCGTCACACCTCTATCTGGCCGTCCTCGTTCATCTCCTGACGGCAGACAAGTAGACGTATGGCAGACCTGAGGAAGATGCAGTAAAAAGAGAACATGGCTCTCATCACAGATCTGTAATAACGGCACTTTTAACTTCTTCCTGAGTTGTATCTTTCTGATTCTGAATTTTCCGACAATTTATCTTTTTATGTTAGTGTTTTCTGTGGATTCCCGGTCTGGTCTTGTGAAGTATCCGGATATCTGTTTAATCATGTTTTTCTGAAGTTTCAACAAAGTTCACCAACTGATTACATCCTCTCTTGTTCATTTGTTGTCATTCAGATATAATTTTATGTTTTTCATTTTATGTCCATGAATCTTAATTTATTAATAAAGATATCAGGTTCATTTCTAAAGTAAAAATTTAATTTCACATCTTTACTGTTTTTTCTTTCTTTGTAAAGTCATTTTTTTTAAACAAAATTTTTTGGTAAGTTTTTTTTATATTTTCAAAATTAATTTTTTAGGAATATGTGACAGGTTTAAATAACTTCTTGAAATTGCATGAAATGTTATTGCTAAACTGAAAGTTTCACAGGACTCTATAATTAACATGTCCTTGTTGGCTTGGTGGGCAATTTTGGTTCTGATGTCAATTTTTTATCATCAAACTGATAATTATAGTAGAAAAATGAGATGTTAGTTTCTATATTATTAGACCAAAATGATGATAAAGCTCATCTATTTACATTTTGTTTTGACCAACTGGACCAGGCGGTTTAAGGTCATGCATTTGCATTCTGTTTTACAGGACTGGACCAGATGGTTAAAGGACATGCATTTGCATTCTGTTTTTACAGGGCTGGACCAGGCGGTTACCAGATCGGGGCTGGTTTCAGAAGTCCGTACCCTTCTGCGCTACCACCCAACAGTATGCTAGCCAGGTTTAGTCCCACCAGCTTTTTTCATCCTCCCGGCATGCCTAACCACGGCATTCCCCAGCCAGCAATAGTTACTCCGGGACCAAAGCAGGACATATCACATCCGCCCATCTCTTCAGATAATCACAGGTGAGCTTACACTTTATTAATTTGTACATATTAGGCAAAAAAAAAAAGGTATGGTTTTCAGGGACTTTGTCAGAAATCAGTTTGGGTGGGCACATTTTTTTTACCTTTTTTTGTGTTTCAATAAAAATGTCATATGATAAAGGAAAAGCATGATAATAATAGAAATTTTCTGTTAACAGGTAAAATCACTACAAAACAAAGAAAAATCTTATCAAAATTGTATTATTTTTTTTTTTAAAGATGAAAATCAAAATAATAAAAATGTAATGCGGGTGTTTTAAATTGACGCAGGTGGTGCCTGAGAACCATACCTTTATTTTTTTGGCCTTGCATATACCTGGATAAGGTGGTGGCTGTGCTGTAAACATGATGTTGATGCCATGAACTTGATAAAGTGACTGTACTGTAAACTTGTAGATGAGGTCTTTGCATTGAAAAATGATTCAGTTTTAATTGACAGCCCTGATTTACGAAATTATTATATCAATAAAACTTTAAAAAGAGTTTTGTTTTGAGTGAAATTGTAGGGTTAAGGATGTTCCAAATACAAACTATATCTACAAGAATAATTAACTTGTTTTCATACAAAGAATTTTGTAAAATATATTCATGGCAAAGACAATAAATATAATGGATTCCAAAATTACATGAATTGTTTTTTCATATGTCAAAGAAAGATTTAATTGGTGTTTACAAAATATAAATTTTAGCTGTTTGGGAATAATTAAAATATGTGTATTAAAGCTACTCATTGTAATCCTTCAATGTATTTTTTGTTGTTGAATAATTAAGGTTCCTTTATGATTTTATATGTCACTTATGTACACTAAAATTGCTCCATTATCCTCTGAGGTTTGTTTCAACAGACATCTTAATTTCTTCTGCACATTTTGTATAATATGTACATTTAAATCATTACAGCAAGCAGTTTGCGTTTTCTTCAGGGAGAATAGTTGAATGAAATGTATCAGTTACTGTTGTGTTGATAGTATGAATGGGTTGTCTTGTCCATTTGTATCAGCGTAACTATGCTATTCTTACAACTACACAAAGGTAATGTCACATTATGAATAGTTTAATGACTTATTGATGAATTGAACTGACATGCATTCTTGATGGAGGTCATGCCTTTAACAGAGCCATCTTTGTTCTCTGGAATATGAAACCTTTATCAATACATGCCTTCATACACTGTGGTAGTAATTGAAGCCAAGTATGATTGCATATGTTGATAAGCATTTGTAATGAAGTTATAACTATCATTTTCATCATGATAAGTGAAATGTACATTGCCTGTAATGTGGACTCCTCAGGAATCCTCAGCTTGCAATTCTTATCTCAAGACAGGCCTTGAAATTAACAAAACCTTTATTCCCCATGACCACTCATATTCAGCTTTTGCTTGCCTTATGGGCCAGTGGGTACCATCTTCAATTGGCTGGTCATATTTAGAATAAATCATTTAATTGACTTTATAATGTAAACCAATAACAACATTAATTTTATAAGAGCAATGAAATGAGAGAAATGTATTTTTTTTACATTCAGGTCATATTTTGCCAATTTTCTGGTATGATTAATTCTGATTGTTAGGCTTGCACCTTGACAGTGATTGTTAATTTTGAGGCCTGATAGCCACTAGCAGGTATTCCATTGTGAAGTTAATGATTATCATGTTTTATTTCTTCCAGTCTCTTCTTGAACTTGAAAAGTGCACAGATACAAAGTAAACAGTACTGTTGTTTGTTGTCCGTGCAGCACCACCGGTCAGGTGTATGTGTTGTCGGAGGACATTGTCACAGGTGGGGGATTCCCTGCCTGTATGTGTTGATGATGTTGAATAATACCTGTATAATGGCTGTGGATTTCTGATGAAGTTGTACACGTTGCTAGGCAGTGGAGGCATTTAACACCCCGGAACATGGGGCTAGAGGGGTGATCCTGAGGGGTCGTGGGTTTATTGTAGAGGCGAACTCTTCAGTATGCAGAGAACTTCACTAGTCCAAATGGGGTGACTGTGTGCTATTCTCTTGCAGGCCAGTGCCTGGACAGTCCAAGGGCCATAACGGCACACCGCCAAGCCCCCAACAGAAGAAGCCCTACGTAAAGAAACCGTTAAATGCCTTCATGCTTTTCATGAAAGAAATGCGTGCCAAAGTGATGCAAGAGTGTACTCTGAAAGAGTCTGCAGCCATTAATCAGATTCTCGGTCGAAAGGTAAGCGTCCAACCCCTTTTGATGTTCTCCTTTTAGGCACACGCCAAACGCAGCACTGGAGCACACAGCCCTAAACGGTAGCTTTCACGACAACGCTTTAGAAGAAGAGTCCCGAGCAAAGAAAAAGTCCCACATCAAAAAACCCCTCAACGCATTTATGCTGTTTATGCGCGATATGAGGCCGCAGGTTATGGCAGAAACCTCCATAAAAGAATCAGCGGCAATAAACCAAATTTTGGGTCGAAAGGTGAGTGGCAACTTGTAGCTAGTTGATCTTCTTTATGTGCATTGGTCACCGCGGGTCTTTACATCTGGCCATGCCTTGTAATTGTGGCATTTTGGGGTGTCGTACTAATATTGTTTTATAGGCTCGGCTGTCTCGGCTGACAGTAGGCACATGGTAGGTGTGCAGGGAAGAAAACCATAAACAATCATCAGTGATTTCTTCTTGTTGGTACACCAGGGGGAGCTGGCCGCTTTCTTACCCCCCCATCCCCCCTCCCCCCCCCCCCCCCCCCCCCCCCCCCCCCCCCCCGGGATAGATATCACCTGCTCACCCCCCTCCAGCTTAGCTGGGTTGAAACACACCAGGCACTTGTTATTACACACTACTGAGAACTCACCCGTTTATACTATGGGTATCACCCTGTCAGCTATATATGTGAGGTGATGTCACTCACTCAGTCACATGCATGAATTAATTGTTGTATGAGATGCTAAACTCGTTAACTGTATCTGTGACCGGCGGACACCAGGTACATACAGGTAATGAAGCGGTCAGGTAGGTAAGTGATGTGGAGGAAGTCTTATCACCCCAAACATACACACACACCCTCACACACATCATCAGCATTGTAACCGGTAGGTCTTTGGTTAATGTATGAAATTTATCATTCATTGGCCAGATTGGTATAGAAGTCCAATAAATGTCTGTTCCATATGTTAAATGACAAAGCACCACTAACTCCTGTGTTCACTGCATTTAACAAAGAAGCTCAAGGGCCTAGTGGAATCTAAATCATCTTTGACAAGACAAATGTTGTTAAATCGTAGGCCCACATAGCAGGCAGCATGAATTATGTGTCAAACAGACGCTTTTATAGCCCATATATAATTGCAGCTGAATCAAACTGTAGTTTAGTAGACCAGCACAGACAGCAGACAGGATTGTTAATATTAATAATGATGGATTGTTGTTTGGTTAGAACTCCGGAGACACAGAGGTCAAAGGTGACTGCATAGAGGAAACAAATATCTTAATGGTATTTTATCAGCAAAAAACACAGCACAAGCAATGTCCAAAGTCTGGCTAATTACATCCGTTACTGGACTAAGTATGAGACTGACTGCTAATAAAGATTAGGTTTCACACATTTGTATGTGCTTGTGCACAGACCTACCATAGTGCAGTATTATTTGACCCTGGTAGAAATTTGGGCTGCACAATTTTCTTGTCCAGTGTAAGTTGGTGCCCTAGACTGTTATGATGCAGGGTAAGTTTGTAAGACTGATTTTATATTGTATGACAGCCAAGATACAGTGTAAGTGACTGGGACAGGAAAACATACTACTGACACTATAATGGCCTGAAGAAAGCTGAAGCATACTCTTAAGTGAGTCGGGCATTTGGCTAAGAATAGTGAAATTTTAAGTGAACATTTTACATCTCCACACAGGCTGCAATATACTGCAGATGTCATTAGATTAAACTAGAAGAAGTCAGATGAGAAATAAATGGGCACCCTACTTGAGATTGACTTGTATTAGCTCCCGAGGCAGCAGGACAAGCCAATTCATCAGAAACAATTATTACTCTCTCGCAAAACGTGACCATCAGGGAGGGACAATGTATACGGGACGTACATACGGTTATTTTCGACCGTTTTGCATCGCAGCCCCACTCCACATCATGATCACAATATTTGGTAATTAATTTTACAAAACGGTCCCTTGCAAGGAAATTGTCGTGATTGATACGTGGCAGAATAAATTTATCTGTGATCAATCAGCAGTGAAGACCTTGTGGTTTGGTGCTTTTTTAACCTGCTTGTGGATTAATGAAATTGGTAGCCATAGGAGAGTGGTTTGCCCGCATTCTTTCCAAGCAGAGATTAACAAGTTAAATGTCTTGTTGTTGGGTGAAGCTGAAGGCATTTTTCGACACTTTGATTACATCCTGAACTGCTTTGCTCATGGAAGGCACACTTGTTGAAAAGCTTCCTGTGTTGGATAAAGTTGCTAAAAAATAGTTGCTGGTGTCAGATAAAATAGTCCAGAGTATCTTGGGCTGCCCAAGCACCTTATCATAACAGTTCAATGTTATCTAACCCCAATAATTGAATTGTTTTTATTCAGCTGATGTTCACGTTTTATTTAAAGAGAATACAGCCACATGCACCTGTAATGTAAAACCTTGATTTATTATTGTTCTAAGCGGTGCTGCTCACCCAGGTCCTGGCTGTGGACGGAGAGGGTGAATAAAAAAAAAACGATTAGGTGGAGAACAAGGTTTTAACTTCAGATGTAGTTGTGTAGACCCATTAGGCAAATAGCATGGTGTAAGCTACGGCTTAGGGACAAGCGTGTAACCATTAAGGCAGATGCTCTAGTCATCATTTGACAAATTACCTTTTGTACTTAAAAAAAATCGGCACAATTTGCCCGGAGAAGCCAGTGTTTATTGAAATTCTTGTGGGCTACAGGATTGGCCGGGCAAACTTGACCAAGAATACATGACACCACTGGGCTCGAGACGGCACCAACGGCTTTGATCTCTGGCGATTTGACACAAAATTTGTTAAATTCTCTTATTAAAGATGACATTGTGACACACTGCCTTGTAGAGGGCCCAATAAAAACATGACCCGTTGCTTTGATCAGGTGGAAGTAGGACTGCCGTCCAAGTTGATTTTCTGGCCCGGCCACACTTTTGTAAACGGGTTAGATGATTTGGCCTGATATTTGGTCGTCTGACTGGCAGACCAACTGAAGCGTGATCTCTCATATTTCATGTCTCAGTCCGGACTAACTGTCACACCTAATAGAATAGATTACCACTGACAATTTATGGAAATTCTCTCTTTTATCTCTACGTTGCGATACAGTTTTATCTTCCTAGAACAATGAATTGGCTGCTGAATTTGAGCAGTATTGAAGGTTCCAGCCCCTTTTGTCTGTGCTTTACAGCTTTGCCTGCTGAGTCCCTTAGTTTACAAATAGGGCCATGTTAGGTGGCCCTTTTAAGTTAGAGAACATTTTCAATTTACAGACCAGGTCTTTGCCTGTTTGACCCTTCGTCACCTGCGGCCCGACCTTTCTGTTGTGAATCTCTTTGGGATACCATGGGCACAGTGCCTTTAGCCAAGTGGGCCGTGTAATTTTTCTCATGGTTGGTAGAAACATGGGAGACCAAGTGTTAATTTTGTTCTGACTAATACAGGGTGATTAAACTGGAGTGGAGCCGTTTTTTGGCCCTTTATCTGGGTCTAAATGAGTAGGGCCAATACTCATTAAACGCCGTCCCATCCATCATCAGTTATCTGGCTTGTCTGTCATGTTTGGTGTGAGGCCCACTAAGTTATATCGCCATGGCATCAGCCGCTGCCACCGTCTCAGATAAGCAGGATAAGTGCTGGCTTATCCCTCTACAATAGGTGTCACCTGCCCCAAAATATGTGCATCCCCAGGAAAGTACATGATCAGGTCTGTGAGTGTTCTCCTTGTGTGGGAGCCAGGACGTACCGATAATCTGACTGTGAGTTAATGAAGTTATAATACGGTCATGGCAGGCTTTGTACTATCTATGGTTTGCAAAATGAAAAATGACAAGGTAAACATCAGCTCTGGTCTTGTTCACTAGGCACAGTCATCAATTACATGAAACCAGATAAAAGATCACCAGCATGGCCTCGGTATCTCGCTACCACCTGATTAACAACTCCTATCTGTCCTTCCTACCATAGATATTTTAAAAGTGATGGGGGAAAATACTCCATCCTGTCACGTGTGTGAAGTGCATGTCTTCACTCTGTTAAGCCATCCTTTGTTTTATTAATTAGTAGCTATTGCTGGTCATATAATATTTATAGTGTACTGTGTTAGACAAAGTGATAAGTGAAACCACACTTGGGATTGTCGGTAAAAAAAAAATCTGAAATATCTTCACTGGATGCTCCTTGTCATGGTGCCAAGTCAAGTTTCCATATAATAATTTAGATGATCACTAATTAAAACTTTCATGGGCACTGAGTACAGAAAAATATTTATAACCATATTTCAAAGCCATATTTCATTTATTACAAGATACAAATGTAATCAGCAATGATTATACATTACTTTTGTGCAATAATTAAAAATCAACCTAATTTATAAAAGGTGAATAATTATAGTTAATAAGCAGTAGATAATTAGTGTTGCCATTGGTAACCATTGATACGGTAACACCCACTTGTGTCGCCATGGAGTGGGCTGGATGTTTCAGCTTTCTCTGTGGCCGTGTCCAGATTGCTACAATAGAGGCCATTGTGGTAGATGAGATTTTGCTAATGGTCAGGGAAGGTCCACTATTGTTGGTCAGTGTAACCGGATCTGTCCCTTGGACAGGGAGGTGTTATGGATGGTGTTGACTCAAAGGTGGCAACTTACCGAGTGAATATAGATCAGTTGAAAATGGAGCTGGGCTTTGTCCAGCATTTGATTCAAGAGGACTCAATGGAAAAGGACGAGGATGTTCTAATGATGATTCCTGGTGACAAGTGACACTGGCCTGCCAGCAGAAAGCAGCTTCTCTCCCAGCAGCTCCTCCAGCAAGTCTCCTACTGCTACAGTCGCTGTCAAAGTTCATGGGTAATTGCCTGTGGAAAAGAAGTCTCGTTCCTCCCTGAGTGATAGCAGACTGACTGCATTGTGAACAGTATAAACCCCTGAGGCCAAACACTATACTAAACACTTTACAAAAATTGACCTCGGCTGGAGAGGGGAGAGATTTACTGTCGTTATGTAAAGGCTTAAACGCAAACTTTCAGGGGTTCTGTATATAATGCCATCTCTGCCATCATACCCTTTTGGAAAGTTTATGGGATGAAATTTTACACAGTATTACCAAAGACATGATATAATTATTGACTATTGTTATGTATTGTAATTAGGTGAGACTACCATGCCTCAGCCCATCTGTTATATTTTTGATTAATTAATTGATAATTGGGAGTCCTAGGGACCCTGTATCATTAGATGACACAGATGATGGCAACATCCATTTCATTTCTTTGTATGTGGTTCCCCCCCCCCCCCTAATTAAATTCGATTTTGTTATATTTCTGGGAGCAGTGAAAAGTTTCAGTGAAATTCCTTTTTATGCCTCTGTCATGTCACACGACCAATTTCGGGCATACCAGATTCACTTTAAAATCTGACTAACTCTTGAATATTCTCAACAGAAGTAACTTCAGGAGGTTGCCCAGAAGTAGAGCTGGGAGATAAATGCCACTGAAAAAAAACTTTTATAAATATTAAGCTAAGTATAAATAGGGTTTCCATCTAACTTTTTCCAGGAGAAAAAAAATATTTAAAAAATAATAGCTTATTACTGGTATATTATATATACTCTGTTAGGTGTAGTCAGGAAGTTTCCAAACACGCATTCTCTCCATACTTACCCACCATCTCCTGCCCCACCCCTAAGGATATATGATATACCCATCTAATTGCAGATGGTTATCAACTGATAAATAATATGCACACCTGTGCTGAGACAGTGGATGCTGTGTTTGTATGTTCAGCCTCATTCCAGGTATTTCTTTTATTTAATGTTTTTAAGGTTCCAGTCATTGTTCCTTATTAAGGGCAGGTTTAAAATTTAATTGACAGCAGTCTGGGAATGGAGTGGTTATATTAGTCTTGAATTGTAAAAATGTAATTTTTGTGGCAATTGAAACATATAGGTGCTTTTATCATAATAAACCTGGCAGGAAATGTCTGTGCTTCTGTGTTTATATCAGCACCATAATTCAGTTGAATTTCAATGATGTTCAAGATGGCAAAATATGCCTGTCACATTCTGCAGTTTTGGTATATTCATGTACAAATAAGTGTTTTATGATCGGGTCATAATTGACCCGTATGAGGCAGTGCAGGAATTAGACACTCATTGCAGCCATATATCAAGTTAAATTGACCCCACTTGTGTGTAATTCTACCAGTAATAGGTGCTCACAATTGAGCAGTCAGTATTTGTTTTACCACAGTTAACTATTATGCCTCTCCCAGCCAAATGATTACCCCGGCACGGGACAATGCCACTGAGTATTCAAATGGTGGCGAGGCATCGGATCCATTTATTACACAAACAAGAGTTAGTGTGGTTTACAACATGAACTTTAATGATTATTACCATCTGCAGGTCCATATTATAATGAGACCTTTTATAGAACTGACATTTGGGATTAATTGGCAGTAAGAATTAATGCACATGACTACTGTGGGGATATTTATATTTTCAACGGAGACAAGATAATTCAGTCTTTGATAACAGCGTGACCTGGCTTTATTCTACTGTGTGGCCTGCTGTCGTATCCTCCTTATTGATCCCGTTTACCAGATAATTCATCAGTCTGTATCACGAAAGAGAAGCCTCATCATTTCCTGGCCGCTGCCACTAAATCATTGATTTAATTGGTACATAAATTCAAGACACTCTTGTACTCCCATCCACCTACATTTCCACTTTTTTGCGCTTCTCATATGTCCTGCAAGATTGATATTAAACTTTTTACCAACTTTCTGATTAATCATATTAAACAAGGATTGAAATTGTATCTTTATAAGATGGACCTTGCTGTCTTAATCCCAGGACTTGTCTTTTAGAAATCGTTGGAGACATTTGCAGGGTGTTGGTATTAATAAGTCTCTCAACTTACCATCTATATTATCATCAGTATCATAAAGATTGGGCTCTGGCTAGGCACTACTAAAAGTCCCTGATAAAATTCTGTTATATGCACTTATTTATAGTTAAGAAAAAATCAGTTTCTTTCTTACAAAGTTGGTATTGATAAATCATAAAGAAGTTAAAATGTAGTGAAGTTATAGTGATTTAGGATAAATAAGAAATCATTGATTAACCTCATCCTGTTGTCAGCCTGATTGCATGATGGATAGATTTATAAAACTTAATAAAGCTGTTAGAACAGGCATTCTTACCTGACTTGTACATATAGATTTCATCACCATTTAACATACACTGCCACCTGCTGGCCATTTTGTGAACAGGTAGGTAAAGTGAGTGAGTAAGGGGGTCCAGGCCACAGATTGCTGCGGCTGAAAAAGGGGAACTGGACCCCCTGGACCTCCCCACTGGATTTGCTTATGTACTTCTCATGTTCTTGATGGGTCACATTCAACTGAGGTCTGACTCAATACTCTGCCTCTCTGTTGCTATGACTCCACAAAGAGCTTTGTAAAACAAATTCACAAATGTACAACTCACAAAATACAAGAACCTAAAATTTATCAAAACAAATTATGGATACAATATGTATATTTTAACCTTTACAACTGCTGCATATAAAGAATTAAAATGACACTAAATTTTATGTTCTTGAGGGGAAAATCTTTTATATCATTGTTATTCATTGTTATTAGTTATTGTAGAATGAAGTTAATCAGGATTAAGTTGCTGTATATGAAATTTGGTTAAATACATTTTAATTACTCAGAACTAAAGTAATTTAAATTAATTTGATTTGGTTAAGATTACAGTAACTTAGTGGGCAATCTGTATGAAATTTCCAGAAAATGCCTATCTGTAATTTCATTCATTTATATGTCCACATACAAGAATTTCATGCAAATATTTTAATGAACTCAAAGTTGATTCGAAAAATTGTCAGTTGAGATTGAAAATATAGATTTTCTGTAAGTACTGTAAGAACTTCATTTCATGGTATTGATGTGATATTGAGGTTTGAAAAAGATGTAACATTTACTGTGTGTTCAAAATTGAACTGTAGTTTTTATCAGCACCTGTTTTCTTTACAGTGGCACAGTTTAGACAGGTCAGAACAAGCTAAATACTACGAGATGGCTCGGAAAGAAAAAGAATTGCACATGCAGCTGTATCCAGGCTGGAGTGCTCGTGATAATTATGCAACGCATGCGAAGAAAAAGACAAAAAAGAGGCGAGCAGATAGTCAACCGGGCGATCCTAAAGGACTCCAAGGTACAGTATTGTAACCGTCTTATTGACATTTGTGTCATCTGTGTCACGTGCACACAGCAAGCTTCCACTCTTACATTATAGTGAAACCTGTCTGTATATACACCCATCCTCCTAAAACACCTTTGAACCTTTTGAATCTTCAGTTTGGGTACAGCTATTTCAACTATCAAGACCCATTCAGTTAATATGAACCATTGTTTTAGCCAGTATGTTGTTGGTTCAAAGATCTTGTCTCAGCATGTAAGTACTAATATGTAAATATATACACTAATATTTATATATCCTTAAATCAATATACTTGTAGTCAGCTTGTTTGCTAGAAAGAACTAATCATTACGGGAAATTATCAGATCATCAGCTTAATAACACACCTTGTGTAGTGTTTATACATTGTAGTTGTTCTAGATCTCCTTCTTTTTAACCACTGCTTTGTATAGCAAGATTCTCCGAGTTCCACCACTAGGGCTGATAACACTGGTTCTGGCACAAGGCCAAGAATCATATCAACAAAAGTGTTGTGACATAGTTTTAACACTTGGGAGCCGGATGCATACTGTGATACCATGCTCTCATTGGTCTGATTACAATTCTTTGTGCTATGCCATCCCTGGTGGGGAAACCCGGAGAATCTTGTTTCACAAAACAGCGTTTAAAATGAAGATTTAGAACGAGTACTGTTTATAACCCCTATGTAAGGAGTGTACAGCATAATAAGAAATTTAGAATTAAGAAGCAAGTTCATAAAGTCCATTATATAATTGTTTGAGTAATAAGCTTGTACAATTCGAATCAGTGCTCTCCCTTGGTTGCATGCAGGTGACTTCTGATTGGATAACCCTATCACATCTAGTTGAGTAGATAGTTGTGCTTGGTTTGCATCAGTTTATTTATTGTCTGGTTTTGTGGTTTGTTGTCTTGAGATAAAACACAGGCCAGAAGATCTGTTGACCTTGTCTAGGGCAGGTGAGGAATGCATGGGACAGTAAGGTTCTTCAAAAGTTGAGTGCGGATGGTGAAGGTTTGGCAGATTTTGGCAGTTCGGGATCCCCAGCCATCCAGGAAATCTGGGGAAACCTGGAAACAAGGTGCCCCAAATTAAGAAAAAATCGGGGAAATTCAGCAAAATATGGACCACCCTGTAATGATCTTTACTAATGATTCAGTTACATCAAAACCATTGCAAGTTTTGTTAATGGAATACACTAATAATTCAGTCCATGGCAAGTTTGCGGCAAATTTCTTCAGGATCACCTTCTCCTTCAGGAGCAACAGAGAGGCAGAGTATTGAGTCAGACCTCAGTTGAATGTGACCCATCAAGAACATGAGAAGTACATAAGCAAATCCAGTGGGGAGGTCCAGGGGGTCCAGTTCCCCTTTTTCAGCCGCAGCAATCTGTGGCCTGGACCCCCTTACTTACTCACTTTACTGTGACAAAAAAACAAACAAATATGGGGAAACCCTGATATATTGGCCATAAGCTGATCATTTTTTCAGTAGAAAGGTTGGAAACACTTTACAGTGGTATATAGTTTTTGGTTTTTCATTTTTGTTGGAAAACTTTGGAATTCTGTGATTACAATTCATGGATGCTCAAAATGTGGAAAACAACAGTGGTTTTAATCATAGCATTTATTAGCCTTCCTTTCTTTTTTTTTTTCTGTATGTAAAGCCATCACAGGGCTCTTCTGTTGTTGCAGATTGTAATAACCCAAAGAAGTGTAGGGCTAGATTCGGTGTGGATCAACAGAGCCAATGGTGTAAACCCTGTAGGTGAGTACCGGGGAACAGACATAACCACAGATAATACATATCCAACAGTAGCCAAGGCTCTTGCAGAAAAGTTTCTGACTTTATTAGAACAATTAATATTTAATGAGACACAGTAGAAAACTTCATGGTCACTGTCAGTGTATAATATCATAAATGGGGGAAAGAGTTTATACTCAATGCAAAGTTTTATAGATTCTGAAAAAAAAAAAAATATTTTTTTGTTGTTCGTGAAAAAAGTCTCTAGTTTTTTTGGTGGGTACCTTAAGACACAGGTGTGGATTAGTTATTTGATGTTGGAATCTTAGTATTTTTCTCCAGTCTTTTGCTCCAGTATAGCAGTTGTGTCAAGTTTTTCTTAACTTTTCTGCAGTGGCCTCTGTTTAATTTCAGATCTGACACTGAAAACCTGAGTGAGAATTCGCACACACCTACGGTTGTCATGGAAAACACCTCTTCTATAGACAGCAAGCAAAAGTTAGATTCCTCGGAACTGTGATTGTGCCCTGCCTACCACACTACGAACCCAACTTCCGTCAGGTATTCCTGATTGGCTATTGCTCGCATGCCACCAATGTATATTTTTGTGATCGTCCAACCGCCTTGCATGTGTTTGTGTCATCTGTTCCTGGGGACAGCACTGCTCTCTGCTTGCTTCTTTATAAGACCTCCATATTTTTCACAGTAATCATTTAAACGTGTCAGGTCTGCACTCTATTTGAGTCATTATTGTTCTCATTTACGTTTTATATATTGTAACCTGTACTGAAGTGGCCCAGTGAGCTGGCAATGGTTCCCCTCTTGGAAGCTGCCCTCCCTGATGCATGGAATATTGTAACGTCCACTGCCGCGCAGTGATGTGGTGTTAACTGTTGATGTATCTTGTGTATCAATTGGTTAACTGTTTTGTATTAATCAGATTTGCTTGACAGTAAAACCGCCAAGGTGATTCCAAGCTTATTGCTCTAGCATGCCACCGCTTTGCATAACTGGTTGCTTAATAATTCATAATTTTGTACCTGGTTTTACCTTGTGGCAGCTGCCTGCAAGAAGTACGCACATCCTAGATTTTACCACAAAATACACTGTGGCAAGGACCATTTTGTTAAGCTTTTAACCCATGAGTTCACACTGCTGATATTTTAAACCATCCTAAGTTGCTTCGCTCCCTATGTAGATGTAACAAGAGAGAGATAATTGGCTAAAGCATTTTATTTTTTTATGCAAACATCTAGCAGTGCTGTCTAAACAGAGACCGACTAACACGTTCTAACCACACGCACCAAATTCCCTTGTAGTAGATAGCCCGAGGCGTGAACGTAACATTCCGGCTCCTGCGAGGTTGTGTTGGCCATGCGAGAATAGTCATGAGGGAAGACCTGATTTTTGTGTCTTTTTGGTTAGCAAGGGAAATTTTCTAAACAAAAGAAAAAGCTGCTTAGCAGCCATGTTGGATTATACGTAGTCCAGTCTTTGCTATTTACTTCAGGGGAACTTCACTGTGGTTAAGGCACTTTTTTATTGCTAACACACTGAACGTGGGACTTTTTGGCAGATGGGTGACAAGGAGATGATTGTTTTCTTCAGTGAGCTGACACATCATGTTTCAAAGTGTGCTTTTTCCTTTTGCAGACGGAAGAAAAAGTGCATTAGATTTTTGACCGGGGAAGATGGAGACCCGGACATGAGTGGTACCGACGATGGCGATGACCACGTTTGTCTGGGGAGTGTTGGAACGGCTGATTCCACCACGGACGCCGACTCTGATATAGGCAGCCCTCTTTCTTCCTCCATTTCAAAAGTAGAAGACCACATTCAAATTCCTGCAGTCACCCAGAGCGACCAAGCTCCAACGCCCACGGAGCCACCTACAGAGACTGGCCAAATGCAGGAGACAAACAATAACGAAGTATCCGGGAGCAGCAGCACAGTGACAGGGCTGGCCAGCTCAGGGGACGTTGTATCTAGTGACAGCTCCGGACTCTCATCTACAGTTATGGTATCCTGAGAGGGGCTCCCCGACGGCTGCTTTTGGCAATGTGCCAAGGTCTAGGAGTGATGTATCCCTCGTCCTTGGCGCTCCTCGTCGGGCATGCTCCATGGTTACTTTATGTCTGACTGCTGGTTTACAGCAGGTTTGTTAAGTTTGGTCACTCTGTCTGTGCTGTTAAGTCTCTAACAGTGTGATATGGTGGTGCATGTTCTGGTGAGTAAATTAGCACGTGAGCTCAGCGTGTAAAAACATGTCAGTGCTAGAAACACAGGACATTTATAAGCACTTAACAGGTGAATTACTACAAGTATCTCAGAAACAGGGTATAAACACTGTCATTTTTAGAGCAATACATATTTCTTGGCTCTCTGTGCTTTAGTTCCATGTATTCCATGATGTTTGACATAGATTTTAACATCCATGGTTTCACTAAACAGTGATAAACTGCTGGTCTTACTTGTACATATGATGACAGAAATTTAAGCATTGGAGTCATAGAAGGTTCATAAGTGACAATATTTTTACCCCCAAAAATTATGTTGTGTATGCCTGATAATTCTGTATACAAGTGACTGCAGGGCCAGAGTGGGATTTGTGTGGTTGTATTGGTAGAAAGAGTTCCTGGGCTGAATGTCATCTCCCCGGTCACTGCCTTTATTTAGATATCAAAATATCCTTCAAAAGGAAAAAATACTAAGGAGAAACGTATCGGAAATCTGTTATTGTGATTGCCAGCGTAACTTGCCACTTGTATGGTTGGAGTCCATTGTAACTTCGTGTCCAGCCGAATGTATGATTGGGCGGTGGGATGATGTATGTTGGGCGGCTCTCTTGGACTGGTACCAGTAGGGTCTTTACACAGCCGGGAGGTGTTTGCCAGTCGTAAATCACAATTGTGCAGAACATGTTACAGGTGATACCCGTCCATACCATTTTAGACATGTGGTATTGGTAGCAGTACCTCCAATGCTTTGATACGATTTACTCATAGAGATATCTTAGCGAGCTTTCAAAATCATTTCTTGTGTGAATACAATGATTATTAGATATTATTGATAATATCAGCTTATTGTTTTAGCAGTGGGATCATCTAGTGAAAAAAATGTTCAGAATTGTGCGGTATCATATGAATGTTCACAGTTCTATTTCTCCTTTAAATTATCTTTGTGCCATTGAATGGATGCATTTATTACATGCAGATGTTGTATATCCAGTACCATGACTTTGTGATGATGAAAAAGTCTCTTTTTCTTTAAATGTAGTTTGAGAATAAGGCTTACTGGAATTTGTAAGTAGATTTTAAACAGTCTTAGGTACTTTTTTGACCATATGAGAGTACTTAATTTTTATTCCTTACAATTTTAACAGTAAAATGCCTGTTTCTGTTAATGTATGGGATTTACTTTACTGGTGTTACTGGCTTTTAGATTGGTACCATGTCTCAGCAAGTCGTGTGTAATTGGGAATGGTAAGGTTTGGGGTATGGTTTAGGGGTGGGATTTTGAAGGTCTATGTGCCATTGTGAACTGCATGTAATAGCATGACAAATTTTAATCCTCAGTTGTCTCTTTTGACTAAAAAAAAGATGTAACTTACTCCCGATCGTAAGAAGGCCCAGGAGAGGTCAAGGGTACTGCTTGTCTGAATTCGGAGACAGGGTATTTTGTTATTTGCCATTAAAGTTATTAACATCCATATGTATGTTTCACAGTCTGACAGCCTGTTACAAATGGGGTTAAGGTGTTTTTCCATGTGCGAGTATATGTGTATGTACATATATGCATTAAAAAGTAGGTGTCTTTCCATGTGCGCATATATGGGTGAACTGGCAGACATATATATTTGTACAGTTGATTGAGCTGGCCTTCCACAAAAACCAAGGTTAAGTGACGTCATTTTACCCTGAATCCCTGAGTTCATGCAGACCCTATGCGTGAACATTTGCTCCTGTGGCGATATTCATGCACATATGCATATATGCTGATGGACACATGGAAACACCAGAGTTACTCAATCATATGAGTGATTTTTCACACATGTACACATTTATGCATATACCCGCACATAGAAACACACCTCTACTGTCATTTTCTATACTGGCTTCTGCTCCCAAATAAATGATAGCTTTCAGTGTACTTTTTCACAGGTAAAGAAAAGTCTGTCTCTCACTTTGTATATTTAACACTAGTGTCATCAGCACATCTGTGACAACACTGTATTTGTGTATCCAGTCGGGGTATACCTTCACGGTGGGACCGACTTGGGTAGAACTGTGGGAAGGGAGGGTTATGTTAGCGATAATACCACTGAGCAGTCATTTTTAAAAAAAAATAATTTAATAAAAGGTGGGGGTTGTGGTATCGTGTGGGTATATGAGGTTCATCCACGATACTGTATTGTGTGATATCTTAGGTAATTATTTCGCTGGACTGCGACATGGATTTGACCAAAACAAGTGATTCATTGCGATGGGCTGGACAATCATGGTTTTTGCAGGATAACACGCTGTTATCAATAATACTCTGTTGTAGAGGAAACACCATACAAACTTGCTCAAAGTCTGGTGCAAGAGATAAAAGTCATGTTATATTGTGTGAATGTGTTTTAGTCGGGTTCATTTGTACCTGTGTGTAATGATTGTAATGTAATTAGTAGTATTTATTTGTACAATGTCAACGTGGAGTTGAGTTTACGCTGTTGAATTCCTATGTACAGAAAATGGTTTTATGTATATCTCTCTTAATCTGGAGTATAGCCTGTACTCACAATTGTTATTTTTCCTCTAGCCTCACCAATATTGTGAGGTGTATTTCTTGTGGACCAGCCGCTCGTGTACAATCGGTGATGACTTGATTGTAAATTGGATTAGGAGACTTCACTATAGGGCATCTACGATGTACATGGCTTTATCACTGCCCTCTCTCCTACACTCATTATCGTTAAGTAATTAAACTGATGAGTGTGGCTGATTTAAGTTGATATATGCTAGCTGTGATGGATTTAGTTTAACGCGATTAGTTAAGTTAAAAAATAAGGCACCCAGCTCACCCCTGCGAACATGTTTCAGATGTCAGGATTCAAATTTGAAATTAAATGCTTGTGCAGAATTATGTTTAGTTTAAGATAAAACTGTGAACCAGCAACAGAAAGTGTACAATTCCCTCAGGAAACTTGTATGGTTTCTCCTAAAATTTCGCTATTGTGGCACATATCCATTAACAGAAATGAATGAATTTTGTTGTAGAAAAAATACTGATTTATGGTTAAAAATAACAGTAAAAAATCACACAAATAAGCACTAGTGACTTGTGTCCACTTAGATTCAATTTTATTTCGGCAATACAGCATTTGTTTGCATTCAGAAGAAAAAATTTAAGTATCCCAAAGAAATACAGGGCTACCTGAGAGAGCTGTATCAAGCGGTGTATGTAGCCATAACCTGAGGGGTTTATAATGCATTCCAGTGCCTAGGTGGTTCATCAACCATGGCCATGTCTTTGAGCTGGTTAAACCTTTGTGTTTGGAATATATATATTTATACATATACAAAATTAACTATATATATATATATGTTTGTATAAGTATATATATATACTTATATAAGTATATTAATATGTATATATATTAATAGATAAATGGTCCAGAGGAACATTTGGTAAGAGGGCACCCAACTTGTCATTTTGCCAGTATTTCTTTAAATAAGACCGATATATATATATATATATATATATATATATATATATATATATATATATATATATAATTTTCAAGTTTGTACATATATTTATATATATGTTTATTGATATACATTTAGATATATGTATATATATGTACTTGTATATGTTTATATATATAAATATATATATATATTTATATATATATATATATATTTGAATATGAGCGAGACCTCACAATATTGACAATACTTAGGAGTGTGTGAGGGCAGAAGGGGGAGGGGGAGGCCCCACCTCATCACTTCATGGCCAGACTTGCATTTACCTGATCTCACAAAGCACTCACTCTCATCTCATTCCCTTCGGGGCGTCCCCCTTCTCTTGCCAGCCACTTTCTTCATCATTATTCCCTTCTTATCCTTTATTGTTCTGGTGAATGCAATTCTGTAGAGGCTGTACATTACGCACGAGGCTAGTAGCATGTATTTATATTACAAAATATTTCCTAATAAATTTACATAAATGACTGTACTTTTTTGTGTCCTTGTGTTGTCTTAACTGGAGTGTATGTGGAAGGAAATGACACCCCAGCGGTCAATTCATTGGTTACCTGTAGGTTAAACAAATCTTCAATTTCGTGATGCAATATCATGCAGTGTTCTGCTTCAAGAAAACACATCTCAGTCCTGTCAAAAGAAACCGTTCCATTTGTCTGTAAACTGTAGTATTACATGTATTTTAGTCTGATGCTGTACAATGGACAGCAGAACCATTCTTGTCAGACAATCTGTGATCGTTCATTCAGGATCTTGTTCTTGCACCTTTGTCTCCTTGTTTTCCCCCGACACGTGTATATTTCCAGACTTTATACTCCTTGAAGATCTACACGATACCACATTGTGGCAGCCAGTTCTTCGACGGCCAGGCTTCAGTTTGCTGTGCGGGGCATAAAGCTTGTAGAAAGCCATGTCACAGTACATATAATACTTGGTAGATATAAGAACATGACATTTAAAAGTGTTATCGAACATTGGCTGCAGATAATTACAGGAATTTATGAAAACTTGTACAAGAAAAATGTAATAAAAAACTTTTTGGCAGAAGGGTTCAGTATATATTTTAAAGTTCGGTTTTACACTTCAAATGTAAATTTCTTGAATTCTTGCATGCTATATATTCGAATGTATATAAATCGACGGAAAAATTCCTGAACTGAAATATTTCATAGAGAAAATCACAATTCGTGTCGTTCGTGGCACATCTAGTTTATTTAAGTGTGGCCATTGTTTGCTATATTGCTATATATAACCCCCTTAAAAATATCTTTTTCTTACATACTATTATAGATATAAGGGAAATTTTTGTCCACCAAACATTAAAATGAAAGATTGAAAATGATCCAAAATTTAAGAAATATATGTAAATTCTTGAAAATTGCTAATGTGCCCGATGGAACATATTTCCGGGGTATTATTGTCCTATTATGCCGGAGCAGCTCTGTAAATTAATTTTGATTTCAATACGACGAGTTGATTAAATAGAAGATACCGAGAACCCATCCACAGCTGACTAAATATTAAATTGTGGGTGAGTATATCCTTAAAATGTAACAAATCGTGCTAATTAATGACGGTTTCAGGGATGTATACCAGCCAGCTTCCTGGAATAAACACTGAGGGCGATCAGCGGAACGATATATATTTTTTTTTTTGGCTTAAAAATATCCCAGGATGTACCATTGTAATCACACTTTTGTATAAGAGAAAAGAGAAAATACATTATTTTCTCTCTCTAATTGTGATATGTCATTCGCAATATGTGACCAACAGACTTGATTAAATAATGTATATGGCTGAACTGTATATATGCAAAATTTAATTCTTTAAATTCGCCAAAAAAATATTCTTGACGGGTTGAATGATTACAAAAAATAGCTACTTTAAATTTAAAGAAATACGAAAATACCGAGCGATCCCTGACACGACCATGACAGTTTTGTTTTTGAGGTTAAAATGGAATATCACCTGTGACCATTACGCTTTTTTGGAAGATTAGAAACACTGGGGATCTAACACAAACACAGGGAGAAGATGAAGAAAAGAAGAAAAATAAGAAGAAATTCTCGTCCCAGGTTTCACCTACCTTGTGACAAGGGAAAGTCCCCCCCCCCCCAAAGTCTTCACCAAAATATTCGACATAGTAATAATCTTTTCTATCTTTGGAAGCCCCAGCTGACTTAGTTTTTAGTGAAGGCTGGACTTAAATGGTTAATGTTCAGCCATATATGCATGAGTATGCGAAAGTCCATAATTCGGACTGTAGAGTTACTGGTTAAAGATACTTGGACAGAGGTACTCGAATACTTGTATTAGATATACCGTATGTTTTATGACATAATCCGCTCGTTATGTAAATTTCTTCAATTAAAGAAAAACCTGTACAGTTAATTACAGAAAACCAGTGACGATAAGAATGTTGTGCATGGTAATCCAACACGAAGCCCCATGTTGCTGAGCTAAAGACTTGTCGATTTATATTCGCAGTTTGACTTTCTAGCGAACTATCAAATTTAAGATTCCTGTCGCAACAGTTTCTGTTTTACTCTGCTTAGCAGAGTTCATCGTATTAAAAAATAAGTGATTGTAATGTGAAACATTCTATTAATTATAAATGTCACATCTGTTAAGCACAGGTTCAATGAACATGTTACTGATGCTAAATAAGAGAGAAGGTCACTTTTACGTGTCGATTTTTAGTTTTCACGACTTAAACTGAGAGTAATTTGCTTCGCGTGTGACCTCATTTCCTGAATATGCGCGCGAACGTTCGGTTATCACCTTTAATGCCAACTGTAAATATCAAAACGTGGTCCTCAACTCGTCAGCAGCAACGCTTGAAATCTTAAATTGGGCATTTTCATATTTTCAACAACGGATTCACTTCACACGCTGACATGGTTCAGCGCAATCTCATTTGTTAAGAACGCATGCCAAAGTTCCATTGCGCCCACAACTCTCACCACACGTTGCATGTTGCTCTATCACTTTAGCTATATTGTATACCCTGACGACAGGCGAAGAGACGCAAGGTTTTTCCCTATACCATCACCAACAACAGCTGCACCGTAAAGTTAGTCATGAGAAATAAATAAAAAATAAGAAATAACTAAAACACTATAAAGAGATATCTCCAAAACCTGGCACCAAGCCAAAACAAAAGTCCGTGAACATTGTACAAATTGTTCAGTGGATACATCAGCCGTAACAACCCTACAATCAACCCTACAATCAAGAATGGATCTCCCGGAAATTTGATATGGCCTTATATATCGTACAATTAATTCGGCTTCACACTACGTGGATGGTGATGCCATAAGCATTTGTAGCTGAGCTGTGTGTAAGTCAGCTGAGGTATAGGTATGGCGCTCTGTCCGTCGTCCGTCCGGGCTTCCGTTAGTTAGGCACAAATTGAAACCGCTTTCCCTAGAAGGTTCTAAGTGAACATCCAAAAATCTCTTTGGAAACCTGAAATAAGGTCACTGCGACCTATATCCTCCGAGCTATGGGGATTGTAAGTACCCCCAAGAAAAAATTAAACATTTGATACAAAACGTGCAGTATCTTGATAATTAATGCATGGATTGTCATGAACCTTTACCATGACTAGTTTTGTCAGTTTCCGAAAACTGGCGGTGCCATCTTTATTTATTTTTTTTTATAATTGTTACGATTGTTTTCTGTTTATAGACTATAAAAGGACAGCACTCATGTCAGTTTCCCGGTTTGGTTTCATCTAGTGTTCCGAAACCTGGTTTTTTTATTGATCATAAATAAATGCCCCATAGTAATCACCCCGCCCGTCCGTCTGTTCGTCTTGCCGTCTGTCTGTCCGACGGTCAATCCACAAATATGTTTCCAGATTATAACTCCAGTTTGGATTGATCACATATGGATTTTAAACTTGCCTTACCCTGTGTTTGGATTGACATATGGATTTTAAACTTGACTTATGAATGGCCAATCACTAAAGCAAGAACCCTAATGGATTTGGGGTAATCAGGTCAAAAGTCAAGGTATCAGAACTCACTCATTTAACAAGACTTACAGGCCTAATGCGAACCTGTGCAGAGGGATATACATCAGGTATAATGCTTTCATACTTGACCGTTCATTTCAAGTACAAGTGTGACGTGTATGTGTACAATGCAAGCACTGAACATTTTTAACCCAAGTACATGCACCAATCACACGAACGTCACTGTTGAAATACTTGAATGGATGCACACAACACAAAAATGATTGCAGGTGGCCCCACCAGTCTTGGGTACGAGAAGGCCATCAAATATGGAAGGAAATGCAAAATTGCAGGCAGATACTTCAAACCACTCTACTTCAAACTACTCCAGTGAACTTTGACATGTACCTGACTGCACTGAGTGAACGCTTGGCCTGTTGCATAATCTGATACAGTTGGCAATCTGCCAAAGCTATAAACAGATCCAGACTGACCTTTTGCGTGTTGCAAAATCTAAAATAGTTGGCAGTCTGCCAAGCAATTTTTAGATACAAACAAAATCTTGGCCTGTTGGTAAATCTGTTTACACATACTTAAAGACTTTTGCTACAATAATTTTTTTCAAGCTTACATATTCATAAGATATTTTTATTTATATGTTTAGAATAATAAAAGATGCAGTCCTTTCTTTGTTTAAGATCCAATAATTCTGCCAAAAATAATTTCAGTAAACACGAACAAAGGCCTCCTAAGAAAAATTTTTGTGCAGTGTCACAGAAGTTGCAAAACAACCAGAGGAGATGACTATTGCATCCCTCAGTTTAAAAAAGTCACGATAAAGATCAACTTAAGCTATCTATGACTCTACCAAAAATCAATGAACCCAATCTATTATTATAAAATTGAAAGAACCTTACCCTAGGATAATTCTAGGGAAAAATTAAACAATTCGGTTTGGCAGTTTCATCATAAAACATGTTTAAATTGAAAGAGGCTAAAATTATGAAGGTTTTGCCCGTAAAAAAACAGGTCTATGTAGGTGGCGCCACAAAAAATGCAATTTCAAATATGAGTCATGTGACGAACATTGGCACAAAACGTGGTGATGCTAGCTCCTGTCTCCTTTCTGAGATTGTTATTTTAGTATGCTTACTTGGCCAAATTACTAAGTTCAAAATCCTGTTACTCGGCTTAAATTCATCAAAACTAAACTTTTTGAACAAATTTTAGATAGCACATCTCTGGGATCATTTCGAGAGAGAAGAGAAATATTTTAATCGACATAAAAGTAAAGTATCCATCCAAATATATTCAATATGTCAATATTTTTGTTTTTATTATGCCTTGAGACTGTTGATAAGGATTTTAATCCTCTGACACAACAGCCACCTGTGCATGACACATGGAGAGAGAGAAATTGTACATTTCTGTAAATGATGAAACTAATTGATTTCCGAGTAGAAGATTTTAAGTTTTTTTTTAGCTTTTACTCTCATATAATGTAAGTTAATAAAGGTGGCGCCACAAAAAGCTCAATCTCACAATACTTGATAAGTGACTGAGTTTTACATAAAATTTGGTAATGCTAGCTCCTACTATTTCTGAGAGATTACGGATTAATGTAACGATGACCGATGACCCTCGTACCTCGATGACCTCGATGCCGGTGGCGCCACCAATACCTCAATTTCAAATATAGTCATGTGACAAACATTTGCATAAAATTTGATGATGATAGCTCCAGCCGTTTCTGATATTGTAATTTTAATATCCTTTTTTGACCTTATGACTGAGTTCAGCTTCCTGTAACTCGGCCAAAATTCACAGAACAGGAACTATTCTGAGAGATGGTTTCAAAGAATTTCTGTGAAACTAATTAACAATCTGGCTGGACAGTTTCGGAGAAGGATTTTTTAGAGTTTTTTTTAGCTTTTTCCGTATAAAATCTAAGTAAATAAAGGTAGCAAAAAAATATAAGCAAAATCCGATAGAGTTTTTTTTAGATGACTGATTTTTTTTTGCATAAAATTTGGTAATACTCGCTCCTGCCGTTTTTGAGATAGTATGGGTTAACGTAAGGACGACGGACAACGCCACACTACACATAAGCTCACAGGTTCGCTAAAAATATTTGCATTTCAAACCAAACCTGTTTTCCCAAACCTTCCATCTTGCGCATATAGCTGATCTGCCAAAAGGGGAAGAACCGTATTTAATTTGGGGACATAAGGTCAAAGGTCGAAGTCACAAGGGGCCATCTGTCCACAAATTAGTTTCCAGATGATAATTCCAGATTGGTTAGACATGTTGGATCAAACTTGACTTATATATGGCCCACAAATAAAGTAAGGAACCGTACAGATTTTGGGGTCATGATGTCAAAGGTCAAGGCCACAGAACTCACCTATTTAGAAAGATTATGGATGTATTTTAAGGCAGACTTTTCATCCCAATTCTTCCATCTTGCGCATATAGCTGACCTGCCAATAGGAGTCACAAGGTCAAAGGTCAAGGTCACAGGGGCCATCTGTCTACAAATTAGTTTCCAGATGATAACTCCAGTTTGGTGTGACATGTTGGTTTCAAACTTGAATTAAATATGGCCCGCCGCTGAAGTAAGAACCCTACTGATTTTGAGGTCTTGAGGTCAAAGGTCAAGGTCACAAAACCAAATTATTAAAAAGATTCTTGATGCGTTTGAAGCCAAACTTTTCATCACAAACCTTCCATTTTCCATATATTGCTCACCTACCAACAGGGGAAGATTTTTTTTTATGTTGGCTATTTTTTTACATACAGTATTGACACTATGAGTCTGTTACAAAGTGTCATAGTTCACACCATGCATGAGAGTATCATTGGTCTAATATCGTTACATTTTATGTGTGTCACGAGTCAGATGGGCAACCTGTTTTAACTGTTATATCTTTGTTTTTATCTCATGGAACTGCAACATATAAAACAGGGTATTCAGAATGGTTCCATATAATGAACAGACATTTTAAAATTGGAATGTGCATTAATACTGCTTATAGGGATTGGCAAGACTAGAGATATATTTATGACCGTGGTTTTCAGGATTACCCTTACCCTCTGTTGTTCCAAATTGAGTAAAGTCCACAAAAATATGAGAAATTTAAGACTGTTTTATTAATGTTACTGAAATTTTAGTTTCCCTTTGATCAGCAAAATTATTCTTTTTGATAGAAAGGATACATGGAGCCATGTATATAATATCCCATATTTACATTTTAAATGTATCTTTAAAAGTAAACAAAATATACAGAGGTTGCCTTTTTGAATGGATACATGACATTGAGCAAATATATTGGCCCATATTTAGTGAAACAACACCGTATCAATTCAAATAAATGGAATGTTTAAGCTCTCAAATAGTGTATTACAGTAAGTTATATGTACAGTTGTAAGTTATAAGTTTCTGAATCAAGTGTTTTGTACGCTGGGAAAGCATATTTCGAATAAACAAAATGTAAATGGGACATAAATCTTATTCCTAAATATTCCCACACGTAAACCCAACCCATCCTCTATATACCGATTGTTTTGCCAATCATTTCTTTCGGGAGGAACAAAAATCTGCAAATAACGCTGAAATCTTCCTTTCCGGTACATATAAAAACACACTAACGAATTTCACGTGCATATCACCATATTTTTACGGCTATTTAAGTCATTTCTGGTTTCATATGCTTGAATGCTGTTGTCGTCATTGATTATAAAGAGAACAACTGCCTTACTACTTTACTAGGTAATTACCCTTTTTTTCGGTTCCGTCAACACATCTGCGTACTTAAAAAAGTATCTGGCCGAAAAAAAACCGTAGATGGAAGGCCGACTTGAGTTTTTCAGAAAAGTTACAGTTGGAGTAGGTTTAAACAAAAGTACCGCGATTTGGCTTTATTGGCAAGTCTGGCATCATACTTTACCATGATTACTGTTATCGTCTGTATATCCTCTATCGCCCCCTCTGTAAAACTGCTTTACCGGTGTAAAACATAGGAAGCATAGATATAGAAAATTGCATTGCAGGCATTTTGTATACACATGTCACTTTTACAAAATACGTACAACCATGCAGTTTAGCCTCTTGCTTCACATAAATGCACGGTTTAAGTTTGACAAAGTGCCATATATATTCGAAGGAATTTTGGCTTTTTTTTCACGCTAACATGTCACCATGCACGCGCGGTAAAATTTGTTTGCTTTTGACACAATCGTGATTTATGGGATTTATTAGTAATTTCCCACAGTGATTTCTACATGTAAATTCTTTCCTGTACCCGTTTCTTTTGTTTCTTTTCTCTCACTGTCAGATAATTTGATATACAAATGTATCTTCATAGTATCACAATTGTGCCGATCAGCTGTGTGGCATATACCCATGGTCCACCAGTGCACATGTTGTTTATGTTCTTTCTGCTCCAAAACCTGCAATGGTAAAGATTTTGCAAGCTCGTTGTGTTTGGTATCAGAAGTCGACATTCAAAGCAATAAATCTTAATATCTTAGCATTGCCCCTCTTATTAACTGCTCTGTCAATCGGTATTGTATTGGGTTTGAGAATATAGTTTCTGTTTCTTGACGCTATAGAGATTTTGATGCTTAGTCAGCATGTTACACTTCCTATGGAAATGACTCGATCTTAATCATTTTATACACGCTAAAGACCTGCATCCAGGAATCAGCTGTGACAAGACCCTTCAAACATGCACTAGATTCTGTGCTTAACATATAATTTTTTTTTTCACTGAGGAACAAATTTGGACCTACAGGACACACTTTTAAAAAAAGAAAAGAAGGCTAATACCAAGGACTAAACTCTGAACCAGATCCTCCTTTCTTGGCTCCTGATTCAGTCAGAAATCCATGATTCTTTTTTTTTATGTGTGGAGGTAACCGTCTCCATTTATAATGCTGGCATAACTATAAAGGTACTATATGTACGTCAGAATTCCATTCCGGTCCGTGGAACCCCGAAGAGGGCACTCGTTACTAAGTGAAACACGACTGTGGTATACAGTTCCCATTAAGCCTGCAGAGCGCCTAACCTGGCGTGATAAAATGTCACTGTTCCTCAGCTGAGATTCGGACTCACGATCTCCCGGCTTTGAGCCTAGTTGTCTAAACATGGCCCACGGAAGCCGGTGGGGATCCATTCTTTCACAGAGGCCCTTATCTAGATTTACAGTTCCATATTTGAAATACTTTAGATTTTCTACAAAAGACTTTCAAACTAGTCCAATTTTGGTATATGAGTCCTTATATTGTACTTAAAACTCATTATATACATGCAGGACAATCTGTTGTAGAGGAATAGGATAAACATGAGTTTTCCTAAATTTCCTGACCTGAATCCAAGACCTCAAATATTAAAACTATATCTATAAACATCTTTCATCTATTATAACGTGAATATTTCTATTATCAAACCTACAAGATATAACCAAGTGAAGTCCTCTCGTCCTAAAAAGACCCTCTCTTCATACAAAGGTTTGGTGCTTACCTGTTAGAATATATCCGCAAGGAAACGATTTTACCTGCAAGACCTGTTTATTGTAAAGGCCTCACTTTTTGTCCTCAATTAAACACAAAGACTTTACATCAGTACTTCACAGATTTTTTGTATGCAGCCGAACAGCTGCACCTTTTCCACATATATATAAGAAATCCATGTACAGTTGGCGACATTTTTTTACCCTAAGATTTGTAAGTGTTTTTTGCAATACCAAATTATTCTTCAGGCATTCTTTTAATTTACTGATAGATACATTAATCCGTGATCTGATTTGGATTTGTCTGTCCCAAAAAAAAACAAGACAAACCATATGGCTAATTTTCTTCGTGATTGAAAAGAAAATGTTTAATTTCCTTCATCTAATTAGAAAAAAAATGGAATCCAGGAATCATATAAAGTTATTACTGAAATCATGTGAAATTGCTTTATAATGTCAGTTTTATTTATATAATCACTTTCGAAAGTGAAACTTTTTTTTTACCCATTTGTGGCAAAGGTTCAAGGTTTTATGTTGTTTGGATGTAAAAAGACGTATATATATATACACAAGAATTATCACCTCATGAAGGCATGACTTTTACTCGGAACTGGATGGTATATGATTACAAATAAAAATTTCCAAGTACGTTAAGATTAGAAATTAATCAAATAATAAAAGACCTTAACGTAACTATCAAATGAAAATGATTAAAATGCCATCTTTATCAAATATAGAATACTGGAGAAAGAAAGGATATACACTGTCAATCAGGAGATTCAGTTCTGTAAAATGTACTGCAGCAAATGAAAACTGCAAATGGTTTCTGTTACGGCTATTTCCCATGTCTTCATATATATACAAAAAGGTTGAATAGCATATTTCGTAACCCCTGACGGCCGGGGGTAGGCTTCCTTGAGCCTTTATACTTACATAGAAAGTGGCGTCCAAGATTATTTAATTTTTGGATAAACATGACGAATTAATCTCAACTAAATTACGTCAGTAAAGTTTATTTAGCTTTTAAATGAAAAGATATTCCATGATATATTTTCCTTTTTCTGCGGCTTCTACATTTTTGCATAAAGGATTAATATATCAGAGTAATAACACGATGAATTCCTTGGCAGAAATTAAAATTTATCGGTATATAAAACCGCACAATACATGCATGGATGTTTGGCATTTAGATTAAATTCTGAAATACGTGTCCTTTTTAATTTGCTCATATTCAGTGCAGAAATACTAATATGATTCTGAATTTTTAAAATATATTTATTGCATGGATTCTAATAATAAAAGAAATATAAATTCTAATAAACGTTCAAACTAGATATCCAATGACATTTATAGAACCATTTTATAGTAGATAAAAACATTTGACTCATTGTGGTATTAAAGTTCGATTAATCACAACTAAAAAACTTGTTAACTTGAGAAATACTATACACCTGTATTCTTTAAGTTCACACACACACATATATATATGTTAGAAAAAGCAAAGAAACTTCTTCATATATAATCATAAATACTGGTGCTGCACAAGGCTGTGTTCTGTCAGCATGCAGTCCTTTTTATCCTATATACAAATAATTTGTCTGTGAGCCTTTCAAATTGTAAAATTATCAAATATGCAGACGACACTGTCATTCTAGGCCTGATACACAAGAATGATGAATCTCTTTACAGGAAAACCATTCAACATGTGACTGGTTGGTGTGAGGAACACATGCCTTTCAAATAAATGTAAAGAAGACTAAAGAAGTAGTCATTGATTTCAGGAGATCAAACTCTGTAATTACCCCCCCAGTTGCTATCAAAAATGAAGTTGTAGATAATGTAGAAAATTTAAATAATTGGGATGTATTATTGACAGAAATCTGAATTGGAAAGAACATGTGTTGAATCAATCCAAAAAAGCAAACAAAGATTATATTACCTATATTATCTAAGAAAGCTAAATATTGACAAAACCATAATTACCATGTTTTATAATTCAGGAATTTCCCGTGTCCTAACTTATTCACTGGAGTGCTGGTTTACAAATATGTCTGATAAGTTAAAGAAACAGTTAAATAATACCAGGAAGAGAAGTTGTAGAATAACTAGTACTTCTCTTGCCACACACCAGGAAATCTGTGAAACCAAAACAATGGCCTATTTATATCAAAGGTCATGGATGACACAACACATCCCCTACATTCAGAGTTCCGTTTTTCACCTTCAGGTAAACGCCTAGATACGATATTCTGCAGAAAAACTCGTTTTAATAAAGTCTCTCGTGCCATACAGTATTAAACTTTTAAACTCGCAACTCTCTTAGATATTTAATGTTTTAAATTGTGTTGTACCTGAAGAATTATCCGTTTTATCATTTTTACATGCTTATTTTTACATGCATATAGTCCAGCTGTGAAGGGAAGAATTGTGCAAAAAATGAAAGAAGCATGAAACTTGGCATAACAGTTGTCCATAACATACTCAATATCTTCAGAAAAAGGGCCAAGCGGAATTCACCCTATCTTTGTCAAAATCCAAGATGGCGGCCAAGATGGCCGCCGGATTATAAAATATCAATATATCCGGTTATGTTGGTCCTAGAATGCATTGCAAGTGCACTATTTCTAAGTTTTTGGGGTCAAGAAATTCATTATAAGGGTTTCAAGTCTGTATAATGACTCTGTGAATTAATTCTGGTTTTGTTGATTTTTAAATTATGCTAAATTTGCCTTTGTCATCAGACAGCAAACATTATTTTTCAGTTCTGCACAGCAGTCGCATACTTTGTGATTGTTCTCGAATGAAAGTGTCATTTTCTAGGCTAGGTTTGTCTGTTTGGTCGTGCATTTTGATGCATGAATTGTAGAACCATTTTGATTGCAATATTTCATATTTCTTCCTTTTAATTTCCTTTTATTTGCATGCTGATAAATGTAATTGCTTTGAAGAGGTGATGGGTGCTAGGAAATTGTGTCAAAATCTAAAATAAAATTAAGAAATTGGTATGTTCATAAAAACACTAATCATTGGGATATATGAAACCTACATACATGTAATTAGATTATACGATCAACGTAACTTTCATGTCAACCTCTGTTAGTGCAATTGGAAAATATCAAATGCATTAATAAAACTGTGCTGACATTTGACATATAGTATTTGAGCCCTATGTCTGTTTCAATGTAATGAAATGGAGAGTCGAGTGGTACACCGCTCGTCTATCTACACTAGCGCCACGGATTTGATCAACATCGTTCCTATCAGAGTGGGTTGCAGAGGTCCGTCCAAAGTCGGTTGTTTTCTCCGTGTCCTCCGATTTCCTCAATATATATTAACGAGCGCAAAAATTCAAACCATGGAGAGGGGCGTGTAATAGTTATTATAACTAATTGTACAATCCACATAAAAGATGTATAATAATAAAATAAACAATCCATATTAACAATCCAAAATAAAGTTATCTTGCTTATAATTATTATATAAGACTCGATGCGTGCGTTGCAGGATAAAGACATATATAAGAGGCTCACACCTGTCAGATTCTATGCCTTCTGTGTACGTATTGAAATTTTGCTTAAAGTGTCTTTTCATCAGCACATCCAATGGTAAAATCTGGTAAAATTGGTTGAATATTGCATTTTCAAATGAAAGTGTCATTTGCTGAGCTGTGTTTTATTATATTGATTTTTCTGATTTCTTCTGTTTGATGTCCTTAGAGGCGATGGATGAAAGAAACTTAGCTATCATGTCTGATATCAATTTGGAGGTTGATATATCTGCGAAGAATAGTTAGGAATTTTTAAAATGTACAAACATGATATTAAATTTATGATCAACTTAAAATTCATGTAAACCTTTGTTAGTGAAATTGGGAAATACCAGTCTGTAGTGCTTAAATTTAATATACATGTAATAGTTACATGTATTTGAACACCGTGCGTGTTTCAACGGAAAATCGTATCCATAAATTATTTAGATTACATGCGTGCATGACAGGATACACACATATGTAGAAGCTCACACCTGTTTGCTGTATAGATTCTATGCTTCTTTTGCCATAAGGTGATGGCTTTCACACTGTATGCTGGCATGAAGACAGAATCAGCACACGTTTAGAGAATCATAGCATGTTGCTGTATGCTACCTTTGTGCTATGGTGATGAATGCATGACATACTCAACATACATGCAGATTGCTAATATTGTGATGTTGTGATGATGCTCGTACAAAATAATCAACGGCTATCAGAAAAATTTACTTACTTTTTGCTGTTATGCTATTTTCGTGAATTAAACCTTTTTTCTTTTTAACGAGTTGGCATTCACTTTGCATGATGTGTTGGTGTCAACAAAATACTTTCATTTGCTACGTTATGGACACTTGCATGTATTATTAGAATATTTACCGCATGTATCAACTTTCAGGAGTCAGTGCTGCCAGTGTTCAAGCCAGCTGATCTTTGGATTTTAATGGATGTATGAGGGAATGGAAGAGCAAGGCGCAAGAGGGAAATTTCGAATTCATACCACAAGGTTGAAAATATAATAAACTCTTAGGTTCCAGACATACATTTTATCTTCATCATCTTGATTACATCAAAATTCAGTACAAAGTTTGGTTTGAGTTTTCATTGACTTGATTGGTGAATGTAACGGTTCTGTACTTTAAGCTGATGTGCTACGGCGGTCAATTGATTTTTCAATTGAATGTTTGGGAAACCTGTATTTTATACCACATGCTTCATCAAGTGAACATACATTTATAAGAATAGACTAGTTCTAAAAATTATTCCTGAATATTAATATTACTAAACTGAATAGTTTATTACACAAAATGTTGTAATATTGCCGTGAACTTTTTTTCTAGCTTATGCCGGAATATTTTCTTTTAGATCTGACAGGACAACAGTGTTTTCTTCTGATAAATCACACAATTCCAATTTACTAACTATCGGTTCTGTTTACCTAATGTCAAGGCTCAGTGCGATCTACAATTTTTCATCATGTGCACATGGTGTTATTTTTTTACCAAATATATATTTGATAAAGTAATATAGTAATAGTATAGTATATAGTAATAGTAAACATTTTTTATTTCTAATAACATTTATAAATACATGCAAGTAATATAAAAGGTATGCATTATGTAAGCAACTGAAGTCTTTTAAGACGATAACGGGAAATGCAAAGTCAATGTCAGCTAATTGGTAAGGATAATCTTACTATATCACCAAAATAGCGGGTAAATTACAAACTGTACACGTATCTACAAGTTTGCTGATTCCGTGATGCACAATCACCGCATGACAAAGATAGCATATATAGGCGTAGGACGTCGTCTAGTGGTTACAGCTTTGGACATCGAAGTTGTAGATCTCCACTTCGAACTCCGTCGATGTCTCAATGGCATAATGGTGAAATTTCGCCAGAATCCAAGAGATTCCCTCTAATGTCTTAACGATAGGTTATGACTTCTTTTTAATAAGATACCGTTTTTATCGTATGGAAAAACTAATTCTCATAGAAAGTGATACCAACAGGTCTAAAACTATCCTTAAAAAAGCATACAGCATGATGTTGTGAGCTTCTAAATGTGTACTTATTCTGTCTTCATGCAAGCAAAGAGTCTGAAAGCTGCACCATCACCTCATAGTAAAAGAGTCATTGGATCTATACACCTGACAGATGTGAGCTTCTACCCCTGTGTGTATCCTGCCATGCACGCGTTCAGTCTTAAATAAAATTTATGAACAAAAAAAATTGATTTTACATAGATTGTACAACTGGTTATATTATATAACCAGTACAAGGCACCTCCATGGCTCGAATGGTGGTGTTCAGTAAGGGTGGTTAGAATCAGAAATCCAGGAGAAAACCACTACAACCAACTCTCATAGCAACACCGGTTATTGAACATTCGTCCCCAGTGGAGAGCGCCGAGCGTTTTACCACTCATAACATTGAAATAGACTTAGTGTTCAAATATTTAAAATTAACATATATATATTACATTTCAGCACAGTATACAACAAATAAGTTTTACCGTTCCATGGGCTTGATAGAAGGCAATTTAGCACAATTATAATCCCAAATAAAACCAGATTTCATTCACAGAGTCATAATCCTGACTTGAAACCCATATAAATAAATTTCTCGACCCCACAAACATAGAAATAGTGCACTTGCAATACACATTCTAGGACAAATAACACCGCTTATATTGTTATTTCATAATTCGGCGGCCATCTTGTCCGCCATCTTGGATTATTTACGAGGATATTCTGAATTCTGCTTGGCCTCACATCTGGAAATATTTTGAATATGGTCTGGACAACCAAGTTTCATTCTTCTTTCATCTTTTACACAATTCATTTAAATATGCCTAACCGCTGAACTTACGGGAATATTACCGAACTCTTTTATAAAAAAAACAAATAATGAGTACCTTGAGAGGTTTTGAACCTCAAAAATTGAATTTCTCAGCCAAAAAAACATAGATATAGAGTTCTTGCAATGCGTTCTAGCGACATTATAACTCAAGTTATTGACATTTTTTAATCCGGCGGCCATCTTGGCCGCCATCTTGGATTTTGGCCAAGATAATTTATTTTCAGCTTGGCCCTATATCTGAAATTAACCATTAACCCCCAAAGAACAGTTATGCCAACTTTCATGCTTCTTTCATTTTTTGCACAATTCTTCCAAATATGGGAGCTTAACCGCTGGACTACATAGTCAATATTTTTTTAGTTATTTTTTATGTATTTTTATGTATCTGTCTATTTACTTATTAATTTTTATGTAATGAATTGCAAGTCAACGACACATTCCTGGAACTGAAGGCTAATAAATGTTATGTTATGTTATCTTATCTTATATATTAATATATGATATGGACAGGTTAATCAATACATCAACATTCAAAATACTAATACCTACACTTTCTCGTGTGCTTCAATGGAACTTTACAAATGCATACATATAACGCACACCTAAATGTATATATATATATATATATATATATATATATATATATAGAGAGAGAGAGAGAGAGAGAGAGAGAGAGAGAGAAAGAAAGAGAGAACAATACTGGCATTATACGGCAACTATATATAGTATGTAGTGACCAGATGGTGGTGTAGCCACCTCTTATTTCATTTTCCTTGGATACCCAAGGCATACAGCTATAATTTAGTATACATACATCTGCATTTAAGATTTATATCATTTATTCTTCCTCGCGAGGGTTCCAATTTCGTGATATTCGCGAAAAGAAAATTATTGCGAAAATGAAACCTTCGTGAATAATACGCCTCATCTGCATAGTGTGGCCTTATTGGCATATTATGTGTATTTAAAGGTCGAAAGCAATGTTATAAACTATCTATACCTATTATACAGTATACTGTGAATAAAAAATATACATTATGAATAATATCAGAAGCTAATATCTAATAGATGAATAATATCAGATATCAGAAGAGAGCGATTATGTCTTATAAATTATAATTAATTGTGATCGAATGTTCGCAGGAAATAATTATCAAGTGTTGTAGAATGAAGTCTTACAATGGTTATCTGAGCAACATAGAGATATTTGCAAACTTGTACATCTTCCCCTAAAGATCAGTCGACACCTTTTTGCTATGTTTTTTTGTCTGAGTTTCCGACCCTGAAACTCCACACCCTGAATCTCCACTCCTGAGAGCTCCATCTTTATCTCCCCCAAGTCACCTACATTTATTATTTTTCAGCTGAAGAAGATCACGATCCTCCTCATTCTTTCTCTTCAGATTTCTAAACTGATTTTACTGATTTCTTCAGGATCCTCTGCAGTTCTCATAAAATCTAATAGGACTCAATAGATCTCTTCGTTTTCCAAATATATTATATATACCCTTTTTAAATATCAGCTCCTCAGACTGGTGCTTTCAATTTTTCCATATATATATATATATATATATATATATATATATATATAAATATATATATATATATATATATATATATATATATATATATATATATATATACATGTTGTGTCGTACTGATATATTGTTTATTTTGACTATTTCCCGTAAAAGCGAGCTGCATGCTCAGCTGTCGTGATTTATTTCCTTTAACCTATTATTCCCCTTAGGTTGGATTGGAAACACTAGAGCTTGTATTTTACTTATAGCTAAAGCAACTTAAAATTCATTCCCCGAAGCCTTTAGGCTCGTAAATGAAGATTGCTGCTAGCTTGCCACTATCGACTTTTATTTACTAGCTGTTCAACCAACTCAATTCCCCTACTACCTTTGAATTTTTAGGTTTCTCAACTTTAATTTCAGGAAACATGATTTCCCCTGAAATCTCAGCTACCTCAAGCTTTTCTGGCATTTTATTGTTCAGGCAGCTTTTTTTATTCCACCACCTGAAAGACGAGTAGTTACTCTGATTTCAACACTCAATATTTAACCCTATGCTATAGTTGCATCATGACGCATACTAAATACGGACAATCCAACTCGTAAAAGGTTACACGGAACGACATCCAGCGTGAGGTAAATTCACCTGGCAAACAGTCAAACAGCGGCAGGAAATGCTTGCAGCTCCTTAGAAGATGAGGCAAAAAATGAATATTGAACAATGAACAACATTTGTGTCAATACATTTTGCCAGGCGAAAATTATAATATTAAATCTGTGAAAGCCACCTGCTCCCCGCCAGCGAAAGCACTAACGCCTCAGGTGAAGGAGAAGCATTTCTTATTGATCAGCACCTCAGAGAAATCCTGACTTTGCTTCAGAGATGAGTATTTATCTATTGATTACATATGGGGACACTGTGACTGTTTGTACTGCTTTCTGATCAGCCCTCCATCAGCAGGAGAGCACTCTCTCTCCCACAGCCACGGATGAGTGGAGGGACTCAACTTCTCTCACTCTCACTTTCACCTGAAAGATCAAGGCTCCAGCGTGTCTTACTGATATTGTTTTAAGTACAAAAGAAAGTCTGTTTTACATGGTAATTGATTGCAATATTAATACACAGTTTCAAGTTCTGATATCGGAACCCCGACCTTCCCGCGTTTTTATAGTCCTAATGCATTAGTAGAGTATACCCGTCTCTATATCCAGTTCGTTGCATTCCTGGTATTTTTTTTTAATTCTGATTTCCGTGAAGAGGCCATAAGCTAGGTCTTCAGTTTTACAACTTCTTAACTGTGCTCGAAAATTTAAGTATACACCGAAACTGATTTTTTTTAATATTGACTGTTGCAGAGGCATGAATACCTTTTACGACACAATTCACCACAATGGTCTAAAAGGTAAAACATTTACAAACATTCCGCTCATATTATATCGATTTTTTAAAATAATTTATTATGATTAACCTGTGATTGTTGTAAAAATAAAGTACCCGTGTCCTCTTGTGTTTATGAATGTGTTCTACATGTTTCCGGGAAAGTGGTATACTATTTAAACAATTAATATATTTGATTTACTCATAAATAAGATTCATGTAGCATGTGTTAACATCAGCTTTCTAAATTTTTTTTTTTTTTTTTTTTTTTGGGGGGGGGGGTTCATAAATTAGAGTCCAGTTCATGGTATACAAATTAAGTTACAATAACTGCACTTGACCATCCTTTATTCGATGTGTCTTCTGTTTGTGCTTTGTTATCATTAAGATTCATTGTGTTTGGCTTGAATACAAGGTCTCATGTCTCACTAAGAAAGAAACTCTTGCCGAATAATGTTATAACGTATATGAGTTAAAGAAAGTAAAAACAAAATATTAATTTCAGTTCGTAACATATAGATCTCACAATTTTTAAGCGTATTAAGATTCCATAACTATACATAATTCATAAATATATTGTCTTGTTCAGGACAGGAAATTCTAAAATTAAATACCTTTCACTGTTTCAAGTTTGAATTAATTGATATATATATATATATATATATATATATATATATATATATATATATATATATATACATACAGCCATACCTATAAGACTTTCTATATATTAAACAGATGGCGTATTATTCATATTTTAAAATGTTAAGGTGGAAGTAACCTATATAAACGATGATATGATTACCGTGGTATACTAAAAAACAGATATACTAAGACTTCTCTCGGGATATATATATATATATATATATATATATATATATATATATATATATATATATATATATATATATATATAGTATTACGTATAGTAAACGCACCAGGAGTAACCCTGTTATTACTGAGTTTGGCGACAAATCAAACGACACAAATCAAACAAATATATATATATATATATATATATATACATATATATATATATATATGATAGTACCAATGGAAGTGTAGTTTATATATGTTCCGTGATAATATACAAAAATAACACATTTACAGGCATTGAACTGTAAAGGTAACAAGAATGTGTGTAACGTATACGGTATTTATCGACAGAATTCCATTGTAGTAATACCAATACATGATTTTGTAGCTACATATGTGTAGGGCCGAAATTCAGTATTTCATATTTTAATATCAGAGAATTCCAACCATGCCAATATGTGCTTATTTTATATATTAATCTTTGAATACATTCGTATTTTAATAAAAGTATTAGTATATGCAAGTTATGGTGTGTCTGCATGGGAACGGATTCAACACAATAAATAGGAAAAATAATAATAAAGATAAAAATATGGGACACGAGTTTTATCGTGAATGGGCACTCCAGAGATACTAAAGGCTGGGTAATTGGTTTTATAAAGGAATGAATATAATAAATCGGTTCTTCTTCATATGCCGGCAACCTGTACGTATACATATAACAGTAGCGTTGCAGTCGATAGGATTTCTGAAATGTACACATGACGAATTTCAGGTGCGGGATATACACTGGCAGCTTCGGATTTCAACGAATAATATAGTTGTCCTTTCTATTATTAAACTTGTTTTGCAAGCTGGTCAAATTCCACTGCTGTCTGTATTATATGTTATACGTTTTATGTGATAAAACGTTAGAAAGAGTTTCGATATATCTAGATGCCGTACTATCATAATAACTTTATACAGCATCGTGTCAAGATCCGGCAAAACCAGACATTATAACCATGTCCGTTAACTATAGGAAATGCCCTCTGTACGCCTCATGGACACGAGCTATCCATTGACGTCACAATTGCCTCCTCTGTTCGGAATATATGAGCAAACCTGTTTTCTTTGTTTATTTGGCGTATTGGGAGGAATTCTTACTTTGATGGAAACCTTTGCCCTCCTTTTACTCAACTGTGATATTAAAGGACAATTTCACGCAAGAAAATATATAATAACAATAAAAGAATAGAGAAATTGTGAAAATAGTCACAGAAAACCCCAATGTATGCCACTGGACAGAAAATTGTAAGAAATGTGCCGGTTAACATCTTGTGTTATAAAAAGAAAAGCTCATGAAAGCTTAAGTTTTTTTATGAATAGTTCAAGTTCAAGAGCTTCAGCACTAATAAATCTTAAAAAAGAGGTATTACAAAATGTTGAAAATCAGTGTAAAGATAAAAATATACTGTCAAAAATGATTGGTTTTACAATACCCAGTAAATATGGACGACAGGATGATTTAACCGAAGCCACTGTATACATTCTTGTAATCCGTTCAGCTCTTGCAGTCGCGTGGCTGACGATTGTACAGGGGCGGCGCTATGGCAGCAACTCAAAAGGTAAACCTAGGAACATACTGCCGAGGTGTTTTTTTCTCGGGGCTTTCAAGTGCACGATTTTGTTAAAGAATTTTCAGGTTTTCTGCGGACACCTTGAGATAATAAAGGAATTAAACACAAACTAATAACGGGTTTCATTCCAGGAAGGGCCGTGTTAAAGATCAGAAAAGATATTGTACAGGAGTAGACAACGACCCAGCGTCAACGTCGATAAGAATTCTCATTCGGCCAATGAGAGTTAGTTTAAAGCAAATTAACATCTATTGCACCGCACAGACAGCGTTAGACGCTGATTGACACATTTTCAAACAAAACCCTTTTTTCCATTCTTCTGGATGTCCGGCACCATTGCATCCATCTGGTCCCATGCACGTATCAGATAAGCGGCATGCACACAGACACATGTATGTCAGGTTTCTGCCAGATCAAAGCCATAAGAAAAAAGAAAACATTCAGGATTCTGATAAATTTATTGTTGTCAGATAGTTGAGATATTTTGGAATAATGAACGAAATCTTATGTGGTTTACAAATTAGCATGTAACGCGCAATAAAATTATTTAAGCTTGTACAAGATGTCCTAAACAATGGATTCCCACAGCCAAAGTCCCTGAAATGTGTCACATTAACCATGATACATGGTGAACTAGTGGTTAAAGGCAACCCTGCTGCTAAGATAAGAACACTTTGTTATAAATAATATAATCATATATATGGTGGTGGTGATGATGATGAAGAGGTAATATTTACTTATGTCTTCTTAAGAAGGTGTTGAACACTGAAGCGAAGTTAAAATAATCTAAAGCCCATGTCGAGGGAAACTTTATATGACAAAAATCTTTTCCAGACTGTTTTATCAAAGAAATCCAATATTCAGGTTCTTTATTAATCCCCTTAACATGCTTATGGTTTTCTTATATTTCAAAAAGAAAAAGATCCTCTAAATACGTGCCAAACATGACAAATGGATTCAATGAAAATTAATATGCGCTTCCACTATGCAGTAAAATTTGTAGGAATAAATTACAAAAATCATTTTTTTAAAGATTATATCTCACATTCAGTTTAGACTTATTTAAGAAAACACAGATGTTATACATGGACAACAGTATTTAGATTTTTACACTGCACCCAGATGTGCCAAGCCACAACAAAAAAAAACACACACACATTCAATTGCCCTTTTCCAGATTGTCAGCCAATTTTCCCTTCACAATATGACTGATGACCGGAGTTCTCACGAATGTGGTCAACCAAGATTTTCCACCTGTGACAAGGAAGAACCGACAATTTGGAAACCTTCCAGCTAATTCATTTAATGTTGGAACCTACTTCTACAGTGCTTCTGAAGTATGTTATATTTCCTGCCCTTTATGCGCTCATCTTAGAGACCTGTGGTCCTTAAATACAGATTGTTTAGACAGCAACAAAATAATGCAAGACCCATGCATGTACGCCTTTGAAAGGGGCCAAGGCTGTTTCCAAGGCAAACAACACAAGCGGTGGGTAGAAGTTCATCCAAAAGGAAAACCAGAGAGAAGGCCACCAGTATTTACCTTTATATCTGAATTCCTGAAGTTTCTCTGTAAAATTTGCCTTCCTCACCGTGCATAAATGAAAAACAAATTTCAATAAGAACTAGTTAATTATCCGAATGGACATTGGACACGGACGTCAAGAAATCTGAGGCAGACATGTCTCACTCACCATGCCCGTGGTGACAAGTACTGGCCGAGAAAGACCAACAAGCCTTGGGGACCTCATGCAAGTATCCAATGTCACCATTCACTGGATGATGTTGTAGATGTTTCCTTCATCCTGTTTCTTCAGCGCTCATCACCTCGGGCCTTCAATGCTACTAATTAATCTGTTAATGAATCGGCAAGGTGTGGATCTTGCACACCTGTACATTATGAGTACACCAGTGTCGCCTGGTTACTTCTGAAATTGTATTGTCTCCGCCTTGACGTGCCAGATCGAAAGAAAATGGATACACTAGTAATAAAATACTCATCAAAGAAATGTAAAGGAAATATACAATTAGAACTCCATTCCTTTAACCTTTGATACCTTTTATTTAGGATGTGGCTGGAGGGCACTAGGGATGGTAGAATGACACTAGTGAAGTATTATCTCAATTAGGCAAAGGCAATTATATGTGACTGGGTGTGACCTATCCATAATAATTTACTTTCCATTGGACCTGACTACTACCATGTGACAAGATCAGTTTTCTGGTCAAGTTCAACGTCTCATTACTACTGGTGCGAGTGGTTTTCCTTTGGTTCAGAACTTCTGCTATAAACCACACATGTGAACATAAAAACTACCTCAAGATTTTTGGAATGATTCAATGGATCAGGTGGGAACAATGAGATTCATTAGTCTCACATCGCTGATTGCCTCTCAGCTTACCACAGTCTAATGACATAGTGGCGGGGAATTAAGCACTTGTATCTAATTAATGCAGTTTTACACTACTACAAGTAACGCCACCTTACAGATGGAAGAACATGCATCACAACAAAACACACTGGAGAGGAGGACACCTTCAAGGGCTAAAAATGTTATAGAAGCTGGGCAAAATGCATGCGAAGGATGTAAATGAATTGAGCTACTTGAATGAAAAAATATCAAATTCGCTGCCCTTTGTTTAAACAGGTTTCACAAAATTGGATGAAACATATCTTAAGGGATCCATCCTTATTTCATGTATCTGAACATGTGCCTTTAATAATCTCTAAAGACAATCAACAGTTTTGCTGGAACTATGACAAAAGTCTGAATGTCTTATTCTGGACCTACAATATTTGTGTAGTAAGGCAAGCTGTATTCAGTTTGTGAAATTCAGGAGGGAAGTGTATTTTAGCTTAGTGCTTGCATGACAAAACAAGGGTCACTATAATCTTCATAAAAAAATGTGTAATGATTAGAGTTTACATGGATGTAAACTTACCACACTAAATTATCAAAGACCTTAAACCATTCCAACTACTGCAGCACATGGTTGCGTAGTAAGTACAATGCACATTACACTGCTGTGTAATTATGAGAGCATACCTTCAGGTATGTCACATATGAAGTCAATTTTACTTTAAACTGTTGCAAATGTAACATGAACATATTCCTAAACTGCCAACAGAATAATCCTTATTTCAAACATAATGTATTTAACAACTGTTTATGGTAATGACAAAGGTCATTACATGTAATATTATAAGAGTGTACTCCATACAACTACACACAACAAGGGTGTAATCAATACAGTCTATGGTGGTGTAATTTTACATCATTACATGTGTAATTGTTACACATGAAATGACATCGCACCTGAGGGGAAATTACAAAAAAAAATTTATATGGATAACTGTGCTTGCATGAAAAAGTTTGCAAATGTCCTAAAAACATAGTTTTTCAGAAAGAGTTTGTAAAATAAGCCAAGACTTCACCACTAAGTTAATGCACAACTGATTCAGAACCACTGTGAGGCTTTTGCTCTGGGTTGCATAAACAATGTTTTAAATTTTAATACTTAGCACTAACCTTATATTTGTATCAATATGATATGATTCTCGTGTCATTCTTCCTGCACTCAATACACCGTTTACACCTATTTTAACTAATCCACCATTTTATAAAATTCCCTTAATAAATTAACAAATTATTAGCATAGCAGAATCTTCCGGCTTGTTTCGTTTGGTTCCACAGGCTGTCATGCATCTCGTCAATGCTGCAGTGCCGGTGTCTGTATGAGATTAGTCCAAGGAGGATTCAACAGATCATCAATGTATTTTACAATGGCTCTATTTACAGCTTCACGTAATGCCACTTGTTAACTGTAACAGGAGACACAACCATTACAAAACATTCACCTCATAATACAGATTCATGTAACACTACTTGGTTCTTATAAATATAACAAGAGAGGCATGCACTGCAAAACTATCCCTTCAGGTTCATTAAGCACCACTTTTTATTAAGGAAATAAGTGAAATTAATTACAAAACTGTCCCCTTAAAAACAAGTTCATGTAATGACATCTGTTACTTTCACCATAACATGAGACACATGCATTACAAAAGTGTCCCCTCAGATTACAGCTTCACTTAGAGCCATTTTTAAAGGTTATCAAAGCCAGATGCACTGCCCCCTCTCTTTAGATATCTGTATTGCCACTATTAATCATTTCAAAACTGGATTAGAATTGATTCATTCACATGACAGGTTCAAATCACACATATATTAACATTCCAAAGACTAAACTTGTTTTTATGTAATTCAAATTCTTCATTCTGAGAAAAGAATGTACCTTCAGGGTCAATGGGTGCAGGATCACCCCCTTTTGGTATCTGGAACAAGAATAAATGATCAAACTAAAATGTTTAAGTCTGCAACAGATTTTAAATATAAAACAGTAACACTTCAAAATTATGACCACAAATGGGATGTTGATGATGTGGTCGCATTTCAGAAATGATTGTCTGAGGGATCTTGTATAAAGAGTAAAAAAAGATTCAGGACTGTGATCAAGTGGTCATTATTTTGAGGCGGTCACTTAAACTGAGATGGTCGTTAGGGGACGTTTTACTGTAAAAATATAACATGCTCACAGGAAATTCTAACTAAATTATAGAAATGTTAAGTCTTCATTTTAAATTTTCAACCAATTTACAAACATTCAATTAAAAAAATACAACTTTATCGTATGAACAATACCTGCTCCACTCTCAAAAGGGCAAACCAATTTACTCGAACACGTGTGATGGAAAATACGGCACCTCAATTTATTTCTACATGTATTTTGTTTACCAAAAATAATAATATGGATAAAAAATTTAAATACAGCAATGTTTATTTACTATGTGGATGTATGATCTGAAAACCAGTTCCACTGCACAAAACCTTACCACAATTTTTAAGCACAAATTAATTTCCAGTAGGATGCTGTGATGAAGACGCAAGTAAAGAAGGGTTAAAAGACAGAAAATCAGGGGTTCTTCATTACAGAGGATGGCTGAGGTACAGCATGACTGTCCACAATAACTGGGTTCAAATCCAACAACTTATCACATCACCATAATCAGGGTGACCTAATTTGAGGATATTTGTGGATATTATGTTTAAAATGACTGTTTGATCAATCTTGTGAAGTACCAGACTTAAAAATTCATCAGGATGATTTAATGAAAACTTAGCCAATCTCAGTTTTTCTTTAAAAAAAATTATAACTTACACTCTCTGCAGTACTGGTGGCATCTTGTTCATTGATCAGGAAAGGGCTACCAGATACACTAGTGTTGTCACTACAATAGAAAAATGAAATGATTATGTGTTCAGATGTATAGTGTAAACATGTAGTCTTCCTGTTTCTTTATTTCATTAAAATAAAAAAAGAATACCACACATCCTTGCCTTCCTATTTCAATTAATCCATTTGATGAATACAAAGTTGTGTGAAGTAGTAATGAATATTAGGGTAATTCTCAAATATTTTTGCCCAAACTAAGTATTTTAATAAATTTACTGCATTAGCAAATTTGCTTTTGGACTACCAAAACATGACTTTTAGTTCAAATATATCTTTGAATACAAACATAGTCTGACGACATAATTTCTATCTTACACACACACACATACATACACAACAGAAAAAATATACATAATTCATATAGCCATATTTAATCTTCGGTTATGATACTTGACAAATATATTTTAATCAATATTATTACCGGACGTTTGACAAGCCAATCACACAACATGAACAATTAAAGCTACAGAACCTAAAAAGTTAGTTATAATAATTATTGACATATTTATAAATACAAAAAGGTGACCGTCTAAATGAAAATTCATCAAGGAAAGGTGAATATTCAGCTTAGTTAAGGAAATAAATTTTGTGGTTTCAGAGCTCTCAGGAAAATGTATATTTTGAAAAATAAGATAAGATATTTTTTAGCCAGTTCCAGAAATTTGTTGTTGACTTACAATTCATTACATAAAATAAAATAATCATTACATAACAATAACACTATGTATTTGAAAATGCATGTAAAAATAAGCATGTAAAATGATAAAACATAATTCAAAAACACATATATCAAAACATTAAATATCAAGAGGGTTCAATCAAAAGTTCAATAATGTATGACACAAGATATTTTTTAAAGGGAGCAGTTCTGCAAAATGTTACATCTAAGCTTTTACCTGAAGGTAAAAACCTGAACTCTGAATGAAAGGGATGTAGTGTGCCATTTATGACCTTTGATATGAAGGCCACTGATTTGGTTTCACAAATCTTAATAATGAATCTACTTCTGTTTCTTTTTATAGATCAAAGAATTAACCAGTGTTATGCCTTTGTCACAGAACTATCTGCCATGTTATGATACAGGTCAATGGTACATGTCATTAATTTTTACCATCAACATTTTTCCCATGGAACATCTACCAGGAGATTGATTATCCAATCAAAACAAGGGAAGAATCTCTTGATCCATGGCAGGAACATAAAAAACAAACAAACTTTTCTAAATCTCTTTCAGAATGAGACCAGGTTGACTGGCTTGAAAAGTTAAATTGTGAAATTTGAAAAGTTAAATTGTGAAATTTCTTTGGTATTTTATTTCTGAAAATTTTTCTTCCTAATACACATAAGCAGAAACATATAAACTCTTGATTCAGAGCAGGAATATGAAAACCAAACAAACTTTCTAAAGCTCTTTTACGATGAGACCATGTTAACTGGCTTGAATAGTTAACTTGTGAGATTTCTTTGGTACTATATTTCTGAATATTTCTGATTATTTGTCTTCCTAATACACATAAGCAGACATATAAACTCTTGATTCAGTGCAGGAATATGAAAACCAAACAAACTTTTCTAAATCTCTTTTACAATAAGACCAGGTTGACTGGCTTGAAAAGTTAAATTGTGAAATTTCTTTGGTATTTTATTTCTGAAAATTTTTCTTCCTAATACACATAAGCAGAAACATATAAACTCTTGATTCAGAGCAGGAATATGAAAACCAAACAAACTTTCTAAAGCTCTTTTACAATGAGACCATGTTAACTGGCTTGAATAGTTAACTTGTGAGATTTCTTTGGGACTATATTTCTGAATATTTCTGATTATTTGTCTTCCTAATACACATAAGCAGACATATAAACTCTTGATTCAGTGCAGGAATATGAAAACCAAACAAACTTTTCTAAATCTCTTTTACAATAAGACCATGTTGACTGGCTTGAATAGTTAACTTGTGAGATTTCTTTGGTACTTAATTTCTGAAATTTTTTCTTCCTAATACACATAAGCAGACATATAAACTCTAGATTCAGGGCAGGAATATGAAAACCAAACAAACTTCTAAATCTCTTTTACAATGTTACCATGTTCACTCGCCGGCACATATAGTTAGCTTATGAGTTTTCCTTGGTATTTAATTTCTGAGAATTTTATTTCCAATACACCTGAGCAGACGTACCATGCTAATCCCCCCGTATCAGCTTCCTTGGTGATCAGTTTCTTCCACTGCTCGTGGGTCTGGTTGATGACAGCTACTGCAAACTCCTGCAACAATAGACACACCTGTGTGATACCTGATAAAGCTGGAGGTCAGTACCTGCTTCAACAAACATCTATAATAGACAATAAACTTAACCTGCAGCAGTGACTGTTTTCAGGATTCATGTTTCCTTTCATCTGATGACAATGAATGTTAAATATATCTCAAGGCTTGATATTTGCATCCAGCTCTTTCATAAAGTTTGCCTTTACATGAGCTTTGAACAGCACTACATGTTACTATTTTGCCTTCACTGTCAACTTTGGTATCATACTAGGGCTTCACTGATTCCAACCTTTTATATTTACCACCTATATCATTGATTGATGTTATCAAGAGACCTATGGGTCATGGTGCTCAGCTGAATTTGCCAATGACTTATTAAAGTTTAGTTCAATATAAAAGTCTGATCACTGCAAAGACACGTTTTGGAGTGAATCATGAGAAATAAAATAATCTGCCTCCCCAACATTACAACATTGTCAATATGCAAAGAAAACAACAAATTAACATTACCAAAGTTTGGAGTAAATTGATCCAAGGGCAACTATTACAAAGAACATTACACTGTGCAGGGTCACTGTTATTGTAATTCTTCTTAAGATCTATACACCTAATCATAAAACTATTAAAGATATCTAGTCAAAATTTAATATGTAATTATTTTTGAAGCCCACTTGCCATTGATTGCTAGCAGCTTGTTTAGGCATCTTGACAAAGTACAACCTCCTGTTGATGTGCACCTAGTCATAAACAACCTGACAGAAACACATCATTCATTACAGGACTGTGCATAGGCAACTTTGGTAAAGTATCTAGACCTGAGGTATCATTAATTTTTCTGAGTTTATTATGCGATTTACCCCTCAATAAGTGAAAAATCAAAATTAAGGCTATTAAGAATGTAGAGAGTTCATCTTCAAATATTAAATCAGCTAAGGAAACTGCCATGGGTGGATTTTATACAATTTTCACAAGAAGGCCAAACAAAATAATTATTGTTTAACTTATTCACCTTTTTTTTTTTTTTTTTGCAAGTGAAGAGCAGGTCCTCCTGGGGGGGCTGATGATGCAAATTCATGCTGTGGCAGTGTTTCCCTAAAAAGTATTCTTAAAGGTATGGAAAATGGACTAAATTTTTGTTGATCACTCACGTTATTTCATGATTTGAAGCAAATATCATAAATTTTTTAGAGTTATATGCAAATGTTATGTGATTTACCCCTCGATAAATGAAAATTCCAAATTAAGGCTATTAAGAATGTAGAGATCATCTTCAAATATTAAATCAGACTCAAAAAGGGTCAATTGGTACAAAGGTCAAGGTCACATATCATGAATGTTTCTGAGTTATATGCAAATGTTATGTGATTTACCCCTTGATAAGTGAAAATTCCAAATTAAGGCTATTAAGAATGTAGGGAGTTCATCTTCAAATATTAAATCAGACTCAAACATGGTCAATTGGTACAAAGGTCAAGGTCACATATCATAATTTTTTTAGAGTTATATGCAAATTTTATGTGATTTACCCCTTGATAAGTGAAAATTCCAAATTAAGGCTATTAAGAATGTAGGGAGTTCATCTTCAAATATTAAATCAGACTCAAACAGGGTCAATTTTTACAAAGGTCAAGGTCACATGTGGGTCAAAGTAGGTAAAATCAGGATAATAGCAGTACTGTACCAGCTGTAACCTGGTTGGTTCCAATGATATGGAAGGCAAAGCTACACATCTAAATGCACATTCAGAGTGTTGAATTATTTGAATACTGCCTCAGCAATGTTAGATTGTCAGTTAACATTATCAGTCCTGCTAATTTCACTCTTTGTAAATGCTTAGCATTTACAATTTGATGTTCATATAGAGTTTCAAAAGACCAGTTTTTTTTAAATTTAAGAATATTTTAGAACTTACAAACTAAAACTGATTATGAGTTTGTATGTTTAGCTAATTATATATTATATGAATATCATGAATGAATTATGAATGGAAATATGACAAAAAATATATAATAATACCAAATATAACAAAATGTTTGCAAACTCATACCATATAGCAGCTATGTGTAAACCTTTAAGAGATTGATAAATTAAAATTATTTTCTCAGGGGTATAATAGTGGTTCTCCCCCCCCCAAACTTTGATCGGAACTAAACTTAAATTTTAGAATTGTAAAAGTCCAGAATTACCACTGCACATTTCCATTTATAACTGCAAAAATAGTTTTCAACTGTACATTTAATTATAACCCGCAAAAGACTCTCCTAACTAAAAAGAACTCATATATACATTACCACAGAATGGAAAAGGTCACCGTTCCAAGACGAACAGTCATTAACATTTATATAATTTTTTTCTGAATAGAATTCAATTGGAAAAAATATCAAAACTTAAGCTTCACCATCTCAACAGTTCAAATTTGAAACTGTTAAACCAAAGGCAATCGTAAAGTTTGGCCATGAAGAATGAGCATACAATTATCTCTTGAGAAATCATGCTATCCTAGCTAAGGAATGCTGCCAAGGGTGGAATTTCATACAAATTTCCCAAGTAGGCTATACAAAAATAATTATTGTTTAACTGATTCACTAGTTTTTTTTTTTTTTACAAATGAAGAGCAGGTCCTCCTGGGGTTGATGATGCTAATTCATGCTGTGGCAGCGTTTCCCTAAAAAGTATTCTTAAAGGTATGGAAAATGGACTAATTTTTATGTTGATCATTTACGCCATTTCAAGGTTTGAAGCAAATTTTTGTATTTTTTCGATGCAAAGTGACAAAATGCCAAGTATTATATCTCAACAAGCAAAGTACAAGAAAAAGAAAAATTAGCTCGCTCACACAATATTCCTTGTTTCTAGAGTCTGTTACTGAACTATTAATTGTTGCATGTGGCCCTATCTATCCAGCTATGCTCATAAAAAAAATGTGAAAAAAAATCTGCATACAGACCACCTATAGACTGGGACTGACAATCCTTACACCATAATAGAGCCCATACACAACCAATGGACACAACAACTGACTAAAAGAACTAATGGAATCATCTGCAACCATGACTAGCAGGTAGTTGTGAGGGCTGTGCAATTTCTTTTATCATGAAGACACAATTTCTCACTGCACTTGTGTCATACCACTGTCAGATTATGGCACAACAGTCTGCCACCAATTAATGACAATTTACCCTGATTAATGGTCACAAAGTTTAGGCACATCATTCTTCTAAAATCAGGAACAATCATCCAGAACATACAAAATGATAAAGAAGTATAATGCCCTCTGATAAATCAACACCTACACTATAACTGATGGTAGAGGCATTCACTCTGTTACAGTCAAAACCTACATTATAACTGATGGTAGTGACATTCACTCTGTTACAGTCAAAATCTACATTATAACTGATGGTAGCGGCATTCACTCTGTTACAGTCAAAACCTACATTATAACTGATGGTAGTGGCATTCACTCTGTTACAGTCAAAATCTACATTATAACTGATGGTAGCGGCATTCACTCTGTTACAGTCAAAACCTACATTATAACTGATGGTAGTGGCATTTACTCTGTTACAGTCAAAATCTACATTATAACTGATTGTAGTGGCATTCACTCTGATACAGTCAAAATCTACATTATAACTGATGGTAGTGGCATTCACTCTGTTACAGTCAAAACCTACATTATAACTGATGGTAGTGGCAATCACTCTGTTACAGTCAAATTCTACATTATAACTGATGGTAGAGGCATTTACTCTGATACAGTCAAAACCTACATTATAACTGATGGTAGTGGCATTCACTCTGTTACAGTCAAAACCTACATTATAACTGATGGTAGTGGCATTCACTCTGTTACAGTCAAAATCTACATTATAACTGATGGTAGCGGCATTCACTCTGTTACAGTCAAAATCTACATTATAACTGATGGTAGTGGCATTCACTCTGTTACAGTCAAAACCTACATTATAACTGATGGTAGTGGCATTCACTCTGTTACAGTCAAAATCTATATTATAACTAATGGAAGTGCAGTCACTCTAATACAGTCAAAATCTACATTATAACTGATGGTAGTGACATTCACTCTGTTACAGTCAAAACCTACATAACTGATGGTAGTGGCATTCACTCTGATACAGTCAAAATCTACATTATAACTGATGGTAGTGGCATTCACTCTGTTACAGTCAAAACCTACATTATAACTGATGGTAGTGGCAATCACTCTGTTACAGTCAAATTCTACATTATAACTGATGGTAGAGGCATTTACTCTGATACAGTCAAAACCTACATTATAACTGATGGTAGTGGTATTCACTCTGATACAGTCAAAATCTACATTATAACTGATGGTAGTGACATTCACTCTGATACAGTCAAAATCTACATTATAACTGATGGTAGTGACATTCACTCTGTTACAGTCAAAACCTACATTTTAACTGATGGTAGTGGCATTCACTCTGATACAGTCAAAATCTACATTATAACTGATGGTAGTGGCATTCACTCTGTTACAGTCAAAACCTACATTATAACTGATGGTAGTGGCAATCACTCTGTTATAGTCAAATTCTACATTATAACTGATGGTAGTGGCATTCACTGTTACAGTCAAAACCTACATTATAACTGATGGTAGTGGCATGCACTCTGACACAGTCAAAACCTACATTATAACTGATGGTAGTGGCATTCACTCTGATACAGTTAAAACCTACATTATAACTGATGGTAGTGGCATTCACTCTGATACAGTCAAACCTACATTATAACTGATGGTAGTGACATTCACTCTGTTACAGTCAAAACCTACATTATAACTGATGGTAGTGGCATTCACTCTGATACAGTCAAAATCTACATTATAACTGATGGTAGTGGCATTCACTCTGTTACAGTCAAAACCTACATTATTACTGATGGTAGTGGCAATCACTCTGTTACAGTCAAATTCTACATTATAACTGATGGTAGTGGCATTCACTCTGATACAGTCAAAATCTACATTATAACTGATGGTAGTGGCATTCACTCTGATACAGTCAAAATCTACATTATAACTGATGGTAGTGGCATTCTCTCTGATACAGTCAAAATCCACATTATAACTGATGGTAGTGGCATTCACTCTGTTACAGTCAAAATCTACATTATAACTGATGGTAGTGGCATTCACTCTGATACAGTCAAAATCTACATTATAACTGATGGTAGTGGCATTCACTCTGTTACAGTCAAAATCTCAATTAAAACTGATGGTAGTGGCATTCACTCTGTTACAGTCAAAATCTACACTATAGTTAATGGTAGTGGCACTCACACTGTAAGTCAAAATCTACATTATAACTGATGGCAGTGGCATTCACTCTGAACAATCAAAATCTACAATATAACGGTGTGCACCGGGTGAGACGCATCCCGATAAGACGTACGTCCCAACGGACCGTGCGATAAAACGCAGGGCGGCAGGACGCACTATATAAACAATGACGAGTGGCGGGTAGGATGCACTCCATAAACATCGTCCCGTCACCAATTAGGCGTGTCGTGCTGCGGGACCCGGCCTGTTTACCTCCTGCCCGTCTACGTCTCTCTTTCAAAAGTGTATTTTTATGACTAAAACTACGCTAAACGAACTCTGCGTGTATACTTTCTGCCCGTCTACGTCTCTCTTTCATAAGTGTATTTTTTATGACTAAAACTACGCTAAACGAACCCTACGTGTATTCTTTCTGCCCGTCTACATCTCTCTTTCATAAGTGTATTTTTATGACTAAAACTACGCTAAACGAACCCTGCTTGTATACATCCTGCCCAGATACGTCTCTCTTTTATAAGTGTATTTTTTATAACTAAAACTACGCTAAACGAACCCTCCTGAGTAACACCTATGATCGTCACCACAGCTGAGTCTGTGAATTCATCTGGAGTCAATCAGTAGTAAGCCACAAACATTAATTATAAGTCATTAATTATAATTCCCTTCCTTCTTCGCTCCTTCCATCCTTCTTTCTTCCTTTCGTTACCTGATTCTTTCTTTCAGTCTTTCTTTCTTTCAGTCTTTCATTCTTTCTTTCAGTCTTTCTTTCTTTCTTTCAGTCTTTCTTTCTTTATTTTATTCTTTCTTTCAGTATTTCTTTCTTTCTTTCTTTCAGTCTCTCTTTCTTTATTTCAGTCTTTCTTTCAGTCTTTCTTTCTTTCAGTCTTTCTTTCAGTTTTTCTTTCTCTTTTTTCTTTCTATCAGTCTTTCAGTTTTTCCTTCATTCTTCCCTTCGTTACATGATTAATTACTTCTTTCTTTCTTTTTTTTTCTTTCAGTCTTTCTTTCTTTCAGACTTTCTTTCTTTCAGTTTTTCTTTCTTTCAGTCTTTCAGTCTTTCCTTCATCCTTCCATTCGTTACATGATTCTTTCTTTCTTTCTTTTTTTTCTTTTTTCATTCCTTCTTTCAGTCTTTTTGTTTTCTTTCTTTCAGTCTTTCTTTCTTTCAGTCTTTCTTTCTTTCAGTCTTTCTTTCTTTCTTTCTTTCAGTCTTTCTTTCTTTCAATCATTTTTTCTTTCAGCCTTTCTTTCTTTCAGTCTTTCTATCTTTCTTTCAGTCTTTCCTTCATCCTTCCCTTCGTTACATGTTTCTTTCTTTCTTTCAGTCTTTCTTTCCTCTTCAAGTCTTTCTTTCAGTTCTTTTTTTTTCTTTCTTTCTTTCTATCTTTCTTTCTTTCTTTCTTTCAGTCTCTCTTTCCTCTTCCGGTCTTTCTTTCAGTTCTTCTTTTTTTTCTTTCTTTCAGTCTTTCTTTCTTTCAGTTTTTCTTTCTATCAGTCTTACCGTTTATCCTTCATTCTTCCTTCGTTACATATTCTTTACTTCTTTCTTTCTTCCTCCGGTCTTTCATTCAATTTTCTTTTAGTCTTTCTTTCTTTCTTTTATCTTTCAGTCTTCCCTTCATTCTTCCCTTCGTTACATGACTCTTTCTTTCTTTCTTTCATTTATTTTTGTCTTCTGGTTTTACATTAAGTTTACAGTTGGTTGATGGAAGATGGGTATTCATTAGCGGTTCTTTATGGACTCAATTAGCGGTTAGTAGGAACTCAAAGGTATAATTGTTATTCGTCATTCACTATTCAGCTGTTTCAACACATAGACTGACCCGTGAAATAAAAAAAAAAACCCACACACACACACACTTTATAGAGGAATCTTCAATCAGCAGGATAGTTTTTAACACTGCGGTTTCAACATGCAGACACACGCGAGAAATTAAATATACACATACAATTTGGAGAGAAATCGTTTTCAGGATAGTTTTATTGTCTACACCAACCGCGGCACTTAATTTGTTTCAAAATAGGTCACCCGCCACCGATCGTACTTGCGCCAGAGCGGATGATACTAACTGAATACTACGCACAGGTAGTATTTTCATGTTAACAAAATAACAACCAACCTCATTTTTTATTCTATAAAGTTATTTTTTCTCATAAAATTGTTGTCTATTTAAAATGTCTTTTATTCGGAATGTGGTCCTGTCAGAAGTCGAATATAATCAAAATATGTAAATATTTATTCTTTCCTTAATACATTAAGTACCTGTAAGAGATCAATGTAAATGATTCATCATCCAGAAACCTTTGATCGACATTTTTCGTCCGTTAATTAAAGGTTCATCCTTTGAACTGTACGAGTGGCCGCGTCGGGTGAATGGTTTCTCGTGACCGCGTTTATACTGCGGCTTTGCTGGTCTCTGGTGAGCAGTTTGTTCATGTTTGATATGTTCTCACAACATGATATACATACTTATAATAGTGAAAATTATAACAGGAATATGGAAAATAAAGTAAGATGTTACACGTTTAACCTATAATTATCAGTCATTTAAACCTCTGGTTAGGCCAATAAATTGGAGAATGCTGATGGGTTAACCTAAACGGAGTTTATCACTATTGAGGGATGGTCATACTTTAAGCCAAAATAATGCTCTAATTAACAATAAAATTACTAAAAAAATTACTAAATATTTTGTCAAACTTCAGTTAAGTAACACAACGATATAAGTGCATGAGGGTAATATAGTAATAATGGATAACACAGACATACTAGGCATTAACGTGTGCTGATTTGACGTATGTTGCATCGATCACAGAGCTTAATGATTTCCCAAAGAGACCCAAGAGAGGGTTTACTAACGAAAGTATAATTAACTTTTATTACTTAGTCTTTCTGTTTTAGTAAGTGTAAAGTTTAGACAGTCAGACAAGTGATACATGTACTCTTATTTTACAAATACGTCCTATCGGGATACGCTTCAGTGGGTACGTCCCAGCGGCCTACGTCCCAAAAATCTGCGTCTCACCGGCCTGTAGTCAATATAACTGATGGTGGTGGATTCCTTTTGATACAGTCAAAATTTACACTATAACTGATGGTAGTGGCATTCACTCTGTTACACTCAAAATCTGCACTATAATTGATGGTAGTGACATTCATTCTGATACAGTCAAAATCTACACAAATGTAAAAATGTATTTGTCATGTATTTCCCTTGAATTTTGCATCTCAATTAATCATTTCCAAAAATACTTTGGAGTTATGATAAAACATTTTTAATGCTGTGAACCTTAGCATTTTATAATGGTTTAGACATGTTATCATAGTAAACTATGATTGACACAGTAAAGAAAAGACAAATATTAACTCAGTATACTTAATATATACTATACCTGTATGATTAAAATAATTAATGTTATCTTATATAATCTGTAGCTTCAGTGAAATTTAAAAAAGATAAATCACAAAAGGCAGCCATCTTACAGATATAGGGGCAAACTTGTCCAAAACTTGGTAGGAGATGGCACAGGGCAGAGATTTGATCGTTTGACTGTGTTAGTAGGTGAGTGTCCACCAGACTTTGAGACTTATCATACTGACCTACACATGTGTGATCAGTACAGCCACTTAATGTTTTTTTCCCCAGAGGTCAGAATCTCTGGGAGGAGCTATAGCTCCCACAGCTACCCTGTGGATCAACCACCACCATCCACTCTGAAACAGTCAAAAGCTGCACTATAATTGATGGTAGTGGCATTAAATTTACTCAAGCCACTCCTCTGAGGCCATGCTTCAAACTTGCCAATTTTATTTTTGTCTTGAAACTGTCTATCCTGAGTATCCTAAGGGGGTTATTTTCCATAGTTTCCCAGAAATCCTGAGGAGTCTGACATTATTTCATGAAGATCCTATTGAAGCGCCATCTGTAGGACACTTTGCAAGTAAATCTAGCTTGGCCAATTGATGCATCTCAGCCCAAGTAAAACCCTTCCTGGAAGAAGTTTCATCAGCTTGTCCAAACTCACGAATGGGTGACATGCTGGTAATAATAATACCATCAGAAAAACAAAATACCACAAAAAGAACAAAGGTTCTCACCAACAAGTGTGCAATGAAATCATATTCCTAAAAAATATGACCTACATTTTTCCATGGAAAGCATTTGAGATAATGAAATTCTGTGTCTAGGTAAAACCAGTCTCGGATCGCGCCGCAAAATCTGTTTGAAGCTACATGTTCATTGGTCTGAGTAGCTTAATCACCCTATAGGACAGGCTTAAAAACTTAATCAAGTGCTGCTTGGTGCTGTCTGCTGCTGCCTGAGACTTTGACTTATAGATCAAAAGCTGCAGCAGTCACTAACATGAGTGGGGGAGCTGAAAAAAAATAGTTCAGCTGTATGACAAATACCCTGAATCAACCAAAAGCTTCAATTATACCACCTCAATAATTATCACAAAGAGAAACCTCCCTTGTGTGTTTTTACTAATCAGACCTAAATTTGTATTTCACTTTAATCATTTTGATTTATTTCAGCACAGATTTAACCTCAGGTATAGTGTTTAATCACTGGTGTCATGTGTCCCTGGGTGGTGAATGAAAATACTGACAAAAGGAAAATATAATTGCATTGTTCAGCATCCCTGGGTGTACATGCCTTATGAGTGGTATATCTACCTTGATAATAATATGAAACTTCTTATTAACAATACATTGTCCAGAATATAGTGATCTGTGTCAAATTTTGAGGGGTTGAGTAAAATTGTATCTTTTTCAATTCATTTTCATTTCACTAGAGGATTAGTCTAGAAATTGCATCATTATGACTATTTGATCAGAGTGACATCTCAGGGTCAGTAGTCAGCACATTGTTTACACAACTGACTGGTTTTGGGGATAGTTGGAAATGGTCAGTGACTGTTACAAGTGGTTGGATGCTTGTACCCCAAGAAAAAAGCATCCAAGTGATACTGAGCATCACAGTTGCTCACCCCATTTTTCTGAATGCTCTGATGATGCAAAGGAAAATCTCACATGCACATACACATACACACACATTTTACCACATACACAATTGCAAAAGAACCTTAAAAATATTCTTAAGACAGGCCTAGAGATCCCTTATATTTTACCTTTTTTTATAAAGCCAAAGATACCCTGATAACTAGAGGACCTGGTTTTTGAGACACAAAAACATCTGTATGTCTCCCCTGACTACGGGCCTCACTTTACCAAATTTGAGGGAAAAAATGGACCCTTCAAAAGTTTGGTGTTAACTTAAATCCTGGATTTCTAAAGATTTGACCTTGTATGATGATGATCAAGGTACCAAGGTTATGAAGTGATCTGAGATTTTATTCTGGCTGGTTTGACCTTGAAGATCCAGGTGAAGGTCCCCAGGTTTTGAGCTCCTCAAAGAACTTGATTAAAACAATTAGTGATTAACATTGGAGAAAAAAATGGGTTACTTAAAAAGTTATGGGGTTCACAAATAATTCTATGTTGGCCTATTTGACCTTGATGATAAAGGTCAAGGTCACAATTTTTTTTTTAAACTCATCTGAGATATTGGTTGAGACAATTCACAAGTTGAAGTTAATTCAAATATATCAAGTGGTTCAAAATATATAGCGTTCAAAAATAATTCCTATCCTCGCTGAATTGATCCTGGTCAAGGTCACCAGGTTTGAGCTCCTTAAGGGACTTAATTAAAACAATTAGTGATTCATATTTGAGGAAAAAATATGCATTACTTCTAAATTTATGGGAATCACAAATTATTCTATTAAAGACTATATGTCCTTGATGATGAAGGTCAATGTCACCATTTTTTTTAACTTGTCTGAGATATTGGTAGAGACAATTCACAAGTTGAGTATCATGAAAATATATCAAGTGGTTCAAAAGTTATAGCGTTAAAAAATATTGCATGGCACTTGGGTAGAGAACTTTGTCACTTCACTAAAACTCAAAGACACCACAACTTGCTTATGACACAAGCCCTACACAGCTTTATAGAAAAGTCTCTAGCATGTTGTTAATACCAAAAAGGTCAAAACATCAGTTGGTTCAATGCAACAACTGTGTTGATGGAAGACTATATGAAGAAACTTAAATCAACTTCTACATATTACACTTTAATACACAATTTTGATAGAAAAAACAATATCTGCTTCATGTTTGAGATCTCTCTGAATTAAAATTGGTAGACAAACTATGGCATCAAATGAACCACCATGTTTTACATGTAGCCAAAAACCTGTGATTGAAGGATTCACTTTTGAATATTAAGAACAAAACAGGCAAAATCATAGAAAGTCTGACACTTCTGATTTCAGCAGGAATTATTTAAATGTCTGAAATTCACGATCAGTTTCTGTAAAACTTCACAGTGTATTGTAGTTCTCAGTTACGTTTTGCAATGAACAAAGCAAAAATAGATACAACTGAACAAAACATTTCCAGTCCACATTGGACAGCTGAGCCTTAGGTAGCCTATTTTTCCCAGGAATATATATGTATATACTGTGTTAATGATTGGATTAGCTTTCTCTAAAAGACTGGCAACTAACTTTGTTTTGCGGTATTGTTAGTATCAGGTGTCTTAATCAACTGAAATTTCTCACTATCATATGCTCCAAGCGCCATTTAATTAACACTCACTATTTAGCAGCACAGCGGGGACTTCAAACTGTGCTGCTTTTATAACAGGAAGTGAGATATCATATAAAGCAAACACTGGATATTATAGCTAGGGTGTCCTGGGTGGTCAGTGATCTGAATGCTCCTTCACTAATGATGCAGATGATGATCAGGAGAGCCTCTAGACATCACATGCATCTATAGACACCTGCTGTATCTAGCATTTCCGCCACAAAGACCACAACAATACAACACAGGCTGGGCACTATTGAGGCATGTCACAAAGCCCAGCTTTGGTTGACATGAACTGTCCCTGGCTGCAGCAGCTACCTGACCAGTCAACAACAGACAACAACTGTTATGATGATACACAAACACACAACCTTCAAAGGCCAGCATCTGTACTGATCAAAGCCCTGCGACAGCCACTGAAACTGACCCCATCATTAGAGTCTAGTATAGAAAACCCCAGCTTTTATGTCATTAGGTGTGGCCATCTTTGTGGAGGTAATGACGCTCTGTGACAATTGGGTGTCAAAGCACAAAGATGGCAGAGATCATCTTCCTAAACTAGTTACTTTACTTGCCTTTAATCTCCGGTGGCCAGTGTGAGAAGGCAAAAAACATCAAAGTATTCAGCGTGTACCACACTAGAAGGCATCATCCACATACTGTGCAATTAGCAAAAGGCACAAATGCAAATGCATTTACTGTAATTTATTTTAAACATTTATAATAAAGATGCTGAAAAATTAAGATCTGTGTGTGTGTGCATATCAAAAGGAATAAGACACAAACACAAACATGTATACACACACATACAACAATATTAAATATGTTTTGCAAAACTTCTTTTCACATGGTTAATAATAAAGATGCCGATATAATAAGATCTGTGTGTGTGTGTAAATGAAAAGGAATAAGACACAAACACAAAAGTGTACACACTTATACACACATAAAAAAAGACAAAAACTGTTTTACAGAACTGGTAATCAAAAGGCTAAACATTGGCTGAGAAAGAATAAGTGGTTTGTGTCCAAACTTTTGTATTTTCAAATCAAATGTATTTTCTGTTGGTCTATTGTTCTCACCTTGTTCTTCGCTTGTCCTTCAAATGCAAACTGGTTGGCTGGTTTTCCTGCAGGGATCTTGTAGATCTTAAACCATTCTTGAGTGGCCTAAAACATATGAGAATAAATTTGTTTAGGGAAAATGAAAAAATAATATATTATTCCTTTATCAACTGTAATTTATTGATTTCACAAATACTGAACCTTAAGGAAATAAACTTATCTTTTTTTTGTAATTTTACATTTTTTTTTATTTATAACACTGATACACATTTAACTCAATATACAATTAAAATTATTTAAATACTTCTCAAGAATAAACACCTCATTATTGTGTTCTATCTGACAACTATTTTGTTATGTTTATATTTGTTTACCTATTTATCATTTTCAAACCATTTGTTATGAAAACCAATTAAAACTTGCATATATTCTACATCTAACAAAATATACTTAAAAAAACACAAATTTAAATATAGGAAATTAATATTACAGTACATGCAGTATATAATGATAATTAAAATATGTTTCAAAGTATTCCAGTAGTAAGTTATATTATGCATGATAATTATTAATAACATTATCTTACATTACATTGTGTCATTTATTATTTTAATCACTTTTACCAACAGAACAGCATCATTCTCTCGTACTCAATATTTAAAAAAATATCAAAATTGTAAATGGAAAATATCAACTGTTTCAAATGGCATAAAGCAATTGTTTACAAATCACCATAGATCAATAATTTTGTAGCAAATGAATTTGAGAAATGTTCTACATATTAATAAATTAATCTCTTTGAGAATATAACTTTTATAAATAAATATTTTATATGAAAGATGTAACCCAACAATTCTTAGAGTAAAAAAAACCCAGAAACAGTACACCTTTATGTTATAACAATAAATTCAATGATATCCCTTTTCATCATCATCATAAAAAAATACATCATTTACCTTAAGGAAGCCTGGCATGATCTTTTCAACATCATCAATATCTGAAATCAACAATTGGAAGGAATGTCAGTTAAGCTACAGATGAAATGGACAAGATGTCATGCATTGCTGGGTCTGTGTATATTTCATTTCCTTTGGGTCGAGTGCTGCAGCAACAGGCGTGGAATAAAAACAAAACCACTTCAAAGGCAAGGGGCCTCATATGATCTCTTTGAGGTGGTTTGAAACATATGCAGGGCGTGACACCAGGCTCCATCTGTGCCACGTGGTTCTGCACCCTGTGCAAGTTTCCCGAGGGACCTGTGGGCCTTTTAACAAGTTTGAGGCTCATTTATCAATTTCTGACACAATCTGTCAGTCTGACAATAGTCCAGGAAATTTTTCTCTGTGGGACAAATGTTATCATCCACACGCACCAAACATGTAATTTTCTTTCCATGTTTTAAAATTGAAAAGTGTGAAAGATGTGCTTGGCTTCAGAGGAAAATAATGTTATCAGCCCTGTAGCAGGCAAAGATCTGGTTGCTCATCTCATGTGCATCAGTGCATGTGCATGCATGCACGCACCACGACCACTTGAACAGAAAACAATAGTGGATAAAATCACTCATTACTTTACACGGGCATACAAGCATGGACACAATAAAAGCATAACCCTGTTTTGGACTTAGTGATCTTCTTTTGAATTAATCCTCAAACTGTTAATTTGGTTTCCTACTAAAATAAGAATTCTTCAGTTTTATGAGCTGTAAATTCTGATGAGTTGTTAAAGCTTATTATATACCTGTAAGTAAAATGCTCCCATGTGATTCATAAAAATAAACTAAATATTATCTGTATCAAAATATTTATTTTACCTCTCATTTACAATTTAACTTTGTAAAAAATAATAAAAATAAGGCACATTTCTGTTTTAATTACAGGTAATTTTGAAATTTTATCAATAAGTTCTTTTTTAATCATATATATTTTATGTGACAATTCAAGGTGATAAATGGATTGGATAGTAATGAATTTTCTTTATAATCTAAAGCATCTCCAAGGCAAAATAATTTAAGTCATAAAAACATCCAATACAAAAAATAACATAAATTATTTTAAACGAACATTTACTTTACTCATCAAAATTCAAGGTTTAAAATTTTCCTTTATCTAACAGAGAACAATTTCCTGACAGTTAACCTGAGACTGCAATCATAAGTTTATGTAATATTTCTTTAGCTAATTATAGTGAACATTAAACACCCATTTTAAACTTCTCAGCTTTATTTAAATACGTTCTGAACATTTTCTTACGATGTTAATTTTTACTTATAAATAAAATTATTCATATCAACACTTGTGTATTCTGAAAATCTTTCAGGTTTTGCAATTGACATATAATTATTCATAAGTATATAAAACAATAAAAGCGAACTTCAGTTAATAAACAGGACCAATCTGCACACAGGTGCCGTTCAAAATGTGCGAGACCTTTAAAACAGCCGCTGCAGGAAAGTGCTACAAAAACTGCCCTGTTACCTATTAAAGTTTGAAATAACAAATGCCATCACAGCTGCATGAACACATCCATGCGAGGTAATCAGATTGTCATACAATGTTGGACTTTACATCTTCTGCTGAAAGCTGTGAAAAAAATGACCAAAAAATGCCACACGCCAGTATTTATTGAAGTAATTTAACATCTCCCAACCAAACAGAAAAATGATAAATTCCATTTAAACCTTCTTGGCTATCTGAAAACTGCTACTTTTCATACCTAGCTACTTTTCACACCTTGACGTTTTTTACCTGGATATTCTACATCAGACTCTAAGTATTGTGTTAACCACACTTGATCATGCGACAGAAAATTTGAGATCACAAACAGTGTTCATCATGTGTAAAAAGTGCGCATGAAAACTCGGGAATCAGCTGCGACTGGTGTGACATCTGCACCTAAGGCATGAGAAACATTGTTGGGAGCTGTAATCTGAAGCGCTAACTAACACTCGGATGTCAGTTCTGAAACCAGTGTGTCCAAATAAGAACAAAAACAGCTCTGATTGTCCCAGTTGTTTGTAACCACACTGTGAACAATTCTCTACCTGATCGGCCCCTTGTCAGATGCTGCAGGGATAAATGGACGCGTGAAAAGCAACAATCCATTTATTTCTTTCACACCTTTTTTTTCAAATTCAATTTCATGAAACATTATGTTTTTGGTTCAACATGGGGCCTCCTGAACTTGTAAGACAATGCACTTTGCGGTGCAATGGTAGGATTTCACACACACACCAGAGACAACTGGTATTTGTGTATTAAGTACAGCAACAAATGCGCCAAAGAATAAAACCTCCATTTTGCTGTTTGCCACAAGGCATGAGGCCGCGTTGAAGCTACTTAAAATGTGTGTGTGGCTTGATATTGCTTCAAACGACCACCTGAGGCGGCTGCATCTCTACTAGCTTACCGGTGACTGCTTTAATGCCTTTTGCGTTTTCCAGCGTCAAACAGCATAGGTAAAAACTGACTAACAACTTGGAGATGATTAGCAACAAGACTTTTTCTCCACCAAGCCTATTTGTATCACAGATTAATATCTTGTGATATGAGCGCCCAAGGCAAAGCTCAAAAGCACTCCGCTTCAGCACATTTAATTAAAAGCTATCTGACGCAGTCAAGTTTTCAGCGTGGATAGACCCAAGTATTTTGCAACGTGGCGGCCACTATGGAGAAGATTAAAAACGGCTTTCTGTGGCTTGATTACGGGGCTGTAAGATACCTGCAATTGCAGCAGAGAGCGTGCAGGTTCTATAATACCACCCCCCATAACCAACATCGGTAATTAGGCAAGTGACCCTCACAAAGGGATGCGAGGTTGCAACCCGCTGCCGAAATAATCTCAGACTGCAAGAACCTTAAGGAAATGAAACGCAGCGGTCCACACCTGACAGAGACAGAGACCATTGTGTGCGTCTTTGCACCCCACTGGGTCTAATCCTGGGATGAGAAGTAGTCATTACTTTGACCGTACTCCGCTGATGGCTTATTTGATTGCTCGCGATCCACCTTGTGCTGGCGAAGGTCTGGAAATTGGAATTAAGGTAGCACCTAAATAAGGGTCACACCTGGTGGTGACAGAGGACACGCATGCCGACTCCTCTATTGGCGCCGCCCCGCCAAAAAACTCAAAATGTCATCCACGGGAGGGGCCGTCGTGGCTAGGGGTAATCTATCTAATACACGCAACTTGCAGTGATAATTGGCCCAATCCTACATGGAAACAAGCTGAAATTTGAACATGACCAGCAAAGCAAGGGCCAGGCTCCACACTGGGGAGAACCTGAATATAACAGCACTAAAACAATCACTCCCGCCATGTCCAGCCCTCATAAATCATGCACATTTAACATGACATCCAACACTGATCCACATCATATTAATCCCCGTAAATTACAGATATTACATTTGTAATATTACATGTATTTGTGGAAATGGACTGGTATTACATCAGCATCAAGATTACACTTGAGCTTGTATAATATCTGTGTTGATCCTACATAATCACTAGTATTACACTGGGCTGGAATTACATCAATAATGATATTATATAATCACTAGTATTATAGATATTACATTAGTAGTATTACATGTAACAGTGGTAATTGAATGGTATTACACCTGCATCGTCATTACACTTGTATTATATCTCTTGATACAATATGATCACTACTATGACACTTGTGCTGGAATTACATCAGTACTGGTATTACAAAATCACTATTATTACATTAAGCCTGGTAATACTTTGCTCCTTGTTTTATCTAGTATAACACATGTACAGGTAATAAATCAGATCTGGTATTGCACCTGGGCTGGAGATCTGTTAGTTGGTTTAACAAAATCTGGATACTGATATATATGCAAATCAAATCGTAAATATATCCAAGCATGAAGCTGGTCAGTCTAGGACTCAAAATGACCTGAAATATCTGGATACACAGGGAAATTGCAAAGAAATCTGGTTACCTGTGATTTAAACTGCTAAAAAATCTTGACACAAAGTGTGTTGCAAAGTGCTAATAAACTAGGTTATTCAATTAAGTTTTCAAAAACCCGAGTGTTTTAAACTGCTAGAAACATCTGAATAACCAGTGTTACACCAATGCCAAACTTCTCAAAACACCTAGTCAATCAAGTGTTTTAATCCTCTCAATATGCCTGGGTAACCAGTTTGACAAACTTCACAGAACACCTGGACAATCAAGTGTTTTAAACTTCTCAAAATGCCTGGATAACCAGTTTGTCAAACTTAACAAAACACCTGTACAATTAAGTGTTTTAAACTTCTCAAAACACCTGGATAACCAGTTTGTCAAACTTAACAAAACACCTGGACAATCAAGTGTTTTAAACTTATCAAAACACCTGGATAACCAGTTTGTCAAACTTAACAAAACACCTGGCTATCCATAGTGTCAAACAACTCAAAATACTGTCTCTGTAACTGTTATGACATGTAAAAAGCAGGGTCACTGGTCTATCTACCAGATCAATGAATACCAATGTATCAACATCCTCAACCAACCAGATATCATTTCATTAACAGTCTAAGCTATCTGGACACGATCTAGATCATCTTAAAAAACAAACTAGTGTTATCCTGGAATCATTGATTCAGCCCCCGGGAACCACTTGAGAAGGGACAATGCACAAAGGCACTTGACATTAGGGGTACTGGGAGGGGGTGCCACTTCTCATAAGGGTCCCAGGCATATTATTTGTGTGTGGGGCATAAGTATGTGCACAGTATTTTGAGCATGGGTCCAGTGGACCGTTTTCTTTTCTGTCACCAGTCTTGTCATCTGGATACCGGGTAATGTTTCACAACAGAGCTGCCAAGAACATCCCCCCTTCCCTGTGGGTGGCCAACAAATAAATGACTAAGATGCACCTTTGGCTTATATAAACTGATTAATTACAATCAGTCATTTTTTTAATTATTACTATTTTCCTAATAGTTTTCCTATTTTTTTTTCTAATTCCTTTTTTTGCAGGTCTCTAATTCCTTTTTTCTTATTTATGAATAATTTAAATGTATTATATATTTGATTTCTATCTAATCAATTTCCTTTGAATCTGAATAATGGTTGCTTGTAAATCTTTGAATTTAATTTGATGAATCAGAAAATTAATTTGATGTTCTAATTACAAATTTGTATCACATATTAACCATTTTTGGAATTTTTTATTCCAAATAAAAAGGGTTCATTTAATATTATAAAGAGTTTGGAAATCCTTTTAATTTACTTTTCAGTTTTTATATAATTATTATATCAAATTGAATTTTTGTATTTAGTTACAGATCCTTAAATGACTTAAAATCTTATGATTAAGCAAAAAATAATTACATAACATTGCCAGTTTATATGATAAAATGTCCTCTGGTTGAAGTGCCCATAATATTATGTTGATATTAATTCAATTTGTGTTTTATTTTCATCTATAAAATTTTTCAAATGTATTAAATGCCACAAGAGTAAAAACAAATCATATTTTTTTTTACCATTGTGTATTCCAAATATACAAAGAAGTGGTACACAGCTTTTCATTTAAGAGGCCCTTCACTTACAAACACTTAGGCTTTTTAACTCGCCATCAAGTACTAAATGATCAAAATATTTTGCCAGCTGTGAGGGGAATTTAGGTGACTAGAAGCGGGTGATAAAAGGGGGCAGCCAATTGCTAGTTCCTTGGGTACTTCACCGCAGCATTCAGCTGAGATGTGTCATCAACAATATCTCTTTTTCTTAGGGCTCCTTTACATTTTTATGGCAGCTCATTACAACCTGGGCCTGTCATCGCTGCCGTGGGCTGCATAGTCAAAAGAAATGGCATGTGACGGGATAAATAAACTTGGGGGCTACCCCTTCTAACCGTTTGTTTATATGCATGCATCATATTAACATAGCGGTTGTGTTCCCGACGCCTGTCCTCTCATTAACATGACAAGTTATTGGTATATCTATGGTATATATACAACAAATATACATATGGTATCTGGTACAGGTTTTTTAAACCCCAACACAGGTCAACCAAAAGGGGTAAAACGCTAACCCTTTACCCCAACAGAGGTCAGCACAGGTTTGCCAGAGAACTACAGCTGGCAGCCACCACAAACAATGGCTTTCTCCCACTATGCCGTAAGGACTTGTGAGAGCACTTGAGGTAGAATTTGTTCTTTATGCACACTGAAAGATACATCCTCTGTATTCATAAGGTGGTGATGATAAAGCTGAACACTTTTACTTTCAGTAATGGCCATGAAGGTGACAGGGTGGGCACCCCTCTACAATATCTATTGTAGCCACGGTATAGAAACACTCCCCACACTACATCACTGCTTGTCACAGCCGGCCTGACAGACCATCAGTCACTCTGTCTTACTTTTCATCAAATATCACATTATATTCTCTACTCTTCCATAGGAATTTCCACTACAATAAAAAAGCAGAAAAAAAATCCCAACTCACTATCTGGTTTCATTTAAAACATGAAATGTCATCAGCCATAAAAAATAGACCTCCACTTGAATGGTTTTTGAAAATTCATTAGGGAAAAAATATTCTCAGGTTGATCAATTAGAGATATATTTAATAAATATAAATGTCAGTGCTGATATTCCAAATATTCTGAATGGTCTGTCTTTTAATCAATTGAAAAAAAATGAGTTTCATGAGAAATCGTACTTTTGATAAACATCAGTTATATCTATATTTCTATTATTTCTGTGCAGTTATATATAATAATAAGAAAGCTGGCTTCATGTTGAATGAAAAAAAAATTCCTTAACTAAAGCTATTGTGTGATAGAAAAAAACTAATGATTCATATTCTCAATTCTCTATACATAAAACCTCAACTGATTTGGTAAAATAAGAGCATTAGAGACGTTTGTACATGGTGTATTGCAACATTCCTCTATACTTTGTAAACAAAAGTTGATTAAACCTGACCATGCCTGTTAATTTGTTCGACTGTATGCTGTATGGTTATTTAAAAGTTATACACCTAAGAATTTCTGGAAGGTGGCAAGGATGTGGAACGGCAAAGAAAATATGGATAATACAACATCCCATGATAAAATCATTAAGTGAAAATATAAATCCTGAGCAGGAAATAGTACAGAAATAACTGAATGTATGTGTCACAGCATCTGTATAAATAGAGTAATGGTTATATAATTTGGATATTACTCCTGTTTCAGTAAACAATGGTTTATAGGATACTAGGCTTTAAACACAGGAATAAAAATAAATTATCTTCAAGAGAGGTATTTAACAGATGATGAGTATAAAGTTTATAACAACAATAAAATATCTGGGCTGGCAGTCATTAGCCAGTACCAAACCACAATTCTTGTTCTAACCAAAAGTTATAAGTTATGCCACTGTTCCTAATCATTAACACAAAATTAAACCAATACTGGTTTTGAGTGATTATGCTCATCTCTTCACAATAGATGGTCATGATTTTTAGTCATGTTGCCATGAAAAAAGGGTCAAGGTCATGCCTGAAACAGCAACTTAGATGATCAATGAATGAAAAGAAAGCAGCTTCAATGTCAAGGTCAACAACTGCATAAAAAATATACACCAATGGTTGTCAAGACAACATAAAAAATGTCAAGGCCAAAAAAAGGGAATCTTAATGCTTAGCAACAGTAAAAGGTTCCTTTTTAGATGTGTAGGAGAAATTCTTCATGATTTGACTTCAGTACAAGTAAGGGTGACCTGGTCAAATGGAAATAGCAAAATAAGCTATATCCTCATTTTAAGTTTCCCTCATTTAAATTTCCCACAAGCATTATTCTTACAATAAATCTTAAGAATATAAACCAAATCTGATAACTGTTTTCTTAATTTTGGGTAACAGGCCCATCTTGGGCTGTTTTTTTTTCACAATGTCATGATTCTGGTGTGAGTCATGCTAAGCTCTCTGTGTTCTGAGTGGGTTATATTTTACATTTACATGGTTGATGTTGTAATAGGTGATGGTATTACCACTTCTTTATTTCATAAGATAGATTCAAGATGAAAATATTATCAAGAAAACTGCAATTTTCAGGTCTTGAGAACAAGGGTTTTTTATCAGGCAATGAAATAAGCAGGGGTGGACTATTCTGAAAAGAATTTGTGTAAATGAAATATAAACATCCCTTGTACAAACTTCTTTTTTTGTGTGTGTGCCAAAGCATTGTGAAGCAATGTCTACCAAACACAGGGTAAACTTTGATTCAGACTGAAAGTAAAACTAAGACAAAAACTTCTTTTTTGAACTTTGAAGCAGCTGGCAATGGTTTTAGGATCCTCTTTGAAGGTTAACTTCACTTACAAGACCATAAATCATGATCTTCAAGTCCCAGTCCTTAATGCCAAAATCCAAACTTTCATGGTGGCTGAATTTCCCTTAGTTAAAATACAAGGATAGTGTTACCAAAGTATTACAATAAAAAAATACCAAACTAATAGCAATCACTGCAATCTGTATTCCCAAAATTAGAGTGAAAACATGGATGGTTCTGAATCATTTTAATTGTAAGAGGATCCATATAAATGAATGTTTGTATTATATTCTCTTCACTTCTTAGGTACAAAACATTGCAAAGAGTAATTAAATTAACAAAGATTAGTTCAATTATACAATGATGATGAAAGGTTTGTGGTGCCCATTCTAATGGACTGTATAAAACATTTTGAAGTCCAAAAAAACAGTAATGTAACCATTTTTAAACACAAATGATACCTAGATATACATATACCATTCCTCACACATAGTGTTACATGCACAAACACACATGATGGTTGGTTAAATTCACATAAATGTCTACTCCCAACCTGGAATATTTACAAGTGCTTCAGGAATTAAAGAAGACAAAACACTCAGCAATAATCCATGCGATAAACATGGTTTATTGGTTTTATGTGGAAGTAAATGTTTAATGTAACTAGGTTACAGTACAGGCTCCAGACAAATAACATAATGGGTTTTACATCAGATGTTATTTCTGATGTTAAATCTACACACGATTCTGGGATTACCAGGTAAAGTGGTTCGTGTGTTGGGAAATGACACCCTTTCAGGGTATTTTTATAAAGATGGAAAAGACGGGGAAAGTACCATAACACAGAAAAATTAACAATTATGTCATCCGAGAAAAATATATGAAATCAAATACAAATAATCTATGATCCAGACAACTTGCCCAGCCGTTCAATTAATCTTGAAAGATTCAAATTCTCCCTTCAAATGTCAAATATGGGGTAAGACGACCCAGCAATGGGTTTCTAAACGCTGCTGCAAATTCTCAAAGAGCCACATCCCGCTCGGGAATCTTAGGGGTGGTACGAATTAATGAAGATGATGGGAAATCAAATGAGTCTTGATTAATACAAAGGATGTCTGCCTCCGCTACAGCAACAGACAATGCCATAAAATTCAGCGTGCACAATGAACAAGCTCGTTAGCAAATATTCATGACAAAAAATAGATAGAAAGCCGAGTCAGGGTGCGAATACTTGGGGACGAAAATCACTCCATTACTAAGGGATTGGGGGGGAAAACCCACGGATTAACAGCAGCCCTCCCCCAGTTGCGTGATGGATGAGAAAGGCTCGGATAAATTTTCTTATTCGAGCTTGATCAATCACTATCTGGCGGCCAAATAGAATCAATGAATTTGTAGTTTCTCTTGACAGCGTAAGATAAATGACCGTGGGTTTGTTCTTTGGTAGTCAAGCAAGTCGCAGCGTCCCTACCACAAGTCACCAACAACACTTGGCAAGTTTTCTGAGTCATTAGTCAAACCCCTGTGACATATCTCACACAACATCTCCAAGATCCTGACCCTAACCAAAATGGTTGCCAGGCCCACCGTGATGTCACCTGGTTCGGCCACAAAATCAAACTGAAATACCAAGTTGTGCCCAGGTGATACTCTCCGGACTTTCCCAGCTCATACTCTCCGATCATTACAAATGTTTCTGTCCCCTTGGGCAGCGGAAAATACGCCATTTGTTATCAGACCTCCGATATGAGACAGCTATCATATTGACAAAATCAGGCTGGAATACCATACTTTAACAAAGGCTCATCCACAGACAGCAAGGCGGGTAATTAAAAATACACTCTATCAGAAACAAATGACAAAGCAATAACTTGCACTTAATTGTTTAATCAAGCGGTAATGCTGAGGCTCCATTTTGCATTCTTACTAACCTGTCTATTTCAATAACTACCCATCTGCCTGAGGACTAGAAATTTGCTGGGATCTGAAGGGTGGAAAGGTGGCTATGCATCAACCAGGCTGTATCCTGACATATTGTCTTATGTCACATTTTGGCAAATGGACCAACTTACAATTCCATTAAACTGAGGAAACTTCAGCAGCAGGGCCTGATGAAAAAATCTGACTTTACCATGCTAAGCTGTTCAGAAAATCTCCCAATAACATGAAACTAATCGTCAAGCATTGTCTGGAAGAGAGGGGGAGGCATATCTGAACAAACTTTTATTGCTATGAATGTTCAGTCTTACCAATTTCTATCATTGAAAAAAAATAGTTTCTATCATTGAAAAAAGTTGACAGATCTTAAAATATACATTGCTCCTGTATTATATATATTCAAATGATGCATCTGAGAGAGAATCTTCCAAGTTCCAGTAACGAAAAGGATTCTTGGCAGATATTAACAGTGAAATGACATTATGCTTGTCTACCAGTCAAGAGTTTCTTGAATACAACCACAGTATGATGGCGTGTTTTCCACTGGTTTCACATGTGTTGCTGGATAATTATTATTTCCAGATCATGCATTAAATTTTTTTAACTGTAGAATAAAGCTGTCTTTCTTTACCCTTTCTACATTTATCCATAGACAATGTACAGGTACAAGGCAAAATAGGCTGAATCTGAGGGTGAAAAAAAAAGAGTATACAAATAGTTTGCCTTGAAAATGCATGTTAGATGGACAGAAAACTGAAGTTTTTTTTTTATTTGACATTATAACATATATGTCTATACAGACAAACTTCACAGCATCACAATCATGCAAATGAGGTAAAGTTGAGAAAGAAACTTTGTAAAGCTGGACTGCATGTTACCCCTGCCAGTGGTGACACGGGCCATAAAAGCCATGACATTTCAGCCGATCACGGATTCTGGACTATAATTGCGAACCCCTGGTGGCAGGTAGCTGGCTCTGACACAACGTTTCCCTAAACTCTGATTCAGTGAGGTGAGAGCATCAAAATGCCTCCGGCAGCGCAACCAGCCTCCCCATTGTGGATGATGACTGGCGAGATGGCGACACCATTGAAACCTGGTGTCCTTTGATTTAGCTGAGCCTCCCTGTGCCTATTCATTTGATCCATTAGGGCCCTATCAGACATGAAAGACCATGCCTTATTTGTGCATTACTGCCCTCACAAGGCCCCAGTTCCCCTGGACCTTATTAAATTTCTGACCTATGAATTTAATTGTCTCTGCCATATTGAATGGCTATTCTGCTTAGCATGGGGGCTATTCTTGTGGGGATTAGAGAGTCATTATTCCCCGCCCTGTCAAGTGGCAAGGGTCTGGCCTGGTCTAAATCAGGCTACACAGATCAAATAGGAGCATTATTACTCGACAAACAATAGACAAATTTGATTTGTAACAGTGTACAAGCTTCTTCCTGTGAGACTGCTGGGCAACATGCAAGAGTGGCTGCTCAGCCCAGTGCTGCCATCTATCAGTTAGCGTGTCAACTATTCTGGCCACCAACCTTGTAACACAGGTGCTGATCTAGCATGGGGTTCCAGGTCTTTATCAGTTGTACCCATTCATAAAACCTTCTACAAACATTCTGAACATCACCATCAATGCCATGTGATCCCCTTAATCTCAGCGGGCAGGTCAGAGAGTGTGGTATGTGCGTAACACGAGCTTTAACAAGTTGGGTGGCCCCTCTGTAGTGGATTAATCAAACTGATAGCAAATGATAGATGAAATATTACATGTTCATATATATTTGGTCCAATGAATGGATACACATAGCTGACAAAATTTCCAGTCACCTTTTTGTGAAGGATTATTAGGAACTGTGAGGTTAGAAATTTTTCAGGTCAAATTTAGTAGAGTTAGTTTGGTGGTTGAATAAACAGGATACAAAGGGTCAGCCAGATGCTTGTTACTCTGTGGTGAAATCCGAGCGGATTACGAGCGGATTACGTCTACACAGTAGAGTCAAAGTCTATCAACAGCTGTGATCTACTGAAGCCTTCATTGTGCCATGCAATCACTAAACAAACACCATATGAATTACTGTACTAATGACTAATGGGATACTGATCAGAGGAAATGTAAAAAAGAAATTTTTAAAACCCCTGGAATATTTGTCTGTGAAACTTTTGAAGGACAGGAGATTTTCAGTAAGGATAATTTATTATAATATACGACAAACATTATATCATATTATTAAATATAAATGAATGAAAATTATTATAAAGTTTAGATCAGGGCAGACATGATTTACATATAAAACTTACACAATCAGAGGAAATAAGACATTTAGTTTAAAGTTCATTTGTGAGATGTTAAATTATGTTAATCTTGGACTGATAATTCTACACTATCAGCATCAGGAATTTAAGACTGCATAGCACCATCTTTGACTAGTTTGCCAAAAACAAGATGTCACACAGACATATATGAATAAGACACATTGAGAGTGATGCAGGTGAGAATTGAGGAGGCTTTTTAAATTTTTTTTGACAATTTTCTTATAGTTACCAGTGGTGTACACATAATTCCAACATGCAACTAGTGACCTCTGGGTTTTAGTCATGCAAGTCCCCATAAGCCCTTTCAAAATATTTAGGAAGTGAGGGTTTGATTAGAGCTTGGGAATATGACAGGGGAGTGTTCAAAAGACAGTCTCAAGGTGGGGATCTGTCTGTGGAGAGAGCTTTGTGGGCAAGTAGAAACTGGAGGAACACCCTGGTGATGACCCCACCCTCGTCCATAAATTATAGTCGGATGCTGAGATTAAATGGTGAACATCTGATCTACTCTTGATTTCAAAACCTTTGGTATAAAAAAAATAAAATAATTCCAATTTATGTTACAGTACACAAAGTTCAAAACTAATGCTGATATGACTTTTCACTATAAAAGCATACCACTTTCTTGTAATTGATTTTTATCAATCATATATATAAATATATTAAAAAGAATAAATATTATCTAACTAAGAATAATTAAAAAAACTGAAGATGTGATCATCTGAAGGTACATGATGTAATTATGTGAATATAACAAACACCATTTTACTCCCAAGTTGGTGGCCTTAATTGATATATGAAAATAATAGATCTATTTATAATCTGATGATGGTAGGTCTAATTATAACCTGAAGATAACTGATTAATAATCTGAAAATAGTTGTTTTTTTTTTACATATTTGAAGACAGTAGGTGCAACCATGATCTGAAAATGACTGGTGTAAATCAATGCATAATGAATACAGCTGTATTTTTTATAATTAGGGATGGTAGGTGCAATTATAATTTTAAGACAACAGGTGGAATGATATTCTAAAAATAGATGTGTTTATAACCTGATTATTGTCCTTGTATTTAATGCAACCCTGCTAAATTGTAAATAATTTAAATTAACATTTAATTTTTTTAGGACCATATCAAATATCTTTTAGAGAAGGCACAAATTAAAAAATATGTAGTCCAAACAGTGAAGGTGAAAGCCAAATGGTATTTGTGGACTCTGAGCTGAGCTGACATTCATGAGAATTTGATCATATGGTGCTGGGGGACACTTGGTGATAGTGAAATCAATGCTGATATAGCAGAGGAGGCTGACAATAGACGTTTAACTGGCTGTGTTTACACACCCATGACTGTAAATATACGACAGAGGGCACTTAACAGAGCTCACATCACTACCTACCTTAACATTCATAAAGAAAATAAACTTGCACTGGGACTAAAACCAGAGACCACTGCTGCACTGAGTGCCTACAATGCCAGTAGACCTGCTAAAAGCTGTATGCAATCCCTGGTGGAGTCACAAAATGTAAAATGTCAAGGCAATCCCTCCTACTTTTGTGATTTACTGTTTTGTAAGGTTTTCAGTAGATATGGAAAAATTCAAGGCCAAGTTCACTCCTCATAAAGTTCATAATCAAATTTATAAAGGATTAATTTTCTGTACCATATTTACGTACATGTACAATATGACTTTTACTATCTGAATTAAACTGCATTCATTGATAGTAGGTTGGAGCACTAAGAATTAAGCTGCACAAAAACATTATATCAGTAAATTTAAAGATGAAACCACCAGCCTTCTGTTCAAGCCAAGCTATGCTAAATCTTTGGTCATATCAATTTTCATAACAATTCATCCACTCTTTCTTAAGAAATGTTTTGTGTGAAATTCACCCTTAAAAAATGTGAGTTATGACTATCAAATAAACCATATAATGCACCATTTTCCTGCACTGATATTTTTAACTGCAAGCTTCAATGTACTTGATATTTATACAAAATACATTTGTGCCACAACAACAGGGTATTCATTTTTAGAGGCAGCAAACTGAATGGAGTGACTGATTACACAGGAACTACTGATGGAGTAACAAACTATAAACTGTAATATGAAAGGTATCGATTCAAATCCCATTCAACTCAGCAAATTTTTTGGTGTATTAATTGTTGTCCCCTGAGTTCAAATAACATATTTTCTTATATTTTACAAGGCTGTGAAACTGTGGTTCAATAACTGTGCAGTACTAAAACAAAAAAAAAATTTAATAGATTTTACACAAAACTTTCTCTCCAATTTGAATCAATGCAGGTTGATTTACATATACTGTTTTATATACATAAGGCCCACAAACAAGAGGTTCTGAGACAGTTACTTTGGGATTACAGTTAATCCTTCTTACAGGGTATAACTGTATCAGGTTTTTATATACATGTGGCTATATTATCCAAAAGTTCTCAGACATTTATTTAAGCATTTTAGTTAATTTCCATACTGGGAATAACTGGAGGAGATCTGGTTGAAATCATGGAAGTCTAAATAAGGAGCTATAGAAAAAAATACTGTAAGGAATTTTTTTTTTAACCTTTCATTGTATGTTGAGAAAAAAATGTCATATGATCAGGGAAAAGCATGATAATAAGCTTTTTTTTGGTAAACAAGCAAAAGCATTACAAAACAGGAAATTTTTAACAAAATTGTATTATTTTATCTTCTTGAAAGAAATGTCCCAGCTGCTGGAGCTCAAAATTGGTAAATTTCCAAATGAAAATCAAAATAAAAAATTTTGATGTGGGGGTTTAAAATTGATGCAGGTGGTGCCATAGAACCATACGTTTTAATTATTTTTTTCCTAATATAAGTAAATTCAAAATGAAGGATGAGGTTATGAACGGTTTCTGTGGTCCAGAGGAATTAATGTAAAAGCACACAGCTCAAAGCCAGGATATCATAAGTTTGAATCTTAGCCTGAGGAGCAATGAAATTTTTCATTGGGTAACAGCTCTGCAGGGTTACTTGGGAGACGGTGCCAAACAGTCGTGTGTCACTCACAAACAAGTGCCCCTTTCGGGGGTTCCTCTGTGTTATGACACAGAAATGGGGATGAAACACACTCAGGACCCGCAGGAGCAGTACACCATACCTGGTTGATGCCAGGATGATCACATGTAAGCTCTGGTCATGTACACAGACACCTAAATTTTGCAGACGTAGTACATACTACTTAGTTAAGTAAGCACTGAAAAACTGAGGCTGTTACTCCAACCAAACAAAAAAAATATGAAGGATGTGTGACAAGATGGCTTAATCAGCAGCTAACAGAATCAGTCTCTTACAGTTATATCAAATGATGATTCCTAGAAATATATTGTTCTGTTCAAATCTCCATTTCTTATTAACTACTGTAGTCTCTTGCTCTAGTTTTGCTAATAAACTTGGCATTAAAATGTATCAAAGATGCTCACAGGGCATGATAACAGATTAAAGCCAAGACAAATGAACAATTACATGCCATTTGTCACCCACTTGGACCTATTAACCGTAAAAGTATAGAATAAAAATAAGGATGATACAAGCACAAACAAACAGTAATCAACAAAATGGAATTTGGTATTATACAAGATAACATACAAGTAAGTTTCTCAACTGTTTCCCATATTTTTATGGCTTATGTTAAAGATTTAATAATTTGTAAAAATAAAAAAAATCATAAAAAAGCAAATATGAAGAAATATTATCAAAACCTAACATGAAGTAAGGATATCCATAAACACACTTGCCATCTTATTCTGCAGTGGCCTAAATTTATATTTTATATGTATATCATGTGGAATATGAAATGTTGTTTTTAAATGCTAAATATATGAAAAAAAAATATTAAAAAAAAAAAAAAACAACAAGTGTGACAAAAACCTAATAAAGTGCAGTTACCCAACTGGTTCACCTGTCAACTGAATTAGAAATGGATATCAGTTATGTTTTTTTATTAGATATCACTTTCCATATAAATTGTTTACGGATCACCCTACAACACTCTGCTGAGATGATGGATAATTTAAAACACAGAGCCATTATCCCAAATCACCAGAATGACACACTTTTTGGACATGGGGGAAAAATCAACAGACCATACACTTCTATTTATGCTTGACCTAATTCCCTGACATTACATGCTTTAAGGATATACTGAGTGAAACTTGAATGAAATATGATAAAAATTACATCACATATAATTCAGAAACAAATATGTAGTTTGGTTTTGGTTTTCTGACTGACAGACAAATATCGAAATGTAAACCCATCGAACACAGAAAGTCCTCAGTCATAGGAATGGTTCAAAAGCTGAAGCACATGCAGTGCTGACATCTGGTGGACAATCAGTTAACTATTTTTTCATGGGTCAATCTGAAGGTGCAGTTGTTCATGTAATGACCATTCTGTATTTAGCAAATATTTCATTTACAGGTGATTCTTTATCCCATAAATTTGCAGCAAACCATTTTTACAACAAAATTTCTTTCTAAAAGTGTCATATGCAATATAGCTAGTTCTGATTTATTTACCTGTTAATGTATAAGACTGATATCTTTGATAGAGGTTCAAGGGAAACTGAAAGTTCTAGAATTTGGACCATTCAAAAAGAAAAAAATAGAACAACATTTTGTTTTTTTTTATTCCGGACGACCTTGATACATATAACCTATTCTTCTACTTAAGTAAGACCTGTATGATCACTAGAATATGTTACCCATCAAAAAGACCACAAAGATCATGATCAAATGATCAAGCCGACGTTTTTGACCAATGGTACTTTATTAGTTTATCAGCCGCAGGTTTGGGGGGAGGGGGGTTAAAAGTGCATCACATTTTGGACTAGGAAAACACAGACTCAAGCAATCATAGCAGCGCAATGCAGAATATTAAAAACACCAAAAAAATATGTGCCACACATCCATAACTCAAAAGTGAAAGAACATTAAGTACAGCACTAGATTATTCAAGACAAGCAACTATACAAATTTATGTATAGAAGAGAGTTAGATAAGGAAACAATGAAGTCTTTAAGGGAAGAAATAACAAAATGTAGTCCACTAATGGTTACTGTACTGTAATCAATAACAAAGCAGTTTTAATGGAGTCTGCTAAATATATATGTATATATATATATATATATATATATATATATATATATATATATATATTTATATCTACTCTGTCCCATTAACTGTAAACACCTGTCTTTTGTGGATTATTTTCCTAAAATCTTTATTATTTCATGATTTAATAGAAAGCATGAGAACCTGATATGGCAATCACAATTTTATTCCCAAATTCAACTTTTACTTCTCTTCAGACTCTTTCCATTGATCTGACATATAACATGTGTCCCTGCATGAGTAGCCATCTTTGATTTTGCTGGTGTTTACAGTGTTTAAATGAAATAATCCAATCAAAAGATGGAAACTGAGGCTGTTTTTACATGCAACCAATCTGGACTGCCATCAATGGGATTGACAGTTGGTGAAATGTAGACTGATTACCACAGACTCTGATTTTATAATTATTCTATTTCTTAAATACTGTGACAGAAATGTATTTCTTTCCCTTGTTGTATGTTAGGTCCTTTCTTCAGATTTCAATTGTACCATGCATCTTTAGAGTGCTTTTCCATTTACACATTTTGCGCATCAGAAGCGCAGCAACATTCAAGCAAACTGTTACGCCATATCCTATTTCTACGTCTGCCAGTTTTTCAAATCCATTTATGCTGGATTTCTGCATTTGAAGTGTAACAAACACATTAAATACTGCCTTGATGACATCACATGGAGTTTCCCAGTACCCATGCTGGCCTCGTATCTTTTGAGTCCACTCAGCAATGTCAGGAAGGCATGCGCTATCATGCAGCAAACACAAGACGATTGTAAGGAAAAGGATTGGCCGCTCAGCAGTTCCTGCCACATACATGTGAACGCAACCTCATAAAGAAAGTGTCACAGTGGAAAAAATTCCCCCAAAAAACAGGTATTCACAGTAGGCTGAATGGAGTAAAGATCAATTTCATGACAGTGACTCCGTCAAGTGTATTAAACATGTCACTCACCATTCATCTGACTGGCCAAGGGGTCTGTGACATCGATAGCAATGATCTTCCAATCTGTCTCACCTGGATGGAAACAACGATAGAAATGTGCTTAAACATGCAAGAGAAACAAATGGTCAATACAACAAGGAAAGGACAAATCTTTATGAAAGGGGCATTTCAATAAACCTAACATGTAAAGTAGAGAGAGAGCTAGTGCTAATATTTGAGCACTCGCACAGTAACATTTTTGTTTGATAGAAAAAAAAAATTATGAAAATTTAATCTGATTTTTTATCAACTGTATAAACAGTATTTAAATGATGAAATGAATTCCAAAATTTAGGAAGTATTTCCCTCTTTCAAATACAAAAGGGTCTGAATGATTCCCAGGACCTTACACATGTGTGTAAAAAATATTAAAAAAAAAATTTGCATTTCATATTCTACTGATCAGAGTATTGCTGCTGCCCCACGATTTACTACACAGGCTCCCAGTCTCACTAAACATTTTCAAAGATTTTTTTTCTGGAAAAAAGCGGGTTACTCTATTCAGGAGAAGAAGTGAATTAACTGTTTAATTCATCAAACAGACCCTGACTGAAGTGTTTGCAACTCAACTCCATTATAAAATAATCAATTCAACTATGAACCCCCACAGGTCTCTGTGATTTTAAAATAAAAGAATAAAAATCTGTTAGTCCATGTATTCTAATCAGTAAACAAGGGACCCATGGGTAACGGCGCTCAGCTGATCGTGATTGGACTATAAATGTTTCTCCACTGTGATACTATATCGAGTCGATAAAGCTTATGAATATCATGTACATGTTGGGCTATTATAAAGGAATGTAATGTAATATGTGAGTAAATGATAAATGAAATTACCTGACTGATGGATTAATAGAGTCAAATAAAGTGGTTTATTTTTTATTTATTTAGGAGGGGTTGAAAATTGTGATATATTTGAGCAAATATGAATGCAATGACAGCAGTAATAAGCAGTAGTAGATGATAAGGCTATTTGTTGAAGGATCTAAAGTGTATGGTAGTCTGCAAGCGTTCAATTTGACAGATATGATGTTATGATTAACTATGTTGATGAAGTGATTTATGAATATGTGACTGTATGACACAATATCTCTTTAGTCTTGACAAGGTACATTATTGTGATGCCCACTATGTCTACATATTACACAATATTGACATAATTTCTGGCATGTACATAGGTACCTATGGACGAATAGTTATACAAAATATTAAAGTATGAATATATCTGATTCATCTTGTTCTTGCTTACTGAGGCTGACTTTGGGATGGGGTTCGGAGAAGGGAAAAGTGAGGGCAGCACGAAGGTGGATGTAGAAATATTCTATTGTAATGTTTTTCATTTATATAAGAATATGAAAAGCTAAGAGGAAAGGGGCCCTCCTACTTGGTTATAGTAAAGTTCTAAATATATGATTGCAAACTAATACTCTGACAAGACTGTCATGAAGAAAAACAGTAAAAGTTTTGAGATACTGTGTTGCATACGAAAATTTACAGATGGACAGGCAAGTGGACAGAATGGACTAATACCTTTATTTCACTTTCAAGAGAATAATGCATTTAAGTTTATATATAATCCTATTTTTTTAAGCAGATCCACTTTTTCCATTAAGAAGTTTTTATCTGTATCATTTTTTTATTTACAGGTTTATAAATTTTTAATTAAAAAACCTGAAAATATAAGTTAAAATATTAGAATTGTTGCAAAAGTTGCAATCATTATATATACAGAGTAAAAAACATTGGGTCATATTATGCATACACATATATTTTATTTTTTTTTAAATCATAAATGTTTTAACTGATTTTAAAAGAAAATAATGCCACAACATGGCATCTACAAGAATATTCCTTGAATCACTATTAAAAAGTTTTGCATATTGGAGTTTTCAGGACATGCTTAATTTTATTCACCAAAATAAAATAAAAGTAAATTTGACAAAATAAAACATTTTTTCAAATAAAGTATACACTGTTGGTTGAATGAGGGACAAACAATATCATTGTGCTAATTACTATCCCAGTTTTAATTAATTACTGGAATTAATAGTCAATTTCACACCTGGTGAAGTTTTTACTCTTCTGAAGTAAGGAATTATTTATCTCATGAACATCCAGACTTTCACAGCAATACACCACTTTGTGGACACAATTAAATGTACACTTTAATCATTGTAACCCTGGTGGTTCAATACAAAATCTAAAATTTAGCATGTCCAAGAATAAAATAAAATACAGAAAAATTATAACATTCATCTAGTTTATGCACCAGCTGGGGGGGGGGGGGGGATGAGTGCAGGGCGAGGGGAAGCCTGCTAGTAGTGGCCAAGCTGGGCCAAGGTAAGCTGCCTGGGGTGGGTTACATAATGCAAGTGAAGGCTGTACTACTAGGTGGGCTAGATGTAAACAACACTTGACATGGTGTGTGAAAACATGAATAAAAGCTATTCATTCCAATCAATTTCTTTTGAAAGTTCAGATTTTAAAAGATTAAATCCCTATGCATATATGCAGGGAAAATTAAATCAACAGTGCCAAAGTTGGACAAAATTTAAGGTATTGTTTTTTATTTATGCTAATAACTTGAAAAATTTGCAAAATTCAGATCTAATTTTGGGTAAACAATTGAATTTTGATTAAATAAAGTTATATTCCTGAAAAAAGGTCTCTCGGTTCAGCAATTCTCATGTGAGTAAATATATTTCCTGATTTTTTAAAAAATTGCATTATGTTTTGGCCCATAACTTCAAAATAATACTCAATACTGACCTAATTTTTGGTATGTTCATAGAAAATTTATAAAAGAATGTGAATACTAAATACGATCAAAAACAGATCAGTGGTTTTGATATTAGGCAGCCTTGAAGTGTAACAATGGCTTTTTTTTATGGAAAACAGAGTTTTTTTCCTTAATATCTCGAAGGAACAAAGTCCTAATGACCAAATTTTCGGTATGGTAGGAGATTTTGGGGACATCTAAAATTATGTCAACAGCCTGGGGAGCATAGAGATGTGCACTGAATGACCTACAGTCATCAAAGTGGACTGCTTGACAATGTAAGGGAATACAACAAGAGCCTCCAAAAAAATTCAATAACTAGCCTAATTTTGCAGCTTTTATTTTCAAATTTCAGATTTTAACAGATTAAATCCTTATGTATACATGGTGTGAAAATTAAATCCACAGTACTTACAGGAAAAAAACGTGCCATGGCCAAAGTTGGGCTAAATTTAAGGTACCAATTTTATATTTTTGCCAATATTTAAAAAAATTTAACCGATTTTGATCTAATTTTTGGTATACAATTAAATTTTGATTAATTAAAGTTGTATTACTGGAAAAAAGTCCCTACCTTTAACACTTTGGGTCTTAAGTGACAAAATATCTTCCTGATTTTTTTACAAAGTGCATTATGTTTGGGCCAATAACTTTTTTAAATTATATAATACTGACTTAATATCTGGCATGTACATAGGAACTAAATAGAGGAATATCTATGGTAAATATGAAGAAAACCAGATGAGTGGTTTTGATATTAGGCAGTCCTGAAGTGTGAAAATAGATTTCTTATAAAAAATTGAGGTTTTTCCTTAATATCTCAAAGGAACGAAGTCCTATTGACCCAATTTTTGGCATGGTAGGAGATTATGGGGACATCTAACTGTATGCCGAAATTCAGATTCGTAGGTCCAACGGTGTCGAAACGTGCCAGTCTTACGGACGGACATCCAGACGGACAGACGGACGGACGGACGGACAGACAGAGGGACGGACGACGGACAATGGACCATGACTATAGCTCAGATGACTTATAGTCAGCTGAGCTAAAAAACTTTAAATGTAAAATATCCCTTGAGGATTGTTCTAAAACCCAAGGAAAAATAACCCATTTTTCATTTAACCAACACAAGTCTGTGTGGAATTTTAAGTAAAATACCTGTATCTTCAGCATAATTATTATTAAAGCAGGACAGAGTAAGGGGGTATAAGTTAACCCCTGAAATTCCTCTGAGTGTTGTCATTTACACCTAATGGCCTTCATCTGGAAGGATGATCAATAAACCAGAACAATGTTACCCCCATGAATAAAGCTACTCCTGCTGCCATCTTGTGAGAGTCTTATGAACAAAAATCAGCTGTATGAGTTACTGTAATGTGGCAGCAATTTTAACTTTCATTTACCATTTTACCCGATTGGATTTGCCAGGGGCACACCACACAATATGTATCCCAAAAAACATAAAAATCTTCAAATATCAATATGCATAGCAAATTTCACGGCTGTAAATATATTTTGTTGGGTATGAAATCATACCCCTTATATAAATATTTAAGAAAGTTAACTGAAGTGACACTTGCATGAACTGGTTTGGCTGATTATGCCAAACTCAATGAAAGAATAAAGTCTGTATCTGCAAATGAGTGACTGTCAATAAGAACCAGATTATACAAGGTATTGCTTAGTGCCCGATTTATGAGGCAGGTCACATAAGTGATTGGTTGATGATCGATCAGTTGGAGCTATAATTGATCTGTGCTATAATTGTGCTGTAACTGATTACAAAGTTTTGCACATAACTTTGACTTTATAACAAGGAAATGTACCTTTTATTTGATTGATGTGAACAAATCCTAGAAAAGTATCTGTTCATTAATAACGTCATACATAAGGTAATGGCATGCATATAAAGGCTATGGAATTATTATATATATTTACAAATATGTAGGCCTATACATCATTTAAGGCAATGTAGATGTCTATATATGGTCAGAAAATTCATTCTGGTTATTATACAGTAGAAGTCTGATTTTTACTGATGATCGATTACTCATTACACCTGATCCAAAACACCAGGTCACACAATATTTATAGTCACTTTGGTTTGTAAATTGTAATATAACATATAAAGGCAGGCCATGAAGCGCCAATTCAACACCAGGTATATACAGTTTACGGATTAACAAAGTGCTCATCAATACAGTTTGCATGAATTTACTCACTGAGGTAAAATGAAGAAATTAAAGGTAGCACCATGAACAACATTGTACATCCAATAAAGACACCAAAGAAAAATGAGCACATCAAATTGCATGGATATCCATAGAAACTTTCAGGGGAGTCTTTTTTTCAGATTTAATTCAAAATGGACTATGTACATTGAAAGCAATGACTGTTGATAATATTTATGATGAACTGGTTGGCCCAACTGTCTAAAGAAATTTAAATGAGGGCAGAGATACACATTTGAATGGGGATACACATTAATTTGAATTTATGATACAGTGCTCCTGATTTTCAGTCAGCTGAGTACAAGATATATGACATGAATTCCTCTATCCACTATCTGACACATAGTTCAGTCAGAATCCAAGTTAATGTACAAAATGTATATCTGGAGGAAAACTCTGAAATATTTTTTTAAAATCAGTTATGCTCAAACAAAAGTCCAGAGTCAGGATTTACAAATGGCAATGAACAACCCAATGTATTATCCAATAAATTATTTAATTTAACAAGAATGTCAATGAAATAGTGTCCATCCAGGATCCTATAGAAATAATATTATGCAATTTTCATGCAGTTTTCATCACAGGAAGCTGGTATTTCAGGTAGCCCCAACTGCAGGTTTTAAATTCTGTGTACAAGTTAAGAAGGGAGCACTAAGCCCTATCACAGACAACAAGGAGAAACAATATCAGTCAGGTAATAACGGAGAAGCATTTTTTTGTGATTTTGAAAATGTTTGCATACATTTGAAAATTAAAGAATTTCAAAATTCATTGCAGAAGTTTCAAATCACCCACCTAGCACTATTGGATTGATTAAACAAAATTAAAATCAGTCACAAAATGAATGAGGAGCTTTCTAAAAAATAAGGATCATGCACTGGGATGTTATGAGCTCTTTATGCTGGATAAGATAAAAACTATATAAAACAAACTGAAGACTGACTGCACTGGAGAAAGGGAAGAAACAAGGCCTATGTGGATGGACAGTGCACAATTACTGCTAATGTCAAAATATGAAGGAAGGAAAGTTCTGTGTGTTGTAAGCATGACAAATGACATGGGAATTATACAACAAAATATTTTAATGTAAAAATGCACAGTTGAAGTTTGAAGCTGTCAGTACATTTCAGTGTTTTCAGGATGAAACTTACTTCAGTAATGCTTTTAATGAATTTGATTATCTACCTGTGAACAAATAAAATAAATACTGATGATTACAAAACAAAGATGATTTTACATAAAATATTTGTCCAGTACTTGTACTCCGACTGAGGAAAAACACTGCAATTTTGTCTGAAACGTTGTTGACTTCAACAACCTCTGGATTAAGTCTACACTGCCAACTACCATACAGAGCTGCCACCTGGTGTCTATCATATAAACTATCAATATGTTCACTGGGCAAGTTCACTCATTCAAACAATTATTATGTTCACTGGACAAAGATCAGTTGTGCAATTATTAAATCACATTTATTCAATACTGAATAATCATCTAAATTTACTTATTATCCCATTTATTTAAACAGAAATTCCATGTGTCCTTAAGTTTAGATAATATTTATTTTGTTCACTGTAACTAATGCCATTTCACACTTAGTTTGCATCTAAATCTGATTATACAAAACCAGTTTCCTTTAGTCTGGTAGTATGATTTGCATCCACACTATGTCTCACTTAACAAAAGCCTATATCAGTTTATTCAATAAAAGGTGAGTTTGCTGTCCCCATCTGGTTGTAAATCTCATTTACTGTGCTGCAATAAATGATGTTTTGCAGGAAAGAATAGGTCATATGATAGCAAACCAGCCTCATGCAGACTATAGAAACAGATTTGAGTGTATGGACTAGGAACAGGTTTACTGTAAACTGGACTAAAGTAACCCATACTAAGATAGACCTCCTTTCATACAGACTACTGTAGATCAAACAGATGCGATTAGTGGCCCAGTGTGCACAAAGTAAACCAATTCACGGTCTGGATATTTGCCAGTGTCGATACAGCCATATAAATAAAACTGATGGATGTGTGATGTTAACATAAGATGGTTATTATGAAGACAAGACCATGCAGAAGTCACCATCCCTTCTACTGAACCCACCTTCATCAATTAGTGCCATCACTCCCAGGGGTTTCACCTGAATCACTGCACCTCGTTTGTGTACCTTCAGGTAAAAGTAAAGGTCCATAAAACATACCATTCACAGATACACAGTTTTGATCCATAATGACTAATATGCATTTGTTCATTAATTAGGATAATTTTTCATTTTTAAAGCAGTTTAATTATCTGATTTTTAATTATGTTCTGCATGCTCATAAGTTCACACTTAAAATCTATCACTTCATTATGTCCTTCTAAAATGCTGTGCAAAATAAGGTGATACCCCTTTGTCTAAAACCAAACAATAGTCTACCCATTAAGTGAAAGGTCCTCAGGTTTTGTTATGATTACAAACTGACACAGAGCAAGTGAATGATATATTTGAATCACATTTGTTAATTTTATGCTTGAAAACTTTCTGCATGTCCCTTTACATTTATCAGTGGTACTTGTCAATCACAAGGTGTCCTTGCCCCTGTCAGTCAACTTGTGGTGACAAAAAGTTTATTTTCAAATGAAGCAGTTGCTTTTCTCATTATCTTATTCAGTTATTGTAATATTAAATTATATTATTTGTAAAAAAAAAACACAACAAATGATATCATTGTCACCTCTTGGTGGGGACAGACTTGCTAACTAGGTACCACAATTGTTCATAATAAAAATATCAACCTTCATATTACTGTAATGATTTATATCCACAAGATCGAAGTCTGAATTTGTCTTGCTCATACACAGAGACTAAGTTATAATTTGTCTATAACAGCAACAATGAGGTTTTTTTCTGTTCTTCTATACATCTTGTAACCTCACCTTGTAACCAATTTCGCACACATCAATTGGATCATTGTCGCCTTTGCAGGTGGTGCTCTCATCTGTGTGGTTTGGATCTTCCCATGTCTATGTGAAAGGTCAAAGTTCATATTTTAATTCATTAAAATTACAATTATCTGGGTGATTGAAATTAGTTTACTGATCAGAGTGAGTAGGTATTATGTTCATTATTATCCTTCAGTTCAATAACAAAATAAACTGTGCAATCAATATGTTGTCATGAACCTTAATTTGTTACAAAATTAGAAACTCGAGCTAGTAGTAGTAAATGGCAGTGAATACTGAATTTAGATGAAAGAAAACACAGATAATGGTTAACTTTTGTCAGCTGGTAGTGTGATACATGGATTTGAAGGTAATTTTTGCAGATAAATGACAGTGAAACCCCAGAATGCAAGCTCTACAGCCTTATGTCCTAATCCCAAACCAAACAGAAAATACTGGGAAAACTATATAGAAAAATGTTAAACATATCAATAACACCCACAATATGGTGCTGCCAAAAGAGTTATGATTGAATCAGAACAGAAGCACACACAGTGAAGAATGAGATTCAAAGGATTCCTTTTGGGCACAGAACAAGGGGCACAGTGCATGCATTACAAAAAGTTATGGCAGGAGTGAACAGAATGGTTGATAAACAGGAACAGGGCTCTTCCCAGCCTCCTGAACAAATAAAGAAATTTTATAGCAGTATTTGAGACAAAAATATGGGACTTTATAGGTTTGTTTGTTTGAGATATTTTATTGAATATGCACATATCTTATGGTACAGACATCAATGGGATTAAGTGCAAGCTACTTAAAGCTTATCTTGACTCTCTCCCTAATATTTCTAGTATAAAATATAAAATATAAAACATAAAACGATGGCAGTATTCAGTGTTATGGTAGGGGTTGTGTTTGGTAGTGGATGTTTGGTAAGTGAAAGTGTTATAGTTGTATGTCTGTGTTTTGGAGGTGTTGTGGGAGATTTTTATGTTTTGAACCGGTTTGTGTTTTCTATGTATGAACATACAGATGTAAAGATTTCTTCATTTCTGGTGTTGTTTGCATATGCACTACCATAGAGGAGTTCTTCTACAGATATATCTTGGGGGAGATATCTATAGGTATTTTCAGTAGGAAATACAGAAAAGATCTAGGAATTTTCACAGCACAATCATGTTTCACTTTTTTACTTATCATAACCATCAGTTCACCAAACAGCATCAAAAGGTTTAAAGGTTTAGATGTCAGTACTTGATTGACTGCTGCACTTCCATGCACAATTGTTTCAATGTTTTCAATAATAACAGGTCTATATAACAATTATTTTTCAATATTAACTGAAATGCATATGTGAAATGAAGCATTAAATAGGAAAATATAGATGGTTATGGTCTAATTGCTGAAAATATATGAGACATTTTTTCATATTAAAATTTAGAATATATAAGAAATATAGGAGTCAGTGAAAGTGCTGCTGGACAATTATCAAGAATGAGGACTGTTACATGACAACTAGTGCTGCCCCCTACCTGTGGTAGTGCTCCATAGTTCCAGATGTAGCCATGATGAGGGAAACAGTTATGGACAAATCTTAGCTTTCCTTTCTTTGTATCTTGTTTGATGGGGTTCAGTTTCTCTGCTGTTGCAATCTGTAAGATAGTAAAGAAAGCATAATGTAAATTAGCCCATAAGAATGGGAGTCCACAATTGCTTTTCTTTCATGCCTGATGCAATGTGTAGTCCATAGAATGTCCCTGCAGTTACTTATAATTATAACACTCCATACACAACTGTGTGATTCAACATACATTTCCATCGATTAATGTCAGCTGATCTATGTGTATCTAATATTTGACATTGAAAAATTTTAGTCCTATTCACAGCCTAATGTTGTACCCAGGATGTGAAAATATGTACATAATAGTACACAGACCTGATGCATTATACAGGACTGTGCCAGATGCAAGATGTCTACCAGGTTGTTTGTGCTTCAATTCTCTCTGGACAAAAAATCAGTTATTGAGTGATTTTTAAGTGATTTATGCTATCCAGAATAGTTATTTTAGATTACAGGCCTTTCAACAAATAACAATGTGAATATTGGCATGGTACCACCATTGGAAATATTTTACTCAATTTCCTTTCTAAAAGTAACAGATTGTTTTGTGCTAAAATCCCAGTTTGCCCTTCGGTTGGCTGGCAATGCAACAAACTTAGAAATCTGTTGCAGCGCCATCAGCGGCTACCGGTACATGTTAATATGTTAATGAGAGTGAAAATAGCTAATGGAAAATTTTATATCTGTTCATGACTCAAAATAATCAGTACGAGTCTCTCATTCTATTAAAAACTAAATTTGTTATCATCCAGACATTAATCACCTATATGCAATTTAAATGTGGAACTGAGCTCAGTATCTGCATTATGAAATTTAAAAGCTGCCAAATACACAAGGCACAAGTTGACAAATTTTACAGAAACTGTTGTATGGGTTCTGGTCAAATATTTTTCATTGTTTGAATATATTTTTTTACTACTTAACCACAGCATGTTAACTCTGTAGCTGTTATGCCCTGCCAATATTCCATAAAATATGTCAGCGAGAGAATTTATTTTTCACCTTGCCTAGTTAACAGGTTTGGCTTCATTTCAGCAAGCCAAAAATTTAGGCCTTAATTCATACAGGTTTATTTTGCTTTAACCAATATAAGGTTATTAAAAGGGAAATCCATGTAGGCAAAATTATGTTAATCTAATATATTATGCCACATTTCTACAAGCTACGACTACTGCTTTGGCCAATGTAAAACCATTAAGAAATCTATTACAGTCAGTCACGAATCTGCCTGAGTGGCAGCAAATCTGATTGATTTTTCTATCGGGTTGGACCATTATTTTTTATTTTCACACAGTACATGAATAGCCCTACCATTATCAAGCCCACACAGCTGACCGAGAGCCTGATACTGATAGGGGACATGGGTTAAAACTATAAAGAACACAGACTGATGAAACAAGTGTAACGGGATGGCTGTAGCCTGCCTATTACTCACAGAAGACTAACATATTGATTATAGAGACAGAAGCAGGCCTAACGCTCACGCTGTCATTCCCGGCTGTAATTTTCTTGATGAAACCTACTTATACTATTGACTTTTAGTTAATTAGAAGATTGTTCAATCTGATTCCACGGCAAAGAATTTCACGTTGATACATTGTGGAACATCATAAGTAAGCTGTCCGAAAGACCAACTGTCGAATAAGATGATTAAGATCACATCTCAGTTAAGTCCATCCTGGAGAGAACTTAAAAGCATCCACACTGGTTATAACTGACCTATGGAATAAGACCACCTATAAATTAAGACCACTTCTGACCAGTCCAACAGGTGGTCTTTTACAACTGATGGCAGAAATTTTCAACCAAACTGAGACCTGGGCTTTTAGAATGTCACCGTCTGACAGTCTGAATCAACAGAGTGGGAGGCTGGGATATGATGATAGACCTTTTGAGGAAAGAGGCATTTACCATGTTCAAAATGTTCAACTGTGTGCCTGTATTTGCTAATGTAAAAAAAAAAAATAATTTTGTAGTGGTATTTTTACATGACAATCTATTCTTAGTGTTAAATTCTTACACTGGGCATTGTTTAATATTTCTAAACCAGGTGTGTCTTTCTATGTCATGACTCAAGTCTCCTCTTGAAATCTGATGGTACCCATCTACCAGCCAGTCTGATGAGAAAAACCCAGTGTAAGATCAATTAACTTTGCATTTGATGTTCTGTTATAGATTTGTATTTGTACTTAACTGAATTGACTTTAGTGTCACAAATGAGGAACTTCTGTATTATTTATTAGATTTGCACTAAACCTTGTGTATTAGACCCAATCCTGAATAACATCAGGTCTCTACTGCCATGGTAACCTCTTTCAATTATCTTACACCTGGTACTTGTGAATGAATCTTTTAATGACCTGGCCCTATTACAGTGAAGCATTTTCTGGATGCTGTGCGGACTGTTTTCTATTGATCTATATTTCTGCTATAATGGCCTGAGCTGCCTTTGTAGATCACCATCCGTCAAGACGGAGCTACTACCACAGACAGTGACAATGACTGGTCAATAATAACCAACCACTGTGGCTGCCAGCTTCTGTAGCATCAGCCTGTAGAGACTTAAATAGAACAGTCCTCCAAATTTTATTTATCACACAACCAGTGGTCCACACTTAGTATATGTCCCTTCAGAGTGATGGCTGGTGACTGCCACCAAATTCAGAGTTCTTGTCACATGATGAAAGTAAGAAATCACCATCAGCTATTTAAAGTAATAATAGCAGCCACTCTTTATGATGATCTATATTTAAACAAGCACTAGTTGACACAAGAACTGCCTTTCATCCAAATGAACCATCCACCTCATGACTACATGGTGTTCAATAGGAAGAACACTGCAGAGTCTTGGATGCTGACAAGGTTATGCACTGGCTCATGTATGAAAACACTGACCCAGAAATGTTTTCTGGAAAAGCATTTTTTCTTTAATTATCCCTGTTTATTATCATTTACCTCCATCTTAGCATTCGTCCACCTCGGCACCTCTACAATCATGTTGAACACAGTTTTTTCGCCATTAGCTTGAAGAGGGATGTCGTGGAAGGGTGATACATATTTGCCATCTGGGCCCTCTGCAGATATACAAAATACAGGAAAATATTGAAAGAATTCAAGAAATATTTGTACAGCAAAATTAAACAGTTACAACGGAACAGTGACATAGTCAAGGCCAGTCCTTCAAAGTCCAATAGCAAGTAAGGGTCAAGGTCAGACGAGTCCAAGTTTGGGTACTTGAGGTTCAAGTCCAAGTCCATCTTCTTCAAGTAAACCCAGGTCCAAGTTTGAGTCACATACAAATCTCTATATTTAAAAAAAAATTTAACTGAAATTTCGAGATTATATTTCATATTGTGATGTTAATTTACACATTTTCTTCTTGAATGTTTAATTAACATGTAGCTTCTGATGTAGCTGGAGTTTGGAATAAATACTCAGCTGGTAGTTAAGCGATTACAGAATGGGACAGGGCTTTTCTTCTACTGGTTTTTACTTAAAAAGATAGGCCCCACTTGATCTATTGAGTCTACACCTGAGTCCACTACCATCAAGTCAAAGTCCCTAAAAAAGAGGACTCGAGTCTGGACTCAAGTCTGGACTCTGGTCTTACATCACTACTGTGTAATACTGAACACCTGGGCCTTGACTAATTAAGACAGACACTAGGATATACATAAATGAAAACATAACCTGCATTGAACACTGTTGAATGCTTTTAAACAAAGATATAGGTCAATGCAAGTTACTGGGCTGGAATTCTGTGCAAGAGGATTAATAATGTAAAACTTCTAAGTAAGTACACTAATGATGCGAGGCCAAGGACATACATGCATATACAGCCATAATGAACCACTATCATATGCATACACACTCCAAAATCAATGCAATGAATGCTAGTGTTTCCTGCAGCAGTGCCAATACATCTTTTTACCACTGGCTCTACCTACATTTCAGTGTGGGCTGATGTATTTATAATGAATGCAGTACCTGACACACTATATAATGTATACCCTGGACTATTGTAACTGGCATATTTAAACATCAGTGACACCACTGCCACAGGAGCACACCTTGCAATACCTGTGAGTATTGATGACTCAGGTAAACTTAAGCAGGTAAACACAGAATAACGGGCTAAACAGTGAAGTACCTTAGCTAAGCCTAACAGATCAGTTAGTGAAATGTAATATTCAGCAAATCTTATCATCATATCATCAATACTCAAAAATGCTCTATTTGCAATAAAGATCAATGTTACTACTTGAGATTAACCTTCAGAAAAAGCCACAATTATCAACCAAGAAATAAGGAAAGTTTGTGTGTATATGCTAATCTTTTAATCACATTTCACAAATTCTGTATATAATTCATAAAAGTACAAAACTGGCTGCTACGAATATTGTGACAGAGCAGCTATAGCTCAGGATTCCTCAGCTTTGCATATTTCAGTGACTGACTACACTAGAATTCTCATGCCAATTATTAAACTCCCTCCATTCTTAGGTCCTACACTGCTCTTCATGATGTTTATGTAGGTTTGAAGAATGGACTTCATGCTTTGATATTCCTACTCAACTGGTAATAACTTAGAAAGGGTGGAATTATCTGGGAATAACTGCCAGAAACATTTTATGCTGTTACACTTTACAATGAAATAAATATTATTGGCCTTTTACAGGTTATATCTAAGCAGGCAGTTTTAGGTAAAACATTACGGGTGCAAGTTACATGTATTGACGATCTGCTTTTTTCCCTGATTTTAGGCTACTGTAACCTCACTCAGTTTACAAAGTGGGACTTGAGAAAGCTATAAATCTTGTCAAACATTTATCTGTTTCCATGAATTAAGGGATATAACAAACTGTTGTGTGTAAAGTAGGAATACATCAAATTCGGGTGTGACAACTCCACACTAAGAACACATTAAATGTGAATAACTCCATATTATATTTCATAAAAAATACCACATATGTACTCTGAAAATACATGAACATCCATGATATGTATACTTGGTACTATACGGTTTTTACTTCGTGGCAATGTTCTATCACACTCGCTCTTTTTCAGGTGCATCTGTGATCTGATTTCCACCATTATCACCCATCATCACCTGTCTGTTTAGTATTGATTCTGAGACACTGTCTCTTATCTTGTTCTTTATATCCTGCAATCCATCAGACATGGCCGGTGTACAGGAATGTATGACTGATATGATATGATAAATAGTTGCAAAAAGATTTGATAATACCAAACACATACATAAAATATAACCTTGCTGGATCTGGTCCAACAGTTTTAAGGTTAAAAGAAAACCAAAAAACATGATATTATTTTTACTGCAAATAATACTGTCTGTATAAGCTATCATGTATAGATCTATTATACAAACCAAAACTGACTGTTAGGTTTGCAATATTCTGAATAAAAATCATAATTGCGAGTGATGGTTTAGAATTATGATGTGGCAATGTCAAGACCTGTCTCATGACCCTTTCTCATGGCAAATGCAAACTGCTTATAAACCGTTTAAAAAACAAGGCAATCCAAAATGTTTTCAAACCATTTTGGCCAAAGCATTTTGGATCAAGCTTAGGAGGTGGTTTCAAACCATTTTGAATGTGAATCGCTTTATCTGCTTTTCTTTACTATTGTCTGAATGCTCTAAAACAGTTTTCAAGCAGCAACTCAGTCACAGTGCAAGCAAAAATGCTTATGTCAGCATGTTGTCACATTGTTCCACATATGAAATGTACACAACTTGCGTTGATGCTAAAAGCCTGTGTGAACGCACAAAAGCAGTGTGGCCAAACTGCTTTGCGTCAAAGCAGTAACAGTCTCATTAGCTTTGTCTTTCCAGAAGTCATAAATCTTGGATAGAAAAAAAGCGTGTCACATTGTTATTTATTTTATGCCAGGCATACTCTTAGATAAAACAGAAAATGTAGTTGAGAATTTTTTTTTTAAACTCTGGCCAATTAAAAGATAAAATACACAAATCACTTTTTTTATTGTAGTAGGGCTTGACATTAATTTTTTATTCACCTTAGCTGTCCGACCGGTTGGAGGCAATCCCTATCAGCCCCTGAAAAGGCAGTCCCTGAAAAACTGGCCTGTTAAATATCATACGTAGCATAATTTTTATTGCTTACTTGTGAGTGAACTATATTTTGGAATGTGCATGGTGGAAGACTAATAAACACATAAGCATAATCCAGGTAATGCCAGAGATGCACAAATGTGCTGCTAACAAGAGCACTGCATATGCATGATCATAATGCACCCACTGTAGGTCTTGTGACCTCTGGCCTCATTAAATGTGTTTTGCTGATAATTTAATTCAGGCGAGAAACCCTATTGGTAAACATTTATAATGAGTTTCATGAAAATCCGTCAGATCTTGTGAAGTCATGGCACCATCAAAGTCTGTTGACCTATGGAGGAGTCTTTGCTATGATGTCAGCCAAAATTATCAGTAATGAACTTCAGTCACATTAATAATAATTGATGAAATCAATTGCAAAAATAATGTTCACTGGGTCCATCCAGAGTAAATCATTCCTCTATATAAGTACCATGTACTGCACAACTTGGGGACTGTGGTTTATATATTAAGAGGTTTGTGTGTGCACAAGTTTGTTTGCACAAATTATATAAACCTGCATATAATGTGATCATGTAGTACTCCTGCACAGGCACTCCTTATATAAACCATGTGCTGAACGCAACACTTGAAGTGAATTAGTTCAAAGACTAAACTCTCAGTGGTTTCCCCGAGGTCAAAAAGGGAGACGGACATGCACAAGCACAGGAACTCAGAAAATGTTGTATCACTGAAAAATATAGGACATTCATTCTACCAAGTCAGTGGCAGCCACACTATCACAGACCTTGATTCAGCGAGCAGTTCTAGTGTCTATGTCATGGATAATGAATCAGGAATTCGACCCAATCAAATGACTCACGTAAACTTGTTTTAGATGGATGCCAGAGCATGTCTGGCATTGGTTCCTGATCAAGTGTTCAGCATTGCCAGGAGGGAATAGAGAATTTGGCCACTCAAAGAAAGCCATATACATCTTTTCTGTGGGCACGTGTTCTTGTTCAGGTGACCAGTGAAATAAGTGTATTGTATACATTAAACTTGGTTTTGAAATTAAATGGCAGGTTTTGATATCTCAGTCATCTGCCTGTACATTTAGAGGATTGTTCATTATTCATGAAATAGATGCCCGAGCTGCTCACCGAATCAAGGTCTATGAAAGTGTGGCTGCCACAGACTTGGTAGTATGAAAATGACATTTACAAAAAGTGGTCAGACTTAGGCTGTCCCTGTATGTTACTTAATGGTGACCTAAGCATGCCTGTAGTGATGGTAACTGTCCATCATATAACTCTCAGTGATGAGAGGCAAACCACCTAAAGTAGAACACCATTGCAATGTCACTGTGGCCCATTCACATACAAATACCAGTCATCTAGAGAAAGAAGTACATTGGGGGGGGGGGGGGGGGGGCGGCAAGTTACACTTGTCAGATGTTATAAGATAAGAGTAGAAGCACATCTGTTGGCTAATTTGATTATCTAGGACTGAGGGATAACATAAAAAGTTCTTACTGAGGCAAGAAGATGTCCTGTAACTTGTTGATTACTGACCTATATTGATATGTGTAATAATTAAGCCCTATATATATATATATTCAAAATGACTGAGAGGTCATAATGCCAACTACTATTCAATCAGTCACTTAGTATCACTACGTGGTGACTGTGGTCCCAAATGGTAATCTGTTTACTCATCCCTTATTTGTCTTTGATGGCAATCTTGGGCCACAAATGCTGTCATTAAGGTTCATGGAACAGTTACACACTTCAACATATATCATTAACAGCTCTGACAGTCAGTTAATCTGATGAGTTCTGAATGCTTTAACAAATAAAATGTATATACTTTTCCCTAGAATTACTGAACTCTGAAACCTTTAAGTATGAACTGATGAAAACTTAAAACAGCTGCAGTGCCGTAACCTTGATATTGGTGTGTTTGAGATATAAAACAAGGCTGGTTTTGAACTCTTAAACAGACGAGTTCAAACCTTTGAACAACTGAGTTGACCATTCACAGTCGGATTTGAGCCCTGTTTGGACAGGTCCAGAAATAACAGATTCTAAACCCTGAAATGATCAATTTTGGAGACTGAAAAGACAGCTTTGAATTCTGAAACAATGCAAGCAACTGATCAACTTATTCAGGGAGGTATAATCCATGATTTAGCTAAAAGTTTACATGCGATGACCTGGACACTTGTTTTAAACAACTTTTGAACTTAATCTCTATACTATGAACATTTTTAAGGTTGACTGAGAGAAACATCTAGAACTGAACTCAACAGATTCTGACCTTGACATGGTTTGGATTGCAGACTACTTACAAGAAACTACATCCAAACCAAGCCCAATATTTATAATCTTTATTATACCTACACCCCCGCAGAGTCCACATGATGTGAACACTAATTTTACTATTACCACTACCCTAAGTGATGGCTGCTTGGAGTATTACCTGAGGCACCATCATCTATTTAACTGACACTCTTGTCATAAAAAGTGACCCAGACACCACATTTTAACTCCATTTCTGACCTAGAGTAGAAATTGAATTTTTTTTCCTGCCCTCACATTGACTGTTACAGACAGGAAGCCATCTGCCAGCCATTATTAACAAGGTCGCTCAGGAGGACGATAACTGCTGCCAGCTTTTATCTGACTCCAGACACCATATGACAAGTCAATTATCTCAGAGTCTTTCTGTAATCTTAGAGTAGTCAACAATGAGTGTGATGCCCACTTGAACTAGAAGCTAAAAAATTTGGAGATCTTGATTATTCAAAATGTCTGTGGTAGAAAGTGTCCCCCAGGAACCAAGGCTGCATTTTGTGCATGTATAATGTACAATCATAAATTTACATGAGAAATAACTAAGATATCAGAGCAGCAAGAAATGAAAATAAGTATGGACTGCATTATATATATCTGATAATATTTGTGTAAATGCCCTATCCCATGATTTAATTGTGGCATTCAAGGTGAATAATATTAATTATTCTAAAAGTTTAACTAACCTAAAATAATACCATTTAAATGATACTTAAAACTATTACATTAATACTTCAAATAATATTAATTATTCTAAAAGTTTTACTATCTTTATGCATTAGTTGACAGGACTGTTTGCATGACACTTAATTCAGTCTCCTGGATTTGGGCATGGTTGCAAAAAAGCGTTATTCCACCCTCATATCAGCTGTTATGCCACTGCCACCAAGCTCACTCCAGATGATGCCTTCTTGTATTAAGCTACATGTAATTATATTAGCCCTGCCAGGGTTAGTATTTTTGTTTGCTACTTAAATGCGACACTAAGCATAACAAGACTGTGAGAGAATGTTTGATATATCTCTGTCAGAGGCAACAATTAAGTCTTAACCATATCATGGACTGGGACAGTCTATAAGAAAGGGTACTGACTTGAAGTACTGATGACAATCGGAACATAATTCACTTCTGCAGTGTATTCTTGACACAACTGATATTTTTTTCTCACTGAAACTTTTAAAAAATTCAGTTTCTCTCAGTAAGAAAAATAAAATCAGTTGTACTTAAAATAATGAACCTGTGAATACTCTACATGGAAAGATGATTTTGCTAATTCACTTGGAAGAAGTGCATGAAATGCAAGTAAAGGTTCATGTTGTATGAACACTGCATGCACGTGTCCTTGTAGAGTAGTAACCAGTGTACAAAGTGACAAGGCAAGACCAATGTCCAGCCTGATAAGGTACACTTAATTACTAATAATTACTCTCTACTGACAGCAAGGCATACATTGTTAATCTCACATTGGTGTTAAGTGATAGGTGCAGCCTGGGCTGTTGTCAAGTAAATATTTCATTTTCCTAGTTCTTAAATACTTCAAGTGCTTTCTAAACAGATCAAACATCCATTTAATGAAAATAGCACCCTGGTGACCTTGACCTAAGACTGAGCAACCTCAGACAATTTCACATTCTATCTAATATTGACAACTATTCCCACATACAGTGTCAATGGTAAATCGCAAATATAAATATACAAGGCTTTTATGCAATACTGACAGGTGCTTGACTGCACCTGAGAAATTTAGCACAAATGGTAATCAGTGTTTTTAGAATTTTCTATTTTGTTACTGTTTATGGGACTGTAACAATAATTAATCAAAGAACAAAGTGGTGATTCTCTAATGATTGAGTCGTTCGGAGCAAAATTAATGATCATAGATCTTGCCATGATATAGTCATCTACACAGTTTTGCGCGTAACTTAATCTTAGTGATGAAAAAAATTTCTGATAATGAATGCCAGCAAAAATTTGGAAAATTTTGTGATGACTGATAAATTCATACCTAAATTTACTTGATATATATGTAGGCTACTGAATTATCACATATATTAGCCAATATTGTGGCACTATATATCAGATGTACAGGTCTCTTCAAAGGTAAGAAATTCCATACAGGTAAAGGTAAAAAATCATTGACCAATTATGAAATTTCAATTGGTTCTCAACGTTAGAACAAAGTACACTAATATTGACTATCTGACCACACCTGTGTTACTCAGTACAAAGGACAAGGTGTGAGGTTGTTCCTGGTTTAAAATAAGGCCAGCTGAGGTTATCAACGTAACAATGTGGACGTCAGGTGGAGCATCTGCAGGGTGCCACTGTCCCGCTTCAGTGTGGGACCTGCCAAACACTGTGTTAAACAGACCCTCTTTATCATGTTATCTTTCTTTGATGTTTCCTTGAATCAACTCGGTGTGTCAGTGAGTTATAGGAATACAAGTAATTACCAGACATTACATAACATATGACATGTTGTATAATTTATTAGTGTTCTTTACACTGACTGCCACACTATCATCTCATCTACCTCTCACCGCCACGCTTTATTTCTAGGGTGTCCCTGACAGTTTGTTACTTGTGATTTTAACAACTCTTTCAAACACATATCATGAAATTTACCTTCTTCTTCCCTAAACTAAGGATGAAGGTGTAATTGTGTTTTTAACCACATTAAAACAGCCACATATAAACACGTGTAAATTTTTAAACACAAAAATACAAAAAAATGAATATGACAAGCCACATGCCCAGCAGTTGGCCTCGGGCCTGGGTCGAACGCTCTTACCACCACTTTATCACAACTTCTAGTCGAGAACACTGATTTATCATATCTCTTATCATTTGTTTAAGTTATCAAAGACAAAGCTAACAGATGTCACAGAATAGATATTTTATTGTAAATCATGCTACTGATGACCTAAATTCAAACAGTAAGTAAAATAAATTTGAAAAGTACCATAACCTGACCACACCAAATGGCTTGGTATTTGGTAATGCCATAGAAACTAACTTAATTTACTCTGACTGGGTAGATCTGCAAACCTTACAAGGGAACATGAAACTAGATATTTCTTGGCACCGCAGGTGCCATAGTATCCCCAGACAATTAATCCCCCCCCCCTTAAGAATAGGACCCCAATCTTCAGCAACAATAAATACCAGACCACACTCATAGAAAAGGTCACTTTTATAGAAAAGGTCATGATCCCAATTTCAATATACATAATCCTCTAACCCATGTCTATGTATATGCATAATATGAAAGAAATCTGTCCATTAGTTTTTGACTTATAATGCTCACAGTACAGTTAAGTGGCAATGATGGGGTATTAAACTGCACGAAAACAAGTAAAAGAATTACAGGTGGCGCTATCAGTTTCTGGTACATGACATTTCTATCCAAGATCTTCGGTTAAGTTGATTTTTTGGACTAATCAATGCAACCCTTATTGAGAAATTAATGATTTTGTATGATTTTCACCATATATGGCAATATTCAAAGTCAAGGCCACTCTCATAGGAAAGGTCATGACCCCAATTTAAATAAACATCATCCCATAACCCATATCTATGTATATGCATAATATGAAAGAAATCTGTCCATCAGTTTTTGACTTATAATGCTCACAGTACTCTTGAGTGGCAATGATGGGGTATTAAACGGCACGAAAACAAGTAAAAGAATAACAGGTGGCGCAATCAGTTTCAGGTACATGACAAAACTATCCAAGATCTTCTGTCAAGTTGATTTTTGGACCAATCAATGCATTCCTTATTGAGATATTAATGATTTTGTGTGATTTTCACCATATATGGCAATATTTAAGGTCAAGGCCACTCTCATAGGAAAGGTCATGACCCCAATTTAAATAAACATCATCCCATAACCCATATCTATGTATATGCATAATATGAATGAAATCTGTCCATCAGTTTTTGACTTATAATGCTCACAGTACTGTTAAGTGGCAATGATAGGGTATTAAACGGCACAAAAACAAGTAAAGAATAACAGGTGGCGCCACCTGTTTCTGGTACATGACAATACTATCCAAGATCTTCGATCAAGTTGATTTTTGGACTAATCCATGCATCCCTTATGAGGTTATTAATGATTTTGTGTAATTTTCAGCATATATGGCAATATTCAAGGTCAAGGCCACTCTAATAGGAAAAGTCGTGAACCCAATTGATATATACATCATCCCATAACCGATGTCTATGTATATGCATAATATGAAAGAAATCTGTCTGATAGTTTTTGACTTATAATGCTCACAGTACTGTTAAGTGGCAATGATGGGGTATTAAACAGCACGAAAACAAGTAAAAGAATAACAGGTGGCGCCACCTGTTTCCGGTGCATGACATTACTTTCCAAGGATCTTCGGTTAAGTTGATTTTTGGACCAATCCATGCATCCCTTATTGAGAAATTAATGATTTTGTGTGATTTTCACCATATATGGCAATATTCAAGGTCAAGGCCACTCTCATAGGAAAGGTCATGACCCCAATTTAAATAAACATCATCCCATAACCCATATCTATGTATATGCAAAATATAAAAGAAATCTGTTCATTAGTTTTTGATTTACAATGCTCACAGTACTGTCAAGTAGAAATTTTGGGGGTATTAAGCGGCACAAAAACAAGTAAAGAATAATAGGTGGTGCCACCAGTTTCTGGAACATGACAACCCTATCCATGATCTTTGATTAACTTGATTTTGGGATCAATCCATGCAAGATTTCTTGAGATATTTAAGAATTTGTGTGATTTCCCCCAAAATTGGACCTATTCAAGGTCAAGGACACTCAAATTCAAGGTCATGACCTCATTTTAAATAGGCGTCGTCCTCTCACCCATATCTCTACATATACAAAGTTTGGTAAAGATCCTTGAAATATTTTTTGAGTTATCACGGCAACAAGATTTATATGCGGCGGCGGCGGGACCAGTATGACCAACTTTGTCTGGGGATACAATAATAGTGCTATTAATGCTGTCCTATCTTACACAATGCTTTATAACAGGTTGTATATGGTAGTGTCATAACAGATTGCAAATTTATGCACACTTTTTGATGAGGAAATGTATGCGCTTTTATACATTATGCTAGCAAACTAGTGTAGGCTGACCCTGCTGAGTGATGCTTGAAAAAATATGATAAAAGACCTGATTATATGAAGAGACAGAAGAAACTGACCAAAAACAGTATTTAAACAATGGAGCAAGATGGAAAGACTGGTAGGAAAAGTTTGGCTTAAAAGGCATTCACAACTTTCAGAAACAGGAGTCCTAAGACCTTGACTTCACGACCCCAAAATCAATAGGGTTCTTGCTTTTTTTAGTGGGCCATATATATATTCAGTTTGAGATCCATATGTGAATCCAAACTGGAGTGATGGAAGGTTTTTGAAATCAATGCATGGACAGATGACTCCAGTGACCTTGACCTTTGACCTTGCTACCCCAATAGGTAAAGGGATGTTTGTCAATTGGCAGGTTAGCTGTATGTGTAAGATGACACCTCTGGTATGAAAGGTTTTGCTTAAAATGCATTCACAATCCTTTAAAAGATGTGGGGACTCTGGCCTTGACCTCATGACCCCAAATTAAAAAGGATGTTTGTTTTAGTGTTGGGCCATATAGAAGTAAAGTGTGAAATCCCTAGTGAGTTAAAACTTGAGTTATAATCATCTAGAAATGAATTTGTCGACAGATGGCTCCTGTGACCTTGATCTTTGAACTTGCTACCCCAAGACTGATAGATGTTTCCCCGTTGGCAGGTGTCCTATATGTGTGAGATTGAAAGACTGGCATAATAAATAGGGGCATTGAAAGTTTGGCTTTAAATGTATCCAAAACGTTTTGAAAAATGTGGGTCCTCAGACCTTGACCTCATGACCCCAAAATCAATAGGGTTCTCGCTTTAGTGGTCAGTGGGCCATTTATATATTAAGTTTGAAATCCATATGCGAATCGAAACTGGGAGTTCTCACCCGGAAATGAATTTGTGGATGGACAGAGGGAGGATCAGCCAGGGTGATAATAGAAGCAGGTGCCGTAAAACTGTGTTTACTAAAAAGCTAATTCCTGAGTTACTTTATATGTAGGCTTTAAAATGAGGACATCTGTAACCCAACATATCAACTGAGATGAAGTACTAGTCTATATATGGTCCAAAAGTTCATACTTTAAAACAACCGACTAACAACTGATTACCTCCGATTATCAGTTGGTAGAGACCGGCTACCAATTTTTACTGATGATCGATCATGAAATTACAACTAATTCCTAACAACAGTATATATATTAAGTTACTGTTTCACCAAATTTAGGTTGAACTAAAAAATAATAACCAAATTCCTGGATGTTCATCATGAAACAGTACACTTCAGAAATAAGTGTCTTTCAGGAAAGGACATGATCAAACAATAACATGTATGAGACATGTTTGGTAGTCAAAACTTCAGTTGGTGATAAAAGCAGAAATGGAAGGAACATATCTATAAATTATCACATTTATTTGACAGGTTCACTCTATGATAAGTGATTATTTTGAATATTTTCTAATGAAAACTCCACCAGTGCTGCTTGGTGAAAGATCTGTCCACTCACTACTATCAATCTTTGACCCCTTGAAAACATTTTAACCTCGACCCCAAGGAAAAAAGCTACATTAAGTGTATGTATCACTCCACTGACATAAAAGAATTCCACATTAATCTTTTACTGAAAATATTCTTTAAATGAATATGTTCTGAAATCTAATACAGAAAATCCTTCGGCCCAACTGGCTGCTAAACTTGGCCAATAGAGAAAGTGTGCTTTGTGGATTTTTGCACCCTTGCGGATTGACTCAGGAAACTTGAGACATGTCAATCTGTCTTGACCAAGGTATTTCAAAGATTTGCACCTAAAAAGCCTTCAGAATGCTTCAGTTTTACTTTCAGGCAACATGACGTTTATAAATTATAGTGGAAAATATAATATAAAAATATATAAATGACAAAAAAAATATGCCTAGGCGGACACTATTGACTATCAAGACTTAAGATGTCAACAGTTAAAAAGTGCTTCGTAATTAATTCTGTGGGACTTTCATCTAAATTGCATGTACAAAAAACCAACAACCACGTCCACAGAAACACTCATCAGTTGTCATCAAAATGAAAAATACTTAATAATTTTAAAATAAAATATGTTATAAATTAAATCATTAAGTATATTAATACCAATTATAATGCAGTTTACCCACACATAACAAACCAAAACTACTTAACAGCTTATGCCTATTATGAGATAACAAGTTTGACTTGACATGTGAGATAACATTGTCATCTCTCAGTCACTGCTATCTCAAGTTATCAAGATCCTCACACCAGTCATCCGTAACACAATAGTAACTCTAGCTAAGGTCATATCTGAGCTCTGTCGGATTATGTGTATGGGCTGATTGTGTCTCTGACTTTCAGTGTCATTGACTGGATCTATTAATCGAGTTACGCCATTGATTCTGTAACCGCACAAGGTCTGCGAATCTCCATGTCTAACTCTTTATCTCATCAAGAGTAAAAATTTTAAAATACTTACTGAAAAAAATGCGGTAGTCCAGAGTATTTTGGGCTCCACGTTCCTCGATGGAGTAAGACATTATGGATGAGTAGGATCGTTTGGGTATGATGAGGGTGGGGTGGGTTGGTACGCGACTAATTGTCGACACGAGGCGAGTCGAGGTGGCACACCTCTGTACCAACTTGGCTACAACAAGACCACGTTGCATGGGAAAGGCTACCGGTCCACAATTTGACACCACTGCGCAACCCAATGCGCAGGTAATCCCTCGCACCTGTCCGACGCTGTATGGTTTTTGTGATGCTCAATAGATGGCGCTCTGCAGAAGGTAAGGCGTTAGCGACATCTATGAGACGTAGGCCTAACTAATTGAGCATCCAAATTTTCTGCTGTGGTGCAGAACGTGGTGGAATTTGTTTATTATTTATTACGAGCTGCTGCAAGGAACAGTTATAATAATATTACCCTGGATTTACCCATTGCCTTGTTTAGTAATTTTAAATATATTTCCACAACAGGTTATTCATGGCAGGAGTCAAAGAACTCATATTAACAATTCGAAATTCCTTAAACTTCCTCCAAATCTGAATCAGAGAAGTGGATTTAAAATAGAGGAAATAATCGTTAAGACGTTCAAATATATGGTAACAGGGCCGGGTCCAGAAGGTATGTTTGCGGGGGTAGACCCTTAGGGCCAGGGGTTAGAGGGCTACCTTAGCCCCCAACCACCACCCCATCCCTCCCGATCCATTGGCAGAGCCACAAGGTGCCCCGGGAGCAGATCCCCCAGAAGCTCTCGATTTTAAAATATTAATATTTTGGAACTGTGCTCTCATTGCATTAAGATATGGGAAATATTTCATTCAATGGATCATTAAGATGTTAGGAGAACTACCTATCTGGGTTTTCTGAGTGCAAACTCCACTGGTACATTTCTGTGTATTTACACCTGAGGGCAAGAGTTGTCAATCTACTTGGACTCATAGTTCAGGGTGGGGGCCACGTAAATGCCATGCATTGTACCTAGGTATAGGTACTTGTGAAATGGTCAGGTACAGGTAGGCCTACAGAATTTTTCTTGAGTACCTGGGTACTTCGCCCACAGAAGCTCTCGATTTTTCAATATTGATATTTTGGATTTGTGCGCTCTATCGCCTCTATGCATAAAAATTTGGGAAATATTTCACCTGACAGTTATAATTTATAAAACATGCTTTATTTCTACTGTACTGGCTGACTGTTTTCCCTCAATCTTCATCTTTCTGGGTTTTCTGAATGCAAATTTCTTTACAACTTTTGTAACATCCACTCGTACTTCTCTGTGTATGTACATATAAGGGCCAGAGCTGTCAATCTCGTTTGACCCATAGTTCAGGGTTGGGGCTAGGTACATGCCATAGAACCTACAGGTAAAGATACAGGTACTTTTGAAATAATCAGGTGCAGGTACAGAATTTTTGTTGAGTACCTGGATACAGGACCAAGTACCTGGGTAAAGATACTTCTGTCAAATGGAAAGTTTTGCTTTTTTAGCTGATGTTGAGACATCAGTTATAAAATATATATTTTCTTCGCTTCTTCATTTATTCTTCACCAGTGTTCTGTGAATGCTCGACAACAAGTATCTAGACGGGACTTGTCTGACCTCTATTTTTGTGCCAGCTTTGACCGCTTTGCTCAAGCAATTGACCCAAGCCTGGTGTCCATTTCCAGTATCAAACATATGCCTGGACTACCTCATATACCATGCAGGTACAGGTACTTAAGTTACACTTACAAGTACCAGGTACTTCCTACCCATGGCAGCCAGGTAAGGTACAGTTGTTCTGAACTGCATGTATACCTTGGTACAGGCCCAGGTACAAATACAAGTACCTAGCACTTACCCTGTCATAGTTGACCTGAGATAAGTTTAAAAAGACTCAGTATTTAGCCTGTAGCTCACTGAACTGCGACAGCTTTGCGACAAATTGCGAATGCATTCGCGAGAGAGTCTCAAAAGTGTCTTAAAAAATGCGCGGCGGTTCTCAATTCCTTTGCGTAATTCACAAAGTGTCGCTAACTTTTCGCACAAATTTTGAACATTTTAAAAAATTCACAAAACAAATTTTCTTGCAAAATAGTCGCATAGGCATCACTGGTGTTTCAAACATGTCTCGAACTAATTCAAGTCTGTTTCCGCGAGTCAGGAAGTGCGAGATTCGCGAGACATCATTGAGAGCGGTTTGCGACCTTTGCAACTTCGTTGCGAATATATGGAGATAAAAATGAGAATCTGACTTTCTGGGCGCGAACTGTCGTGCGAAACAAACTCCAAACTCCAGCCAAATTTTGGGCCAAACACTCCTACGATGTTCGCAAACGTGTCGTAAGTACTATTCAGTGTGATTGCAAGTGAAAATTGTCGCTAATTCGCGTATTTTCTCGCAATTGTTGTTTCTCCAACTAGTCGCCAGGCTGTCGCAGCCTAGTGAGATACAACCTTTAATTTGCTTCTCTCGCACTCGCAACTGCATGGTGGCTGGAAGTGTCGCGGGTATTTTCAACACTGTCTTGGCATTTTGATAGAATTTTCCTTAACATTTTAATGACTCCAAAACACTTGGGGGCACTTGCTTGAGCAGAATCTACCAATTTGGGTCATCAGTTTTTACTTAAAGTTATATTTAGAACAAAAGATGGGAAGAAATTATATTTGAGGTAAACTTGATCAGGAATGGATTCAAAATGTTATACATAGGGATTGGTTTGAATTCTTGACATAAAAAAATTAAAATTAATTTTTGGGGAACTTCGGGGGGGGGGGGGGGGCTCTGGATCCGGCCCTGGATAAAGTTAGTAATTCAGCGGAGATAGGCAGGCAAGTAGCCCCCGTTGTTAGGCCTGACAGCCATGGCACATCGGTTTCAGGCTAAATTTGAAGTATATGCGTGACTGGCTGAACCATTGTTACGTCAGCGGTGTCATCATTTGAAGACTCCAGTAGTAACCATATCAACCAATCAGAAAAGGCGTCTTCGGTTGCTATATGCCATGGCTGCCAGACCTAACAAAGGGGGCTTCTTGCCTGCCTATCTCAAATTTTAAGTAAATAATAAAGAGATAGCCCATTTAAAGTGGAAAACGCTAGGAAAATGTCAGATAAGTAATAGATATAAGGAAATGACCTAGAAAATTAACAAATTTAACCGAAATCTTCACTAATAGCAATTCAAGCGCCTGTGATCTGATCTTTACTTAATTTAAGGATTGGATTTAGGTTAACCGATTAAAAGCAGCATGTATGACATTACAGTCGCGAATGGTCTGCACAACAACGATCCTTCAGCATTCATTCATATATTCATCGTGTTGGCAACAATCCTAATCTAAAATCTGATTCTGACCCCTGGCAGCCGATTTCCTGTTATGGTGTATTTTGCCGTGATTTTACATTAAGTGAAATAAGGTTTGTATTTAAACATGAACCGTGTCTGAAGCTACAAAAAAGTTGCAATTATTCATAATATTTCAAGATATCAATAATATATTAGAAAATGGTAATGAATCTGGAAAAAATACTATTAATGTTTTATATATATATATATATATATATATATATATATATATATCTTTATTCGTACAATGAAGTACAGTATAATATGAAATGAATGGAAATTTGAAATGAATGAAATTATACAGAAGGAAGAGTGAAAAATCAGTCCATACTAATTACAAAGTCAGTAAACAATAAATCAATAAGCATTTTAACCTCATCGTTGGTGAAATATGAGGTCACATTCCATCTTTGCATTCAAATCAATTCTGTTTATGTCAATTTTATAACATAAATTATGGACATCCCAATTATATTTTTTTCTATTTTTCTTTCCTTATTTCATAACGGTCACACAAGGGAAAGTGTATCCGCAGGAAACTATTGGTTAGCCCCGGACTGTTTTGCGGCTTGCAAGCTCTCCCACTCTGAGGCTACTGCATGGTTTATCCCTGTTGAAGCTCTCATGGGTCCGTAAAATGGTCCTCTACGATAATGCTGATCAGGGAAATGCCCTTGTAAACACAGTTAACACACCACCTGACACACATGGATTCAGACAACTATTGTGCAATAACAATATGCGCTTTTGCTCCCTAATCCATACATCGTTCCGCAGCATTGTTCTCGGAACCTTATTTAATCCACCTAACTGTTGCACACACCTTGTACTCTATCATTCAGTAATAATAAGCAAACGTACTGAATAACCTGTAACCAATTATGTAATCAAGGATTGACCACAAAACATAATAACTTTTTAAACATGTACTGGTATGAACCAGTCCATTTCATTTCAATCAGACAGTCTAACCTGATGAGTGTAACAACATGGTGCACGAAACTAAAAATGTCTGACGGAACTTGATTCCTCATTATTTGTATAATTATAAATCTCTGGTGTAATACCATAGAGCACTCTAGTAATTGTTTATTGCAGGAAACCTGTAGATTAATTTATATACGCTCCTAGACAGTAGAGCACTCTCTGCAAAAAAAAAAAAAAAAACTCAACATGGAATCAGTACGTCTATTATTATACAAAGAACATCCCATTACCATCGGAAACGGACTACAATAAAAAGCTTATAGAAAAAAACTGAGCACCTCGGCAGAAGAATGAGATGGCCTGCTTCTACCTCAACCCTGAAATAAGGACCCATGATAAGGTATCATTTGCATTTTGCTCTATAAAAACCACCACAGATTCCTGAAATGACATCTTTTGAAAACAAACTAGTAAAAATGATTGAAAACATTAAGTTCCGAGACACCAACTGCTTATTCCAGAAACAGCTGTCCTCGGACATTCGTAAGCAGATTAAGAGCTCCAAAACCTAATAATACCGGCAGACAAAACCACTACCTTCTACAAAACGGACAAATAGGCATACATGGATATACTACACAAAAAATAACGAAGGCGTACAAATTTGAGTACACAAGAGGTATCATCAAAAGAAAGTGAGGCAAAAGATATTGCAAAAAAAAAAAAACAACAACAAAAAACTAGCTTTGACGACAGAATAAATACCACAGCCCAACGAGAAGCATTCGCCACTTTGAAAGATCACAAACCAAACTTCATTAGCAACTCCACCTGTCGTCTCATTAACCCAACCGAAAGAGATATAGGAAAAATCAGCAAACAAATACTGGATAGAATAAATAGCAATATCATAGCAAGCCTCAACTTAAACCAGTGGAAAAACACAACTGATATGTTACATCATGGTTCAATAAAATTACAAACAAAGAAAAATACTCATTCATCTCATTTGACTTGGTTGATTTTTATCCATCACTCCACTAGACCTCCTGAATGAAGCACTGGACTTCGCCTCTGCCAATGACAACATCACCAATGAAGAAAGAGAAATAATTATCCACTCAAAAAAGTCTTTCCTCTTTAACCCCGGAGAACCATGGAGTAAAAAAAACATAAGCATCCCATTTTGACGTAACCATGGGCAGGTACGTTGGTGCCGAAACATATGAACTTGTGGCTTCCTTCCTTCTCCAACTCATCACAAGTAAACACGGAAACCTATTTTGATAGTACAGAGATGATGGACTAGGAAACACACAGGAAACCCCAAAAAGGTGGAAGCCATAAAGAAAGACTTATGCAAAACATTCAAGACACATAGCCTAAAAATTACAATTGAGGCAAACAAAAAGACCATTGACTTCCTAGATATAACCTGAACCTACACAGTGGTAAACACAAACCCTTTATAAAACCAAACAATACGCCATTATATGTCAGCAGTAAATCCAACCACCCCCCCTGGAATCATCAAAAATATACCCGAATCGGTCAAATAAACGTCTCTCTCAAATATCTTCAGACGCCAGATCATTGAACCAGCCAGTACCCATATACCAGAAAACGCTAAAAAAACAGCGAACACAGCTATCAATTAAAATTCCCATCAACAGCGACACCCGCTACATCCAACCGAAAGAAAAAACGCCGCAGAGATACCATATGGTAAAACCCACCTTACCGCATAAACGTAGCCACCAATGTCGGTAAAACTTTCCTTAAAATTGTGAACGAAGAATTCCCAAGAGAACATAGGTTGCATAAGATATTCAACAGAAATACCATCAAATTGAGTTATAGTTGCATGTATAAAATGAAGCAATACATCGATGGACACAACAAGACCACTCTCTCAAGGAATGAAAATACTCCGATATTTACTGAATGCAACGGCAGGATACAGGCCACTGCTTAAAAAAATCAGTTGTCTATCAAGCCCCCGTAACAGCCGCAAACGAGCCGAAACAAACCTACATAGGTTTAACAGAAAACTCATTCACGCGCGCTATGCTAACAAAAAATAATCCATTAAGAACAAATCCAAGAAATTAAACCCACACCCTAGCAAATATATTTGGCAAATGAAAGAAAAAACGCAAACTACAATATAACATGGAAAATACTGAAACATTCAAAGGCTTATAACAGCTCTACCAACAGATGCAACCTGTGTTTATGGGAGAAATATTTCATCATTTGCAAACAATATTTGGCCACCCTCAATAAACGGAACGAACTCGTCACCGCCTGTAGGCATGCAAACAACTTCCTTCTTAAGAACTTATAGACCTCCCCATTATATAATTAATTTTATATTTTTCTTTCCTTCTTTCATAACAGTCATATGAGATAAAGTGTATCCGCAGGAACCATGGATTAGCCCCGGATTGTTTGGCGGCTTGTAAGCTCTCCCACTGAGAGGTTACTGCATGGTTTATCCCTGTTGATTACTCAAAGCTCTCATGGGTCCGTAAAATGTTCTCGGACAATTCAATTCTGATCTGACGTTAGAATCAACATATTGATTTTTTTCATAATGATATCAACAGCAATTACAAGAAGAGTAATAATAATAGTAATCGGTAGTAATACAGCTTCGTTCCGTTACACAAGAACCATTCCTCTAAGATAACGCTGATGAAGGAAATGCTTTTGTTAACCCACCACCAGACACACATGGATTCCGACAACTATTGTGCAATAACAACATGCGCTTTTGCTCCCTAATCCATACATCGTTCCGCAGCATGGTTCGCGGAACCTTATTTAATCCTTCTAACGGTTGTACACACTTTGTACTTTGTCATTCAGTGAAAATAAGCAAAAGTACCGAATAATCTGTATCCAATTATGTAATCAAGAATTGACCACAAAACATAATAACTTCTTAAACATGCCAGTCCATGTTATTTCAATCAGACAGTCTCACCTGAGGAGTGTAACAACAAGTTACACGAAACTACGTAGTCGTAAAAATGTCTGACGAAACCTGATTCCTCTTTATCTATATAATTATAAAGCTCTGGTGTAATACCATAGAGCACTCTAGTAGTTGTTTTTTGCAGGAAACCTGTAGTTTAATATATATATATATATATATATATATATATATATATATTGATTATATTTTAATCCAATTTAACTTTTCAATTTAGCTCATTGGAGGTGTAGAGAGCAACCACAGTAGTGGATATCCCAGGGAAATTTAAAAGAACCTGGGTTCCTTGACCAAACTAATCAAATACACTCGAAGGAAGGTCACCAACCTCCGGAAGGTCACCGACCTCAACAAGTCCCTTGAGGAAAACCTATCTGTCATTGACGAGACAATGGATACAGCAAGAAATGCTGGCGAATCGATTTAATGCAGTAAACTTATGTTGCTGGTTGCAGATCATTTTCAATGGTTCATTTAAACCAGTCATGATTTGATTTAAACGAGAAAGGAGAAAATCCACAGGTCTATTCAAATTCAAGTAGAACTGAAACATTTACAGATTGTTAATGAATTGACATTTTTCAAATATGTTGACTTGAATTTCATAGATTTAAATAGAGCAACAACAATTTCAACTATAATCGGCGACAACAAAAAATAAGTTATGAATGAAATTCAGCTGCATAACAACCCCTAGTTCTTCTTTTTCAGAATTCGGGATTGCTGCCTGCGGAGAATAAACGCATACTGTTCAACCGAGTCACCAGAGGTAAGTTTATGAGAGGGTTAGTGTAATTATTTTGTATGGTCGTAGCTAAATAAAAATAGAAAATTAATAAACCATTTCAAGTAAATGCTAATATAACCATTTTTTTTCATGGAGTCTCATTTTTTTCGCTACTACTGTGCTTTGTGAAATTAGCATGTACTAATTTAAATAAAGTGATAATGTGAGTGCCTACTCCTCTTAATATATGTCCAATTATTTTGCCAACATTATGAGTAAAGCATGTAGGTAATAACACCTTGATATATAATCAGAGTATCCAATTATGTTTGTCACCTTTATAAAATAAGTATGTAGGTATTTTATTCTTAAAATATAATAAAACTTTCTTCTAATTATATTTGCCACCTGTAGTCGCCTGTAGAGTCGCCTAAGTGGGACAGCCCCATAAGGATCAATGGAGCAGACATCATAAAGGAGCTAGTCAACAAGTTTGCTTGTGCCATAGAAACATGGTTTGTTTCCTTCCGAGTGTTTGCCATCAAATATTCTCCATAACTTGAAAACAACTTGCCTTCTGATAGAGAAGTTTATTATTGGCCATCCAACAAAGGTGCCGACTTCTGTATATACATGGGATTCAAATTTACATCTCAATTAGCAAACGATTGGTATTTATAGGATATCTCTCAACAAGATTAATGTGGTTATATAATGTGAATTGATAAGGAGTCTTCGATTCAATTCGATTATCGATTACTGTGTTTCGTTATTATTAATCGATTATTGTAAAAAGTCATGATATTATTTAAAAGACGTGTATATACAAATACTTTTCTTCCCAGATAATGCTAAGAAGTAAATTGTAATGTACCTCAGCATTTATGTGGACCAATTAACATTTAAAAGGGTCTCATGCATTTATTACTGTTCTATCATTCAAGTATGTAAGGTGATTTTCTACATTATGTTATTGTTTGTCTCTCTTCGGGTGTGAGCTAGAGATCGAAAGGTATGAAAATAGCTTTAAATGCAATAATTGAAATTAATTAATTTTTACATGCTCGATTCGATTGTCGATTAATGACTGACTTCAGAATAGACCCCATAAAATATATCATTATTTAAACCTGGTACTGTGATCTTTCTGGTACTATACATACTTTGTAACTTTTCATTCATTCACATGTCTATGTAACATTTGAGAAAAATTAAAAGGTACACTATTTTAAGCCCCCCAGTAACATAAATCCACTTTTAAATGAATTAATAATAAACTACAGGACAATATCTTAAAATTTTTTTTCTCCATCATGATTCTATCTACCCAAAAAAATTACTTTAAAGTTTTATTCAAAAATTTATTTAATAAAAATTTTTAATTTCAATTTTAGAAGTTTTCCTCAAGCATTTCTTTCCATATATCAGTATAAATTAAGCTCTTTCAGGTTTGATTGAATAATAAAATCAAGGTGTGATGTTAAGCATCACAAAGCCACATGGTATGTATGTTGTCTGGGAAACAATAATCTTTCTTTCTACTTAATATTACAACTTATCTTAAATATAAACATCCAGGCCAACCTGCATGGTGTCGAAGAAGACAGCATACTGACAGCAATTAATAACCCAACTATAACTCTATTTCTTGAAAAAATATTTTAAAATTATTTTTATTTCGGGTAAATCTGCATTTTTTGTCCGGTGTTCTCCAATGGGTAAGGACTTGTGCTAAATAAAATTATGTGCTAGTACTTATTTATTTGTGAGCAGTTTGTTAATAAATTGATATTAACCTTGAAATACAACTGTTAAATAGAACTTTTAACAAGTCCTATGATTAAAGATATAATATAATAAAAATTAAATTTGGACTTAACAATTGTATTATCAAGCTTAAAATAGTTTGCTTAAAATCGGGAAAATTTAAATTCTATACACACCCACAAAAAAAAAGCCACGTAGACGGATCTTAATTGACTCTTGTCGGGACTGCATCAGTCGGAACATCTGGTCAAGCTGTTACCACACCAAGGATATCCCGCGGATCGGATTGTTACCAGTGGCGTATCCTCACCTGGTGGAATCAACAAGACTCGTTTATTATCACCCAAGTCAGCAAAGTTGTTCCACCGTTCACGGGCTTAATCTGATCGTGTAATGCCTGTGAGAGTCTGGAACTCAGTCTTTAATTCAAATGTAATCTCCAGGAGGTTTATTTAAAGGTCATTTTCTAAACAGGATCGTCATGAGGTGACCTGGTGTTTTAATGGAGAATGATATTTTAAAATAAGATTTTATTAAGGTTATCCTTAAGCCGTTTTTCTGTTGGTCTTACATCTGCCGCGATTTTATGATTTAACATGGCCCGAATGCATGTTACCACAATTTGACGATAGACGAAATCGTATACATACCATTTGTGGGTTAATTATGTTAAAATGTATAAAAGTTGAACAAGTCAGTTACGACAATTTTAAGTGCACAGTTCTATATTTGTTTTGGTGTACAGAAAGTATTCGTAATGTATGATTTCCTAACGTACTGAAGCACAGAGGTAAAGTTTCAGACCAGGTGGCGTCCAGTGTCACCCGCGTGACGCCTGGTATTTTTTTCTGTCAGATTCTGATCAGCGTCATGTCAATTTCATATAGTGTAATTTGTCCATGTAACTTCAAAGATGGCAGGTGGTAGGTATAGAATGTCAGGTTCTCACACTGTGACAGACTAATGAGTCGTTCAGTCGGGGACTAACAGTCAGCATACAGCATTAACGGCATCAGCATGAACGGGGGGGGGGGGGGGGGGGGGGGTTACTGGCCCTTATTACATACATTTGTAAGTTAAACAGTATGATCATGGCGGGTTTCTTGCCACAGAGGAAGTTGCCGTTTCTCTGTGGGAAACGTTCAGGTAGCCTCGCATCTGAAGGTAGCCCTATCTGGGCTTTAGTATTTGCATTTACTAATAAAATGCTTAAAATAAAACTAGATTCCATGTACCGATAGACTTAGCTCAGTGCCAGCTCTTATCATTATAGCCCTGTGAAGTCCGTATAGTGAATCCCTGATATTTGCATATTAAGGCGTCACAAGGCTCTTTGAGGACCTGAAGATTCCCCTGTATTTGCATATCAGGCCGTCACGCCCCATGTTTGTGGCATCGTTGCTATCAGAACGCCAACAGCGGTCCCACAGCTCGACCCGCTTGGTAACATTCGCACTGAAATCATGTATTCAGGTATTCCACACATCGACCTTCGTGTCCTATGATATATCTCTGCTGAACGAATATTACGCTCCATGGGCCACAAGGGCGGATCCAGGATTTAGAAAAAAAGGGGGGGAGGGTCCTACTCAGGAGGACTAATGAAAACCCTTAAAAACCAAGGTCCCCAGGTCTGGAAAAGGGCGGTCGAGACCGCAAAATTTTGTCTGAAGCCCTTAAAAAACGTTTTTTCTGAAGAAAAAAAAGGGGGGGGTCCAGGGGGTCCGGGACTCCCCCCCCCCCCCCCACCCGGATCCGCTTCTGGGCCAAGTGTGAGTATTGTAGACACTATCGCAACAATTTTGTACCGACAGGTTTCGTTAAATTCCCTCTGCCAAGATGACAAGAGCAGCTGGCAGCATTTGTCTGAACCCTTATAATAAAACTGTCAAATTGCGACTCGCGAATCGTGATTGTTTCAGCCTGAGTCAGCCGGTACATTTTGACTGCGCTGGTCGCGTGTGCACCTGAAAATCTCGCGCTGATTGGCTGAGCCAGAGTTTGTTAGGCCTGCTGTCAAGATCGAGTGGTTGTCCGATAAAGTTAACACTGAGGCTGAGGGTTATTGTGTATTAAAGTCTTGCCGAACTCAACAAAAGCGACGGCCTTAAAAATATAAAGACAAATTAAATGGGAATATTAGTAGCCAATTGGAAGCCCGGAATAGGCGATAACTGAATGAACCATGTTGGCTTTGAAAAAGATTCTGGGAAAGACCACTGCTGACGTCACTGGAAAAGGCCTTAGTTCAGCGAAGCGGTGATGTGTGGCGCTGACCGTCCGGGAACCGGCCAAGATTACCAGTCCATGAAATAAGAGGGTCAGATAGTGGTAAATTAGTTATATGAGTTGCCGCAAGTTGGAGGTACCAATACTAAATGCAATACAACGCGAGAACGTTTGATTTCTCTGTCAGAAGCAACAATTAAGTCATAACTTTTTCATGGACTGGGCCAGTCTAATCTGAAGGAATTTGTTGCCGTACCTGATGATACATGGTATACTTCATTTAAAGAAAAACTTAAATTGGAGCGATAAAAACCTTGTGCTGAGGAAGTCATTTCTTGCTTTATAAACTCTTACACATAAAAATGCAGGACCTGAGTGGTCAATCTCGTATATACTCATATATATCAATCAGTTTTAAAAAAAAATGCTCTCCGTAAATCCTAGCAATCACATTCAATAGACAAAAGGGAAATGTAATTTAGGACTAATGTTTCTCAACATGTCCAAAGACCTAAGGAATTCTGGTGAAAATGACGGCAAGAAGTTTTAATAGCGAATGAAAGAGAGAACAAAGAGAGAGTAAAATAAACTTTAAAAGTTAAACCCAGTTAAAAAACAGGTAAAACATTGAAAAAAATTATAGCGCATTTTAGTATTCAAATGAGTATAAAAAATGTGATAGAAAAAAACAAGCCTCCGAAATACGGGTTATGACAGAACAGCTAAAAGCAGGAAGCACCTGATCTCCTAGAACATGTTAAAAGCCCCTCAAAAGCAACACACTTATCTACTACAATTGTAAAAGAGACGGACAGACCTGAAAGGTACTTTCAAAGAAAGTACAGCAGCAAATGGGAAAATAAGTTTTCACAGTGAAGTTAATGCATTAACAACTAATGTAAGACTGGATAACGTCAAGTCCAAGAGATAGCTCCACATCATAAATCAAAAGGAAAATTCACAAAAGAGCGTTTCGTAGATAACCTGGTAAAATATAACCGTGTTGAGCATGTTTTGACTGCAATTCAAATTACCACGATAACTATAGATAGTTATATATTTGATTTATACCATTCCATTTCCTATTTTATCAAATATTTCGAGTTCGTGCGCCTGCGGAGTAAGAAAAACATGTCCAAATTAAATTAATGTTCATAATTAGATAAGGAAATCTTGTTTGACAACTAAGAATTGAACAACCGGATCCTTGCTTTCCTATGCTCTGCAGTTGCTATGAAATGCCTCGTGTCAAAACTTATCGAAAATATGCCTGGAATGCAGCATTACAGGCTCAAAGTCATGATAATGTTATAAAGTTATAAAGACAGTTAAACATATTCAAACATATTTCCTTCGTTTTACTGCAGCAAGTTTATTTTTTTCAAACTTGCCTCAGTTGAATATACATTCACCCACTTCAGTACATGCCTACCGTGCGTTGATATTTGTTTTAGGTAATCACAGAGGATACAAGTGATAGAGCTCTGTATGCGTTTCATTGAATGATGTACATGAGTTGGTTATGTGCATAAAAAATGTTGTCGCTCCCCGTGTATCTCTCATTCTCACCATTCTCTTAATTAATGAGGTGTATAATAAGTGCAAGGTTTACATAATATTACACAACCACGGCTGCATGCCTGGCTTTATATCATATTCAGTGGTACCGTTGTGGAAGTGGGCTGTCTCAGAGAACGCTTCAAAAATATGGTGCCTCTCATGACGCAGCATCCTTGAGCATAAGGAGGAGAGCGGAAATGTTAGGCTTCGGAGAAAAGAGTAAGGCTACATATAATATAGCTGATTGTGACAGTCAGGGTGACGGAACATCGAACGATGAGTGATGTCATTTTATGAGGCCAGGGATTGCGCTGAGAGCTAAAATGAAAAAAAAACTGCAACAGTAAGTACCAATTGCCGGACAGCTCTGATGTGCAGATGTATGACGCTCTTATTGTAGATATAACACCAGAACGTGCCCATAACACCACAACGTGCCCCCTCCACAAACAATATTCCAGAAACCTAAAAAAATATATGAGAATGTCGGGACTACTGAACTTTTATTAGAGGAGCCCAATCACCTATCAGACCTTTATAAACTAAAGGCAATCCCTTGGAGTAAACGTGGATATCACCGCACACAGGCTGATTTTTTTGTTAAATCGCCCGCAAAAATAAAATAAATTCAACAAAGGCATCTGGCAGAAAGTGAGATAAGCCAGAGCTTTGCAAATGGCATTTTTAACAAGTGACCTTTCTACCTCTGCATATATGCAACCTACCACCTTAGGTTACATATTTTTCCCGTTTTTCAACATTGCTGTTTTTACAAACATGTTGTTGATATGTTTCAGACATCCTTCACGAAGGCATTATATAAACTCTCCACATGTAGAATTAACCCTTAGATCATTAATATATATACAGAGTTGACCAGAAATCACATAAATTCACAGAAATCACAGAAATCACACCTACCTTTTCAAAAGGTAGGTGAATGGGCACCTTTAAAAGGGAGGCTTGGATAGTTCCCTCTGTGACTTCTACTCTCATGATTTGTATACTTTCAAGGACTGGGTTTGTATTTTATAGGTGTCATAGTTAAAATCGAACGCTTGACGGGATTTAGAATGGTAATATAATTTTTGGTTGTCTTTGTTTTATTCTTGCGTATGTTTTTCTTGAATATGAATCATTATCTGAAAGTGTTATATAAATGAACACTGGAATCAACACCAGTAAATACCGATAACGCTATATCATGGTCTGCTTCTTAAAATATAAATAAAATTATTTGAAATATATACCTTTTAAAATATAAGTGTTGTGACGTTGATTTATTGTGGTAATACTTTGAAACATCTGCAATCAGCTGCACGTACTGTACATGAGTTATGTGCCTCGGAAACGCAGAATTCGTGCCGTTCATTTCATTAGATAAATTAAATATATAAAATAATATATATTTTTTAAATATGACTGTTATAAACAAACCTTTACCAATTAATATTTTGTTACAGAGAAAAACTGACGATTCTTGTAATATGTAATGCTTATTTTGAAACAGGAGTAATGCTACAATAAATAAGTAAAATTTTCAAGCACTACAGAGCTACGAAAATCTCGGAAGTCGTTTGGGCTATTTTGACAACCGTGTGTGCCCGCTGAATCTGCCAGCCTGTGCCTTGACTGATTCGATCTGTGCTTGCTTCTCATTGGCTAGTAATTCGTGTGCACGAGTTATTAATTCGTGCGCTAGAATTAGAAGCCAATTCGCATTGAGCCAGCAACAAAAGAAAGCTGTTCTCATTGGCCATTTATTCGTGCGCACGAATTACTAATTCGTGCGCAAGGATTAGTAAATATTTTTTTCACCTTTGAAATATATTTTTCACACCTAGTAATTCGTGCGCACGGATTAGTAATCCGTGCGCACGGATAAGTAATTCGCGCGCACGAGTTAATAAATATTTTCACCTTGTCGTCTCCCATGGGCTCCGTAAAACATAGCGAAATATACGTATAATTTTTTTTTAATCTTACAGACACACATGAGACTGAGAAAAGCTATGTCCTGAGAGATCGATTCACTCATGGCAGCACACCGGCGTGACCGGATTCCTCCAAAGGTCACTTCCCATAACAAAACGTCTGTCGCGTGATTTAGATCAAAACCAAATTAATAACGTGTTCCCAGATGACAGAAACCGATATAGTTGAACTACAGGATAAATCGTAAACGAATTAATGCTTTTTGTATCATTATTTGATGAGACTTTATATATATGTATATGTATGTGCACGATTGTGCTAATTGGTTTTCATAGATAGATTTCCGATCCCGTTAAATGGCTGAGCAGGTGTGCGTTAAATGAGGAACGTCTGCAAATTGAGAGGAGCATGGGTCATCTTCTTTCTAGTTTAACTGTTATAGACAGAAAAACGTGGGCTGCCGCAAGCCATATATACTTAAACTTTGTTGTTTTTGTATGGATTGTACAAACAGTACAAACTCACCAGAGGCACTCTCCATTGCTCCTATGGTGGCGTTCGGTTGTGTGTAGGGTCGGAGGAAACCGGAGAACCGTAGAAAACCACCCACCTTGGACGGGCCACTAGTATTACAAACCACACTCATGGCCACGCCGGGAATCGAACCCGGACTGTCAAGTACGTTGCTCTTCCCTTGTGACAGGCTCTCTTTAAAGTGAAGTGGCCCAGTCAAAGGGTGCACATACATATTATAAAAGATTGATTAAATTAATAATATAATAGGTTGATTCAATTAATATTTTTTAGAACACAATCAGTAATTATTTGCTTTATGCATGTTTTTGTGATTATATCACGCGTCTCAGGTTATGATAATATCACTCTTTAACTTTTGATATGATCAGTCAAAATAAATCCAGGCAATTTTTACTTATATCATTAGATATAAAATATACAACACTGGCGTGATGGACATACACATTTATAGAAAATGCTTAAATTTTGATTATGACGGTGATTATTTATCCATTTTTATGTTAACTTGAAATGTTAATAAGAAATGTAGTGTTTCGTACGTTTGTTATTTTAAGATTACAAATACTTGTTTCTCATGAATGTTTCTTATTTACGGTCTGTATTATAATTAATCTGTCATATTTATGTGGCATCCGTCTATTTCTTGAATATCGTATTTTTTGTTACAACAAATGACTTTGAAATAAATATAATTTAATTGCTCTACATCCTAATAACAACTTTGACCAGATATTAATAATTTCCTTACACAACGGTTGTCCAATTACTATAAAGGATTTATTGGGCTATTTTCACGGAGACAGCTGTAATAAAGAATTGATTTATAGATATTACCTCGACAAACAATTTGAAAAGATTGTGTTTGACTTACAGTCATGGTGTAGTATGATTATCTATATATAATTGCTACTGATGTGTCTGTCATATTTTTTTTCTAATTTCAAGGCTTGAATAATAAATAGCCAGTAGCTGGCATAGCCCCTCGACTGATGATTAACGTATCTACTTGTCAATGGAAAACACGTTGATCCCTCTCAGTATCATGTTAGTTATATCCAGGAATAGGAATAATCTAAAAACCATAGATCAATGGTTTAAACATTAGAGCGAACCTGTGTGCTCTGGCTGACGTGCTGCTGGGCACGTTGGCTGTTTCTTGATTTGAATCTGAGTACCCCAGTTCGTAGTCTACAGCTATAACCACCGGGCCGCGTCCTACCTTGTCGGTCTGTCATATTTATAGACTGGCTCAAATATCCAACTTGAATTAGATGTTACAGGGAGAAACCTTATAAAAAAATTAAAACCTTCTTCTCCGTAACTGTCTGACCAAATTATTTAATATTTCACAGAAATATTCCCAAATAATTTCAAGTTTCTTTGAATGGTTCCAGTTTGATGATTTCTTGCCGAGTTACAGGAAGCTGAACTTTGTCATTTGACCTACTCTTGTAGGAGCTAGCATCACCAAATTTTATGCAAATGTTGGTCATTAATTTTTGACAGAATTATTGAAAGCTTAAGTTAGTCATGTGGCCCAGTAGGCTTATATCACATTATGGGCTGCAATAGTTTCCTTCTGCAAAACCTTTTGGTTTTCTTCAAATTCTATAACATTGCTAGATTTATTGTTGTAACAAACCGTGAGATCTTTGGGTATATATAAGCCGAACTGTACAGGCATCCTGAATAACTGGTGTCCATATCCAGCTTATATGTAAGATAAATCTATGGATAAAAGATGTATTCTGATTTTGTAAACATCTTTTGTATATCTCAGCTTGTAAAAGCATTGTAGCCGAAGTCTTTTTTGTATGAATAAACATATTTGGCAACGGGCCAAAATTTTGTCTGAATCTACTTTTAGCCTTGGCAGACTGCTAACTGTATCTTATTCGGCAAGAGACCAAGAGTTCAGTTGGTAGCCACACTTGGTACAATAGCTACGTTTGACTTACGGGGCAGATGCATTTTTGTCAGCCGAGTGCGCCTAACTCTAGAGAAGTTTGATGCATCCGCCTGAAAGTTTGGCATGCCTTTGCATCTACGATAGCTTCATCGTATACAAGACTTGTGGCACCATCTACAAATATCTGTGAAAGGTATGTCCCTGCTTATTTCTCAACAGTTATTTGACATACAAGTCTGAAATTGTGCATGTAAATGCATCCCAGAAAGCTTTGTCATATACAAAACTGATGGTACCATCTACATCTTTTGCATTGCATGCATCTGTGCAAATAATCAAGAGTGGTTTGATACATCTGCCTGAAATGTTGTATGCCATGCATACATCTTCGATGGCTTTCTTCTACACAAGACTGGTGGCACCACTTATAATCATTTTTGCAAGGTTACATCCATGCCAGTATCTCAGGAGTGGTGTATGTGTAATTGGTGCTTGTACTCAAGTTCATTTTTAGTACTTACTTCGTACATCACACATGTACTTGAGAAGTAATCAAGCATGTTATCAGGGAAGCATTATACCTAATCTATATTCTATTACACAGGTTCGCCTTAGGCCTGTAGGCCTTTTTGTTTTTTAAACAAGCGTATTTTCTATCATCTTAAGTTTAGTTTGGGGTTCAAGAAACGAAGGCTTGGTGGCGCTAAATTGTAGTACAAGGAACGTATTGCGGTAATAATACGGCTGTTATGAAGTACCTAAGAGTGTATGTATTTTTTTCCCAACCAACTGGAAATCCTCTGTGAAGACATTAAGTAAGCTTTAATCTCATTGATAAGACAGAGCTTAGAAACGAAGAATCTTAGCGTGAACGGCTTTAGCACTCAGAGCGATTCTATAAAGGTTTCCTCACATTTTATGGCCAGGCAGCTCACCCTCGGACAAATTGTTTTAGTTTCATGACAAATGGTACGAGTTTTTCCGGATGCTGGGCCTATGTTACAAAGATCTGAGGTGAACCTGTTCTGGGTGTGTGAATGTCGCCAACATTACTCTGTAATCTGTCGGAAGCGGCTAGCACTGTCTGTGAGACCTATTGATCAGTTTCTATGTACCTGGTTGTGTCACTGGAGAAAGATAACAAATGACCTCATCTTTTTCTCTTCTACCAAATAATGGTCTTGCAAGTTTTAAGGCTACATGAGTCATACCAAACAGACGCTTGGTGATTCGAGTGAAGTGACGCGGTAATCCGTTTCCTTGTTAGGCCTATATTAGCCCTGAACACTGGCTTTCCAAATTGCGTTACCCCTATTATCTTTATCCATCACCGCGCAATTATCTGACGTAGTGCAACTACAAAGCGCCATTTTTTTGGGGATACATATATGCATGTATGTATATATATATATCCGAAATGCCTATTCGAATACGAATCTCATCCTGATAGGAACTGTGGGACGGCCGGCCGGGACTACTTGTCTAAACTGTCAGACTTTAAAAACAAAATTTGTTACATTTTAAAGAAACATCTCTGTATATTTCATATGCGTATGCTTACAAATTATTACTTATTCAGTAAAGTCATCACCACAAAGAGACCTGTGTTTATGTAATTTGCATGAAAAATTCGAATCAAACATATTTGAACGGACTTCATTACCCTCTTCACAACATGTTACCTTCGCCGCTGTGTATGAAGAAGCCACGGTATTGTGTGTGTGTGTGTGGGGGGGGAGGGGGGGGGGTGACAGATTAAGATCCCCATAAATCTTTCACAGCAGGCGTCGTACTCTTTCGAGTCCGAGACTGCGCAGTGTGCCGACAAACGTCTTTCCTGTTCATACTATGCCGATGCCGATTTTTTTGTACATTTTTTAATCCATTAAAAAAACCCCAAACCCTTGATTTTATTCTATACATCAAAATAGGTGTAATTTCATTACTGAAAATATCAAAAGTACGACTTGTACATGTTTACTCTTACCCTTCCACAGGAGAGATATAGTGTTAGTCTGTTCTCGTTTTACATGTTTCCAATATATGTTATTCTATGTTAATTCTAAACCAGGTTAAAATATAAAACTTTTCATAGTAAACTCCAATGTCAGTTCCTATATATAAATATTATTATCTGAATAGCAGGGGGGATGATTACATTGACCATCCTTAACCATTGGCATATAAACCCCTATCCCACCTGTATTGACGCTCTGATTAAAAAAGAAGGGGGTAAAATACGTGGACCTCTCCATCGTTTTCATCCTACGCCTTTGGCCTTGCTGTATTTATGGCTTTATTTTAGATGATCACAAGCCGGGTATATATGCATTGAAATATTAAGATTTCCCGGAGTCCCTCAGACAGGTAACGATCCCATTAAATAACGCAGACAGAAGACAGCTGGACTACATTGAGTATTTTACCTAAATGCGTAAAATTACCCCAATACCTTCACCCAGGGGCCCTGGAAACAGGCCGAAGGTTCAGGATGTCAGCGGGGAAGCTGAATGGTGGAATGATCAACTGATATCCCGACATGTAGAAATTGGCTTTTAATAAAAGGGTCCGTCTCCGTCTGATTGATGTTGTTGTTCTGGGATAACAAGGGTAAAGGCCATCATATAGTCCCTTTGGAGATGTATATAGTCCGTAATATGTGTGTGTCTGTGTATGTGAGAGAGAGAGAGACAGATAGACAGACAGACAGAGGCAGTGATAAGTATTTTTAACGATTCGCCGTAGTTTTGCCTCTTTATGTTTACGTCAATTTCGATTAAAGCAACGACATTTTTAATTATTATACATATAATAAATTATTAAAAGATATCTTATAACAATCTTGCTTTTGTTTCTTGCGCTGACCTTTAATCTAATTAATGTACCTGCAATTGCTAAACGTATAAAAATGGTGTTTACTATGCCAGGTAAACGGGTATTGCTCACCTTGTTACTTTGTATATAGATATATGTACAACAGGTGAATAATCTGCAACTTTCTTGCATCAGTACAGCAGTGCGTTATACAATGTTATATGACTGTTGTAGACACAAAATATAAATTCTGGCAGGTTAAAATGACAAATCTATTCATTTATTATAATCGTTTAAAGGTTTCCTTACTAGCATATATACTCAAAGATGATAATATGCAAGATTTATAAATATATCATCTTCTGTCCAGCATTACTTATAGAATTCTACAAACATCAGTTCTTGTGACTGATTTATTAAATTAATTATATAATTTATATTGTCTTGGTTTCTTTTCTTTTCAACAGGTAATTTTATTTTAATAGACTAGATACAGGTTTGTACATCCAGTATAGATCATATATTTAAATGTGTTGCTAAAATCGGTATAAGTCATACCTAAACTAATGTTACTCATTTATACACTTATGTAAATATGTTCGTTCTTCTATATATTATTAATTATTATTATTTATGTATTATTATTATTATCATTTATGTATTATTATTATTAATTTTCGTTTATACCATTATTGTTTTTGTAGATAAGTTAATTTTATTACTATTTATTGTTCTTGTTGTTTTGTTCTTTGATTTTTGTATTACAATGTTTTGAATATGAAATGAAGTGACTTGGTATTAATGCATTATGTAAATCATTATTGTGAAGCTATTTGCCTTAGGACTTTATTTTCTGAATAAAACTCATTCATTTATTCATTCATTCATTCATTCATCATTCAATAAATTATTTTAAAAATACAATTTATATTAAAATATGACTTTCATTCAATAAAATGAAAACCATCAAATTAAGATATTTCCTGTGAGAGTTTTGAAATTGAAATCATAATAAACTTTTCTTGCATATTTTACATTTACCTTTCGTAAACTAGTGGGCCATGGGCCATGACACTCGGCTGAATTTGAAATACAGGTGATGCATGTATTAATGATTGATGTTAAGATCTGGTGAAAAATATTTGTAAAGGAACCTTGAACATTGGTTAGAATGACTTCCTGAGTGCCCAGAATCATGTTTTTTTCCCCACGGTGCTTAGAAATAGGTAATAATGACCTGTGACCGTATTTAAGGTTTCAAATAAGATTTAACTAGGAACTCCCTAGATGCCAATTTAGAAGTTTCTACGTCAATCTGCTACGACTTGTGTCCATCTACCTTATAGGGTACTTAAATCATGTTCTCTCCCATAGCTAACAGAATATAGGTCACAATGACCTTATTTCAGATATCCAAAGCGACATTACAGCGACCTCGGTTTACATTAAGAAATACATTTCTAGATCCAGCAGTTAAGTATTGTACCCTGTGAAACTTTTTGGGTGCTCAAAATTAGGTTAACTGTTAGTGGATCACAGTGCCCTTATAGGTCACACAATATAGGTCACAGTGCCCTTATTTCAGCATTCCAAGGAGACTTGCCCAAGGCTTCCCTGGATATGCGTTATACGATTCTAGGGCTATCTGTTACAATTTGTGCCTAATTTCAGGTATCCAAGATGATTTGCCTATGACCCTTCTGGATATACAGTTATGACTTTCAGTCAGCTGAGCTAATAAAAATGTTACAAAAAATGGTTTATGAAACATTAAGTGCTCTTTCCATCCTTGGTTAAGAAAACAATTACTAAATGTTAAACTGAAAAGAATGTTTATAAGTCTATCCGCATCCTTACATTAAAAAAACACACAATTACAGGTATCAAGTGTATTTGTAAGTTCTGAATAAATATTAATGGATATCCATTGTGATATTATTAACTGATCATAGAGGCGGTTAAAAAGAACCACTTCAGGTATCATCACGCGTTGATTTCAAGCGGATTGTTTCAATAGTCTTGAAAAAGGTGTCAATATTGGAACAATGAGTAGTTTGAATTATGGAGACTTATGACAATATATCAATATTTTAAATAAAGCGGAACCTGTCTGAAAGACCACCTGGCTTATAAGACTAGCTGTCTATTAAGACCACCCTTGATTGAACCGAAAGCATTTACATAATTCATAATCGACTTGTCAAATAAGAGTGAATTATGATCACTTTTGACCAGTCTCATGGGTGGTCTTATTACTCAGTTTCCTCTCTACATGTTTATGGGTGTGTACTATTGTAGTACTGCCAAAATCTCTTGTCGGGCATGATATGAGTCATGTTTAACTGACGACCTCTCTCTTTCTCTCTTTCTCTCACTCTCTGAAAGACCAACCAACCAACCAACCAAGAGTAGAATATAATCAATTTGAAAAAAAATATAAGAATAAAACATTTTTTCATTATAAATATAATTTATTGCGCCACCTACGCCTGGGTACAGTCGACCACAAATACAAAATAAGAATTACGACTATAAGAATACGCCTACACCTATACTCTCTATATAACACATATTAACTTGTTTGTATGTACATATGTTGCTGATACCATGGAGATTACACTTAATGTCTACCTCCCATGGGTTGTCCGACATATATATGAATATATAACTAACTGCACGGATGGCATGGCGTGGCAGGCTGGAAGTGATGAACACTGTAAACTTCGAACAAGAACTTAATGCAATGTACGCGATTATTCGGTGTGGCACAGCGGGGAATAAAATACTTTGGTTTCAAGGAAACAATATGGCGGCATTTCATCGAAACCAGATCCTACTATATACATATAAATATACACGGAAGCTAGCAAAAACATTCAGTTACTTAATACAAAGTATGCTCATACATGCACCAACGGCATATGTGCAAAATACAACAAAAATATAATGTCGCCAGATTTTCGCTCTGATTTGCCTATACATCTAAACGACTACTAATGATCAAGAAATATTCGTGGTAATAATATTTCGTTGTATCACATCCTCATCACTGTCACATGAAATACATTACAACACACTCCCAACGAAACAATTTTTTTTCGCAGTTTCGATTCATACGTTATTTAAAATAAAATACCTGAATCAACAATATCATTTGCAGAAAGCAAGAGTAGAAGTGTTTCTTAGATATAGACCACTAAATCCTCTTTATGCTGAAAGCATTTTTCTAAGAAACAAAGAAACGTATACCTTTAATGAACACAGTATTATAAGAAAACTTGACATTTATATCAAGCGAAATCATTACGGGTAGAGACAAAAAATGAGTGCTCGTTATGGTAGAGCATTCATGTTACCGGGTTGATCGTCATGAAGAATTTCGTAAAAATTGAGATGTATTTCCTGTTTTATGAATATATCTCTGGAAAAAAAGATCACTTAGAATGGATACATTAAGGCAACAGGTTCTGACAGATACACCCCTCTATTCTAAGGGAACCAACCGTTTAATTAAAACATTTATTCTACCATCAGTTGAACATTACTTATTTGCTTCCTGCTGTTTCGAAATTTAATTGTCTAATGTGGAAGAAGAATACTGATGATTAATAGAATTTTCTGTCTTTCATCCTCTAACCAGGAGAGCCTTTTACTCTTCAGTGAAGAACAATAGTGATTTACCTCATGTAGCGAGACAATACTGGAGACGCTTTTCAATTCAACCGGTCACGTAGATTGTATTGTTACCCGAAAATAAGCACCGGTGATTATATTACACACCCCCACGCTTGTGATAGAAGCACCGATTTTATGAAGTATTCCCCATAAAGAATACATTGATACATAATAAGAATATCTGAGGGAGGGGTATATTTTATCTCCGTTACACGGATTATTATCCTGGAACAATAGGCACAAAGTACTAATTAGGGCTGTATAAAAGTGTTTTTCGGAATAATAATATAATTTTGCAGCGTGTTTCTAAAACAATGGCAGGAAGATTACAGACATAAATTCCTGTAATTCCATCACAAACCATGATAATAATATAGAGGGATGCTGACTAGATTAATGTGTTTCATTTGTTACCAACATCCTTCACCATCAGGTCTATATAAGTATAATAGTAACCGCGGGAACTCAACACCTATATGATGCGTTTAAGGATATCTGGAGAATGATTCTTAAACAACTTTTGCACAGACTGGCAGATCAAAAGTTGCAATTGGTTTTATATATATATATATATATATATATATATATATATATATTACAAACTACACGTGTGAAGCTCGCCTAAATCGAATAAACTGCATATGTGGAAGTTTTATGCTCGGAGTTAAAGTATAATTTTTATCATGTAAAACCCGCTTGTATCGAGTCTCGAGTGAGTCGAAGCTTCATCGAATGTCCACATATTCCTAGCATTGTTTTTAGTTCTATTTGACATCCAGCGAAAGTAAAAAAAAAATAATAATAAAATAAAAAAAAAATCGTGATGATCCATTAGAGAGTACTTAACTGAGCTGCTGTCTAACTGGTCATGCATCATGCCAGGACGTGTCTGACAGCTTGGCATTGGGGGTACTGCTGGACGCTGATTTTCCTCTTGCTAATGAGTAACAAACTGCGCAGAATCGGACACGCAAGAGTACGACTCTGCTGTTTTGGGCTTGTGGACTTCGAACCCTAGGGCTCATGATGCACCAGGGCTTCTCATTACACCAGCAGCGTAGGTATAATGTAGTTAAGATGGAAATGAAGTCCGTTCGAGTAAATATAAACTTATTTTACAAGGATTTTACAAATAGTTATCATAACAAATCGTGGCACTCTCCATGGCTCAGATGGTGGCTTTCCGTAGTCTGAAGGGGGTGGAGGAAACCGGAGAACCCGGGGAAAACCACAGGCCTTAGACGGGCAACTACAATACAATCTTATAGCCACGCCGGGATCGAACCCGTGTCGCCAGCGGAGATAATGTAAACAGAAGATGATACTTTGAAATGTAACAAATTTTGTTTCTGAAGTTTGACAGTTGGGACAAGTAGTTCCGACCGTCCAAAGGTGCCCAACTAGAAGAAGTCCGTTTTGAGTAGAAACGACCTCTGGCGGAAGATGATCGAGTAATACATGAACTGACGGTCCTCTATTATTTGTAGGTTAAATTGCACCTTGAAATTACGATGTGTTACTTCACCATGTCTGTATGACAATATTACTATCAATATGTCTATATGACAATATATTATCAATATAACAAATATTTAATGTTAATCATACAGCACTTAGTCTCCTCGTTACGAATCTGTTGTGTATATCTGGTCCCTCTTTTCTCGACTCTTATTGTATATATATACAATATATATACATACAAGCTACGATATACAATTAATAATTAGGCCTACTCCAAGCAGAGGAGCGTCAACAAAGCACCATTAACACTTATTACCTAAATGACGGTATTAAAGGGGCCCAATCACCTAGCTAACTAAAGGTAATACCTTGGAGCATTCATAGGCAAGAAAACGTGGATATCTTCGCACACAGGCTGCTTGTTGTGTTATATCAACGTGTTTATAACATGTGGGGCCCAGAACAAATTAAACAAGGGCATCTGGGAGCAAGTCAGATAAACCAGAGCTTTGCAAATGTCGATTTGCACCAAGTGACCTTCCTACATCCGCATATATGCAACTTACCACCTTAGGTTACATGTTTTCCCTTTTGTATACATTGCTGTGTTTACAAACATGTTGATAAACAAGTTCACACATCCTTCACGATCGTCCTTTAAGAACTATTCACAACCAATATTACCCTTAGATAAATAATATATACACTGAGGAAGCCAGGAAGGTAGGTGATTGGGCACCTTTAAACCACTAGATACTACATCATCGTGTGAAGTCATTTCTTAACATCATTACTCAGATGTTATAAACATGATCTACCTGTGCTTAAATCATATTAATCTAAGTTTTCCCCACAACAGAATAAATTAAATTCCTAAGGCTAATTCAAATTTATACAATTCAAATGGCAACTCTTTACTGTGACACATTTGCTATTAATACATATGTACCTATGAGTGCTTCTTAAACTTATATTGTGTCATTATTCAAGTATGAAGTCTTTACTTTACTTATTATTTCAACATTGTAAGCCCTCTTTCAACACACCCCATATAACCTGGACACTTGTTAACTTTTATTTGCTTTGCGTCATTGAGTACGTCATCGGCTGCCATGGCGATGGGGTACATCGTTGTCATGGTAACTTGGCTGTATAAACAAGGGTCGTCTGTGTCGCGCCATAGAGAACGGCAAGACCCGTATCAGCAGCACTGATAGCAGAAGACTGATTGATGTCGTTTGGCTAATAAAGCCGACTAAATGAATGCACCAAAAATGAAACCCTTCTCGTTCTGGAAATGAAATTTGATAACTACTTGGCCTTCATAATGTCAGCTATAAATTTGGTGAAGTTTCGAATCCCGCTTCAGCCAGTTTTATTGCTTGACGCTGCGCTTAATACCACATGGACTGGATTAACTCCTAAAAAGTAAGCGATATTTCAAAGTGTTTTAGCTAATCTTATTTTACCTCCCATCACGCTATGCAGCAGTAATAGCTTCCAGCTTTTTACACACTTATATAGGAGCAGGCAATATTTTATGCAGTTTCAATCAGCAGAGCGCTACGTGAGAGGCGGTATGGCAATGCGACTTTCTGATCTGAAACTTTCGTTTCCGCTCACTGCGCATGCTCACTGGCTGCTCTCTTCCGGTCCCTGTGTGATGAGCGTACACTGCTTATAGGCGCAGGTTGAGGAGTAGGAGCTCTGGCCGTTGCTGTTGTTCCGTGCTTTGTTGCTACCTTGTCCAATGAAACGGACTGTGGTAGCTCCAAACTTGTTCAAACCCTCCTCCGGATCCCACTTGACGCAAGGAAGCCATCGGAAAACGGAGCGGAAACCCAAGCGAAACCTGAAATATAAATACATACTTTTAATAAGGAGAAACTGTCTGACTAATGAAAGACAAGATGCACCGTGCGCACATACCACAATCTCCATTAATTACGAGAAAGAAGAACACAAAATAGCTGTACTCAGTGAAACATAAGTATTAAGTCTGTATATAATCCAAAAAAAGGTTGCAGACTCCTTGAAGATAAACAACTGCATTTAGATAAATATGAATTTATATATACTTTTAATAAAGGTTGAAAATTTCATAATCTAATATTTGACGAATATTGCATTTCCAATGGACTGGCATTCAGGTTCCTTAAATGCGGATAGTATAGTCGGCTTTTTGTATCATGATTAGTAGACACAGTTGTGGCTCTGTTGTAAACACTGTGTTTACAACAGAGCCACAACTGGGTCTACAGGATTAGAAGCATATCCTGAATATAAACATGAACGGTGATTTGACAACCGGAAAAATACTCGGTTAAAAAAGTAAAAGGTAGAGGTAGAGGGTTTATTGTCTGATATCAGTGACGTCACTCTCATCAGACTTTACACTTTGCCTTTCTAGTCTTTAAGGACTGTTCATTCTTGTAGCTCCAGCTCCTCACAGTGCAAACAACCAAGCAGCCACACACGCCGCTCGAAAGTGTTTTTTTGTTGTTCTTCATTTGCAGGCCGCCTATGTTTGACCAGTACCCATTAATTCCTGGGTGGAGAGAGTGCATCTTTGTGATAAATACTTTGGCCAGGAGTCTTAGCGGGGAAGACGATCACATCGGGACGCAAACTCACAACTTTGCGGTCTCGAGTTCATCGCACTAACCATTACGTTACCACGTTCGGCACACAAAAAATATATTCGCACCAGACGACTCAGTCGTCTAAATTGAAGGACAGTTTTTATAACGACATATAAATGAATATAGGCGTAGTCCTGGCTTTTGTGTTGAGATCCCCTCCTTTGTCAACAAGGTTTGATGTGTCGAGCAGATCTAAGGTGTCGTTTTAAATCGGAGCGTTTGACATTTTGTTCGTCCCCCTCGAATAATTCCTAGTTTTTGCAGTTCAGCTGATTCACTGACAGTTCCGGCGTCTGAATGAAAACTCCTTTGTCATTTACGGGACGGTAAGTCGTTTCTTTTCTGTCTTCGTTGAGTTTCCTTACTTCATTCTTTTCCCTTGAAATTTGTTTTATTTTCAAAATGCCACCGTTTCTTGGGATCAACCTAAAGTAGATTCGCACTTTCCCATTAAGACAGGATGAACCGCACGGTGTCTTTATAAGAGGCTCACCGTGGATTTAGCACTGGCGTCCTGACCTTTAGATCTTTTCTCCTGGAAACTGCATTCATTTACATTTAATGGTGGCTTGAGCACCCCTAGTCTAAAGGGCCTTTAAAGTAAAGTGGTTTCTTAGGTGGTTTAAGAAAATAATGTATACAGGAAATACCGTTTATCCTAAAAACCTCCGAAATATATACGATATAAGGAAAATGCACGAGTTTTTTTAACTTCCGAAATATTTACAATAAAAATAAAATGCATTTGTTTTCTGTATTAATGAGCAACCGTGTGGAAAGCGAGTTTTTAACGGAGCTTAATCAGTGTCCACTCTGAGATGTCTGTGTAGCTTCTGCCTAAATAATGCGTATTAGCACATTATATTAATAAAAACACTATGAATGTGGATTTTAACAAAGCATTAAGGGTGATTTTTAAGGGCGGAGCCGATATTATTACCCCCCTGTTGTAACTACCGGACTGGTATAAAGCCCTCTGTTACGACCCATAATGTACGACCCATAATGTATAACCGGCCCATAATGTAATAACGGCCCATATTGTGATTAAAACGACCCATAATGTAATAAACATACCCTGCCCATATTGTAATAAAACTGACCCATACTGTAATAACGGCCCATAATGTAATAAAAAACGGCCTATATTGTAATAACGGCCCTATAGTAAAAAACGACCCTTATTGTAATAATCACACCCTACCCATATTGTAATAAAAACTAGAAATGGGAAAAAACGGCCCATATTGTAAAAACACACGTTTAAGCTCAAGAATGAATCCCAAATATAACAGGCGATATGTCGTCTGAGAATACCTTCTAAAAAAGACAGCCATTTTGGTTCCTCATTGGTATAAGAGATGCAGTCCTAATGGAAATCCAGGGTAACAGTCAGCATTTATGTTGTCTATGTAAATTTGACATGAATTTATTCATAATCTTCTTAACTTCATTTTTTACAATATTGGCCTTTTGTCCCTTTTAGCCCTCACCATGCTGATTACAGTAAAGGTGAGGTAAAGTTATTGCAATGTTACTCATATATTATTACGGAATTGGCCATTATTATAATAATGACCGTTTTTACAACAAAATAGGCCATTTCTTCTACAACATTGACCATTGTTACAATATGGGACGATTATTACAATGTGAGTCGTAATAATGACCCATAATGTATTAACCGTCCCATATTGTAATAACGGCCAATATATATATATATATATATATATATATATATATGGAATACTATCCAAGGAAAACCCCTAGCAACAGGCCAATGGAATGGGGAGAGGCATATTGTGCAGATTAATTTCGGAAATGGCGACATTTCTTTATTCCTTTAAGGCCACAGCATTAACATAATTTTATCGAATAATAATTAGCAAAAAGAGTAAATAGCAATATAGCATATGACGGACAAACTAACCGGGGAGCAAACTTTACTCCTTGCCCTTTCCCATGCATTTACTAATACCGATCAATTGCGGGTAACGTGGGGGGGGGGGGGTTAGAACGTGAGGGGTGGGAGTGGGGGATGGGGCTGGGGTGGAGAAGGCAGAGGGAGGCTTCCTTTGCGATCGCTCGGCGACTGCAAACATCTGGTTTTACATGGATTGTATAAATAGTTGTAATAATTACTGAGAGGCACTACCCATGGCTCAGATGGTGGCGTTCGGTAGTCTTTATAGGTCTTTATAGTTGTTAGTTGACAAAATAACTGTCAGTCTTACAGTGCCCCAGTATTACATATCACGATAGGTCTTGCAAAAGTCTTGAAATAATTTTTTATACTACTGAGTTCAACCTTGTCCATCTGCATAAATCTATTTCGGTTTGGAATACGTCACAGGGCGATAGCACAAGCTGCCTGTCATTTATATTATATCCTGGAGTAAGGTGACTACTTAGTGTCAGGTAACTACCGCACCTGCGGGTCCTGGGTGTGTAATCTTCCACATTACTGAGTCATAACATGGAGGAACTCGCCAAATTTTGCACTCGTTTGTGAGTGATACATGGGTTTGGGGCACAGCCTTCCCATTATGCAGAGCGCTCACCCTGGATGTGGGACGACCATGAAAAATCTCACCACTCCTCGGCTGAGACGAACTGACAATCATCCCGCTCTCTGCCCTGTGCTCTACCTCTAGAACACAGAAACCGGCATTTTCAAATTGTTGTTTTGTTGTTTGGGCGTAATGTTATTTTTTTAAGATTATATTGTATCAGTGTCACTCTTGAAGTGCACGAATTACGCATCCAGGTAATTCAACTTCAAAAACGTGTGTTGAAAGCTCTTAATCTATGCAACGTGTTATACATATTAACCTGTGACATCTTAACTTATGCACATATGTTCACCAAAAAAGCTTCTATTCTTAAATGATTTTTTTTTCTCACCACAGAATCTAATCGATGGCAGTCTGTCCGTGGATTGACACGTACAGGACGAATTGCAGCAGTATCTACATTTATAATTTCTTTTCGAAAGATCATATAAAGTATTCTCTATGATACATTGATCAAAACGCATTGAAAATAAATATCCATTTTTTTATTTTTAAAAAGAATTAAAATAAATTAAAATGTATCTATAATGAGAGTTTTGTAGGGTTTTTATCTGTTAAATTTGTCAAAATATTTACATTTTGGCGAAATATATATATATATATATATATATATATATATATATATATATATATATATATATATATATATATATAAGCTTTACTGGACTCAGGCGCTTAATTAAATCCTAGAAATGTTCCCAGGAGAATTATTAGGGTGTTTTTAGCAGACCAAAATAACATTCAATACGTGTTTTTGTTGGGTTTTATACAGACGCCAAAAAACTACAACCATATATATATATATATATATATATACATATAAATATATATGTATATATATATTCATTTTAAAAATTATCCTGTTTATCCTGTTTAAATACTTTATCATCCTATTTAAACACTGACTCAACAAAAGGATAAACATGAATTATGGCCATATTTCGCTCATATTAGCTTGATCACCGTTTTAAACAGATAGTCCTTATGTAAATCCAGTGGTTTTTCATACTTGTATGTTCACTTACACATTCGTGTCACTAGAAGTCAATATTTGAATTGCCTAAGTTAATTTGCATGAAATTTGAATTATAAAATTATTGGCCGTTTTACCAATCTGCGAATTTTTTACAATATGGACCGTTTTATTCACTTGCGATTTTATTACAATATGGGCAGGGTATTTTTTTTATTACATTATGTTCTGTTATTACATTATGGGTCGTTTTTATTACAATATGGGCAGTTATTACATTATTGGCCGGTTATTACATAATGGGTCGTAACATGCTGGTTGGATGGAACTCTTTTTTGAGCTGCTCCTAGTTTTTAAAACCTGTTGTCGCCAGGCTGGTATTGTAATATGTGGCAATGGAAATACAAAGCTACATAGTTAAACCATATTTACGTTAATGTCAAATTTTCTACGTTATAATTTATTACTATTTATTGTAATAGTATTGTAATGTTTTGAAGCACTTGACAAATTAAGTGTGAAATTGGAATTTGAAATGTCTGATTTAATAGAATAACGAATTCACCGATATTAATTGATAAACTTACTTTTAAAAAACTTCCTGGCATAAATACATTATCACATACATTATAAAAATATATGACAAATACATTTATAAAATCTATGGCAAACTTACATTAAACTTTGGGGATTAGTACATCATATAAACCTTGATGGATACGTTCCGTCTGATAAACCAGCAAGTATGTCATCTGTGTACTTTAAATGGCAATTTCCTTCAGAGATAAACATATATGCGTATCAATGGGGTTTTACTTCGTTAAACGGTGGAAATAAATGACAGCTTTGAGCATGCTGAAAGCCCTACTGGATGCAGATTCCAGCTCATAAGCCTCTGTAGCAACAGGATTACAGAAGAAATCCTCTCGTTTAAGACACATGAGCCAAAATCCGCGATGTAATCGGTAATCGTTATCAAACGATAAGGAATCCACAGGGACACACCGGTCATTCTGAGTTGATTTATTGCGCATTACCCGTGATCCTTGCAGTTTCCCAGAGATTGTATCACAAATTACGTTTTCTGTTCTCGAAATCCTTGCAACGAGAGCACGCAATAAAAAGTCATTGATCCACAAGACCTATCGAAATGACAGACGAAAGGAGATGATTAATTCCTGAGCGTAACAGATTGATACTGCTTAATCATTATAAAAGAGACTTTGGGCTCCTTCTGCACAAAATACCTGAACCTGACTTGATGAATTATTCCTAAGAAATGTAGCGCACAAGAAGCTGATTTTACTGTTCATGCTGATTTGTCGTCGGTTTTCCGATTACGTTTAAATAACAGGAGACCGTAATTAATAGGAAGGCCAATTATTTAATGACTCTACAAATCCCACAACTGCAACAAGCGGATAACAGATAACTTGCGTCACAGTGACAGAGGTCTCAGTTGACTAAAAACACTGTAACCTTCTGTGTTCACTGGTCTCGTTAGACACAGGTACACTGATATTACACTGAAACTATGGTATGCGACTCAGTGATTATTTACCGCAACATTTTCCTAAAACATAGATGCCAGCACATTCTTTACACAATTTGTATACACAATGACTCTGCTGGTTGTTTTATTTTATCTACGGCCCATAATGCACCGGGGCTTCACAATACACAGGTGGCGTGGTATAATGTTGTGAAGAGGGTATTGCAGTCCGTTCTAAAACACTGGATACGAATTGTTTCAAAGCAACGTGTATTTTTGTGCTAAGGGCTTCACGAAATAAGTGATATTTTTGTAAGCATTCGATGTGAAATGTAAACATAATGTTTTTCCTTGAAATCTTACAAATTTTGATTTTCAAGTGTGTTAGTTGAGACAAGTAGTTCCGGCTACAGTGACTTACTGGAAGGGCTTCGTTTTAATAAATTTCTGTCACAACTTCAACACATTTTCATAAGAAAAGCCTTTATTCGTCACCATAGTGCAATTCACCCTAAAACGTCGATATCTATCACCAATCAGTAAATTACACGAATATTACCCTTGCCCTTGCACCATATGAAGAACACAGAGGGCGCCACCGCTAGCACCAAGTGGCGCCAACGAGATTTAATTCCAACGTTTCTCGTGTGACTCCAGTGCTGAGTAGAAGAGATATCTGGCGGTGGGTTGATCTTAACCTCAACGTATAAGGACTGGCATTCGAATATCTAACCTAATGGGGATTGCAAAATAGTAAGACTGCTGGTAAATCCTGTAGAAGGTACTATGGAGACCTGATACCTAAATGTAAACTTTATTTATTTTACATTGGTTGTACAACTAGTTATAATAACTAATGCTAAGACTATATGAGACTTTGTAAAATGCAACTGCGTCAGCTGTGATTATAATATAAGCTTTTTAAAGGTCACTCTTAACCCTACTCCGCGACAAGATTCACCTGTAAATCTTTGCTTTTACAAGACAGGTTTGCAACAAAGAAACAAACCGATCGTGTCATATCTTCATCCCGGTAAATAGAAATTAGTAGGACAGCCAGACACGGATACATCCCTGGGTCCCTCGTTAGAGGCCCTGTTATAACCCATCTGACAATTAGACCTGTCTCACCTTGAAGCCTGTCCACATTTGTCTTACACACGACCCATTCCATCAGCTCCACAGGGAAAACTTATTCACCGCAAATATAAATTTAGCCCTCTTTTCCTCTGGATCCGAGACCTTTGTGTTCTATTAGAACGGCTCGCTGCCGTTCAGACAGCTGAATTGATGCTCGGCCGGTTAAATTCGTGATTTTAGGATATAAATATCTAAACCTTTTATGCGTATATTGGTTGGATTATTTGATGAATTTTGTTATACATACATTGACATAATTCTAATGAGCAAGAAGTACATGAAAACAACAAAAATTATACATAACATATTAGATTTACTTTCTGCGATGACAGGACAGTCAAGTCAGTTAAAATAAGAAGAAACATCAAATTCTTTTTATACAAGGTTTTCACTATCAAACCATCGTTTCGTTTTTATATTATTTCCATTCTAAATAAATGATTAATTCATCTGAATTTACCTTTGTTAATCCCTAGCTAATTCTGCAAAAGTCTCAAATAATGGATACTCCCAACCTAAAGAAATGTACCTCTGTTCTATCAAGGGTATACCCATTGAAATATGACAATATACATCATATACGGGAAGATCATGCCAAAAAAAATTACTGCAGTGATGGACGGAGCGTAATCTTTATCAACTGGAATTAAACCATAACTTACAAGTGCAAGTATTTTAACAATGCAATAAAATTAATATTTCAACAATCAAAAGTCTCTTAACAGTATTTCAATCCCGCTTGTTATGCTCACGGTTACTGAACATATTTACAAAAGAATGCAATTTAGAGCTGCTAATTGGTCATTGGGCGACATAAATATTGACAAGGTAAACCAACGAAGCTGAGTTTTATACAGTTTAGACACCACCTGTCTATATATAAGATCCATTTGAATCAAAGAACGCTGGTTTTGTGAAGCTTTTCATCTCCTATTAGACCCTCAGAAGCTATAGGGCCTTCAGTTACTTTGGTATCAAATAATGTGATGGTCAGGGAACACGTTTTTGAGAATAAATGCAAATTTTATATGAAACCTTTGGCGGAAGAGAGCATAGAATTGTTCCTGACATTAACACGCTGTTATTCTGACTTGAAGCCGATTATTTGTAATATCCATGCGCACCTTATTACACGTTTACGGAAAATGTGGCATATGATATCTCTTTTTTAAGGCTCGCTATAGTGATAAAATTTACGGGTGAAAAGGGATAATAACTCCGTCAGGTTAAGTAATCTGGTGGAGTTGACACTGGTGAGTTGGGCCATAGTGGATAGACTTCTGTCGGAAATAGTTGGAAGTGCACACAGACCGCAGCACGGGCAAAACGAAGGTCACGTATTTGATTGGTGCAGCAGCGTAATGTCCATGAGGAACAGAAGGGCTTTTGGAATTCGTACAAAAATCTGATTATTATCTTTTACGATAGTAGATAAATTAATTCAAATAATACGTGTATAGATGATCCTTACGGATGCAGTGTTATCCCTGAAGTCTATTCGCCCGTAACATAAGTGCAGCTGCTACGATATCCACTAACGTTGGAAGAAATCCCTTCGGAAAGTTATTCCTTCTCAATAGTTCCCCGGCCGCCAATGAATGCGTCTACAGGTTGTCAGGTAAGTAACCACATTCAGACTTTACAGCGGCTTTATGGAGCAGCCGAGTGTCACGTTCCATCAGAGTTTAATCGGACCAGGTTCAGAACTGATAAGTTTGCGTAAACTCTTCTTATTCTCGGAAGATTCGCTCTTCGGTCATGCACAGAAGACGCTGGGACAATGGCGGTGCCGCTCACCGCCCGCACCACGCTACACGCCGGCTTCACAAGGACAAACACCAGTGATGAATAGACATTCCCTCCATAGGCTTTCAACATAAATAACAACCGTAAACCAGTGAAGAGTATTTATAAGAACTACTTGTCTGCTGTTGTTATTTGCTGCAAAAAAGTACCCTAGGGGATGCCCTAACACACCAGTGACGAAGTGTCCTTTATCAAGCTGTGTGGGTTAGCAGTTTACAGTCTGTCCGTGAAAAAGTGTGGGCAATCCATAATGCCGGGAGGGCGAGGCAGATAATGAGCTGGATACACACCGACTGATTGACGACAAGATCACAGTCAGGTGAAAAGGTGATTACTGAAATTGATTGAGCGGATTTTCTCAGTGAAGGTCGAACCGAGTTTCATCATGACAAAAATGATGACGCCTTTGAAGATGATGCGTGTCCGTTGGCCTGCTGAAATACCTATCATTTTATTATTATTATTATTATTATTATTATTATTATTATATATATATATATATATATAAATATATATATATACGCATATGTCCCAATATGACATATAAGTCCCAATATGAGAGAGAGAGAGAGAGAGAGAGAGAGAGAGAGAGAAAGAGAATGAATTTTAAAAGATTTTCTGTTTTGGGAATTTAAGTCACTGTGGTGAGAACGAGATATCATCGTGTTACATCTGGAGCTCATTAGGCATCGGGGTAATGTTGGGGTTACATCTGGGCGTCTCATCGGGACACACCTTTGTAACTTCGAATATGTATGGGAAAAGTTTATGTTAATCACATGCCCGGAAGATACATAAACTGAGCTCGCCTTAACAGTGTGGTAGTGTTACCATAGCGTTTACCACTGAGCTTCTTCACCTCTTATTACTTTCTATCCTCTGACAATGCCTTTTAGTTGTATATAAATTAGTACATTAAGTGCAACAATTCAGTGGAAAGGAGATGTTGGAAATTATTGCCAAAACGTATCACATCCACACGATTGTTCTGTAATGGTCAAGTTGCTGCAGTACCTCATTCAGGCTGCCCCCATTTATACACCGGAAGCAGCTTAAAGGGGCTATTCCGAATTCTGATCTCTATTATCCCATGTAAATCAGACTGTTTGTGTTGCTTATTTGGACGTGTTCAAAACGTGGAGAACCCGCCAAAATGACCGCAGGTTGTATTCTAAACATGTTCATCAAAGACATCCAGCGTTAAAAAAAAAACAGAATCTGGTAAATGGGTTTTGCAGCTAGGGACCTTTCAACTTCCGCACTTATGCAATCAAGCATTTCGGTGATGTTTTTTTTTGTTTGTCAGCATGGACGCACGTGGCGTGTTTACTAGCAGCTTGTTTATAAACAAATTCAATTACCCGTCACAGAGGCATTAAAAGAACCTTTCTTTTCATGAATTACGTACAGTCCATTAATATGTACGCAGGGTATGCCAGGAATCAAATAAATTCTACAAACCAAGCAGGTGAATAGCTGGCTTTAAATTTCGTTATTCGTGGATAGATGTGAAAGCACCCACCTGGCGTTCATCCAGCAGTATATAAATGGATTGTACATGGAGTTGCTCATGGCGATCCAAAAGATGACTAGGTAGATGTGCTCGATGTAGGGCACGTAGGTCACGCTGGGGTCCACCGAGGACCAGATCATGTAGACGTTCTGGGGGAGCCAGCAGATGCCGAAGATCATCACCACGATAATCATCATCTTCACCACCTGTACATCAAACAATTAGAGTGAGTAGAAGAAAAGCGGACAGGATATACCTCCACCAACTCGTTTTTTTAAAATTCAATTCACCCTCCTAATGTTCACATCTTTGACTCATAAACGTTATAAACTTTAACATTAAAGCCAAAAAAGGTATGGTTTTCAGGCACTTTTTTTCAGAAATCAGTGTGGGCGGGCGATATTGTATTTTGGACCTTTTGTGTATGTTTCGATAAAAATGTCCTATGATCAGGGAAAAGCATGAGAAAACATAATTTTATGGCTAAACAGGTAAAACACTACATAACAAAGGAAATCTGATCAAATTGTAAAATTTTATCTTCTTGAAGGATGAAAATCAAAATGATAAAATTGACGCGGGCAGTGCCTCAGAACCATACTTTTATTTTTTTGCCTAATAAGTGTATTATTTCATGATATTAGTTCATTTTGGTTGAATATAAATATTTCCTGGCACACTGACTCACCATCTCCAATCCACCAGTTTCAAATGTTGTAATGGTTCTCAGTGTAAATAAAAACTCAACCCGTGTGTGTCGGTGAAGTTGCGCGTGTACGCCGACTATAGGTGACATTGGCGCTATATTTATTTTTTGCCATATGATGGGGCCCGTAAAAGTTATATACACTTAGGTACAAGAGTTAGCAAACGGTTTGATAACGAAATATTGGCTGGTACTATAAAAATTATGGAAGACACACTATAAATTTAATATACCTCGTATGTGAATAGGTCTCTTTAAATTACAGTTTGTTTACAAATTCTTGCAAAATGTCCGTATAGTACCAAAATACTACATGAGCCTGCATCTACATCTGTATCATTCCCTTCAACATACAACCGCTGACAATCGAAATGTGTTCTGACATTGATTTAATAAATAAAATAATGGCCCATTCTTACCATCAGCGTTAAAAACTTGCTCTCAAATTCCCACCACCAACGTGTGATTTTATTCATAAAATCAATCAGAATTTAAAGATTTACATTTCTCATCGAAATGAATCATCAGAGGTTCCAGCAAATTGTGCGTTTCATCGGGTCGTTGGTCAAGAGTCAAGGTAATTTATATATAAAAGATAGTCGGGCACATTCCTGGAATTTTTATTTCGTCTAACAAAGCCAATCTTCCGTGGATACGTTTATATCATAACACAGTAAAAAGGAAAGTCAAATAGGTTCAGCCGTTCTTTGAACCGTTGTATAATTCCAATGTTTATATGAATTGAGCAATCAATAGAAAGACCTTAGTCGATAAACTATGATGCTAATATTACGATTACATAAATAAAACTTCAAAGGGGTCAAATTTTACCATCCAGTATTAGTGTTTTAATTATAGTTTAAGACATATCGCATTGTTGTATTTTTTTTAAAAGAAGAACAGAATCATAAAGGTTTCCTGGTGAAGATATATTTCAGAATACCACTTGTTAAAACTGGGGTTTAATTCTATGTGAAAGATGGTAGCGCACCTGCACTCAGTTGTCGTATTTTATTCATTTTTTATTTAATTGTAATTCTAATTAGATTTAAGATAGAATATTTTTTATTAAAATGCGTGTCTGCAAAAACATTGGAGATATGTGCCAAAGTAAGACCGTCACAGAACAACGGTTGATTAACTTCAAAATATCCTATATTTTAATTTCCCATATATGTTTTTATCAAGTATTTGTCTGTTATAAATCCGTGTACCACAAAGGTCTTTGGTAAAATTTTATCCAGTTATCAATTTTACTATTTTAATTGTCAATATCATTGTAAATGAATATTAGGTTTATATGCGTCACTGTAAACCATTAGAAATATGTGACATAAATAAATGCATAAATAAATTTCCGATACTTGTTTTTAATCAAATATTTGTCTGTTATACATCCTGGCTGTGATTTTTGGGTATTAATACCCAACAGGTAAATATACGTGAATCTTATGTAAGATTGCTGGTACACCGCGACAAGAAAACAATCTTCAGACTAAAACAAGTGTATGGCGGTTGACATATAAATATCTTTAATCAAATAGAAGTTAAAAAGTAATCAAACTTTTGTAGTAAATATGGCAGTAAATTGATTTTAAGATGGCCTGTGGGCGCTGGTTCTTCGGAAAATTTAATGTAGTCAACATGGGTTCATTAGATGAAACCCGTTGGGTTGCTTCAACAAAAGAGTCACGTCTCTCCGGTGTGATGAATGTCTGGAGGAGCTAGCATTGTAAGGCCTCACTACATTATAAATAAGCCGGGCTGAATCTTTGTGAAAATATGTGGATCTCACTTAGTCTTGTTGAACGAATTCATTTTTTAGAATTCATATGTGAACTGAACACCCACACAGAACGGATCCAATGGTCTTTGCTCTTCTATTTCTTGCATTTTAGACTTTCAATTTATTATCCTTGTATTCCATTAAGACTTCCTGGATGTATTTTTTAAAACTAATTAATGTATTGAAGTTTAAATATATGTATTGTAACTTCAACGGTTGTATTCCGGATTTAATTAGTCGAAATTAGGTAAAACGTACAAACCATTAAGAAAACATGCAGGTAGTGAACCTGCTCAGACGATAGATAAAAAAGTTAAAAATCTTACATATTTGCTTTGATGCCTATAAAAGCCTTCTGGATCCTTGTCATATCGGTTAACAGAAATTCTGAGGTCAATTAAGCGCTCTTTAAGTAATTTTCAAATAGCACACTCATGAAGTATATCTTGTTCTGAAAGAGTGTATTTTTTTTCTCTCATTCTCACTCTCATTCTGTTCTGGTGCCACTGCATAACGAAAGGCATAAAATAAGCGAATTGGCAAAAAACAAAAAAAAAAACAGAAACAAATACATAAAAAAAATACATGGTTACATCAATTACTCTCACAGGTTCAGAGATCGGTTGTCAGTAATTCAAATTTAAATATATAAATAAAATAATATTTAAATATTTGTAGAAAAAAGAGAATATATTAAATTTAAAAAAGCGTCTGAATGGAACGTTACCTCGGTTGAGAAACAAGAAGAAATTTCGCATTGTCTTTTAAATATCCACGACTAACATTGCACATAACACAAAATACCAGGAAGGCTTATTACATAAGTGATCATCTAGTAAATTGAATGTGCACCGTCCAACCTTATGGGTCAATCTATTTTCATGGTATCGAATACTGTTAAATATATTAATAACCGGATCGGGTCCACCTGCATCGATCGATATGTCAATTTATGTATAAGTCTACAAATCGTGTAACCCTTTAATCATTTGCATTTCATCAGGACTGAGGATTTCGGTTTTTTTTAACTACTAAGGAGAAAAAGCCAGCTGAGTACGCCTGTTGATAAGATATCGGTGCGTACCAATGAGTTTTTTAGTTAAATCACACCATTTACTTGGCGTCCCTAGAGGGAGTTTGAGCATCAAATACTCAAACCCTTATCCTTGAAGTCCATTCCCTGCACCTTCGGGTTAAGTGACAACTCCATTCATCAAAATCTCGGGTATGTACATTCTAACACAACTTTACTTTTACCGGTCTTTCTGTTGTCAGCCAAAAAATTATTACCAAGGGGAAAGCGCTTTCAAAATAGAATATTCAATTATTTTTCAGACATTTTGAAAATTATCACGACTCGAGTGTATTTGCGACCTTCCATCTTCTTCTGCTGTTTTGGGGGAATGGTATAAAGATTTAATCTTGTGGCGAAGTCCTGATATTTTCCCCTCCTGTTAAACTTCTTTTCATTTGGGTTCATTGCCTTTTATGCTGTTTAGACATAGGATAGTAATCCCAGAAGTGGATTGAACGCACGGACCGGGGGACCGGGGACACGAGATGCGCCTTATCAATCAGTGTCCTGTCAGCAGTGTCAGTGTCAAGGGAAAAACTTTCCCAGTCCTGCTCGTTAATATTTATGAGAAAGATCGCCAACTCTTGTATTATTACATCTCCAATGTGAGGTCGTCTGAACAGTCTCGTCTTCCAAGAGGAAGACCAAGGAAACAAAGAATGTGATTGGCAAACAATAATTATTAGGAAAAAAAGGGTTGGGTTTCCAGGCACCTTTTTCAGACATCAGTACGCGAGGGCGATTTCATTTTTTACCTTTTTGTATGTTTCGATGAAAATGTCATATGATCAGGGAACAGCATGATAATAACAGAACTAAGTTGCTTAACTGGTAAAAGCACTACAAAACAAAAGAAATCTGATCGAAATTGTATTATTTTATCTTCTTGAAAGAAATATCCGAGATGCTGGAGCAGAAAATTGATAAGTTCCTATTAAATAAATATAAAAAAAATATATATAAATTGAAATAAAAAAAAAGTTAGATGCGGGTGATTAAAACTGACGCGCGCGGTGCCTCAGAAACCTACTTTTTTGGCCTTAACATTTCAGAAATTAGAAACTGACAACTCACTCCGAAGACTCTATTTATAAATGTTGATGATGTATTTATGTTGTTCTTCGATGATTACCTCACTTGTACCTGCATAAATACATAGCAGCGGCAGCCTGCCACCCAAACGTCAAATTTTAATTAAACTGAAGACGTTGTGGTGGCAGTACAAGCTATAGGGTTCGCATCAATTCTGGTACATGCAGATGTGCACGCCATTACTGTAAGTACTTTTTCATTTTCATCTGCTTGTCGAACTGTTATTTTTCTTAAGTAATAAATAAAGTAAGGTTATTCTAGCTTGACAGCTTTGTGTGGGAAGCTGTTTCTTTGGGAAGAAAGAAGGTTACTAGTGTAATTTATTTTGTGTAACATCATTTTTTCTTCATTATTTAGCAATATAACACGACCATATATGCCTCTGATGTCAATTACTACCACACAGCAAATATTTTGAACCGACCCATAGAATGGGTGTTCTATAATGCCTAGCATCATGACTCCCAGGCCTTATTGAATCAGTTAGAAGGCCTGAGAGTCATGCTGCATTGGCTAAAATATATAGCAGAGTCAAGTACAGATAGATACTTACTGTATATATTTTCTTGTGCAAAATTAAGTTAAATCAACAAGAAATAAATCTGAATTGAGCCCAGGAAATCTTAGTCAAATTTAGACATTTAGCTGTGACCCACACACCCTTAAAATCGTAAAGTATATGATAGCCGCAAAGACAAACATCTTTTAAAGTTGGGCTCTCATGTTTATGCCTTATGTTTAATATTGATAAGCTGGCATCATCGGCTGGTTTTCCTAGATCTAGTCATCCTTTTAAAGTATCATAAGGGAACTGGTGTTCTTGACATAGTGTTTTGTGATTACACTGACGGATATCCAAGATACCATGTGGCCAGGAGTACAGATGACATTTTTTACCTGTGTGAGGTTCTTCATGATATTTATCTTTTAATATAGATAGATATGGCCTAGTGACGTAAATACGATACTTAATATGCTACTAGAAAAGTGAATAAAGATTACATTGTGTGGCTCTTTTTTATATGTTCCTCTTACTTTCTATATACAAATACGGGCTAATGATGTGAGTACGATACATGAAAGTGACAAACCAAGAAAATATTGCTGCGCGAAATAAAATAATTGATACGTGCTATGATCAACATAAAAATGGTAGGGTATTATTTAGTCCGAAAACACCATATTGTCATCCTGTTATCTTTAGACGATCAGAGAATTTTAGACGACTGATTCTAATACCTGAGACCCTGTTGAAGGATATCTATATGTTTTAATGACTGTAAATTATCGGTAGGTGGTGTACATCGTTTCCGTTGTTTTAAAACAAAGAGGTGTTGATATATTTAAATATTTACCCAGAGACGGTTAAAATATATGGTACCGCTACCTGGGGAATATCTGTAAAAGTATCCGAACATTATTTTAAATTACAAATCTACATTCCTTGATAATGCAAATTTTCTTTGGGGGAGGGCGAGGGGCTATTGTTGGATGAAGATAACTATATCATAATGGAAATGATGCTCTCCAACCCGTGTTTGCATTTACCTATTCGGCTCATATCCCTTGGTTCATTCGTGCATAAGTGACTGTAATTTTCTGAATAATCCTTACACCAGATCATGTGCCGGATCCACACCAAAATCTAATCGATCATGTATTGGCCCATCCCTGAAAGTCCTTAATAATTTCATGAGATTATGTCCATGATTGCGTGAGTTGTGAACAAACACACAAACACACGAACGGGGATGAACGCATACCCTCCAGGCGGAGGTAATCTTGACAATGTGGTACTCCTACCTTTGATATTTCTGAATTAGTCGGGCCAGCGCTTGTAACACCTACGCCAAAGCATTTGTAACACCTACGCCATAAATCTAGTTTTGCCTTTCTGGAGGAATATTAGCGTTTCAGCTATAGATGCATCCTATCATCCTATTAAACTTTTATCTTTAATCAAACACTTCAGAAATGAGACTTCTGCAGAACGTGGAACGGTTAACCTTTAATTGTTATGTTGCTACGAGAGCGGCTGTCGCATGTTTACAATTAGGAGCTGGATGCACAATGTGACACCACGCTCTCATTGGTCTGATAACAATTCTTTACTCTGTGCACACCCTGGTGTTTGAAACCCAGAGAACCCTGCCATACAAATCAGCGGTTACACGAGAGGGGATTGGGAAGACAGCAGTGTATAACTACCAGATGAGGAGCGTCGTCCGAATGGCTACACCCGGCTATCTTTTGTAATATGCGCTGTGATTGCATATATAGGCCGATGTAAAATAACAAATTGGCCAATAACGTATTTCTTAAAGAAGGAAGAATGGGGATGGGAGTTAGACTGATATATTCTGCTCTATTATGGCTCTATTGTTCTGCAAATCTATGATTTCATCAGCGCTGCGAAGCCTTAAAAGCGCGGGGTACCAGGATAGCGGCTGTTTCCAAGATACCTTGCATTTTCGTTTTATTGTGCATTTTTCATTATATGTGACGTGGGAAAGATCTGGGGGTTCACCTTTCAAACGGATTGGTATAAAATGAGAAAGGCCTTTCCTTGCATGTGTTTGCCTGTCTGAGATAGACGGAAAGGCGTTGTAACTACCCCTGTAAGGAAATACTTTCCTTTAGTTTAGTCTTGATGTTGATTAGCTGTCTTCAGAAATACTTGTTCTTAGTAAAGCTTTGATGTTGATAAAACTATTTTAGGAAATACTTTCCTTTAGTTGATTTTACAATTTAGGAAATACCTTTTTTATTATAGCTTTGATTTTTATTTAATTATTTAAAGAAATACTTTCCTTTAGTTTAACCTGGATGTTGATTCAACAATTTAAAAAAATGCCTTTAGTTTAGTCTTGATTTAATTATTTTAGGAAATACTTGCCTTTCGTTTAGCCTTGATGTTGTCGAGTTGTCGTCCTGTCAACTCTCCGATAGCCTTGCTTCCCCACAGCTCCACGCCCACGATCGAATACGTCACCACAATGACGACAAATGGAATAACATACGTCACCACCAGGAGGAATATATTGTAGCTGTAAAATGAGAGGTGTACAATAAACAAGCCTTAGGGCTATTTAAAGAAATTAAAAATAATGTTTGTGTCAAGGGAAGCGTGTCTTTCCTTTTACTCTTGTCTCAATTATGAAACTGCCCGGATTCATTGGAAGCTTTTCTTTCCAAACTATGCATTTTCTCTTGTGATTAAGCTTGTTTTCTAATGATGGTAATACGACTTTATTTATACGTGCATGTTTGTTTCGAATTGTATTTTCTTGATGATAATTATAACAATATTAAACGTAAATGAGTATAACGTCCTTTAAAAAGCAGTTTTCTACAAGAAAACAATATTAAACTTGGACTGACATTGAGTGATGGGGGAAGTCTGAATAAGCCAACACGTTTCGTATTGGAAAGGAGCTTTGCCTGGGTTCTATTACAACACATTGGTCCGTTTACCCCATGTCTTGCGTGATTTTTGAACGAAAATCGCAGTCCGAACCTGCCACGGATGTCTTGGGAGATTTGAAAGGAAATTGCCCAGCGTCTAATGTGACTTACTTTGCACATGTGATGCAGCTTGCATGGATAGGATTTATTTAAGCTAACGTTAAATGTGTATCAGCCCTACAAAAACCTGATCATTAGGTATACTACGAGCTTCGAAGGCAGGATCTGACCTGAGAAACCTTAACCAAGAGACAATGGCGAACAATGTTTCACATTAACACCGTGGTAGTCCAGGCTGAGTTAGATAATGAAAGGCAGACACAGTGAACATAGACAGAAAGTCGTGGCAGATGCTCTGCAGCACACCAATATTGCCTGGAGGAAATTTTCCAACAGGGAACCAAATTCTGCTAGTCACGTGACCCTATTAAAACCCACTGGAGTCAAAAGTGGTGCACTGGTCCAACCAGCGGCCCACTTTCGCCAACTTTGGTCATCATGAGGGCCGCCGAATCTGTGCTGCATTTTCCATACAAAATGGAGATTGTGAGAAAGGTATTTTAACGTTGGTCACATTGTGGGTAATTACTGGTTTGAATCTAAAGGCAGGTTGAACTTTGACTTGTTGATGTCGAACGGATCATAGAAATTATGATACCAAAGCTCTCACATGTTATTATCTTCTCATTGCGTCATTGTGTAAAGGACCATCTGTTAGTTGGGCGAAGGGGTTTTTCTGACTTTAGTTATACTTTGACAGAAAAAAAGGACTGAAGCTTGATCTTTTTATATACATGTTTAGATGCTATATGAGAAAAATCAGATGGACCACGTGATCTGCTGCTGATGTGCTTTTTGTGATGACGTGCTTTGATGGAGCTGATAATGATGTGATCCATAGGGTCAGTCGCATTACGACAGAACGACCCACCTGTCTGGGCCTATACCTCAGGCGTTTGATATCATAAGCCCGGGTAAATAACCAATATATCAAGCCGGTGTATAGCGTAATGTGGCCCGGTATGACAAATACATGATGCTGCGGTCTGCGGCCTGCTACAGCCCGCTGGGAGAAACATGACAATTACTGATACTGTGCAAAGGTACAAACCTAAATGTACAGCATTTTGGTATCCCCAGTCCTACTTACTCTGTAATATATCCATTTAGATGGTAAATATGGAAAGCCAGGCCAGAAACGTCCGAGGTCTATCCGAGGTCTAACCGCTACCGCTATTCCAAAAAGCTCACTCCAGGATGAATGTTTTTGCTATCAATGTTTTTTGAACACTACAGACAAGCAGACTGTTCAGTTAGGGTCCCGCTAAGCCCAGTCATTCATAGGGACAGGCATCAGTATATCAAGCAATTTGTATCCCACGTTTACAAAAGCATAGCATTTAGTATCCTGGTGCTGGGCGATCTAATATAAATGCGATCCCTTCGTTGTTTAAGTCAGTAGTAAAAGCTTAGTTTCCTGGAGGTAAGAACCTTTGTTTTATTAGTGTGATATGAGTCTCAGTAAAGGTAACTATATATATGAAGACGACTGATTTTTGTAAAAAAAAAATAAAGTATACTGTGGTCAGTGTTACGCGCACATGACAAATCAAACGGGGAAATTCTAGGATTCATTTTTTAAGACATGCTTGCGAATTTGATGCTGGGTACACACATCAACAGGTAATGCACTAAAAGCTGGTCGGAGACCAGCAAATCTAAATTATAATTGACGATTGCACTAAATCGTTGTCACGCAGCTACTCTGTGGCCATGATTTTGAAGTGCCCCTTTTTTATGTCGGGAGTGTCAAGAACGATGCCAAGTGTGTCCTAAGAGGGCGGTTTTTTTTTAAATATTACCCATAAAAAATGAATAATTTGACGTTACTTGGTACATTTCTCGAACGGTTTGCAGCGCAGTCTGCACAAGTGGATCAAGCTCGTCCCAAAGGAAATGAGTCCAGGACGGACACGTCATGGAGGCGCGTACCTGCCCTCGAAAATGGTAATGTGCAACTAGATGTAGATCTAGTGAGGTCCATGTGTAAGGAGTCTTTAATATTAGTTAAATAGCATGTATGAGACATGAATGCTTTTGTTATTTTATGCAGAAAAAAATGAAACGTACACTACAGCTCTCAGATATGACATGGCCTAGTAAAAAATCATGTGAAACATTGAAAGACGAGTTTCTTCGAGACAATTCTGATGATCTAAAATCTAACCCAATCAGATATTCACTTTTCTACCCGTTCAGTATATGGTGAACTTAAAATCATTTGTATACATGTACTTCAGCTACTATGAACATAGTGGTATTTAATATTTATACAATGAAAAACGACATTCCATTTTTATAATTTATTTTGTTAAAAAATCGGCCTTTATCGACCAGCTTTTGATTATAACAAACAACAAATCCTTGTTATACTACGTCTGGTATGTTACAGGTACCAGGAGAGTACCAGTCTATGAATAAACTCCATGTTGTACTAAACCCGTAGCGTGGATGGTCTTGTATATACACTGGATTTGCCGACATATGTCAGAAATGATGTCCTTAAAGTTCTTTTGAGTAGTTGGCCAGACGAAATCTTCATTTCGACGACTAGACACACGGGTCTGAGAATAAATTACATTTTTGTTTTAATGATAATTTCCTCGGCCAGTCCACATGCACTAATAGTTCAAGAGGAAGCCGATGCTTTCAAAAGTGTAACAATTGTCTGTCTTGTCGTTTCTAAAAATACAATCTCTCCTGGACCTGCTGTTGATCAAAGTTTAGAATTTCAAACAGCTGCGCCCATACATTTAGAGAATTATAACATCAACCTGATGTTATATAAAAATATATTAAAATAACTATATGACTACTATGAGTAATATATTTAATTAAAACCGTGACTTTTTTCAGTTTTAATTCACAACCTGCTAAAACAGTTTAATTTAGCTGGTAGCTGCATTATGGCCTGCTTACGGTTTCCATTGAAATTGCGGGAGAAATTGATTAAGTTAAAGGTTAGCATGAGGCTAGGTATTTCAGAGGCGAGAGGGACCTTTTATTGCATATTTTAATGACATGTTGGTTCGTAAACAAGTGGACATTGTTGATATATTTATAATAGAGCGTGGGTTCGTCGATAAATAAGCCTCGTGTTTAGATAGCCATTCTATATGTTACCGCTGACATTTAGTGTATTAGCTATTTATTTGCTTAATCAATATCAAGGGTAAAAAGAAATCAAGACCAGTTTATCTATGACACCACTAACAATTCAGCTATATCAACTTTGTCATCTCTGGTTACGTTTTTGATACTCCTACGTACCCTGTCGCTCAGCAATGTGTGAAGCAATCATCTTACGGTGTTTTATTTTTTAAGCAACTGTTATTATACTTAATACGTATAAAATAAGCCAAACGTCTCTTGAAAACGTTTTCTTTATGTTATTAGTTGAATCGGAACACACAGGGCCTAGACTGGCATTGTTGTAGAAGATTCCTCTTATGCAGGGTTGGGGCCAGGTACTTGTACCTGTACCTGTACCTAGGTACATAATTCAGAGTACCTGTACCTGTACCTGGCATTCATGAGTAGGAAGTACCTTGTACCTGTACCTGTACCTGGAACTAAAGTACCTGTACCTGGTATAAGGTACTTCAGGTACAAATGTGATACTGGAAATGGACAGCAGGCTTGGGTCAATTGCTTGAACAAAGCTGTCACCCCTGTCAGGACAGTTACCTATCTCAGGCAGGGGTAATTACAAAGCATTCATCCCTGCTGCCTTTGTAGCTAGTGGGGCTAGCAAGCTGGTCAACCTCCAGCCTCTAAACAGGAAGTTTATTGTGACATTATCAGCACAAGTATCAGGCAACTGACAAAGGATAGGAACAGGGCTGCCCTCATGCCCATGCAATGTAGACACAGAACAGGGTTGGGGCCGGGTAATGGTACTTGTACCTAGGTGCACAATTCACAGTTATGAGGATTACAGGTAATGATACTGGAAATGGACATCAGGTTGGGTCAAGTAAGTGTACTGAGCTGTCACCCTTATCCAGGCAGGGGTAATTACTAAGCTTTTATCCAAGCAGCCTTTAAAGTTGACTGGGCTATGGCTAGTATGCATGCTGGCCTGGCTACCTCCAGCATCTACACAGGAAGTTCATTGTGGCATTATCAGATATAAAGGGTAGAGAGAAAAGGATTTGGACAGTGTTGCTCACATGCCCCATGTAGATACCTGTTGTCTAGTATACAAAGAACACTGGTGAAGGATAAACGAAGAAGTGAAGAAGGTACATATCGTGTAACTGGACTCTCAAAATATGCCAAAAAAGCAGAACATTCCATTTCACAGAAAAAAGTCCCTGCTCAAGCATCAAATGCAGGTGCTCTTAATTCTCAAAACATTCCTCAGTGTGACTTACTGCAATGAACATGTTTATTGTTACTTCTAATTATGTACGTATTATTGTTCATGTCATGAAGTTAATCTATAAAAACTGATTTAAGATTTTCCCTTTCGGTCAAGTTGTCAAGCCTCTTTATTTTAAAGAGTGTGTGGTGCTTCAAGAGATTTTGACTTTAAAACATTACCCTAAAACTCAAAACCTGATTTGAAAAAGTGACATCATATTTTAGTATATGAATGAAAGTTTTATATTTCTGTATTACTTACTTTGTAAACTTTATCAGCTCCATTCACTTATCACATTTACTAAAGGCAATCCTTTACATTTCCAGCTGGCTCGTTTTTTTTCCTGATGACATAAAAAGCTATGATTTAAAACTTTTTAATGATATATTCAGCCATTCTATTACAAATTATTATCACATATCTACAAGAAATTTTTGCAATTATCATTAGTTCAAATATCTTTAAAATGTACTTGTACCTGTACCTAGGTACTTTCTAAAGTACCTGTACCTGTACCTAGGTACTCTACAATAATGCTGTACCTGTACCTGTACCTGACCATTTGGCAAGTACCTGTACCTGTACCTAGGTACTTTTGCATGTACCTGGCCCCAACCCTGCTCTTAAGATCCTTCTTTACGCACTAACAATATTAGTTGCTCTGTCCAGGTGATTGAGCCGTTGTATCTGTTGGCAGAGAACAGACTAGACTGTCTTAAATTTAGTTCCTTTGTTCTTACGGATTGATAAACTCTCCAAACGGTGGCTTGGTACTTCCATTAGTTAGTTAAAATGCATTATTAATTCTGCGTGGCCGAGCATTTGAGCCTTCTCTGTCTGTCCCTGAACTGAGTGGGTGGGTTACCTAACACTCCGCACATTGTTACACCAGGCTGCAGACAGGTAGCTGAAGTGATAGTGCCCTCCAACTACACGTCTCTTTAGATCTTGAGTTGGTACAATAGCATTTCTTGAAAATAATTGATAATAGACCCTAGTTAAGGCCGTTTCTTTGAAGCTCAGCGATATTTTCCGCCTTTAAATATAAAATGAAGAAAATGAAAATTGGTAATATATATATATATATATATATATATATATATATATATATATATATATATATAAATAAATATATATTTATATAACAGACGAAAGTTTATTTTGTGCTATTTTGCTCATTTCAGCGCCCCTACTGTCCTAGTCATCATCATCATCATCAGATGGACCCAGTGTCTTTCACTTCCTTCGGCCAACATCTGCACTAAGAGATTTATACGGTGACTCGGGCTCCCCGATGGCTAATCACCTAGTTCAACAGCGTGAAATTTGCTGCCATCAAAGTGTTTCCTCTTGTCTATTAACCAATCGGTTACACAAAGTAAATTGGAAAATTAATTTAACACTGCTTGTTAAGTACTCGTTATTAAATAAGCTGGCAGCGGCAGAGCGTCCACCGATCGTAAACGAAAACCACCAAGAGTACGATAAATGTGTTACTAAAATAAAAGTAGGAAGAGTTAAGTAACACCAAATTAGAATCAATAGGATAAAAACATTTGAGAAAGTTTCCCCGGTAAATAATCAACTAAATGCTTATTAATAGCACGATAATAGATGTGTTTCCTTGAAGACAAAGCTTGTGCGAAACAATGAATTACGTTGAGCAAAGGCTCTGCTTACGTGAACTGTTTACTTCGCTTGGATTGGTAATTACCAAGCCTTATAATTTTAAGAAATTATAAAGATTAAATTTAATTATGCTTTGAAAATTCAAAATGATTCGATGGGTGTAGAAAGAAGATCAGTATAAACAATCCGGCTAGAAAACGTAGACAAAACCAATCTGGTCGAAAAAAGTCAAGATAACCATATTAATAAGTCAAGATGACATATAAACTGAAAGTCAAGATGATAAATTAAGTTTAAAAAAAAACATACCCACGGGAAAAAAGATAATCAGTTTTATAAAGTCAAGATAACAGATTTACTGAAAGTCAAAATAATCAAACAGACAAGATGACCAGAGGTCACGCGCTTGCCGGAAATGGAAATGATACAGACAGATAGACAGAGAGTGCATGTAGAAACAGTCATATGAATGAGCAACATTGTCGGGGCAGCAGAAACGGATAATATGTTTATTTATGCATGCTGACCTTTAACAGCTGCATATCTTTCTAGTGTAAAAGGGACCAAGCTCAAAATTTTTTCATGAAATCCCGTTAATCTTGTTTGACAAGAAGCAGTGAGACGTTTTCAGGTTTGTCATGTCAAGCTGGCCAAATGATATGAAATGCCGAAAACCAGACCTGTCTAGCTATAAAAGCCGCTGAGTTATAACCATTTGCATGAAATCTCGTATTTTCTCGTTTGACGGGAAATGGTGCGAGCTTTGGCGAGATTTCCAGTTTTGTCATGTCAGGTTTGTCAAATATTACAAAATGCCGGAAACTAGACCTGTCTAGCTGCAAAAGTCGCCGTGTTATCAGCATTTACGTGAAATCATGTTTTTTTCTCGCTTGACGAGATATAGTACGAGATTTGGCAAGACGAGCAGTTTTATTATGTCAAGACGGCCAAACGTTACGAAATGGCGAAAACTAGATCCGTCTAGCTGTAAAAGTCCCCGAGTTATAAGCATTTCCGTGTACTCTCGTGTTTTCTCGTGTGACGAGATATGGTGCAGGATTTGGCCAGTCTTGAAGATTTGTCATATCAAACTCTCTAAATGTTATGAAATGGCGAAAACTACATCTGTCTAGCTGTAAAAGTCGCCGAGTTATTAGCATTTCTGTGAAATCTCCTTTTTCATCGTTTGACGAGATATGGTGCGAGATTTGGCCAGTCTTGCAGGTTTGTCATGTCAAGCCGTCCAAATGTTAATGAATACCGAAAACTAGACCTGTCTAGCTGTAAAACTCGCCGAGTTATAAGCATTTCCGTGAAATCTCGTGTTTTCTCGTTTGACGAGATTTGGCCTGACTTGCATATCTGTCGTGTCAAGCTGGTCTAGTGGAACTAAATGCCGAAAACCACACGTGTCTAGCTGTAAAACTGGCCTAGTTATAAGCATTTCCGTGAAATCTCGTGTTTTCTCGTTTGACGAGATACGGTGCGAGATTTTGCCTGTCTTGCACCTCTGTCGTGTCAAGCTTGTTTGGTGGAACGAAATGCCGAAAACCAGACCTGTCTAGCTGTAAAAGTCGCCGAGTTATAAGCATTTCCGCGAAGTCTCGTTTTTTCTCGTTTGACGAGATATGGCGCGAGATTTGGCGTGACTTTCAGTTCTGTCGTGTCAAGCTGGTCATGTAGAACAAAATGCCGAAAACTAGATCTGCCTAGCTTAAAAACTGACAAAGTTACAAAAAAATGGTCGTGTTATTTCCAATTTCCATGATTTTTGCCCAAAAAATGTAACCATGGTAACGGCAAATTTAAGTAAGCTACATATCAAAAGAAAGGCCAGGTGATGACGAAAAAAATGAGCTATTGCAGAAATGGATAAGCCTATTTATGGCGAAGTTATAGTGCAAAAACCGTTAACCACACCTGCCGTGACCTTGACCCTTGACCTTGGAGCAATGTTGACCAAAAACAATAGGGTTCCAGGGTTTTCGGTTGTCAATCAACCCTGTAAGGGTCATGTCGATTGCTGCAAAATTGTGGCCAGGAGAGCGCAGACAAACAAACAAAAAAACAAACAAAAAAACTAGACGACCATAGGTCGAACGCTTGCCGGAAATCAGAAGTGAAACACAGACGGACAGACAGAACATTTTGTCGGTTTTCTATCAATGGAATGACTCTCAGGGCCATTGCTGAGAATATGTGGCCAGTAGAATGACATATGAGACAAAAGAACAGGCAAGCAGACAAAGCCGACAACAAAAGACGAACAGACAGACATACTGACTTTGTGAGACAAGATTGACACCAGATGACTTAACCTAGTTATGGAGAAGATTCAAAGGAAGAAAATGAGTTATAATTTATGTAATTTAGATTAATAGTTTTGGAGGTATGGCGAATTAATGATATACTTGGGAGGTTCGACTGTAGCGCCCTCTAGCGGACATATTCCAAAAACGACAAACGTGTTTCGTATTATTAGAGTATGACATGAGATGTCCCAGTTTCAAAAGGATTCCGTCAAAGCTGTGGCCTGTAGAATGCTATATGTAAGGCGTAAGAACCAGCAAGCAGGCAATTTTGAGGATAACGGACAAACAGATGGACACACTGAGAAAGTGACAGAAGATTGAAACCACATGCTTTAATCAGGTTATGGAGAAGACTCAAAGGAAGAAAATAAGCTATAGTTTATGTAACTGAGGCTTTGGGTGTAGAGATATGGCCAATACAATGGTATGTGTGTGAGGGTTGTGTGCAGCGCCCACTAGTGGCCATATCCGGAAAATGAAAAATTTATTTCGAGATATTAGTGTAAGACATAAGGTGTAATAGTTTCAAAAGGATTCCATCAAAACTGTGGCCTATAGAATGCTATATGTGAGACGCAAGAACCAGCAAGCAGGCGAATTTGAGAACAACTGACAAACAGACAGACACACTGACAAAGTGACTTGAGATTGAGTCCAGATGGCTACTCCAAGGTATGCAATAGACTCAAAGGAAGAAAAAAGCTACAGTTTATATAACTGAGGTTTATAGTTTTGGAGATATTGCCAAAGCATGATATGTTGGGAGAGGTTCGAGTTCAGCGCCCCCTAGCGGCCATATCCAGAAAATGAAAAATTGGTTTCGAGATATTAGTGTAAGACTTAAGATGTAATAGTTTCAAAAGGATTCTTTCAAAACTGTGGGCTGTAGAATGCTATATGTGAGACGCAAGAGCAAGCAGGCGAATTTGAGGACAACGATCAAACAGACAGACACACTGACAAAGTGACACAAAATTGTGACCAGATGACTACACCAGGTTATGGAGAAGACTCAGAGGAAGAAAATAAGCTAAAGTTTATGTAATTGAGGCTTATAATTTTGGAGATATGGCCAAAATATATGATGTTGGGGAGGTTCGCATCCAGCGCCCCCTAGCGGCCCTATCCAAAAAAATGAAAAAAACAAATTTAAAATACGAGGGTAAGACTTGAAATATATCAGTTTTAAAAAAATTCCTGCAAAACTGTGGCCTCCAGGGCAAGATTAATGAAATCTCGAAATATCTCGTTTGATGAGCTATCTTACGAGATATTGCCAGACTTTTAATAAAATCATGTAGAATTAAACGAATGCAACCTAATGGAAAAAAACTAGACCTCTCTAGCATTAAAACTGACAAATTAGTCCATTGATTTTCAAATATGATAATTTTCCCCCGAAAAATGTGTTACCATGGAAACGGCAAATTTGAGTCAAGTACCCACCAGAAGAAAGGCCATTGGATGACGATTAAAATGAGCTATAGTTCAAGTAGATACGACTAACAGTTACAAAGATATGAAGAAAAACCTGTTTTGTATACTTTTGATGACCTCGACCTTGACCTTTGACCTATTTGGGCCAAAAACAATAGGGCACCTAGAATTTTGGTTGCCCATCATATCTGAAAGTTTCAAGGTGATTGTGGCAAAATTGTGGGCAGGAGAGTGCTAAATGTCAGAAAGAACAACAAGGCCGTTGACAAAATTGACAACAACCCTGAAACAGACAAACATACTGACAAGGTGACACAAGGCCAACAAAGGTTGATCATACCAGGATATGGGCAATGGAAAGACGAACAAAATGGGGTAAGAATGAGGTTGATACGACAATTTTTGACCAAGTTATGAGGAAAATAAGGTTTCGAGGATTTTCGATGGCCTTGACCTTGACCTTTAACCTATTTTAACCAAAAACAATAGGGCACCTAGAAATTCTCCATCATCTCTGAAAGTTTCAAGGTGATTGTGGCAAAATTGTGGCCAGGACAGTGCAGACAAACAAACCAACAAACAGACAGACAGACAAACAGACATACGCAACTGACCAACATGCTTGCCGAAATCTTTGAATTCGGCAAGCAACAAACTAGCTGCAAAAGTCGCCGTGTTATCAGCATTTACGTGAAATCATGTTTTTTTCTCGCTTGACGAGATATAGTACGAGATTTGGCAAGACGAGCAGTTTTATTATGTCAAGACGGCCAAACGTTACGAAATGGCGAAAACTAGATCCGTCTAGCTGTAAAAGTCGCCGAGTTATAAGCATTTCCGTGTACTCTCGTGTTTTCTCGTTTGACGAGATATGGTGCAGGATTTGGCCAGTCTTGTAGATTTGTCATATCAAACTCTCTAAATGTTATGAAATGGCGAAAACTACATCTGTCTAGCTGTAAAAGTTGCCGAGTTATTAGCATTTCTGTGAAATCTCCTTTTTTATCGTTTGACGAGATATGGTGCGAGATTTGGCCAGTCTTGCAGGTTTGTCATGTCAAGCCGTCCAAATGTTAATGAATGCCAAAAACTAGACCTGTCTAGCCGTGAAAGTCGCCGACTTATATGCATTTCTGTGAAATCTCGTTTTTCCACATTTGACCAGATGTAGTGCGAGATTTCGCCAAGTATCGCAGTTTTACTATGTCAAGTTGGCCAAATGTTACCAAATTCCAAAAACTAGACCTGAGTAGCTGTAAAAGTCGCCTAGTTATAAACATTTCCATGATATCTCGTTTTTTTCTCGCTTGACGAGATATAGTGCGAGATTTGGCCTGATTTCTTTTCTGGCGTGTCAAGCTGGTCATATGTTATGAAATGCCGAAAACTAGACCTGTGTAGCTGTAAAAGTGGCCGAGTTATAAGCATTTCCGTGAAATCTCGTTTTTTCTCGTTTGACGATAAACCGAGCGAAATTTGACGAGACTTGCAATTGAATGACTTAGAACCAAGGGGAAGCAGCCTTATGCAAAAAACTAGACCCTTGAAACATAAATATTAACCGAGATAGAAGCCAAAAACTGCATATTTTCAGATCGTCAAGTTTAACCCACAAATTTGGTAACCATGGTAACGGCAGCACAAAGCTACATGTGCGGAGGAATAAGCCAATGTTCCTAGTTTAAGATACAACGATAAAAATTGTGCCATGTTTAAAATTATTTTAGATATTGCAGAAAAATGATATGTTACAGTGTTTTAGGTACCACGCCCCCTGGTGGCTATTTCCAAAAAATGAAAATCTGATTTCGAGATATTTATAAATAACACAAAATATATCAATTTCAAAGCCATTGTTAAAAAAATGCAACCTGTAGGTCATATTTAATGAAATCTCGAAGACTCTCGTTTGACGAGAAACGGTGCGAGATTTTGCAAGATTTTTGATTGGATCACCGAGAGCTCACCAAGGGCTACAAGATGCAAAAAAATTGTTAAAATTCAGCATAAAAACTGACAGAGTTAGAAGCTGAAAACTGCATATTTTCAAAATTCAAAAGTTTTACCCCAAAAATAGAGAAATCTGGCAATAGCGCACTTTGGCACCTATGCGCAAAAATAAGCCCATGGACCCCAGTTGAAGGTGCTGTGATGGAAATGGCCCAATGTTTAATAGTTCTGGAGGTATAGCACCAAAACAAATTTTCATGTTTTTTCATCTGCAACGCCCCCTGGCGGCCATTTCCAAAATCTGAAAAAACAATTTCGAGATATTCTTGTGTTACATAAAATATCTCAGAATCAGTACGATTGCTGCAAATTTGAAAAATATCAGGAAATTCCATGATTTCTCCCCAAAATTGCGTAACCATGGTAACAGCAAATTTAAGTAAGCTACATGTCAAAAGAAAGGCCAGGTGATGACGAAAAAAATGAGCTATTGCAGAAGTGGATAAAACTGTTTATGGCGAAGTTATAGTGCAAAAACCGTTAACCATACCTGTCGTGACCTTGACCTTGACCTTTGACCTATTTTAACCAAAAACAATAGGGCACCTAGAAATTATGTTTCTCATCATCGCTGTAAGTTTCAAGGTGATTGTGGCAAAATTGTGGCCAGGAGAGTGCAGACAAATAAACAGACAAACAGACAAACAGACATACGCAACTGAGCAATATGCTTGCCGAAATCTTTGATTCCGGCAAGCAACAAACAGACAAATGGACATACGCAACTGACCAACATGCTTGCCGAAATCGAAGATTTCCGGCAAGCAATAAATAGAAACATACCCGCTGAAAATAATAGTGGTTCGTTACGGAATATCAGAACTTTTACTTAAAATATACTCAGTCAAGCAAGAAAAGCTACACATACATATTTCAGAGCTTAAATATAAATATACAAAAATATCGGATAAAGCGACTAGCGCCGTGAAGAGAACATACTTGTTGCGGTTGTCAGTTAGGGGCGGGGAAAAACATTGGCGTTATGCATTTGGTAGTATGGACTGACAGATTATGACAAAGACAGATGGGTTCCATGCAGACAGACCGCGGACCATGGCATGCGCGGCTCAGATATATATCTGATATGGAGTAAATACCAGTCAAGCAGACAGACAGTGATTTTGTTCCCAGTGTCATTTGATGTCTTGAGGCGGTACCGGAGGATACTGGAAGGGACCGGCAACCAGGATTGATCAGTGCCTGCACGACTTTCACTGATTCCTCGTCAATACCATTATATCACCTCTTCTTTCCCTTGAATAAAGCAAGCGCTAATTTCTAATGGTTCGTCCGTGAGACGGTCGGTGCGGCCAATTCCATACCGGCCTGTGTCGCGAATACTGAATCAGATCATGCTAGTCATCCAGCAAATCTGAGTAAATAAACTTATTGGGCCCTCGGGAAATAAAAGACCTTTACTTGAGACGCAATGATATTTACTTCTTTTCAATAGCTCAATTTGTCAGGTTCCAGGTCTGGCCTGATGGCATACACAAACTTCGTATCCCGGATCCATGAAACTTTTATCAGTCATCCAGCTACAAGATGAGAACGGTAATAGGGCTTATACACAGCAGACTGGAGACATTTTGTTCTGTTAAAAACCCGCTTGTACTTCTGAGATTTAAGAAATTTCTCTGATATAACATGAAGTTCAGTTTCCCTTTTTATTTCTTTTGCAGCATTGCAATTGCCTTCTCAATTTCTTGACATTTCCTGGCGGGTGATTTGACTTCCAGATCTTTGTCACGTGATCACTTCACGACACCTCTGGTGCATGGTGGGATATATTTGATAAAGTTGAGATATTTCAAACCCAACTAATGTTGTTTATTCCAAAATTAAAGCAAAATATATTTCAGCACTGTACCATTTATATAAAGACATTACAGAAAACTAGGGGTATACCCATAATTTCGATACGCGACCTGTGACATCCGAGTATTATTATTATGACGTGCGGGACTTATTACGGTTTATCGTTATAAGCGATACCAGTTTTTAGCATATTTGCACCATTGATATAACTTTACCTGTCTGTCGGATATCACCGCGGTTGTGTGCTGATCATGAAGGATTAAATACGTGTATTGCACAGAGTTTTCAATGTCTTTGCCGTGCATCTTTTTGTGTGCATGTCTATAATATACTCTTTTGTCAAAAAGCACAGGTTTCAACTGATTCGTTTTTGTAAAATATCTTTACCATTTTTTTTTTTGTTTGACAGGATGTTTAATGTAACTTTGATCGATAGAATGAAATTCTTTGAATATGAGAAATATATAAAATAATTGGTATACGTGTGTTCAGAGTTTCTGATTCAGTTTGATGAGCAGAGCAATCAGGGAGACAGAACCGCAGAACCGGTGGCACTGATGGGAGTTACTTTGACGAAAAAGAAATTAATAATTAAATTTTGCAGTTGGCATAAAAACAGACTGATACCATGGAAGGGCCGGTTCTTTGTGAAGTAGCTATTTTGGCCTGAGGGACAGAAGTGTCGATACCTGCGGAAAAGTCTGATTGCATCTAATCAACGAAGTAAGATGGTGGTTATGTTTTCATGTATTCTTCCTCTAGTTTTTTTTTGTCTTTCTGTGACAAGAATATGTTAAATTTTGAAAGATTCATCGAAACTTTACTCGACGTTTGGGTCATTCATCCGAAAAATATATTTATAACTTGAATACAGATATGGTAAATTTCAATTTATATCATTTGAAATTAAAGTATCTTAAATGTGGCAACATAATGACTGGCACGTTAAATGTACGTGTGCTGAAATACAGGAACAGAAAAATGAGCACTGTTTGTTGAAGATCCTTTCAAGCAATGGCGTCGATCTTCGAGGGTGCTGAATAGAACTCCTTACCGCAGACTGAAGCACCTTTTCCTAAACATATACGAATACTGAAATGTGAAAGTGTTTCAGGCTCAGATTTTATATATTTTATAGGAATCTATACTATTTTTATAGCATAGAAAATGTTTAAATTGGACATTTTGATCTGCATGATCAGGCCAATTCCGACACAGCCATTCATACACGACTGATTTATACCTGTCACCTCAGAAGCCTGGCATACAGCTCTGTTGCACGTGGTAACTGGATCACAGAAAGCTGCAGGCAGTTGTTTGTACTGCTTAGTTTGGTAACTCACGCTGGTAAAACTTGTGTGTAAAATATAAAGTATGACTGACGTCTTCACAATAATTCAAAACTCAACTGTTAATGTTGATCCCTCAAGCGGAATGGCAATTATAACCAAAGTTTATCATTCTGATAACTGATATATTTAAATCAGAGTTTATAAATCTTACTCTCCGAATAGAAGAGGGACGATAAGGTTGATTTCCCCATTGCTAAACAGTTGTTGGGGGATATATACCCCACGTTTGATGACGCTGGCGCGTCTTTCTGCGAATTAATTAAGTTCCTATCTTTCCTAACTTTTTCCAATTTTCCAATTTAGTAGACCCAGGGTCTAACATTATTCCCATTGTGCTGCGTTTGATCCAATTTGTAAAAAAGTCTCTTTATCTTTAGAAAACACACTGGATTCCGATCAGCGTTTTACACCATGGCTATGAGCAGGATGTACTAGTATTTTTAATGGAATTTAAGAGAGACAAGGTACATCTTTAAGAGAAAAAGTAATTCACAAGAACAGAAAATTCCAATTTACCCTATGTATTTATATAACAAAGCAAACTATCTTTTTGATGTATTATTTTTTTTTGGTATGACCGATTGTTAGGACAGTACTGCCTATGTTGTTTATACCTGTACACGAAAATGAACAGACAGCTGTGCTGATTCATGCAAAACAGATATTATGTATGCTTCCTCAGAGGAGTCAAGGTTCTACTTTTGGGAATCTGACCCAATTCACACAGAACGAGGCACGTCTTTAAACAGAAAAGAAAATGCATGTTTCCAAGAATGGTAAATTATGTATTCAATATAGATTACAAAGCAAATTATCTTTACTTAGTATTAGCTTTGTAGTATGACCACAAGCTTGTTAGGACTTTATATCAATTATTTAATTAATTTACACCTGTACACGAAAATGGAGGAATCGATGTGCTGGTTGTTGCCAGGTACCCAGGAGGTTCATCAACAGACCAATTAACATGTCAGGAAAGCGAGTTATTTCAGTTTACCGGTACATTAATACCGGATTTAATTCATTGCTCAGAGTTAATTCATTGTAGCTTCAACTATCTTTATAATAATACAACGATAAATAAAACATTTACCTCACTTATAAAATCTAATGACACGGACAGATCTAGATTTTCCAGACCTCAAGGCCTTTTGCCCGTCCGACGATAGAGAGTCAGTTTCTGTTGAACGAACAGGCCCTGTCAGCCTATTTTAAATGACTATCGATCAGATTCTAACCCAAACTAACAGTCGCACTCGAAATTTTGGATTTGTCAGTTCATGCTTAAAAGGGGGTGTACTTCTATATACAGACAGACAATTCAGCACATAAGCTGGCAGTCTGTCTATTGATTGTGTCAAATGGTACAAAAAAGCCGTTGAGACTGCGGGGGTTTATCTGATACTTGTCAAAAGTAATCGACCCAATGTGACAAATGACTGGCCTTTTTATGGTTCACAGTTTATGTGTGTGCACATTTATAATACTGTTTTTCTAATTATGTCTTAAGTGTAAAATTCTTTATATTGAATGTTTAAATCGAACCAAGTGACTATATGTATTGAATAAACAGAACGGCTGCGGACTCGTTACTGTATAATGAATCTCGTTCAGCCTGCTAGTTATATGTTGTAATAACTTTCAGCTATGAAGACGTGACTTCATTACGTATGGTAGGCTTAATATTGTCACGGCACTTCAGCAACGCCTCCAGCTAAAACCCTGACACCAAATGACGTGCTCCGCATCATCACCACTACACCAGTTTAAATTTTCAATATTATTTATATTTCCTGCAAGGCACTAAAAAGGAACGTCTTGTCCCTCCAGTAGCTAAACAAATGAAGATTTACAAGATGTTACCTCCCCAGCTCTGTAATATACTGTGGCAGCACGCTGCGTAGAATCCCACTCACAAGAGGCTTTTACCTACACATGCAGGTGGCGTTGTATATTAAAGTGAGGAGGGTTATGTAGTCCGTTGAAATATGTTGGACAAGATTCTTAAAAGGCAAATTTTAAAAAATATCTACAGCTATATGACCGTAACACAGGCAAATCAGCACACCTTTGATATATAAAATGCCACCACATCCCCAATCAGGGCCAGATTTTGTGCCCGACCTTTAGACTATGATTATTAACTCATGCCAATTATATTTTAAAACAGTCCAATCAATGGCATCCAATCTATATTCCGTATAGTAATACACGAGTACGTGAACTGGTCTGTTCATCAAGGCTCTGCTTACTACAAATCATCATCAGGTCAAGCCCCCGACAGAAGTACAATTACAGGAGCCTGTACCCATAGACCTTTTGATTATCTCCCAAAAAGTTGCTTTATTTAAAGTATCGATCTGCGCTCAGGTCTGTGGCATTATTTTACGGAATATCGGGATGAGCAAAATGTGCGTTATTTCTCATATTATCTTCAAAACCAGTGACAAATAGCTGAACCCGGGATGTGGTTCTCGTGTAACGGTTATTTTCGTACCCACTCTATCATTCAGTCGATAACAGCATCAGTTCATGTAAACAGTCTTTTGTTTCAAATCGATTTGAAAGCTGGATTTGTTACTTCAGAATGTACTCTGTAGTAATACAGCGACGAAGATTACTCATGAAAATACTTGTTACGGCTTGTCTTACGACAAGCGTGAGACTGCAAAAGACAATATTGGAATAGCGGTGCGATGGTCTATCATAAGACCACCTTTATGATCGTTCGTAGTGACAGAGGCATAGTGTTGCTTGAGACTTACGACGGTCGCACGATTGTCTGCCTCTGCGATCGTTTAAAGACTGTTACAGGTGCTCTTTTTATTATGTGACACGGGCGTAACTTCTGTTGTTGCGCTCGTGTCTGGCCGCGTATTACATTCTATCTTTAATCCGTACTAGTTGAACTCTCGTTGTCATGTAAGCCTTGGGGTTTCACGCCTGGTCGAGGTCACGTGATGAGCCTGGTGTGTGGAGATACACACAGCGCTGTTTTTCTAGAGAATTCCTGAAACGCGTGTTCACTGTTGAGTAGGGTCCTTATAGACTGTTCGAGAAGTGGAAAAGAACCAAGAGAGAGCAACGGAAGAAGCGGAAGAAGATTCCAGCGGACGCAGAAGCGTGTGTCAGATTCTAGGACCTTATCCGACTAATGCGGCAATTATAGATGTTCAAAGACTTTCTCCTGGATTTTATGCATTTGGACTTCAGTTTACTTTCTGGATGTTACAAGAACTTTCCACTGGACTGTCATTCTCCGAGAGTTTACATTTAAAGGACTGATCGTTGTGATGGTGTTGGTATCCAGGTACTGTGCACATACGTTATTTTCTCTGTGATTGCATTGACTTGTTGCCATACCGCTGTTTTACTGTATAATTGTATTGATTTAGTGTATTGTAATGTTAGGGTTGTTTTAAGAATAAATTATAGTTATTTGTTAACAAAAAAACACTGATTTCTTTATTCATTCCCCTAGACATTTTACGCTGCATAGTGTTTCAGAATCTGATTTGTTTTTATCTCCATTACAAAATTTGTGTTTATCACGCATACGTGATCTGTTTATATCAGGTTCCGTAACAAGACAGTTTACGATCAGCTACGACTATCCGCGACAACACTAGTTACAGGAAGGCTTTTGTGCTGGATCAAAGACCTCCATACGACCGATATTCCTCCTGCGATCGTTCACGACACCAACGATCTGTCGCACGAGCGTCGTACGATTGTCCCGTAGTTTTCAGGTCGTACCTAGTCGTTAATTGGTTCAAGTTGTAAAGAAAGGAGGGCCCATGGGCCACGACACTTAGCTAAATTTGACCGGATGCCCATTTCTTTTATTTATGATATATTTTCTGTTAGAATAGCCTATGGCTAATGTTACTATGTTGTAAATGGACAGAAAATAAAAATTTCAGGAAGCATAGGAGACCTTCCCAGGACCCCCCTGGGTTCCAAGGAAAATGGATACAATTTGTACTCTGTCTGTCTAGGTGCTCAAACTCCTGTTTCTGGTCCATGGCTAACAGGATATAGGTCACCATGACCCAATGTCAGGTTTCCAAGGAGAATTGCCAAGGACTTACCCGAATGTCATGTAAGAAGAGTCTAGGGCCAATGGATACAATTTGTGCCTTGTATGACTGCTAAAAATCATGCCACTGGCCAGTAGCTTGCAGAATATTAGTCACTATGACCTAATTTTAAAGGATTTTTGCCAGGGACCTAGGCCTAATGCATACGATCTGTACCCATCCGACGTTAAAGGTACTCAAATCATGTTTTTGGCTTGTCAAGTTTCAAGTAGGATTTGCCAAGATCTCCCTGGATCTTGTGTTGGAAGATTTTAGGGCCTTATCTGACTGTATTTGACATGTATTATAAGAATTAAATGACCTTATTTCTGGATTCAAAGAAGACATGCCAAAGACCTCCCTAGATTTTTCAATATAAGGTTCAAAGGAAAACAGACACTTTTTGTACCCTGTCTGTCTGGATGCTCAAACTCATATTTTTTGCTCATAGCACATAGAGTATAGCCTGTGCACCATGACATAATTTCTGGTTTCCAAGGACATTTGCCTAGGACCTCCCTGAATTTTATGTTCTAGGCCTAATGGATACAATTTGTGCAACAGCTGATTGTCTGGGTGCTCAAAATCATGATTTCGGTTCACAGGTGCAAAATATTGGTTTCACAGACCTAATTTTAGGTTCCTATAGGACATTTGCCTAAGACCTACTTGAATGTAACGTTAGAAGATTCTAGGCGTAATGCATACGATTTGTGCCTCGTCTAACTGCCTGTGTGCTCAAACCCATTTTCAGCAGATAGGTCAAAACATATAGGTCACCATGACCTAATTCGGGTTTCCAGGACATTTCCCTAGGACCTCCATTTCAGTCAGCTGAGCTAAAAATTACAAATGTTTTAGACGGCTCAGATAACATTTAATGATGTAGCTCTAAAATCAATATATTCATAATTTATATAATATAATTTATTCAACTTTTACTTGTTTATAAAAAGGTGCTGAAAATCATATTTTTCTCATGTAACTCGCACAATATAGGTCACGGTGGGCTAATTCAGGTTTTACCTGAAAGTTTCACCAGGACCCGTTTAGGCATTATGGAAGAAATCAACACATTCCTCAGTGGCTCATTGGCTAATTAAGCAGATGTGGCTCATGATCGACAAGAGTATGACCGGAGAAAACAGATCTGTCAGCTTAACACCGCTTATCCTGGTCTCTGTTTATTGACATCAATTAGCACAAACCACCAGACAGCCTGGTTACCTAATCACACACACAAAGTGAACAAATTGATTGAAATATGATTGAAGCTAGCGCTTAGTGCAAAATATTGCCGTGGAAAACACTAATGATCATGGCGTCCCTACTTGGGTTTCCCTCAATATACTGGGCTATGCACATTATCGTGTCTTTAAACGTTCTTTAACATTTGCAGTATCTCACGCCTTGAGTTAATGTTGCCTGAATACAAAAGATGTACCAGTAAAATCATTCCGGTAGAAGGACACACTATCTCTAGTTCACCTGTTTCTATAAGTTGTTTGTGTTCTGTTATTCAGCAATCACAGTCTTCATGTTTCTGTTTAACATAACAAAACTGCGTTATTAGAGGTGTTATTTTAATCTTGCGTGACAGCTCCAAAACAAGAACAATATGAAGATTTACAGATGAAACATCGGTTAGAAGCTTGAAAAATCTTGATTTGTGAAGTTATGGGCTCGCAATGTATATGTTTTAAGCCACTGATCACGTCAGGTGATAGTGCATTTCCACTTTTGTACAGGAGTAAAAACAGGTCTAGACATATTGGCAGATAACATGATATTGTACGGATACAACATGATATTTCATGTATATTTAACATATACATACTATGTGAATTCTTCCCTTTAAGGAGTATAACTAACAAATGGTTTGGTAATGTATTCTGGAAACCATACACTGGTATATTTTTTTTCCACTTATGAAGATTCAGAGGTGTACATATATATGAGGTAAAAAAACATATAAACAATAAGATCAGTCTTCAGCACGGAACGAAAATGTACAGCCTTTTTATGTTGGAAATTGATAGACAACTGAACTTAAAATTTAGATGACAAATATATACTGATAAGAGTAAATTCAGGTATATTGCAGTCTGTATATTGCAGAAAGACAGAGTAGAGTTTGCATGCATTGTTGTGGAATTTCACAATATTTCCACTTTTTTCAGGAAAAAATTACTCTCTTGGTTTTGGTGCTAAAATTTAAACAATTTCTACTGGTAATTAAAAAAGTATCATAAACTTATATGGTTAAATGTAATTTTTTCAGTGTTTTTCTCTCAGAAAATTGGAATTTCAAGTTTCAATTGCTATGTATACCTACAGCTTAAGCTGCATTTTATCGTCAGCTTAAATTCCCAAATTATTATTTGCAATAACTGTTCAGTATATTCGCATCAAATCAATATTAATAAAGACCAGATAAAAAAATGTGAACTATACCAGAGCTCGATGGTTTTCCGGACCTCCCTGTTGTATGTCCAGTTGACGTAGCAGTAGGTCGCGTTCCTCTTGGAGCTGTAGAACGTGGCGGAAAAGATAGGTGGCACAACCGCTATGGCCACGGACACCACCCAGGTCAACAGGATGACCAGCGACACTTTCTTTGCTGTCATACGTGGTCTCAGTGGATGCATGATGGCACTGTATCTAAAGTAGAGAAAATAATGGTCCTACAGTGTATTCCCCAGTGGGTGACCATCGAAATCTGACGATTATTGTCTCAAACCTAAATGTTATGACAGTGTTACACTAAGTGGTTTAGGGTCTTTAAGCCTTAAGGGGCCTATATAACGACATTTGACGTCTGTTAACTGAACATATAACCCTCATAAAAAATAGCCGGTAAACAATAATCCATTGGTACACAAATTGTCCCGTTTTGTATATATCCACGTGTTTATATCATGCGAGGGGCACAGAAATGATAAAAAATAGCAAAAAATGGCAAGGTCAGACGAATGAGTTTTGCAAATGATTTTATTTTTGCAGTTAGTGACATTTTAAGGGGCCCGATCACCTATCTAATCCTAAAAACTAAAGGTAATCCCTTGGAGCTTTTATAAAAATAGGCCAGAAAACGTTGATTTCATCGTACGCAGGCTGCTTGTTTTGTTTATATCAACGTGTTTATGTGGGGGCCCGCCAAAATAACCAAAAGAAATTCAACAAAGGCATCTGGAAAGACCGTAAAGCCAGAGCTTTGCAAAAGGCGTTTTGCAAGAAGTGACTTTTTCATTGCCGTATATATGCAACCTACCACCTTAGGGTACGTTTTTCCCGTTTGTTATCATTGCTGTTATAACAAACATGATGTTGAAAAACAAGTTCATTCATCCTTCACGAAGGTGTTATAAGAACTAAACACAACCAAAATTACCCTAAGATCATAAATATATACACAGAAGAAACCAGAAATCACATAAATTCTTTTTTTTAAATGTAGGGGAATGGACACCTTTAAACCTCCGCACATATGGAAGCAACCGCCTTCAGTTATATTTTTCTTGTTTGTCAACATGAGCGCATGAACCGCGTTTACTAACAGCTGTAGAAAGTTAAGGTAATACATCTGTCTCAGAGGCATTGTATGAACGTTGCAGTTGCAGAAATTATATACAGTTTACACAGTACACAAAGTAGGCCAGGAATCGCATTAATCCTATAGATAAGGCATTGCATCTCCATGAAGAGAACCATCATTTAAATCTGAAACCTTTTGGTGCCTTGACAAAGTTACTGGTTGCAAAACTTCCTCCAGTTGTTACAATTTTTTTAAATAATATGACAACAACCAAGCCATCAACAGTCTTTAAGACAAGAAAAGTTAAATACACTTTATTATTCCCAAGCTGGGAGATTACATTGTGTCCACACAGATATAAAAATTAAATATTCATTACTACAATAAGTCTACCTAAAAATATAATAGAATTCACCGTAAACCACTATAAAACAGTACCAAACCTGACTGGATACAACATAAATTAATTACTTATATGATATACGTAAATAAATAAAATCCCTATAATGCAGGGACGATCACATATACAATACACATAAACAATGACCCATAGGTCATGACGCTTAGCTGTCTAGGAAGAGATTCACAGAATGAATGTTATCATATGAAAGCAAATTTTTGTAGGTGGTATCCCCATTCAACTGTGGCGATTAAAGTTCTCCAAAATCAACAAGAAGAAAAAGTTAAATGATTCCCATGAAATCTAGCCTTTTTATGCGGCAAGCTGTCCTAAAAATGACTATGCACACTTTTGAAGGACATCCCTGGATGTTAAGATCTTAGGTCCAATAGTAGGTGCAGGTGTAGTACCGTGCCTGACTGTCTAGGTGCTTAAAATGTTTCAGTAATATAGGCCACCAAGACCTAAATTCAGGTTTCCATGGAGATTGCCCCAGATGTTTTGGCCGGTAGCACGCAAAATATAGGTCACGGTGACCTAATATCAGGTTTCCATGGGTATTGCCTAAGGCTTCTCTGTATATAACGTTTGAACATTCCAGGGCCAGCAGATACAATTTGTGCCCATCTGATTTTCAGGGTGCTAAAAATCATGTCTTTGGCCCGAGGATAACAGAATATAGGTCCTCATGACCTAATTTCAAGTTTCCATGCAGATTTACCGCACACCTGCCTAAATGTCATGTTAGAAGATTCTAGGCCTAGCGGATACTATTTGTGCCTAGTCTCACTGACTGGGTGCTCAAAATCATGTTTTCAGCCTGTAGTTCACAAAATTTAGGACACCATGACCTAATTTCAGGTTCCAAGGAATTATGACTAGGACCTCCCTGGATGTACACTTAGAAGTTTCTAGGTCTAACCATTACAATTTGTGCCTTGATAACGGATGGACTGCTTAATCTGAAGATCTCAAAAATAGAGAAAAAAATGCGTACAAATTAGAAAAAAAAACACAGGTGGCACCACCAGTCTTCTGAAAATGATACAACCCACAATGATCAATATGCATGGAAGCAATCTTTGCAATTAAAACATAAGTTATTCCAATATTGGAGCTTTTGTTTCAATTTTATTATTATTCTGGGGGTACTTTTGAGCCCCATTGCTCAGAGTATATAGGTCACAGTGACCTTATTTCAGGTTTCCAAGGAGATTTTTATGGATCTCTTTAGATTTTCAGTATGAAGTTTCTACGTTCAGTGGTAACGGTTTGTGCCCTCTTAACGGACAGACGAATAGACAGACAGACTGACGACGGACAAAGAGTGATCGCTAGAGCTCAGATGACTTTCAGTCAGCTGACCTAAAAACAGATGGACTGCTGCATATTAAGATATAACTTAAAGAAAAGGGAAAAAGTAATCTAGCGAGTAAAAAGGTCATTGTATAAAGATATGGCACGTGGTAAAAAGGAATTTTTATATTGTTGTGTATTGGTGTGTGGTTTGCGAAAGGACGTTCGTTTTATATGTAACCATTGACAATGATGACATTAATGGATGGAGTTGAGATGATGAGTTAAATAGATTGCATTCTCAGTTATTTTTTTCTGGTTTCATGTTATTTAAATAGTCCTGTGTCTAATTTCGACTTTACAGCTTACTTTTTTAATTGATCTGCAAATATTAAAAGTATTGCAAAATTGTAATGTTCCCTTTGGCAGCACAGACATGTCTTTTAGTATAAAAACTAATTCTATCGTATAGAATGTGTAACACGGTATATGTGGGTTTCAATGGTAACCACAATGTTAACAGACACGACGTTTGTTTTCAATATGCGAACAGAAATTACTAGATGTAATCACAGTAAATTTGAACATGGTCACTTTATAATATGTTCCGAGTGTTATAATGATGCAAACATGTATGCTACTATTTGTCCAGACATGATACAGGACTGATCCGTGATGATTTGCTGGTTGATCAGCTTGCTTTTAATTGAAAACTTTGCTTACTTGGTCATTCCCTCGAGTTTGCAACCAAAACAATGACGTTCAAATCACTCCCAAAACAATAGACATTGAGGGATCAGGTTTTTAAATATTTATGATATGTAACAGGCAGATATCTTATTACTCACTGTAGGACGATCTACAGTAAAGCAGCAGAGCTTTCTACCATATTGGTGACGCAAGAATCTCTGTATGCAAAATGTCCTTCCTGAGTTTCTGCCACTTTTCAAAAAGTTTAAATTTCAGGTTCTAAGAATAAAACCAGTCTCAACTTTTTTGTGTAAAGAGTTTGTTCATTCCTGGTATTGCTAGACTAGTTTACATATGGGTAAAAGTTTAATTTATAGTTTAAAATATTATAAACAGAAACAAGTTTTTATCAATATGCACGAGGGAACAAAAACCCTACTGGTTCAAATCCTATTAAAGAAGATGTTTGAAATAATGTGTGCAATACAAAATCACCGATTATACTTTGGTGGCCATATTTGATTTTGGATAGGTCTGTAATTTGATAGAGATAAAGTCCTCATACGCAAAAATAATCCCTGTGAATGTGACATAGACCAAACGTATTCTGTTTGTCATATAGTGCGCGACAGAAAACCTCCGATCATCCTCTGGCGGCCATATTTGATTTTGGGCGGATCTGTAATTAAATAGGGATTGAATCCTCACAGACACCAATCTTCCCATTGAATCTGAGAAGAAGCAAACGTATTTTTTTAAGATAACGCGCTTAAAATATTTTCAAATGTGGTCTGACGGCCATGTTTAATTTTTGGCGGGTATGTAATTCGATAATTCTTACGCACCAATCAAGAAAGACTAAATGAATTGTGTTTAAGATACTGCGCGCGAAAAAAAGCGTCACTGACGGACGGACTGACACTGTGATCACTAAAGGGCATTTGTATTTTGTATATGCGATGTGTATTTTAAAATTGTAATGTGCCAAGGCGTGGCTCCTTTTGTACAAGAATTAACCTGAGCCTGGTAACAACTTGTGTCAGAGTTAATGTTAAAGAGAGCAGAATGGAATTATCGACGTGTATTTTAGGATATTATGTGCATTTTTGGTTGGGGGTCTACGAACAATCGGACATGTACTACAGTGTTGCATTCTGATGGCATGAGAAGTAGCCGGTCGTTAATAAATCGCCATATATTGCAGGGGCGGGTCCAGAATTTTGGAAAGGGGAGGGTCCATCCCAGAAAACCGAATAAAATGTGCTCTGGTCCAGAAAGGAGGTGGTCCAGGCCGCAAAAATTTGGTCAAAAAATTAACACGTCTGACAATACAGTAACATTTCTTGTTGTATCATATCTACACATTTCGTCTGGTACCTTTTTTACTATCTTTTATCGGATTATGTGGATACAGAGTTGGGTTGGATCAGGATCCATGCATGATTTTATATATATATAGATATATTAATATTTGATTTGTTGACATGAACATATTGACACCGGAAACAAGGGGCTAGGCGTGACGCTCTTAACATTAACACCAAGGTCATATATAGGATATTTTGACGGTACAGGTCAGGAATGCTGAACATGAATATATAGACGTCAACGTGTACATTGATAGCCAACATCCCTGTCTGTGTTGGAGAATATGTAGGTTCACAAAGCACTATGTGTGTTCAAGTGTAAGACAGACGTTGTTTGAACATGGCAATAATATTGCGAATAACAGGAACTAATTTTCAAGCTTTCGACATAAATGGGCTTTTGGTGTAAACCAATTCAGCGGTGGGATATAATATCCGGACCTAGCTCAGAACCGCATAACCTCAGGTTACATGTAATATGGATGATGCTTGGATATTAAGATATTTCTAATAACAGGAAGGACCGAATAACATGACGTACATATCGCAACATACAAATTCTTCATTATTACTCTCCAGTGAATTAACTTATTTGCCCTCATTTATTGTCTGTACTTTTTCCCTTCAAGAAGTTTCAGTAAAAGATAAATCTGACTGTGTATTTCCGAAATCTGCCGCTGAAGGTCATGTTGTGCTTGTCACGAGGGAAGATATACGTTTTTCATCTCAGTAAAAGATAAACCTGACTGCGTATTTCCGAAATCTGCCGCTGAAGGTCAAGTTGTGCTTGTCACGAGGGAAGATGTACGTTCTTCATCTTCATGTTTTACTTTATCATTTTACACAAGATCCTATTCCAGCAGAATGTTCAAAATAAAAACAGGCTGTTCAACATTTAATAATAATCAAATACATGATGGCCGAGTAAAATAAACGGAAATGTAGGCGTAGCTATAACGTTTATTTTGATCAATCTATTGAATACAAATTATTTATGTAAATGTCGTCAAAGCATTATTGAGAAAAGTTGTTATCATGTAGACGGGGTCCAACGACAATAGCATGTGGGTGGAAAACAGACACGTTAATTAAATGTCACATTATTTTTTGATATATGACATGTTACGGACAGTACAAATCATACGTCATTTTCGTATTGGCGAGCTTATTAAAAAAATATAGGTCCTTTTCCTTTGGTGGCAAAGATCATTTTAATCATCTTGATATCGACATTTACACACTGTAAATATACAGCGCATTTAAACCTAAAGATATGAGAATTCTTCATATTCATATTTAAACCCATGCCCAGTACAAGCACCCGTGGTGCCTAGGTCTACGTGGGGTTTTCATCAAGTAGTGCCGTTTAATCTTTTTACAGTGATAGACACTGCAGGAACTTCAGGCTTTTTATTACAAAGGGCTTTTTACCCCTAGTTACCATGGCAATTGGTAAACCACCGCCCCACAGGATGGTTGAAGGGAACGTATCTTCACTGAGTACGATTACGTGTCACGTGCGGTAACTGATATATAAAATGCTCAACCGTAAAGGTGTTTGTCAAAGAAAGCCTCTCTCTGATGTGCACAGGGCCGTTATTAATGGTGATGTGAGCCGAATAGCGCTGGCTTTTTATAAAGTGAAACCGTCCAAATGGTCGTCCATATACAAAATGACTACCTCACAATCACGGACCCTATATTTGGACTAAGTCTTGCAGTTTACGACATGCCATAAATGGCCAACAAGACCAATATGTCAACGCCACGTCTAATGATCCCAAAGGATGTCGTGTTACGTTGAATTCGGTGTGTTGTTTTTGTGAATAATGTATGTTTTGAAATATGATGTGAACGTGTCTTAAAATAGAAAATTTTTTATGAGTATATCAACATATGGGTTCTCTCTTCTCTTCTTTTAAAGTAACAACTAATAACTATGAATGCTCATCTTCTTGACACACTAGTGGAGAATATTGAACTTTTAAACATTTAAGTTATGATTAAAAAAAATTTCATTATATTGAAGACGCTCAAGTAAATTTAAAATTAAACGGTTGGATTTGTGAATTGTTGCAATATTTAAAGAGCTCCCCCCTTCGATCCGAACTTAAATCAATCATATTTTTAACAGATTTCATTCTTTAGCATATATTATATCGACACAAAGGACGATGTAACGATATAATATCTAACTAAATTTTTATTAAATACTTCTCAGATAAATGACAGATCCAGTTACCCCCTGCGATGAACTAAAACTGGTTATTACTGGCAGCAGATACAATCTTGTGCTTTATTTAATTTAAATATCGTTTGTGAATATTTGCAGATTTAAAGCTTCCATATGGATAAATGGCATCTTTACACTACATCTTAAAAGCGCCTGTGAAATGTTGCTGATTTAGGTTTCCTTTTTTTCAGATGTTGAATAACATGTTGATGAGACCGCGTGTATTAGATATTGAGAAATGTAGAAGGATTATAAGCACACTGGAATCTCTGTCTGACAACGGAACGAGGAATGATGGGTGGAAATTGATTCATCCAGGGATTGTGTAATTAAAACAATTAATCCGCAACATACATCTTCTGCGGCTGTCGTCCGTGGTCGGTGTGAGGAGCCCGTGTGACTCGGTGCCAGGCCGTGTACGAAAATAATCCTCACCAATAACCGACAATCAGCCACAACAGTCCTGGGATGTTATGCTAGATCTCGTATAATCCAAAAAAAAAATCCATATTCAGATAAATCAAACACATCCACCCTTTGCAGTGCTCAACAGACAGCCACTAGCGCGTTTATAGAACCTATAAACTAATACTTCGAGAAATGTATTTGATTTTTATCTTATAAATATCTTCTTGAATAAATCATTGATAGGAATAGATATATTGTATATATATTTATGTTTATGTGAGTGTTTAATTCATATCAATATATGCGCGTTCATATGCCCTTTAATAAACAATTAAATTATGAATGATTGTTCCAGGTTTGAGGTTACTATTACCGATAATTGTAAATTAATTATTATTATTCCATTAATGTAATAATTACCATTAATTTTTAAATTATGTGGTAACTTAAAAAAAGCAAATGACTAAAGATTCACACGTTGGAACAAATGGTTACAAGCATGTAATTCTTCTGGTTAGGTGAACAGATATTGTCGACACGTCGCGTTTACAAAAGGTTTTAGTGCACACCGGGAATGAAAGATTGAAACAGCCCGAAGCCTTGAACCTTGGCTAACGCAGCACTGAACTGCATGGATGATTCAGAATAATCAGCTGGGAATAAATCACAGTTCTACCCGGATTATTTTCCACACAACATGGATGATTAGTCAGCAGCCTTACAACGAAGAGAATAAATCACAAAGCTACCTTGGGGGTACGGAAAGCAGAGGGATTACAAAACAATACTGATCTTATCTCCCACTATTAATTCATCAGGTATTAACCCTCAACCCGCTAAAGGCAAATATTTATCTGTTCTCGAAAGAGATTTTTAAAATTAATTTTGTATCGCACTGACATGGAAGTAACTTGTGGGTCCAGGACCCTTACAAGGGATTAAAAATTATTTTAAAATATTCTAGGCGTGGTCCTTTTTATTATGACAGATCCTAATAAAACCATGAAGAATGTGTACTACACGAGCTCGCATTCTTTGCAACTTTCTTTTATGTACAAATTTATGGAAATGATAAATATTTGAAAAAATAGTCATTGACTACTAAAGCATAAATTTAATACAGACTTCAGTAAAAGTCTGGATGTAATTATACATGGATTATATCATAATACGTGTGAACCTCAAAATCAGTTTTAAATAAACAACAGTTTTCTGAAATGCAGATTAGACGAGAGTCCGTTAGAAAGTTTGCAACCTGGTGTCAATAATAGAATCAAGAGACTGGAATGAGCAGTTAAAATTTAATAGACTGAAAACATGGACTACCTGCCAGCATCAGGGGCGAATCAAAGATTTAGGAAAAGGGAGGGGGGGGGGTCCAACCCAGGAGGACTATAGAACCCTCCCCCCCCCCCCCCCCCCAAAAAAAAAAAAAAGGTCCCCAGGTCTGAAAAAAAGGGGGGGGGCAGGGTCAAAGATTTTGTCTGAAGCCCTTAAAAAACGTGCTTCTGATGAAAAGGTGGGGACCCCCCCCCCCCCCCCCCCCGGATCCGCTTCTGTGCTTTAACAGAATCAGGGAGTCCTGAACCAATGAACCAAAAAATACGAAATTCTAGCAAAATGAACATATGAAGATCTTACGAAAACAACACGGATCGTCACAAAGGCAGGATGGATGTTTTCACAGCTAATATAAACATGATCATATATAATTTTTGATACATAAAAGATCGGTATTTTTTCTGGACATAATAGAAAGAGAATCACATGAATTCATGCGATTTACATGTATTCAAACTTTAAAATTAAATTATCTCATAAAAAAGGTATGTGAAAACTGGTTTTCTGTATCAATGGTCTGTCCTTCTTTTTCCTGCTTCCACACGAAGCTTACTTGATGATTTCACCAACATAAATAGATTTGTATAGGATTCGCTTTTAAATTTTCAAAGGAAAAAATATAGCAAGAGTAAAACAGTTTGTGGCGGGTCACATGTACTGCACTTTTACACCTAAAGCTGTATGAATGCAGATATATCAGTTACATGTTGCAAGATAACGACTCAATAAATGTACCCTTACCTGTCGATAGCTATTGCCACGAAGGTGAACACGCTGGCGCCGATGGTACAAAGTTCAATGAACCGTGAAAAACGACAGTAAGGCAGCCCAAAGGGCCAGTCCCCGTACAACATGTAGATGAAGTTGAAGAAAGTATTAAAGATGCTATTCAGTGCGTCTGCAACAGCCAGGTTAACCAGGAAGAAATTGGTGACGCTTCTCATTCGTCTGTGAGCTAAGACAATCCATATGACTATCAAATTTCCGGCTGTAGCCGTGACCACCATAGACACGAAGAAGATTATGTACAAGGTCTGTACGTACCACGGCACGTGCGAGCCGCCTAATGACGTCACGTTAGAGACGTTGGAAATTGCCGTCGACATTGGCGAGCTATACGTGATGTATTCTACAGCGTATTTGGTGAGGTTGACCTCAGCAGCACCGGAAGGTAACAAAACCTCTTCCATGGTCGGCATGTTGTATCAGGTAATAACGGTCACCTTTCAAAGTGATCCTTTCTTGTCAGGTTGTTGATTCAGACAATTTAAAGCTTGACCAACCTTGCGTTTTGTTCTTCTCTTATCTTGCTATCTTGTGAGCTTTAGGGGTGTTTACCTGTTTCCTAATTCAGTTTTTGAACATTGTTATTATCACAAAGACTTGTCTTCCGGCTGTGGCGATGCCTCTTTCATCCTTTTCATCATCGTCAGATAAAGCACGTTGTGTCCACGAGGTTGATGCATATCAACTCGGCAACTTGTTCGTGTGACATCAGGCGTAAATTTAAAATAAGTGTTCAAATAATCCTAACTTCCAACAGTGTTCAAAGGAAGTTAAAAAAAATTATATTGATTAAGAGATTCAAGATATGAATTCGAAGACTTTCTGACCGGATGTTGTGAAATAGGAATATTACTTTCCTATAACATCAGAACCAAAAACATGTGCATCCGAGTATTCATTGATCGTCGTTTCATGTTTGCGTAACTGCTAAATATGTCTGTGCGGCCTCGCTTTCATTTTCCATGAAGTGACAAGAGACATAGACATAGTACTTCAGCCCGGAGACCGGTGTCTCGCAAGTGGCAGAGCTCAGTGCTCAAGTCAACTTTGATGCTGCATGTGTCCAATCAGCGCATCGCAGCCGATCAAGCTCACCAATCAGATGTTCAATAATATGAGAGTTGGTTATTAACCAGTTCAGGTGCTTGTAATCGTCAAACCTGGTATAAAATTGTCGGGTCTTGCACCAAGCGATTCGTGCGAGGCATATGCACACGGTGTTGTGATGATGATGTTAATATGAACGCTGGATGTGTGCTCCGAAGTATCCACGGGCTCCGGGGGGTCTGACGGATATTGACTTCTTATCCTTTACCACCTGCAGAGAAGCAACACGAACCATAAAATAAATCAGTGAATAACGGCTGGCTGCTCGCTTATACGCTGTTTAATTTAGTTCATTTGTTTGATTTATCAAAAGGACAGCCCATACTAATTCAGTATAACTAATTGGGTTAATTTTACTTGCCTCCTTTGTTATAGAGATGTAGTAATTCTAGTAAAACTCATTTATATTCATTAAAAAAAATTTAATCAAAGAGGACAGAAGGAAATTATGCGGTGGTTTTACGTTTTATTCTGGTGTTACACAGGTCCGTGCATGTCAATTATGCAAATTGTACCGCAACAGATGTACTAAGCAGCGTCCTTACATGGCTGATATGCAAATATTACTTAAAGTTCAACAAGTGCGGGTATCATTGTGTTTAAAAATATATAATGTTATGAATAAGAACATGATAATTTGAACTTAATGAATATGTTTTTTACCTGACAGTATCATTATCAAGTTCCAATATTCTATTAACAATATTCTCTCTCTCTCTCTCTCTCTCTCTCTCTCTCTCTCGGGATATATATATATATATATATATATATATATATATATATATATATATATATATGTATATACACACACACATATATATATATATATTCTTTAGGAGGCTCTATATTTATATAAATAAATGATCCACTCTGTCGGCATCACATTTTCGTCAAAACTATGATGCTGCTGTAGTACTAACTAAAATGATACCTCCACATTTATATATCTTTTCTGATATTCCCGAAATAATTCTTCTTTGTATTCAAGATTAATATACCTTTTATTCAAACTTGCGATAGCAGACTTTTTCCCTGGCGGCACAAATACTGGGACTAAATCGGTCAGGGTTCGATAATAGCACAAGACTAGGAGGACATCCCAGATGCCGAAACTCTATCTGTGCACTGATGGACCTGCAGGGCAAAGAAGAATCCTAGCCGGAATAACCCTCTTGGCTGACCACGCCCACGTCGGTGATGTTCCGTAGGAAAACAAGTTTCTTTTCATGACACCTTACATAAATCATGATTTTGTAATGACGCAGGTACCAGGTACCGGATAGCTGACCCTGCAGTACTCCACATTCTAACGAGCTTATAGACACCTTAAAAGAATGTGATCATTAAAATGATCTTGAGTTATCCAGTCGAGACCTTTGAATAACGCCGTTGGAAAACATAACGCCGAGAGGAAACCCTGGATCTTTTATATAGAGGGGCCTCCGACGATCATGCAACTAATCAAACAGTATACTCATTTTCAAAAGCATGCCCATATCGGCGTGGAGGCTCCACCCGATGCATGATATCAAATGTACCAGTAAATCACCCGCTGAGATATGTACAATTAGTGCAGAGAGTTCGACATGTAACACAATATGCGACATTACACTAACAACTCTCTTGCATAGGGAGTCCGTACAAATATTTAGATCCATGAAAGATTGACGCCAACATATCTGAGTTAAGGTTAATATTGAAGAAATTACGTTTATTTGTGGATTTTTATCATTAAATCAAATGTATACTAGGAAGAACAAATAACTGAAGTGCAAAACATGAAATATAACAGAAAAAGTAAATATACTATGAGAGAATCGTTTTATAGGGCCGAAATATTATTGTTTTACGCATCAGTTTATCTAAAAAAAAATAACATTATTTTTTCACATAAAGATTCCACTGATATTACCGCAAATTTGAAAGTGTTTGTCTCATTATCTGTCTGTCAATCTGTCTCCCTCTCAAATGCAAATCGAAAAATAACAAAAAAAGTATATATACTATGAGAGGATCATTTTATAGGGCGAAATATTATTGTTTTACACATCAGTTTATTTTTAAAAATATTTGCGGATTATTTTGCACAAAAATATATCACAGATATCGCAAATTTGAAAGTGTCTGACTGGTTTTCTGTCTGTCAGTCTTTCTGTCTCTCTCTCACTCACTTATAGTCTTATCGAATAGTTTTGTCTGTATTGAGAGTCGAACAATAGACAAAAACAAATCTCCTATGGAGGTGAGACACGGAAAACAACATAATTAATCACGAGATGTATCGCGGGTAGAAAGACAGACATGTAAATAGACAAATATAATCCTGAGATACATCTCGTGTAGAGGAAGAGACATGTAAACAGGCAAATATAATCCTGAGAGATGTCTCGTGTAGAGGAGAGACATGTCTCTTTCTCTACACGAGATATATCTCAGGATTATATTTATATGTTAACATGTCTCTTCCTCTACACGAAATACATCTCAGGATAACATTTGTCTGTTAACATGTCTCTTCCTCTACACGAGATATATATCAGGATTATATTTGTCTGTTTACATGTCCCTTCCTGACATGTTAACAGACAAATATAATCCTGAGATATATCTTGTGTAGAGGAAGAGACATGTTAACAGACAAATATAATCTACACGTGATATAATCCTGAGATATATCTCGTGTAGAGAAAGAGACATGTAAACACACAACTATAATCCTGAGATATATCACGTGCACAGGAAGAGGCATGTAAACACACAAATATAATCCTGAGATATATCTCGTGTAGAGGAAGAGACATGTAAACAGGCAAATATAATCCTGAGAGATGTCTCGTGTAGAGGAAGAGACATGTTAACAGACAAATATTATCCTGAGCTATATCACATGTAGGGGAAGAGGCATGTTAACAGACAGTTATAATCCTGAGAGATATCACGCTTTGAGGAAAAGAAGTGTACACTGACGAAAATAATCCTGAGAGACGCCTTGTGAAGAGGAGAAGAGACGTGTAAAACTAAATTTAAACCCCCTGATATGCAGAGACATAATCTCGGACAAACATAGTTGTGTCCTTAGCTGAATTTTGTTAATATTCGAAATCTAATCCGTTCTACCTTGCCTCCAGTTTTAATTACACATTTAAACACTGACGATTAAACCAGAACTGACAGACAGAAAGACATAAAGGGTGATCACATGACTTGCGCCATATTCGCTGGTCCAGATAGTGAGACATACTTGTAAATACAACATCCGGTATTCCGACACGGGAATATCCGCTTTCAAGATACCGTCTGGTTTCTAAGATTTATTCAGAATGTATTACGGACTATACTTCACAAGGGCATCAGTCGAAACCAGAAAAGCTTTTCCCTTGTGGGTGGAACATTTCATTCTAAGACAAATTTGTTTGCGTGTGGACGATTTGTGAAGAAAGGATGAAATCAATCATGGGTTGACTTTACATAAGTACATATCTTAATTAATATTATTGCTGTACCCATAATACGGGGTTTTCCTTTTCCGTGGCAAGCACAGTTGTTGTCTGCTGAGTTATTTTTTTCCGCTCCCGGATTCATTTTTATTTATACGGTTCTATCTTGGCTTTTACATTATTTTGCTGTTTAGAAAGTAAGGAAATACTAGAGTTCAAAGATGGGCTCCATGTGTTGTTTGCAAAATCATTCGAGCTCCGCTGCCGCTTGGTTTTGTAACGAGACCTCACAATGGGTAAAAAGATTACATTCGATATTATTGTTCCTTATCCAACAAGTATCGTTTTAACTTCTGTTATACCTCACCGTTTATAAATATATTATAAAACCTATATTTTTTAATGCTTGCTTAACTATACACATTTACTATGTTCATCTGCAGAGTTCCATTACGGTTTCGGACTACGTGACAGGGGCTTTTACTCAAATGTACAGGTGTCAACTAGGCTCGTTGTACCACTCCTGTGGGTCCTGGATGTGTGTCATCCCGTTTGCTGGGTCATATTACCGAGGAACCCCCAAAGGCGCCACTTGGTTTGTGAGTGAAACATGACTACTTTTGGACACAGTCTCCCCATTAAGCCTGCAGAGCGCTTACCCCGGGTGGGGGCCGACCGTGAAAAATCTTACCACCTCGACTGAGATACGAACTCCCGATCTCCCGGTTTTGAGTCTTGTGCTCTACCCCTGAGCAACATAAGCCGGTCTGTTTTATAAATAGATATCTGTCTGCATGTGAAGCCTCGCTCCGATTAGATCTGGACCTGGAAGTAAACGCTTAAACAAACACTGTATTTCCCTGTCCCTGTAAAAGGATAAAACACTACAAAGCGCATTTTCAAGAGTCAAAACCGATCTATTTGTAGGTGATTTGTTCTATTTCATATCCAACTTCTTCGTTACATAATCTACATACATTACCCCTTATTGTCAGACATGTTTTATGAGACGAGGACGTGCCGGTAGATAATATCTGGCAGATAAGCCGACATGTCCCATGAAAGACAATTATGCGGCATAGTTGGACATTTTTGCATAAGCCACGGAGATAAAATGTGTTCCAGGAAATGAGGAGGAACGAGCCAGCCGAGCGGGGGGCTGCTCAGCATTCATATTCAGCTGGCGTCCCATCCGGGCCAATATAAAAACGAACGCCAGCGAGTCACCAAAGAGCGCTGGACAATCCCATCTTTATGTAACGGGCGTGTACACAACTCATCGAGGACAAAAAGGCAATTTTAATAAACCCACCACGCAACATTGGACAAGTTTATTTTGTGCCATTCTTAGTTATGAAGTTCGTATTAATATATGAGACCGCCAACAAGTAAAAGCATATCACAATTCTCGATACTTTATTATATTTTATTAGCTTTTGTACTTTGAGCCGTCGTTATTGAGTTCGTATAAACATACAAGGCTGCCACCAAAGTATAAATATATAAAATTCTCGCTACTTTATGTAACGGTTACGCCCTGAGCAGAACATGTGTTCTGGTCTTTCAATCAGTTTTAAAATTACTATTTGTATTTTTTTTGTGTTCATTTTTTTGGGTGGATAAATCATACTCCATGTATTCATGTCACCGAAAGCACAATAATTTAGTCACTGCCATTTTGATGGTCATTAACTAAATTCCTGAGGCTGAAATTTCAAGTTTGTTTTAAATTTCCCTTTTACAGGTAAATATTGAGAAACATACCTTCCTGCTGCTGTTACTGATGCTCTGTTTTGTGATTCAGCGGCTAACTATAGGGGGCAGAACTTGCCCCAAAGGAAGAAGAAACTTTCAGGAGTAACACTATACTTCATTGTTCATGTTAAGTTTACCGCCATGGTGCATTCTAGGAGACAGCATTTTGTTAAAAGCATATTTAAAAAAAATTCCTTTATATGGTGATCAAGATGCAATCAAAGAGAGTAATCTCTTTAATTTTGTTTATTTTTAATGGTCAATTTCACCTAAAAATTCATTCTGAGCTACTCAATCAGCTAAACTAATATGCAGTCTGTGAAAGAAATATTTATGTACCACATTTTTACATTAGAACAGTAATTTAACACCATAGATTCTCTGGAAATTTCATAACCTCTACAAATTAATGTTCAAGTTTTCACAGCTGAACATTCATGATAATTCTGCATTTTTCAGTTTTTCAGTTTCTTTGAAAACGTCTCAATTTTTTTGTTTACTTATTAAATACTGAAAGAAAACAATTACACCTGTCTAGTTTTGCAAGGATGCTGTTACGACCCATAATGATATAATCAGTCCATATTGTAATAACGGCCCATAATGTGATAAATACGACCCATATTGTAATAACGTCCCATCGTGTAATAAAAAACGGCCCATATTGTAATAACGATAACCTGCCCATATTGTAATAAAATTGCAAGTGGGTTAACGGCCCACATTGTAATAAAATCGCAGGTGGATTAAAGGCCATTCGAATTTCATGCAAATCAACTTTGACAATTTAAATATTGACTTCTCTTGAAACGAATGTGTAATTGAACATACTGGTAAGTGGAAAACCACTAGATTAACATAATCACTATCTATTTAAATGAACCAAAATGCCAGTGACAAAGCTAATATGAGCGTACTCTGGCCAAGAGTCATGTTTATTCTTTTGTTGAATCAGTGTTTTGATGGGATGAAAAAGTATTTGAGCAGGATAAATAGGATATATATATATATATATATATATATATATATATATATTTATATGTGTGTATGTGTATATATAACACATCTTCCAACCATGTTATATATTTTGCAACCCGTCCCAATCAAAATGCTTTTCCAGCGCCTGTGAATAAGAATAGCTCTATGAATATGGATGGCTCGAAAATTAGGTTATGGTCCAAAATAAACACCAGTTGCAAATAAATTACCAGTCACTATAACTCTGACCAAAAGTAAGTTTTGGAAGATCAGCCGTACTGGAGAGCTAGCTCAAACTTGGACAGAATCGAGCGATAATGGGTGATCGGATATAGTGTAAGAGCTTGGAAATAAGGTCAAGGTCAAAAATAAATATCAGCTGCAAATCTGTCCCCCGTGACAAATATTGCAGCCGAAGGTCAGTTTTTTAAATAAAAGTCATATTTAAGCTAATACAGGGGCAGAAGATAGAAATAAAAATAATCGGTGGTTTTGTTCTTGGGGACCTAAGAAAGCCCAACAAAATATTTAGCTCCAAATATTGATTAAGAAATAAACTCATAAACACTGGAAACGTCCCCTCCCTAAGGAAGGAGGCTTAATAAATGAAGTTAAGGAGAACTGTTATAATGTTGTTCTAAAAAATAAAAGTAGAAACGTATTAAAATTTAAAAAAAAAATGGAGTAGTTCACGTGCATCATTCAGGGTAATTATGCATACTAAATAAATCCGTTTTACGGATTCCGAAGAATCTTAAGATGCATATATCCATCTTTGTTCAGAAGCTCAGAGAATAAGTCAAAGTCATAGGCGCTAGTGTTTTTAGATGGGAAAAAAGACCATATTGTCAAGTTTCCAGTTTCATTACAATATTGGCACTTTGAAATTATAACAGTATCGGTCGTTTTTATTACAATATATGCGGTTATTACAAAATGGGTCGTCGTAAAAAACCATCCCATATTGTATATTCATGTCAAATTTTCGTAGGCAATATTAATGTTGACTTCCTGTGACGCAGATGTTTACGTGAACATACAAATATGAAAAGGACTGGATTTCCATTATGACTGCGTTTGTTATACTAATGAGAAAGCAAAATGGCTGTCATTTTTGAAGGTATTCTCAAACGACATATCGCCTGGTTTGATTTAGGATTCATACTTTAGCTTAAACATATGTTATTACAATATCGGCCGCTTTTTCCACTTTCCATTTTTATTACAATATGGGTAGGGTATGATTATTACAATATTGGTCGTATTTACTACAATTTGGGCCGTTTTTTATTACAATATGGGCCGTTTTTTATTACAATATGGGCAGGGTATGGTTATTACATTATGGGTCGTTTTTATTACAATTTGGACCGTTTCTTAATTACAATATGGGCCGTTATTACAATATGGACCAGTTTTATTACAAGATGGGCAGGGTATGGTTATTACATTATGGGTCGTTTTTATTACATTATGTGCCGTTTTTTTTATTACAATATGGACCAGTTTTATTACAAAATGGGCAGGGTATGGTTATTACATTATGGGTCGTATTTATTACAATATGGGCCGTTATTACAATATGGGTAGGATATTACATTATGGGTCGTTACAGAAGCTTGTTTGCAATGATTCTGTTGTGACACTTTTGTATATCTATAAAGATAAAGTTATGGATGTAAAAAAAAAGAGATTCTTTTTCCTATTCTCGCGAGTGACTTTTCTGGAATTATCTGTAGTTTTGAGACATTTCTTGCGATTGCTTTCCTTCTTCAGGTATACATATTGTCTAAAACACATAACTATGCCTTATAACAGTTCAAAACTTCTTTTGTCCCTATAAGATCAAGACACAATTTATGGACTACTACTATACTTGCCTTTTTATTGCAACCATTCTGACGATATAGCTTTCCCTCTATAAACTAAAAGAACTTTGAAGACCCAATTAAATTTATTTTTTTATAAATTCAAATCAACACACAGGAGAACCTTATGTAAAGAATGATGGATGGATTGTGAAGATACAATAAATTTCATTTTTTAAAATAATTTTTTGGCTGCTGTACTGTGCTAAGGGTCATGTTCATTTGCTGCAGCCATCTCTTTAACTATAATCTATTCAGATTTTGTTTTCAACTAGTGCATGAAAAACGGTTTTCTTTAAACAAAGAAAGTCCCATTGTTTACACTTTTTATATCTGAATAAAGTAAAATGAGTCTGGTCTTAGTCTGGAAAGCAGAGTTGTAAAATTTGAATAACTGTATTATTGCTTGCCGGATATCTCCAATTTTTTGTCAATATATGTCAAAGGTCAGGTCAAGGTCATCAAAAGTATACAAAACGATTTTTTCTTCATATCTTTGGCACTAATAGTCGTATCTACTTCTACAGTAGCTCATTTTAAACGGAAAAGTGCTGATATTTGAAAATCAATGGACTATAAAATCAGTTTTAACGCTAGAGAGGTCGAGTTTTATGCATCAGGTAGCATTGAGTACTACAAGATTTTATTAGACTATCGCAATGTCTGGTTAAATCTCTCGTCAGACGAGATATTTCGAGAATTCATTTATCATACCCTGGAGGCCACAGTTTTGACAGAATCCTTTTGAAATTGACATATCTTAAGTCTTATCCTATAGTATCTCGAAACAGTTTTTATAATTTTTTTAATACGGCCGCTAGGGGGCGCTGGATGCAAACCTCCTTAAGATATCACGTTTTGGCCATATCTCAAAAAATTTTAAGCCTCAATTACATAAACCATAGCTTATATTCTTCCTCTGAGTCTACTCAATAACCTGGTGTAGTCATCTGGTAACAATTTTGTGTCAATGTGTCGGTCTGTTTGTCAGTTGTCCTAAAATTCGCCTGCTTGCTCTTGCGTCTCACATATAGCATTCTACAAGCCACAGATTTGAAGGTATCCTTTTGAAATTGATTAAACTTATGTGTTACACAATATATCGAACATTTTTTTCCCATTTTCCACTTATGATCGCCAGGGGAGCTGAACTCAACCCCCTCCCCCACACACACACATATCATGTTTTGGCCATATCTCCGAAACTATATACCTCTGTTACATTAACTATAGCTTATTTTCTTCCTCTGAGTCTTCTCCATAGGCTGGTTAAGTCATCTGGTGTCAATCTTGTCTCACATTGTCAGTATGTCTGTCTGTTCGTCTTTTGTTGTCAGCTTTCTCTGCTTGCTAGTTCCAATGTCTCATATGTCATTCTATAGGCTACAACTTCTCAGCAATGGCCCTGAGAGTCATTCCATTGATAGAAAACAGACAATATGTTCTGTCTCTCCGTCTGTCTTTAATTTTCTTTTTCCGGCAAGTGTTCGACCTATGGTCGTCTAGTTTGTACCGGTTAATGTTGATCGGAATATTCTAGACAACCATACATGTCTGTTTCAGAAATGTTCATTTCTTCTTTTTGTATACCCCATCCTTTTTAAATTCTAGATTTCCTTATAAATAGTTGTTCTTTCTCCATATAAGCAACGTCAAGAAAACTAAACTTGCGTACACTTTTAAAAAGATGATGACATTTATATCATTTGCACGATAAACTCAAAACAATCTCAGAATTTCAATCATTCACCAATATACAGCACGCAGAATCCCACACAATAACGAAACGACTAGGGACCAATACAACTTCCAAAGATCGATATCCAATCATTCAAGAAAGTTTGCGAGGCGAACAGCTTGGTGCGTTGATTTGGACGTTCACCAGGATTACATGGAAATTAAGCTTACTGCGCTTTTAAATGCACATTTATTTGTTTTTGCATTAAGATCTATATATATAGTACACGTTGTAGTTGCAGTTAAATGCAAAGCTGAAAACGTTTGATTTTAAAATGCAAATGCTGTTCTAAAGTGCTATCATACAGTTATAATCCCCGAAAAATTCCTCATTCAGAATCCTATACTGAATAACATTAGTAATAATAATGACATTATTACTATATTATAATTTATTCTTATTTAGATAAGTCTTAAGAACATACACAAATCTCGATATAAAGCAACAAAAAAAGAGTTCAAGAACAAATGCATTTTAACGAATTTTTGCGTTTGCATTTGATGATATTTAATCGTTTTTGACTTATATAAGTCTTCTTTGAACTCTGCAAAAGACTATTGTGAGCTAGGGACCATTTCTCTATCTAATGTCTGAGGGGCTTTTGGATTAAGTCGAAAATAATACATACCTAAATTATCTGAAATCCATATAAAAGCAATAAATCTCTAAAGCACATCACTAACAGCCCTGTGGGCGAATTGCCGACAGTTCTGACGATGGTCTTTGTTTTTATAAATGAGTTTTCATAAAACCTTGTTTGCTATAATGCTTGTGAAAGGGCTCCATTCCATAATACCCCTTGTATGGGTTTAGGGCCGTCATACCGCATGGATACAGATGACCCTCAAAGCAGAACGTCTTCTCTGGCGATAACAGCCTCGTTCTGGTTATTATTCACCTCCCACGTGACAGTGACAAAGCTTTCGCCTCCGTTCCTTCCTGGTAACTCACATCATCTTGTCTTTATGGCAGTTGGTTAATGCTTTAAAACACGCATTAGCAGCAAATATTCCTCAGTGATAAATGATGGTCACATATACGCTAACTATCTGCTCCTGAGCTCCAAGAACCTTTGTAGCGTCTCTTCGTTTTATCATTATTCATTTATTTTTATTAATATTAATATATTTATGAATATTCAGTTTCTGGAAAAGTATTCCTCTGTCTGACAAACAGTGTGTGAAAATAACATCCCGACACCATGATTATTTTATTTAAAATAATGCCAAACCATGTTTCTGACCAAAGCAGAATAACGAGAACTGTTTATGGCTTTCCCTCTTCGTGACACCCTCTTGAACATTCTTTAATGTTTGACAAAAGACATCTCTACATGAAACACTGTTACATCAAGAAAGATGTCTGCCATTTGCTCGCGTTAAGATTAGAAGGATACAGTCGACTTCAAGATCTTGTATACCTTCCTTTTAAATGTATACAGGCATTTCCCTCCCACGGCCAATTAGGATAATCATACAGGGAATATAACCAGGGGTACATTATTTAATAAGCTAAGATATGAAAAAACTTTTACCCAGTTTTCCGCTACCATATTTACATTTCTATATCCCTTTCGGTCTGCTGTCGTTTCTAAGTCATATCCGTGATTGGTTATCAAAGTAAAAGTTTCCGAATTCGGGCTCTCTTATCTGCACTTACAGTCTGATTCATATGGGTGAGTAATAATTCAGGATATATGGGGATCTTTCTGTCTACCGCTTCAGCTTAAGATATTCCGTGGGTTTGTTGCACAAAATTTATATAAACCTAGCATTCCATATGCACGGAATGCGAATCCGGCATGCGTATAAAAATCGATATCAACTAAATGAATTAAGCTTAATTTCTTTATCCACGAATCTTACATGCGGCAAAACGAATCGCTACATGTAGCGATTTTTGCTGGTTGCGTATGGTATTCCGGATGCGACATAGAAAAATAGCATGCTGTCATACCGCTTTTCGCTTGCCGTGCATATGGAATTTTTGCTTAACTGTGATATTGGTGGACTGCTTAATTTAATTTATATAGAAATTAGATGTGTCGGAACGACACGAATGCCCCCGCCTGGGGCAAATTAGAAACATTTGTAAAATTTTGAAAAATTTTTTAAGTTCAGGAGGTGTCGTATGGTCAAAAGTAGGTCAACAAGGGCAAAATGCAAACTCGATCTGTAACGGGTCATTATCAAGCAACACACCAAAAATCATGCCAGTATATGCAGGCATTGTGAAAAGAGGTCCATACATGTGCATTTTCCATAAAAATTTCTGTCTTTCATGAAATTTTTTATGTTTAGGAGCCGTAAAACAATCAAAAGTAGGTCAACTCGATCTGTAACTGTCATTATCTGCCCACACGTAAAAAATAAGGGTGGTATCTGCAGGCATTGAGGAAAAAAAGTCAGTACATATGCATTTGTTATGAAAATTTCTATTTTTCATGAAACTTTCTATGTTCAGGAGCAGTCAAAATGGTCAAAAGTAGGTCAACTGGGACAAAACAAGAACTCGATCTGTAACTGGTCATTATCTGCCTACACACCAAAAATCAGGCCCGTATCTGCAGGCACTGCGAAAAAAAGTCCATACATGTGCACTTTTTTATGAAATTTTCTATGTTAGAGCACCGTTAAATGGTCAAGGTAGGTCAACTGGGACAAAACGTGAACTCGATCTGTAACTGGTCATTATCTGCCCTCACACCAAAAATCAGGCCAATATCTGCAGGTATTGCGAAGAAAAGACTGTACAAGTGTATTTGTCATGAAAATTTATATTTAACATGAAATTTTCTATGTTCAGGAGCCGTAAAACAATCAAAAGTAGGTCAACTGGGACGAAACGCGAACTCGATCTGTAACTGGTCAATATCTGGCCACACACCAAAAATCAGGCCAATATCTGCAGGCATTGCGAAAAAAGTCTGTATATGTGTATTTGTCATGAAATTTCATATTTTTCATGAAACTTTCTATGTTCAGGAGCCGTAAAACGGTCAAAATTAGGTCAACCGGGACGAAACGCGAACTCGATCTGTAACTGGTCTATATCTGCCCACACACCAAAAATCAGGCCAATATCTGCAGCCATTGCGAAAAAAAGTCCGTACAACTGTTTGATTTCGGAATGACGGAAGGACGGAAGGACGGACATGGGTAAAACTATATGCCCCGGCCACTTTGTGGCGGGGGCATAAAAAAAGAAAGCAGTAAGGGTCTATCCATACAGGTTCTTTGCATATATCAAAATGACATAAGAAGCGGATCTATGGGGGGGGGGGGGGGGGGGGGGGGGGAGGCCGCAGCAACCTATTTGTAAGGGTTTCCTACCTTTTTTCCGGCTTGGACCACCTTTTGCGGACCAAGGGATCTTTTATTAGGTTTTAATCCTAATTTTCCTCTATCCTGGATTCGCCTCAGACTTTATAGTCAGCATATGGAACCTTTGCTTAACTGTAATATTAATGGACTGCTTAATTTAATTTATATAGAACACAATAGGAGTCTAGCCATACAAGTTCTTTCCATATATCAAAATGATATAAGAAGCGGATCTACGGGGGGGGGGGCGCAGCAACCTTTTTGTAAGGGTTTCCTACCTTTTTTCCGGCTTGGACCACCTTTTGCGGACCAAGGGATCTTTTATTAGGTTTTAATCCTAATTTTCCTCTATCCTGGATTCGCCTAAGACTTTATAGTCAGCATATGGAACCTTTGCTTAACTGTAATATTAGTGGACTGCTTAATTTGATTTATATAGAACACAACAGGAGTCTAGCCATACAAGTTCTTTCCATATATCAAAATGATATAAGAAGCGGATTTTTTTTGGGGGGGGGGGGCAACAGCAACCTTTTTCTAAGGTTTTCCGACTTTTTTCCGGCTTGGACCACCTTTTTCCGGCTTGGTTGGATTCCTTCTTTTCCTATATCCTAGATCCGCCTTGGACTTTATAGTCAGCAGATGCCTTAAGCTTCCGATTCTAAGTGGTTAGAAATATAGTAGTTATATACATGTAACACAAATACATTGATGTATTCACAAAAACAAACTATACACCTGCTTCTTGATATATATAAATATATATATATATATGAATATATATATATATATATATATATATATATATATATATATATTTATGTATATAATATATATAAATGATAAAGATAAATCTCCCATGAAAAAAACAAATCAGAACATTATATGAACAAAGGACAAATAAATCCGTATTAGCGAAACCCTGGAATTCCAGGGAATCGTAAATTCTTGGTCCAAATATGCTTAAATAAAAGCAAGTCTTAAATCGGTGCACACGCCCATGCTCCATCATTTTAATTAGAAGATTACGACCTTGTGTTGTCAGGGGTTGAACTTGGATTCTTAATAAATCCATTAGAGAGTATAAAGAAACACTGGTTTGCTCCAACCTGAGGTCTCACAACAACCCCGGGGAAACTGACATCTAACGCTTAGGAAGTAGCCTTTGTTACAAGGTCTTCTTAGTCATATTTCCGTATTCTGGTTAGTAGTTTTCAAGACAAAACGTTTGCTTTGGTCTCTTATGTCCAAAGCAAGTGTGAAATCCAATTTTACACAAAGGGATGACATAACAAATCCAGAAGGATTCAGCATAATACATCAGATGGTTCTTGAGTAAATATCATCCGACTGAACATGACTGTGGCAAATACAAATAAATACATGACATGCCTTTGTTCGTATTTATATATAGGCTATATTTACTTGCAATGGATGTAGTAAATAGGGCGTTGAACCGGGGGGGGGGGGGGGTGTAGTCTCACCACGTGTGTATTGCCCCTACCTCTGTCGGCGGCCATTACAGAAAGACTCATATTTCAGATACGTAGGGAGATCTAACTTTAGTCTGTGGTTATATTTATTCCTATGGCTATAATGTTCTTATGTACAAAAGAGAATCTTTGGGCCTTGATCTGCGGTCAAGAGTCTCTAAATCCATCTACCATAAACGATGTAAAATTTAAAGCTTAAACAAAACTCCTTCAGTTTAGTAGCATATGTATACAGTACCAACACTATTGACCCGTGTTCCCAGAGTTCAGCGCCAACTTACAGCACCGCGTACAGCTTGAGGAAAGACAGATTGCCAAACCATACACTCTTCGAAAAGCAAAGCAGTCGTCTGAAATCCCTTTACCGAAGAAAATTATAGCTTGCAGCATGTCTGATGTCTGTTTAACATAACACACCTTGTATCTGGCACCTCTGAATACACAGCCCACAGCAAACTTCCAACATGCCGGCTCTCAATTGTTAGTAAGCAAGCTCGGAAAATCGTCGTTGATCGTCTCAGTGTACCCTTCGGTAAGAAACCTCAGTCTCAAGCTGTCCGACTAACGTCATATCTGTGGGTTTTAGAAATCATCATAAAGCTTATAGGAGCTTGTTATTTAACAAATAAAAAAATGTAACTCATATACATTTATAAAAAAAATGTAACTCTTTTTTCATGTTACTTGCGGTACCCGTTAGAGACGATTATTCTTTAATATTAATATCAATTAAAAATCAGTATTTTCGAGTCGAAACTGAATAATATGACCCGTTCAATAACAAATGTATCTAAAGGGAAGGCAGAGATATTTAGAGGAGGGTGCACTTCTAAGTTCATCTGATCCATACACTCTACAAATCAAACCTTCTATCATGTATACCTCCATAACTCAAAATAGACCTTACGTGTAAAATAAAATGTGAGCTATTCAGCCAAAAAAATATGCGAAATGTGTTGAGAAGAATTTAAATGTCACTATGTATTCACATTTTAGAAGAAATACAGTGCTGATTATTTATATTGGGAAAGGGAAGATATGTGGATCTATCAACGATTATATATCGATATTAATTATGTAATAGGTTCAATGAATCATGACAACAATTGGAGCCAAAGTCGGTAGAGGCGATAAACAAGTTCGACAGGAGCTGATATAGTTCTCTACTTAAATACGGACGAACAAGCATTGCGTCTGGAGCACGGGCAGTGGAGCGCGTGCAAGAGGAGAATACAGGTCTCCCTGTTAACAGAGGTCAATAACTCTTGATCATTGGTTTCATGAAGATGGGTGCCTCTTTTGTGCGTAACGTCTATTATGACGTCATCACTGTTCCCTGCCATGTAAATTTCACAGGTGGGTGGTAAAATATCACTACAGAATAGACTAGTTTCTCACAAAATGGTTTTGAATTGTTAACCGGAAAATAACAGAAGGTAGGCTATTAATTCGAAAACGAAGAGACGCATCTTTCTAACCTAGGGGCAAAGGTTTTGGCGTTTTCGACATAAAAAAATCGCTAAAAAACAGGTGGACAGGGCAAGTGGTATGGACTATATATTACGACCACTGAACCTTTACCATGGGATCGGTTCCTACTAATGCCACTGATAACCAGCAGAGATGATACATAGATAAACATGCCATTCCACAATCTACAGAATTTGATGTAAAGCAAAACATGCATAGCATGTACTGGGTATACTTTGCCAGCTGCCTATAACCTTTAATACAAGTGCTATATAGTAGAAATGAACGAGTAACGAATACATTTAGTCTTAAAACTGTATATCAACAAAATTTTATATATATATATATATATATATATATATATATATATATATATATATATATATTGTTACGGGGCGACAAAAACGCGGACTGAACTGTCTCGCTTGTGAAGCTTGCTTTTCTAGCAAAGCGGTTGGTACGCCGGACTTGTGCGCCACCGACATGGGTTCGAAACCGGTGTCGGCCCAATGTTTTCCCCTGAGCAATTTGTCTTCGTAACACAATGGGGGCTCGTCTAACGTGACGGTTAACTTTGTGGCCCAGGGAATAAGCTCACCAAAGTGTGACTTCTGGGATAATTAGTCTTGTTCTGAGAGCAGAACGCTCTTAAGAGGGGTTGTGTTACGTGGCGACATAAAAGCGGACCGAACTGTCTCGCTGGTGAAGCTTGCTAGCGAAGCGGTTGGTACGCCGGACTTGTGCGCCACCGTTATGGGTTCGAATCCGGGATCGGCCCAAAATTTTCCCCTGAGCAATTTGTTTTCGTAACAATATATATATATATATATATATATATACATATATATATATATATATATATATATATATAGCGTAAAGAATTTGTCATAAAAGGTAATCATACACAGTATTTGACGTAATGAGAGCCATGGGCGCTCTAAAAATTAAGTTTTACTCCAAATATTTTATACCCAAATAAGCGTCCCCCCAACCCACATCTGCCAACTTCCAAAGTGCGTTACGATCCTCTAATTTAACACTGCGGCTTGTGTACGAGTGTTTGACTTCACAGCACATTCAGGACAATTCAGAAAAAAAAAACAACGATCTTTCAGTGATGGTTGTGTGAAGTTTTGAAAAATTATAACTTATCCAAGTGATACCGATTTGCAGACGATTTTATTTTGTGTTGTATGAGAGAATTGTATGAATGACTGCAGTTAGAAATTTCCTTTGCAGGTAGAGAGGAACAATAAGGATGGCAATAAATGAACTCTTTAATAAAAGTCACCGCTTAATAAGGTAGTAGAATATATCAAATGTTCATATAAAGGTATGTATAACAATATTTCATTGCAAGATGAAAAAATATAATTCGGGACGTCGGTACCCTGATTATGTCAGTCACCTTGCGTAAATACCTTTAACAGTTGGAAGATGTATGACATGGAATGGCATCGCCAATAGTTGGCCTTTTTGTCCTTCATTGTGCATGATATTACATGTAAAAGTTTTAAAAAATAGCTGAAATAAGGGCCCTCAAACTCCAGCGTATTATACTAACTTCAGTGCGTGTACGCACCAAATCCGGGGTTTTGGTTTTAAATTGTGAGGAAATCCGCCATATTTACATCCCGCGGAAACACGGTCCCTTTCTTGAACTTTGTTGACCCGTTATAATACATTCATTTATTGACGTAGTCCAATAATACAAGCTTGACAAACATTGAATTTCGCGTCACCTGAGGAAAGGCCGCTTCATATTTATAATTATAACACGCTACTGGTTGTCTTGTAATCAAAGTGCAATTTGCGAAGATATTTTTGGAAAAAAAAAAAAAACATTAAAACTTATATATTTTCAGGATTGGGATTTCAGTTTCGGTCTGTCAGTTCCGCGATTCCTACCGCGATTGCGAAAAATCTCTGGCTCTTCTGTCAGAAGGGCTTTTATATATTGATACAGTTAAAATCCCTGTGTCAATGTGGCAAGGGCAAACCTTTTCTTACCAATTATTTAAATATGTGCCCATGTAAATCTGATGTATATACGATAAATTCAAACAAAATCAAATCATTGTAATGTTCTTAATTCAGTGTATATGACCAACATACGGACATGATCACCGGTATTCACGGCGTCCACTTCGTCCGACGTAATAATTCTGATTGCCGTAAATCATCCTTGGCGGCCCTGAGGACGCTGAAAAACTTGTACCCGTATATAAGACGGCTGCCCTTCTTTGCCAAATATTTTGATGATAAAGTTTATCGTCCTGTACACGAGTTAATACGGTAAGTATATATATATTTCATTGCATAATACATCCTCATACGTACCCGAATTCAAGTTACCCGATCAGCAGGGCCACCTGCAATGTCGTATATAAGACGGCTCCCTTCTTTGCTAAATATTTTGATGATAAAATTTCGTCCTGTTCATTAGTATATACGGTAGTATATATATTTCATTGCATAATACATCCACATACGTACCTGAATTCAGGTCACCCGATCAGCATTGCTACCTGCAGGGTTGGCCTTCACGGACACAGTCAATGTTATCTATAACACACTTGACCAGTGATTCTGTTGTTTGTAACTATTATTATTATTATATTAGATGATTAAGCCTAATGAAGATAGAACAAAAACTGGCGGAAACTTTTAAGCCTGGCGGGGAGAAATGAAAGCACTGCGTTGCCCCATGTTATACTGGTCAGGGAGAAAAAGTGAGCTTAGGATGGTTTATCCGTTAGTTTTCTTGAAGTGATCTCCCAAATCCGGTGGGGGGGGGGGGGGGGGCCTTATTCCTTGTATATGTCTCACAGGGTAAGATTTTGTGTGTGTTGATAATGTGTATGTGCATAAATATCGTTTGTGATCGATGATGCAAAGATGCAACCAATTTAATCGATTATAAAAGAAAACGACCAATCCTTGCTATAATCGATTTATAGTCACATCACTAATGTATTTATATGTCTGGCACGGTAGCTATATGGGATTTACTTCTTAAACCCACGGACAGGAGAAGTCCTTCAGGAAGGCATATTCCTCTGTTGCTGAAACAGGTAAATTATACCTTCTAAATGCAGCGGTATAGAGTGGACAGTTCAGTTTTAACAAATAGCTTATCACAGTCATTTAAACAACAACTCATGTTTTTTTAAAAAACTAATCCGGTCAAAGGGTTACCGGTCTCTATTGGAAATGCCCTACTTGTGATGGCCTTGAACCGATTAAACGAGAAGGCGAGAGTTTTAATATACAGTTGTGACACTTTGTTGTATCTTCGTTTTCAAAATGAAATAATTGACAATTTAAGTTCAGGTTTTGTCGAGTTTTGAAACGTGTTTACGTCACACTTAAACTTCTAAGCTGCATTGAATGAATCATCCGTAATGCATAGTAGACATGGATCGTCTGGAAGAAGAAGGATTCCCGAGCCAATGTGATAACATGCGTCCTTGGTATATGCAAAACATGGGCCTTATAGAGCGCCTATAATGATACTTCCCCGCTCGAGGATATAACAACCGTATTTGTGAAGTGATCAGTCAAATCAGCATGCCTTACTTTGAAAGTTTTATTACGAGACCGGCATTATTATCCTAGTCAAATGATTTTCTTGCATCTTAAAATATTACCTGTGCAACGTTACCGGCATCTAAACCAGGGATATCTTATTTTTGGTCGAATCACCTTTTTCGTAGTTCTATCTATATTGGCGACCTAATAACTTATAGTCGAATCAGCGTCCTCTTATCCCGTGTTTATATCAGCGGGCAAATCGTTTTTTTGTAAATACAAGACACAGGTTTATTCTGTTGTAAGGATACATTGAAAAGATCATACTATGATATATCATGGAAGTTGCCTATATTGAGCACGATATTAACGTTAGGCTGCCAATTTTATGTTTTTGTTTTCCAGATCATTGTGTTACAATGATGTTGTCATCAACGTCTGATGCTTAAGGTCGTAGCTGACACTTTTAACTTGGATATCCTCGTTCTGTGCACGTCTGAACTGCAGAATATGCCTTTGGTTAGTGGTTGGTCCATGACGTCGCAAAAGATCATTACATTTATGGATGAGTCTCTAAGTAATAGGAACCCATGGCCTGTCACCATTATGTACAATTAGTTTGGCGGATAGAAACACTGCGACAGGAACTAGGAAATGAGAGTACCACTTTTGAACAATTAAATTTACAACAGAAGGTTGTGCCATCTCAATATTTTGTACAACATGTATAGATAACGTGGTCAAATTTCAATTTCTTTTAAATTAGGCATAAATTAGATTTTTGCACAAATTAAAGTTCTCTCTCTTTTTCTTTATTAAAATACAAGTAGATAACCATGGCATTGGGGACATTCGGTATTGGCAGACGGCCGGACGGACCAAGGAAGGCACCCGTTCTACAACAGGACTGGCCAAATCTGACACAACTATAATCGTGCTACGATTGGAATTGCTAAGGCAATCACACGGCAGTCTAACAACTTGACCGGCCAAGTCAAAAACACTCGGTGCACGCACTGTGACAGCACTGACCATGTATGTCACCTTTAAGTCGCGGTAGTACAGACATTTGATCCAACATTCTAGCAATTGAGTGTACGAAATTTAAAGCACATGTATAGTTAAAAAAAAAGATGCTGTTAGAGTATGACTGAATGAACTAATATTTCTCCCGGCTTGATCTAATTCTAGTCTTTAATAAATATAAAATCAATAACTGCATTCTCTAATTCATGAGACAAGCCCGTAAATGGAAAGGAAATTATAGGAATATACAGAAATAGTGTGCAAGAAACACTGGGTTATGTCAACAGAAGAACAATTACAACTGATATGAAAAGGATTGGAATATTAATTATGATGTCATGTTAAAAAATAATGCTTTGTTTTCTGGCAATCCTTAATATATATGCATTGGCTGGTATAAACCGTGTACCATTGTGCTTTCAGGGTATTGCTTTACAATTTGTTATTTTGTGAGGCCAGGGATAGAGGTGGCTGGTCAGTCTACTCTTTCTGGTGTATGTTTAGATTATGTATTCTCAATTTAGACATTTCTCTCTCCCAAAGGAAATTATCCATCTAGCTGCAGAAGACAATAACAGTATTGAACACAGCTGGTAGTAGCCTCGAGTTAAAGACATAAATATCCTGTCTATCGGCTTCTCCAATGCAAGGGCCTTGATAACATATACAACATCGAAGGCCATGCATGTCATGTATGGCGCTCACATTTGGCTCATACAGTATGCCAGGGCAACATGTCATCTAAAGATCTGTTTCTATATACTGTTGAAAATTTCTCTAGGATACAAGGTATAATAGTTGTAGTCGGTCCCTCATCATGTAATCTGTGATTTTATGCTTCTGTCCCGACCGTCCTGAAACTTTTAGTGAAAGACCCAATGAAAGGTAGCTCGTCGCTATGAAACCGTGGAAGCGTATACAAAGCATCATACCCCGCTATACTGACGACATGTGTGACCGGTATACTTGCTTATCCAACTTTTTCCATCAGACGGGATGGGAAGAGCTGGGCGTCGCCTTGGTTGAGCCCGAACTGTGGATGAATCTGTCCTAGTTGGCAACGAGCAGCCCGTCAGCGCTGTCCTACAGTGATTTAGCGACCAGCTGATTGGGAGAGAGGATGTGCTAGGCCAGGAAAAGCAAGATGGATGCCATTAAGAAACACATATTCCGGTCTTATTGGGCCTGTGCTCAGACGTAGGACTAATTGAAAGGTTTGATGGACATTAGACCTTGTTTGTTTTACTGGTTTATATATGGTTCGTCAAGGGGCAATTATGTTTTCATCCGTGTTTGTTTGTTTGTTTTTACAGCTCACACAACTGTACTTTTCCGTGGAACTTTCTGACAATAGTGTTACATGAGCCAGGCCAGACCTATTATAACTTTTGATGCTGATTCATTTAAGGTATCGCTTCTATGGTGTAGGATCTGTGAAAGCATGTCCTCTACTGGGCGCCATTCAAGTTGATATTGCAGGGTATATAATGCACGGAAGAGGACTGGTTTACAATCTTTTGGCCTCCGCCAGGAGGGTATGCGTTCATCCCCGTTCGTGTGTGTGTTTGTGTGTGTGTGTTCGTTCACAGATAATTCACGCAATTATGAAAGGAATCTCGTGAAAATTTCATGGCACTTTGGGAGCGAGTCAAGGACGAATTGGTTAGATTTTGTTGTGGATCCGGAAAATTATCCTGTTTCAGGAATGTCATCAAGGAATATTCACAAACGTACAGTCTCTTATGCAAAAATGAGTCCGGGATTATTGGCAGAATAAGTGAATGCAAAAACATGGGGGAGGCTTGCATTCCTTAGATTACTGATTTCTAGGCAATATCTGTATCTCTTCGGCTTTGTCAATTATACTGAACTTATGTAAATTCTTCGTGAAATTGTCCACAACACATGCTTTCAATACTCATACTCCCCTTTTTAGCACTGTCGAAAAGTTTCACACTTAGGAAAGGAAAAATCAACGGCCCATCCCACCCATTTCCTGTATATATTCTTCTTAAAATTGTCCTCAACACATGCTTTCAACACCAATGCTTTCTTTCAGCACTGTTGATAAGTTTCCCCACCAAGAAAAGGAAAAAATATGGTTCTTCCCAACCATCTCCTGCATAAATGTTTCTTACGTTGAAGAGACATTTCAAACCTTTCATCAAATATATATAAACTGCACATGCAAAATGATGCACCCTTTTCCTTAAGATTAGAAAATTAAAGATTTTTTTAATATATACTTTAGGCCAAAAAAAAAAATAAAAGTTATGTCTCAGGCACCACCCGCATCAATTTTAAACCCCCGCATTAAAAATTTTTATTGTGATTTTTAATAGAAACTTAACAATTTTGAGCTGCAGCCGCTCGGACATTTCTTTCAAGAAGATAAAATCATACAATTTCCTTTGTTTTATAGTGCTTTTTCTTGTTTAGCAAAATAAATCTGTTATTTTCATGCTTTTTCCTTAACGTTGACATTTTTATCGAAACATACCAAAATAAAAAAAACCGCCCGCCCGAATTGATTTATGAAAAAATGTGCCTGAGAACCATACCTTTTTTTTTATTTTGGCCTTATATACGCCCCGATCGTCAGTTCGATGCATTGGCTATATCAACGTACACTGGAAACGCAAGCTGCTTTTATGGTGAAATACAAGATAAATCATAGGCTATACTCAGTGCAAGCGAAGTAGAATTTGTTATTTGAAATCAGACAGATCATACCAAATTAAATGATAGAAGAAGAAAACTTGAGAAAAATGATTAATATAGTTAGAAGGTTTGAACGTCTATTAAACAGATTTATTAATACTCATATAATGTATACATGGCAACTTGGATGCAGTTAAAACTCATAGAGTGATTCATACTTTAAGGTGCAAGATGAACATAATACGGCTTTCAGATGTCCACATCCAGAAATTGACCGTGGAAATAGACCTCTGGGTTACTTCACAAGAGATGAAGTTGAAGACCAGTCTGTCCTGCACACACTCGTCTCACATCAAACTGGGGGTTCTGTAGTAGAAATCAATGTTCAGGAAATAAGAACAGTCCGAGGTCCGTGTTCACTCCTGCTTGACGACAAATGGCGTCTTTCATGGGTAATCCAGGCGTGATTTCAATAAAACGCCCCAGTCACCAATCAGAAGCATTCAGAATCCGCAAACTGATGAGAGAGAATGGGCCGGGATATCAATGGTCCTCCAAATATCAAACACTGGCCGCTCTGAACCTCACACAGATCTATAGCCCACATCAACTGCATTATTCACACAGTATGGTACTGATAATTAAGTTTACCGGCCTTCCGGACTCTATCATAATGAATATTTAAAACGCAAACATGTCTGAAATCGTCACCAACCCGCCATACATAAGGATGAAAGTTTATAATGGCGATTTTGTCATGTAGTAGACAACAACAAAGCTCAGTTATTTAATCTGAATATTTGATTTCCCTCCAGTCAATAATTGCACGTGATACTGATACTTAGCTGGCAATAACTGCTTGGTATTTGCTTATAACAAAAGAAAACGGGAAAAAAGGTCTAATACAAACTTCATTGTTCAATTCTTAAAATTTATCCCATGCGATCAAATGATTTAATGTATTGACGCAGAAAATTATTTTAGAATAACAGGTATTGTGGGACAGATTGCAGTTGGCACTCGGTTACTTGTCCTATTCTCCATAAGAAAACAGTTGTTAATGGGATTTTCCTTAATTAGCTTAACCTTAACACACATGATTAAGAATTGCTTGCAACTCTGTTGAATATAATGTCGAGCTCCCTATAGATACTTCCTTCAACATTGCTTTTATTGGTGGATGGTGGACTTTTTCATATTTTCTCACAAATCCTTATGGTTATTATTGCGAGAAGGGTGAATCGCTGCGCAACCTGTAAAAAACTAAGGCAGTGTATCCAGCGTTTGATTTCGCCAGCGTATCGGCTCTTCTATACTAGTAGTCAACAAGTTGGTCCTCTTTTTCTTCTGCAGTCTTGGACACTTGTTCAGCCATCTTCTGTACGAGTATCACATACGGTTGGTTTACAGTGTAAAATCACATTTTATTTATTTTAGGGATAAAAAAACTTTTGTTAAAGTCATGAATTTCAAATCTGAAGCTTCCCGGTTGCCACTCTCTCAGATCCTTCCAGGACAAACATTACTTGACAGATTCCAGGTAATCAAGTCAGCTTTTCCATACCTTGTCGTGACCAAGACTTAAGTGACATACGTGTATGCTTTTAAACCTGAGGTCCAATGACTACTCCTCCCGTGTTATTATCGTGTTATTAGCTTTCTGGCTACCATACTTTTCAAAATACAGAATGCCAACTACAAGTCACCAACCGTTATCATGAAAGGGTATTATTTCGAACAACCTTGCACGAGCTTTGTGTAACGAATCGCACAATAAACACTACCTGCGATCACGTCTGAGCACTAAATCAAATATTGCTCATCCTCTATGATAAAAGAGGAGAATTAATCATCCAACAATCATTTACCGTTTTTTTAATGAACAAGGCTATTAAGCAGTTATTATATTAAATGGTCAAAAATATTAGATTCCGGCCAATAAAGTTGTTTTCGATGAAATATAACACCAACAGTCCTAACGATTATCTTGATTAAATTAAACACAAAAAGTTAACAAGACATAATAGCCCGACTGCCATTAATATTCTGGATACGGACTTGCAATATCAGGAATACCTAATTTCCTTACATTCCACACTCATAATTCTATAGGATAGTTTTGTTATGATAAATTGTAAATTCTAGATCTCACAACACAATAGCAGAGTTAAGATTTGTATCAGCAATAAGCTGGAAAATATAATAACTTGATTCAGCTAAAAAATAATAACTTGATTGTGTTGATGAGGTCAACAGACGATGCATAATATGTAAAACCATCCTTGGAAACTATCTTCTTGCTTACAGCATATTGAAAGGTGCCCATTAACCTACGTTTAGAAAGAGAATTTAAGTGATCTCTGGCTTCCTCTGTGTATATATTAATGATCTAAGGGTATTTTGGTTGTCAAAAATTCGTATAACGATGTATGAACTTGTTTGTCAACAACACGTTTGTAAACACAGCAATGTTGACAAAAGGGAAAACATGTAACCTGAGGTGGTAAGTTGCATATATGCGTTGGTAGAAAGGTCACTTGTTGCAAAACGCCATTTGCAAAGCTCTGGTTTATCTGACTTGTTGCCAGATGCCCTTGTTTAATTTGTTCTGGGCCCCACATATTATAAACACGTTGAAATAAACAAAATATGCAGACTGTGTGTAATTATATCCACGTTCTCTGGCCTATTTCAGTAAAAGCTCTCATGGATTACCTCTAGTTTAAAAAGGTCAGATAGTTGGTTAGGCTTCATTAATGAAAAGGGCAGCGAGGTCACTGTTGTGATGATTACCGTTTTACGTTTTTTTTTTAGATTGACTCATCCGTTTGGACTGTGGACAGTTCATGGACGCTAAGAACTTTAGCTTGATGGGACCCATACTGGGTGTACGTTATGTACGTCATGATAGGATGAGTAAAAATATTTAACGTTTAAACATGAACCGGGGCGCTGTCGTTTTAAGAATGAGACCGATCCGCTTGTTTGATCATCATGCTTGTGGATACATGTTCCAGCTTATATGTATCTACGAAGTAGGTTGTATTATAAGACTAGGCAGCTAGAGTTATATGCGAGATAGTAGTACATTGCTTTGACCATTACTGGAAATGATCTCGGACCCTCCGGGGCGAAATTCTAAGGCTTGTACCAAAGCTATATAGATTCTCACATAGTCCGAGTGGTATTTTTCATTACTGATACTGTGAAAGCATGATCATTTTCCTGGTACACAAACTCAAGATGCCCTTTCCACAAAACTATCAAAACCTTTCGACAACACTAATAATGCGGGTATAGAAAATCACGCGAGCGTATAGCCAGGGGGTTTCTAGCCCCCGTCCGACATTGCATGTTATATTGAGAAAAAAAGTTTCCAGACACTTAATATCTGCTGATAAACATGAAATTAATTTTTATCACATTAAAATATCCGTCATGTCAAATCAACTGAAAAAGAGATCTAGCACCTGCATATTATTTCTCGAATCTGAAGACAATGAATCGACCAACCTTAAAAAATTTAGTCCTATCTCCATTTCCGAAAGTAATGGCTATCTTGTATTTATAAAAATGAACTTATGTCACGTCACATTTCTATCTAGAACTGAACAGTGGCGTTTTATATATTTCTATATTCAGCTCTTCTGAACAAAAAGACGATCGATCAAGCACGCCCAATGAATGTGCTTGTTAGAAAGTGCGCATCGGAGTCTTACCCGATGGATAAAGATACGTGAGATATTGCTGAAATGTTTATCAGAGATTCTGATTCACTCTGAGACGCCCGCAGACTGGTCAAATATAATCAAATCAAATAAAGAAGACTAAACAGAAATCTGTTGTTAACAAGGGTGCCCTGCAGCATGGAGAGAACTTGTACGGTTGGCTAGCTCCGTTTCTTACGCAGACATGTGACAGTCAGATAAAACGGAACTATGCCTATATAAAAATACCTGCCGGACACGGACTGGCCTGAAAGGTTATCGGGACTGTGGTCAGTGAAGCCTGCTGAAGGAACCGGCCAGAGAAGCTATCAATTGATACAGGTGGCACAACCCCGGTCTGTGACGCCAGCTTTATTTAATATTGTCCAGCCGTCTGATGGCTTTGCCAACACGAGATTGTTAGAGTAAATGAATGCTTCACTGCGTGGTGTGATCGGGGTACGCCTACATGAACAGACTCTGCTGTCCGCTGACCCGTTTTCCATTAAACCTCGAATTTCTCTTCATAGAAAATATGATCACCTTTATCTATCTGGAAGTTACAGATCAGCACTAAATGGAATAAGCGACATAATTTGACATAGGTGCACAAGAAATTTTTAAATATTAATTTATGTAACTGGTCGCATATAAGAAATATTTTGGGTCTGTTCTAGTCCGATTCCTTTGCAAATTGGAGAGAGAGAGAGAGAGAGAGAGAGAGTACCAAAAAGACATGGGCAAGCAGTACGGGTTTTTTTGGTTTATTATAGTGCAATAACATTTATTATTAACATACAATTCAACATTAATGCTGGCATGGATTTGCTGTCTCGTAGGAAAATATGTATCGATCACACAAAAGCTAACCAGTAACTGATTACTGTCAACTGATTTGACACAGCGGAAAAGGTGATACATGACCAAATAAAATGAATGTAAAAGCTCCCTTTCGATATATTACGAAAGAAAAGACAATCATTAACATTCGCCATTATCGTTTCCCCTATCTGTTAGGTATATACAGAATGGATGAATTTATATTTATATATGTATAGATGATATGTCAAGATGTCTCATAAGAACAACATGCATCTAATAAAATGTTACCTTCCTAGATAAAATGGTTCAACAGTAACATCAGGGATTCCACAATCTTGTGACTTTATTAGCCGGTCACGTGTGCTGTGGCGGTCGTGAGAGAAGCGAATGTCTGTGAGCGTAAAGAAGGTTGTCTCTATGTGTTTAATCTCTACAAAAACATGATATTCATGGCGTATTGCCCCCTCCCCCCCCCCCAAAAAAAAAGTTCAGAAAAGAATGACAAGGGCATTAATAACCATAATTCTCATTTTATCATTGACGTCAGACTAACAGCACCCTGTCACACTCGCATCATTGTTCTATCTACTTTGAGACACTATATTTATGCGCAAGTAAAACACTACCGATGTCTCCATGACACCTTTAACCACCCGATGAGTAAAACTAATGCGTACAGAATACTCCTATACATTTTGCTGACATAAACCGTGCGATGTACGATGCGTTCTGTCTTCTCTAACACTGTTCCTTTTACTCTGTTTTTCTTGTGGAATTTTGGGGAAAGATCTTCCATGCCAGAACTGCATGGCAGGAACGACTGCTAGCTAACTGGGCAATTTTTGTACCCTAAGGTATCTTCCTTGAAGTAGTAAATCTCGTATCCCGCTGCATAATTCAATCACGTACAATAGAATAATCATGTTACAATGGCAGAAATGTAATTGTAACGCAGTGAACGCTCCCCTCGAGGCCTAATAGGACCATAATACCAAACAGGACACTAAGGCGGCACTCTCCAATATCAGAAGTATAATTTCAATTACAGTATATTTATATGTGATACTTTTAACTTAATGTTGCTCTTGATTATTTTTTTCTTATCATTCAAACTTCAATAAGCAAAATGAAGTTTTTATGTGGTTTCATCACACTCTAGCGCACCAGACGATGCGTTTCGTTTTTACCTCATGATAAAAAGCTTCCGGGCCCGTCAGAAACATAGGACCTGAAACATGTCTTTTTATCGAGAGGAGACTCTACGTCATTTCCACTCCACTTATCCACATGTTTTCATTCTTAACTATGATATGGACATTTTAAGATATTAAGGAATTGCAAAAAACATATCAAGACCATTTAAAGGGTTTTATATCCCATGAGTGATATTTCCAAAACTTGCACAAATAGATATGCTTCATTTTTTTTGTGTGGTACAAGTCAAACCACGAAGACTCATTTTGTTATAAGGTAAATTTGGCTTTAAGATACAAGATGTAAGCAAATGTAGCGCATATCAATAGATCCAATCCTATATAGATTCGAACTGAGACCATCACATCCATGAAGTCATATCTACAGTTCTGCCGATCAGGTTTATGTGCAGTTAAACTGAACAGATGAGTAAACACTGGAACATGACGAATTCATAGTTCCCCAGAATTATTCCCGAAGACAATGACCGGTCATGCATTAGTATAAACAAGCTGGTTAAGTTACTGCAAATATGGATGACCTGGCCAGCAGAGTTGAAGGCATTAGAAGCAATGCCGCCGTCATCTGCGCGCCAAGCTGTTCTTCATTAGTGACTCCCTCACTGTTGATTTCACAATATAGTTATTTACCCCTGCACGAGCGTTCACCGTTCGACATATCATTCAGAAAACATATCTTGATACTAGACTGCTGTCAGGAATTAAAGTTTTTAGTGATTCTAATAAACTGTTTCATATATGCTGTTTCCAATATGATATAACACGTTTCTCTCACACACGCTTTGATATATTTTTTTAAACTTGTGAATAATTATAAGTTAACTGAAACACTAGCAAACTGACCATGCTAGGGTTAATTAATATCTTAACTCAAACTTGCGTTTTATTTTAAAAGCTACTTTAGCTCAAAACTAATTATTTAGTCAATCTCCATATTGTTAATTTTTATTTAAAGCTAGGAATTAGCCGCTGACAACAACAAATGCTTTAATGAATGTTTCCAGGCAATGTCGATAAATGTAGTATATTAATGAAGTTTCAAACCTAAGTTTGTTTAAATATTCTCTTTTTTACTCGTCTTATTTATAGGTAAATGAGGAAGAAAACACTCTTACCTGCACGCATTTTCCCCATTTTCAAACAAAAATGTGACTTGGCAGAGAGGGGTTTGTCTCGCACTTTGAGCAAAACGAGCCAGTGCCTCTTGCCCGTGGGGTCTTCCCAGGAACGGAAGACTGACACTTTGATGAAGAAAAAAGGTCTTTGGTTTATAAATGCCAAGTTGTATGGAGGATTCCTCTTCAATGGTTTATCGTTAAAAAGTAAACATCTGCCTATTGACAGAGATGATGGAACAGGACCACACTGCCTGTAGTGGTCCTGAAGAACGCAGGAGTTCTAACATGATCTTACAACAGAATCAATCCTGGGCGCTGTGGCGCTACTTCCGGCCTATCCCTATTGGCTGGAAAGAGTCGGGCTCTTGACGCCGTCTGCTCATAGACCAAATACGCTGTGGCAACGGTTCGATCAGTGCGGTGTGTCATAATGAGGCGTTTTATAGCCTCTCGATGATTTACTTTGTTAGGTCACTCACACGCCTCTCCAAATGCAATGAAATTTCCTGGTGGTTCCTCTTTTTGCATAAAGCAACCCTATTTAATTTCCCAAACTGCAGCCCCTGGAAGCTTTGCTCCGTTCACGAACAATGTACAAATCATTTTAATGCATGCTTGTATCTGGAGCAGAAAATTCTTTCTGTATATCCAAAACTGCTCTTAGTAATGTGCGTCTTTCCGAGCCATGGAAGTAATATAACACGAGTGAGATTCTCATTATATGCAGATTGAACAAGACATTATATTAATGGTCTGTCCTTAGTGAACCTAAACTTCTACCCTGGTTCAGTTACTTTCAACATGCAGTCAATATATAGGTGTCGAAATTTTATGGTTCGACATGCGAGGTGATTGGAATTGGTGCTGCGAGCATATATAGGTATGACAGAAAACCTGAAAATGTTAAATAAATCATGTTATAAGCGACATTACTTTTGCTTGTATTCTGTTGAGTGCATAAATACTTTTTACAAAGGTGCCTTATGAAAGATTTATATGTAAATTAGATAAATTTATATTATGTAATAACATCATATCTGTTTTCACGTACAAATGAATATCTATAAACTATATTTGCCTGGAATTTACTGATTTTTTTTTCTTAATTCTAAATGGTTCAAAATCCTTCGGGACGTGTCGACGTGTAATCTAAAATTATGAAGCCGTAGAGTTTTCATCTGCTGGGTATAATAAAAAAATAGAAAACCTTTTTTTTCAGTTAATATGTTGATATTATCTTTCCAAACAAAATTGTCGTGGATTTACGTTCTATAATAATGGCAATAAAACTACTGATGAGGAAAACCGTCTTAAGGAATTGCTCGCTGAAGGCGACGCTTGTTTCACCGAGGCCCAGAAATGTTTTGTGACAGTATTTAAAGATGTACCTAAACCCTTCTCATGCCTCAGTACCATTCGGTCTAATGGAAAGCGTCACTTCCGGTCCCAAGGGGATAGCCACTTGCGCAGATTCTAACACACTACACGCAACCGAGTACAAAAATCAATTCATGAAACACTGAACGAGAAACTGATTTTAACCACATTACCAATCAGCTGTTTTGAGATTTTCATTACCTGTCGCTAGTGAAGAAACAAGGCAGTGGAATTTTACTGGAGCTTTAGAATGAATATCTTTCAGATTTTATTACCATATTTGTTGAACGAAATTCCGCATGGAGGAACAAGATCTCATCGGGGAGAAAATTCCGGGTGTTTGTTTTAGGGAAGCATTTCTGGAGAGCTTGTCATCAAGGCAATGTTTCTAGTGAAAAAAGTCTGTCCAAAACCTTAGTTAGGCTCAATTACGAGCGCAATGTAGCGGGTCGTCAGATCCAACACCCAGCCTTCTAAAATAATGAAACCTCCTAGCATGGTTTCATTACCTGATGGTCAGGCGCGCTACCAGCCCTCATGGAGGACGTTACCAACTAATAGTCCCCTTATTGGGCTAAGAATATGAAAGATAAAAATGGAGGGATCGTTCCGACGAGACAAAAATACCGGGCAGCAGAAATGAGGCGCTGTAAACCTCGTTTCTCACCCGTCTCCCAAAACCTAAGTAGGCTAATTGGCGCTGTCAGAATTGGCTCGTGTTAATATATTCGGCAAAGACATAACTTTTAAGTACATAGGTACCTTACTTACAGGTGAAGATGGCGGGCTGAAGGTATTTCCTAAATACCAAAGATTCAAATCCCACATTTATACAAAATATATTTGTGTGTTTGTATACATGTATACATGTATACATGTATATATAGGATGGAGGGAAAAAGAATTAAAAAATATATATATTATAAATAGATCGTTGCAATCGCCAAGCGAATTCCGTAGCTTTGCGATAATGGGGATATTACTCTGCAGTGTACAACCATGGAAATAAAGTCAAGGTAAAAAATAATAATAAGTGCAAATCTGTGACCTAGGAATAATATTGTGCTCAAATTCAGCTTTTGAAAAAAATCTGCTATATTGGAGATCGAGCGCACAGAGAAAGAAAAAAAAACTGAAATCAATGGTTTTGTACTTGGGGGACCCACACTTTTTTTTTACCCAAATATATTTATAGAAATAAACTCATTAACCCCTATAAACCTTCCTGTCCTTCGGATATATGAATAAGAAGAATATATTAATATATATTGTAACGAAGACAAATTGTTCAGGGGAAAACATTGGTCCGATCCGGGATTCGAACCCATGTTAGTGGCGCACAAGTCCGGCGTACCAACCGCTTCGCTAAAAAAATCAAGCTCTACTAGCGAGACAGAACGGTCCGTTTTTATGTCACCCCGTAACACATCCCCTCTTAGGAGCGTTCTGCTATCAGAACAAGACTAATTATCCCAGGAGCCACACTTTGGTGAGCTTATTCCCTGGGCCACAAAGCTGTCCCGTCATTCCGGACGAGCCCCCATTTTGTTACGAAGACAAATTGTTCAGGGGAAAACATTGGTCCGATCCGGGATTCGAACCCATGTTGGTGGCGCACAAGTCCGGCGTACCAACCGCTTCGCTAGAAAAGCTCGCTTCACTAGCGAGACAGATCGGTCCGCTTTTATGTCACCCCGTAACAATATATATATATATATATATATATATATATATATATATATATATATATATACACATATATATATATATATATATATATATATATATATCTGTGTGTGTATGTTGCCGATGCTATTTCTCTGGTCAGTGAGTTTTTACATAAGCTGACAACAGTGGAACGGCAGGTGTGATCCTAAATTCCATAGTCTTTTCCGGGAAGACATACCATTGTATTAGCCGCATGGGATTATGCATCGCGCCTAAATGTATTATTCCTCCATTACTGGTGCTCTGCCCGTGACTTTGATCTTGGAGCCGACTTTGCCGACGTAACTTGGGCATTCTTATTAAGCTACAACTGGCGCTGGGATGGAATAATTTCATGTAACCACTGGTGATCAGAATGCCACACCAATTTAATCCGAGTGGACACAAAGTGTGCGGCCCAGCTTTAATTTACCAGGATGTAGTTTACCTCTTGGAGGAGAGTTTCATTTCGAGCCCGACGTCCCCGGCCGACAGACGGATATATTGCCAGTACAATAGATTCAGGGTTCATCAACAGTTCTGTCCAATGCGTCCCGTGATGGACTTTAAATCATACATGTATGTACGCATGTGTGAACTTTAATCGATTTATTTGGTTGCTAGAACCACTATTAAATATAATACTCTTTTTTCCCATAAAGCCCATCCGGGATAATCCTGGACATTACAGGCTCATTAAAGTTTTCCATAACGTGCAGTATAAGCAATGTTAAGAAACACTTAGACCTGAGATGACTATATTGAATCAATGAATACAAGGATTAATTCTACCATAATTATTAAAAAATACAACACTATTGTATAACATAATATATATATATATATATATATATATATATATATACAAGGATTATTTCTTTCATTATAAATCGCCCCCTGCTTGTACCTCTTTATAATTATTGAAAGTGGAGAACCCTGATACTGTTATATATTTTATATTCAAAGGATTATGTATCCTCGTGACAGAGTGCTAGAAAGCAAGCATTTGAGGGCAACTGACAAGGCGGATCGGTGTTGCTGAGATGTGACATTGGTTACTGCACGTCAAAGCTTCAGAAGGGGGGGGGGGTTGTCGGGGCTATCGGGTCATCGCACGACTACAGACATCTGTTTTTTATTGCAATATTTAAATACTAGTATTGTTATCTTATTTTTTTTATTATCACCAGCTTTGTTATCAGCAAGATTAATTAAAAATAGAAAAATATTCTGCTTTTTACGTTCTTCAAAACTTATATTTAAATATTTTAAGTAAGGTTAAACAGCGAATAATCCACCTAGTTACTTGAATTTCTTGACAAATTTGTCTTAAAACGGCTGCAATGATGATGTTGAGTTTGCCACGTAATTATTTGTGGACTACTGACCCCGTTAAGATGTTTTCTTACATTGTGTTTATTTTCTCAAATTAATTTTATCAATTAATCTCTCATCAGTTTCTTGCCATGTCACCTAATCATCGGAAATTCCAATAATCAAAGTTCCCCAGTAACTGGCCGCTTTCTTACAATAACATGCTTCGGAATCCCAGAATATGCCATTGATTCTAAATGTACTGATCTGCGTTATTAATTTCCTCAATTTTTTTACATTTTTATTCTGTAAAATTTTTCAAAACTATAATTATTGCTTGTGCAATTACAATGAACCTTTTATTAGTCACGGGTTCTTTCTTTTCTCCTTAAGCAAGAGACATTAATTGCGTATTAGAAATGACGTTTCCGTCCAGAAAATAGCTCCATATTATAAAAACACACTAGAATGAATAATAATGGTGCGTAGAATAACACGACTTTATAAGTTTACAATTACACACCCACATAGAGTAAAAATATCATTTAAAGTTACTTTTTCCAGGAAACTGCATGCTTGTTAGACTACCCCAGGTGTAGTAAATTAGGTGTAGTGTAAATTATATATATATTTGTTAGTGCGCTGGACCTATTAACGCAAGGTTGTGGGTTCGCGTACCGATTGGAACGCCGCCCACATTAAGACCGTAGCAAAACTCTTTAAGATCAGAATGCGCGATCTGTGCTAAAAAGCCCCATTCACATGTAGACATTTACTCATGTGAGTATATACACACATAAGTAAGTTTACTTATGTATGTATAATGCGTTATGTGAACGGATTTGCATGAGTGAGTGAAAATACTCGTGGACCTCAGGAGGTGATGCAAATATATTGGCATGCACGTAACTTTTCTTGTTAAGTAAACCGTGTCATGTGATCAGATTGGTTTTATTTGCATGTATGAGCAAATTGAAATATTATATTTTAAAAAAGGGTTTACGGTTACATATTGATTCATTTTAACTAGAAATTCAGTCGCCCTACTAGATAAGAATCAGAACTCACGTGCTTCCCTATAGAAAATGGAAAAAAAACCCTTAGAGGTCTATCGTAGTTCAAATCAAAACTGCCGTAGTCAAAATAAAAACAAACTTTTTGTCTACTTCTGTTGTTACACCTACCATGGGAGAACATGCAGAAAGATTTTGTTAATGAAAGGGAGGAAAAAAATCATAATTTTGTCATTGCGGCACTGGAGGGGATCGAACCGAGAAATATTGAAGTGTTATCTACATTTAAAACAATTTTTTCTGTTTTTTTTTACATTTAAAAATTATAGTGGTGAAGGTGTATTAAAATTGTTGATTGTTAATTAACTCATGATATCTGTTAAGGTCTTAGGAATCTGTGGATTGTGCAAAGATTTTTTTAGTGTTTTCTTAATATTAACCATTTGCGATTAGTTTAGGTATATATGTACTGAAAACAAAGATTATTCTCCATCCTCTAGTGTATGAACACTTTATTGAAAACTGGTTATTTCTTCAATATTTTATTTTTTATAAATTTTTTTATGTAGTTAATGAACTTGGTCTTTTCGAAAAATGATCATAAACAATAAAATTTTTTAAAAATAAATTCATATAGTGAACTTAACTTGGCCTTTTCGGAAAATATAAAGAGTTCATCCCATTTTAAAACGTTGCCTTTATAAACATGCTTCCAAACACATTTCATTTAAATATTTGCAATGAACTATAAGGAAATATTCTTATCAATAAATTTTAAATTTTGTGTGAAATTGTATTCATTAAAGAAAACATGGGAATAAAAAAGTATCCGTATAGATTGCTTTACATATATTTTCGAAGGGGGATAAACTTTATCTTCAACAGATATGAGGAATTTCGTCTATTTCCAGCTTACAATGGTCCTTGGGTTATTGTTTACTACATGTTTATGGTGTGTTTAAATGTCAATTTGCATACAGTACCTTAATGACAAGTGAACACAAAGTAAATTACTACATGAAGTACTAACAGGCGTACATTTACTCCATATGCAAGAATAGATATATGTGTAAATGTGTGCATGTGAACTGGGCTTAACAGGTACGAGTACTGGTCATGGGCAAATGTGTAGTGAGAAACCTTGTAACGCCTATTATAGCACCTTGGGTTGTAGTTTGCAGCAGTTGTGAACATACCCAGCTCCTTTTTAATATGCCTCATGTTCATATGCTCGTATATATATATAACTTTACTCGAAACCCTAGTCAAGCATGTCTATGCCAGACTAGGTGTTGGTCTGATCGCTCTAACCTAACCGAATCGTTGGGGAGTTGTACTAAAAGAGTTGTACTCGTTAGGTGTTAACGAGTCTTATGATTCGCATCACTGTCACCGCATTAATGAGAGTATAGAGTTCTTTATAAGAGAATCCTTAAATCAATATAATAATGTATTAGATCCTGAAATAACACTGTAGGGGGTAACAGCCGCAGTTAGATGCTTCACTGTGGAAAGGCTGGTGGCCATGAACCCCTGACAAATGAGCATATTAAGTATGGGAAGGCAGAGAGCTCTGGCTGCATTTGACACACCTTAGTAATTTAATATGGCAGCCCTTTTTAATTTATTTTACAGCTGGAGTGGTTCCCTACGGATATGAAAAACTAAAATAACTTTTTTAAAGAATCAACAGGAGCGTCATGACAGTCCTGAAAATTATAGAGGTATCACACTTCTACCTGTGCTGTAAACAGTACTTGAGAGAACTTTGTTCAATAGAATATCCAGGTGGAGTTTCTCCAAATGTACTAATACTTTGATGACACACAGTGTGCATATCAGCAACTGTCTCCCTTGAATGTATCCCATATGTGGCAAGAGTGTATATTTTATCAGGCACTCCAGAGTATTTTATCTGTTTCCTGGACACCAAGGCCTTTGATGTCGTGTGGCACAAAGGTTTACTATATAAATTGTATGCTATAGGTATACAAGGAAAATTATGGAGAGTAATCAAGGACGCTTATTCACATATGCAGAGTTCCGTTTTGTTTAAAGGTGTTTTAGATTTGTGTAGAACGGTCTGATCATTGGACCAGATCAAACAAGGTGCTAACTATGCTTGGGTTACCTCGTTTTGAGGTTTATATAGACATAAATGTAAATTAAAGTTCCTCTAAAAGCTGTGTTCTCTAGATCGGAACACACTTTCTCATCTGCTCTTAATTTTAAGCTTGGAAATGTTTTTCTTAATCATAGGAGTACCCAGAGGAGATATGTTTTAGATATTCTGGAATTACTCAAAAAGTATAATCTCTTGAATTATATTGAAAAATCCCTTACGGAGGGCTTTATGCCCTCGAAAACTGTGTGGAAACGGTTAGTTATCAACCGTATTGTGACATACGAACAAGATGACTAGGTCAATTGGGTTAACAATGATACAGGATTTTTCATTTTTTATGATATTGAGAGCGAGTTTTTTTTTCATCGTCAGTGTTATGGAATGCAGCTCTAAATATTCCTGGTTCTCTAGGGAAATTTTAGTCTGCTGCAAAATTGTTGGTGAATATCGATAGTAAATTTGATTAGATACTCTGTCATTTCTTTGGTAGAACATAATGTATTGCATTTGTTCATACAGCCATCGAATGTTATAGAACCATGTGTGTGAGAGATGTATTTTGGGATTTTGTAACAGACGTATTTCCAGAAACAATTAGTGCTTATTTAAATAACTGTGAGGAGCGGCAGATTTAGATGTATTTATTAGGGAAGACAAATCACTGGCGGATTTTTCTCGGGAAATGCATTTGGTCTTCTTATATGGCGCAGCTACCTATTTAAACTAGATTCTGTCCATGGTATCAGGCTTTACATGATATCGTTAGTTTACATGACAGAACTTTACTGAATAACAGTACAGTACCTTACTGACTGGAATGGATGAGACAACCCATCATGTATCTCTAAGTTATCTGTCATTTTGTTAATCTTGATTTAATTGCAATTTTTGTATCTTTATATGTACCTTGGAATCTTCGCATTGCAGAGGAAATAAAGTTAACCAACCAACCATTCAAGAAAGCGTGACTTTGTGGTAATCCTTTCATCTTTTTTATTGAGAAGGTCCGCCACCACTGGATCTATAGCTTAATCTTCGCCCAATTAGTTTGTCCTTTGACCACATGACTACAACAATAGCGACGTAACTGGTCTGTTGTCAAGTAATTACCGATACCATGACGAGATATATGTGCTTCCGAATCACTTAATATCACGATCGGATGTTTCACTCTCTATTTATATATATACAACCTGGAGTACACTTTCACCTTTCGTTTGAATGGAAAATTTTTATTTCAAATTCAAATACTTACCAGTTATCACACACAACGATGAAAGCATCAACTTCTGTAAATACTGTATTAACTACTTACAAAGTGACTCAACGATAATAATCCTCCGACCAATAATAATATAAACCGGAATAAGGTAACAGATAGGATGGCACGACACTATAAATATCACCTTAAATAATATTATGAAATCATTAAACACGTTACCTTGGATGTTGATAGCTTCGACAAGGGCAGGCCTGATGAAATACTAAAATAATGGAGTTGATTATAAAACACATTATCGACGAAAACTCGTTATGGGTGAGGAATAAATCAAGAAGCGGGTGTTCACTTTAGACTGGTTATGTTATCTGATATATTTATAACCCGCAGGCAATAATAATTCAATAATGACAAAACACTTCTACCCTTTATATCAACAAATGGGGCAGACGGCTTGAGCCCTGTCCTTGTACCTTAAATATCCATCTAACTCAATTTAAGCCGCTTTTACACTAAAAGCGTGTCGAATACGTCTTTTTTCCAAATACAGTATACGATACACTTCGTAAACAAACTGCACTAGAAAGAAAGCGTATTCAGCACCATATGTGTCATAGCATTTGAGTCACTACTCGTGTTTGCACTCACAGCGCATGCGCGTAAATAGTCTTCCTATTGTGCATACATTCTGGAAACGGTTTTCAACACACAGCCAATTAACGCGTGATCACGCTGCATTGATGTCAATCGTATTAACTGGTATTGAAACTATTTTGGATATGGAAGCAGCAATATGGTATTCGATACTGTATTTAGTAAATACGGGTGAAGTGTGAAAACGGCTGGTCACTGATATGGGTGTCTTTTCATGACCATTGCACGACCCAAAGAAGCGGGTTGTTTAGATTATCTTAGGATGCTAGCTATAGGTCCACGGGGGAGGGGGCCGTGAACTGAAAGTTGGAGACATGAACATGCTATGTGCGTATATATGTGTTATATGATCAGATAAGAAAAGTAATAAAACTCTCTAATATTTTGGGGTTAGGGGGTTGGGGGTGGCGGTTCTGAGTGCTCGTGTTACATTTTCCCAGTGAGCATGCGTTATATTGTGATTAGGCAGCATGTTTTTTTTTAACTAGCACGTTTATTCCTATATAAAATACTTGTACAATATCACATTTGAAATGTATTTAGTTGCATATTACTATGTTATTACTATGATACTTGGTATGGTTTGTTTTCTGTTGAACAGACAATTAACAAGTTTAAGTATTTAGATTTAGATGTTGCTTTATATAAACTAACATTTTTATATACATGGGGTAAACGCCATGGTACTTTTTGTATATATTGTTGCTAGCTACTCCTGGAGATCTCATACTTTTGCAACCATGGAGCATTGCCTTTTTTTCTTTGATGAAGCCCTCCTATTTTCTTGATAGGTAAACCAGATGTCTAACCAGTACTAAGGTAAACCAGATGTCTAACCAGTACTAAGGAAAACCAGATGTCTAACCAGTACTAAGGTAAACCAGATGTCTAACCAGTACTAAGGTAAAGCAGATGTCTAACCAGTACTAAGGTAAACCAGATGTCTAACCAGTACTAAGGTAAACCAGATGTCTAACCAGTACTAAGGTAAAGCAGATGTCTAACCAGTACTAAGGTAAACCAGATGTCTAACCAGTACTAAGGTAAACCAGATGTCTAACCAGTACTAAGGTAAACCAGATGTCTAACCAGTACTAAGGTAAAGCAGATGTCTAACCAGTACTAAGGTAAAGCAGATGTCTAACCAGTACTAAGGTAAACCAGATGTCTAACCAGTACTAAGGTAAAGCAGATGTCTAACCAGTACTAAGGTTAACCAGATGTCTAACCAGTACTAAGGTAAACCAGATGTCTAACCAGTACTAAGGTAAAGCAGATGTCTAACCAGTACTAAGGTAAACCAGATGTCTAACCAGTACTAAGGAAAACCTGATGTCTAACCAGTACTGGGTAAACCAGATGTCTAACCAGTACTAAAGTAAACCAGATGTCTAACCAGTACTAAGGTAAAGCAGATGTCTAACCAGTACTAAGGTTAACCAGATGTCTAACCAGTACTAAGGTAAACCAGATGTCTAACCAGTACTAAGGTAAACCAGATGTCTAACCAGTACTAAGGTAAAGCAGATGTCTAACCAGTACTAAGGAAAACCAGATGTCTAACCAGTACTAAGGAAAACCTGATGTCTAACCAGTACTGGGTAAACCAGATGTCTAACCAGTACTAAGGTAAACCAGATGTCTAACCAGTACAAAGGTAAACCAGATGTCTAACCAGTACTAAGGTTAACCAGATGTCTAACCAGTACTAAGGTAAACCAGATGTCTAACCAGTACTAAGGTAAAGCAGATGTCTAACCAGTACTAAGGTAAAGCAGATGTCTAACCAGTACTAAGGTAAAGCAGATGTCTAACCAGTACTAAGGTAAACCAGCTGTCTAACCAGTACTAAGGAAAACCAGATGTCTAACCAGTACTAAGGAAAACCTGATGTCTAACCAGTACTAAGGTAAACCAGATGTCTAACCAGTACTAAGGTAAACCAGATGTGTAACCAGTACTAAGGTAAAGCAGATGTCTAACCAGTACTAAGGTAAAGCAGATGTCTAACCAGTACTAAGGTAAAGCAGATGTCTAACCAGTACTAAGGTAAAGCAGATGTCTAACCAGTACTAAGGTAAAGCAGATGTCTAACCAGTACTAAGGTAAACCAGATGTCTAACCAGTACTAAGGTAAAGCAGATGTCTAACCAGTACTAAGGTAAACCAGATGTCTAACCAGTACTAAGGTAAACCAGATGTCTAACCAGTACTAAGGTAAAGCAGATGTCTAACCAGTACTAAGGTAAACCAGATGTCTAACCAGTACTAAGGAAAACCAGATGTCTAACCAGTACTAAGGAAAACCTGATGTCTAACCAGTACTAAGGTAAACCAGATGTCTAACCAGTACTAAGGTAAACCAGATGTCTAACCAGTACTAAGGTAAACCAGATGTCTAACCAGTACTAAGGTAAACCAGATGTCTAACCAGTACTAAGGTAAACCAGATGTCTAACCAGTACTAAGGAAAACCTGATGTCTAACCAGTACTAAGGAAAACCTGATGTCTAACCAGTACTAAGGTAAACCAGATGTCTAACCAGTACTAAGGTAAACCAAATGTCTAACCAGTACTAAGGTAAAGCAGATGTCTTACCAGTACTAAGGAAAACCTGATGTCTAACCAGTACTAAGGTAAACCAGATGTCTAACCAGTACTAAGGTAAAGCAGATGTCTAACCAGTACTAAGGTAAACCAGATGTCTAACCAGTACTAAGGTAAACCAGATGTCTAACCAGTACTTAGGAAACCCTGATGTCTAACCAGTACTAAGGTAAACCAGATGTCTAACCAGTACTAAGGTAAACCAGATGTCTAACCAGTACTAAGGTAAACCAGATGTCTAACCAGTACTAAGGTTAACCAGATGTCTAACCAGTACTAAGGTAAACCAGATGTCTAACCAGTACTAAGGTAAACCAGATGTCCAACCAGTACTAAGGTAAACCAGATGTCTAACCAGTACTAAGGTAAACCAGATGTCTAACCAGTACTAAGGTAAACCAGATGTCTAACCAGTACTAAGGTAAACCAGATGTCTAACCAGTACTAAGGTAAAGCAGATGTCTTACCAGTACTAAGGTAAACAAGATGTCTAACCAGTACTAAGGTAAACCAGATGTCTAACCAGTACTAAGGTAAACCAGATGTCTAACCAGTACTAAGGTAAACCAGATGTCTAACCAGTGCTAAGGTAAACCAGATGTCTAACCAGTACTAAGGTAAACCAGATGTCTAACCAGTGCTAAGGTAAACCAGATGTCTAACCAGTACTAAGGTAAACCAGATGTCTAACCAGTACTAAGGTAAACCAGATGTCTAACCAGTACTAAGGTAAACCAGATGTCTAACCAGTACTAAGGTAAACCAGATGTCTAACCAGTACTAAGGTAAAGTAGATGTCTAACCAGTACTAAGGTAAACCAGATGTCTAACCAGTACTAAGGAAAACCAAATGTCTAACCAGTACTAAGGTAAAGCAGATGTCTAACCAGTACTAAGGTAAAGCAGATGTCTAACCAGTACTAAGGTAAAGCAGATGTCTAACCAGTACTAAGGTAAAGCAGATGTCTAACCAGTACTAAGGTAAACCAGATGTCTAACCAGTACTAAGGTAAACCAGATGTCTACCCAGTACTAAGGTAAACCAGATGTCTAACCAGTACTAAGGTAAACCAGATGTCTAACCAGTACTAAGGTAAAGCAGATGTCTAACCAGTACTAAGGTAAACCAGATGTCTAACCAGTACTAAGGTAAACCAGATGTCTAACCAGTACTAAGGTAAACCAGATGTCTAACCAGTACTAAGGTAAACCAGATGTCTAACCAGTACTAAGGTAAACCAGATGTCTAACCAGTACTAAGATTCATTTCATCTGGTACTCAGGGGTATAAGTGTTAAGTCTTCATAATTCATGCTGTTACAAAGCTGGTCTTTACAAATAATCAAAATATAATGATGGATAGTACTGAAAAACGGAGCAGGAGCAACATGTGTTTTCCAAACAGTTTGGAAAAACTGTAGATAATGTATAGATGTGAAAGGAAGGTTAGTGTTGTCTGCTTATTTACCACAGAACAAGTTAAGACAGGTCAAACGTAAAACGTGTATATGATTCTGCTGTGCCCAACATGGAGCTGGTAGTGCTATGTACCAAATAATGTTCGGAACCAAAAATACGGAGCGAGCAGAGGACCCCCATTTTTTTTTTAGTTTACCATTCAAACAGTCTACTTAAATATTGCCCACTTGCAAAAAAATATAGCATTGTACGACAATTCATGAAATTGTGCAAGTGAACACTTTCCATGTCCGGTTATACCTTCTTGACTTAAATATTTTCATTATTAACACTAATTATTTCTTGGAATTGACTCAGGCAAGAGCAGGTAGCAATTAGCAACATTGATATCAAAGAATTGGTTTTCCGTAAAATTATCCATGAAAAACAGGAGCGGCGTTTCCGTATGGGACATTTTTTATCAGGTGTTGCATATCTAGTTTAAACTGTAGTATTTGTGTTAGTTGGATTATCTATAGAAAGAAAATATTTGTTTGATAAAAGAAAACAAATAATTTACTGACTGTATCAGTAGCATTATTGAGATTACCTGACCTCATATGTAATTCAACATTATTTCCCCGTACTTCATGTTTACTGTCCTGTCCAATGTTAAATAAAGAGTATAAAAAAGAACGTTCTGGTGTTTCTGTATCTCAGTCTTCTTATCTGGTTGCTAGACAGGTAGACACAATGACTCCTTGTCCTGTACATCCGGTCATGAATATTTGATTTTCTTACTGTTAGTTTGTAGTGGGCAATGATGAGCCAAGAGAAAAGTAGCCATGGTTCAAACATAAATCTTTCTTCCACTGAAAACAAAAACATGCTTCTTTTTTAAACAATTTTCAAGAGTTTAAAACATTGATTGGTGTCTTTCTTTCTCTGACAAATGTTTTGTCAATGTGTTTTTTATGTCAATGCGAAAGTCAATTAACTTATAGGCCATGCGTCATTCAAAGCAAAACTTGGTAAAAGTGAACATGAAACAAACTGATGCCATGACACCTGTACTTGGATTCGATTTTTGAGTGATCCGTTTGCGTTGTCACAACCATTACACTAGGCCAGCCACGTGAAAGATTTTTTTTTTTTAATTTAATGAACGGGCTTGATAAGTGAGTGTGTGAAAATGGAGGATTCGTATAGCAGCTTATTTCTATCATTTCAAGAAACAAACAAGCTTTGCTGAAACACAATCTCCTTGGTCGTGTTAATTAGTCATTAACCATTTATTTAATAACTCATGCCGGAACTGGGCTTATATCCCTTTGGAGACTGAAACTTGCAATCGCTGGACCAGTAAATACAGAGATAATTGGGTAGGATAACAAGGTAAATATTTCATTTACTAAACAACAGTAAGCTCTATCAAAAGCACATACATAATAAATACTTAAAATGATAAACAAGCTTCAGTTACATAAAATATGAATTACCCAGGCAACCCATTGATAATATGAGTAATAAGAATGAGTAATTAGAAACGGTATTGGATTATACTTTCTTTATACTAATATATCTTCTAGGACTGCTTCCTAATATATTTCTCGATCTGGCTCGTCATCTTAATATATTTATGTCAATGAAAGAGTAATCCCTGTTTCTAGAAGATTTATGATAATCATAACCTTGTTAGAGTTCTTAATGTAAGATTTTTAGCCCCTGGAATAAAAGAACGATATAGTCGAAAAGGAACAACCATGGGCTTGTCTCGGGGGGGGGGGGGGGGGGGCAGGGCGACATGTACCTCTAACTTTTTTTGATGGGAACAAAGTACCTTTTGTCCCCTTACTTTAAGGGAATAAAATACATCATTTTTTTATTTTAAGATAATTCCATCGAGTATGATACAGTATTTCCAAATTTCTACACTAATATTTTTAATCAATGAATAGACATTATTGGCCAAAGTTTTAAATGTTCAGTCAAATTATGGTTAACAAAAAGCTGATGATTGAAGAAAATGTATTTCCGTAAAATGAAAAAAAAAATATTTGAAGCATTTGAGTGGATGTCCTTATAAAGGGGGGGGGGGGGGGTCTTCAGTCAGTTTTTCTTTGGTTTGTCCCCTCGATTTTCTCAGCAAACAAAGGCCATCAGTACCATTGTCGTCTGGTAGCTAAATGCATCAAAGAGAATTATTGTTAATTATAGCGGAGATCCCAAAAAATGTGACAGTCTCCATGACTTATGGGCTTCCAAACATTACGGAATGTTTATATTTCTGCTGCCTGTGAGGCGAACGTTCAGGGGCCGGTCATATCCGCCGCAATAATCAGACCGATTTACGTGACCGCTTTGTCCATAAGCAAAAATAAAGCGCGGCTGTACCGGAAGTAACGAATGCTTTAAAAGCATTGTCCATCAATTTGAAAGTGGGCTCGGTTCACTGTTCACCTGGCCCACGTATAAGATATCGCATAAATAACGTGACAATCCAGATTATTAAAGCTTGCTGGTCGGTATAAGATTGAAAGCTAAGGATTTTGTCTAAATGTAATAATGTATTATTTCGTACAAATATTTTTAAAACATTAGAAAAGATAATAAACCACGCCAAGTTTTTAGCTCAACTGACTGAAAGTCATCGGAGCTATAGCGATCACTCTTCGTCCGACCGTCTGTCGGGCCGTCCGTCTGTCCGTTAACCAGGCACAAATCGTAACCGCTTGACCTGGAATCTTTTCACTTGACATCCAGGGAGTTCCATAAAAAAAATCTCCTCGAAAACCTGAAATGAGGTCTCTGCTATCCATATCTTTCGAACTATCGGGCTCAAATGCGCTAGTATCTGAAAAACTAATGCATTGATCACGATGATTTTTTTTGCATGCGTATTGATCATGGAGTGTTTCATTAGGTTTCCGTATTTTTTCGAATTTTACGCATTTTTTCTCTATTTTTGACCCTGATTAGTTGTGGCCGTCCGTTAACAGGGCATATACCGTACCCGGTGGACCTAGAATCTTCTAACTTTACATCAAGAGTGGTCCCTAAAACATCTTCTTGAAAACTGAAATGAGGTCTCTGTAACCCATATTTTATGAGCTATGAGGCTTATAAATACCCCCCAGAATAATTGAAAATTGGAATTTATACCAAAGCTCCAGTATCTAAATAACATATACATTGCTCACCATGATTTTTTGCATTCATATTGAATCATGGAGTGTTTCATCAGTTCCTGCAGACTGGTGGTTATTTTTCGAATATTTACGCATTTTTTAGCTCACTTGACCAAAAGTCATCTGAGCTATTGCGATCACCCTTCGAACGGCCGGACGATGTTAAAATTTTTGCCGGATGGGCAAAATTGTTAACCATAAAGCCTAGAACCATGACCCTCTGCATCCTGAGAGGTCCTTAAAAGTTTATCTTAGAAACCTGACATTAGGTCACTGTGCCCTATATTCGCCGAGTCACGGGACGTGTTTTAGAACCCCAGAAATATTGTAACAATTAAGTACCAGATTTCTCAGGAAAGGCTGGATGGCTTGTTATTAAATTTCGTGTGCTTTTAGGTCTTGGCGAACTTAGCTAATATGCATGAATGATGATGCCACCTACATTATCTTAATTAGTTACCTCTGCAAGGGCATATTGTCAACATGTCAGTCGGCTGAGCGTCATGCCCATGGGTCATTTGTTAAGTATTTTTTCTTGTTTCAATCTCAAATGTTTTGAATACCGTAGAGAGAAGATGCGATTTAATTGCTGCCCAAGAAATGCATTAGGTCTAGTAGTTCCAGTTCTGTCACTGGCACGTTAAAAAATTACAGACCTTATTACTCGTTTTTAACTTTAAAAATGGTACATTTTTTATAATTCTCTCTGTTTTTCAAATTACTAATTTCCTGTTCTGATAGCCATGCATACAAATAGTAACTTTTAATAATACTTTTTAGCATGATACATGTACTATGTATCGTGTAACTTGTTTTCATATAAATTGTTTTCCTTGATATTTCGTACCTTTGGTAGAATTATGATCGTAATGAATTTATTATTGCTGAAATGTTAGCATTAATACAATGTATTTGTTTTTATATGAAAGCTGTGCAAGTGACAAACAAAAATGGACTGTGGTTCAAATATATGACCATGATTCCATTCTGGAAATTACTTGCAGAAAAGAAAGACAAACTCGTTTAACAGTTTTATTGTTACAAAAATGAAGAAAGACGAACCTGGTGCATTTACGAAAGAATTAGGATTGGTATCTAAATCTTGTGGCCAACATGGGTGACACGACCATCATGGGTTGCCAGCCTCAGAATGTTAGTTACATTTTTAAAAATATGTATGACATTAAACAACCAATCAAAATTAAATTTTTAAATGTAATGTTTTGAGCATGTGACCTTCCTCAATGATACTGAAATGTTGTTTCCAGATATTCATGTTTTTGCATAAATATATAGTATTTGCAGTATATGGTTTTGATTTTTATTAGTTCATTCAGCCTTTGTCTCATTTCAGCATTTTTCTTGCCCTGAGCTGCAAATTTATGGAAATATTTCCGAATTTAAATAGGCATTTAGTCCACTACTCTTGTCAACCTGATCTTTCTTTGGCGATTATTTAAGGTAAGACAAACATGACAAACAAAACTTGGAAAACAAAGGAAATTGGTAATTTTTGATACTATACTTGCTTATTGTATTCATATAATTCAGTTAGCGACCCGGTTGACTTGTTCATTATATCCGTGATTCATGGCATCCCTTACATTGGTCCCTTAGTTTTTGGAGCGTCTTTTTTACGTAAACTCTATTATAACCTCACCACCTGCCATGTCACTTTTATTGTGGAAAGATGTTTTGTTCCCTATTTTTTATTCATTTTTTTTAAATTGTTTACCGGATATTTATATAATATAAGTTATTTTTCTATAAAGTAACTTACGCATTTTCTGTTCAATGTTCCAAATATTCTGGAATTGTTTGCCTTACAAACAAATAAAAGAGAACATAATAGGTGTAAAGTTTTGTCGAACGCACTATACTTGAATTTGAATACCTGTTTATTGCTTACCGGAAACAAAGAGTCCGCTGTCATATTGCTCAGTCCTGTATGTCCCGTTATCTGTCTGTCTGTTTGTCGGTGCTCTAGCGACACTTTAAATCTTGGGTAATATAGATCCTTCCTATATATAGAAGCCTATCGTTTAAAACAATATCAGTCAAAAGTCAAGGTAGTCGAAAGGTCGTCAAAATCATGTATTCCTCATACTGTAGAACATGTTATTTTCGCGAAACTCAAATTTTTCGAATTGGCATGACCCGACGTTTCGAAAGCAATTTTCGTGAATTGCTTGTGGTAACATTTTTCACACACTCACAACAACAAATAACAACAAAACATTCAAAGACGTGTCTTTCACTGACTTTAATTTTAAAAGGTCCAGATAAATTGAACCTCATATTCTTGCATCGGGCATGCTTCGGCTTAATTCCGTGAGTATTACTGAGTATGGCATGTAATTTTTGGGAGCATTTAATTTTCGCGAATCAAGGTTACCTCAATAAATTTGTTTAAATTACATGCTCGCGAAAATAACATGTCCGGATCTACAGTATCTTTACCAAAATGGTTGTTTCCACATAAATAATAACTTATTTTATTCCTCTCTCCATTCTTCATTACATAGTCCAGATGAATTTCCCTAACTTTGTGGAAGTTTGTCAGTAAGTCTGTTCGTTCAATTTCCTTGTCCTGCTTTATTTTTGTTTGACATGTAACATTCTACAGGCCACATATTCGAAGAAATAATTTTGAAACTTAAACGATTTTTATTCATCCACTATCGATTGGTCCCCCCCCCCCCAAAAAAAAATAAATAAAAAATCGTTTTTCCCTCATCTTTTTCATACACCAGGAATACAGCATTGCTCAACGTAATGTTTTCTAATTTTATCTCGTTTTGTAAATTTTAGAGGGAAGGATTCGTAGCCACATTTCTCTCCGTTTCAAGGGGACCACGGTCGAGGTTAGACCAAGGTGCTCATTGTTGTGTATAGCTTTTTGTCTGGATCCCTTTTGCCGGATTGTTTTTGTTGGTCGATATTTCTGTGCTGATTCCCAAAAATTTAGGCTGTACGACTGACATCTTGTAGTGAATCATTCTTCGTCTAGGTAGAGCACAGGACACAAAGCCGGGATCGTGAGTTCGAATCTCAGTCGAGGTGGTGAGATTTTTCACCCCAAGGTGAGCGCTCTGTAGGCTAAATGGGAAGGTCGTGCCAACAAATTACAAAATTAAATAAAAAAATGTGTTGAATCGGGCAATTTAAATTTCGGACTCCGAACTATACCCGCTTTGTGTCAACAAAATCCCTAGCTGCCTGACTGGTTTCTCAACTTCCCACTCTCATGATCTTATTAGATTTACAAAGTGTCAAGTATGTCGGACAGAGTTGCCGGTAACAAAGTCGGTTTCTTACAACACGTGTTGCAAATAACAGGATTACGAATACTTGACAGTTCTGTCATTAGGACTTCAACAAACCGGTGGTTAAAAAAACAAAATCAAATAATTAAATTAGCGACTTGCGATGAGACACTATGAACCATCCATGCAAGTCGTGTAAATCATTCAAGCCGAGCCATAAATGTTTTGGGGATAAAGTTATAAAAGTGTCAAAATAGTGGAAAATATCCAGTTCTGTTTACTTTGCGGGAAGACCAAAATGCCTTGTAAATTATCTTACAAATAAGAACTATCGGTCCATCACATGAAGACGAAAGAAACAGGATCAAGTTTCGAGCAGAAGAACACGTAGTGCTTCTCATCGAATCCTCTTATCTCATCTGCCGCAGACATGCAAAACGACTCAGTAATCCACCATCCACAAGGCGCCTTCCTGTCTCTTCAATGACATGTTCAATTAAGAGTAATTTTTTAGTGCTAACCACCGCTTATTATTACCATTATTTACCATAACTGCCTCTTATCATCATCGAAGAATAAACAAGAGAGACGGATATATACCGTGGATTTCAGATTAAGTTTATGGCTGTTTCGAGTTAGGGACTGATGTGCTGCTGTAACTGAGATCCTTCATGTGTATAATATGACGAGGTGATGAAGGTAAAGAAATACAACACTCCAGTACTGTGTTTAACCGCAAATTATTATATATTTAATCAATATTAAAACCAATGCCGTGACTGGTGGAATTTTATGTGCATGGCTTTAGAAAAGATTTTGAGGGACACCGATTTTTGCTTTTCCCAAGTACACGAAAAATCTTTGCTGTCTCGAGTTTAGTCACACATTCACCTAAAATTAGGGGATTATATTTATATCAGAAACACGATTGTGCCGTGAAAAAAACACACCCCGGAAAATATAGGAGATGAATGCCTATATGCCGGAAAGTATAATAATTAATGACTATTTTATAGGAAACCAGTATTGTGATCACAGAGCGCGGACCTCCGCCAAGGCGACTCATTAGGCCTACACCTCCACATGGCATTGTCAGAAATGCAAAGTTTTCCTTATAAAAAGCCTCTCATGCGTTGATTTACTGACACCTTACAGGGAAATGGCACGCACACGTGCATTTTCCTGTATGACGTCACGACTCGCACTCAATAGATGGCCATATCGTAACATATTACGTCCCCGTTTAAACAAATATGTTACAAAACCCTATAAAACACTCATGTCGAGGTCATTTATCCCAAATATTTAATAAATTGTTCCTTGTATCATTGCTGAGCTATCAAAATCCGTTAATAACATTTTGAGTAATGTTGCTAACAGACAAACACACAGACAAACCAACGCCATCACAGACGTAACTCCAGCCGCTTGGCAGAGGTAAATACTAGTATTGGAAACATATGGAGTCTTTGGAACACAACCTGTAAAATATTTCGTTTTTGTGTAATATTTGTAAACACTAATCAGCTACTAATGTGGAAACATCATAATAAAATGAAAACAGCCTTTCCGTGCACGTGTTTACCTGTCTGTGGCAGGCGGAAAGGCGTCATTACGACCCCTGTATATATATAATGAAACCCCTTCCTGCGGACACTCCTCTGGGGCGGACACCCCGCGTCACGGACGGTCTTCGGTACGACCAAACGTTTTTACTGCTTTCAAGATATATATATATATATATATATATATATATATATATATATATATATATATATATATATATATATATATATATATATATATATAATCAATGAAAGAAAAACTATCAAAACCATAAATTGGCACTTGGTGCATTAAGAGTCAACAAAAACTAGATCGCCCCTTTCATGAATTTTTTACTGCTTTTAAGATACATTTATATAATCAATGAAAGAAAAACTATCAAAACCATAAATTGGCACTTGGTGCATTAAGAGTCTGAAACAAAAACTAGATCGCCCCTTTCATGAATTTATAATAAATCATTTGTCTCTAATAATGTATGAATATGTGATCAAACAAACGATATGGCCCAGATACCCCTGTATCTTTATAATAAACGTACAAAACAGATCTCTTAAAGTGATTCTGCATTTCCTACAGAAGAATTATTATTGCTCTTTTACGTTCGGTGAAGATAATATTTAGATAACGTTACCCATGCATCAGTTACTGGTAGAACTTAAATGACACTGCCAGGGTTATTTTTAAGTCGCAAAATGACACTGTCTGTCTTAGTGTTTAGTCGTAGGAGGTTTTGAGTATGGTTAGAGGATGAAGTTTCTATTATGGTTGTTGTACGAGGTTTTGAATATATAGTTGTTGTTCGAGGTTTTAAGTGATGTTGTAGTATGATGTTTTGAGGAAGGTTGTTGTACGAAAATTCGATTAAGGCTGCAATACGGGTATTGTTGTATTTCGTATGCTTGTAATATGATGTTTTGAGTATTGTTGTAGTATGATGTTCTGAGTATGGTTGCAGTATGAGGTTTTGAGTATGGTTGCAGTTTGAGTTAATTGTGTGTATGGTTGCAGTATGAGGTTTTGTGTATGGTTGCAGTATGAGGTTTTGAGTATAGTTGCGGTATGAGGTTTTGTGTATGGTTGCAGTATGAGGTTTGGTGTATGGTTTCAGTATGAGGTTTGGAGTATGGTTGCAGTATGAGGTTTTGAGTATGGTTGCAGTATGAGGTTTTGTGTATGGTTGCTGTATGAGGTTTTTAGTATGGTTGCAGTATGAGGTTTTGAGTATGGTTAGAGTATGAGGTTTTGAGTATGGTTGCAGTATGAGGTTTTGAGTATGGTTGCTGTATGAGGTTTTGAGTATGGTTGCAGTATGAGGTTTTGTGTATGGTTGCAGTATGAGGTTTTGTGTATGGTTGCAGTATGAGGTTTTGAGTATGGTTTCAGTATGAGGTTTTGAGTATGGTTGCAGTATGAGGTTTTGAGTATGGTTGCAGTATGAGGTTTTGTGTATGGTTGCAGTATGAGGTTTTGAGTATGGTTGCAGTATAAGGTTTTGAGTATGGTTTCAGTTTGAGGTTTTGAGTATGGTTGCAGTATGAGGTTTTATGTATGGTTGCAGTATGAGATTTTGAGTATGGTTGCAGTATGAGGTTTTGAGTATGGTTGCAGTTTGAGTTTTTGAGTATGGTTGCAGTTTGAAGTTTTGCGTATGGTTGCGGTATGAGGTTTTGAGTATGGTTGCAGTATGAGGTTTTGAGTATGGTTGAGGTATGAGGTTTTGAGTAGGTTTCAGTATGAGGTTTTGAGTATGGTTGCTGTATGAGGTTTTGAGTATGGTTGCAGTATGAGGTTTTGAGTATGGTTGCAGCATGAGGTTTTGTGTATGGTTGCACGAGGTTTTGAATATATAGTTGTTGTTCGAGGTTTTAAGTGATGTTGTAGTATGATGTTTTGAGGAAGGTTGTTGTACGAAAATTCGATTAAGGCTGCAATACGGGTATTGTTGTATTTCGTATGCTTGTAATATGATGTTTTGAGTATTGTTGTAGTATGATGTTCTGAGTATGGTTGCAGTATGAGGTTTTGAGTATGGTTGCAGTTTGAGTTAATTGTGTGTATGGTTGCAGTATGAGGTTTTGTGTATGGTTGCAGTATGAGGTTTTGAGTATAGTTGCGGTATGAGGTTTTGTGTATGGTTGCAGTATGAGGTTTGGTGTATGGTTTCAGTATGAGGTTTGGAGTATGGTTGCAGTATGAGGTTTTGAGTATGGTTGCAGTATGAGGTTTTGTGTATGGTTGCTGTATGAGGTTTTTAGTATGGTTGCAGTATGAGGTTTTGAGTATGGTTAGAGTATGAGGTTTTGAGTATGGTTGCAGTATGAGGTTTTGAGTATGGTTGCTGTATGAGGTTTTGAGTATGGTTGCAGTATGAGGTTTTGTGTATGGTTGCAGTATGAGGTTTTGTGTATGGTTGCAGTATGAGGTTTTGATTATGGTTTCAGTATGAGGTTTTGAGTATGGTTGCAGTATGAGGTTTTGAGTATGGTTGCAGTATGAGGTTTTGTGTATGGTTGCAGTATGAGGTTTTGAGTATGGTTGCAGTATAAGGTTTTGAGTATGGTTTCAGTTTGAGGTTTTGAGTATGGTTGCAGTATGAGGTTTTATGTATGGTTGCAGTATGAGATTTTGAGTATGGTTGCAGTATGAGGTTTTGAGTATGGTTGCAGTTTGAGTTTTTGAGTATGGTTGCAGTTTGAAGTTTTGCGTATGGTTGCGGTATGAGGTTTTGAGTATGGTTGCAGTATGAGGTTTTGAGTATGGTTGAGGTATGAGGTTTTGAGTAGGTTTCAGTATGAGGTTTTGAGTATGGTTGCTGTATGAGGTTTTGAGTATGGTTGCAGTATGAGGTTTTGAGTATGGTTGCAGCATGAGGTTTTGTGTATGGTTGCAGTATGAGGTTTTGAGTATGGTTTCAGGATGAGGTTTTGAGTATGGTTGCAGTATGAGGTTTTGAGTATGGTTTCAGTATGAGGTTTTGAGTATGGTTGCAGTTTGAGTCTCTGAGTATGGTTGCAGTATGAGGTTTTGCGTATGGCTGCGGTATGAGGTTTTGAGTATGGTTGCAGTGTGAGGTTTTGAGTATGGTTGCGTTTTGGGTTTTTGAATATGGTTGCAGTATGAGGTATTGCGTAAGGTTGCGGTTTGAGGTTTTGAGTATGGTTCGAGTATGAGGTTTTGAGTATTTTTGCAGAATGAGGTTTTGAGTATTTTTGCAGAATGAGGGTTTAAGTATGGTTGCATTATAAGGTTTTGAGTATGGTTGCATTATAAGGTTTTGAGTATGGTTGCAGTATGAAGTTTAAAGTATGGTTGCATTATGAGTTTTAAAGTACTGTTGCAGTATGAGGTTTTGAATATGGTTGCATTATTAGGTTTTGAGTATGGTTACAGTATGGGGTTTTGAGTACGGTTGCATTATTTAGGTTTGAGTATGGTTGCAGTATGAGGTTCTAAGTATGGTTGTATTATGAGGTTTAAGTATGGTTCCAGTAGGAGGTGTTGAGTATGGTTGAAGTTTGAGGTTTTGTGTATGGTGGCTGTATGAGGTTTTGTGTATGGTTGCAGTATGAGGTTTTGTGTATTGTTGCATCATGAGGTTTTGAGTATGGTTGCAGTTCGAGTTTCTGAGTATGGTTGCAGTATGAGGTTTTGCGTATGGTTGCGGTATAAGGTTTTGAGTATGGTTGCAGTGTGAGTTTTGAGTATGGTTGCGTTTTGGGTTTTTGTATATGGTTGCAGTATGAGGTATTGCGTAAGGTTGCGGTATGAGGTTTTGAGTATGGTTCGAGTATGAGGTTTTGAGTATTTTTGCAGAATGAGGGTTTAAGTATGGTTGCATTATAAGGTTTTAAGTATGGTTGCATTATAAGGTTTTGAGTATGGTTGCAGTATGAGGTTTAGAGTATGGTTGCATTATGATTTTGAAAGTACGGTTGCAGTATGAGGTTTTGAATATGGTTGCATTATTAGGTTTTGAGTATGGTTACAGTATGGGGTTTTGAGTACGGTTGCATTATTTAGGTTTGAGTATGGTTGCAGTATGAGGTTCTAAGTATGGTTGTATTATGAGGTTTAAGTATGGTTCCAGTAGGAGGTGTTGAGTATGGTTGAAGTTTGAGGTTTTGTGTATGGTGGCTGTATGAGGTTTTGTGTATGGTTGCAGTATGAGGTTTTGTGTATTGTTGCATCATGAGGTTTTGAGTATGGTTGCAGTTCGAGTTTCTGAGTATGGTTGCAGTATGAGGTTTTGCGTATGGTTGCGGTATAAGGTTTTGAGTATGGTTGCAGTGTGAGTTTTGAGTATGGTTGCGTTTTGGGTTTTTGTATATGGTTGCAGTATGAGGTATTGCGTAAGGTTGCGGTATGAGGTTTTGAGTATGGTTCGAGTATGAGGTTTTGAGTATTTTTGCAGAATGAGGGTTTAAGTATGGTTGCATTATAAGGTTTTAAGTATGGTTGCATTATAAGGTTTTGAGTATGGTTGCAGTATGAGGTTTAGAGTATGGTTGCATTATGAGTTTGAAAGTACGGTTGCAGTATGAGGTTTTGAATATGGTTGCATTATTAGGTTTTGAGTATGGTTACAGTATGAGGTTTTGAGTATGGTTGTATTATTAGGTTTGAGTATGGTTGCAGTATGAGGTTCTAAGTATGGTTGTATTATGAGGTTTGAGTATGGTTGCAGTAGGAGGTGTTGAGTATGGTTGCAGTATGAGGTTTTGTGTATGGTTGCAGTATGAGGTTTTGTGTATGGTTGCAGTATGAGGTTTTGAGTATGGTTTCAGTATGAGGTTTTGAGTATGGTTGCAGTATCAGGTTTTGAGTATGGTTGCAGTTTCAGTTTCTGAGTATGGTTGCAGTATGAGGTTTTGCGTATGGTTGCAGTATGAGGTTTTGAGTATGGTTGCAGTGTGAGGTTTTGAGTATGGTTGCGTTTTGGGTTTTTGAATATGGTATTGCGTATGAGGTTTTGAATATGGTTGCATTATTAGGTTTTGAGTATGGTTACAGTATGAGGTTTTGAGTATGGTTGCATTATTAGGTTTGAGTATGGTTGCAGTATGAGGTTCTAAGTATGGTTGTATTATGAGGTTTGAGTGTGGTTGCAGTAGGAGGTGTTGAGTATGGTTGAAGTTTTAGGTTTTGTGTATGGTGGCGGTATGAGGTTTTGTGTATGGTTGCATTATGAGGTTTTGAGTATTGTTGCATCATGAGGTTTTGAGTATAGTTGCAGTATGAGGTGTTGAGTATGGTTGCGGTATGAGGTTTTGAGTATGGTTGCGGTATGAGGTATTGAGTATGGTTGCAGTATGAGGTTTTGTGTATGGTTTCAGTACGAGGTTTTGAGTATGGTTGTGGTATGAGGTTTTGTGTATGGTTGCAGTTTGAGGTTTTGTGTATGGTTGCAGTATGAGGTTTTGAGTATGGTTGCGGTATGATGTTTTGTGTATGGTTGCAGTATGAGGTTTTGTGTATGGTTGCAGTATGAGGTTTTTAGTATGGTTGCAGTATGAGGTTTTGTGTATGGTTGCAGTATGAGGTTTTGTGTATGGTTGCAGTATGAGGTTTTGAGTATGGTTGCAGTATGAGGTTTTGAGTATGGTTTCAGTATGAGGTTTTGAGTATGGTTGCAGTATGAGGTCTTATGTATGGTTGCAGTATGAGATTTTGAGTATGGTTGCAGTATAAGGTTTTGAGTATGGTTGCAGTTTGAGTTTTTGAGTATGGTTGCAGTATGAGGTTTTGCGTATGGTTGCGGTATGAGGTTTTGAGTATGGTTGCAGTATGAGGATTTTTGTATGGTTGCAGTATGAGGTTTTGTGTATGGTTGCAGTATGAGGTTTTGAGTATGGTTTCAGTATGAGGTTTTGAGTATGGTTGCAGTATGAGGTTTTGAGTATGGTTGCAGTTTGAGTTTCTGAGTATGGTTGCAGTATGAGGTTTTGCGTATGGTTGCGGTATGAGGTTTTGAGTATGGTTGCAGTGTGAGGTTTTGAGTATGGTTGCGTTTTGGGTTTTTGAATATGGTTGCAGTATGAGGTATTGCGTAAGGTTGCGGTATGAGGTTTTGAGTATGGTTCGAGTATGAGGTTTTGAGTATTTTTGCAGAATGAGGGTTTAAGTATGGGTGCATTATAAGGTTTTGAGTATGGTTGCATTATAAGGTTTTGAGTATGGTTGCAGTATGAGGTTTTGAGTATGGTTGCATTATGAGTTTTAAAGTACGGTTGCAGTATGAGGTTTTGAATATGGTTGCATTATTAGGTTTTGAGTATGGTTACAGTATGAGGTTTTGAGTATGGTTGCATTATTAGGTTTGAGTATGGTTGCAGTATGAGGTTCTAAGTATGGTTGTATTATGAGGTTTAAGTATGAATGCAGTAGGAGGTGTTGAGTATGGTTGAAGTTTGAGGTTTTGTGTATGGTGGCGGTATGAGGTTTTGTGTAAGGTTGCAATATGAGGTTTTGAGTATTGTTGCATCATGAGGTTTTGAGTATGGTTGCAGTATGAGGTTTTGAGTATGGTTGCAGTATGAGGTATGAGTATGGTTGCAGTATGAGGTTTTGAGTATGGTCGCCATATGAGGTTTTAAGTATGGTTGCAGTGTGAGGTTTTGAGTATGGTTGCAGTATGAGCTAGGTTTTGAGTATGGTTGCCGTATGAGGTGTTGAGTATGGTTGCAGTATGAGGTTTTGAGTATGGTTGCGGTATGAGGTATTGAGTATGGTTGCATTATGAGGTGTTGAGAATGGTTGCAGTGCGAGGTTTTGAGTATGGTTGCGGTATGAGGTTTTTGAGTATGGTTGCAGTATGAGGTTTCGAGTATGGTTGCAGTATGAGGTTTTGAGTATGTTTGCAGTATGAAACGTACACCAGCCATGACGAACACGCAACGCAGACGTGACGTTAGTTGTATGAACGTACTTGTGATCCTTTGGCGTTACCAATCCTGTTCCGTATTGACGTCTTTGTCACGACCATCCAAAACGCTACGTCATTTATCGTAGAAATTACTCAACGGAGGCGTTTTGCGTGCGATTACCTCTGTACCGCACAAGTAACGCTGGCGTATGTATACACCCATTTTTTATGCCGTGTACAATCCATTCAGAAAACAGTATATAGATCAACAATCTATGAGAACATGTTCTGCCGCATACCAGTACTAACAAATGAACTGTTGTTCGAAGATCCGCCCCTTTTTTTGTGAAATGATTACAATGGACTGTAGCTTTTTTATATAAGGCCTGTTCGGACAATGCCTATAGTGTAAGACTGACATCGCTGAGAACCCGAGACCTCGTTTTATATACATTTTTATATAGTGGCCACACTAAATTCATAGTCAAGAAACTCGGATCTGTTCATTCTAGGATATTGACAGGGCAACTCGTGTCACAAAAGCTTGGAAACATGAACTGAGGACATGGGGTCATGATCCAAGATGGTATTTTGCAACAACTAATTATTAGTCAACAAATAACAAATCTTATGAAATTAATAACTGTTATAATTTTAAAAATATATAAAGATAAAATAAAATTTTTTCAAGACATCAGGTATCCGTATCTATCTCTATCTCTCTCTCTCTCTCTCTCTCTCTCTCTCTCTCTCTCTCTTAATAAGGACAATTAACTGTCGGTTGATTTTCGGTAAAATACTAATTGCTCCCACACCGTGCCTTAAACTCCTAATACAATTTCTATTAAGAAAATCATTACCCTGGCTGAGCACAGGACCATCCCATAAACGAGGCTTGTCAGTCACGTGATCAGACATGTCTTCTACATAATTGCCTGAGCTGGCTTGCCTAATGCCAACAGAGTATGCTTAACAGGGAGCAGACGTCGTCCTATTCCATGTCTCAGATTACCCAAGCCAAGCAGTAATGGCAAAACTGACGGAAGGTGCATATTTAACGTACTGCTGTATTACCGTGGCTACAGTGATGTCTGGGAATTATTTCACCTTTGCATATTTTGGTGTATTTTGTGAGAACTTCGAAAGTCGAACCTATTGTACTGTTGTTGCCTGAAATAGTCCGACCCCTGATTTATTATTTAGGAATACATGCCGAAAGAGACAGTATTTGTGAGAAACTTTACACTTCATTTTATATTTAGTGAGTTATTGCAACCCAATTTATACATTTGAAACATCAAGTCTGTGGCCTTTAAATGACAATGTACCTTTGCAGACTATTGAAACGATCATTCTAACTGCGCGATACGGTCGTCTGCTGATACAGGTATGTGGGCCAGATTTGCGGGTTTTGTTTCATGAAACCAGGTACATGTCGTATTCCGACATAAAACACAAATTTGAAGACGACATATTTTCATCTTTATTTTTTTTTTCGTTTGGAATATAACAAATACGATCATTAAGTCGATATAACCCGAACACTTAGAATGAGGTCTCGCTAAAAAATGTGGCGGAATATATCTATTATCTATAAAAATGATGATGATAAATGGAGTGATATTTATGAGGGTTCCTTTTTCTTAGTTTACTATAAACTGGTACAGGTGAAACAATTCAGAAATTTGGACCAAATAAAGTCGGATACCTCCAAGAACGAGTCTTACCATGGGACCGTCTAAGTATATATGCACTTGAAGCTTCCAGTTTAATATCATGTAAACAAGGCTTTACAGGGATGAACCAAAACGAAGGCACAGGTTGTTCTTTTAACCTCGCAAACATATGTCGTGGGAATTTCTCAGAATTAACACACTTTCCGTCACTTCTAATACGATATTAAATAAATACACCAGAGGAGTAAAATGAGATCACATATTTATTTGGTGTTTTAATTTGTAAAATACTATTCAACGATGGCATTCAATTGTATGAACACTGAATTAATGAGGTCCTTATTGAATAAAGCCTTTAATAAAGGCAACCTATATTGTCTAAAGCAAAAAGTTCTTAGCAAAAATTACGTTAACTAGATGTGTCGGAACGACACGAATGCCCCCGCCTGGGGCAAATTAGAAACATTTGTAAAATTTTGAAAAATTTTTTAAGTTCAGGAGGTGTCGTATGGTCAAAAGTAGGTCAACAAGGGCAAAATGCAAACTCGATCTGTAACTGGTCATTATCAAGCAACACACCAAAAATCATGCCAGTATATGCAGGCATTGTGAAAAAAAGTCCTTACATGTGCATTTTCCATAAAAATTTCTGTCTTTCATGAAATTTTCTCTGTTCAGGAGCCGTAAAACAATCAAATTTAGGTCAACTGGGACGAAACGCGAACTCAATCTGTAACTGGTCAATATCTGCCCACAAACCAAAAATCAGACCCGTATCTGCAGGCACTGCGAAAAAAAGTCCGTGCATGTGTATCTGTCATGAATATTTCTATTTTTCATGAAATTTTCTAAGTTAAGGAGGCGTAAAACGTTCAAAAGTAGGTCAACCGGGACGAAACGCGAACTCGATCTGTAACTGGTCATTATCTGCCTACACACCAAAAATCAGGTCAATATCTGCAGGCACTGCGAAAAAAAAGTCCATACATGTGCACTTTTTTATGAAATTTTCTATGTTAGAGCACCGTCAAATGGTCAAAAGAAGGTCAACTGGGACAAAACGTGAACTCGATTTGTAACTGGTCATTATCTGCCCACACACCAAAAATCAGGCCAATATCTGCAGGTATTGCGAAGAAAAGTCTGTACATATGTATTTGTCATGAAATTTCATATTTGTCATGGAAATGTATATTTTACATGAAATTTTCTATGTTCAGGAGCCGTAAAACAATCAAATTTAGGTCAACTGGGACGAAACGCGAACTCAATCTGTAACTGGTCAATATCTGCCCACACACCAAAAATCAGGCCAATATCTGCAGGCATTGCGAAAAAAAGTCCGTACATGTGTATTTGTCATGAAAATTTCTAGTTTTTTATGAAATTTTCTAAGTTTAGGAGCCGTAAACGGTCAAAAGTAGGTCAACCGGGACGAAACGCGAACTCGATCTGTAACTGGTCTATATCTGCCCACACACCAAAAATCAGGCCAATATCTGCAGGCACTGCGAAAAAAAGTCCGTGCATGTGTATCTGTCATGAATATTTCTATTTTTCATGAAATTTTCTAAGTTAAGGAGGCGTAAAACGTTCAAAAGTAGGTCAACCGGGACGAAACGCGAACTCGATCTGTAACTGGTCATTATCTGCCCACACACAAAAAATCAGGCCAATATCTGCAGGCATTGCGAAAAAAAGTCCGTACATGTGTATTTGTCATGAAAATTTCTATTTTTCATGAAATTTTCTAAGTTTAGGAGCCGTAAAACAGTCAAAAGTAGGTCAACTGGGACAAAACGCGAACTCGATCTGTAACTGGTCATTATCTGCCCACACACCAAAAATCAGGCCAATATCTGCAGGCACTGCGAAAAAAAGTCCGTACATGTGTATTTGTCATGAAATTTCTATTTTTCATGAAATTTTCTAAGTTTAGGAGCCGTAAAACGGTCAAAAGTAGGTCAACCGGGACGAAACGCGAACTCGTTCTGTAACTGGTCTATATCTGCCCACACCTAAAAATCAGGCCAATATCTGCAGGCACTGCGAAAAAAAGTCCGTACATGTGTATTTGTCATGAAATTTCTATTTTTCATGAAATTTTCTAAGTTTAGGAGCCGTAAAACGGTCAAAAGTAGGTCAACCGGGACGAAACGCGAACTCGATCTGTAACTGGTCTATATCTGCCCACACCTAAAAATCAGGCCAATATCTGCAGGCATTCCGAAAATAGTCCGTACAACTGTTTGATTTCGGAATGACGGAAGGACGGAAGGACGGAATGACGGACATGGGTAAAACTATATGCCCCGGCCACTTTGTGGCGGGGGCATAATAAAAATTAATCTTATCAACTCAATGAATATTTTCAGAGAGAAATTATTTAATTAAAATGAAAATCATTGTCTCTCACTGAAAATTCCAATAAAAAAATAATATATAGCTGTAAATTTTTAACTGAAAATACATTTAAACTTGACTTGTATGATATTTGAACTGATTAAACAAAGATAATTTCTTTAACATTTAACTAAAATAAGCCAAAAAAAAAAAAAGAAAAGAAAACCCCGATCAAACGGTACACAGGTGGACATTGTAATTTATATCTAGATGTTACATCTCCTGCACATGCGCAATCAAAACACCTCCGGTCACATGGATTTTCCTGAACACGTGTACGTTGTTTAATAATACCATGTAGATAAACAAGCATATATCCGTCACAGGGACATAATAAGAACTTTTCTTAGCAGGGTTACCTAGTGGTCATTGCTATATACCCAGAGTGAGTTTAAAGGTAAAGCAAGTTTATAGCTTGCTTAAAGTAAACCATGCAGACTTTGATTTTCCATCATTTTTTTAATTCTGAGATAAATTGTCAATATTACGAGAATGAATGGACGAGATTGATGCCTTTGGAGACTTTCTGACTATTCTTCGGCGAATGATAAACATATTCAGGCATAATGTATTCCGTTGGCTATTAAAGGATCTTTTTTGGCGGGATGGTAGTACCGCTTACGTGCTAAAGAATCGAGAATAACCAGCTGACAAAGGAAAAGATGCAGTTCATATGCAGGCCCTGGAGCGTTGATTGATATGTGCGCTTAAAGCTGATCCTTAGGATAGTAAAGTACTTTATGGTAAACCTTTGAAGCGTCATTACGGTAGCTCACGTGCGGAGCATGCCATGGAACTTCCATTGGAGCGGGATCACCCACGGTAGTGATAGAGTCCTCAGGTATTGGAATTGCCAAACGTGTTATCCATCTTTGCCATGAGTTGACAAAGTGAGCCTGACCCTGGGAGAACCTGTGCTCGGGTATCTGTGGCGTGGTCCGGGTTACCCGGAGGACCCGGGGAGATATAGGAGGCGGAAAACAGTAAAGTCCTTTGACAGGTCCCACGGGCTGGATCATATCAGCTAGGTAATTTTCCTGATGGAGGTTGGGTTTCTGAGAGCCAGCGTCAGACACGATGAAGATCAGACAGCCGACCAGATGTGCATGTTCTAACCTGCTCTTTTTTCTTATTTATCATATTTATTATCTACGAGACCCCTCTCCTTTACTCTTGACGCATGATATTTTTTCCAATGGCAGTATGGTTCTGCACAGGTGTCAGATATTTAAGAAAAATGCGCTTCTTCTGTTTCCCGTTTTTTTTTTTTAAATCCCAAGCTAAAGTAGAAAACTCGTGCTCTTATACAAAGACCCGTACCTATAATTCAGAACACCGTGTAGTATAAAAAATTATATGGACAGGGATCGGCTGCAAAATTATTTTAACAACTGACATGACACAAACATACAAGTGCACACATACGTACACACACACACACACACACACACACACACATATATATATATATATATATATATATATATATATATATATATATATATATATATATATATCGTATTTCCTTGAACAAACGCCGGGCCTTAAATAGTCGCCTGCCTTATTTAGTCGCCGGGGCAAAACAATGTCCCAGAAAAATAAACGCCGGCCTTAAATAGACGCCGGTCTTGTTCACAGGCCTGGTGTCAGATTAGTTTCCATGTTTGCCACCAGATGTCTTTTCCCTTCATTATAATTGGTGTATTTACCGGTCAAAATGACTATAGATTGTTGTATGAATTTCGGTTTGTGTTGTATTGATAATATGTTTAATTCCTCTTAGTCTATAAATCATTCTTTTATCTTACGTGGATGCTTGTTTCCATGAGGAACACCATATATTCCCGATTCGTCCATTATGATTAAAGCCGATCACCGATCCTAATAAACGATACACAAATACGTAAGCAGTGAGAAGGCTAACACTATCACTGCTTTCAAGCACGATGAAAATAGTACCGCTTTGAACAAGCGGTAAAACTTGGTACGGTGAAAGTGTACCTCATGGAAGTTTAACGGTTCAAATACATTTTGGCACACATTTCTTCTGTAGCATGTAGACACCAAATGATGGTGTCGAGCGGTACAATTTGTAGCTACTGTCAAGACAAATTATGCTCCTTGCTTTCATTTTTAGCGCTTTTAAATGCGTCCCCACTGTTACCAAAACCACGCTTCTGAGATATTCTTTAAAGTTAAAAACAGTATTTACTTTTGTCCACAACTATAATTTCAGTAATATTCCTGGCAGTAAATGTCACATACCAGTATATACCAGGTCGGAAACACTTGAAAAGCTGTGTCAAGCAGTATCAGATAAAAGACGGGAGGAAAGTGAAATGAAATGAGCCAACGCTGTGCCGTTATAAAGAACCAACCCCCTGTATTTCGATGAACCAATATTACAAGTTATACGCGGTGAACAGTTAATGGAAGAGCCAACCCGTGTTCAGTATATAAAAGGCCAGAAACGCTTGATTTACGCTGTGTCGAGCTGAATCAGTTAAATGTTTAACGAGAGGAAAGTGTCGTGAAAACGAATTACGCTGTGCCGTTATAAGGACCAAACCCCCGTATTTCGATGGAACAAATGCTACCAGTTGTACGTGGAGAACAGTAAATGGAAGAGCCAACCCGTGTTCAGAGGGAAACAATGTTACCAAGTTCAAGCGGTGTAAAATAAATGGAACAGCCACATAAAACACCTGGGTACCTGGTTTCGAGGGGCCCGCGCGGGTAGATTCTTGTGGACAATTGCAATATATCGCTGTGATTCTCCGTTAATTTTTATTATGGTGCGTGATTGTGTAGATTGCACTTGTCCCATAAACCTATGGCATCAAAGGAAATTAAACACAATCCGTGTACCGGCGATGTTTTCAATTGTGTCAGTAAATAGTGACCGGCGGGTTCATTGTTTCGACGTGTTCTATTTTTAGTTTGTCTGACGAGCCTGATAATGTATTTTTTAATAACCGCCGGCCTTAAATAGAAGCTGGCCTTGTTGAGACGCCAGGTCAAAGCAGGGTCTGAAAAAGATAAACGCACGGGCGTCTGTTCAAGGAAATACGGTGTATATATATATATATATATATATATATATATATATATATATATATATATATATATATATATATCCTTATATATACATTTATAGCCTTTGTACTATACATATTTCTTTAGAGGAATTTCCACAAATTTACTAACAGGGTCCGTATAACATGTTAATAAGGAGTTAACAGAAACATCTGGAAAAATCAAATATATGGATAATAATATATTTATTCACCAATATATCCTAATACATATACATGTACCATTGTACAAAGCTCGGGGAGACGGCATTACAAAGTTAAATCGTTATTTGTTTCAAAGTTTTGTCTGAGCTGACTGAGATGCATAGCCCGCCTTTGAACTTGCAGGGATATTTATCATTTGGACACAGTCGATGTTTTACCGCTACAAGGGATCAAACAGCGTCTCCTGTCGAAGAAACATGGCTGATCTGTGAAAAACACAGATGGTTGATCTGGTGGAAGGCGCACTTTACCAGTCCGACAATGATTTTGGAATTTCACGAATCAAAATCGTTACATCATGACGGTAAACTCTTATCAGTGCTGGACCCCTTGCCAGGGTATCCTATTTATCCCCACTTTTTTTTCTTTATAATCCGGTCTTTTATCCTTCACTGTTGGATCAATCTAAGCCAGAGTACAAAACAAGTGTGGAAAACACTAGCAAATGAACACGATCTAATAATTACTCCTTGATTAAATATCTTAAGCCTGATGGAAAAAAAATCATTTATTATCATACCAGAAAAAAATACAGATTCAGAACGATACCATTAATGTATCACATTAAAATTACGGTCTTGTATTTCTTCCAAAATTAAGCATACGAGTGATTCATTTGAATGAAAACATAATTCTCTCTGCTTTTTTATACAAATTTTAAGTAGGCAACTGATCTATTTAAATTATTTAATCAGGGAATGAAACCTATTTAATATATAAACAGGACAATTATATTCAACAATACTCTAGCTCCCGATCATTTTACAGTTAAAGGCTAGTCAAAACTTGTTTTTAAGTGTCCCTTACATACGTATGGTCTGTCTGTACTTTTTTCGGACTAATTTTTATTCAGTCCTATTGATGTAATTCTTAATTTATTAAGATATTTATCATGTCTCTTTTCCTCTGTCCAAATAATAGTAAAAACACTTTCATTGATGTACCATTGATCCTTATCAATCAGTATATAACAGCATTCCGAATAATTTTAATAAGGTTAAGTATTCATATGTTTTAAATGTTAGTTTCTATTTGAAAATATACGTGGTCTGTCTACATTATATAGGTCCTGTCTCGCATTTTCAATTAACGTTTCCGAAAGTCTTAGAAATCATAAAAAAGAATTTACCATTGACACATCATTTCCAAACACTTCTGAAATCTTATTTGAAGTGAATTTTAATCACAAACATGTCGCTCATTTCCTTATACCATGTTAGCCACTGCCAAGCAATGAATGAAACGAAGTCCTTTTCGGCAATTGGTATGTTTTTTAAAGCTTCTATTACCAATTAATACGCCGTAGAGCAAGAAACATGGAATAAAGTTCCACGAAAGATGAAATCTCATTTAGCTGAAAATAAACTTCACAATAGCCTGGTGATTAGTTTTCTATTTTCACAACGTGGTGTTGCATGTGTTTTCATTCTTTTTGTAATATAAAAATGCATATCTTTATTCTTGATCTCAGTTTTATTTCAATAAAAGTAAAATCAGCTTTTGCAATCAGACAAGACTCTGAATTTATAAGGTTCAGACCTGGATCCCAATTCAGAGTATTAATAATTCAAGTATCTTACAATATGAAAGTGTAATTATGAACGACAGGTCAAATCATAGGAAACGCACAAAATATGTTGGGGGGGGGGGGGGGGTTAAGAATTTTGCCTATAGGAACCCTTAAATCCAAATATTATTATTTCTTATCATTATGACACGTGTCCCCGCCTGAATAATCATACACACCTTAAAGCCTGAAAGCCTTCTCTCTCTCTCGCATCGTTTCGTACTGTTACGGCCTTCCTATGGTTATATATATATATATATATATATATATATATATATATATATATATATATATATATATATATATATATATATTATATATATACATTATATATATACATACAAATTGAATCGTTCTTTATACAGTAGACATATATGCCCACGTTTTTTGAAAACCCGGAAAAATAAGCCCATGCAAACATTTTATGCTGATAATTTTATTGTGTCCATGCACTCACTACAGGAGGTTTTTAGTTTGCATTTTTTTTCTGTGCTATTATTAGTTTCCAGTTATTCTGCTTCGTTCTGGTAACTACTGTTTAAGCACTAGATGTTGTTTACAAGGAAGAACATATTCTATTCCAATAACTAAATCAAGAAGTAATGTTGTCATCGTAATGATTGTATCATGGAGCACACATTAGGAAGGGACTCAGATGATGAACAAGTTGATATTACATCAATTCCATGTGACGTTCTAATTAACATTATCTTATTACTGCGCCGAACGTCTTCCATTTTGAGGTTTCCCATATTAATTAATATGACGCCTGTGTGCCACGACAGGAAATATAATGTCCTATACGATATATGTAATAGACATCTCAAACTTCGCTAAGTCGGTCATCTTCACACTGTCACAGTCGTTATTAACGTTTCAGCTGAGAGGTGTTCAGACCAGCTGACGGTCTTCAGCCTAATCGAAATTCCCGTCAAACATTTCATACCCACTCCTTGCTTGGTCTCATTGTCCACGGGCTATCTACTAGAGTGTCATATCAAGATATATTTTGTGATTTTCAAGTTCCAACAGTTCATTGCATGATCATATTTAATGCCAAGAAAATTTCTATTAAATGAGACACCGATAACACCGTTAGATGAGTAATAAGAAAATCTGTCGGACAGAGGTCACTTTGAATTCTGTTGACTATATAGGGACGATGCTTTAACCATAAATTTGCATCTCTCATGATAAATTATTAGATTACATATCAGGAATCATAGTTCACAATCAGATGCTTCAATGTTAACTTATTAATAACCATTAAACGGTCCCCGCATTACAGCATCTTTTTATTTATCCTTTCCTGTTTGTAAGCACCACGACCTGGCCTTAAAAAGGAACAAAATGAAGTTAAGATGAAAGCGGAAGGTATACAAGAGCTCTACTACGTCACTGTAATGATTACTATGGTATTTAAATACTGGATCAGGCTTTAAGGGACGACTATACTCTTAAGTACAACCCAAGGAAGAGGGATTTCTTGGTATGCGTAAGACAGTAGGTAGAGACAACTGGAATTTGAATTTGGGTGATATCATCTTCAGCCTAAATGCAATTCGTTGAAAATTCCATACTCAGTATCTTATTTGCTTGGTCTCGTTTTCTAAGGGCAACCTACTGGTGTCATATCACGATACGTTATAAGATTTTCAAGTTCATCGCACGATCATTTTTAATGACAAGTAAAAAAAATATCGGCCAGTTAAGATAAGTGATGTCAAAGGATGGTATCATAAAGATAGGCTAGTTTATAAGACAAATGCAGGTAACGTGTTTTAATAACCGTTAAACGATATATCATTCACGCCAAGCCACTTGGCAGTTTACCACAGAGCGTCTGGGTCGGCTGCGTGTCAGTGGATGCGAATAGTCTTCTAAAGAAAGTATAGGCAACATATGCTTGCCAGGTCTGATAAGAGTAATGGGCAAATCAACAGCCTTATCGAAAGACGAACGAGCACTCCCTCACGCTATCGGACCAGTAGGTTCCTTCTTACAGCTCAAAACACTGCATGCTGGTTCTTAATGGTAACTGACGATTATAAAGAAAAAAAACGATTGCTCCATAGGTCATGAACTCGTGTGGTATTTATAGTATTCAATACCTGACGCTTTTTGATATGGAAGAAAAAGGCTCATTTGTAAATCTTTACATTCTGGCTTTCTCAGGTTTATTGCTACGCGTAACTGTTCAGATAGGGAACTCTTTGATGGTAGCTAAATGTGAAAACAAGTCTACACGTTCTTTTATAGTGTCCAGAGGGAGATTCCTAATCTCCGGTAAGCAGGATTTACAACATAGTTGATAGTGCAGATGGAAGAATAAACACCACAACTCAAAGTTTGTTCATATAAAATACATCAAACCCAAAGTAATTCACATCAGGCTGGTCTTTTTCTTTATTTTTTACAAATGGATATTTTTTTGTATACGTTATATATTTCCTGCATCCTCAACGTTTATCGTATTTTTAATGCGTATTCCAAATCTGTTCACTGATAGGGTCACGCGTGCCTTGTAAGATGTCTGTGTAACACTTTGCGGGCCAAAAACGAACAGATTTATAGAACAAATTTACTTAAATTATATGCCCTGACCTACCTTTTTCACAGCACTGTTAACAGTACACATATTATACTTCTTAACGTCTAGCTCCTCTCACAATGCAAAATGTCAATATTTGTTTCATGGCGAATCATAGACTGGCAGAACTTGTGTCATATCATAAATAACTAGTACTTGGCTTTCTGAAAGTCCAAGTAAATACAAACGGGTGATTTTAAACTTTCTCCTTCAACAACAATCTGAGTATTTGCCAAATAGATGAGTATTTGCCAAAGAAGATTCCAGATAAAATGTAAACATACTGTGTAAAAATTCAATATACTGTGACATGGGACGGGTAACAAGCCTCTGGTATATATGGTAGAAAGAGGAACATTCGCTGAAACTTACACTCTCACGTTCACTTGGTTAATTGCTGTATATAACTTTCAGATAAGAAACTAAATGTGAAAACTAGCCTACACGTTCCTTTATAATGTTCAGAGTAAGATTTCCCATCTCCGGTAAGTAGGAATTATAACATATAGTTGACGGTTACCACGGAGATCGGCAGACTACACAACCAATCATTTTAATCCTGTTCCAAACCATTATCGACTTAAATGGGGGTCGGCGCTTTTTATTTTTGGTGTTGAACTTGTTTAGCGTCTCTTTCTTCTATATATTCCCCGTAGTCCTAGCATTTTCAGTTAAATTATAATTTCTAAATTCCAGCTCTTATTTCTATATTAAATTTTGTTTACATTTGGCTGTGCACGGACTGGGTCGGCCGTCTTTTTGAACGCCATGTTCAATCACGTCCACTTCCGGTCATCTGAGGGGAAGTAGAAGAGTCTTATTTTGCAAAATTATTGAAACATTGTCTCCTGACCAGCAGCGTGTTGGGAATATATGTATATTGTACAAGCAAAAAAAGACATCGTTTTCACAGCATCACTGGATCCAGTCATAAGTGAATGTGTTAGGCCTATTGTACCATTCCATGTTAGTTTATCAAGAGGCAGAATGAATGGTCATCTTAACTTAAAGCGACCCACACTTGTCCCTTCACTGTAAACATCTCTACTATATTAAAGACCCTTCCATCACCCCTGTTAAACTGGTTTTTATTTATGTGCGAATCAAAGAACACCAAAACTTGTCTTCTCTAAGGCAAAAAAAGGAAAATGCGTAATTAACTATTTTGGGAATAAAAGCCTACCTTTTGTAGTTTTCCTGTAAACTATTTGAAGCCATATTATGAGAAATTAGTCTATTCTGTAGCGACATCTTACAACCAATCTATGGAATGAACATTGCAGAGAACAGTGATGGCGTCATACTAGACATGATGCACAAACGAAACAACCATATTCACGGGACCAATAATCAAGAGCTGCCAACCCCTGTTTACAGTGAGACTTGAATTCTTCCCCTGCACGTGCTTCACTGTTACGTCACATTACTTCACCTCCGTATCCAAATAGGATGAACAATGGTCACTTGTAAGGGACACCATAACCCACGGATATATATGAGATGTGAACCAGGCCGTAAAGGGAAAAATAGATGTATATATATATATATATATATATATATATATATATATATTTGGCAAGTTTTTCCTACGTCAAGATCATAGCGAAAAATCAGTAGGACCGGGGAAGTGGAAAAGCTTATTTGTAGAGACAGTATTATGCGTTAACATGGAAATCAAACAGGGCTGATGAAAAAAATAACTCAAAGTCACTTTGATAATATGAGCTAGAGTACAGGCGCTTGAATTGGTATTAGTGTAGATTTTTGTTAAATTTATTACATATATATACACACTATATACACACTATAATGTCCATATCTTTATTATTTACTTAACATTTGGGATAGGCAGGCCAAACGGCCGGTCGTAAAGTTCGACAGCCATGTAACCTAATATGATAAGTGAAACGCGCATGCGGACATCAGTATCGGGCTTAATTTGTAGCTAGAGTAATTTAATGACACAGAAAGCGCAATCCATTTGCATCTTTGGAGTCAACTGTTAAAAGCACGCGGTATTGATTTAAACAGTCCTAAAGACACATTCAATACTATAAAGCACTCGGAGATATTCTGCAATACCTGATCCGGAATATTAATAGGAACCCGACCAAATTGTGACTTGTCGAACGTAAGAAAATGAAAAAATATTTTTACATAAGCGGAGAACAATGTGCGCCAAGGTTCACCAACTGGAGGGTTATATCATAGGTTTCTTCTCAAAGGCGAATCCAATTAGGTCATATTTTTATGGACAATGTTGAAACTTTCATCCTGTTTGGAGATGTGTACTTTGTGTTTCCTCTAATTTCAGTGACTATCAACTATCTCGAATACCCTGTCGTTCAATGGAAAAGAACCGTTTAAAATAATCTTATTATGGTGAATAAAAAAACTCAAAATGTTAAAGGAATGTATTTGGGCACGATGCTCTATATCCAAAAATGTTAAGCTGTCCATGATATATTTTGTGTAAAGATAATCCAACCAACTTTTTACAACCAACGGCGACATAACTACCAGAATATATAGTAAATCTAAAACATCGGTGGACGTCATCTCAATAACATCGTCACCTACGTATAAAATTCAATAGACACAACGTTAGGAGAGCCATTATGAGAAGCCAAGCACCAAGCAGACAAGAACAGACACGCTACACCGTGTTCTGATTGCAGAATTGACAAAATGGGATCAGTTGTAACGTACCTACCCTGCTACCTGAAACCTTCCCGTTGGTACCTGAAAAAGCGATGGATATATCGTAATCATGCTCCCAGATGTGACGAAATGTTTAGTCAGCTAGGACGCTGCAGATATTAAAAACGTTACCTAAAACGCATATATTCTGTGTTCATCAATATATGTAGGGTGTTCTTAGATCTTGTAAGCCTTTTGAAAATTCTACATTAATAGATTGTTTCACGAGATCTTAGATTAAAAAATACAGAGCCAGAGCGTATTTTTTAAAATACCGATCAAGACAAAAGAAAACGGTGAAATATTCAAAATACAGGAAGACTAATAAATCTGCTTCAGTACTTGAAAGGACGAATATAAACTATACCTGATTTTATCCTTAAATATAATACCTTTATTCTTTGCAAGAAAACCTAAAGAGGATCGAAGTAAAACTAAATTGATGCCACAAAATCAAAAATTAATTAATTAATTAAACCGCGAAAATAGGAGAGGGATTCTTTAGAACATCTCTCAAACTTTCTCTAAATCTCTTCCTTACAAGTCACTGTCCTATATAGATTGTGCTTAACTTACTAATTTTTACTTTCGGATTCAAACAGAGTTTAACCAATATTCACAGCTTGCTTGGTGTGTACAACCATTTTCCTGGGCCCATAGTACTTAAGAATACGGCAGTTGAACTGCAGTGAAAATTAAACCTTTTCCATTTATTTACTCTATGCTGAACTATATTCCAGATTGCTGCACTTAAAGCACAGGCCAACTGCACACTTCTGCCAGACTTTACTTAGATATCGACGTCGATATCTACCTTTCAATTACTTCCTTAATTATTAATTTCATTGTGTCCATTGATATTGGGCTGTTCCAATAACAGGCTTTTCTCACGAAGACATACTGATACTCAGGGATTCTAGTTTAATACACCAGGAACTTGAAGCTCTTGCCGTGTCGAATTATCATCATCTTGGCCTATAACATCGGTTGTTGTAATTAATAACTAGGTCCATTATTGACATGGAACTGTAGGGGATCAAATGGTATTCCAATCACACAAACGCTAAATACAGTCTTTACATTATTGCTATGAGCATTGATTATATATTTTCAATAAATGGTGTGATATTTCATTTATGGAGTGTGAGAAACCAAGTTCGCATTGGTAATGAAAGACCTTTACCACGAGCTTGCGCACTGCGCCTTATGTCCGGCTATGTTTTTTCCCCATCAGAATGTACGTTTATATCAGTTAACAAAAGACAAAAGATAACAGGAAAAGCACATTCGTTAATATGTCTTTTATTAATTTGATAAATACTGATAAATGATAAAACATATATATCTATATTATTCTGAGACATTCCCATAGAAAAGTGAATTCAACCAAAAACCTACTGCGAGGTGATCAAAATTTTACAAAGTAGGATCATTCTTTTTTATAATGACCCAAAACTCTCCCAGTCACCGTAGCAGACAGGTGTCGCTGCTTTGGCAGGAACCGTCGATACTTACAAAGAAGACAAACTGTATGGTAGCAGAGCATGAGTTTTATATGAAGGACAATTATTTTCTGCACTGAGAGTTAGTCAGATGCCTTTGTTTTAGGACTGAAAATTCATCACCGAAAACAAACAAAAAAATGCCGCAAATGGATATTGGTAGAAATATCAATTGTAGGCGTAGATGGCACCACTTAAAGGCCTACTTCCACCCTCTGGGTGTTTTTGCATATATGAAAGGCATTAACCTACAAATAGAATAGATGTAAAAATTACTGACATTGGGGAGCTACTATCTGTGATAGGAACAAATATGTGAACAGAGTCCTGGGAGCCCCTGAAAAAGTTGAGACAGCCCTTGGGACGTGTAAGACGTCACAACCAGAACCCCGGTTGCGCGTCCACGTGGTTTCAGCAAGGCCGACGGGTCGATCTGATCATGCGAGAAGGAGGAATCATCGTAAGATGACAATGTCTGAGACACGTTAAAGGAGAATAAAGCGGCGAATTTAGATCTGTAGATTAATGGCAACTTCGACATTAGCCTCATGTAATTTTGGGCAATGTATACGTTGTTAGAAACAGAAGTCGGTGACACAGCGGCCGCTGCAAGCCAACACGCCAACACTACAGGTTTGATTCCAGTGACGAAGTGACAGGCTGTACAAAATCGAGGATGGAGTCTGTGGGAATGTTAAGGGATATTCTCAATCTGGTGATTATTATCAAAATAACGAGAATATTCATAAATATAATATTTATAGCAAGAAAATGTAGAGTAGTACAAAATGCCGATGGTGATTCTTGACTTGGTCGAGTTTGTTTAATATCGCTCGCGACGCTTTGCAACAAAGTTTGTTGTTGTGATAACATAAACAATGTTGTGACTGGTGCCGTGGTGGCATATTTTAATTCTGCAAAAATCAGCTGATAAGCAACTTGGTTTTGTCGTATGAATAAAGCGCTGGTCCTTTCTTTTTATCATAATTTATACATACATGCTTCATAATCAGAAATGCAAAATTGTTGTTTTGACATTGATAAGTGCTTTTTTGTTTAGCAGTAGTATTACTATATTTACTTTTCGTAAAGCGAGTTTTTACTTGGCAGGCCTTACCTCATAAAAACATGTAACCTTATAGTACCACACACGGGGCTTGTCTTAAATGAAGCTGTATACGTACCACACCCATCCCGATGGAGGGTTGTACTAATTTTAAGTACCCCCCCCCCCCCCCCCGGGCCATCATCATGGAAATGATACATACATTTGATTATTTATATAATTTACACTCTTTCCTTTTATAATTTAATATATATATATATATATATATATATATATATATATATATATAGAGTGAGAGAGATTTAATTAATTTGAAATATATAATAAAAAGCATGAAATTCACATTTTTAAATGAATTATGAAATAGTCATGTTTCATTATAAAAATCACACACACAGTGACATTATAATTAAACACAGTATATATATATATGATACAGTTCTGTATAACACTCCACCAGACGGATAGCCCCATGGCTATTATTAATCTGTTTTATGTTGACAATGTTATAGGTAGAGTTCTTGCCATACTGCCTCAGCTAGGGTTTACTTGTGCAAATAAAAATTTACAAGCAAGATTTTAAGAATAATTGCTCTGTTTTTGTTTGGGCTGATGTAAAACCGTTTATCTGGATTTCAGGGGTACTTTTAGTATCCTACAATTTAAGAATTGTGTAATATGGAAAAACAAATGTGTCCAGAAACCATACATTCCAGTTATAATACTCTGCATGATAGCAGATTTAATTCCAAGAAAAGTACATTTACAATAAATTATCATTTAAAATTATACAAAATTACCCATATGTTGTCTTTGGTAAGGTATATTTGGACTAAATGCATGGGTACTTCGGCCAGTGTATCATCTGAAGGTTCAAGTGAAACATCTTTGAGTGCAATATGGCAAATCATACTAACAAGGAAGGAGAGAGACTGCTGAAACAGATTTCGAGTTCTCTTTATGACTGACTGGGTAATTGATTTGATATTTTGTTATATACATACTACAAGTGTCTATCTTTATATATCTACACACACACACACACACAAATATATATGTATATATACCATATTAACATGTATACACGTTATATATTCATATTTCATATACAAGTATTACATACTTAAATTTACATACTTATTATATTTTAAACACATCTCTTTAATTATATGTATGCGTGTGTGTGTGCTTACTTGGCATTTTTATATTATTTGGGCACAAAATTAAAATATGCTGAAATGCATGGTATAATTTTTTTAATTGTTAATTGTTTGATATTTCAAAAGAATTGAAAATGAATTATTCTGATTATTGTCAACAATAAGGAGTAACGATTTTTCACCTGGGCTTTTTTTTAGAATCCTATTAATTGTGCCTTTGCTGAGGCACCATGCACCGAGCTTTACGTGACCCCTTCGGTAATATGTGTCTTGAAACTTTAAAAAAAAAGTCCAAAATAAAAAATAAAGTTTTTATCATTTACAAGCAATCAAACACATTTAATAATAAATAAATTGATTGATCAGTTTGATATTATTAAACTTATACGATCAACAAGCAGCTATATGTTGGTTGTCATATAACACGTCGCTTGAAATCCTGATACGGCGTCAGTGCAGACTGCGTGGTGCCAGCTCCCAACGTGTCAAGGCCGAGTCGGGGAATAACAGGTGCAAAGTTGAAGACTATTAAGAGATACATCATACAGGAGTCGTAAAGATGAAAAGCAGCATCATTTCCTAGTTAGCAGCCTACGCATGTAAGGGATATAGAGTGGCAACAAAAGAGGCAACAAAGGTGACTAAATGTCAGGAAAAGTCCGTCCGCACCCTCATGTCAGTGGCCAAACCTGGGGAATCCCCTTCCCAGATCATGCCCGGCCGGGTCCAGTTCGGCCTCTTCTGTAATAGAAATCCTGTCCATTTGGCACGAACATGTGGCTTAAACACTTGTTAAAATATGATTAAGCTCACACCATCACCCTTGATGTTACTGCTCAACCCGACGACGCAATTCTTTGGCATATTTTCCCCAGATCGTGTTAAACTCACCTGATGCCATTACAATACAGCCCGGTGTGTTCTGGTTGTGACGTCACAATCGCCTTGGCCAGGACGCTTCTGTTTTGCTTGGGGCCCCTGAGTGGGGTGGAATGGTGGATTACAGGTCTTTCGATTTAAATTTTAACGGTTAAGTGCGCAAAGCTTGATTTTATTATACCATAATTTATACATATACATGTAAATGAATAAACCATCAGTAGTATTTCAATTTATTTTTTTCATGGAAGTAGGCCTTTAAGGGACGCTATGACCAAATAATTTTAAAAATATACGCGCAAATTTTTGTGAAAATACCAGATCAACATCAAAACCAAATTCATATGTATTAAAGGACTTAACCTCTGCAGTGTGTAGAATATAATATATCTAATTCACGGTTCCGTCGCTCTTACAGGCGCTCTTGAATAGAAAATAAATACATGTATAAACAAAATATTTCTATATAAAAAGTAAAAGCCAACGGTAAAAGGAACACACAAAAACGATGACAAGACTACCCGGACAATTGAGCAACAAAATACAATTTACAATTCCCAAAAATGTGTAGATATTTGCACAAAGTGGGAAAATGAAGTAAGCGCCATATTAATTGATAAAATGGTGAAAGTATCTTTCTATAATAATATAATTATTTATTAAAATATAATCATAAAATATCTTTCTAGAACAAAAAAGCACATTGCCCTCTTTATATTTGCAGATAGTGACCAACCTGAAACAGTAGCAACCGAGCAACTCTATATCCACTATTATAAATCTGGATACCAGATGCAAGTGTTGCAGTCTAGTCAACAACATCAAAGTCCCAGGGACATATAACAAGTCAGAACCACCCCACGCAAACTCAACGTCCTTGAAGTCCTTAAATCTGAGTCAGTTGGTATCCGGGTCCATATAGAAACTTGAAACTACCATTTGTATGTTTATGTTAATTTACACATGCTTTATAAATGCATTTTTATTTGAATTTAGCTCCCGATGCCGAACTTGATTAAATAGACCTTGTGTTGTTGGTTCGGACAAACGTGTTATAGTATTATACGTATCAAACGTACTATACAAGTCTTTATAATATGTGACATAGTTTTTACCTGGTAGAATCAAGAAGGACTCGGCCTTATTTCTAAAGTCCTTAAATCCGGGTCCGACTCCGGGACTTAAGCCCTACATCACTGGCTAGTGCTCACATGACGTTTCATGTCTTATAATAATAATAATATACATATAGTGGATGAGGAAACACTGTTTATATTGACCGTAAATTTATTGTAAACGTCATGTCAGCATTTCTGCAAAGCAACATTCGAAATATTCCCAGGGCTTTCCCAAGCTTCAAATAGCCCTCTAGATTTTGTGAACTCCTATGTAGTTCTTTACAAATTCATTGAAACCTTTCAAAGGAACGAAGAAGCCGTGGTTGCTCCTGTTCTACACGAGAAAAGGAAAATCTCCATTTGGATCTTATCATGCACCGTTACTAAGGTTACAATGGACACGTTGTGGCTAATGGGACTTGGTTTCTTTTTGAAGGGACCTGGATGCAAGAAACCTCTAAAGTAGTATGACACTATTTATCCCAGCGGCGATACCTAATCATGTACCTGATAATAAGAGTTCCGCCATCTATACCTATGCCTTCACTTGGACATTGTATGTCTGCTAACTAAATTATTCATTGATGCACATTTCATTTTAATTTATTAATAGGACATCAGTACTTTCGCCTGAATTTGGCACTCAAACTTGGCACTGATATCTGAAAAACAATAGATCCAGGAGTTTATTATTGGCACGAATCTATGGTTAATGTTCCAAGATTAACTAAGACGGGTTTTCTAAATCAAAACCTTTTTCCATGTTTCAATCGACAAACCTCAACCTTTTTCGATATTTTTTTCTAAACGAAATGTATGGTTTAAGCTATAGAATGCTTGTCTGTGAAAAAAATTTAAGGGAGAATTTTTATGTACCTATCAATTAAATTTTGTGTTTTCCAGAATATGTGGCATACATGACATTGATAAAATAAGAATTGCAGACAAATTTTGAGATTCTTTTTTTCATTGTGGTTTTGGCTTTAGTTTAATTATATCAATACTTTAAACCGATCTATGTGTATCTGCTGTTTACCATATTTATTATTAACGACATTATAAGCTGACCTTTGAAAATTTAAACACAATTTCTCGCAGCAGAGTAATCCAAGTTCTGCGATCAATGTATATGCCAAAAGATAGTGTGCGGAGAGGAAAGCCATGAACCATGGAAGTAATCCATGAGTGTTCAATACACTTATTGTGTTTCAACGTAGATCTAAATATACTTAAATACCGAAATGAGGAACGACCATTGTATCTGCATTTTAATCAGCAATCAGCGAGTCTGCGACAATCAAGAACAATTTTACTTAATGATTGGAAATCACATAATCGTGCCCATTACAGAGGGTATTTGGCATGGACCATTTTGAAAAACAAATGTCTATGTGGACCTACAGTGCTGTAACAGGGCGCTAGAGATACATGAAAGTTTCTTGATTATCTTGAGGACCTTTTTTTATAGTATACAGGCGCTTTATTTCGCACAGACGGTGTGGTTTGATAATTCGATGAATAATTGTTATATAATTAAGGCTTAATCCCCCCCGCCCTTTTGTTAGCCGCCGCAACTCTTTTTCAGGTGTTTGAGTCCATGTTTTGCGGCCTCAAACCCTCATTTCAGGACATTTGGATCAGCCCCTGCAATGTTTTTTTTTGTCAATTAAGTGTCGTTTTATTGTCACGTATTATTATCAGTGTGCTTTGAGCAATGTGCCCTGTTGGTATGTCCTGAGACACAACTTCCCTGCCTATAATGTCCAGCTAAGTGGACCCAGCATAGGAACAAAAATTAATAATCTATAATCATTAAGACTTCACTGGATTATATAAAGTATACAAGCACCATCCTCATATTAAGCAAGCTCGCTATTTTTCAACGGAATTCGTTAAGACATGTAGTGTGTGGTGCATTGTGACGGAATCCAACCCCACTGATGAAGATAATTCTCAGAATTTCGGTTGGTCGGAAATGGTTACCTTACAACTCTAAACTGTGCCATTTTTAAGACTAACTTTACTGTTTTTCATTTCCAGACATGCCAAACTCTTTTCAACAAAATAACTATACCATTGGACCAAAGAAGCTCCGAATTCAAGAGTCCGTGGTCTCCTTAGCGTACTAATGTAAAAAGTGTGCGATCTTGCAATCTCCACGTACTCAGGGTATCGATATTTGTTAGATTGATTCTCCAAAGTCAACTGGAAAAAAGGACGCCGGAGATCGACCCAAAATTATTGTATAAAGTATCAACCAAAGCAGAAGTAATAAAAAAGCGCGTTAACATTCCCCTTTTTTATTAATAATATAACAATTTATATTGCTCTTTTGTTGTTTGCTTGAAATTAAATGCTCTTATAATGGGGCTGTCCCACTTAGGCGACTCTACAGACAACTTCAGGCGACCTCATGGTCGCCGAAAAGCAGACGACAGGACCTCCGATACGACAATAGTCTACGACAAGCTACAACAGGTTGACGAATGTAAAAGCTACGACAAGCTGCCGACAACCGGCGACACAATCGCCGCGACAAAGGACAATCACCTACGACAACCTACGACCACATCTACGACAACTTACGACTACACTGGCGACAACCTAAGACACGAGAATACATGCTACGTCCACCCGCGACAAGCCTCGACGTGTCTCTACCCTGTGCTATGTGAGGTGCCGGAGACAAGGATGGGCCCTGTATCAAGTACACCAGCCGATAGCTCCTACCTTAACCCACGTCACCTTGCGACAGCCCCATAAGTATGACGAATAAGAGCCTCTCATGAGGGCAAATCTAAGAAACGCTGTAAGTGCACATGCCTGTTGGGACCGTGTTTTTTACTTAACATTTGTCTATTTGGTTTAAAAATTCCTTACTTGAAGGAAATGGAGACCCATCCCACTGAAATCAATAACACCGATGAAGGTCGATTTGTGATACTACCTTGTGAGATGTGACTCCCTTTCGTGTCACAGTTGCTTTTAATCATCTCGCTTCTTTTATCAGCCTTGGATGCAGGAGACGGCCAGGTACTTGTCTTATTCGCCTATTGTTCGCCTAGACAGCTTTGACAAACGACCCATGGATCAAATGTGACTTGTTTTTGCGAGTGTTTTATCATTGCACAATAATACATAGGGACTTGCGAAACCAAAAGCTGCCCTGGAAGAGGCTGAAATATTAAAACTAAACAAGGAAATGTCTTTATCGGGTATGTGACCTGGGTTCTTATCTTTTAGCTTTTCTTCTTAACCACTTACGCTGGAAACTATAACAATTTTACATAGCCTTGCTTTTTTAGTGTTCCGAAATAGTCCTAAAATATTTAAATTTATGTATTAGATATATTAATTTCAATATGACATATGCCATATTGTACATGGAATGAGGGAATAAAAATATATTTATATTCAGTATATTTATTTATAAGTACTCAGAAAATCTTGAACATCATATATTCTGCGATATAGTGAATAATAACGAAAATCCAAGTAAATTATTGGCACTCTTCATGACTGTATCCCTTATAAAAAGCCTTCACAGCAGAGTTGGGTCCAGAAGTACTCGTACTCATAGTACTCGTACTCATGAGTACTTTTTGAGTACTCAGTACTCGTACTCGAATATTTGTTAAAAATCACAAAAGTACTCGTATTTGTACTCGAGTACTTTGGAAGTACTCGGTACTCATATGAGTAATTTTATGAGTGCTTTTAGGTTTTTCATTTATTTCTAAATTAACTTTAATCTCAATTTATTATATTAGTAATAGTTCATTATAGAATATTATAGTAAGACATTATATATGATATTACATATATAATATCATATATAAAAGTACTTAAAGTAATCCCTCTGTTACAATAACTGAAACTATTACAGCATTTAACATTGATAACTACTACTTTTACTATTACTTGGGTTCTATTGCTATTACTATTACTTTTATTTAATATAAAATATAAATAAATTGGACAATTTTACTATTGATACGTTCATGCAATTCATGCGTACATGTATACAGCATTATATATTTCCAGCAAGATAAGTACAACATAGCGTTCAATAAAACATTAAATCAGCAAATTCATACTGAGTAATATTTAAAGAGAAAAAAATCTAATTTTTGAAAGATCCCAAACTAAAAAAGTTAAGGTTTGCCACAATTCAATACAAATAAATATTCTCAGAACCTGTTCAACATAACATAAACTCAGCAGTGCTCCGGGGCCTGGATTAATCACGCTTGAATTGATTTATATATGAAACTAAATGTTAGTGTAGGTTTAGCAGATTTTCAGTTGGAATTGCAGTCTTTGATGAGCTCTGTACACAATCTGTGGCACAACTAAGACTCAACTGTTGACTGTTAACTAATTGACCCATGAAAAGGTGTGACTTTCAGACCATACACCCCCGTAGCTACTACAACATTGGCTGCAACATCACATTCTACTATCAGCTGACAATAACTTGCTCAACATAACTAATCACACTATACACTTTATTGTGCTCTATCAACCTAATCAAACAAACACTCAATTCATCAGATGTGTTAGCCCAGAATTGTAATAGAAAAAAGTAAAAGCTAATATTCTGTTACTTGGGTTACTATAACCATTACTACTTCAAAATTCTTTTCTATCAATACTAGGATTACATTTACTAACTTTGAAAACCGTAATATTATATTTATACTACGCATTACTATCGCCTCTTTCTTTGTTGTTATATGCCACTGACGTAACTGTTGTAAATATTCATAAATTATTACACATAATGAATGAAATGGTCAGTCTGTCAGATATGTTGTTTTTTACTATTATATACCGGTTGTCATAAAATATCTTCATTAGGCTACAGCCACATGTTATTATTATAAGATTACATATGGTGAGCATATGGTTATATGCTTTATACAATGTCAGTGAGGTTTCCTTTTACAATGTAACTTATATATATTAACTTTTATATAACTTTTTATGTTGCAGTTTCTGAACATTCCCACCACTATTTTGAATTTGCATAATACAACATTTAAGTAAATTGTATATCTTGTCCTGGCTAAGAAATATATTTTTGAGAACCTACGAGACCAGATGATTCTTCAATGCAAACCGTCTACTTTAAAAAGTTTATGCTTTGATATATTTCAACTGTATATGACCTTTTTATATGCCCCAGAGTTTGCATTTCGTCTCAGTATTTTGATTAAGCATACCACAACAGTGCATATATTCTTATTTTGTACTGGGTTTTCATTAATAAAAATATTTTTAACTTTCTGAGAATATATTTAATTTAATAACACCATTTTGAGTACTCGGTACTCGTACTCGAGTTCTTTTGAAAAAAAGTGCAAAGGTACTCATACTTGTACTCGAGTACTTTTAAAGTACTCAGTACTCGTACTCGAGTACTTTAAAAGTACTCGGACCCAACTCTGCTTCACAGACCACGATCCACCGAAACATTTACGTATGAAATCAATAATATCAGTAATGTATAACGCCTGATCAGGTCCTTTTATATGTATATATATGTATATATATGTATATATATGTATATATATGTATATTATACGCTGACTTTCGATTTTTTACCTATTCAAATCCGGCGCACAATACAAATTTAATTATTTGAATAAATGTAAAAATGCACAAAACGAATGAGGATTTTTTTATTTATATTTATTTGCCCATCATGTATCATGTGTATATAATATTCATATAGCTTCTCACTCGCAACTGCATTAAATATATGTGCACCAATGTTTGGCCGAATGAACCACATATAATGCTCTGCTACAGCAGATGGTTTCTTTAAGATTTAACGAATATAAGAAAATGATTTTATCAGATTAATAACAACAAGTGGAAAAAAGGTCCCGATACGAATATTGACGTTTTTCACAGGCAAATCGTCACAGTTGGTGCCCGCGCTGTTATCCAATTAATAATGCTACTAAATGTGGCGTTTTGGGACATATGAATCATTTTCTACATAAAACCATGGCGTTGCTCTTCCGATGTCTTTATATCTAATTTTTTATTTTCAAACTTTTCAAATTCAATATAACACCAGTTATATATATACACGTACTTGCAGAATAAAGTGGTTTGGATATGGCTATAGATACCAGCTGTTATTACGAAGTTAGGTGTAGTATCCACGTCAGCTGGACGAATCCTCTCTAACAACATGTAATGCTGAGTTCCTGACGAGACATCTAATGTCGTAAAAATTCCCGCCGCATAACAGGCGACACGGGAGGCCCATGATCCACTTAACGCCCGGTGGCCTGAGCTTGTAAGATGATAATGCGCGGTGAATATACCGTAAACACTCCTGATAGCATCACAGTGAATATACCAAAACACTCCTGATAACATCGCAAATTTTATTACCTCCTCTATAGAAAATGCTAACGCTTCTTCTGAGAACCTACTGGAAAATATCAAGAGACACGCCTGCGCGCACGTTTTCCCCTTGAATAGACTTTCTTGGCTTAAACACATCTCCGTGCAGCTTTAGCCGATGTCTATATATAGTTTTATACTCTAACTTGGGACGACCGGTCAGGGTATGGTGTTTCAATAGTGCAATCCAAGATTGCGAATAAAGTTAATTGTAAAGTGAAGTTTTCCATGGATCTATCAGTTAAAATACAAAAACACATTGTTAAAGGCCAAAAATAGGTATGGTTCTCAGGCACTTTTTTTTCAGAAACCATTGTGGGCGGGCGATATATATATATATATATATATATATATATATATATATATATATATATATTACCTTTTTTGTATATTTCGATAAAAATGTCATTTGATCAGGGACAAAAATGAAAATAACAGATATGTTTTGGCTAAACAGGTAAAAGCACTACATTTAAAAGGATATCTTATTAAAATTGTATTATTTTATCTTCTTGAAAGATGAAAATCAAATAAAAATTTTTGTTGCGGGGGGGGGGGGGGGGCTAAAATTGACTGAAATGTCTGAGAACCAGACCTTTTATTTTTTTTGGCCTAATTTTTAATTTCTTGAACAAGATGTTCATTCAATGAAACTATACCTTGACCTCTATCCTTGTTGAATGTTTGAAAGAAAGATAAAAATGTTGTATAAACCAGTCCCTGCTGTGGTGTGGTAAAACTGTTTTACGACTTTGCCGATAAACTGGGAAATATTGGATCGATCCCTGACAACGGCAGGTGGCCGTCAGGATTTTAAAAATAATTATGAAGATTTCGGGAGTTCTGCCTTCAACTATTGGGCTAGTATTTGAGTTACCCAGGAGATAAGGTCATATCCAAACCGAAGAGGACAGGCAGTGCGACAAGCAGGAGTAGTCTCCATGGGATGTATTGGTGGTGTTGCAAACCTGATGCATACTGGCTCCGTTTGACACCTGAGATAGCACGGGGATCGTGTTAACAATGTATACGTTCAACTACCAACGCACGAATTTTCATTAATTATGAATCATTAAATGTTTTTGTCTCAGAATACGAATTGTACCTAGTATGAATGTCATGCCTTACTTATATATTTAGCAAACATTATCTTAATGCTTATCAGGCTTTATTTCTTCTTCATGTTTAAGATTTAAACTTGTGTTCTGGCGCAATGTATACTAGATTTTATTTAAAGAAAAGCAGGTGTTTCTAAAACTTATGTTATGGTTAATTAAGTATGCTAGGTAATTATATGTTTTAATGTTTTATTCATATCGTATCTCGAATCATATCTGTCGTTTTTATAACCGGGTATTCAAAGTTTGTATCAAGATTTCTGATATTTTAGATTATTCTGCTGGACGGTATTTCATTAGTTAAGTATTAGAAGAAGATGCTTGGGTTTGTGTCAATATGAATTTACTTATTAATCATTTAGTTTTTTATCATGTAATTTTTTTTTCTTCCAGTCCGCGATGGAGTATATGTAATGCCTTCTAGAAATGTACTAGAAACTTTGGTGCAACTATGCTCGGAGGAAAAAGCTTGGCCACATTTGATGTCTTGAGCCTTTCGATCGGACGAAGGACAATCAATTTTACTTCTCAGTCTCGAGGTCGCCATTGTTCCACTGCGGCTTATGTCAAATGCGGGGTAATGCCGATTCTATCCATGTGATCTCGGGACTTCAGGCCATTCATCAAATGTTTCGATACAGTAGCTCACACGTTGTCGTCAAGAAGATTGCTTAGGGTAATTTTATATGTTGTCACGTGTACACTGGATAGGTCTGACACTTGCAACTGTATTATGACGGAACGTGTAACATCACTCGTCAAAGCATCTATCATTGTACAAATAATGTACTAAGTCATTGTTCAGTGTTTGGTATCTGATGTATTATCAGTCGCCTGCTGGTTGCCACGCGTTTATATCCCACCTCGTCTTCCACATGTTACCGTAAACACCCTAATCGCGGTTCGCGGTTACCATAAAGACAGTATGACATGGAACCGGTGAAAGATGAAGCCTCATGTGACAGAATGGCGCCACCATATCGAAATTTAATAAGGTTCTGATTTACGATACTTTCCCTCACGCCCAGAGCGCTCAAATAACAGATTACAACGAACCAGCAGGAGATGACGACCTCAAGCGGCGTCAGTGAAATTACGCCAGACCCATGGTTTTCTCGGCCACAAGATAACTTCAATACACCGATCAGTCTGTGCTTTTAATCATATTTATTTATATTTATTATTTTCCAGCTTTATCTTTATTGTCTTTTTTGGTTTTTATGGTATCTTAATGAAGTGGATTTATTCTGCCTGTTAAATGTCCCCAGGAAGTAATAACAAATATCGAAGTTGAGGAAGTTTCTGCAGCATGTACATTACAGCGCTTTGGTCCATGTTTATCATGCAACATTCATTATTAAGTGGTTCAGACAGTCGAATCATAACAGTAAATGTAAAAACCACTCAGGCAGATTCATCTGATGTTATAGTGTGTCTTCTTTTAAAACAAGTAATTTTCCCGTGAGCGAAATTCGCTTTGCTTTCAGTGACCTATGCCGAGTCTTCTGAATGCCAGAACGTTTTCTGGCAAGTGTAACTAATACTGAATAATGGTCACATAGTATTGTGCGTTACCGGAAGCCTGCGCAATATCGCAGCGGTCAATCAACAAATTACAAGACACTGAAGCGTGTAAGCCGGGACACAAACCTCATTATTCCAAGGGTCAAGGGAACACTTATTGGAAAAAATGACTTATCAAACACAGGTATCTTCTTTATGGACGTGTTTGTCAGATTTACGGGCATGCCGACCGACTTCTCTTAGTTAATACAGTGTCACTCACGATCAGTGCTGCTCCGCTGATCTCCGTGTCCTGCTTTAAGATTGTGACTTGCAGGCGATGACACGGTGACCACGATAATTCATCACCCGAGTTAATACAGCAGAAACCAGCAGGTGACCCAACGGAAGCGGTCACAGGTCAGCCTCGTTCCCAGCCCCGGCATCACGAAATGGTCTGACATTAGCCTTGTTACTTATGGTAAACACCTTCGTTAAATATGCTGTTCGTGACTCCAGCCTGACGGGTTCTCCCTACATGGCATAGAGTATTTGAAACATAGCCTAGCCTAGATAGCCAATAATATTCTTGCCTAGACTAGTATAGTATAGCCTAGCCCAGTATAGAACGGTAGAGCATGCGAAGTATAATATAGTAGAGCAAAGTGCAGAAGTTTATGAATTATATAGGAGGTTGACAAGTGTTGAAAAAGACCAAACTGGACGTGTCAGCTAATAAAGTCAGATCCGTTACATAGTATTCAATTTAACCCGGCAGAATCAAAGTGTAACTCCTCGTGATCCGCCCGTCGGTGAAAAATAAAATATTCCCATCACGCGCTGGACGAAAAGCCGGGAAGACTTATAAATTGTCACACCATTCTATCTTTAAGAACCATAAAAATGGTTATATCCAACCATGAAAAGACCTAGAAGTGCGGGTAGTATGCAGATCACCAGACATTTATTTGAGAAACGTAATTTACATTCGCAAACAACTGGCGGGAAAGTTAATATCATGACGTGTAATTAAGGTACATATGACAGTATTAAAAATCCGTGGCATTATGCCACATCTGTATCCACAAAGTACATATGGACTATATGGGAAATTTAAAACAGCCTTTCGTTTAGTCTGTATTGTATGTAACCAAGTCCACAGAGAAAATGACTTATATATATATATATATATATATATATATATATATATATATATATATATATATTATTATTATTATTATTATTATTATTATTATTTGTGTTGATCATTCAAACAAGTCGAGTTGCTGTGATAGAAATGGACATCCGCTATTATTATGGTAATAATTAAATGGAAAACGGGAGTCAAACAATAAACATCTTAATCGTTCAATTAATAATTTTATTTGTCTCATTTAACGATAAATTGAAACAATATATGAAAATCCATGAAATATATATCCAGGCTCGTTAAATGATTTTCGTATTGAGTTATTATAGCTTAAAAAAGTATGTAATATGTATTCTTAACCTTGATTTCCTTTCATTATCTTTTATATGTTTAAAAGGTATAGAAATACATACACGGAGATAATATTATGTATGACAAACCAAGTGTACAAGTTCTTGTTTAAAAAGATATAATAATATATTATATTTTTTAGAAACATGATCAATGTGATAATATATATGCCAGTAACCATTTCGAATTATATCAAAATAAAAAAAATATTAATTTTTACGAATTTCAGATACAACAGGGCCGCAGATAAAAGGATCGAAAACCTCAACCCAGAAGCCCTATCTCTTGAGCTAACTACGGGTTTTGATAGATGTTCCCAAGTTTGAGTTGATTCTGATTAATGGAACATATTTTAGGATGAACGTCGGTTCCATCTTTCCAGCATGCCGGCCACTAAGTAGCTTACAGGCGAGGCGGCCGCTAAGAAAATGGACGTAAAGTGATGGTCCCAATATCCCATTATCCGCGGTGGGCCGCAGCCTGCAGCTCTAGGGAGAGTATTATTTAAAAAAGGGACCCCTACAGGACCCCTGGATGTAGGTTTTACACAATAAAATGTTAAAGGTTTCACTTCTGCAAACTGATTCTAACATTATTTAAGTGTAAAGACTTATGTACCTGCGATCCCGACAAAGTTACATACACCGTAAAAGATGAAAGAGAGAAAAAATCCCTTTTCTCCTAAACTATTTATCAAAAGCACCAATTTTTTTTTTAATTAAAGAAGCTTTCGTGCATGGAGCCTGGTCAGTTAACATGTATCGGTTATACTTATCCTCTTCTATTTCACCCTAATCCGGAGATATTATCTAATCAATCACAACGCCTATGCATTAAAATTGTCCAAACAGATGTAATCGCATAGAACCGTAAAAAAGGGACACGAGCGCTGGTACCTTGGTTTACATAAATTTTTATATGCCGCTCACGTGCAAAATAATGCAGTCCGACTTACAGCTGGTATTAATAACACTTTTAACAGAAATTGGACAACGAGGGCCCAGAGTGCTAGACTTGTTAGCCTTAATCTCTGAACTGAAAATATAACGACCAAGACTATTGGAACTGACCCACCAGAGCCATACTGAAAGTGAATCTCATAAAAAAATAATATACTTGACGGCCAGTGGCCTTTCAAGAAGGCGGCATTCAGTGGTGCGACTCATTATTTTATCATAGAACGTATGGAGGAATTTCTGGAAAATATATGAAAAGTACATGCAAATACACGTCAAAACCAAGTTTTATGTATATAATTTTTACATATATAATTTGCGGATGAGGGTGAGGCCAGCACCAGAGCGCTCTTCCGCCTTCTAGCCTTCTGCTAGGATATGGTTCTAGTAATATCTTTCTTCTTCATTTTTCAATAAAGCAATAAAGGGCATGCTACCTACAACTGAGATCTGATCAGGTATGTATATAAACTTACACAGTTCGTACACTCATGAAAAATCCAATTTAGCCAGTTTTACGGTAATTTATTGATATAATTAGAAGGTAAGCATACCTGCATATGTGAAAAGCAGCTTTCCTCGAAACTTAAAATATTACACAATGATAGAGTGTTAGTGTTGATAGAGGATAAACACACCTGAGATCGATAATATGAATTCGGTAGTGATTTTACAGGGTGAATAAGGTCTTCTATGTTTTCATAAATGATCTATCAGTATGTTTAACTAACGTCAGAGCGTATCTCGGAAGCCGTGGTTAAATTTCGTCAGTTGCACATGCACCTCTGGTTGTGTTTGAACTAAGGACTTCAGGGTCCAGGTTAAATGCCTTTATCATAAGGCAGATATTTACGAACTTTATTTTTTGTAATGTAAGATCCATGATTACTAATAGCAAAATTTTATTACTTAGTTTATTTAATCTTTTTATTAACTTGGGTGTTAGAGTTTGCTTCAATTGAAACATGGTAGTACAAGAATAGGAGTGTTACCTTATAATTTTTTACTCTAACGCAAAATGAATCTTCCTGTGACCACCTTGACAAAAACATTTCTACCTTCTATACCTTCAGAGCTTTTTATTATGTGACACGGGCGTAGCTCCTGTTGTGGCACTCGTTACTGGCCGCGTATTACATTCTACGTTTAATCCGTGTTGGTTGAACTCTCGTTGTCATGTTAGCCTATAGTTTTCACGCCTGGTCGTTGGTCACGTGATGAGCCTAGTATCTGTGGAGATACATAGCGCTGTTCTTTTTAGAGAATTCCTGAAACGCGTGTTAACTGTTGAGTAGGGTCGTAATAGACTGTTCGAGAAGTGGAAAATTACCGGCTTGGGGTGTGAACGTATATAAAGGGGCTGTTTTTTTTTGTTTTTTTTTAGAACCGGGGGGAAGAGCAGAGCAGATACCAGGGGACGCAGAAGCGTGTGTCAGGACCTTATCCGACGAATGCGGCAGTTATAGATTTTCAAGAACTTTCTCCTGGATTTTATACATTTGGACTTCATTTTACTTTCTGTGTTGGTGCAAGAACTTTCCACTGGGCTGTCATTCTCCGAGAGAGTTTACATTCAAAGGACTTATTGTGGTGACGGTGTTGTTTATCGAGGTACTGTACCATTATCTTTCTGTGTGATTGTATTGACTTGTTGCTATAACGCTGTTTTACTGTGTAATTGTATTGATTTAGTGTATTGTATTGTTAGGGTTGTTTTTGGAATAAATTATACTTATTTGTTAACAAAAAACACTGACTTCTTTATTCATTCCCCTAGACATTTCCCGCTGCCTAGTGTTACAGAATTTGATTTTTTTTTCTCCGTAACAAAATTTGTGTTCATCACGCGTACGTGATCTGTTTATATTATGTTCCGTAACAATCTTATTGTAAAGGGAAATACAATTCCTGATGAAAACAAGAAAAAACGCGATAAAAGACGGAAGACTGTCAGAATGTAGGGGTTGCAATAACGCCTTTCCGTCTGTCCCAGACAGGCAAACGTGTACGGAAAGGCATTTTTCATCTTGTACCAATCCGTTGGAAAGGTGAAAACCTTGATGTATTCCACATCAGAAGCTGATCAATAGTAAACATGACAGGAAACGAATTTTTGTACAGGCGGTGTTCCACCGGCTCCCTATATTTCCTTTATTTTATTTTAACAAGTGACCCATAGGTCATGACGCTCAACCGACTGACATGTTGACAATATATCCACGCATAGGGAACTAATTAAGATAATGGAGGTGGCACCATCATTCATGCATGCTAGCTTAAGTTCATTAAGACCCATAAGCACACCAAATTTTAGAACCATCCATTCATCCATTCCTGAGGAATCTCGGAATTTGTGTGTATTTTGCATTATTTCTGAGGTGCTCAAACATGCCCCATAAGTTGGAAAATATGAGTTATAGACACCTATAATTTCAAGTTTGCAAGGAGACTTATTATGGACCTCCCTGGATGCCAAATTAGAAGATTCTAGGTCTAATGGTTATGATTTGTGCCCTGCTTGTGCTTTAAACTTTTAATTGTTTTGAGGACACTTATGAGCGCCATAGTTCGAATAGTATGGCTAAGAGAGACCTTATGTCAGGTTTCCTCGGAGACTTTTCATGGACCTTCCAGGATGTCAAGTTTAAAGATTCTAGGTCAAGTCAATATGATTTATGCCCTGTTAACAGATGACCGCTTCTTTAAAGGTAAAAAATAAAGAGAAAAAATTTCCTTAAAAAATATAAAAAATACAGGTGGCACCACCAGTCTGTAGAAACTGATGAAACACTCCTTGATCAATATCCATGCAAAGAATCATGGTGATAAATGCAAGTTGTTCAGATACTTGAGCTTTGTATAAAATTTTCCATTACTCTGGGGGGGGGGGTACTTCGAAGCCCCAGAGCTTAGAGGTTTTGGGTAACAGAAACCTAGTTTAAGGTTTCCTAAGAGACTTTTCATGGGCCTCCAGCTTACAGTCAGCTGAGCTAAAAATGGTCTATAATTCTTATACTTTCTTGTATTTAGTTCCTCATCTACTCTATTTTCCTGTTTTTTTTTCACTGCACAAATATGTTTCTGATATAATATGGTTACTCTTGAAAACATCCACTTCTTTATGCATGCATGAGTGGATGGCATATAAGGCGGCAGAATCAGGTTTACACTGAGCCGAGTGTGACTGAAAGTTTGATATGATGGTAGGATACATCTTTAGCAAAAAGGAATTTTTTTCTGCGGAAAGGCATACTTGTATTAATGCCCCTCCGTTTGAAAGGCGAACATTTCAAAGAATTTCGATCCCTGGAAAGGAACTTGAAATTCCCAAGCAGAAACTATACTGACAAAACTAAAAAAGGTGATCTTGTAAGCGGTCTTGCCAATATGATTGGTTGGTCAATTTTGATTTTCTCTCGTACTCTGTTCCTATGGATGGGCTGTTCTGTCTCTGGTGTGTGTTATTTCCCACTTCGCCAAGGAAAGGTCAACGTACGATATTGCTCATAACTTAACCTTACCGCAGCTGGAATGATGCCTGAAAGATATACATAACCATTTTACCTTTGACTACAACAAGCAGGCAATGACAGTAATGAAAGGTTTCTGAGAAACACGCAAGATGCCATCAACTTGTGTTGATCTTGTTCTGTCAGAGGAGGCAAAGAGGGTGGTGACAAGTCTCCGCGCGTTCCTGTGATCAATAATAAAATTTATTGAATTTTGTGGCAGATAGGGGAAAGCTATTCGTTGACATTGCGACTCGCTGAAAACACAAATAGGAGGAGGTGTTGACAGGGTACATGTGGGCTGCAGATGATTGTGAGGAAACAAATACTGGCAAAAGAATGGCACTTAAGGACCTCGGGATTGATGCCGGTGATGAAGCATTGAAAGAGTATCTTAAATACTGCAAGAGTAATGCGTCCGATACATCCAATAACAGTCAGAAGGATCTATTATAATGCCTTCAAGAATACATTCAAGAGAAAATCATTGACCAAGTTGAAAAACAAAATGGGCCCACTGTATGCCATCCAGGCAGAGACGAAATAACAGACAGTGAACATTGGGAACAGCTTGGCATGTTCTTAGGTTTGCAAGGTGACCAACTAGTTGAGAGGGTTCGTTGTGTATCTGCCATGTGAAAGCACGACAGGAAAGACTTTCTGCGATAAGTGTTCAAATTTGGAGGAGCTGAAACTACTAGTATTACTAGAGAAATGTTGAGCCCAGACATACGACGGACCTGGAAACGAGCGGAAAGCAGAAAGGGGGTGCAGCTCGTTTCCAGAAGATTTCGCCAAGAGAAATGAATACATATCGCGCATCCCATCATTTAATTCTAGCTATTTCAAAGGCTTGTGCTATATCAGAAATTCACAATTAACATGCCTTCAAACTTTAAATCAAATTGAACTATTCTTCAAGTACTCCCCTAAACGGTGGTTTAAATAGACAATAACTTGGATTGGCTCGTCATAATGTAGTGTACTTAATATTTGTTATGACATGCGAATTATACTGTAAACGTGGATTATTTTCATCATGTATTTAGTAAATCATGGTCTTTTGTCATTTGTGTATCTTAACATTTTTTCTTTATTCACAGCAAGAACATACGTGATATTTAAGACATGTATCGATGTAATTAACTTGTCCGAATAATATGCAGTTTTTTACCCATTACCCTTGGGAAGTGCTTCCCACTCTCTGGTACTTCTGATATGAGCTTCGCTCTTATTTTTAGCGGTCGTGAACTCCCTTCCCATGCAAAAATCACGAACGCCCTTGAGCACTGCCATTATCTTTAAGATACATAGGCTGCGGAATGCAGAATATACGGTCGGAAACCTCTTTCTGTAGCAGTATACAGGTCTCGAAAAAGTATAGTTACTTTCTACCAAGTAAGTTGCTAAGTTGCAAAGGACAACAGATGATAGGCTGACCATGTATTGAAGCTGATCGATGATATATCACAGTCTGGATATGGAGGGATCAGGCGCTAAGCTTCGCAGCATTGCTGTAATGCAAAGATCTGCACGCAGTCTGTTGATTCATGAGCAATGATTACCATTATTATATCCAGCTCACTTCTATCCCCCTCACCCTGTGTCCCCTCCCGTCCCTTAGGTTTCCGAAGCCTATGATATAAAAGTCACTATATTGGAACCTGACTGCTCCGAAATCTCTCCTATCCCCCTGTGTATAGTAAATACTATAGCACCAGCGTGGTGTCGTTAAACACCGAGACAACTACTTAATTGTAACGGCCTACTTAAAAGCCTTACTATCACATGCGTTATGATAGACACGGACCTCAGCCCATGGTAAAATGGTCTCAAATACTAGTGTTTAAATATAAAAGGAAGAGTAACCACCAAAGGTTAACATTTGTTTCTTTGCTGTCAGTAGATGAAACGGTCTCCTTGGCATGGAGTCATGTCCTAGACATCTAGAATCAATATTTGGCTTACAGCTCAGATTTCTTACTGTGTCTCTTGAGAAGTGGGATATAATCAAACGGAAGTTTCATCGGGGTCTGACCGCTCACCTATTTAACCGTATTTCGTCTTTCGCAAACATTGAACAAAATAATAAACATTTTTACAACCCTTTTCACTGCCAGATTATTTAATTTTTACAATCAACGTAGATGAAATTGGTTATAAAAATTTGCGCTATCCAGTATCTCTAGATAAAACGTATGTATGCGGAGCCACAAAGTATCATCACGATTATATATTTCGTCCATAAAAGATGGAAATTTATATGGAAGAGCTTATTTCAAGCGTGTAGCTATTTGAATACGGAAGCTGGTAAGCCATAGGTTTTGATTTAAACCGCTAGCCGAAAGGCCAGCGCAGTATATATTGTTACTTCAAGCTATTTGTTAAAGATTTAAACCAATTTCCTAAGATATTATAGATTTACAATTTAGTCATGCAGTATATAGTTTACTTTAAGATTTGTGGATTGCTGTATAGATTACGTTCAATGGAGCGGCATTATGTATGTGTCACTCTCCTATACAGGCCAATGTACCAGAATAAAGAAAATAAAAAAAACATGTTAGATGTTGAAATTGTAAATTTTTCATTCTTATCATCAAACTTTCGCATGGAATCGAAGGAATGATTGTCTCCTCATAGGTCTGCTATACAAAAGTATAATACCTCCATGTTTTTCTGTGTAAAATACTACCTATACATCGTAAGACTACAAAGTCCGGGAAAGTTTCGTTAATATCCTTTAATAGTTTCTGAAAACAAAGGAAAATCAATTAAAGTTATATGTTCCTAATCGTATCAAATGGATGGTTAGTAATGACATTTTCCTAAGGATTCTGAAGTTTAAATGTTTCATTTTGAGATTCTTAGATTGAATTAAACCTAGAGGATTAAAGCTGTACTTTAAATTAAAGTAAAACTGTCTGTCCACGAGGATGATCTGTTAATGTCGAATAATGATGAATGACCTCCGTTATTCCTGAATATCACAATGACTTTTATCCTTTAAAAAAGGCAAGGCTGCAAGACGTTCATTGTAAAAAAAATTAGGGCTTTGCTATAAGGTTTCCGGAAATATGGGACTTTCGAATTTTTGTTGTTGTTCTTATTTCTAACTTTCAAATTGAACACACAAAATAACATAGCGGAATTTTAAAGAAATTTCGGATGTGTCATTCGACAAAAGTTTGCCCTTCAAATAACACCTTAATTTGTTTTCAACCGTTTTCCAATGTCCAGGCTTCTAATTGGTCTACAACCAGTCACCCATACCTTCTTGTCTGTCGTCTGTCTCGACTAAGACTGAAGTGAGTGACACCGTGTCAAATTAACAATCAACCACCAATGCGTGGATATCATAATATTTACTCAAACCTAGAGACGCCATAACGCCTTCTGGATTTCAGGTTATATATGCATATGGTAAGGAATAATCCAGAAGTCATAACCTGTCGTTACGACGTTATAGCGAAACTCTTATAATGTATAACGTCGTTTTTTGTTGATTGTAGAAATTTTGAAATTAGCATCATGGACGTGGTATGGTCAAATTATAATATTTAGAAGTAAAATAATCACCACCGTCCTTAATTTTAGTTAATTCCAGTTGATAATTAGAAATATAGTCGAAATATATTCCTATGGGAGGATCCAAATTAAACTTTAAATTTTTTAAAAGATTTTTTTGGGGGTGGAGGTAACCGCCTCCATTTCATTTTTAGTGCTTGCTTATCTAAATACTATGATTATCTGCAGAGTTCCATTCCGGTGTCAGACGATGTGACAGGGGCTTACACGCGATTATCTTGGTGTCACCCGAGATCGTTGTATCGCTCTTGCTGGTCCTGGGTGTGTGTCATCCCAAGTGATGGGTCATAAAATCGAGGAACCCCCGAAATTTGCACTCCTTTATGAGTGAAACACTAATTTTAGGAACAGTCTCGGCATTAAACCTGCATTTAGAGCGCTCACCTTGGTTCGAGGAAGACCGTGAAAAATCTCACAATCTCAATTTAATGGATTCCCTAACCCCACAAAAATTCATTAAACTTTCTCAATCACTTTTTGCATTAAGCTTCTGACAGGCAAACCAAGCACCCAAAGAAAAAATCATAATACCCTTCATTTATCTGATAGATGTAAAACGTATTCACACTTGCAATAGGAATTTTATTTATCTAATGTATTTGCATTCAAACAGGCAGAATTTAAAAAGTGGTTCAGTGTAAGGAGTTAAGCTGAAAGTCGTAAGTGTAAAAAATACGTATAATACAATAAACATATCCCTACCCCTGGATTCTCCGACTGCTGGCTACAATGTCCATAATTCAAGTCATTGGTTATTCTAGACAAAATATATAAAAATAACACGTAACCCACAAACACCTGTCAGCATAAAAGGTACCAGTTTAGAAGTTCTACATTTAGCAGAAAAAGCTAAAAAGTCCAGGACAAATACACTGAAAGGGGTTGTGGTTTGTAGCAACTTTGGGGTGACGTAAAGCTTACTTACGTAACAGTAATCTCCTTCCTCTGTTACCATAGAAATGTACGGGTCATCGTCGCTGCCCCGGTTATTGATAAAGTACCGGACGTGATGTACGCGATGAACATATTAGAGTCTGTGACGAAAATATGAGCGCTCATTACTGACAGTGGGATGCTCCGGCAGCTATGGCCTTGTATTTTTATGGATTCATAAACTTTCAGATTTTCCGGGTTCCTTGCTCTCTGTACGTGAGCGATCCTCGTTTGTTTTACATTCTGAAAAGCGCCAATATGTACCCAAAGTAGCGGGTCACGGCATCATACTTCTGTTTAACGCAAATCATCCCCTCTAACCCGCCTGTTTTAAACCTCTAAAGGCCAGCGCCGCTAGGACCAATTCCCCGTAGACACAACACGGGCTGCAAGAGGCCTGATGGATACTGTATACCTGGGGCGGGTGTTTATATTAGGATCCTATTAGTGGACATCCCTCTCTTAGGCCGAAGTGTCAGAAGATTATGTCCTAAATAACACTGGTATTCCCACCCTAAAATCCTAATTGGTCAGTATTAGTGATTACTTGTCTGGCGTTACTGGTATTGTAATGAGGAAAACTGGATGTCTGGCGTTACTGGTATTGTAATGCGGAAAACTGGACGCTGGCGTTACTGGTATTATAATGCGGACAACTTGAATTGAATGTTTTTATGGAAATTTGTCTGAAAATGCGTATTTTTTCATGACTAGCTATGATAAAAGGAGTAGGAATATAAAAACATTAAAAATGAATCGCATAACTTTAAGCGTAAAAGTCTTTTTGAATATAATGAACAAATGTTGTATTCCAAAACAAAATGGATATAATTAAAATTAGAAATTTCGCAGGAAGACACCGGTGGACTCAGCAAGGTTTCATGATAAATGTCTTGTTGTTGTCGTTACGCTGCCAAGTCTGATATTTTGTTATATAAGTAACGTCTGACACAACCCCAATTAACATTTCACATTACAGGTTTATGTCAGACCTAGCTGACCCTCCGTGTGTTTTACATATTGGATATTTAGTGTGGATAGCCTAGGGTAAATCCATGCGCCCTATTATGTAAATGCATGCTTTAAACTGTGTTGGAAGTATCCCCGTCACTCTATATACAACAGAGGCAAGTGTTTTATGAAGGGAGGCATCAAAAGTCCTTTGACTGGTTCCTGTTTACTTCTTTTCGTGGAATCCAATGAGAAAATCAGCATGTTCTCAATAAATATATTAGCTAAATAAATCTTTGGCCGATATTGCAGATTATTTTGTATTATTTTGTATTAAATGTATGGTAAGTTATCTTTTAAGAAGATCAGTGTTATATCAAACACCAAACCCTTATCAGGTTGAAATATAAAGAAAATGCTTTAGCATATTTAATTAATATCCCTATACCTACTTGACATGCGTTCTTCTAGGAGGAAACGCTTGCTTTCCCTTACATATTCGGTGCGATTTATATAGAAATATCAAACTAACGTGTGAAGGACACAAATGTGATTCCACATAAAAAAAATGTATGATAAATTATGACTTGATAATTTAATTGTACCGTTTCTTCAGCTCTGATAAAAACCAAGCTCTCCCATTTCCGGGAGACATCTATAGCGTTTGAGCTTCTGTTATTGGCCCGAGGTATAGCTAAAGGTTAAATGTGGCATCGCTTAGTGTACTTTGATCTTCTTCTGTAAACAAACTTCAGGTGTTTATTAAGCTTCCATGGTTATTTAATCAAATAACCCTATAACCAAAAGAAAACAAATTCGACCGCACAGCACTGAATTCTGCCGTGCGGACTGGTCCTTCGATTAAGCAGTCCGCCTTCAGGTGTACACAAATAATTATCGCCATAGTAACTAGAAATATGGAAATTATATGGTCGATTGAATACAATATCCAGCAATTAATACACAATTAACTGGAGCTTTTTTTAATTTCCTGAATCTATCTCTGTATTACTGACACGCCCGGGGAAGGAAATAGTACACCTGAACGTGTATCCTCCGTTGGCCATTTTGAATTCCAAAAACAATTAAAACCGTAACATCTGTAAGTTGAAGCATGAAAGTAAGGGAATCAAGTAAGGCAGTTTACTAGGGAGCTAAGAATTATATTTGTTTAAAGAACATTATGAAATATAGGGTTTCTGCCATTGTTATTTTTGGTTCTTCCGTTATATTTTGGTCCTAACAAAGGCGTTTTTGAAAATAAAATATCATATATATATATATATATATATATATATATATATATATATATACATATAAATTAAAATATATAATGGTGAAGATAACTGCCTCCATTTTTTTAATGCCGACTTATCTAATTATTAAGCAAGGTATTTACATCTGCAGAGTTCCATTTCAGTAAAAAGTGAAAAGGGATTCAAGGATAACTGTCTGTAAGAGAAATCCTTAAAAGCCAATCTGACCCTCATGTCACACAAATCAGCGCGCGTCACGATCAGAAACAATCGGCCGTTGAATGGCTCGATTTTGAACAGACTTAATTAACTTCAGAACTACGAGTTAATAGGCCGCACGTTCTGGACACTTTATAATCTATATTTATTAAACGAAAAGGAAGAACCTGCAGTAAAGGCTTTGTTCAGATTCATTCAATGTGCCACATATTACATCCGAAGAACCAATGTCCCCCACTCATTCAAAGACAATTATCCCCGCGATTTAATTAATTACTTTTAGATTACCCCGGTTAATGCACATTTTATCGTCGTTTAGCTCGAGGGGTTTTCCTTTGAAGGTGACACTGCCTTAGTACCCATAGAACAATCGTCAATATGGCCGCCACAAAGCCTATTCATTGTTAGATTTATGTTGAAGCTGCAAAGAATAGAGGGAGCAACTCATAGTTAAAAAAAAAAAAAAACTTTGAACGTCTAATATCAAAGGTCATGCTCAAATGGAAGTGACTGGTGCCCGATAAGTACAAACATACAGACTGCCGCCGAGGAATGTCGTCTGTGACATTTAAATCATCCAAAAACTTCAATGCAGATGCCAGTGACTTATGGCACTTATCAGGGCCGAAGGGTCCAGGCGAGCCAGGACCGGCAAGGGCCCAGTAAACTGTTTAAAACTATAGAAGAAAATTCTTGTCTCCTATGTCTATTGTGTAAGCATATACATTATGTTTTAATCCGGAGTTGATGGGGCCCATGTAGGCCCATGTAGTTTTCCTGTAGTACCCAGTTTAATGCATATTCAAAGAAGTCTCGTTTGTCAGTTGTATAAGCTTATAAGGAGCTTTTAATTTAGAGTGACCCGAAGTGCCAAAGGACTGCCCAGCTGGTCAGGAATTACCTATAGGGCACGAGAAAATGCTTGAAACGAGGAAGTCTCCTTGAGTGTTGGTTTATATAAAGCTCTTCATCGAGACGGCTCAATGGCGCTCAGGTCGACCATAGCGTTTTCTCTGGTTCAGTTAAATGTTTGAAATACGGAGGTTTGGTTGGAGTGACATGCAGAGCTTAAGTGGCCCCGGACCCAGGATTTTACAAGGCACAAGAAACTGCCTGGAAGTCTCTTTTTTAGTCAATTGTGTTACCTAGATTATTTACATAGTAAAGGTTTTATTCGGCCCGGGGGGATTTTTCAATTCGTTGTTCCCAATTCGGCCCGCGCGGGCCAGTTGTTTCCTTGGCCAAATGCTTGAAAAGATTGAAAATGGGGAATTACCTCGTGATGGGAAACTTTAAGTTATAACAAAATAGCCAAAATGGCAGATCTTTCGGAATTATATTTTGTACGACAAGATGGATTCAGCCTTAAACCGGATACAAAGTTCATAAAATTTTTATGACTAAATGGATGTAAAACCAAAGGGAGGGTGTGGGACCTGAAACCTTTTTGCGTCGCCTAAAACGAGAATGCTCTCGGAGGTCATGTCTAGCCCTAATATGTAACAGGCAGATCCGAACAAAAAAAGGGCGTCACTCGTTTGACAGTGGACCGCACAAATTTAACTGTATGGTTATTATGGACATTTTAATGTTGTAATATGTACACATAATATGTTTGTTTATAAATGTATTTCTGTATCTGCAAACAAAAAAATATAATCAATATACAGCTTCTGTTAATTAGTTCACAAACTAACGTTATTTTATGCTAAACAGGAATAAAAAGATACCCATTATTAGTTAATATAACTAAGCGGAGACAAATTAAGCATCTGCGTTCTGTTCGTCAATAGTCCATTACGGGATAGTTATTTTTAACAACAGTACCTGAAGAGCAGTTTCAGCTAAATAATTCCGGTATTGGCAGAGCCACAGTTAACCAGGTACCTAGTTGTTCTATGCCCCATGAGGACCACTTTGTTTCACTCAGGTTGACAGGAGCCATCATCAGTCTATGTATAAGGCACTCTGAAGGGGCAGTTACATAGACTGACGACTATCCACTACGCCGGTGCCGAAATTATGAATCCCTCACGTGATGCAGACACTGTTACTGACGGGTTCCCGTTCATTAAATTATGGACCCAAGGAACACCTCGACGCCTCATTGAACAACAACGCTTTAAATACCAGTATTTCGGACGGAAGAAAAAATATAATTAAAGGGGCCTGACGTCTATCAACTAAAGATGGGTTATTGCATCTTTTTTATGAAAAAAGGCCAGATCATGCTGATCCCATGGTACATAGGCTGGTTGTTTGGATTATATCCTCTTAAGTGTTTAGAGCATGTGTGTGTGTGTGGGGGGGGAGGGGGCTGCCAAAATAATTCAGACACATTCAAGAAGGACATCTGGCAGTTAGTCGGGCAAATCATAAAGTTGCTAATGGCGTTTTGCAACTAATATCATTTAAATGTATGAATATGCATAGGCAACCAGCCACCTTCAGTAACATGTTTTTTTCTGTTTGTCAACATGGCCGTATGTTTACCAACAGCTTGTATACAAACAAGCTTATACATTCATCAAAGAGACGTTATAGTCCCTTTTAGCGTGCATTACCTACTTTTCATATGAAGCATGTACCCAAATTAAGCCAGAAATTACGTAAAATATACATATAAGGCTAATGAATAGCTGCCTTTAAATATCTTCAAGTAAAAAACACAAGGGTTCATTGATGACCATGATTTGAGTCAGAATATATATATATATATATATATATATATATATATATATATATATAAAGAGAGAGAGCGCGAGAAAGAGAGAGAGAGAAAACAAAAAAGAGAAAAACGAGAGCGCGTATATGTGTTGTCAAGGAATTACACTACATGGTCTGTACTTTTGCAGAAACAGCATTCTAAAGTATAACGTATCCAGTTCAAAAGCTTTAAATTATCACTGCCTACCACTGTCTAACTTCTGAGTAAACGGGTAATATTTTTTTTGGATAAATAATTACCATCCCTGTTTTGGTTAACCCGGTATTCAAGATCCTTAAGGACTTGTTGTTTATTGAGACGTGTGGTTATTGTGAAGTAATTGTCCGCATTACACGGGCAACATCTTATGAAAAAGAATAACGTTATGGATTACAGGTGTTATATATAAGAACCTTAGAAATTTTGCAGGCTGAGGTAGTTACTAAGACATGAGCCTGACTCTCTTTGGTCAAGTTAACAGTTCACTTTGCTCCATATTGGTTTATGAAATTTCGAACTTGGCACTATCCAACTAACCACTGGTCTCCGTTTTACCTTACAAATTTATGTAAATTGATGATAGAGATGATCACAGACATTTAAAATTTATTCGACAAGACGCTGTTAACATACATCCTATCTATAGAGAGACCATACGTGTTTGCGAGCCAGCGCCACAATTCCCTCGAGATACAGGAAGCTTCAGCTAACAAGGCTGCTTTCTGCCCACAGGGTTTTCACATCTAGTTTCTCCAACAATTGGACATTCAGTGTATATAGGAAAAATAACATGCTAAACAGTATGCAGCATTTATGATTGTACCTCTCGAGTGACAGGGTTTTCTATGATTTTAAGCAAAGACTAACGGAACCAGCAAAATTTTCCTCAATGAAATATGATAAAATACAGATATCATCATAATGATATGGTCTTGATTAATAAGTTAATATATATGTATATATGTTTATGAGTATGTAATTGTGTGTGTTTGATTGAGACACTTAAAGGTGCCCATTCACCTACCTTTTGAAAAAGAATTTATGTGATTTCTGGCTTCCTCTGTTTAAATTAATGATCTAAGGTTAATTTTGGTTGTGAACAGTTCATACAACGCCTTGTGAAGGATGCATGAACTTGTTTATCAACAAAAAGTTTGTAAACACAGCAAAGTTCTTTGTTGAATTTGTTTTGATCATTTTGGAGGACCCCCTCATAATATTAACACGTTAATAGAAACAAAACAAGCAGCCTGTGTGATATCCATGTTTTCTGGCCCATTTTTATAAAAGCTCCAAGGGATTAACTTTAGTTTATAAAGGTCAGATAGGTGATTGGGCCTCAAAGTCTGAGCTGTAGTGGAACTCAGCCTTGTTTTCTTCATTTATAATTTTCAAGATCATTGTTACTATGAGTTAACCATAATTCAAAGCTAATGCCGTGTACACAGGCTAAATGTATAATAAGTATATTGTAGATATAATTGGAGCACTAAGCAATCACGGTTTACACCGTATAAAGTTTTGTACGTATTAAATACTATTACATACCTGAGTGTTGCCGCTTCATTTACGCTGAGTCACGATGCCTTTGAACAATTACGGTATCATTGATTACTTTATTCCAAAAAAAAACCCCACAATCTTCCGGTAGAAAACTGGCACACTGTTGAAACCCTAGGTGTACTGAGAACTGAATGCAGTGACTGATGTCTGTTCAGGACTGCTCCCGGGCTGTCTGTGCATCATGCAGAGGCAAACTGTCTCAAACATTCTGTGCAGATGTGGTTGGTCACTCGTATATACCTGTGCCGCGTGATGAGTTCTTATACATGGTATCTCTAATGAGACGGATTGGTACTAATTGAACAGGCTCAGAAGATATCCATTATATATAGATAAAATATATTACATCTGACCTAAAGACACTTACGATGTCAATCACTGTGATAGGTATTAGTTGTACTGATGAGATTTTTCTCTTTTTTTTTGTGAGTTTTCCAGATGCCTGTACTCGAACCGACCCAGTCACATTAGTCACCTCAAACTGAGAAAATGCACTGAACATGCAATCTTACCGTCAAATATATCATAAGTTTAAGGGAGTAATGATTTACTCACAAATGCCGCTATGTAAAATTATCAGAAACTTATATATGTTAACAAATCACTCAAGTTTGTACAAGTGAAGGCAAAGTTTTATCAAAAGGATAGGCATCTCAAATACGTTAGCATCCCGCATGGCCTGCAGTAAGCAAAACATTAACCCAAACATAAGGAAAGTATGTTTTTTTTTAACCCTGCTATCGCTAACATATGTCGTCATATTGTATCCATTTTTTGTCTCTGTCGCCTTGTGTGTGGTCATAACCCCTTGTAGGCAGCAAGAGGTTGTGATTTAAGGTTTTCAGGCCCATGCTCCAAAAGGCTGTAACATTTCCTTGACAAGTCGCAAAACGGCATTTAATTTATATATTTCAGAGCCTTTTTGTCAAAAGGAAATTTTAATGAGATTGGCACTTTAAACACAAAAAGAATGAACAAAGCGCTCCAGGAAAAAACATCTTTAGTGCGATGTACTTGTTTAGATTAATACCCTTGCAATATAACCTTGCAACAAGGGACCCATGGGTCACGGCGCTCAGCTGAAGTTTGGAAAATTTTAGCAAATGCAAAATATGCTGATTTCTATTGTAATATTTTTCATATGTATAAGCATATGAGAAGCTATGAGAAAATTGCCCTCCTACTTGGTTATAGTAAAGTTCTAAATATATTATTCCAAAACTAATACTCTGACAAGACTGTCATGAAGAAAAACAGTAAAAATTTTGAGATACTGTGATGCATATGAAATATTTACAGATGGACAGGCAAGTAGACAGAATGGACTGATACCTTTATTTTACTGTCAGGGGAATAAGGCATTCAACTTTTAATAAAACCCTTTTTTCAGGTTATCTACTTTTTCCATTAATAGTTTTATTAGATTCTTTTTTTTTTAATTTACAGGTTTTATAATTTTTTAAAATAAAAAATCTGAAAAAACTATAATTTAAAAAATCAGAATTGAAAGTTGCATCATTATTTATCCAGAGTATAGCTCACATAAGGTCATATTTTGCATACAAATATATTTTATTATTTTTAAATCATCTCAGCTATAATTAATTACTGGAATTAATATTCAATTTTACACCTGGTGAAAATTTTATTCTTCCGAAGTAAGGAATTCCTTATCTGGTGAACATCCACACTTCCATAGCAATACACCACTTTGTGGACACAATTTAATGTGCACTTTAATCTCTATAATTCTGGGGTTACAATACAAAATCTAAATGTAGCAAACGCCTAGAATAAGAATGAATAAAATACAGAAATTTATAACATTCATCTAGTTTATGCACCATCCGCGGCTGGGGGATGAAGAGCAGAGGGGAAGCCTGTCAGTAGTGGCCAAGCTGTACCAAGGCAAACTGCTTGGGGTGGATTACATAACACAGGTGAAGGCTGTAATTAGTGGGCTTGATGTGAACAACACTTGACATGGTGCATGAAAACTTTAATAAAAGCTACTCTTTTCAATTAATTCCTTTCAAATTACAGGTTTATCCAGATGAAATGATCATGAATACATGCTGTAAAAATTAAATCAAGAGTGCTTACAGGAAAAAAACGTGCTGTGGTCGAATCTGGTTAAAATTCCAGGTATTGATTTTCTTATTTATGCTAATAACCTAAAAAAATTGCAAAAATCAGATCTAATATTGGGTATACAATTGAATCTTGATTAAATTCATAGGTCCAACTGTGTCAAAACGTGCCCTTTTAACGGACGGACGGACGGACGACGGACAAAGGACCATGACTATAGCTCAGATGACTTAGAGTCAGCTGAGCCAAAATGGTGTAATAAATTTTATTAAGTTAACCATTTTTTTTGTATATTACATGTTTATATTCTTTTTAACATACTTAATCCTGTGTACAGATTTCTCATCTACAATAACTTACACTTAAGTAAGCAGTATACTTGTTTCATTGGCTTTATTGGCATAACCTATATTTCTGGCGTTTCTAATGAGATGGATTTTTAACTAACTGAATAGTCTCAAAATAGCAAGAAATTGATAATAGGTACATTACAACGTAGAGACTTAAAGATGCCATTCAGCACAATTGGTTTTAGTTGTATTAATAAAATTTCTCTCTCGGTCCCCGATACGTTTATTTAAATCGAGCCAGTTCAATCAACTGAGGAAACACACGTGATAAATCTTCCCGTAAAATGTATAATAAGTTTAATTTAAAATGATGCCCACCTTAATATGAAAACTAAATCACACAAGACAGTGTTATAACACATCAGCCTTATAAGAATGAAACCTCATTTTCTATAGCAGTAACCGAAACATCATCGCAAGCATAAGGGTTATAATAATAGGCTTATAATAATAATTAAAAAAATAATAATAATAATAATAAAAACGTGGTCTCCTCAAACCTAAACAAAGATTCTCTTTATAGAAGAGGCCCTCCTGGGACCATCCTTTTAAAGTAATTGTATTTTGGTTATTCCATGTGCAATTATTTTATATATGTGCAAATAAATGTAGATGGTTGTTAATGCCTTGTTAAAGTGTTACCTTTCTCCATCATCGATGAGATCACTTGGGAGTATAATTTCAAAACAATCCATGTGGCCTTACTTGACAAAAATGATTCCTTGTATAAAATGTACTGAAAATGGAACAATAAAACGTCTTGGTCACTCGGGGATTTAAGTCCCCGCATGCAACAGGGGCAGATTAAGAGGGGCGCGCAAGGGGGGGCACTTTTCCGACCTAAAAAAAGTGCCGGATTTGCGCCCCCCTCCTTATGTTATATCGAATTCTCGGTATAATACTCTTCTCCTCCTTCTTACCTATGGACATATTAAATATCAAAGAAAAAAATCACGCATTTTAAGTTACTGCAACACTTTTATATGGAGAAACACCGGGAGTATCATTCAAAATTAAGTATATTCCTCTTCGATATGGCAGACTTTGCTCCCGACGGAAAACGAATGATACCAGGGCAGATCCTGCAAAGGGTACAGGGACGGGTTTATTGGGTGCAAACCGTATACGTCTAAAACGCGGCCATGGGTGTCCGGATTACTGTGTTCTTTCATGAGATCAGTTCAAGCGTTCTTCTTTAAGTGACGGGGAACCCATTACCGGGTTCACTATTGAGTTTTGTTGATTTAAAACGGGATGTAGACATTGATTGAGGTTAGTAGAAGTTAGACTGCTAGGCACATAGATCGCTCACTGCAAAGGGTGAACGTAACCCTGGTGAGAATAAATGGACTGTTTGAGAAATCATCTTAGAAATACACCAGCTGTTATTTATCCTATATATAAGGCTCTGTTTGAATGTTTTGTTTTTATAAAGATTTTTTTTTGTAGAAGTGTCTTCTGATGCTGTCTTATCCAATGCTTTATCTAAGAATGTACATACGCAAAGTTCCGTTTCGGTTTGGGACTACGTGACAAGACAGTAGCAAGCGCTTCCTATCATATTATTTTGTATCCTGATGTCACCCACGCTTGGTGTCTACGGCACCTGCGGGTCATGGGTGAGTTATCTCCTTGTCCCATTTCCCTCAAAGAAGCACTCGTTTGTGAGTGATACACGGCTGTGTGGTCGGAGACCGTTGAAAATTAACACCGCTCCTCGGTTGAGATTGGAACCCACGACCTCCCGGTTTTGTGTCCTGAGGTCTAACCCTAGACCAGAGAAAGCGGTTATATTCGAATATTTTTCTTAATTGAATCAATTAAAGTAGCTTAATTGAGCTCTTATACACCTATCAGGTGTGTAAAGATAAAAAAGATATAAGACTATGAGAAACATATAAATACATTTAAATACATTTTCTTTTACCGCATTTCAGTAAACTTTAACATACTTAAGGCAGATAAGATTTTATAGTTTTATACTGGGCCCATGAAAAAAACCCGCCCTTGACGAACCAGGCCGAATTCGCGTGGTTCTTAGCCATCGCAAAAACCGGGTATATACATAAAAGTGTTATAGAAAATTATTTAAACTTAGCTGATTAACAGTTTCAGGCTAAGGAGTTCAACGCAAGTAAGAAAAAAGGCTGACACAACGACCCTGTAGGGAAATACATCTTCAGCTTGTGTGAAGTCCATGTTTTCACGACTATAGCCTTGGTCACGTATCCGTATAGCCGGGGAATAAAACCTGCCGTCCCTAATCTTGTGATAGCGGCGTCTCTGTGCTGGGCGGCCTGATCATGGTGAAGCTGTTAAGGTATTTCATACAGGTCGCCTCTTGCGCCCCATGCCTGGGGCTCTGTATCTGTCAGCTCACACGGAACATGAAATCCAGCTATTTTCCCTGCTTACTTCCACGATAATCTACCCAGGCAGAGATAAATCAAGTATTCCTGGCCGCCGATAATCTCAGGGATTTCATCTTGTGGTTTTAGATGTATTTCCCAATCCAGGAGGTCTATATACTAAATCCAAAAAGATAAGGGTCAGTAAAATTAAAAAAATAAATAAATTTGTTAAATGCACGTTTATCTGCTAAGGCTCAGAGAATAGACAAATGTTAAACTCATGTATGATTTTAATTTTACACTCTTTCATACTAACATATGTTTCATGTATAAAAACTATATATATATATATATATATATATATATATATATATATGTATATATATATGAATATATATATATATATAAATATATATATATATATATATATATATATTTGTATGTATGTAAATATACAGTATGTGTATACGACGGTCCACTATTCCTGATCTCCTTTTTGTTATTTATATTTACCGTAATAAAGAGATGTATTTATGTCTATCAGTGGCAATTAACTAAGAAAGCAAAGACAAGTGAAATAATCGGAAAAAAATCGTAATACTTGGTAAAATAACAGATTGAACTGTAAAGAATAGTTTCTTATACAGGTGTTGTCCTGTCATCATCTCCATGCTGTCCTATTGAAAATACGGTCACTAAAGTTACTTTGCAATGACGGCACAGGGACCAGAGACCCTCCCCCCCCCCCCCCCCTATAGTGTCTTGAGGCCATGGAATCTCACGAGTCCTAGGTTGTGGAGGGGTAAAACGCTTCGTGCTGTCCCTGGCGACTCGGTTTCGATCCCCGGCTCAGCTCTGGCAGTGGGTTATAGTTGCCTGTCTAAGGTCGGTGGTTTTCTCCGGGTCCTCCGGTTCCCTCCACCGCTGCAGACTACCGAACGCGACCATCCGAGCCATTGAGAGTGCCCCGTATTAGTTAATGTAAGTAGTTGTACAATACAAGTGGAATAAATAAAGTTTAGGAAACAAGATAAAATCCACGTACTTGGATCCTTATATTGTCATATATTTTTTTATGAAAATGTAAACTTTAAGGGTGAACAACGTACATTGTAATTTAATCATATATTGTTAAATAAACACGAAATAAAGTGTTCTCTCCTTAAGTTTTATGGCATCTACCATTGTTTCATTCTAAAACCGTTCGCTTACTCCTGTACAAAAGTGGGAATAAGCTTGTACCGGGCGCGATCACTGGCACAAAGCATAATCACAGCGAGCCAGACAGCTGCGCAACCTTATAAATAAAGTTTTAAACGGGTGAATCTTCTTTTATGTTTGTTTTCTTGTTTTGTTTGAGCAAATTCTGACCTCTGGTTTTGGGCACAGACACACTTGGACTAGGTGTACTCACACACACAAACATAACAACGTATAAACAGGTGAACTGGAGATAGTAATAGGTGTGGCGGGATATTTTTGCTGGGAAATATTTGTGTTTAGCGAAACGGAGCGAATAAGGTGAGATAATACACATATTATGGCAAATTTTTATTATACATTAAATATTTTATAGGGAGAACTAACCGTGCCGCTTGAAGTTCGTTCTTCTCGTCTCACCACATATACACTGTCAGTCAGTCAACCATGATTCTTCCATGCAGTCTGAAAATGATTGATGTTTCATTCATTGCGTGCTTAGCGGCCCCATGACATTTTCCACTTGAGTTTTGAAAAGGTACTAACGTAGTGTTAAACTGAGTGCGTAACAATCTGTAATAGGTGCGATATTGTCTGAAAAAAAAATGTATTTAACACCTCAATGAGTAGCACCGTTACTGTAATCCACTGAACTTTAAAACGGATTTGAAAAAAACGCTTATTACATAGGAAACGTTTCAGGAGACAAGGTTTGATGTTATTCTTGGAACAAAAGACAGTGAGTCCACGCAGTCGGTGGAGGGCAGTATGATTCCATGCATGAAAAAAAAAGAGACGTATTTTAACGCCAGTTAAATCCTCAGTTAATTCGACAGTACTGCTTCTCCTTGATGTATAGATGCAGTTCTGATCCTCTGAGCGATCAAGAGATCACCGGTATGTGGATATAAATAGACTGGCACGAATCTGGGGGGAAATGTCTAGTAAACTGTCCGCGGATGAGGCACCATGTCACTATATAATGGCTTAGAGTCACGGGCCTTAATTACTCTTGTTATATAACTTCATCTGAATGAGGCAGTCGTGTGGAAGACGAGTCTGGGGGTATTTGTTGGCCAATATTTTAAAGCTGGCCGAGTTCTACAAGCATACCTTCAGTCATGGAAGAATTTCATTTGTTTAAGAGAAATCACGATTGGTTTGACAATCTTACTCCGGCAACACGAAATATCTGGATTGGCTCTACTCTAACTGCCCTTTTAATAACAAGTCACTCTCTCATCTGTCATTTTAATCTACCTTGTATGATGGCATGATGTATAGTGCTGGATGCGGAAGGCCGGCTGAATCCGTGAGCGTTTACGGTCTATCCCGAAAAATCATGCTCCGTCAATCAAAGTTTTTGTGTTTGTCTGGCACTTTTGTTCTCCGGTAAAGACGAAGACCAGAACTCCATGGTAACGGCGACCGAATTCAGTTTATTATTCATTAAATTACAATATTTACATACGTCGTTTCTTTTCCTCCATGACAATATCTTTAAGATGGGAATTAAATTTTTAAAAATATTGTTCTACGATTCACAGCTAGCCTTATATATATAATTTTTTTTGCAAATGAAAACCAGGTCCTTCATTATTGTTGCTAATTTGATCTATGGCACAAGTTTCTTAAAAGAATTATTATATGTATGGTAAAACAGACTACATTTTGTGTTGATCATATACACCATTTTAAGTAATTTGATGCAATTATTTTTGGTATTTTTGGTCCAAAAATCCATCTATTGGGTCTTTGCAGGTTAAAAAATTGCTAACATCAGATTTTGCTGTTAACAGAGTCTGTAAAAAGAATATTTTTGGTGTGGCCTTACAGGGTATTTGAGATTAATACAGAAGTCCACATGTTAAATCCTATACAACGAAAACATGAAAAGGTAATAGGAAAAAACCGTATAAGACAGAGGTTTGACATTTAGTCAACACCATGCACAGTTTGTAACATACGACCACCGATGTACCTATCAAAGTATTTTTGAATTTAATTTCAAACTCATGGACTTATACAAAACATTTCCAAGATTTTGCTCGTAATCATGGTGTTGGTCATATTTGTATAAGTATTCCATTAGGTGCGTAATATTAAACCAATGAAAAAAAATAAAAAATCCTGGTTTTTCTCCAAAAGGTTGTTGATAGTGTGTTTATCAGAAAAAAAGATCGCTTATACCAGAAACCCTTTTAACCCGTTTCAGTATGGATCCTGCCTCGCCCCTCGCCAGTTCAGACATGGTCATCCACTAAAAGCATTGGCTACAGCCACGCCAGGTCTGGCTATTATCAATACACTGCTGCTAAAACACCGTTTCTTAATTCTGTATAGTCTGGTGTTAGCTGATGGGTAAACGGGAAGGAGTGTAAACTGATACCGCACAGATACCACACAAACGTGAAGGGGTCAAGGTAGCCTCTCTTATCTGAAGGACACGTGGTCATTTGAATATGCATATAGAGTTTGTCCCAATATGATAAAGAGTGAATGTTTCACAAGGATAAAGTTTTATATATCATGGCAAACACGTGGTGTTTTTGTCGTATGCAAATGGGAATAGAATATTTTCACATGGTGTGTAACTGTTGTTTTGGTGCATTCATGTTTGGTTATTTCAAGCAAAAGAGTTAGAGTACCGTGAAATGATTCTCTTGAAAAGATGATGTAACTGTCGGTGTTAAAAATATTAAAAATACTTTCTTTGTTTAAAACAATTAAGTATTTTAAATGATGACACAGACAGAGTGTGCATAACCATATAAAATTAATGACCATGTTATAACATGGACGCTTTATTAAGTCAAATGTTGTCGTCTAAGATATTACAATCGTTAAATACATAGTTGCAGAAAATACTCTTACATAGATTAAGGCAATTTAACTGTTGAAACGTCATATTTCCGAACTAGAAATTTGCATTCTAAGGAATGCTGCTGGCATGGCGCGAGCTGAGGGAAGAATATAATCAGACGGGAGCACCCGACTGGCAATGTTTATGTTGCCTTAACTGTATACTGCACGATACATTGAGTATATCCTGATACGATACGTATCGTGATACTTCACCCACGATACGATACAGGTAAAGTTTTAGTGGTACGAAGATAAATGTACTTCATCTCTTCTTGTGTTAAAATTTCAGAAAATATATCTCTTCAACAAGGAAATGGGGTTTAATATTTGTGGTCTTGGAAAATCGTCTACGACAAGTGACGTATACATATAAGTAGTATAAGAGTTCAGATTTGTCATTGGTCTTCTTTGTTCAAAATCGCCATCCCGTTCACTTGGCTTCCACGCTTGAATATCGTCACAATGTGTAAAAACTGTGGTTTCATGTCATGGTTTAAAAGCAGGTGACAACATGACTCCTGCATGGTATTAAAGCTCCGTTAATTGACTCATTGGCCTCCCTCTAACGAGTGGAACAAGTAAGGTCAGGCGATATGCAAAAGGCGGTCGTTAGTATTGAATTATTATTTGTTTAAAGTGTAAACTGTTAGTCCTGTATATGTATTTAAGGTAGCATCGCTGGCAAAATCCCCTAAATTCAAAATCAACCAAAAGGCTATTTCAGATGTATATAAGACACCATAATGTATATATCCTTTTAAACCTGGTATAGAGCTCTTTCTTATGGTACATGTTTTTACGAAATTCACATTCATTTTCATATAAAATTTTAACATTTTGGAAAATTTTAAATTTTTAAATGGTACATAATTTTGAGCAACCATTAGCAGCAAATCACTTTTCAATGGGTCAATTTCAAACTACATGAAAATATCTAAAACCCGTTTGTTGTTTTTCCTCTATCATGTATCTAACTTAAAATTGAATTTTAAAATTTTGATTCAATCAACAATTTTAAATTTAATGTTTAGACATGAAAGAAACACGGTAGAAAAATAAAAATATGGTCAAATATCCAGGGCGTATCCAGGATTTAGGAAAAGGGGGGTCCGAAGCGGGACGACTAATGAAAACTCTTAAAAAAGGTTCCCGGGTCCGGAGAAGAGGGTGGGATTGGGGGGGGGGGGGGGAGGTTCACCTGGATCCGCTTCCGAGTACAATGAGTAGTCGGTGTTCAGTGAGTATATATGGAGAAGACGAGTAGACTTCAAGAAGATACAGAGACAGCAAAGTGGAGCAACACTTCATCTGAGACAGCTTTATTTGGAAGAAGATCATTCATTCTACAAGAACAATCAAGTCAATAACATACTTAAAAGTAATAAACCATTACCAACCATCAAGAAGGGTTCTCAAGTTTACGGGATGAAGAGAAGGAGCTAACCTCAACCCTTGCACGTACTAAGTGGCCCGCATACTTTGTTAATCTATTACCGAGTAATGAAACAGTCAACTCCATAAGTCTAATTAGTTCCCTTTCTTTAAGTTCATGGCAATATATAAAAGTAAATGAAACACATTTATTACTTGTCAGACACATTAGGTGGACTGTTTTTCTCCATTTTTTTGTGTAATATACATTGCAGAAAATCCAAATTAAATATATTGCATTTCACTTTTACAACATCATGATGGTAACTGGGCAAGTACTGAACCGACACGCCTTGTTCCAATTAACTTTATTGCTAAAACATAAAGGCAGGTTGAGATACGTATTCCCCCACAGATCATTCGTATAGAAACGCACATGTATAGGACAGACCAGTTAATAACAGGTGGGAGCTGCCAGCAAAGTTCCCTGCGGGGTGTTGAGACATATCGAGAGAAACGTTCATCATCCTGGAGACACCCCAAAGCGAAATAAAGTGGTACATGCACAAAAGTATGTACTGCCATCGGCTTACTTGCTCCGTTTTTGCATGTTGCCCTCCGGTTTATTGTGTTTACATATGCTCACTTTTTTTTATACTTTGAAAGAATGAAAGCATCTCCCTTCTCATTTATCAAAATGGTGCTCACGCCTTATGGTCGAAATCGACAGAATCCTTATTACAAGTTTCTATCAAGGATTTCTTGAAAAAAAAGAGGACCGCTGACTTTTAGTGAAATAAATGTAAGATTAGGCAAGAAATTAATAAATTAATGAATTATTACCATGCTTGACGTGAGCAAGAAGAATATAATTGCCCCCTGGAAATTAAAATTCTTAAGTTAGCATAAATGGCGAAACCCCCTATATCTAAAACGAATCCAAAAGTTGTTAAAAATTCCTAATAGACCCCATACAGTAAACACTATTTCAAAGCCCGTGTCCTCTCTGATTGTATACTCTCTTTTTTATATTTTGTCATTAATTCTAACATGATATGTCAACGTTTTGAAAAAAAAATAACGATTAACTGTTTTAAGAATCCCTTAACATTAAGCCACTTTTAAGTTAACTTTATTTAATGTAAAGAGAATATCTCAAACTCGATTTTTGTTTTTCCTCTGTCAAGTTACTCTCTTACTGATATTAAAGATTGTTAGTCAATAATACATTTTAAATTTCATTTCTTTGCCAGGAAAGACGCATAGTAGAGGGGGGAAACAAAAAAGGATTTTGAGATATTATCATGTAATTTAATATATTATTCCACTATATTAGCTAGTCTTTAGTGATTTCTGTGGCAGCCAACCCGTTTAAAACTTCGTAACAAAAAGGGAGGCTCGTCCAACGTGACGGTAAAACTTTATGGCCCTGGGAATAAGCTCACCAAAGCGTGACTCCTGGGATAATTAGTCTTGTTCTGATAGCAGAACGCTCTTAAGAAGGGGTGCGTTACGGGGTGACATAAAAGCGGACCGAACTCTCTCGCTTTTATAGCTTGCTTTTCTAGCGAAGCGTTTGGTACACCGGACTTGTGCGCCACCGTTATGGGTTCGATTCCCGGATCGGCCCAGCATTTTTCCCTGAGCAATTTGTCTTCGTAACAGTTTGTCTTCGTTACATATTCAACTGAATTAGCTAGTTTTTAGTGATGTCTGTGGCAGCCAACCCGTTTAAAACTTTTCTAAATGGTAAAATGTCATGTGAAAACTAATGAAAAGTTCAAAAATAGGTATATACCCTCATTAAGGACACAGTAACAGGTAACCAGGGGCGTCAATATAGGTGGGGATGGGGGGTATATATACCCCCCACTTTTTGGCAAGGGGGGGATGGTCAATGTAATCATCCCCCCCCCCCCCACTTTTCAGAGAAAAATAATATAACATTGCAAATGAAATATATTAATAAATAGAATTAAAGACTTTGGATCCATTTACTAAATAATGTTATATCTTAACCTTGCTTAGAATACACAAAATAACTTATTTTCGAAAACATTATAATTATTTAAAATATTACGTATATATATAATTATATATATATATATATATATATATATATATATATATATATATATATATATATATATAATATATATTGTTGAATATGTCACTCAGACACGCTGAAAAGGATATATATATGTTTGTGTGTATATGTTTATACAAAGTCACCCCCCCCCCCCCCATCCTGGAAGAAAAATTGACGCCACTGCAGGTAACTAATAATGTATATCGGTAATATATAATATGAATTGAAGCACCTTTTGTATTTATTCAGTTATAATAGTTTTACCAATTGTGCTTACATTTACCCTGATACAAACCAAAGTCTAGTGAAAATTATATTTCCTACTCAGGTGAACTCCCACTCTTAAAGAATCTGAGATTTTCCTTGATATGAGCAAAAGATTATGAAGTTCGTAGCATATTCAGGTTGTTAGGTATTAATTTAATATATTTCGGGAGAAGCTAATCCATCATGTTTTATCTATAAGATTAAAATGTTATCGCGGATATGTAGTCAGAGCCTACAAATCCCCGCCAGAGTCAGACTTATATGTCTGCACACAGTGCCACGCTCCAGGAGCAAGGGTTCTCCTTTAGTGAATGGAAGAGCAAGCATTGTACCTAATGCCTCTCAATGGACGAGTTGAACTTTGGGAAAAAAGCAATCCCCGTGTCACAATAAAAAAAGCCTTTGATTAAATTAATTGATGGTGTAGATGACCTCCAAAATGTAATATTTTTTCCTTGTGTGTTTACCTAATCCATCTCAATTATTTTTTTTTTTTGCGTGATGTTGCTGACAGACGACGAAACAAAGAAGCCCTTATAGCAATATCCATTAATTCATGTTAACATTGTAATGATGTAGGTCTCGAGAGTTCTCTGGGCCAGGTTTTACCGGCTTCGGTCTATGTCTCTAACTTCCTATTTTTGTCTGTAAACAAAATAGTAAACCGGCTCCTGTGGTCTAAGGGTAGAGCACAGGACTCAAAGCCGAGAGGTCGTGAGTTCAAATCTAAACCGGGATGAGCGCTCTGCACTTTTAAGGGGAGGGCTTCGCCCCGCAGCCGTGTATCACTGGGGGTTCTTTTGTTTTTATGACTAAGCAATGGGAATGCTTGCACATCAAGGACCGGCAGGCACGGGAGACATCGGGCCTGGGTGAAACGATGATATATAAAATGAAATGACATGAAGCGTGTGCCATCCTGTCACGTATAGTCCGGAACGGAAATGGAACTCTGCTGATGTACACCCTAAGATTGAGAAATAGATAAGTAAGAATTTTTTAAAAAATGTAGACAGATATCTCCACATACGCAATAAAAAAATAGTCTCCATTCTGGTCCCGACTTGGAGACCGAGTAGAAGTACAGACAGCACATACAATTCATACATGTGCAATTTGGTCTCTTTTTACTTTCAACAAAAGCGGTTATATGCCACAACTGCTGGTTTGTTGCTTGCCGGAAATCTTCGATTTCGGCAAGCATGTTCGTCAGTTGCGTATGTCTGTTTGTCTCTTTGTCTGTTTGTTGCTTGCCGGAAATCTTCGATTTCGGCAAGCATGTTCGTCAGTTGCGTATGTCTGTTTGTCTGTTTGTCTGTTTGTTTGTTTGTTTGTTTGTTTGTTTGTTTGTCACGACTCTCCAGGTCACATTTTTGCATCAATCAACTTGAAACTTACAGGCTTGATTGACGAACCGATTTCTAGGTGCCCTATTGTTTTTGGTCAACATTGCTCCAAGGTCAAGGGTCAAGGTCACGACAGGTATGGTTAACGGTTTTTGCACTATAACTTCGCCATAAATAGGCTTATCCACTTCTGCAATAGCTCATTTTTTTCGTCATCACCTGGCCTTTCTTTTGACATGTAGCTTACTTAAATTTGCCGTTACCATGGTTACATTTTTTGGGCAAAAATCATGGAAATTGGAAATAACACGACCATTTTTTGTAACTTTGTCAATTTTTAAGCTACAGACGTCTGGTTTTGGTCATTATGTACCTTATGGGCAGCTTGACATGATAAAACTGAAAGTCTCGCCAAATCTCGCACCATTTCTCGTCAAACGAGAGTCTTCGAGATTTCATTAAATATGACCTACAGGTTGCATTTTTTTAACAATGGCTTTGAAATTGATATATTTTGTGTTATTTATAAATATCTCGAAATCAATTTTTCATTTTTGGGAAATAGCCACCAGGGGGCGTGGTACATGAAACACTGTAACATATCATTTTTCTGCAATATCTCAAAAAATATTAAACGTGACACCATTTTTTTTTGTGGTATCTGAAACTAGGAACATTGGCTTATTGCTCCGCACATGTAGCTTTGTACTGCCGTTACCATGGTTACCAAATTTTGGGGTAAAACGTGACAACTTGAAAATACGAAGTTTACCTGCTTCTATCTCTGTTGATATTTGCCATAGAAAGGTCTGGTTTTCGGCGTTAGACAGCATCCCTCTAGTTCTAAGCCGTTCAATCGCAAGTCTCGTCATATCTCGCACCGTTTCTCGTGAAACGAGAACAAGTGACCATTCAAAGAAATGCCTATAATTCTGTCATTTTTCACGCTACAGACACATGGTTTGCAGCGCTGGATAGCAGCTGACACTCGCAGTCACATTCAGGGGTCACATTGTTAGTCTCGTCAAATCTGGCGCCGTTTTTCGCCAAACCACGAAGACACGTGCCGTCGCCGCAAGTGGCGGCAGGGTCCTTACGGTGGGCGGCCGGCGTGTGCAGCGGTCCGTGACGGCCTCTCCGGGCCCCATCTATTATCATACATGTTGGAGGCACAGTCACAACTTTATTGCTTGCCGGAAATCTTCGATTTCGGCAAGCATGTTCGTCAGTTGCGTATGTCTGTTTGTCTGTTTGTCTGTTTGTTGCTTGCCGGAATCAGAGATTTCGACAAGTATGTTGATCAGTTCCGTTTGTTTGTTTGTCTGTATGTCCCCGCTCTACAGGCCACAATTTTGCACCAATCGTCCTGAAACTTATAGGTAGAGTGTATAATCGGTTCTTCTCGGAGCCTATTGTTTTTGCTCATGATCGGTCAAGGGTCAAGGTCAGGGTCACCAAAAAGCTCAAAAACGGTTTTTTCTTCATACCTTCGTCAAAAATAGCCGTAGGCACCTAATCTGTAGCCCGTTTTATTTGCCACTGCATGGCCACTTCCAACACTGCAAAATTGCCTCATTTCGATGTTACCATGGTTACGCAATTTTGGGGAGAAATCATGGAATTTCGTGATATTTTTCAAATTTGCAGCAATTTTACTGATTCTGAGATATTTTATGTAACATATGAATATCTCGAAACGGGTTTTTCAGATTTTGGAAATGGCCGCCAGGGGGCGTTGCAGATGAAAAAACATGAAAATTTGTTTTGGTGCTATACCTCCAGAACTATTAAACATTGGGCCATTTCCATCACAGCACCTTGAACTAGGGTCCATGGGCTTATTTTTGCGCATAGGCGCCAAAGTGCGCTATTGCCAGATTTCTCTATTTTTGGGGTAAAACCTTTGAATTTTGAAAATATGCAGTTTTCAGCTTCTAACTCTGTCAGTTTTTATGCTAGAGAGGTCAAAATTTTCGCATCTTGTAGCCCTTGGTGAGTTCTCGGCGATCCAACCAAAAATCTTGCAAAATCTCGCACCGTTTCTCGTCGAATGAGATTTCGCGATTTCACGGTGACATGCCCTATAGGCCACAGATATGCAGGCATCCTTTTGAAACTGATACATGTTACGTCATACACTAATATCTCGAAAGCAATTGTTCAGTTTTTGGAAAATTACCGCTAGGGGGCGCTGCACTGCAACCCCGTACCTACTATCATTGTTTAACCATATCTCCAAAACTACACATTTTAGGTACATAAACTGTACACCATATGAATTGGCCTTTCATGGCCTTTCTGCCCATGGCCCCTTTTGTTTAATCATACACCGTCCCCACAAGTTTTAGCAACTTTGTAAAAAATTAAAACCCACATGCACATATACATATGCCATCACGCATGCATGCACGCGTTTTAGTATGAAAGACAGACACGCTTTCCCGTGACTGCAAAAATTATAGCGTTCGCCGTATAAAATAAGTAACCACAGGCACTCTTTGCGGGCCGGTTTGCCATTTCTGTCGCGTTATAGTTTATTGCTTGCCGGAATCAGAGATTTCGACAAGTATGTTGATCAGTTCCGTTTGTTTGTTTGTCTGTATGTCCCCGCTCTACAGGCCACAATTTTGCACCAATCGTCCTGAAACTTATAGGTAGAGTGTATAATCGGTTCTTCTCGGAGCCTATTGTTTTTGCTCATGATCGGTCAAGGGTCAAGGTCAGGGTCACCAAAAAGCTCAAAAACGGTTTTTTCTTCATACCTTCGTCAAAAATAGCCGTAGGCACCTAATCTGTAGCCCGTTTTATTTGCCACTGCATGGCCACTTCCAACACTGCAAAATTGCCTCATTTCGATGTTACCATGGTTACGCAATTTTGGGGAGAAATCATGGAATTTCGTGATATTTTTCAAATTTGCAGCAATTTTACTGATTCTGAGATATTTTATGTAACATAAGAATATCTCGAAACGGGTTTTTCAGATTTTGGAAATGGCCGCCAGGGGGCGTTGCAGATGAAAAAACATGAAAATTTGTTTTGGTGCTATACCTCCAGAACTATTAAACATTGGGCCATTTCCATCACAGCACCTTGAACTAGGGTCCATGGGCTTATTTTTGCGCATAGGCGCCAAAGTGCGCTATTGCCAGATTTCTCTATTTTTGGGGTAAAACCTTTGAATTTTGAAAATATGCAGTTTTCAGCTTCTAACTCTGTCAGTTTTTATGCTAGAGAGGTCAAAATTTTCGCATCTTGTAGCCCTTGGTGAGTTCTCGGCGATCCAACCAAAAATCTTGCAAAATCTCGCACCGTTTCTCGTCGAATGAGATTTCGCGATTTCACGGTGACATGCCCTATAGGCCACAGATATGCAGGCATCCTTTTGAAACTGATACATGTTACCTCATACACTAATATCTCGAAAGCAATTGTTCAGTTTTTGGAAAATTACCGCTAGGGGGCGCTGCACTGCAACCCCGTACCTACTATCATTGTTTAACCATATCTCCAAAACTACACATTTTAGGTACATAAACTGTACACCATATGAATTGGCCTTTCATGGCCTTTCTGCCCATGGCCCCTTTTGTTTAATCATACACCGTCCCCACAAGTTTTAGCAACTTTGTAAAAAATTAAAACCCACATGCACATATACATATGCCATCACGCATGCATGCACGCGTTTTAGTATGAAAGACAGACACGCTTTCCCGTGACTGCAAAAATTATAGCGTTCGCCGTATAAAATAAGTAACCACAGGCACTCTTTGCGGGCCGGTTTGCCATTTCTGTCGCGTTATAGTTTATTGCTTGCCGGAATCAGAGATTTCGACAAGTATGTTGATCAGTTCCGTTTGTTTGTTTGTTGCTTGCCGGAAATCTTCGATTTTCGCAAGTATGTTGATCACCCGCGTATGTTTGTTTGTTTGTTTGTTTGTTTGTCTGTCTGTCTGTCTGTCTGTCTGTTTGTTTGTCTGTATGTACACGCTCTACAGGCCACAGTTTTTAAGCAATCGCTCTGAAACTTATGCATTAAGTGTAAGATTGGTTCTCCTCGGAGCCTATTGTTTTTGGTCATGATCGGTCAAAGGTCAAGGTCAGGGTCACCAAAAAACCTAAAATTTTTACTTTCTTCATATCTTTGTCAATAATAATCGTATCCGCATAATCTGTAGCTCATTTTATTCCTCACTATGTTAGCTTTCCAAGTGCTGGCAAATTTTTCCGGTCAATGGTTACCATGGTAACGTATTTTTGGGGGAAATTCAGAAAATTCGAAAATTTCCCTCCAAATTTCTCATTATTCAAGTTAAAGAGGTCTAGTTTTTTGCAATGCATAGCATTTAATATGCTCTATGGAAAATTAACGGAAGTCTCGCAAAATCTCGTGCCATTTGTCGTCAAATGAGACTTTTCGAGATTTCATTAAAAACGATTTAGAGGTGGCAGTTTTACAGCAAAGGTTCTAAAAGTGACATATTTTCTGTTTTTCTGTATTATCTCGAACTTGTTTTTTCATTTTTTGAAATTAGCCACCAGGGGGCGTGGTACTAGAAACACTGCAACTTACCATTTTTCTGCAATACCAAAAAAAATATTAAACGTGGCACAATGTTTACTGTCTTATCTGAAACTAGGATCGTCGGCTTATTCCTGCGTACATGTAGCTTTGCGCTGCTGTTACCATGGTAACCAAATTTTGGGGTAAAACTTGGCAATCTGAAAATTCGGAGTTTTTTGCTTCTATCTCTGTTGATATTTATACTACAAGTGTCTAGTTTTTTTTTTTTGCATGAGGTAGCATTCCCTTGCCACTAATGCAGTTAATTGCAAGTCTCGTAGAATCTCGCTCTGTTTTCCGTCAAACGAGAAATTACGAGATTTCACAGAAATGCTTATAACTTGGTCACCTTTTCGGCTAAAGAGGAGCAGTTTTCAGCATTTTGTTGCGTTTTGGGAGCTTAACAAGATAATAACTTATATCTCGCCACATCTCGTACCATCTCCCGCCAAACGAGAATATTCGAGAATTCGAACAAATGTCTATATCTCTGTCATTTGAATGCCAGAGATTTTATTTTTCTATTGTTCAAGATTCACTTGACTAGTTTGAAGTGACAAAATTGAATATCTCGTCATATCTCGCATCATTTCTTGTCAAACGAGAACATGGGACCATTCAAAGATACGCCTATAATTCTGTTATTTTAATGCTGAAGACCTTTAGTTTTCAGCATTCGATAGCGTCTAACACTCTCGGTCACATTATGTATTTTTATTGTAAGTTTCATCAAATCTGGGATCGTTTTTTCTTCAAATAAAAAAGTACATCCTATTGCCGTGACCATAAGTGGCGGCAGTATGTGATAGTAAATGTCGGCAGGGGCATTACACTTGACAGTTGGAGCCATGTTCTATGGGTGTGCGATGGACCATGAATAGGACTTCTATTGTGTTGTTATCGTCTTCCTTTGATTGCTGCTTCGTAAGCTTCACAGACCAGCGCCAACCACCTGGTTGCCACGTGTCCTCAATGTAAACAACCTTTGCTGTTTTCCTTTCCCTAAGATATGTATGGTAGCCTGTTCACTTGTCCTTAGATTGTTTATTGTTGGTGTATTGAAGTAAAATAAAATGCCAGGTTTTCCTGCATATTGATTGTAAATTGAATAAAATCATACAAGAACCAACCAATGTTCTATGACCACTATTTCAGATTTGAGATCAGAACAATTGATTTCTGCATAAACCACTATGACCAGATTTGATAAACTTTAAAGTGGTCTATATTTTTTTCTGAAGAAGTTGAGCTATATGCTTGGAGATGCCAGCAAGTGGGTGTGAATGGATTGCAATGAAACCCAAGCCAGGTGTTTGTGAAGAGTCTGGTGGAGATGAAGGGGGCCAAAACCTGTTTGACTGTGTATAAGCATAAACTGGCCTGAAATCAGGTTTCTGGGGGCATGAAATTTTTGTTTGTGGGAACAGGGTAATATTTTCTTGTTTCCCTGTATATACACCCTTAACTGGGCCTAATGACACCAAAACCAGGTTTGTGGGACCATCAGTACAGATTTGAGGGGAAAAAATGGATTTTATCTGTATATCACTATGTTCACTGTGTCCAGATTTGGAAATTCAAACTGGTCCTAATTTTTTTTCTGATGGAGTTGAGCCAAATGCTTTGAGATACCAGCCAGTGGGTGTAAATGGATTGCAATGATACCAAACCAGGTGTGTGTGTTGAGTTTTGTGGAGATGAGGGGGGCCAGAACCTATCTGAATGTGTATAAGCATAAACTGGCCTGAAATCAGGTTTCTGGGGGCTTGAAATTCTTGTTTGTGTCAGCAGGGTAATATTATCTTGTTTCCCTGTATATACACCTTGAATTGGGCCTAATGACACCTAAACCATGTTTTAGGGACCATCATTACAGATTTGAGGTAAAAAAAATGGATTTTCCCTGTATATCACTATGTTCACTGTGTCCAGATTTGGAAATTCAAACTGGTCCTAATTTTTTTTCTGAGGGAGTTGAGCCAAATGCTTGGTGATGCCAGCCAGTGGGTGTAAATGGATTGCAATGATACCCAAACCAGGAGTGTGTGTTGAGTTTTGTGGATATGAAGGGGGCCAGAACCTATTTGACTGTGTATAAGCATAAACTGGCCTGACATCAGGTTTCTGGGGGCATGGAATTTTTGTTTGTGGGAACAGGGTAATATTATCTTGTTTCCCTGTATATACACCCTAAACTGGGCCTAATGACACCAAAACCAGGTTTGTGGGACCATCAGTACAGATTTGAGGGGGAAAAATGGATTTTCTCTGTATATCACTGTGTTCACTGTGTCCAGATTTGGAAATTCAAACTGGCCCTAATTTTTTTTCTGAGGGAGTTGAGCCAAATGCTTGGTGATGCCAGCCAGTGGGTGTAAATGGATTGCAATGATACCCAAACCAGGAGTGTGTGTTGAGTTTTGTGGAGATGAGGGGGGCCAGAACCTATTTGACTGTGTATAAGCATAAACTGGCCTGAAATCAGGTTTCTGGGGGCATGAAATTTTTGTTTGTGGGAACAGGGTAATATTATCTTGTTTCCCTGTATATACACCCTAAACTGGGCCTAATGACACCAAAACCAGGTTTGTGGGACCATCAGTACAGATTTGAGGGGGAAAAATGGATTTTCTCTGTATATCACTATGTCCACTGTGTCCAGATTTGGAAATTCAAACTGGCCCTAATTTTTTTTTCTGAGGGATTTGAACCTAATGCTTAGAGATTCCAGCCAGTGGGTGTAAATGGATTGCAATGATAGCCAAACCAGGTGTGTGATGAGTCTGGTGGAGATGAGGTGGTCCAAAACACTATTTGCCTGTGTATAATAAGCCATAAGTCCTCAGCTGAAATCAGCTTTCTGGGGGCTTGAAATGTTTGCTGGTGGGAACAAGGTAATATTATCTTGTTATCATGGATATACACCCTAAAATGGGCCTGAGAACACCAAATACATGCATGTTGGACCATGAGTACAGATTTGAGGTAACAAATTGTCTGTCTATAAATTAAAAAAAAAATCAAATATCAAACTGTTATAAACATGTATCAATATATTTAATAAAATCTCTTTTCATCCAATGAATTGCATCTTATTTTTTTAATAAATAAACCATGATATTCAACTACATCCAGTAATAAAAAATAAAAATAAAATGAATAAAAGTTTTTTTGTTTTTTGTTTTTTTTTTTTGGGGGGGGGGGTGGTTGTGTTTTTTTGCAGTAAAATCCAGGCTTCTCTTTGGATCCCGGCGGTGGGCGAGGGTACAATGGACACCACACAACATTTTTTTCTGCTGTTATTGGATGACCAAGTCTCTATGAATTTTAAAAAAATATTTATTCCGTTATTCAAGATGACAGTGAAAATGACCCTATTTTTTCAATCATTCACCACTCTTTTCGAGCGTTCATCGAATAAGAAAGAGCCCGTCCCACCGCATTTCCTGCGAGGGTTCGTTTCTTCAGAGTCCAAACAATCCTACCGGGGCGGGGTTTAGTCCATCTCGTCTTAAATTTGTGTCCGGGACACGGCAAACTTTATGAAAGCGGACAAAAACTTTCATACGGCTGGTAAATGCGTTTATATGTAAACGCGGGGAATTCCCGGAGAAATCACGGAGAGATTTTATATGCAATGATACTTTTAATTACACGTTAAAATCATTTAAAATCTACCACTCTATTACTCTAAAGACATTTATTCACTGTTAAATTACCGAAATAATAACCAGCGCAAACAATGTGGGACTGCCACTAACACCAATCTGGATCACCAGCTAACATTGACTACCGATCTTACATCAGACGAAAACGCTAAACACTATATATTTTTTCAACAGTTTACTGTGCAAACCGTAACAAAACCATGCAGGATATCAAATTTACAGGTTCTTAAGGAAATATGATACAAAACATAAATTGTACCTTTGCTCACATTTAATAATATCATCATGATGAATTCTCCGCGAATTCTCCAGCTGTCCGCGTTATAGATGTATATGTATTTATTAATGACAAAAATTGACATACAATTTTATGGATACCCGTATAATTGCGGTTTTCTGGACCGTCCCAGCCCACAGGTAGGATAATATGGATTCCCGACAATATTCTAATGACCGTTCCCTGAGCTGGAACGGGCTAAGAAGGTCCCTGTCATTTTTTTTAATTGTCAATTCCCAGGTTTTTCGGATAAAAAAATGGCCCAATCCTTCATTCAATCTCCAGCCTCTTCTGGCGTTCCGGGTTTAAAAAAGAGCCCGTCCCATGCCTATTTCAGCTAGGACTGCAAACTCTGGGGTCAAAACAACTCAACTACGGCTTGGGATTACTACCTGTCCTCTTAAATTTCCATCGCGCCCGTGTCAAGCGTACCGTTTTATTCACAAACGTGCGGCAGGCGCCAAAAAATTTGACAGCACCCCTCTCTCATGCCAGAATATATTTTTATATATGAAGTCCTAACCCACCACGGAACTAGGGCCTCAAATTTTTTTATCTTATTACTTACCACTTCAGACTCCTTAAAAGTCTCTCCTTTTTTAACCAAAGATTCCAATTTTTAAAATATATTTAATTTCACATTACAGATAACCTACACCAAGGGGACATTACAGTTAATCCGTGATGGGCAGGACTTCTTGGAATTTTATAATTCCCGGACGCAGGCTGACCGACTGCCTTTTTTCTTCAAGGACAGCCCTAATTTAAGCCATCATCAGACTTGAAGATGTCCTCAGGCCGACCTATTTGTCCAGGTCACGTCTCCCTTACCCAGAGGTCGGGTCTCTGTCTAACACGAACGCGGCTTCGCTTGCATTTCGGCATTCTGGACGTTCAACTCTTCAAGTTTCATTTTCAGTGCTTTTCTTATTTCCAGCACTCAAGAATAGGAGAACTGCCAAGGATTCAGTTGGACTTCCTTTATTTTTATTTCTGTCCAAAAATGGATTATCCTGTATAGGATGGCTACTAATAACAACACTATTAATGTCTCTCTATCCGTCTGTCTGTCTGTCTGTCTGTCTGTCTCTCTGTCTGTCTCTCTGTCTACTCCTCTTTGACTTTTGAAAATCAGCAAGACCTTATTCATATGTGCTACTGTTTTCCCCATGATAGAGGTTTTTCATTTGATCAGATCCAAATGTTCCCTGTCTGTCTGCCTAGTAACTGTCCATCTATTTCGCTGTCTTATTTCCGGTCACTTCCGGCAAGCGTTCGACCTCAGGTCGTCTAGTTTGTTTGTTTGTTTGTTTGTTTGTTTGTTTGTCACGACTCTCCAGGTCACATTTTTGCATCAATCAACTTGAAACTTACAGGCTTGATTGACGAACCGATTTCTAGGTGCCCTATTGTTTTTGGTCAACATTGCTCCAAGGTCAAGGGTCAAGGTCACGACAGGTATGGTTAACGGTTTTTGCACTATAACTTCGCCATAAATAGGCTTATCCACTTCTGCAATAGCTCATTTTTTTCGTCATCACCTGGCCTTTCTTTTGACATGTAGCTTACTTAAATTTGCCGTTACCATGGTTACATTTTTTGGGCAAAAATCATGGAAATTGGAAATAACACGACCATTTTTTGTAACTTTGTCAATTTTTAAGCTACAGACGTCTGGTTTTGGTCATTATGTACCTTATGGGCAGCTTGACATGATAAAACTGAAAGTCTCGCCAAATCTCGCACCATTTCTCGTCAAACGAGAGTTTCCGAGATTTCATTAAATATGACCTACAGGCCGCATTTTTTTAACAGTGGCTTTGAAATTGATATATTTTCTGTCATTTATAAATATCTCGAAATCAATTTTTCATTTTTGGGAAATAGCCACCAGGGGGCGTGGTACATGAAACACTGTAACATATCATTTTTCTGCAATATCTCAAAAAATATTAAACGTGACACCATTTTTTTTTGTGGTTTCTGAAACTAGGAACATTGGCTTATTGCTCCGCACATGTAGCTTTGTACTGCCGTTACCATGGTTACCAAATTTTGGGGTAAAACGTGACAACTTGAAAATACGAAGTTTACCTGCTTCTATCTCTGTTGATATTTGCCATAGAAAGGTCTGGTTTTCGGCGTTAGACAGCATCCGTCTAGTTCTTAGTCATTCAATCGCAAGTCTCGTCATATCTCGCACCGTTTCTCGTGAAACGAGAACACGTGACCATTCAAAGAAATGCCTATAATTCTGTCATTTTTCACGCTACAGACACATGGTTTGCAGCGCTGGATAGCAGCTGACACTCGCAGTCACATTCAGGGGTCACATTGTTAGTTTCGTCAAATCTGGCGCCGTTTTTCGCCAAACCACGAAGACACGTGCCGTCGCCGCAAGTGGCGGCAGGGTCCTTACGGTGGGCGGCCGGCGTGTGCAGCGGTCCGTGACGGCCTCTCCGGGCCCCATCTATTATCATACATGTTGGAGGCACAGTCACAACTTTATTGCTTGCCGGAAATCTTCGATTTCGGCAAGCATGTTCGTCAGTTGCGTATGTCTGTTTGTCTCTTTGTCTGTTTGTTGCTTGCCGGAATCAAAGATTTCGGCAAGCATATTGGTCAGTTGCGTATGTCTGTTTGTCTGTCTGTCTGTTTGTTTGTTTGTTTGTTTGTTTGTTTGTCACCACTCTCCTGGCCACAATTTTGCCACAATAACCTTGAAACTTACGGGGATGTTGGAAAACATAATTTCTAGGTGCCCTATTGTTTTTGGTTAAAATAGGTCAAAGGTCAAGGTCAAGGTCGTCAAAACTTCTCAAAACGTTTTTTTCTTCATATCTTTGTGACTGTTAGTCGTATCTACTTCAACAATAGCCCATTTTAATCGTCATTCCAAGGCCTGTCATCTGGTGTGTAGCTGACTCAAATTTGCCGTAACCATGGTTTCAATTTTTTGGGGAAAAGTCATGATATTCAAAAATAAGGGATCTTATTTTTCTAACTTTGTCAGTTTTAAAGCTAGAGTGATCTAGTTTTTTGCATCAGGTAGCATTCAACTAGTACTACAAGATTTTATAACAAGTCTTGCAGTATCTCGTAAAATATCTCGTGAATAGAGATATTTCGAGATTTCATTCATCTTGCGCCAAAGGCCACATTATTGCAGGAATCTTTTTGAAACTGACATATTATAAGTCCTACACTAGTATCTCGAAATCGTTTTTTCACTTTTTGAATAGGGCCGCTAGGGGGCGCTGGATGCGAACCTCCAGAACATATCATATTTTGGCCATATCTCCAAAATTATAAGCCTCAATTACATAAACTATAGCTTATTTTCTTCCTCTGAGTCTTCTCCATAACCTAGTGTAGTCATCTGGTCACAATTCTGTGACACTTTGTCAGTGTGTCTGTCTGTTTGTCAGTTGTCCTCAAATTCGCCTGCTTGCTCTTGGATCTCTCATATAGCATTCTACAGGCCGCAGTTTTGAAAGAATCCTTTTGAAATTATTACATCTTAAGTCTTACATTAATATCTCAAAACCAATTTTTCATTTTTCCGGATATGGCCGCTAGGGGGCGCTGAACTCGAACCTCTCCCAACATATCATGCTTTGGCAATATCTCCAAAACTATAAACCTCAGTTACATAAACTGTAGCTTTTTTCTTCCTTTGAGTCTTCTCCATAACCTGGAGTAATCATCTGGACTCAATCTTGAGTCACTTTGTCAGTGTGTCTGTCTGTTTGTCAGATGTCCTTAAATTCGCCTGCTTGCGGGTTCTTGCGTCTAACATATAGCATTCTATAGGCCACAGTTTTGACGGAATCCTTTTGAAACTATAACATCTTATGTCTTACACTAATATCTAGAAATAAATTTTTCATTATCGGGATATGGCCACTAGTGGGCGCTGCACACGACCCTCACACACATACCATTGTATTGGCCATATCTCTACACCCAAAGCCTCAGATACATAAACAATAGCTTATTTTCTTCCTTTGAGTCTTCACCACAACCTGATTAAGGCATATGGTTTCAATCTTCTGTCACCTTGTCAGTGTGTTCATCTGTTTGTCCGTTATCCTCAAAGTCGCCTGCTTGCTGGTTCTTACGCCTTACATATAGCATTCTACAGGCCACAGCTTTGACGGAATCCTTTTGAAACTGGGACATCTCATGTCATACACTAATAATACGAAACGCATTTGTCGTCTTCGGAATATGTCCGCCAGAGGGCGCTACAGTGGAGCCTCCCAAGTATATCATTAATTCGCCATACCTCCAAAACTAAAAATCTAAATTACATAAATTATAACTCATTTTCTTCCTTTGAATCTTCTCCATAACTAGGTTAAGTCATCTGGTGTCAATCTTGTCTCACAAAGTCAGTATGTCTGTCTGTTCGTCTTTTGTTGTCAGCTTTGTCTGCTTGCCTGTTCTTTTGTCTCATATGTCATTTTACAGGCCACATATTCTCAGCAATGTCCCTGAGAGTCATTCCAATAGGAAACCGACCATATGTTCTGTCTGTCCGTCTGTGTTTCACTTCCGAATTCCGGCAAGCGTTTGACCTATGGTCGTCTAGTTTGTTTGTTTGTTTGTTTGTTTGTCACGACTCTCCAGGTCACACTTTTGCATCAATCAACTTGAAACTTACAGGCTTGATTGACAAACCGATTTCTAGGTGCCCTATTGTTTTTGGTCAACATTGCTCCAAGGTCAAGGTTCAAGGTCACGACAAGTATGGTTAACGGTTTTTGCACTATAACTTTGCCATAAATAGGCGTATCCACTTCTGCAATAGCTAATTTTTTTCGTCATCACCTGGCCTTTCTTCTGACATGTAGCTTACTTAAATTTGCCGTTACCATGGTTACATTTTTTTGGGCAAAAATCATGGAAATTGGAAATAACACGACCATTTTTTGTAACTTTGTCAATTTTTAAGCTACAGACGTCTGGTTTTGGTCATTATGTACCTTATAGGCAGCTTGACATGATAAAACTAAAAGTCTCGCCAAATCTCGCACCATTTCTTGCCAAACGAGAGTTTCCGAGATTTCATTAAATATGACCTACAGGCCGCATTTTTTTAACAGTGGCTTTGAAATTGATATATTTTCTGTCATTTATAAATATCTCGAAATCAATTTTTCATTTTTGGGAAATAGCCACCAGGGGGCGTGGTACATGAAACACTGTAACATATCATTTTTCTGCAATATCTCAAAAAATATTAAACGTGACACCATTTTTTTTGGTGGTTTCTGAAACTAGGAACATTGGCTTATTGCTCCGCACATGTAGCTTTGTACTGCCGTTACCATGGTTACCAAATTTTGGGGTAAAACGTGACAACTTGAAAATACGAAGTTTACCTGCTTCTATCTCTGTTGATATTTGCCATAGAAAGGTCTGGTTTTCGGCGTTAGACAGCATCCGTCTAGTTCTTAGTCATTCAATCGCAAGTCTCGTCATATCTCGCACCGTTTCTCGTGAAACGAGAACACGTGACCATTCAAAGAAATGCCTATAATTCTGTCATTTTTCACGCTACAGACACATGGTTTGCAGCGCTGGATAGCAGCTGACACTCGCAGTCACATTCAGGGGTCACATTGTTAGTCTCGTCAAATCTGGCGCCGTTTTTCGCCAAACCACGAAGACACGTGCCGTCGCCGCAAGTGGCGGCAGGGTCCTTACGGTGGGCGGCCGGCGTGTGCAGCGGTCCGTGACGGCCTCTCCGGGCCCCATCTATTATCATACATGTTGGAGGCACAGTCACAACTTTATTGCTTGCCGGAAATCTTCGATTTCGGCAAGCATGTTCGTCAGTTGCGTATGTCTGTTTGTCTCTTTGTCTGTTTGTTTGTTGCTTGCCGGAAATCTTCGATTTCGGCAAGCATGTTCGTCAGTTGCGTATGTCTGTTTGTCTCTTTGTCTGTTTGTTTGTTTGTTTGTTTGTTTGTTTGATTGTTTGTTTGTTTGTTTGTTTGTTTGTCACGACTCTCCAGGCCACACTTTTGCATCAATCAACTTGAAACTTACAGGCTTGATTGACAAACCGATTTCTAGGTGCCCTATTGTTTTTGGTCAACATTGCTCCAAGGTCAAGGGTCAAGGTCACGACAGGTATGGTTAACGGTTTTTGCACTATAACTTCGCCATAAATAGGCGTATCCACTTCTGCAATAGCTCATTTTTTTCGTCATCACCTGGCCTTTCTTTTGACATGTAGCTTACATAAATTAGCCGTTACCATGGTTACATTTTTTGGGCAAAAATCATGGAAATTGGAAATAACACGACCATTTTTTGTAACTTTGTCAGTTTTTAAGCTAGGCAGATCTAGTTTTCGACATTTTGTTCCACATGACCAGCTTGACACGACAGAACAGAAAGTCACGCCAAATCTCGCGCCATATCTCGTCAAACGAGAAAAAACGAGACTTCGCGGAAATGCTTATAACTCGGCGACTTTTACAGCTAGACAGGTCTGGTTTTCGGCATTTCGTTCCACCAAACAAGCTTGACACGACAGAGCTGCAAGACAGGCCAAATCTCGCACCGTATCTCGTCAAACAAGAAAACACGGGATTTCACGGAAATGCTTATAACTGGGCCAGTTTTACAGCTAGACACGTCTGGTTTTCGGCATTTAGTTCCACTAGACCAGCTTGACACGACAGATATGCAAGTGCCGTTACCATGGTTACATTTTTTGGGCAAAAATCATGGAAATTGGAAATAACACGACCATTTTTTGTAACTTTGTCAGTTTTTAAGCTAGGCAGATCTAGTTTTCGGCATTTTGTTCCACATTACCAGCTTGACACGAATGAACTGAAAGTCACGCCAAATCTCGCGCCATATCTCGTCAAACGAGAAAAAAACGAGACTTCCCGGAAATGCTTATAACTCGGCGACTTTTACAGCTAGACAGGTCTGGTTTTCGGCATTTCGTTCCACCAAACAAGCTTGACACGACAGAGCTGCAAGACAGGCCAAATCTCGCACCGTATCTCGTCAAACGAGAAAACACGGGATTTCACGGAAGTGCTTATAACTGGGCCAGTTTTACAGCTAGACACGTCTGGTTTTCGGCATTTAGTTCCACTAGACCAGCTTGACACGACAGATACGCAAGTCTGGCAAAATCTCCCACCGTATCTCGTCAAACGAGAAAACACGAAATTTCACGGAAATGCTTATAACTCGGCCAGTTTTACAGCTAGACAGGTCTGGTTTCCGGCATTTCCTTCCACATGACCAGCTTGACACGATAGATGTGCATGTCAGGCCAAATCTCGCACCCTATCTCGGCAAACGAGAAAACACGAGATTTCACGGAAATGCTTATAACTCGGCGAGTTTTACAGCTAGACAGGACTAGTTTTCGGCATTCATTAACATTTGGACGGCTTGACATGACTAACCTGCAAGACTGGCCAAATCTCGCACCATATCTTATCAAACGATAAAAAAGGAGATTTCACAGAAATGCTAATAACTCGGCGACTTTTACAGCTAGACAGATGTAGTTTTCGCCATTTCAAAACATTTAGAGAGTTTGATATGACAAATCTACAAGACTGGCCAAATCCTGCACCATATCTCGTCAAACGAAAAAACACGAGAGTACACGGAAATGCTTATAACTCGGCGACTTTTACAGCTAGACGGATCTAGTTTTCGCCATTTCGTAACGTTTGGCCGTCTTGACATAATAAAACTGCTCGTCTTGCCAAATCTCGTACTATATCTCGTCAAGCGAGAAAAAAACATGATTTCCCGTAAATGCTGATAAGACGGCGACTTTTGCAGCTAGACAGGTCTAGTTTCCGGCATTTTGTAATATTTGACAAACCTGACATGACAAAACTCGAAATCTCGCCAAAGCTCGCACCATTTCCCGTCAAACGAGAAAACACGAGATTTCATGCAAATGCTTATAACTCAGCGGCTTTTATAGCTAGACAGGTCTAGTTTTCGGCATTTCATATCATTTGGCCAGCTTGACATGACAAACCTGAAAACGTCTCACTCCTTCTTGTCAAACGAGATTAACGGGATTTCATGAAAAAATTTTGAACTTGGTCCCTTTTACACTAGAAAGATATGCAGCTGTTAAAGGTCAGCATGCATAAATAAACATATTATCCGTTTCTGCTGCCCCCACAATGTTGCTCATTCATATGACTGTTTCTACATGCACTCTCTGTCTATCTCTCTGTATCATTTCCATTTCCGGCAAGCGCGTGACCTCTGGTCATCTTGTTTGTTGCTTGCCGGAATCAGAGATTTCGACAAGTATGTTGATCAGTTCCGTTTGTTTGTTTGTCTGTATGTCCCCGCTCTACAGGCCACAATTTTGCACCAATCGTCCTGAAACTTATAGATAGAGTGTATAATCGGTTCTTCTCGGAGCCTATTGTTTTTGGTCATGATCGGTCTAGGGTCAAGGTCAGGGTCACCAAAAAGCTCAAAAACGGTTTTTTCTTCATACCTTCGTCGAAAATAGCCGTAGGCACCTAATCTGTAGCCCGTTTTATTTGCCACTGCATGGCCACTTCCAACACTGCAAAATTGCCTCATTTCGCTGTTACCATGGTTACGCAATTTTGGGGAGAAATCATGGAATTTCGTGATATTTTTCAAATTTGCAGCAATTTTACTGATTCTGAGATATTTTATGTAACATAAGAATATCTCGAAACGGGTTTTCCAGATTTTGGAAATGGCCGCCAGGGGGCGTTGCAGATGAAAAAACATGAAAATTTGTTTTGGTGCTATACCTCCAGAACTATTAAACATTGGGCCATTTCCATCACAGCACCTTAAACTAGGGTCCATGGGCTTGTTTTTGCGCATAGGTGCCAAAGTGCGCTATTGCCAGATTTCTCTATTTTTGGGGTAAAACCTTTGAATTTTGAAAATATGCAGTTTTCAGCTTCTAACTCTGTCAGTTTTTATGCTAGAGAGGTCAAAATCTTTGCATCTTGTAGCCCTTGGTGAGTTCTCGGTGATCCAACCAAAAATCTTGCAATATCTCGCACCGTTTCTCGTCGAATGAGATTTCGCGATTTCACGGTGACATGCCCTATAGGCCACAGATATGCTGGCATCCTTTTGAAACTGATACATGATACGTCATACACTAATATCTCGAAAGCAATTGTTCAGTTTTTGGAAAATTACCGCTAGGGGGCGCTGCACTGCAACCCCGTACCTACTATCATTGTTTAACCATATCTCCAAAAGTACACATTTTAGGTACATAAACTGTACACCATATGAATTGGCGTTTCATGGCCTTTCTGCCCATGACCTCTTTTGTTTAATCATACACGGTCCCCACAAATTTTAGCAACTTTGTAAAAATTAAAAACCGCATGCACCAATACATATGCCATCACGCATGCATGCACGCGTTTTAGTATGAAAGACAGACACGCTTTCCCGTGCCTGCAAAAATTATAGCGTTCGCCGTATAAAATAAGTGACCACAGGCACTCTTTGCGGGCCGGTTTGCCATTTCTGTCGCGTTATAGTTTATTGCTTGCCGGAATCAGAGATTTCGACAAGTATGTTGATCAGTTCCGTTTGTTTGTTTGTCTGTATGTCCCCGCTCTACAGGCCACAATTTTGCACCAATCGTCCTGAAACTTATAGATAGAGTGTATAATCGGTTCTTCTCGGAGCCTATTGTTTTTGGTCATGATCGGTCTAGGGTCAAGGTCAGGGTCACCAAAAAGCTCAAAAACGGTTTTTTCTTCATACCTTCGTCGAAAATAGCCGTAGGCACCTAATCTGTAGCCCGTTTTATTTGCCACTGCATGGCCACTTCCAACACTGCAAAATTGCCTCATTTCGCTGTTACCATGGTTACGCAATTTTGGGGAGAAATCATGGAATTTCGTGATATTTTTCAAATTTGCAGCAATTTTACTGATTCTGAGATATTTTATGTAACATAAGAATATCTCGAAACGGGTTTTCCAGATTTTGGAAATGGCCGCCAGGGGGCGTTGCAGATGAAAAAACATGAAAATTTGTTTTGGTGCTATACCTCCAGAACTATTAAACATTGGGCCATTTCCATCACAGCACATTAAACTAGGGTCCATGGGCTTGTTTTTGCGCATAGGTGCCAAAGTGCGCTATTGCCAGATTTCTCTATTTTTGGGGTAAAACCTTTGAATTTTGAAAATATGCAGTTTTCAGCTTCTACCTCTGTCAGTTTTTATGCTGGAGAGGTCAAAATTTTTGCATCTTGTAGCCCTTGGTGAGTTCTCGGTGATCCAACCAAAAATCTTGCAAAATCTCGCACCGTTTCTCGTCGAATGAGATTTCGCGATTTCACGGTGACATGCCCTATAGGCCACAGATATGCAGGCATCCTTTTGAAACTGATACATGTTACGTCATACACTAATATCTCGAAAGCAATTGTTCTGTTTTTGGAAAATTACCGCTAGGGGGCGCTGCACTGCAACCCCGTACCTACTATCATTGTTTAACCATATCTCCAAAAGTACACATTTTAGGTACATAAACTGTACACCATATGAATTGGCGTTTCATGGCCTTTCTGCCCATGACCTCTTTTGTTTAATCATACACGGTCCCCGCAAATTTTAGCAACTTTGTAAAAATTAAAACCCGCATGCACAAATACATATGCCATCACGCATGCATGCACGCGTTTTAGTATGAAAGACAGACACGCTTTCCCGTGCCTGCAAAAATTATAGCGTTCGCCGTATAAAATAAGTGACCACAGGCACTCTTTGCGGGCCGGTTTGCCATTTCTGTCGCGTTATAGTTTGTTGCTTGCCGGAATCAGAGATTTCGACAAGTATGTTGATCAGTTCCGTTTGTTTGTTTGTCTGTATGTCCCCGCTCTACAGGCCACAATTTTGCACCAATCGTCCTGATACTTATAGATAGAGTGTATAATCGGTTCTTCTCGGAGCCTATTGTTTTTGGTCATGATCGGTCAAGGGTCAAGGTCAGGGTCACCAAAAAGCTCAAAAACGGTTTTTTCTTCATACCTTCGTCAAAAATAGCCGTAGGCACCTAATCTGTAGCCCGTTTTATTTGCCACTGCATGGCCACTTCCAACACTGCAAAATTGCCTCATTTCGCTGTTACCATGGTTACGCAATTTTGGGGAGAAATCATGGAATTTCGTGATATTTTTCAAATTTGCAGCAATTTTACTGATTCTGAGATATTTTATGTAACATAAGAATATCTCGAAACGGGTTTTTCAGATTTTGGAAATGGCCGCCAGGGGGCGTTGCAGATGAAAAAACATGAAAATTTGTTTTGGTGCTATACCTCCAGAACTATTAAACATTGGGCCATTTCCATCACAGCACCTTAAACTAGGGTCCATGGGCTTATTTTTGCGCATAGGTGCCAAAGTGCGCTATTGCCAGATTTCTCTATTTTTGGGGTAAAACCTTTGAATTTTGAAAATATGCAGTTTTCAGCTTCTAACTCTGTCAGTTTTTATGCTGGAGAGGTCAAAATTTTTGCATCTTGTAGCCCTTGGTGAGTTCTCGGTGATCCAACCAAAAATCTTGCAAAATCTCGCACCGTTTCTCGTCGAATGAGATTTCGCGATTTCACGGTGACATGCCCTATAGGCCACAGATATGCAGGCATCCTTTTGAAACTGATACATGTTACGTCGACACGTGCAATTGCCGCAAGTGGCGACAGGGTCCTTACGGTGGGCAGGCGGCGTGTGCAGCGTTGCGTGTCGGCCTTTCCGGGCCCTATCTATTATCATACATGTTGGAGGCACAGTCCGGACTTTATTACTTGTATTACTTGCCGGAAATCTTCGATTTTCGAAAGCATGTTGGTCACCCGTGTATGTTTGTTCCTTCATCTTATGTATTATACTAATATCTCAAAAATTTTTTTCATTTTCCCGATATGGCCGCTAGGGGGCGCTGCACTTGACCCTTCCAAAAAAATCAGTTTTTGAACATATTTCCGTAAGAGTAAACCTATATTACACAAACTATAGCTTATTTTCTTTCTCTTGGTCTTCTTCAAAACATTGTCAAGTCACCTGGTGTCCATCTAGTGTCACTTTGTCAGTATGTCTGTCTGTTTGTCATTTATCCTCATATTCGCCTGCTTGCTAGTTTTTGCACTTTAGATATAGCAATCAACATGTCAGATATGTGGACGAATCCTTTTGAAACTATTACATCTTATGTCATACACTAATATCACGAAACGCATTTGTCGTCTTCAGGATATGTCCACTAGAGGGCGCTGCAGTCGAACATATCCAGTATATCATTATTTGGCCATATCTCCAAAATTATAAGCCTCAATTACATAAACTATAGCTTATTTTCTTCCTCTGAGTCTTCTCCATAACCTGATTAAGTCATCTTGTCTCCATCTTGTGTCCCTTTGTAAGTTTGTCTGTTTGTTTGTCAGTTGTCCTCAAATTCGCCGGCTTTTTGGTTCTTGAGTCTCACTGATAGCATTCTACAGGCCACCGTTTTGAAAGGACCATTTTTATCTCAGCTGACTTTCAGTCATGCTGGGCTATAGCGATGGGTCTTTGTCCGTCGTCCTTCCATCTGTCCATCCTGCTGACCGGTCGTCCGTCTGTTAGCAGGGCACAAATCGTAACTGTACGGGCTAGGGTCATGAACCCTATGTAGTCTTAGAGGTTCTAAAATTATCTCCTTGCAAACCTGAAATTAGGTCACTGACCTATATTCTCGAAGTTACAGGGTGTGTATGCACCCCCCAGAAATAATTCTTTTAGCTAAAATTTTTATCCAAAACCTTCAATCTTTCACATACAGCTCATCTACCAACAGGGGAAGAACCATATTTATTTTGAAGTCAACATGTCAAAGGTCAAGGTCACAGGAGTCCCTTTATTTAATGCCTGTGGATGCATTTTAAGCCAAATCTTTCATCCCAATTCTTTGAACTTTTACATATATTTCACCTACTAAGAGGGAGAAGAATCCTATAGATTTTTAGGTCACAAGATCAAAGATCAGGGTCACAGGATCCAATTTTTTTAAAAGGTTGTGAAAACATTTCAAGCTAGACATTTCATTCCAAACTTCCCAGCACTGATATCGCTTCTCTACCAACAGGGGATAAGACCTGTTGAATTTGAGGTCAAAGGTGAAGTTCACTGCACCCACTTTTTGTGTGGAGTCATTTTCAGGAAACTTTTCAATCTATACCTTCCATTTGTCATATATGGCTTACCTACCAATAGGGGAAGAAGCCTATCGATGTCGAGTTCAAAAGGTCAAAGGTCAAGGACACATTACTTAATTATTCTAAATGGTTGTGAACATTTTGCAAGTGAAACTGTTCAACCCAAACCTTCAGTCTTTCACATATGCCATATCTATGCATCACTCAATTTGATTCAAACTTCATATTTATAAGCACCCGTTTCTCAATAATTCTTGCATGGATTTCCTTGATTTTTGCTATATATTTTGATCTTATATTTGCCCTTTTTGGTGTTTCTTTTGAGACTGACAGGTATCAAGCAAGCTATGGGAATAGTTACTGTTAGATTAACAATCATTAATTTTTCTAAGACCATCAAGTTACTGTGTTTTAACCAGACATAGGTGATGTATATTTCTGTTGTCGTAGAAAATTTCAACATATTGGCAAATTGGTTCTTCAAAATGTGACTGGAAGTTGTGAATCTCAGCCCATGATGTGGCAGGTCATGCTTGGCAGCTGAGCGTCATGACCCATGGGTCACTTGTTAAACTATTACATCTTACATCTTACAGTAATATCTCGAAACAGATTATTCATTTTCTGGATATTGCCAATAGGGGGCGTTGCACTCGCCTCTCCCCTATATATATTTCTTTGCCATATCTACAAAACTATAAACTTCAATTACAAACACTATGACTTATTGTCTTCCTTTGAATCTTCTCCATAATCTGAGTTAGTCATCTGGTCTTATTCTTATGTCACTTTTTCAGTATGTCTGTCTGTTTGTCAGTGATCCTCTATTTCACCTGCTTGCTGGATCTTGCGTCTTACAGTTAGCAATCTTCAGGCCACAGTTTTTCAGTATGTCTGTCTGTTTGTCAGTGATCCTCATTTTCGCCTGATTGCTGGATCTTGCGTCTTACAGTTAGCAATCTTCAGGCCACAGTTTTGAAGGAATCCTTTTGGAATTGGAACATCTCTTACAATAATATATACATTTTGGAACATTTCTTACAATAATATCTCAAAAGAAATTTTTTAATTTTTGGGATATGGCCGCTAGGGGATGCTGCGGTAGAGCCTCCACACCATATCATTTTTTGGCTATATCTCCGACATTATAAACTCTACCTTCACTTGTAGTCTGTTATCTCAGGTGTGTCAGTATATTTGTCTGTTTTTGAGCTATGTCTGATTTCATGTTCTTTTGTGTGATATATGTCGTTCAACAGGCCAAACGTTCAAGCAATTGCTTTAAAAGTCATTCAATTGATAGAAAACCGTCAGTTTGTCCTGTTTGTCCATCTGTCTGTCATTTAAGTCCGGCAAGCTCTCGACCTATGGTCGTCTAGTTTGTTTGTTTGTTTGTTTGTTTGTTTGTTTGTTTGTTTGTCACGACTCTCCAGGTCACATTTTTGCATCAATCAACTTGAAACTTACAGGCTTGATTGACGAACCGATTTCTAGGTGCCCTATTGTTTTTGGTCAACATTGCTCCAAGGTCAAGGGTCAAGGTCACGACAGGTATGGTTAACGGTTTTTGCACTATAACTTCGCCATAAATAGGCTTATCCACTTCTGCAATAGCTCATTTTTTTCGTCATCACCTGGCCTTTCTTTTGACATGTAGCTTACTTAAATTTGCCGTTACCATGGTTACATTTTTTGGGCAAAAATCATGGAAATTGGAAATAACACGACCATTTTTTGTAACTTTGTCAATTTTTAAGCTACAGACGTCTGGTTTTGGTCATTATGTACCTTATGGGCAGCTTGACATGATAAAACTGAAAGTCTCGCCAAATCTCGCACCATTTCTCGTCAAACGAGAGTCTTCGAGATTTCATTAAATATGACCTACAGGTTGCATTTTTTTAACAATGGCTTTGAAATTGATATATTTTGTGTTATTTATAAATATCTCGAAATCAATTTTTCATTTTTGGGAAATAGCCACCAGGGGGCGTGGTACATGAAACACTGTAACATATCATTTTTCTGCAATATCTCAAAAAATATTAAACGTGACACCATTTTTTTTTGTGGTATCTGAAACTAGGAACATTGGCTTATTGCTCCGCACATGTAGCTTTGTACTGCCGTTACCATGGTTACCAAATTTTGGGGTAAAACGTGACAACTTGAAAATACGAAGTTTACCTGCTTCTATCTCTGTTGATATTTGCCATAGAAAGGTCTGGTTTTCGGCGTTAGACAGCATCCCTCTAGTTCTAAGCCGTTCAATCGCAAGTCTCGTCATATCTCGCACCGTTTCTCGTGAAACGAGAACAAGTGACCATTCAAAGAAATGCCTATAATTCTGTCATTTTTCACGCTACAGACACATGGTTTGCAGCGCTGGATAGCAGCTGACACTCGCAGTCACATTCAGGGGTCACATTGTTAGTCTCGTCAAATCTGGCGCCGTTTTTCGCCAAACCACGAAGACACGTGCCGTCGCCGCAAGTGGCGGCAGGGTCCTTACGGTGGGCGGCCGGCGTGTGCAGCGGTCCGTGACGGCCTCTCCGGGCCCCATCTATTATCATACATGTTGGAGGCACAGTCACAACTTTATTGCTTGCCGGAAATCTTCGATTTCGGCAAGCATGTTCGTCAGTTGCGTATGTCTGTTTGTTGCTTGCCGGAAATCTTCGATTTCGGCAAGCATGTTCGTCAGTTGCGTATGTCTGTTTGTCTCTTTGTCTGTTTGTTTGTTTGTTTGTTTGTTTGTTTGTTTGATTGTTTGTTTGTTTGTTTGTTTGTTTGTCACGACTCTCCAGGTCACACTTTTGCATCAATCAACTTGAAACTTACAGGCTTGATTGACAAACCGATTTCTAGGTGCCCTATTGTTTTTGGTCAACATTGCTCCAAGGTCAAGGGTCAAGGTCACGACAGGTATGGTTAACGGTTTTTGCACTATAACTTCGCCATAAATAGGCTTATCCACTTCTGCAATAGCTCATTTTTTTCGTCATCACCTGGCCTTTCTTTTGACATGTAGCTTACTTAAATTTGCCGTTACCATGGTTACATTTTTTGGGCAAAAATCACGGAAATTGGAAATAACACGACCATTTTTTCTAACTTTGTCAGTTTTTAAGCTAGGCAGATCTAGTTTTCGGCATTTTGTTCCACATGACTAGCTTGACACGACAGAACTGAAAGTCACGCCAAATCTCGCGCCATATCTCGTCAAACGAGAAAAAACGAGACTTCGCGGAAATGCTTATAACTCGGCGACTTTTACAGCTAGACAGGTCTGGTTTTCGGCATTTCGTTCCACCAAACAAGCTTGACACGACAGAGATGCAAGACAGGCCAAATCTCGCAGCGTATCTCGTCAAACGAGAAAACACGGGATTTCACGGAAATGCTTATAACTGGGCCAGTTTTACAGCTAGACACGTCTGGTTTTCGGCATTTAGTTCTACTAGACCAGCTTGACACGACAGATATGCAAATGCCGTTACCATGGTTACATTTTTTGGGCAAAAATCATGGAAATTGGAAATAACACGACCATTTTTTGTAACTTTGTCAGTTTTTAAGCTAGGCAGATCTAGTTTTCGGCATTTTGTTCCACATGACCAGCTTGACACGACAGAACTGAAAGTCACGCCAAATCTCGCGCCATATCTCGTCAAACGAGAAAAAACAAGACTTCGCGGAAATGCTTATAACTCGGCGACTTTTACAGCTAGACAGGTCTGGTTTTCGGCATTTCGTTCCACCAAAAAAGCTTGACACGACAGAGCTGCAAGACAGGCCAAATCTCGCACCGTATCTCGTCAAACGAGAAAACACGGGATTTCACGGAAATGCTTATAACTGGGCCAGTTTACAGCTAGACACGTCTGGTTTTCGGCATTTAGTTCCACTAGACCAGATTGACACGACAGATATGCAAGTCTCGCAAAATCTCGCACCGTATCTCGTCAAACGAGAAAACACGAATTTCACGGAAATGCTTATAACTCGGCCAGTTTTACAGCTAGACAGGTCTGGTTTCCGGCATTTCCTTCCACATGACCAGCTTGACACGATAGATGTGCAAGTCAGGCCAAATCTCGCACCCTATCTCGTCAAACGAGAAAACATGAGATTTCACGGAAATGCTTATAACTCGGCGAGTTTTACAGCTAGACAGGTCTGGTTTTCGGCATTTTGTTCCACTAGACCAGCTTGACACGACAGACATGCATGTCAGGCAAAATCTCGCACCGTATCCCGTCAAACGAGAAAACACAAGATTTCACGGAACTGCAGCTAGACAGGTCTAGTTTTCGGCATTTAGTTCCACATGACCCGCTTGACATGACAGACTCCAAGTCAGGCACAATCTCGCACCGTATCTCGTCAAACGAGAAAACACGAGATTTCACCAAAATGCTTTTAACTCGGCGATTTTTACAGGTACGAAGGTCTAGTTTGTTTGTTTGTCACGACTCTCGAGGCCACACTTTTGCATCAATCAACTTGAAACTTACAGGCTTGATTGAGAAACCGATTTATTATGTGTCCTATTGGTTTTGGTCAGCATCGCTCCAAATTCAAGGGTCAAGGTCACGACAGGTATGGTTAACGGTTTTTGCACTATAACTTTGCCATAAATAGGCTTATCCACTTCTGCAATAGCTCATTTATTTTCGTCATCACCTGGCCTTTCTTTTGACATGTAGCTTACTTAAATTTGCCGTTACCATGGTTACATTTTTTGGGCAAAAATCACGGAAATTGGAAATAACACGACCATTTTTTTGTAACTTTGTCAGTTTTTAAGCTAGGCAGATCTAGTTTACGGCATTTTGTTCCACATGACCAGCTTGACACGACAGAACTAAAAGTTACGCCAAATCTCGCGCCATATCTCGTCAAACGAGAAAAAACGAGACTTCGCGGAAATGCTTATAACTCGGCGACTTTTACAGCTAGACAGGTCTGGTTTTCGGCATTTCGTTCCACCAAACAAGCTTGACACGACAGAGCTGCAAGACAGGCCAAATCTCGCACCGTATCTCGTCAAACGAGAAAACACGGGATTTCACGGAAATGCTTATAACTTGGCCAGTTTTACAGCTAGACACGTCTGGTTTTCGGCATTTAGTTCCACTAGTCCAGCTTGACACGACAGATATGCAAGTGCCGTTACCATGGTTACATTTTTTGGGCAAAAATCATGGAAATTGGAAATAACACGACCATTTTTTGTAACTTTGTCAGTTTTTAAGCTAGGCAGATCTAGTTTTCGGCATTTTGTTCCACATGACCAGCTTGACACGACAGAACTGAAAGTCACGCCAAATTTCGTGCCATATCTCGTCAAACGAGAAAAAACGAGACTTCGCGGAAATGCTTATAACTCGGCGACTTTTACAGCTAGACAGGTCTGGTTTTCGGCATTTCGTTCCACCAAACAAGCTTGACACGACAGAGCTGCAAGACAGGCCAAATCTCGCACCGTATCTCGTCAAACAAGAAAACACGGGATTTCACGGAAATGCTTATAACTGGGCCAGTTTTACAGCTAGACACGTCTGGTTTTCGGCATTTAGTTCCACTAGAACAGCTTGACACGACAGATATGCAAGTCTGGCAAAATCTCGCACCGTATCTCGTCAAACGAGAAAACACGAAATTTCAGGGAAATGCTTATAACTGGGCCAGTTTTACAGCCAGACAGGTCTGGTTTCCGGCATTTCCTTCCACATGACCAGCTTGACACGATAGATATGCAAGTCAGGCCAAATCTCGCACCATATCTCGTCAAACGATAAAAAAGGAGATTTCACAGAAATGCTAATAACTCGGCGACTTTTACAGCTAGACGGATCTAGTTTTCGCTATTTCGTAACGTTTGGCCGTCTTGACATAATAAAACTGCTTGTCTTGCCAAATCTCGTACAATATCTCGTCAAGCGAGAAAAAAAACATGATTTCACGTAAATGCTGATAACACGGCGACTTTTGCAGCTAGACAGGTCTAGTTTCCGGCATTTTGTAATATTTGACAAACCTGACATGACAAAACTGGAAATCTCGCCAAAGCTCGCACCATTTCCCGTCAAACGAGAAAACACGACATTTCATGCAAATGCTTATAACTCAGCGGCTTTTATAGCTAGACAGGTCTAGTTTTCGGCATTTCATATCATTTGGCCAGCTTGACATGACAAACCTGAAAACGTCTCACTGCTTCTTGTCAAACGAGCTTAACGGGATTTCATGAAAAAATTTTGAACTTGGTCCCTTTTACACTAGAAAGATATGCAGCTGTTAAAGGTCAGCATGCATAAATAAACATATTATCCGTTTCTGCTGCCCCCACAATGTTGCTCATTCATATGACTGTTTCTACATGCACTCTCTGTCTATCTGTCTGTATCATTTCCATTTCCGGCAAGCGCGTGACCTCTGGTCATCTTGTTTGTTGCTTGCCGGAAATCTTCGATTTCGGCAAGCATGTTCGTCAGTTGCGTATGTCTGTTTGTCTCTTTGTCTGTTTGTTGCTTGCCGGAATCAAAGATTTCGGCAAGCATATTGCTCAGTTGCGTATGTCTGTTTGTCTGTCTGTCTGTTTGTTTGTCTGCACTCTCCTGGCCACAATTTTGCCACAATCACCTTAAAACTTTCAGAGATGATGGAGAATTAAATTTCTAGGTGCCCTATTGTTTTTGGTTAAAATAGGTCAAAGGTCAAGGTCAAGGTCGTCAAAAATTCTCAAAACGGTTTTTTCTTCATATCTTTGTGACTATTAGTCGTATCTACTTCAACAATAGCTCATTTTAATCGTCATTCCAAGGCCTGTCATCTGGTGTGTAGCTGACTCAAATTTGCCGTAACCATGGTTACAAATTTTGGGGGAAAAGTCATGATATTCGAATATAAGGGGTCTTATTTTTCTAACTTTGTCAGTTTTAAAGCTAGTGTAATCTAGTTTTTTGCATCAGGTAGCATTGAACTAGTACTACAAGATTTTATAACAAGTATTGCAGTATCTCGTAAAATATCACGTGAATAGAGATATTTTGAGATTTCATTCATCTTGCGCCAAAGGCCACATTATTGCAGGAATCTTTCTGAAACTGACATATTATAAGTCCTACACTAGTATCTCGAAATCGTTTTTTCATTTTTTGAATAGGGCCGCTAGGGGGCGCTGGATGCAAACCTCCCGAACATATCATATTTGGGCCATATCTCCAAAATTATAAGCCTCAATTACATAAACTATAGCTTATTTTCTTCCTCTGAGTTTTCTCAATAACCTAGTGTAGTCATCTGGTCACAATTTTGTGACACTTTGTCAGTGTGTCTGTCTGTTTGTCAGTTGTCCTCAAATTCACCTGCTTGCTCTTGCGTCTCACATATAGCATTCTAAAGGGCACAGTTTTGAAAGAATCCTTTTGAAACTATTACATCTTAAGTCTTACACTAATATCTCGAAACCAATTTTTCATTTTTCGGATATGGCCGCTAGGGGGCGCTGAACTCGGACCTCTCCCAACATATCATGCTTTGGCAATATCTCCAAAACTATAAACCTCAGTTACATAAACTGTAGCTTTTTTCTTCCTTTGAGTCTTCTCCATAACCTGGAGTAGTCATCTGGACTCAATTTTGAGTCACTTTGTCAGTGTTTTCATCTGTTTGTCAGTTGTCCTCAAATTCGCCTGCTTGTTGGCTCTTGCGTCTCACATATAGCATTCTGTAGGCCACAGTTTTGACAGAATCCTTTTGAAACTATTACATCTTATGTCTTACACTAATATCTAGAAATAAATTTTTCATTTTCCGGATATGGCCACTAGTGGGCGCTGCACACGACCCTCACACACATACCATTGTATTGACCCTATCTCTACACCCAAAGCCTCAGTTACATAAACTATAGCTTATTTTCTTCCTTTGAGTCTTCTCCATAACCTGATTAAGGCATCTGGTTTCAATCTTCTGTCACTTTGTCAGTGTGTCCATCTGTTTGTCCGTTATCCTCAAAGTCGCCTGCTTGCTGGTTCTTACGCCTTACATATAGCATTCTACAGGCCACAGCTTTGACGGAATCCTTTTGAAACTGGGACATCTCATGGTTTACACTAATAATACGAAACGCATTTGTCGTCTTCGGAATATGTCTGCTAGAGGGCGCTACAGTCGAGCCTCCCTAGTATATCATTAATTCGCCATACCTCCAAAATTATAAATCTAAATTACATAAATTATTACTCATTTTCTTCCTTTCAATCTTCTCAATCACCAGGTTATGTCATCTGGTGTCAATCTTGTCTCACAAAGTCAGTATGTCTGTCTGTTCGTCTTTTGTTGTCAGCTTTGTCTGCTTGCCTGTTCTTTTGTCTCATATGTCATTCTACGGGCCACATATTCTCAGCAATGTCCCTGAGAGTCATTCCATTAATAGAAAACTGACAATATGTTCTGTCTGTCCGTCTGTGTTTCACTTCCGATTTCCGGCAAGCATTCGACCTATGGTCGTCTAGTTTGTTTGTTTGTTTGTTTGTTTGTTTGTTTGTTTGTTTGTTTGTCACGACTCTCCAGGTCACACTTTTGCATCAATCAACTTGAAACTTACAAGCTTGATTGACAAACCGATTTCTAGGTGCCCTATTGTTTTTGGTCAACATTGCTCCAAGGTCAAGGGTCAAGGTCACGACAGGTATGGTTAACGGTTTTTGCACTATAACTTCGCCATAAATAGGCTTATCCACTTCTGCAATAGCTCATTTTTTTCGTCATCACCTGGCCTTTCTTTTGACATGTAGCTTACTTAAATTTGCCGTTACCATGGTTACATTTTTTGGGGTAAAAATCATGGAAATTGGAAATAACACGACCATTTTTTGTAACTTTGTCAGTTTTTAAGCTAGGCAGATCTAGTTTTCGGCATTTTGTTCCACATAACCAGCTTGACACGACAGAACTGAAAGTCACGCCAAATCTCGCGCCATATCTCGTCAAACGAGAAAAAACGAGACTTCGCGGAAATGCTTATAACTCGGCGACTTTAACAGCTAGACAGGTCTGGTTTTCGGCATTTCGTTCCACCAAACAAGCTTGACACGACAGAGCTGCAAGACAGGCCAAATCTCGCACCGTATCTCGTCAAACGAGAAAACACGGGATTTCACGGAAATGCTTATAACTGGGCCAGTTTTACAGCTAGACACGTCTGGTTTTCGGCATTTAGTTCCTCTAGACCAGCTTGACACGACAGATATGCAAGTGCCGTTACCATGGTTACATTTTTTGGGCAAAAATCATGGAAATTGGAAATAACACGACCATTTTTTGTAACTTTGTCAGTTTTTAAGCTAGGCAGATCTAGTTTTCGGCATTTTGTTCCACATGACCAGCTTGACACGACAGAACTGAAAGTCACGCCAAATCTCGCGCCATATCTCGTCAAACGAGAAAAAACGAGACTTCGCGGAAATGCTTATAACTCGGCGACTTTTACAGCTAGACAGGTCTGGTTATCGGCATTTCGTTCCACCAAACAAGCTTGATACGACAGAGCTGCAAGACAGGCCAAATCTCGCACCGTATCTCGTCAAACGAGAAAACACGGGATTTCACGGAAATGCTTATAACTGGGCCAGTTTTACAGCTAGACACGTCTGGTTTTCGGCATTTAGTTCCACTAGACCAGCTTGACACGACAGATATGCAAGTCTGGCAAAATCTCGCGCCATATCTGGTCAAACGAGAAAACACGAAATTTCACGGAAATGCTTATAACTCGGCCAGTTTTACAGCTAGACAGGTCTGGTTTCCGGCATTTCCTTCCACATGACCAGCTTGACACGATAGATGTACAAGTCAGGCCAAATCTCGCACCCTATCTCGTCAAACGAGAAAACACGAGATTTCACGGAAATGCTTATAACTCGGCGAGTTTTACAGCTGGACAGGTCTAGTTTTCGGCATTTTGTTTGACATGTCCTGCTGGACATGACAGAACTGAAAGTCAGGCCGAATGTCGCACCGTATCTCGTCAAACGAGAAAACATGAGATTTCACGGCATTGGTTATAACTCGGCGAGTGTTACAGATAGACACGTCTGGTTTTCGGCATTTTGTTCCACTAGACCAGCTTGACACGACAGACATGCATGTCAGGCAAAATCTCGCACCGTATCCCGTCAAACGAGAAAACACGAGATTTCACGGAACTGCAGCTAGACAGGTCTAGTTTTCGGCATTTAGTTCCACATGACCCGCTTGACATGACAGAACTCCAAGTCAGGCACAAGCTCGCACCATTTCCCGTCAAACGAGAAAACACGAGATTTCATGCAAATGCTTATAACTCAGCGGCTTTTATAGCTAGACAGGTCTAGTTTTCGGCATTTCATATCATTTGGCCAGCTTGACATGACAAACCTGAAAACGTGTCACTGCTTCTTGTCAAACGAGATTAACGGGATTTCATGAAAAAATTTTGAACTTGGTCCCTTTTACACTAGAAAGATATGCAGCTGTTAAAGGTCAGCATGCATAAATAAACATATTATCCGTTTCTGCTGCCCCCACAATGTTGCTCATTCATATGACTGTTTCTTCATGCACTCTCTGTCTATCTGTCTCTATCATTTCCATTTCCGGCAAGCGCGTGACCTCTGGTCATCTTGTTTGTTTGTTTGTTTGTTTGTTTGTTTGTCACGACTCTCCAGGTCACACTTTTGCATCAATCAACTTGAAACTTACAGGCTTGATTGACAAACCGATTTCTAGGTGCCCTATTGTTTTTGGTCAACATTGCTCCAAGGTCAAGGGTCAAGGTCACGACAGGTATGGTTAACGGTTTTTGCACTATAACTTCGCCATAAATAGGCTTATCCACTTCTGCAATAGCTCATTTATTTTCGTCATCACCTGGCCTTTCTTTTGATATGTAGCTTACTTAAATTTGCCGTTACCATGGTTACAATTTTTGGGCAAAATTCACGGAAATTGGAAATAACACGACCATTTTTTGTAACTTTGTCAGTTTTTAAGCTAGGCAGATCTAGTTTTCGGCATTTTGTTCCACATGACCAGCTTGACACGACAGAACTGAAAGTCACGCCAAATCTCGTGCCATATCTCGTCAAACGAGAAAAAACGAGACTTCGCGGAAATGCTTATAACTCGGCGACTTTTACAGCTAGACAGGTCTGGTTTTCGGCATTTCGTTCCACCAAACAAGCTTGACACGACAGAGTTGCAAGTCAGACCAAATCTCGCACCGTATCTCGTCAAACGAGAAAACACGAGATTTCACGGAAATGCTTATAACTGGGCCAGTTTTACAGCTAGACACGTCTGGTTTTCGGCATTTAGTTCCACTAGACCAGCTTGACACGACAGATATGCAAGTGCCGTTACCATGGTTACATTTTTTGGGCAAAAATCATGGAAATTGGAAATAACACGACCATTTTTTGTAACTTTGTCAGTTTTTAAGCTAGGCAGATCTAGTTTTCGGCATCTTGTTCCACATGACCAGCTTGACACGACAGAACTGAAAGTCACGCCAAATCTCGCGCCATATCTCGGCAAACGAGAAAAAACGAGACTTCGCGGAAATGCTTATAACTCGGCGACTTTTACAGCTAGACAGGTCTGGTTTTCGGCATTTCGTTCCACCAAACAAGCTTGACACGACAGATCTGCAAATCAGGCCAAATCTCGCACCGTATCTCGTCAAACGAGAAAACATGGGATTTCACGGAAATGCTTATAACTCGGCCAGTTTTACAGCTAGGCAGATCTAGTTTTCGGCATTTTCTTCCACATGACCAGCTTGACACGACAGAGCTGCAAGACAGGCCAAATCTCGCACCGTATCTCGTCAAATGAGAAAACATGGGATTTCACGGAAATGCTTATAACTCGGCCAGTTTTACAGCTAGGCAGATCTAGTTTTCGGCATTTTCTTCCACATGACCAGCTTGACACGACAGAACTGCAAGTCAGGCCAACTCTCGCACCCCATCTCGTCAAACGAGAAAAAACGAGATTTCACGGAAATGCTTATAACTCGGCGAGTTTTACAGCTAGACAGGTCTCGTTTTCGGGATTTTGTTTCACATGACCTGCTGGACATGATAGAACTGAAAGTCAGGCCGAATGTCGCACCGTATCTCGTCAAACGAGAAAACACGAGATTTCACCAAAATGCTTATAACTCGGCCAGTTTTACAGATAGACACGTCTGGTTTTCGGCATTTGGTTCCACTAGACCACCTTAACACGACAGATATGCAAGCCTGGCAAAATCTCACACCATATCTCGTCAAACGAGATAACACCAGATTTCACGAAACTGCAGCTAGACAGGTCTAGTTTTCGGCATTTCGTTCCACATGGCCAGCTTGACAGGACAAAACTGCAAGTAAGGCACAATCTCGCACCGTATCTGGTCACACGAGAAAACACGAGATTTCAGGGAAATGCTGATAACTCGGCGAGTTTTACAGCTAGACAGGTCTAGTTTGTTTGTCAGTACTCTCCTGGGCACACTTTTCCAGCAATCGCCCTGAAACTTACACAGCTGGTAGAAATTTTCAAATCCTGGAAGCCTTTTCTTTTTGGGCAATATAGGTCAGAGGTCAAGGTCAAGGTCGGCCAAAAACCTTGAAATTCTATTTTCTTCATAACTTTATCAAATTTGGTCTTATCTTCACAATCTTAGGCTCATTTTCTTCTTCTTGGTCTTCCCCACAACTTTTGTAAAGCCATCTTTTGTGTCAGATGTGTCACTTAGTCAGTATTTCTGTCTCTTTGTCAGCTGTCCTCATTTTCGCCTTCTTGCTGGTTCTTTTGTCTTACATATAGCACTACAAAGGCCACAATTTTACAGCAACCGCTTTAAAACTTACAGAGATCATGGAAGACCAAACGTTCTGCATGCCTTTTTTCTCAATATCTGCCACAAGTCAACGTCAAGATCATCAAAAAATTTTGAAATGTTATTTTCGTCATAACTTTGTCAATTTTAATCCTATCTTCACAATCTTAGGCTCATTTTCTTCCGATTGGTCGTCCCCACAACTTTTGTAAGGCCAACTTTTGTCTCAGATGTGTCACTTTGTCAGTATTTCTGTCTCTTTGTCAGCTCTCCTAAATTTTGCCTCTTAGCTGGTCCTTGTCTTAAATAAAACATTCTACAGGCCACAGTTTCGCAGGAATCTATTTTAACTGATACATCTGATACATCTTGCACTAATATCTCGAAAAGAATTTTTCATTTTTGGAAAATAGCCGCTAGGGGCTCCTTTTTTAGGGTCTTTGTCTTGGTTATGACATGTTCTTGTTATTCTACCAATCTGGGTCAAAGTATTTCCGGCAAGCGCGTGACCTCTGGTCATCTTGTTTATTGGTCTGATAGTAATATCAACTGCTGATGAGGGTTTCATTTACACCAACGCTATGACACCTTTAATGAAAAAAAGTTTTCATTCAAATTTCATCTCTAATAAATCAATGAATTATTATCGAATTTACTTTTCGTTCTTTTTAAATATATAACAATGAAACAAATAAACAAATTCAATTAAATAATAATTCGAGATCAGATTTGAAATGCACATATATCCTGTATATTTACACACAGCCTCGGGTGGTTTTATTCTGTTTTGTATTTGTTTGTTGGGTACCTTAGGCCTATTTTCAGGAACTCAATTTGTTGGTAAAACAGTGTTTATTAAATCTCCAGGAACTTAATTCCGATGGATTATATTCAGAATTAGTCTTTAATGGACATTTACTTGAATTACAATAAATTAACATTCATCAATAAACATGCCTTGTTCACCAAGTTGAGATATATTCAAGTTTGATTGAGAATAGGATTAGACACAATTTATAAGTGCCCTGTCTTGTTTTATCAAATAAGTCAGTAGGTATTAAACTAAGGCACAATAAAATTTCTAATTAAAATTGTTTAATTAAAGGAATTAAAACGGTGAATAGCAGTTAATCAGGTGCTTTATATAAGCACTTATATGATAAATTTATGTACAAACTAGTTTAATTTGAGATAGCCATTATATTAACTGTACTCTCACGGATGAGGCCTTAAATCAATTTTGATCTCTCTTCAAACAATTGCTTTATAAAAAAAAGTATGATAACATAATAGTTTCGTGGTATTTTCATCGGATGGTTGAGTATCATCAGCAAAGAATAGTCTTTCCTTGGCCCTAAATTGTGATATATACGGCATGGTGTAGATAAAAATCCAAAGGATTATAAATTTGCTCTAGGGGAAGTTACAATCTATTTTTGCATAGGCATAAAAAGCACCAGATATCACGTGTTCAGCAAAGGCAGTAATCCCAGAGCTGATTGACCAGTATATTTAGAACCGATATAGAACCGATATTTATTGAGACTTATTAAGTTTATCTGTCATGCCCAATGCATTTGTTTTACAAAACTGTTCACAAAGTCACATTTTCACCAGCTCAATTAAATGTGTTTTTTTTTAGATCGGTCGTCCTTTATAGAGGAAATATGAAAATGTTATTAATATCAAATCTGCTTCGTGTTCTTTTAATAATTACCAGATGCAAAGGCAGATTAAGTGGATAGTTAGTAGATATAATAATGCCATAACTATTCGCCAAAACAATATTCAAGGTTATCCAGTATATCACCAGTAGTTGAAGATAATAAATTTTAACTAGTATTAACAATATGCAATTGTTGAAGCAATGAATGTGCATGAGTATACATTTACCGGATATTCAAAATTATCAAATATTTAACAGCACAGCAAGGACTTTCAAATACCTAGGGATTCTATTGTTTTTTTACCTTTTTTAACCTGTATCTTTACCTGCTTAAATACCAGTACCCAGTTTTTCTTGTAGGATATGTCTACGAAACAAAGCCGGATTCAGTGCACATGGAACCATCTATGGTATGGACTGTCAAACTATGTCTTATATTTCGTGAAATTACCTGATACACATTTATTATCGTTAAAAAAGGCATATCCGATTTTAAGTGTCATTGTTGGAGCATTTTATTTGATCAAAACATCAAATGGTGATTAATCAGATCCAGCCCCTTGGCAAAACCACCACCCCCCCCCCCCCCCCCCCCCCCCCAAAAAAAGAAGAAAAACCAAGGTTTAAACTCTCAAAGTCAAAATTATTTCAAAACAGCATATCTTCTAGGTATTTAGATATATACTCAGTTTTAGACTCTCTGTCCTTTGTATCGTCACTCCACACTTTTGACTAGTTGTGGGTATCAACATGTTGGCTTGACATTTATGCCTGATTTTCAAGGCCAACATTCATGACCGCTGGCCGATCATATAGTCAAACATATGTATTTTTTTTCTTTTTACTAATGCTTATTTCGCCTAAGTCTGCATATTTTGTCAGAAATTAGGTACAGCATTAAGCAGTTTGCACAGGTAATCAAAGCTTCTATAGCTTTTGCGACATAATGATCAAAGTAAATGCCCATAAGTTTGGCTTTTGCGACATAAGGAGAACCTACATACGGCAACGAGCTGCTTTCCGGCAAGCAATCCCCATAACAACAAAATATTCATACGCTTAAGAAACTCAGGTGTAAAATCTATTCATTTTAAATTTAGGGTGAACTCACTTTATTTGACTTTACAAAAAATGGGCTTGATTTGTGTAAATACTCAAGACATTATCAGTGCCACTCGTGCTACTAATACAGGCTCGATCGACAGAACTATTTTGTGTACTTGAACGTCGCATTCAGCTGTTTACATTGGGTGCGCTTCGGCCCTGTGCGCTAATGACCGTGTAAATGTTTGTACGGGTGTATGGCGAACTCTTCACGGTTGTCTGACAACAGCAGTTAGCTGCTCTCTTTGATTGGAAATAACACGGTAGTAGATCTTGTAATATGTTAGCCGCGAAGAGTCCGATAGACTACGACTGTTCCGTACTGGCAAAACCAGTCAGCAGCGTACGGCATGGCCAAGGTAAAACTGCCACCACCATCCTGGCTGATCAAGGGGACTTCGTCACTATCATTACAGATGAGCCATATAAATCACGTTGTGTCTCTAAACCTCTGCCGTTCACTAAAGGGAGCAGAGCCAACCACAGAAGTACATTCACCATCCGGACACAGCCACACACTGATTACACCACATCCTCAAAGATGGTAAGATTTTTATGTATTTTATTATAATGTGTGTGTGTGTGTATATATATATATATATATATGTATATATATATATATGTATATATATATATTAGGCTGTTAAATCTGGGTAATTTTGTATGATATATATATTTCTAGTTTGGTGTTATTTAAAGAAATAAATAATTATAATTTTTTTTAATAATTTGATAATTATATTATATAATATAGGTATAATTAATAAAATTATTTATTGGTATGGTTTGTTTTGTACTACATTAATTTGAATAACTTCAGATTTAAAGTATTTTCTTTTCCATTATTACCTGTCTTGATTGCTTTATTGTTTGATAGGTATGTCACTGTAGTCATTTAAATTCTAATGCTTTATAAATCAGTATCCCTCATTATCTACCACCCCACCTACTGCCAAAAGTTCAAAGGTTCCTGGTGTCGGCAAGAAAATGATGTTATACTGTATATAGCCAAATACTGCAATAGGTTTCTTGTCATTCGGTAGGAACAGGAAATAATTCTGTATTGTGTGACTTCAGATAAATTGGTGTTGTGTGAAGTTGAACCAAAGTAGTCCCTTTCTAAGGATATAATTCGACTTAATAATAAAGATAAAAATGAAAGGTATATTGGAGTATATAGTATCTACATAAAATAAACCTTCATTGCTGAGTTTGCTGTCTTACACTTTCAGTGAAAAGTAAATTGCATTTTGTACACTGTTTAACTTTTTTTTGGTGCATACATTATAGGTACCCCTTCTGAGCCCTGGGCTTATCTAGGTAAAATGAACATTTGTCAGCCTGTAACCAGACTTAATTGACCAGACTACTTATCATTAATATGTCACATGCCAGGGTGGGAAGCTTAATTAGGTGAAATGTACATGTATGACAGCTGCCATTGACAGGTGACTGAGCTGAACATCCTAATTGCCAAATACTGTAGTTCTGATCTTGCATTATGAAAAACAGTACATATAGACTACAGTAATACCATTATCTAAACCTGCACATATTAATAATTTAGATTGACAGAATGTGGACATGTTTGTTAAACTGTACCACATCAAGGAATAGAATATTCTAGCACAGACTTGCTGAAAATTAGAATCAACAGTGCTTTAAAGTGACATTTAGAACCAGAGCATCTTTGTAAATAAAATTTATTTTGGGAGTTATGCATGATTTTCTACCTCTAGAAGACACACCACTGAAAGTATAGCAGGCACTTTATATATCTGCAGTTACTGGAGAAGGATATTAATACCCCTAAGGATAAGTAAGCAAAGCAGACACAAGGTGCACATATAGTGCCAGGTGATAGACCTACACTGGTCTAAATTGTTTTTAAGTAATTTGGCCTTACATCCATTACATTTAAAACCAGTGCACCTATGTAAAGAAATGTATAGAATATGCTGAGGCACTGTGTGTGATCAGTGGTGCATTAGTTCCATTATCAATGTTAACTTGTTACACATATACATAACCTCTATTAATGCTCTTATTGTCTGAGCCCATACAAAAAGAAATTACATATACTCATGTTTGGACACATGTCTGTCTGCTGATTTCAAACTCCTTCAATATCAACACTTACTATGTATATAAACTTCCAATCTGAATCATTTGTAAAATATTTATTTTTGCTTATTCATATAAATTTGAAAAAAATGCTACAAAATATCCTGATTTAAATGTATGTCATTAATTATGTCAGTTGTTTCACTTAATTATCTGATTTAATGTTTGAAGTACAATATTATGATCAGTAATTTTTTAATTTGAACCCATTTAACAGGATATAATCACTAATGTCACAAAAAGTATAGCTGTTTATTTAGGTCTTAGATGGTTGTTCATGTAGATGTTTTTAAAGGAAGGAAAATATTGATATTTTTTCTGAGGATATACAGTGCAAACAGTCTAAAACATCTACTGAAGTTAAACTATGTCCTCCAGAGCTGTCAGATAAGTCAATAAAAGAAAGTTATTGTTGTTGTTTAAACAAGCATACTATGCCGACCTCTCTGACTCCACTCTGAGCCCTGAGACTGCCACTGCTCAGCAGATTACTGCATTGCACATTTTACTTGGATCTCCAACTGTTGTATACAGGGTCAATGCAGCTAAAATACTGAATGTAATTTTGTATAATCCAATAGAACCACAGGTAGGCTTGTGTACTTACTACTTACAATGGTAACAAGGTCTTGTTATTCCCAGCTGTGGTTTGCCCTGCAGTGAAAACATACATGAGTCACACCGTTAAGTGTCAGTGTTGTGTGAGTAAAGATGAATGGCGCTTTGATTATATTTGAGCTGTGGACAACTGGTCAAGCCCCACTGGACAGAACATACAACATATCACATACCAGTGTCAGTTCAAAGAGGCTTCGCTCTAATGACATAGCTACTGGGCAAGTGAATTAAGGGTTATGTTGTATATAGCTGTTTATACTATTCTTGCATGCCAGTCAAAGAGAATAATTATTCTCAGTAGGATACTAAGTATGGTGAACTAGTGAGGATATTTCATTCTTCATAAAAAACATATAGTGATGTATCTTTGAAAACCAGTAAAGTTCAATGTGGGCCAGTATTCTGCTCAGTGCGAGTTAAAATCTGTCAACCATGCATTTTATTTATGGTGAAGAATTATCCAAGCACCAGGGTTGGGTTTTATCCAGATAAAACTTTTTTTTTAATCTAGGACAATGGATAAAACTGGGTTTTATCCGGTTTAATACAGTTTTATTTGGATTAAACAGATTTAAACTGGATAAAACTAAGAATCATCTTGTAAAATTTATTTAAATTAACGTAAATCATAATCTGGTTAAATAAATTCAGAAGGTTTATTAATATATTAACAATAAATAAGTTTTATATCCAATTGGCAATTTGCTTCAGGTTCATGTTTCACTGTTATCAGCATCCACTATTAGCTTATGCTCAACACACCAGATTGAAGAGCTATCCCTTTGTCTTCTATGTTACTTTTCTGGCTGGTAGTCATTTTCTAAAAAGGATGTATCATCTTTAAAGCATCATCCGCGATCAGCCATCAAATATTTACTCAGTCACGGGGCAGACTTATCCAATGGAGGTATCTCCTCTCAGGCTGTCATGACTGGATGGTTGTCCAATGTTAGCCCATTGTTGCTGCTTGTATAAACATGCCTTTCCAGTGGCAAAAGAGTCAAGGAATCACACTACTACCCCACATTCAGAGAAACCTACTTAGGCAAGATAGCTTTTCAACTGAAGTATTGTATCTTTGCATCTTGAAAGGTCACCCCCTCATAATTATTGACATAGTGACTGATGTCACTGTTTATCTTAAGTCATTTATGCAATAAATGACTGGATCATGTACATCTCTCTCAGATGTAAGAATAAATGCTTATCTGTGAATATATCATATTCTGTAGTACCACTGATTGTGGAGTTTAACTAAACATGTGTGAGTTGCAGTTGTTTAACTTTTCTAATAGTGTAATGTTTAAATAAGTCATACCCTAACTGACCTCCCTAAAGAAGAGAAATAGTTTCAAGTTTAAAAATTATTATTAAAATTATGGTATGACTACCTGTGACAAACACAAGGAGTTATAGGTATAAATACATGGTCACATAATAATTCAGTCAACTAGACATAAATGTTCCTTTTAAGATTTTTTTTTTTCCAGTGGAAAGCTAAACTGAATATAAAATGTCTACTTCACAGACAGTACACACTCAAACTTTGGATGAAACTGAATAAAACCTGTTTTATCCGATCTGGATTAATCCAGATTTATCCAGTGGATTAAACCGAATGCAGATAAAACAGCACTGACAATTCAGCTATTTTCTTTTATTTTTTTTATCATACCATTTAATGTCCATTAAATCAGTTTAAGATAACTACAGAAAATTATATATAATATATTTGATTAAAATTAAATTAGTTGACATTATAATTGGTATGTAAAAAACACTATATTTACTTCTTAATTTGTTAATCAAATTATAATAACAAAAATTAATATAAAAGATTCAGAAAGACTTTTGTAGATTCCCCTAAAATAAAATTTGAGACTATCAGAGAACCAAATTTTCTTCTGTCAGGTTTGCCCCAGCTAAATATGGGATGCAGATGTTTATATACACTGTGAGGGGACAAGAGATGACAGGCTGCATGTTGAACACAGTTTGTTTTTCCAGGAGGAACCAGTAGCATACAATCAATCAGAGTTGGCTGGACCAGGATATTTATCAGTATGAAGTGGTTTACCTGGGCCTCTTAATATATAAAGATGAACCACATTTAATGTGAAAACAGTGTAAGACATCAGTTATTTTTATGTAAACCCCTATCGGGGGCGGATACAGAATCTAAGGGGGGGGGGGGGGGGGGGCTCAACACCCTTCCACAAGTTAATTAGTTGCCAGGAGTGCTGGGGGACTAGTTGATATAACTTTCACATGCAGAGGTATAGGGGGGAAAATGGTACATTTTCTTTCGTTAAAAAGGGAACATGTATTAATTCATATCCTAGAATTAAAGGTAAAAATGGGGGCATGTCCCCTTCTAAATCAGCCCCATCCTATCATGCCGGCTTCCTGTCAGGTATTAGCTTTGCTTATCTATTTCAGCAATTCCGCACTGTCCTATGTGCCATCCTTGGTTGGTCACTGTAATACCATAGATTCATCCCTGAGAAATTCACCATTGTTATTATGGAGACTGTCATCTCCTGTATTGATTTTACTGACTAGTCCCTGACTGACACAGCAGGAGATCTGTCTGTTACTGAGAGCCCGTTCAATCAGATATCTCCCAAATCATTTTCAAAAGACTGAAGTTTAGCTTTAGCCAAGATTCACTAAATAGATCTCATAGAATGAGCTGCTCACATAGCACATATTTAAACAGTAGTGAGACATGCCAGCAACTCAGCTATGCCACTGGTTATTCTAAGATAAAATTTACATGTACTGCTATAGAAGTCCTTGCATATAGTTATTATCAAGAGACCTTCCTGTATACCAAGGGTTTTAATTTTATTATATAGGTCTTTTCTTCCAGCAGACTACTGTCTGACAGCAGCAGACCAGCTCATGCTCCCAAATTGTATATTAAACAATGCAAGGAGCTAATAGGGCACTAACTGGATGACACTTCATGGAACAGCTCCACCTGGTTAAGATGTAGACCAGTTCTCCTCAGATGATGGAATCATCATGTACCGGTATTATAGACATCATACAAAATTCAGATATTCTGTTAACTGTCAGGTGATAGTGAATCCATTTGTATAGCACCAAAATCTGTAGGCTGTACATAAACTGTGTACACATGTTCCAATCATGGCATGCATTAAGTACCTGACAGAGCTGCTGAGCAATTATACGCTCGCAGCACAACTGGTGCCACCAAAATATTGGACCCGGTTGTCCGATGATGAGAGGATTTTGGTCCAAGTGTTGGTCTTATCCAACTTTACACACTTTGCCTCCCCGGTCTTTTAAAGAAAAATGTCCCCTTATCCAGAAAGGGAAGGGTCCAGGCTGGAAAAATTGGTTTCAAACCCTGAAAAAAAGGTTGAAGCAGCTCAAAAGGAAGGTGACCCGAACCCCTCCTCCCCCCCTTTCTTTGCCTCCCTGGTCTTTTGGACCTATTCATTCTTGTAGCTTATCTCAGGGAGCAGGGCGGATCCAGGATTTTGGAAAGAGCAGGGTCCAACTAGGGAAGACCTGTTTGAAAACCTTAAGGAAAAGGTCCCCTAATCCGGAAAGGGAGGAGTCCAGGCTGGAAAAAATGGTTTCAAACCCTGAAAAAAGGTTGTTGCAGCTCAAAAGGAGGGGGTCTGGACCTGGACCCCCCTCTGGATCTGCAACTTGGGAGCATACAACCTAACTAGCCAGTGCGTGATAGAGGTTTATTTCTTCTACATTTGCCTATGTCCATCACAGGGCATGCCCTGGTGGAGAAGACTTTGATTAGGGATCTCAGTGAGGCAGGCAACCAAACCCAATGTAAACTAACACAGGAGTCTCAGTGAGGCAGGCACCCAAACCAAATGCGAACTAACACAGGAGTCTCAGTGAGGCAGGCACCCAAACCCAATGCAAACTAACACAGGAGTCTCAGTGAGGCAGGCACCCAAACCCAATGAGAACTAACACAGGAGTCTCAGTGATGCAGGCACCCAAACCCAATGCAAACTAACACAGGAGTCTCAGTGAGGCAGGCACCCAAACCCAATGAGAACTAACACAGGAGTCTCAGTGACGCAGGCACCCAAACCTGATGTGAACTAACAAAGGAGGCTCAGTGAGGCAGGCACCAAAACCAAATGCAAACTAACACAGGAGTCTCAGTGAGGCAGGCACCCAAACCAAATGAGAACTAACACAGGAGTCTCAGTGAGGCAGGCACCCAAACCTGATACGAACTAACGCAGGAGTCTCAGTGAGGCAGGCACCCAAACCTGATGTGAACTAACACAGGAGTCTCAGTGAGGCAGGCACCCAAACCCAATGAGAACTAACACAGGAGTCTCAGTGAGGCAGGCACCCAAACCCGATGTGAACTAACACATGAGTCTAAGTGAGGCAGGCACCCAAACCCGATGTGAACTAACACATGAGTCTCAGTGAGGCAGGCACCCAAACCCGATGTGAACTAACACAGGAGTCTCAGTGAGGCAGGCACCAAAACCAAATGCGAACTAACACAGGAGTCTCAGTGAGGCAGGCACCCAAACCCAATGAGAACTAACACAGGAGTCTCAGTGAGGCAGGCACCCAAACCTGATGTGAACTAACACAGGAGTCTCAGTTAGGCAGGCACCAAAACCTGATGTGAACTTACACAGGAGTCTCAGTAAGGCAGGCACCCAAACCTGATGTGAACTAACGCAGGAGTCTCAGTGAGGCAGGCACCCAAACCTGATGTGAACTAACACAGGAGTCTCAGTGAGGCAGGCACCCAAACCTGATGTGAACTAACACAGGAGTCTCAGTGAGGCAGGCACCAAACCCGATGTGAACTAATTAGTTAACACAGGAGTTTCAGTGATGCAGTAACACATGAGTCTCAGTGAGGCAGGCACCCAAACCTGATGTGAATTAACACAGGAGTTTCAGTGAGGCAGGCACCCAAACCTGATGTAAACTCACAACCTTATGGTCACATGTGCAGTGGCCGAACCATTACACCATCACACTCCTCAAATGTTCATCCAAGCTACATTAAACAGACTTTGAAACATTTAATATGAAGTCAATTTTACTGTTACGGTACCTAACTAATTTATCTAAAAGACTGTTAATATGAGCAGCTCCATTGTTCTCTGAATTGTTCAGATAATCAAGGCTCTGTATTATATAAAATATTTTTTAGCACACATAAAATTAAAATTCTTATATTTCAGTTGTTTTCCCAAATGCTTAGATTTAGGAAAAAAGTATATAGCTGAATATAATGGATTTAAAAAAATTATTATGATGTATATCGTTAATATTTTGACTCATTTCTGAGAAAGGCTGTAGGTACTGTGCTGGCAGTTGGTGTTATGATCTGGAGATCAAAACTAGGTACTGTTTCAGTTGTACCAAACTGGTGGTATTTTTACTTTTTTCATTTAGTTTCTACAATTGCATAACGTTTACATATATAGACATCAGGACAGCTGATTGGGTAATTTCTAGTTTATGTTAAATCTGTACAAGGTCATCAGATGTGGAAGAAAAGAAATGTTCTATATAAAGCAGTTTTGCATATTGATAATTAAATGATGAAAGGAAACAGGAAATGCCAGAATATCAAAAGTCTAATCCTAACAAATGGAGCCAGTTAAGTGTTCCATGTACTGCTGGGAGACATCTTTCTTATGGCATACATGTTTAGAGATTCCTAAACTGCAGGATCTATTTTTAAAATGATACTTTGTTGAATCATAAATTGGCCCATTAGTCTTTATTATAAATGTGTATGTTTTATTTAGAAGCCAGTATTCATGAATATTTATTCTTCATTGATTTTACAAAGTGCCGACATGCAGTAAAATTTCACCTGTCTCATATAACTGGCATGTATTTTATTTCTGTCTTTATACTCAGAGAATTCCAAGGGACTATTTCAGTCTTTTTAAATCAATATCAGTCAATAATGTTGTCTTAGTAGCCGATTAGGTTAATAGGAAGAAATAGTTATTTTGATTATCAAAAATCAGTACCGGCAAACAAACAAACTTACAACTGTAATTGAACTGTTTACTTGAAGCTGGTTTTAAGTAAAACCAAAATAATCCAAATATATCCAACAAGCAACAAGCCAGGCAAACCAGTCTTGCAAATGGTATTTGGCAACTATTGACGGTATTTGGCAACTATTGACAGTATTTAGCAACTATTGACAGTATTTAGCAACTATTGACAGTATTTGGCAACTATTGACCCTTCAGCTTCCACAAACATTTAGCCAAGTGAACCACCTCCCATTGCATGGTCTCTCTGTCAGCATAGGTGCATGAGCCACGTTTATTAAAGCTTGAAGGTGAACATCCTCACACAGCCATCACAAAAATGTCATAAAAACCTTTCTAAGCAGAAATTTACTACAGATCATGAATATGTAAGCAATGTAAGCCAGAAATCACATTAGCCAAATACTATTGACCCTTCAGCTTCCACAAACATTTAGCCAAGTGAACCACCTCCCATTGCATGGTCTCTCTGTCAGCATAGGTGCATGAGCCACGTTTATTAAAGCTTGAAGGTGAACATGCTCACACAGCCATCACAAAAATGTCATAAAAACCTTTCTAAGCAGAAATTTACTACAGATCATGAATATGTAAGCAATGTAAGCCAGAAATCACATTAATTATACACATCATGTAGGTGAATATCTGGCTTTAATATTGACAGGCTGATTTCCTGTAGCTGTTCATCTTACAATGACATTTTATTAAAGCTGCCCGTTCACCTACCTTTTGATAAAGAATATATATGATTTCTGGCTTCCTCTATGCATATATTAATGATCTAAGTGTAATTCTGGTTATGAAAAGTTCTTATAAAGCCTCCATGAAGGATGATAAAAACTTGTTTAACAACCAGCTGTTTGTAAACACAAATGTTGGCAAACGAGAAAAAAATATAACCTTAGGTGGTAGGTTGCACATATGCGAAGGTAGAAAGGTCATTTGTTGCAAAACGCCATTTGCAAAGCTCTGGCTTATCTTACTTGCCACCAGATGCCCTAGTTTAATTTGTTTTGATTTTTTTGGCAGGCCCCCACATATTATAAACAGGTTGATTTAAACAAAACAAGCAGCAATGTGTGCAATGATATCCACATTTTGTGGCCTATTTATATAAAAGCTCAAGGGATTACCTTTAGTTTATAAAGGACAGACGGGTAGTTACGCTCCTTAAATATGAATCTGTCAGTTTGTGGTCTGTCCAGACAGACTGATCTATAATGCATGTAATTCACCATCTCATCATACAGAATTCAAATAAAGAATGGTTAGAAGTACACCTACTACCAGAGCATCATTAAAACATCCAGATGTTTAATAATATAGTACATGATGGTTAAAGCATTAATTCTAAGATTTAGATGGAAAATTGATCAAATTAAGAATTAATGGTAGTACTTTAATTACGTGGTCCATCCAGTTTAAAAACAGCCCAATGTCTCAGGTATATGTATACAAGCTGAAAAAAATAAGGTCACAAGGAATGAAAAGAAAAGGTTATTTATGGTCAGTCACAAAGACTGTTTAAAGCAGGCTGTATATATTTTATAATAAAACTGGTGCATTACAACATTAACAATCCGCGGCATTACAACATTAACAACCCTGTGCTAGATTCCAAGAAGACTCTGTGACAGTTTTTTCCACAAGAGAGTTTGCTCATAACAGGGGAAAAATCTGAAACAACAATGGGCAATTTTGCCTTCAAATTAAACACAGGCTACCTAGATTGATCAGTTGGCCTGATGCTGTGGTTTTACTTTGCATTAGTATGGGGCTGCTTTTTGTGTTGAATTTTTCACCTGTTTGTTGGAGCTGGAGTCCTGCCCCTGACTGAGACGGCTAATTCAGTCTCACTGATGGCAGAATTACCTAATTCCCAGCATATATATCTCCGACACTAGGACCAAATTAGAAACTGTTTTATTCTGTATCTAGCAAGACGTACCATCTGTAGGGACACAATAAAAAGTGTTTATAAGTAGAAATTGAATGCCACATGTGTGTTACCTGTTTAATGTGGATATTTTTAGCAGGAAGCTGTATTTGTTAACTGATCAGGATAATGATAGCTAGATGTGTTTGTGTGTTTGTAAAATAATAGCTTCAGATGTGAAATCAAGGTAGAACAGATTAGATTCCATGAAAAGTGCCATTTTAGTCAAGAGGTGTATGTAACTATGGTAACCATTATGACATCACAATTACAATAATTATTGGTTTACATTCCAACAACTGTACTTAAGCCTACCAAATATTATTGCAGCAGACCCCAGGTACACCAAATGTATAGTTAAATTTTAGCTATGAATCATTAAAACTGGGGATTATCACATCTGCCTGCTTGATTGGTGACTTGTGATTAGCCCGCAGCTTAAACTACAGTATTAACTTTGTTTGAATGATTTTATTGATAATGTTGAATGCAATAAGAATAAATTGATTAAGATACCATAATATGTATTGAAGGGATTGACTGTAAGCCTGTGAGCTTAGATTTGCCTCTTGCCTTGTTAACATCTGTTTATCTCATTGATATTTTTAATTAAGATACCATAATATGTATTGAAGGGATTGACTGTAAGCCTGTGAGCTTAGATTTGCCTCTTGCCTTGTTAACATCTGTTTATCTCATTGATATTTATACGTTTAAAACATTTAAAAAAGCACATATCTTATTTCAATTCTTTTTATGAATAATAGCATTAGTAAAATATGAACCTTCTTACTAGTTCATAAAGGGATGAGCCATGTTTATATGAACTCTGGCTTAGCAACATTTTCACAGTGTCTTCCTGATTATCCTGCTGGCCTAGCTCAGAGCACCCAGGTCTCTCCAGGGTTTGTGCTTTGTCAGTGCCATGGATGAAATAACTTTTTAAAACTCTTTACCTTTTTGCCATTGTTATCAGAAGTAAATCTCATTACCTATGTTTGTTAATGAAGATCTCTCACCTGGTGAAGCTGATGTCACCTCTCGTTAAGGAGCAGCATTAGCAGCTACCTCACAGTAACAACCTTCCAGCATCATCACAGCTCTCTAAAGTATGTCTTTTACACTGTAATGGACTTCAGAGCCTTATTATAGATACATATTTTTTATTATTAAAGTGTACAGAAGATAACTCATGGAGGAAACTCAGTTACAGGACAACGCAGTCCAGGCACTGTTAAGCCCTGACTCAGTGAACGGGGTGACTGGTAATATACTAAACAAAACCGCTTCTCCCTGGCAGGGTGGCCGCTAGAACAGCTCACCCCACCATATCCCCATGTCTTCCATAACTTGAGGGAACAGAGTAGAGAGCAACATACCAAGGCCTAATGTCCCGGCCGACATATTGGAAATTGAGGAAAAAGTATCTTTCACAGCTCATCTCTGCTGGGATTAGAAATCAAGCAGCTGTCTGAGTGAGAACTTTATATGTCCACTGTACCAGCTGACTGATCAAGTAACTGATTGATCCCATCTATTTGGCTAAGTTATGATAACAAAAGAGGGTAATGGCAAAGAGATATTAAATATTCAGAATCCATATCAAAGTTTGAATAAATCCCAGACTTAGAGGCCTGCTTGGGCTTTTTTAATGCTAGGGCCTCTGATACCACAAAAAAATGTTAATAAAAATCAAAGCTGTTTATGTTTTCATTTTTTTTTCTTATTTTTGTTTGACTTGTAAACAAGAAACTTCAGGACTGTCTGTTGTGCTTTGTACATGGTTTATTGTGATTTAATAAGAATCAAAGGGAATTTAGGTCTGGAATTTTCTGCAGAATTTAATTTTTAACTTCAGCTCCAGATGTACATAAATATATATATTATAAGGATTAGATGAGCTAGCATTAAAAAAATGGAAGCAGTTATCTCCACAAAAAATTTCTTTTTCATAAATTCTTCACAGAGATCATTGGTAGTCTTTTTTCACACCCACCTGGTAACCCTACAGACCAAGACTAGACAGATGAACAAAGATGGGTTTGAACAAAACCTCCATTTGTTGATAAAAATATGAGTTTATAACTTTATTAGACTTCCCTTGTATTCTGTTCAGTCCTTTATGGTGTGAAAGTGTTTACTGGACCAAACAGCTGTAACCATTCAATGTCCTGAACCATTGTATTGTCAGTGAAGAGCACATAACATTTGTACTTCGACAAGAAAATTCCCAAGAAATTCCAGCGTAGCATGTGATTTGTGAGAGTACAGACCCTCAGTGATCAATCTTTATAAGCTTGGATTCTTTGATCTAGCCTTTTCACTAGAGTAGATTTATATACCTATTTAATCTAACATTGTTTGTTCCAAGAAGATACATGATTAGATTAATGCTTAAATTTCAGGGCATGAACCCCACACTGTGCCTTATAGCTACAGATATATCATAAAAAGTAAGAGCAAAACACAGATGTTCTTCTATTTTAAACAGCCTAGTGTAATCAAATGCTGTTCCCTATTTATCAGTGACCACTTGATATGTTTGAACATAAGGAGCTGGGGTCTCATGCACATCATTTATATATATTCAGGTTTCAGTTTAATGAGGGTATGCTTTATCATATGTATGAGGTAATTTTATACAGGGTATTACATCAGTAAGTTGGGTTACCTTCCCTATGCTTAAACATAAGGTATATACTTGGGGCAGCTAGGAGTGATAGTTTTACTGTTGGAAAAGGGTGCTCATTTGGGTCCATTCCATTGCAAATGACCTTAGACTCAAATCTGATCCAACCTATTTTAAACCATCCATTTTCAAGCAGAAACAAATATACTTCAGGGAAACAAATGGCTATAATTTGGTTTCTGCTTGACATACAAATGAGGTTTCAGATCAATACAGCTATGGACGGCTGCCTCTCCGAGGATCAGTACAAAATACTCTACTTTATAGCACTTGGCTGCTTTAGGAAATCGAGGAAGGGTATTTTTACACATTTTGGCAAGAGAGGAAATGATGTAAAAGCCAACTATCACTTCCATTAGACTGATTTTTAATCCTTCACACAAGTAATCAACTTATGACAGATCAAGTGTTGGAAAGTATGGCAGTGGGACAGAGTTGACCTACCTTTATGTCTGCAGTTTCAGTGCTGTTTCAGTTACAAGTCAGACAGTAAGATGAATAAATCCATAAGCCATTTCTGCCAATAGATTGTAGCCCACTTTGAAGGTGTTTTATAACCTACAATTCAGTAATATGGACTGAAGCCTTTACCCTTTGAAAGGGATCAGTACAGTTATACATTGTTATTACAATGCTTGAAGATCTTGCATCATATCATCGTATAAATTCAGCCCTGTCTGAGTGACTCTTTATGATGTTTAGCCAACTTCCTGTTAATCCATTAAGTCTAAAATGTGTTCTGATTAATTTGCCTATTTATTAACATGACTCTTTGGTTATTAATAATACCTTTCTGTATACTGGTAAAACATACAGTATTATATCTTCTGTGAATCCTGTATAAGACAAAGGATTATGAGCAATAACAGAAACAGAAAAACCGGCAAAGCTTCCTTTCAGTAAGCAATTCATGGTGGAAGATTTCATTATTCACAGCGATGTCAAGTCACAAATCGCACTTTATGGATGGCTGTTTGTCACACATTATAATCCCCTAATAGTGCTATAAAACTTGTAGAACTCTTATCCTTGGGTTGTGAACACAGAGGTTTACATCAATATTTAAACACCTTAAGATGTTCAGACTCCGAGATAAGCTATATTTAACATTTCCTTATTAAATATCCATGAAACCATTCAATAAAATAATTTATGGATATACCTGCCCACTTAGTGCTTAAACAGAACTGACCCAAAATAATAACCCTCACTTTATTCAGAGTTTCAAAGAGCTGGTTCAGTATTGAGGATAATGAATAGTGAACAGGTTCAGAAATGAATGAAGTATTAATAAAGCCTGAGGCCTCATACTGTGGGTACATGTATATCCTATACAGCTGACGGGCCATTAACGAGTGATTTGTAGCTGTGTTTGGGATCAGCTCCAAGGGTTCTTGGTGTCACAGCCCCAAAAATACGTCCACATGTTTACACTTCTCTGAGGGTATCCCACAACAAAAGTTCTGTTGTTAATAAAGAGCTTTTCATTGCTTTTATGAGGAGAATTAGCAGCTTACGGGCCCTTAGTGCTGAATGTAGACCCTTTTGGATTGGTTCTCATAGTTTCGTTGGTTGTCACGTTGGCATAGGAATAAGCTAAATAGTGCCAGAATCAACAAGTAGAGTAACTCTGTAAGTAGACAGGTTATTTCCCTATACATATTTCTTTTAGTTTAATATAGGTATATTAATTTGGATGTAAACTGAACAGTTGCTTTCATAAACATATTTACATCACATATTGTTGCTATATTGATTGTGTGAGGGCATTCACACTATATATTCTGCACCAGTCCAGACTGTATTCTGTTTGAAATATTTTTGTTTAGATTTTTTGTCTGATATTTTTTACACCTTTGATGTCAGCTTTGTTTCTGTAAGATCATCAGGGCTTATAAATAATATGTGCTCTTTCTATGAGAAACCAAGAAACCATTCAGATCTTACAATTAAAGTATCATTTCTTTCCTTACGGGTACCAGTGTTTCAAGGCAGGCAACAAGGAACATATACTACTTTGTATTATTAATTCAACACCTTTACTAAAATATCACACATTGCCTTCATGTCTTGAGCTCAATAAAATAGGTATTATTTCAACAAGTAAGATAATTCTCTTCTATCTTTTGATGGGAAATATGGTACCAAATTTTCATTATATCTCAAGATATTTCTATATTGAGAGCTCAGATAACATTTTAACATTTACATTAAAATTAGATAAATGAGAAATTCTATTTCTAGTCAGATATTTTAAATCTGAAATTAAAATTGAAAATTAATTAAAATTTGGAACAGATTCATATCCACTTAAATTCAAAAGGATCCATGAATGTTTATAATCAAAATAGACTGCTGCTTTTAATATTCACACACATCTATGCATGCCTATTAAAGTTAAAACAGTCCAGACTCTTGATATAAAGCAAAAAAAATTAAACTTCCAAAAGCAATAGTTAATCTCAAATTAAAATGTAAACATATCCCTATCTATCCCTATCTACTGTTGATCACGTTGTACATATATATATATATATATGTATATATATATATATAATGCAATCTTACCTGTGAAACTGTCAGGTGAAGCAACATTTTCAGATTTCCATCACAGCTGGGCCTAACCATGCCTTGCCACATTTCCAAGTAAGGAAACAGCACTGACATCAAGTTTCCAGTGCTGCATGCTGGGTAGTTAATCATAAACGTTATCAGGGAAAGTAGCCACTTTATCATGACCCTGAGGTTGGCTGGTCATCTGTTTGTTGGTCTAGTTACTTATGAATTTATTTGGCTCTCATGGGGAAACTAAAAACATTGCATATACCACTTAAGTAAAATAAATAGAGATATATACCCCACTCCCCTGGGTAAAATTATGGCCCTGGTATGTGTCAAGATTCTAGAAATGATCTACTCCACATATAGTTTTCTTGAAGTCTTGTCCATCTGTGTCATACATTATTGAAGTTTCATTATACTGAAAAGCTGAAAAGTATTAAAAAATTCTCATTTTTCCCATTGCAAATGTAGGTTGATACATATCTTTGACACACATAACTTTAAAATGAATGTCTGGACCATACCAGTCGCTGTTACTGAAAATTTACTTAAGGAGACATTGAGCACATACTTATAAGCAAACAGTATTTTTTCAATGATAATGGAATATCTAAGGGTTTTATAACAGGGTTATACAAGTGAGATTTTATTATATGTGTATATATGTTTTTTTTTGTTTCAGGCATATCTCCAATCTCCAAGGGGTTTTTAAATTCATTGGTGAGTGTACACAATATTTAATAAATGATGTGATAAGTACATTATATAACAATCTATCTGTTACTTTTCAGAATTTTGGAGGAAGCAAAACCTTAGCACCCGCTGAGAGGCCCATCCCATTCCCGTCACAACACACTTCACAGTTCTCACTAGGTGGCCAGTATTCCACCCCCTGGTTACCGCTCTATAAAAGTAACTTCCACGAAAAGGATACGCAACCGGTGAGTACATGATTCACAGCATCAGGGGCATTCAAGAACTAATTTCTATTCTTCCTGGGACAGACAAAAACTTATATCCTGATATATTCAGGAGGGACAAGGTTTTATTATTTCATAACTTAGTCCAATTTGGTAGAAGTCTATTACTATAATTGCAAATTTATAATTTATCACTCTCTTTCGTACATGTTATTTAGTTAGGAACATTAACTTGAAAATTAATAGTAAACCATTAACTGTACAGGATTTTTAGCTCAGCTGACTGAAAGTCATCTGAGCTATAGCGATCACTCTTTGTCCGTCGTCCGTCTGTCTGTCTGTCTGTCCGTCTGTCTGTCCGTTAACCAGGCACAAATCGTAACCGCTAGAACTGGAATCTTCTTACTTGACATCCTGGGAGGTCCATGAAAAATCTCCTTGGAAACCAGAAATTAGGTCTCTGTTACCCATATCCTTCGAGCTATGGGGCCCCAAAGTACCCCCCCCCCCAGAGTAGTCAAAAATTTCATACAAAAACTTCAATATCTCAATAACTACTTGACTGATGGTCATGATTTTTGGCATACATATTGATCATGAGAGGTTCCATCAGTTCCTGAAGACTGGTGGCGCCACCTGTATTTTTTCAATTTTTTACGAATTTTTTTCTCTATTTTTGAGACCTTTAAAAATGTGAACATCTGTTAACAAGACACAAATCTTAATAACTGGACTTAGAATCTTCATTCTCAACACACTGAGAGACCTATGAAAAGTCTCCATGGAAACCAGAAATTAGGTCTCTGTTACCCATATCCTTCCAGCTATGGGGCCCCAAACTACCCCCCAGAAAAGTAAAAAATTTCAAACAAAAACTTCAATATCTCATTAAATACTTGACTGATGGTCATGATTTTTGTCATACATATTGATCATGAGATGTTCCATCACTTCCTGCAGACTGGTGGCACCACCTGTATCGTTCAATTTTTAACGAATTTTTTTCTCTATTTTTGAGACCTTTCAAAATGTAAACATCTGTTAACAAGGCACAAATCGTAAAGACTGGACCTAGAATCTTCATTCTTGACACACTGAGAGACCTATGAAAAGTCTCCATGGAAACCAGAAATTAGGTCTCTGTTACCCATATTCTTCGAGCTATGGAGCCCCAAAGTACACCCAAGAAAAGTAAAAAATTTCAAACAAAAACTTCAATATCTCAATAACTACATCACTGATGGTCATGATTTGTGGCATAACTATTGATCATGAGTTGTGTCATCACTTCCTGCAGACTGGTGGTGCCACCTTTATTGTTTTTTTTTATGATTTTTTCCTCTATTTTTGAGACCTTTAAGGATGCTGTCATCTGTTAGCATGGCACAAATTGTAACGACTGGACCTAGAACCTTCATTCTTGACACACTGAGAGGTCCATGAAAAATATCCTTGGAAACCAGAAATTAGGTCTCTGTTAACCATATCCTTCGAGCTATGGGGCCCAAAAGTACCCCCCCCCCCAGAGTAGTAAAAAATTTCATACAAAAACTTCAATATCTCAATAACTACATCACTGATGGTCATGATTTTTGGCATACATATTGATTATGAAATGTTCCATCAGTTCCTGCAGACTTGTGGCGCCACCTGTATTGTTTTATTTTTTATGATTTTTTCCTCTATTTTTGAGACCTTTAAGGATGCTGTCATCTGTTAACGTGGCACAAATCATAACAACTGGACCTAGAATCTTCATTCTCGACACACTGAGAGACCTATGAAAAGTCTCCATGGAAACCAAAATTAGGTCTCTGTTACCCATATTCTTCGAGCTATGGGGCCCCAAAGTACCCCTCCAGAGTAGTCAAAAATTTCATACAAAAACTTCAATATCTCAATAACTACATCACTGATGGTCATGATTTTTTGCATACATATTGATTATGAGATGTTCCATCAGTTCCTGCAGACTGGTGGCTCCACCTATGTTATCTATCAAGAGGGTACAAATTGCAACAACTGGACCTAGAAACTTCATTCTTGTCATGCAAGGAGGCCCATGAAGAGTGCCTGTGGAAACTTGAAATTAGGTCTCTGTTACCCATATCCTTCAAGCTATAGGACTCTGAAGTATCCCTCAGAATAATGGACAATTTGATACAAAAGCTGAAGTATCTGAACAACTAATACAGAGATCATCATGATTCTTTGCATGGATATTGACCATTAAGTGTTTTTAGCTCAGCTGACTGTAAGTCATCTGAAATATCCCTCAGAATAATGGACAATTTGATACAAAAGCTCAAGTATCTAAACAACAATTGCAGTGATCACCATGATTTTTTTGCATCGATATTGATCATGGAATGTGTCATCAGTTTCTGCAGTATGGTGGCGCCACCTGTATTTTTTTTTATTTTTACGAATTTTTTTCTCTATTTTTGAGACCTCATAAGATGTGGTCATCTGTTAACATGGCACAAATCGTAACAACTGGACCTAGAATCTTCTCTCTTGACATGCTGAGAGGCCCATGAAAAGTTTCCTTAAAAACTAGAAATTAGGTCTCGGTTACCCATAACCTCTGAGCTATGGGGCTCCGAAGTACCCCCCAGAATAATGGAAAATTTGATACAAAAGCTCAAGTATCTGAACAATTATTATATTGATCACCATGATTCTTTGCATGGATATTGATCATGAAATGTTTCATCAGTTTCTGCATTCTGGTGGCGCCACCTGTATTTTTTCAATTTTTAGCTCAGCTGACTGAAAGTCATCTGAGCTGTAGGGATCACCTTTTGTCCGTCGTCAGTCCGGCCATCCAGGCGTCTGTCTGTTAACAGGGCACAAATCGTAACTGCTAGACCGGGAATCTTCTTACTTGAAATCCTGGGAGGTCTATGGAAATTCTCCTTGTAAACCTGAAATTAGGTCACTGTGACCTATATTCTTTGAGCTATGGGGTTCTGAAGTACCCCCCAGAATAATGCAAAATTTAATAAAAAAGCTCAAGTATCTGAACAACTAATGCATTAATCACCATGATTCTTTGCATGGATATTGATCATGGAGTGTTTCATCAATTTCTGGAGATTGGTGGCGCCACCTATATTTTTTTTATTTTTTACGATTTTTTTTCTCTACTTTTGTGATCTTTAAACATTTGGTCATCTGTAAACAGGGCACAAATCATAATGACTGGACCTAGAATCTTCTGTCCTCACCTCCAGGGAAGCCCATAAAAGGTCTACATGGAAACCCGAAATAAGGTCCCTGTTTCCCATATTCTGTGAGCTATGGGGCTCTGAAGTACCCCCCAGAATAAAGATTTGGTCATATATTAACAGGGCACAAATCATAATGACTGGACCTAGAATCTTCTGTCCTCACCTCCAGAGAAGCCCATAAAAGGTCTACATGGAAACCCGAAATAAGGTCCCTGTTACCCATATCCTTCATGCTCTGGGGCTCCGAAGTACTCCCCAGAATAAAGATTTGGTCATCTGTTAACAGAGCACAAATTATAATGACTTGACCTAGAATCTCCTTTCTTGATATGCTGGGAGGCCCCCTCTCCTTGTGCACCTGAAATTACATCTCTGTTACCCATATCCTTCATCCTATGCGGCTTTGAAATACCCCCCAGAATAAACATTTGGATTTGTTAACAGGGCACAAATCATAATAACTGGACCTAGAATTTTATTTTTTGACATGCTGGGAGACCCCTGAAAAGTCATCTTGTAAACCTTGAAAATAGGTGTCTGTTACCCATATCCTTCATGCTACAGAGCTCCATAGTACTCCAATGAATATTGGATGATTTTGATGCAAAAGGTCAAGTTTGGAAAAAGTATTTCATTCAAATTTGACATTCAGATGATAAAATTACTTTTGTCAATGTCTTCCTGGTCAGCTGAGCCTCATGACCCCTGGGTCACTTGTTTGTAAACTACAGGCTGAAAACATTATTTTAAGCACCTAGTCCGTCAGACAGAGCACAAATTGTATCTGCTAGCCCTAAAATCTTCTCTAAATCTGCATTGAAACCTGAAATTATGTCATGGTAACTTATATTAAATATACATGTAACTTTTGGCCAAAGACAGGATTTTTAGCATCCTGAAAATCAGATGAGCACAAATTGTATCTGCTTTCCCTAGAATGTTCCAATGTAATATACAGGGAACTTTTGGGCAATATCCATGGAAACCTGAAATAAGGTCATTGTGACCTATATTACTGGCCAAAAACATTTTAAGCACATAGACAGTCAGACATGGTACAACTTTTTGACATAGAATCTTCTGTCATAAAATCCAGGGATGTCCTTAAAAAATGTGCATGGTCCTATAAGTCAGCTGACTGCATACAAAAAGGCTAGATTTCATGGGAATGGCTGGACATATTATCATGAAATTTTTTTTTCTTGTCGATTTTGATGAACTTTAATTGCTACAGTTGAATGAGGATACCACTAGCAAAATGTGGCATTCAGATGGTAAAATTCTTTGTGTGAATCTCTTCTTAGTCAGCTGAGCGTCATGACCCATGGGTCACTTGTTAATTTGTATGAAAACAAAAATTAAATGATTGTCCTGAGGTTGGCTTAATATAC